>OX439004.1:10700535-13100535 GCA_949316495.1 Amphiduros pacificus | reverse complement strand
CCTGCCTGCATATATATTTTTCGTGTGCTTATCACATACACTGTAATAATATTTGCTTATCTATTGCACAATGCGAATTTTAGCATCACTGGTATCGTGTTAAACTTTTTTTCATGTTCATATGACAGGCCAAAGTATTGTCTATTGTCGTCATGTCAGCCACGCAAAAACAGATAAATTGTAACATCGATGTAACAATGATAACATCGGAATAACACCTGAATAAAACCAGAGAACTAGTGGTATGATATCATCGGAGTAACACCTTAATAATATAGAACTAGTGGTATGATATCATCGGAATAACACCTGAATAATATAGAACTAGTGGTATGATATCATCGGAATAACACCTTAATAATATAGAACTAGTGGTATGATATCATCGGAGTAACACCTTAATAATATAGAACTAGTGGTATAACATCAGAGTAATACTTGAATAATACAAAACGAGTGGTATGATAACATTGGAATAACACCTGAATAATATAGAACTTGTGGTATGATAACATCGGAGTAACACTTGAATAAAACCAGAGAACTTGTGGTATGATAACATCGGAGTAACACCTGAATAAAACCAGAGAACTTGTGGTATGATATCATCGGAGTAACACCTTAATAATATAGAACTAGTGGTATGATAACATCGGAGTAACACCTTAATAATATAGAACTAGTGGTATGATATCATCGGAGTAACACCTTAATAATATAGAACTAGTGGTATGATAACATCGGAGTAACACCTTAATAATATAGAACTAGTGGTATGATAACATCGGAGTAACACCTTAATAATATAGAACTTGTGGTATGATATCATCGGAGTAACACCTTAATAATATAGAACTAGTGGTATGATAACATCGGAGTAACACCTTAATAATATAGAACTAGTGGTATGATATCATCGGAGTAACACCTTAATAATATAGAACTAGTGGTATAACATCGGAGTAATACTTGAATAATACAAAACGAGTGGCATGATAACATCGGAATAACACCTGAATAATATAGAACGAGTGGTATGATAACATCGGAGTTACCCCTGAATAATATAGAACTTGTAGTGTGATAACATCGGAGTAACCCCTGAATAATACAGAACGAGTGGTATGATAACATCGGAGTAACCCCTGAATAATACAGAACTATTGGTATGATAACATCGGAGAAACACTTGAATAATACAGAACTAGTGGTATGATAACATCGGAATAACACTTGAATAATACAGAACTAGTGGTATGATAACATCGGAGTAACACTTGAATAATACAGAACTAGTGGTATGATAACTTTGGAGTAACACCTGAATAATACAGAACTAGTGGTATGATCATATCAGAATAACCCCTGAATAATACAGAACTACTTCAAGATTAACATTGAAGCAATGCTAGAATACCATGAAAATTGTGCTACAATCTCATCGGAATGACACAAGAAGAATAACCTCAGAATAACACGAGAAAACACGAGAATAGCACAGCCACGTGTTTGAAAGGTGCACGTGCTGCCTTGTCATACACGAGGGACTTTCCAGCAATAATATATCAAATAAAGCCACATTTGTGCTGACTTATATGCCTCCCTGCTTGATCATGTGACATGCGTGATGAATGACGCATGATGCCCCCATTCCTTAGGCACTCTATAAATAGCTCTCAGGAATCGAACCACAGGGGAATTTCGCTGGAATGTCTATTCCTAGTACAACACGTTTTGCCGTGTATGGATAAAACCCATTGTTACATTCTTCCCCGCCTTTCTATTAAACCTATTTACATTAGCAATTTGGATGTGTTTTGCTGCAGACACTTCACCTCGGAATGAGAGTCGGTTGTAATGCATTTGGCTCAGTCAATCTTGCTTTAGCACCCCTTTGTTCCAAGGCGAATCGATACACAGGGAAACTACACTCCAACTTGTTCATTTCCCAAGACTACCGCCACATCTTCGCAGAACATTGTTACTGTCTTGTCATGTAAAACCCTGATTCTTCACAGCATTTTGGCAGAGAACCTAAAGAGGATTGGACCGCCTCTTCCCATGCCAGGTGCCGCATCTCACCCTCATCCACGCTCTCTCCTGTCTCAGCAGCTTTAATGTGTGTAGCTGATGCAGCTGACAACTTGGCAGAGATGTAGCTGTCTGACACTCTGCCTGTACTGCTCTGGAACATCATCCCACTTACTATGTAAATATACTAGTATCACTAAATGATGATGATGATGATGATGATGATGATGATGATGATGATGATGATGATGATGATGATGATGATGATGATGATGATGATGATGATGATGATGATGATGATGATGATGATATTTGTCTAATTTAGTTCCTCATTGTGGATGCTGCTCTTATTCTAGATTGCGTGGATTGAAATTGTTAAAAAACACAAACAGACATTGCACCCAAACTAACAGAGAGATGTCTTTATAGTGTTAGGCGTGAGTCCAAAGATCTGCAGTATAAAGCACAATAAGGAGAGATCCACAGAGCGACATCACACCTGAATTCTGAACAGAGGCATCTTTATACCCCCAGAACCAGGGGCATTGTCGTGTAACCTAATATACCCGAGGACAGTTGATAGCTAATGAAACCTCTTGTAAACATGTGCTATTATCAGTATAATACATCATGATAATTGCTCATGGTTTGGCACCTTCATATGAGTATGTCATTTTTATTGTGTCAGAAAGTATCAAAGTGTCCATCATAATCACATCCATCTACTTGAAAAAAAATATATAAAATATATTTATACAGCACAAAACAAAAAACTGTGAACACATGTGTTATTTTGATTTATATCGATTTACACTATGTTAAAATATTCTGGTTGGTAAAGAGGAATTCTGACTTTGAATTCCATACATTCTTTGAAAAAAAGTTGTATCGCGCTGATACCAGACAAGTCTGTTCAAAGCGCTATGTTCAGGACGTGCATCCTGAAGAGATGAGTTTTTCAGTCTGCTCTTAAACGAGGTAACTGAGGTACTAGTCCTAATATCACCCACTGTCCATAGTCTAGGGCCGACAGATGAAAAGACCCTGTCACCCACTGTCCTCAGTCGGGTCCTAGGAACTTGTAGGTAGGTGCCATCATTTGATCTTAGTTCACGTTCTCCTTGTTTGACTAGGAGTAGATCTAGGTTTCTGTTGTCTCTCTAATGGTGCACCAAGTGACATCCTGATCAGACTGCTGGTAAACAGGAAGAATATGTAATATGCGCAAAAATTACATATGAATCACATGTGGCATCACCTGTGATGTTTGTTGACTATTAGAAGAAGGATGAAAAACACCATTGAATTAGTGACGCATCTGGGTTGATTTAATGATATTAAAGCAAAATGAAAAAAATAAAATGTGCTTTGAATTTCATCTTCTTCTTGCATCTTAGCACGTGTCCTCTGTAATAAATTGCAAAAAACTAAAAACTATACAGAAAATATTGCAATGATCACAGGAATATTTGTTTCGCACTGAAATGGGTATGAGGGTATGGGGGCATAGTGGTGAGTCCCTGACCTACTGACCTACAATGTGCCCTTTTGCTAACCTGCTCTATTCAAATGTAAACTTGTTGTAAATTCGATAGAAACTCTCAAAAGACACCAGAGGAAACCGGAATGGCCGGAGGCTTTTGACAAAGCAGGGTCGGGCATCGATAGCATGGCCAAGTAGGTCCGCATATCCCAGACCACTAGGAGGGAGGAAAGCTACACTCGGCTCTCAGTTACATAGAGCAGGGACCAAGTAGTGAAGATAGATACCCTCGGCCTTGAGTTACATTGATCAGATCTCAAGTAAGGAAGGTATCTACCCTTGGCCTTCAGTTACATTGATCAGATCTCAAGTAAGACAGATAACTACCCTTGGCCTTGAGTTACATTGATCAGATCTCAAGTAAGGAAGGTATCTACCCTTGGCCTTCAGTTACATTGATCAGATCACAAGTAAGGAAGGTATCTACCCTCGGCCTTAAGTTACATTGATCGGATCTCAAGTAAGGAAGGTATCTACCCTCGGCCTTGAGTTAAATTGATCAGATCTCAAGTAAGGAAGGTATCTACCCTTGGCCTTGAGTTACATTGATCAGATCTCAAGTAAGGAAGGTACCTACCCTCGGCCTTCAGTTACATTGATCAGATCTCAAGTAAGGAAGGTATCTACCCTTGGCCTTGAGTTACATTGATCAGATCTCAAGTAAGGAAGGTATCTACCCTTGGCCTTGAGTTACATTGATCAGATCTCAAGTAAGGAAGGTATCTACCCTTGGCCTTCAGTTACATTGATCAGATCTCAAGTAAGGAAGGTATCTACCCTTGGCCCTCAGTTACATTGATCAGATCTCAAGTAAGGAAGGTATCTACCCTTGGCCTTCAGTTACATTGATCAGATCTCAAGTAATGAAGGTACCTACCCTCGGCCTTAAGTTACATTGATCAGATCTCAAGTAAGGAAGGTATCTACCCTCGGCCTTAAGTTACATTGATCAGATCACAAGTTGGGAAGATAACTACCCTTGGCCTTCAGTTACATTGATCAGATCTCAAGCAAGGAAGGTATCTACCCTTGGCCTTCAGTTACATTTATCAGATCTCAAGTAGGGAAAGTATCTACCCTCGGCCTTAAGTTACATTGATCAGATCTCAATTAAGGAAGACAACTATTTTGAGCCTCTAGTTACATCGATCAGATCGCAAGTTGGGAAGATAGATACCCTCGGCCTTAAATTACAATGACCAGATCTCAAGTAGGGAAAATACCTACCCTCGGCCTTACACTGACTAGATCACAATTAGATAAGATAGCTACCATCAGTCTCTAGATACATTGACCAGATCACAGCTCGAGAAAATACCTACCCTCGGCCTAAAGTTGCATAGATCAGATCACAAGTAGGGATACTAGCTACCTTAGGCCTTTAGGTGCATTGACCAGATCACAAGTAGTGGTGGTATTACCCACTGCCTTAACCACATCTGCCATCTCACAAGTAAGTGGAATGTCTATTTTTATCTCTTTCCTTTATTGAGCTTATATGAGCATGCAAGTTCATCAACAGGAATGAAAACTAAGAATATAACATTAGATTGAGCCTGTGAGGGGAGTCACATGTTTTGTGCACATAAAGAAAAGTAGCCTCCACTTCAGTGCAATCAGTGCAACTGAGAGAAATAACCTCTTCGCCAGTGCAATCAGTGCAGCTTGTCCTCTGAGCACGCTGACATGCACACATCTTATTTATAGATATGACGGAATATAAGAAACTATTGGTTCTATTCCATGTTATTAGATGTGTTTTACTGCATCACTGTGGTGTTTGAATGGCAGCTAATGCCGTGCAGGGTGTGTCCGTGTCATGCAAGCACTATATACGCATAATCCAATCTCCCAGAAAGCTTCAGTGAAGGGGCGCATGATGTATAGATCTGCCTCCACCGCCATCATATCATAATCACACAAAACACTGCATCACTTGTGAATTTGGGTGTAATGTGGCTAAGGAACCTTTTCACATTGCTTCAATATAAGCATTTTATGTCAAATAACAACTCAATGTAATTTCGGTACTTAAAAGACGTTTTACATGTCATGTATCATGTTGTAATCAAATTGAAAAGGAACATTTGAGAACATTCATCTATTCATACGTACATAACTGTCAAAAGGTACAGCAATACCAGATACAGTAATGTCTGCAGGATCTAAGACTTCAGAGATAGCTTATATATCAGACACATAATGTACTCCTGCTGCTTTGTGGAGATACACCTTTGTACTTTGTCATAAACTGCATATGGGCTTCAGCATATCTGATGAAAGTAACATAGATATCCACTGCGTGTGCAGTATCGCCACAGTCTGATAAAAGCCGACGTCATATGGCCATCCAAGGCTGCATCAACATCATTAATACCAGTAGCTGCCCTGCCCTCTACAGATATAGTACTACCAGTAGCTGCCCTGCACTCTACAGATATGGTACTACCTATAGCTGCCCTCTACAGATATGGTACTACCAGTAGCTGCCCTCTACAGATATGGTACTACCAGTAGCTGCCCTGTACAGATATGGTACTACCAGTAGCTGCCCTGCCCTCTACAGATATAGCACTACCAGTAGGTAGCTGCCCTGCCCTGTACAGATATGGTACTACCAGTAGCTGCCCTGCCATCTACAGAAACGGTACTACCAGTAGCTGCCCTGCCCTCTACAGATGCGGTACTACCAGTAGCTGCCCTGCCCTCTACAGAAATGCTACTACCTATAGCTGCCATCTACGGATATGGTACTACCAGTAGCTGCCCTGGCCTCTAGATATATGTTACTACCTATAGCTGCCCTCTACAGATATGGTACTACCAGTAGCTGCCCTGCCCTCTACAGATACGGTACTACCAGTAGCTGCCCTGCCCTCTACAGATATGGTACTACCAGTAGCTGCCCTGCCATCTACAGATACGGTACTACCAGTAGCTGCCCTGCCCTCTACAGATATGGTACTACCAGTAGCTGCCCTGCCCTCTGCAGATACGGTACTACCAGTAGCTGCCCTGCCCTCTACAGATACGGTACTACCAGTAGCTGCCCTGCCCTCTATCTATTGATATGGTACTACCAGCAGCCGCCCTGCCCTCTACAGATATGGTACTACCAGTAACTGCCCTGTACATATATGGTACTACCAGTAGCTGCCCTGCCCTCTACAGATATAGTACTACCAGTAGCTGCCCTGCCCTCTACAGATACGGTACTACCAGTAGCTGCCCTGCCCTCTATCTATTGATATGGTACTACCAGCAGCCGCCCTGCCCTCTACAGATATGGTACTACCAGTAACTGCCCTGTACATATATGGTACTACCAGTAGCTGCCCTGCCCTCTGCAGATATAGTACTACCAGTAGCTGCCCTGCCCTCTACAGATACGGTACTACCAGTAGCTGCCCTGCCCTCTATCTATTGATATGGTACTACCAGCAGCCGCCCTGCCCTCTACAGATATGGTACTACCAGTAACCTCATTTAGACATGGTACCGCCAGCACATGCCCTACACCTACAGATAAACACCAGTAGCTGCCCTCTACAGATACGGTATAGACATGGTACTTCAGTGTCTGCTCTGCTTTCTACAGACATCGTACCCCAGTGCTCGCTCTGCTTTCTATAGATTTGGTACCCCCAGTGTCTGCCCCGTTTGATATAGACATGGTAACTTAGTCTTTGCTCTATTTTATATAAACATGGTACCCCAGTCCTTGTTCTGTTTTATATAGACATGGTACTCCAGTCCTTGTTCTGCTTTATATAGACATGTTACCCCAGTCCTTGTTCTACTTTCTATAGACATGGTACCCCAGTCCTTGTTCTGCTTCATATAGACATGGTACCGCAGTCTCTGCTCTGCTTCATATAGACATGGTACCCAGTCTCCGCTCTGCTTCATATAGACATGGTACCACCAGTTGCTGATCTGCCGAAAGAGCCATGATGACACCAGTAGTTGATCCGCTCCTCAGAGATATGATCCAATATCCCTCTTGTTCCATACAGACATGCTTCCACTAGCCTGTAATAAATCACAGAAACATAGTTACATTCTGTTGTTAACCAAATATCATAATGCCAGAGATATTCTTTCCAACCTGGATGTTGGTACCATTTCTCCTATGCCTAACTCCATATCCTGGGCTTACCACATTATGTCTGACCAGGAACTGTGAATCTCCTTTCCGGGTTTCAAGTCATATTAACTCCCATAGATCCAGGAGAAGAAAGGCTGACACTTTATATCTTCCTGGGGTCTATCATATCTCAATACAACAAGAAGGAAGTGTCATCTCATTGATGACATATGGATTATTGCATGCAGAGAATAGAATTAATCAGAATGTTTGAATAATTCATATAAAGGATTACTAGGAATGTTGAAGTAATGCGATTAGTGGTACAGGATCTGTCAGGTGACAAATTATTTGGCATTTGGTGCTCTATCTAATACAGCAAATAGTTTGATTACCCTCCGATCGACATTTTGCTTGTCATTTAAAGTGGAAAATTTGAATTATAGTTGAGTTCACATCTTTGAATGTCGTTTAAGTCGGTCTTTATATACAACATTTTGCTTAACATCGAAGTTGACCCATTTGCGTAACATTGAATAAGCCCTTTTTGCGTAACATTGAATATGCCCTTTTTGCGTAACATTGAAGTTGACCTTTTTGTGTAACATCAAAGTTGACGTTTTTGCTTAACAATGAACTCGATCTTCTATAATAACAAAATAATAAAATGTCCTAAAATGTTCAAGACCTTTGCTTCTATTCATATATGATTTTGATCAAATGCTTTCAACGAGGTTAATATCTTATATAAAAGAACACAATAGCCTATCATGATATCAGTGTTATCATATTGAATTACGTAATGAAGGAACTCAATAACTGGTTAAATACCTGTGCACAGTATTAGATAATCAATACCATTATGTCTAACTCTCACAATTAGTTTATTTGTTTGGTATATCTTGCACAAAAAGAAGCATAGCTGAATCTTAAATTTCCCCATTATATAGAATTGTTTGTTGGATGGAATATATAGAAATATGAAAATACTCACGGCATCATAGCAGGGTGAAAAGTGATATCATTTAATTAGAAGCCTGCAAGTAATGATATGGTTGTGCGTGGCTGTGTATGTCTGGGTGGAATACAGACAGATTCTTGCCATCACGCGATCCCTTTGTGGGGACGTCAGCCAGAATTGTCTTGTATCTCTGGCAAATATTAAATAATCTAAAAGTGAGTCGAGTTTCTTGGATATAATGAAAAAAGCATATCTAAAAAAATCGGCAATTTTGCTTTGTGTAAATATTACTCTTCCGTGTATCTTGAGTAGTCCTTGAAACTTTATTTGCTATTGCATCTTTGACGCCAAGGAAATTATAAATTATACATCTATATTGTAATACAAAACAAAACTCTATATATCTCGCACACTTTGTTGTCGTTGATTGTCATAAATGGTATCCTCTGCCTTCATTCATACACTACTTTTATTCATACTCTACTGTTACCCATACTCCACTGTCACCCATACTCCACTGTCACCCATACTCCACTGTCACCCATACTCCACTGTCACCCATACTCTGCCTTCATCCATACTCTACTGTCATCCATACACTACTGTCATCCATACTCTGCCTTCATCCATACTCTACTGTCATCCATACTCTACTGTCATCCATACTCTACTGTCACCCATGCTCTACTGTCATCCATACTCTGCCTTCATCCATACTCTACTGTCATCCATACTCTACTGTCATCCATGCTCTACTGTCATCCATGCTCTGCTGTCATCCATACTCTACTGTCACCCATACTCTACTGTCATCCATACACTACTGTCATCCATACTCTACTGTCATCCATACTCTACTGACATCCATGCTCTACTGTCATCCATACTCTACTGTCATCCATACTCTACTGTCATCCATACTCTACTGTCACCCATACTCTACTGTCACCCATACTCTACTGTCATCCATACACTACTGTCATCCATACACTACTGTCATCCATACTCTACTGTCATCCATACTCTACTGTCACCCATACTCTACTGTCACCCATACACTACTGTCACCCATACTCTACTGTCATCCATACACTACTGTCATCCATTCTCTACTGTCATCCATACACTACTGTCATCCATACTCTACTGTCACCCATACACTACTGTCATCCATACTCTACTGTCATCCATACTCTACTGTCGTCCATGTTTTTTTATCTTCCATACTCTACTGTCATCCATACTCTACTGTCACCCATATTTTACTGTCGTCCATACTCTACTGTCGTCCATGCTTTTTTATCTTCCATACTTTACTGTCATCCATATTCTATTGTCACCCATACTCTGCTGTCACCCTGAGCTGTCATTAAAGTCTGATGTCGTATCTTGCTTTCACAAATACGTTAATGTCATTCACATCTTGCTCTCATTCATACAACTAACACAATACAATAAGACCAGGATGTCATGCTGGAGCCACATATACTGATGAAAAAATGACTTAAAATGGATTGGGAAGTCAAGGCTTACATTGAAGATACATTTCAATAGATATATTTTATTGGTCTTTTTCCTCCCAATTCTCTGGTGAATGATGAATATCATATTGTAAGATCTTTTAGATCTTTTATATCTGCGATCATGTCGGCTTCTCTTCATGATTGTCATATTTTCTGCATATTTTACAATATTCTCGCTTAAGAAAGTACAAAAAACATCATACACATTTCAATGTGCACCATGGTGATGGCGTGGTACTTTCCCTAGTTTTATTTGTCTCAAAACCACATGATTATGTGGCGACACCTACTGGCAGTAATATGTTATATGAAAGCCGCTTCAAACATTGCTAATGTCTGTTTCTGTCCTGCAAGAATCGCGTGTAAAAATGTTCAATTAATGAACTCTGACATTATTACCCTTTGTTAAACATGTTTTGATATATGAAATAGTGAAGTGAACAATTCATATCCCCATATTTCTTTTCTGTAATCTTAAATACATTCCCATATCTAAATGTTCCCATACCTATCTGAACATCTTCGCTCTTCGCTAGTCTCTGATCTGTATTTTGTAACATCGTGGATTTGTTGAAAGGAATAAAAAGGAAAAAGCCAGGAGCTCTGGCCAAATCCAAACTGTCTGTTTATCAACTAATATCCCAGAATTTGTAATCATATAAACTGCGGAATATCTTATCAAAGAAACGTCAGGCATATCTGAAGAAGCGTTAGAATACTCAATTCCATATTATAGGTTATAGAACATGTTAGGCCCTCAGGAGAACGTGTTAGGCCCTCAGGAGATTTTGACAGTCAACATGTTTAGTGCTTTCACAGTCTGGCTACAGCTATCACAAATGATTTGACGCTAACATAGTACATGCGAATGCATTCGCCAGCCTGCTATATTCAACATTTCAACCCCTTGCAACTGTTCCTTACTCCAGTGTTTCAACTACAAAGTTATGTATATTTTCCTATGTAAAAGCTACGTCATATTTATAAGAGCATTTAGAAATAGTTATATTGCTAAAATAAACTTCACTCGTCCCATTGAGATTTGTTTAACAGTGGGACCATATTAATGAAAGGTTCTATTATAATAATGGTTTGTAGGAACGTATGGATGACGGCTCTTCTGGTGGAAAGAGTAAGAGGGCCCACCTTGGGGAATAAATATCGGTACGCTTTAACATAACGCTTGTTTTCTCACTCCTACGCCTTTTATAATCATACATAATAAGCCATTGTCCTCTACCAACTTGACAAAATAACACTTGTAATTATTTCTAACAGCTTTAATATCCGGGACCTAAATGGTACCATTTTCATGCCGCCATTGATCGCTAATGCTATTTAGTGCAAGACTGAGGTTTAACAAGTTGTAATTATATGAAAATATATCCTGTACAGAGTGGCTTCTCTTTACTCGGACCACGGGACATGCGCACAGATTGCATTCCAGCCAATAAGTTGATACAATAAACTACACTGAGTAACGCAAACTCAGTTAACCTTGTACCCAGCCAATGGAAGCGTCCCTCGGGACTTGAAATCTGGCTGCAGTTAATCCCATAGTATCAAAACATTCTCAAACATTTAAATTATATTATGTATCAGAGGTACATGTTTTGGTACAACATCTGTTGAGATCACTTAAATCTTTAATCAAAATAATTTGGGACTGTTGTGGAATCCCCACTTGACCTCCCCGGGCTGCAAATATCGTCTGATACTGCACGTTTTGGCGGGAAATGTTGATCACCAGTGGATAAAAAGTATTGGCCTCTGCTTGGTCTGATTAATTATTCAAGGTACATGACACGGATAATTAACATCAAAGAACGGCCTGCCACTATGGAATCGATGATGCATGAGCCACATAGTACACACAGACAAGTATGCAGTTTCCTGCTAGAATTGCGATATTATTAAACTCATAACAAACTTGCCACCCACCGATGTAACAGCCTTTGTATGATGATGACGTGGGTCAAATGCTGAATCCTATTCACTCAATAGTTTTATGAGTCTATCTCTTGTTTGGGAGATTAGCTTTGGTCTGGAATTTGTCAGGCCATTCCTAATGTTATGTTGTACACATTTCTGAAAGAAAACAACTCAAATGCAATATATATCATTCAACTTAGACCGAATGATTTAGTTATTTTGGTCAGACGAAATGACCGAGACATATGTGGCAGTTTACTGTATTTCAATAACTGCATATGGCTTTATATATTGGCATAATTATGGACATATGATTTCCGATTAAGGGCTGATATCTCTTTTGTAGACATATTGACTTGTCATAAATGGTAACAATCGTATATCGGAGTACATTAAGATTCATCGCACATTAAATATCAATGTTTTATAATGATATCGGGTGAATATTATTCATTAAAATTATAAAGTTTACAATTCCAATATGCAGCCATTATCGAACAATATTTCCTCTCACATGAACAGGGTGCTGTATATAACTCAACAAAATATTCATGGGATTTTTTTCTAAATTTTGCATTACCGTACTCTATAAAATATTCAGGCTACCAGGTCAGATAGAGGCTTGTCATTGGGTCTCATTGCCCTTCTCTTTTCAAAGAGTGATGGAGCATCTTTATTTTAAAATACTAACCACGACCTTTGAATACCTATCATGGAACGTCTAAGAAAATGTAAATAACTGACAATGGGATCGATGTGGACCTAGTTATTCTCAGTTCAAGATAAACGAGGATTAAGATGTTAAAATGTCGTTTATTTATACCAGATAAAGATGAGAGATAAAATAGCGAATACTAATAGAAGCATCATTAAAGGAGGAAATTATGAAACTGTTCATCTTGGAGAATGGCGGTGAAGGACAAAATGACTCAAATTAATGTCGTATGGTCAACTCTTTAAACAAATAATAGGAAAATAAATTTACTAGAATTCACCAAAATATTGATCAAACTGTATTATGTCTGAAACTGAGAGCAAAGATAAGAATAAGAGTCAAACCCAAATGAGAAACTGATATAAATTTGAAATAATAAACCCTATGTTCGGACACACTCGCACTATATTTCCTGATGATCACAATTATCTAGCTCTTTTCTCGGTTATTCAAGGAAAAACTATAATCCCTGAGGTCAGGACATCGATTATAATACATTCCAAGATAAATCCTTAAAAATAGCTTTCAGTGCTGGCAAAACCTTGAGGGTAAAAATAAATAATACCCAGGATGCTGACACCCAGTTTTATCATATCAGATATAAACAAGACTATTCTAGTTATGGTGTTTGACTATTCCAGTTATGGTGTTTGACTATTCCAGTTATGGTGTTTGACTATTCCAGTTTTGATATTTGACTATTCCCGTTATGGTGTTTGACTATTCCCGTTATGGTGTTTGACTATTCCCGTTATGGTGTTTGACTATTCCCGTTATGGTGTTTGACTATTCCAGTTTTGATATTTGACTATTCCAGTTATGTAGTTTGTCTTTATATAAACTTAACTGAGAATCAACTATTCGTATCAAGCTAAGTGGTATATTGTTAAAATGCAATGATATCCTTCCAGTTTTAGTTTTACAAGGCGTTATTCGTTACTCGTTTATACCTCTGTGATCGGTGATTCTTCATATAAATCCAGGCAATTCAATCTTCGTTTTTAGATTTGTCTTGTCAGATAGAGAAATAGACTATATTTTACGACAAATGTATTGAATTTGAAATGAACTCGGGTACGAAGATTTTACCTTTTATGATATAAGTTTTTCACCATAATTATTAATTCATGCAAATTTTGATTGCATACTCGCTACTCACTATTTGAAATGAAAGTTTCATAATGGTTTGTTCTTTAATATTGGTCTAAGACGTGAGGATTGATTTGTCATACTTTTAATCAAAATCTGGTCCATCTTTACCTTTCAAATTTAATATGGTTTGACAGGCATTGTGAATGACAACATTATATTTTCATAATACCGGATTATTATGTAATTCGTCCTAAATATTGGTGTTCATAAGTTGCTGAAAGTCATATATATTTGTGGACGTCATTAATGATGAGAATGGGGGATTTTTCCACTTAGAACATGTCCAGTTTGTGACATTATTGTTACACGGCGTCAATATATGAGCACCATAAATCGATACTAATGCATCACGGGAGTCCCACCACCAGACGCAAGCGGTACACCAAATATAATATTACAACATCAAATAACTGCACAGACATCATTTACTCCATTTACTAATCATCTTAGTCCCAACTAACTCACAAAGCTCATGTTCTATCAGTGTCTCATAACCATCAAATATCAGTCTTTTTATAGATATTCCTTTCTCAAAGAATATTATACATTTGAGAATGATTGATTAAACTCCAAAGCCCAAAGTATATCTTGGATAATTTAGCCTTTTTTGGAATTATTGAAAGACCTTAATGTACTGATACAATCTGGTACTATCTTAGACCTAATTAAGATATTTTAAATAAGTTACTTTTGAGCTTTCAACACCAAGGTCTGGATTGCTATATTCTAAATATAGAAAGGTAATAACTATTCACAGAGAGCTTTTAGATATTCCTTGCAATGCCTCATCGGTTAGGTTCACATAATTTACAGTACCTGTTTGTATTGTATTCTATCCGATTATGACATCCACAGACTTACTTCTGGTGTAGAAAGGAGGGATGTAAACATGTCAAACAGAAGCAATAGGTTTTGTAACTTACATACTGTGCTTAAGGTCCAACTGCTAGCCAAAAATAGGACATGCACCCTCCATTTAATATCTCTTAAAATATTTATAGACGTTTACATTTCTTATTGTGTCACCAAATCAATTCATATTTTACTAAATGTTTATGTTTAGATCTTGATCAACGCAATCAACAACAATATCCATTTTGGTTTACAGCTTGTTGATTTATTTCTGATAACAGATATTCAAGGAAAATTATATTTAAAAAAAATTGGCATATTTCCCCCATTCTGTACGCCGTCAAATCCAAGTTCCAAGAATGCCAATATTCCTGACTGATGATATTGACCTTATCCGAGAAAATATAATGTTAAATGTATTTTAAAATGCTCAATGTCAATGTGATTAAGATGTTGCTCTCATCAGGTTAGGATGCTGGACATACTTGTTGGAATGGATGCACACTGTACAGGACAGCAAAGCTAAACTTCCTGAAAACACGTGCAGCTTTCCCTTAATGCAATCAGTGCAGACCTCCATCCTGGCACTCAAATAATTGCCTTGCCTTAGTATGTGGGGTAAATGTATCTTTACAGCACTCCCTGACACCGCACACTAAACATCTGTGGCCTAAAATACATATCTTCCATTTGAAAGACTTCGCAAATGAATAGAATCAGAAGAAAATGAAATAAACGGGTTTGCCCTGAGTAGAGCAGGCCATGGTTTGCTAAACCTTTAATGAAGTGTGAGGAAAGACGCCGCATGTAAATTAGACATCCGCTAAGAAAGGTCCCTGCTCCTAGAATAGATCAACTCTCTTGCCTGCATGCATAGGCTTTACTCACAGAAAAACGTCGCTTTGTGAAAGAGCCTGTGTAATGTTCATGGTTTGACATAGTAATAATAAGAATATGTCATGAATAATCATCATATACTAATATTAACGGTATGGTGGAAACCTGTTGGGATTGCCAAAATATTGCTACACAATCAAACGACTGCTTTCGGAGTAAAATGGGGGAATAACATCAATGGACGAGGCGAAGCTCTGTCAGGTCAGATCCAGGGGTCATGCTGCTAAAAATAGAAGCAACTTAGTGGCAGACAATCGATTTATTTGGTTGTAACTAGACATCCAAAAGAAGATGCATTTTGAAGTCTGAATCATCCACCCTGAATGTTCAATATTGAGACTCATGATTGGATTGGATGATTGAGTCTCTATTCGCTATATAAGATTACAATGAATCCGATCTATAGAAGACAATAAAGTTATGGCCCTGAATATGATTTGGCTTCTGTAATACTGAAAATGCTAGGCAAATATTTATGTAAATGTGATGCGGGATGCATTCTATGCATGATGTTCTACAATCACAAATAGGTTTTTAATTGCTTTAAAATATGTCTGTAGTCAATCTTCCTTGGTGCATAATTCTGAGAAAAATTACAAGGTTGAAGTTAAAATTCGTCTTGATAAATGTTTTATGACTCGACCTGTGAAGTGATGGATAAATTGGTATTTAAATGAATAATTGTGATATCACATATGCTGAGACTTAGGTGTAAGTATCATAGACCTAGACAGTCAGAAAAGAACATCTTCAGACCAGGTGACTGTATAAGACAGGAGATGAAGGGCATCCCTTTGTCATCATCATTCTGTCTTTGTGTCTCACTCTCAGAAGACAAAGCGCCCTCTGGCACCACTGTCTTACTCGGACAGTCCTGATGGATCACATCAGAAATAAACCAGTAACCCCAAGCTTATATTTCTTCACACATATTTAATCGTGTGTTGTGTGTGTGTGTGTTTGTGTGTATGTGTGTTTATCAACCACAAAATAAAGGCAAATGAATTAAAACTGATACAAATCTGCTGCTTATCAAAAGAGGCATTCAGAAAGTTGTCAGATTCTAATTACTCTATGAATGTGGATCTGACATGGCATGTTTCATGCATGTTATGATCAGCTGTATAATTGGCGGAGCTGGAAGCGCGGTCATAGAAGCCTGAAGGGTGATCCTCAAGGTACCACCTGGGACCGTGCCAAGCGCCAATTTGGATACCCACAGTAAACAACTGCTCACTCTCCTTCTCTCAATATGGGGCGGACACACAGCTTTTAGAATGTTTTATCACTGCCTTGGAGTCCGTCTGAGTGAGCAGGATGTGCGCTCACTGGTGTTAATTTGTTCCTGGAGCAGATATTACTCTGTTAGCTACTCACAACTTACATTGCCAAATAAGGAGAAATACGTCACACGCCACGTCATCATGGACGCACTCTGCCAAACTGGGTCGTTTTCAATACAACTGATCATGGCGGTACTCATTAGGTTTTGACTGGCTTTTATTGAACGCTTGTCTGATTTAGCCTGCTGGTGAGACTTAAGGTTGTTACAAATTATTCAGAAGTAGTTATTTGGGGCGATGGTCAGATCAAATAGGCAATCTTTCTGAGCAAGATGAAGATGAAAGATGTCATCTACTTGACTTTCTTCACCAAATCTGACATTCCTATTTGCAGATTGTGTTTGATGATAACATTATCATAGTTCTTGACTTGTATTGATTGCTTTTCAGGCCAATGTTTGTTTCTACATATTCACCTTAATGTGTCACAAGTCATCTGTTTAAATGAATTAGTAATATCAAAGTGCTATCATATCGGTACACTCATTATAATTGAATATTACCCTATGGCTATGACCTTTGGAAATAGCAGATATCTTAGAAATAATATTTATATAAATGCATTGCTCTTTGAAATAAAAAGTGTATTATTTGGTGTTATATGATTTATTTGGTGTGTGTAATATAGGGTTTTTAAAGTTTGACACAGGCTGTCCACTAGTTTTATAAGTTGCATGATATTTATATAAACATCAAAATTAATATGCCTGGTGCAGGGTGTCAATTCCCGACTGGGGCGGACTAGTGGGTCGCTTATACTCATGCTGCATGCTTGAGAAATGGGGCAATCTACTTATATGATTTGTTACTCACTCCTAAAGGTCATTTTAAACATCTATATCTTAATATTTTCTTGACAATGCCAATGAACTGGAATGTTTTTGAAATGGTTATTTTAAACATTTATATGAAACCTAATTTCTTACTTTGTGAGGTGTCATGGACTGGCACAACATGCAATCTACATGCAGTCAAACACTATGTAGGAGACCAAAGGAAGGTCATACATTCCTCGCCATTAAAAATGTTGAATGTATTAATTTGAATTTTTTTTTGCTCAAATTAGAAGTCTCCCAATTAGATAAAATTGCTTGAAGTTTATACAAGATATTTATATTTTAAAGGTGAGACAATATTACATAAATAAGTAAGCAATAAACAGAGTGTGGTATGATATTTAATTCAAAGCACTGACCTCAAATGAGGGCCTAGGGAGCAGTGGTGTTTGACATGTAACCAGACAGGTTGAACATGACACATGGGTGACACACATGGTGATCTGTTTATGGAACAATAGAGCATGACACATGGGTGAGCTGTGAATGAGTGTGAGGATCAATGGAGCATGACAAATTGGTGAGTTGTGAATGAGTGTGAGGATCAATGAAGCATGACACATGGGTGAGCTGTGAATGAGTGTGAGGATCAATGGAGCATGACACATGGGTGAGCTGTGAATGAGTGTGAGGATCAATGGAGCATGACACATGGGTGAGCTGTAAATGAGTGTGAATATGGCAAATAGGTGGGTTGTAAATAAATAACTGTTAAATATCACAATCACAAACAATAATGCCATTAATTTAAATTTCTATGATAGGTTTAATTTGGCACAGACACTTGTAACCATACAGATCTCAAAACATATTGGCGGTTCTGGGGTGACGCACAATACAAATCAGATCTTTTCAAATTCTACTATTTATCAGATTTCAAACTTAAAATTGGTGTGTTATCATCTCACATGACTAAGAATTGGTTTTAGAAATCTTGTATGTATATATTTTTGTATTTTTTGAAAATTGACAATAACGACACCCCAGGGAAGAGAAGGGTTGAAAGATACTCTAGTTGAGTTTGATTTTATATCTATATCCAGGCCTCAGAAGTCACAAATGGACTTAATAGGCCCCAATGTACTTGATTGATCGCTCCTCTGAGGGAAGCAAAAGTTTCAAAGCATATGAAGAAATTGCCTCAAACTCTGAGCAGAAAATCGCTATAGATGAGAACGGGCGTGTGATAACCCTCTGGTGTCTGTCAGATAGCAAAACATATTATTGAGTTGTGTCAATGGTGTTGATGTATGGTGTGAGACAGCAAAAGCAATTAATAATTCAACCATATCTAACTGTGTCTTGATGGACGTTTTTATGTATTTCTGAAGTTCAAGGACACACATTTGTGTCTTTTCTCCTAAAATTTTAATGTCTGTTTTGCTTTCAAAACTCATAATAACACCGTTTCTATATGTATGTATTCTATAAATAGAGATTTCATTCAGTTAGTTCCTAAATTTATCTTGTATTCACAAAATTCTTAAACTTGATTATTTGTAAATTCTTATGCACATTAAACACGTTTTCCTTTAATATATACAACATTAAAGTCTTGATGAAAACAAGAGGAAAGATACACGCAGAAACATGTCAAGCAATCATTGCCCAAGCAGTGAAAACATATGAAATATTGATGCCGCAAAGACGACATAGTTAAACTCTATTTTAAAACGTCCAAAAAGTTAAGGCATTCATTCCATTCTGAGATATATATGACATCTTCATTGACCTAGTCATATAATATTCACTGTCATTATAGGTCTTTGTTCTGAGAAATATTATGTTACAGGTATTTCAAATCCATATATCCATGGTGCAAGTGTCTAATGTCAAAGCAAGACAAGAGTTCATTTGTATTTCAATAATACCATGTTACAAATCTCAATGATTGGTAAATGCCAGTGTGTCAAAAGGCCGTCTGAAGAGTTCAATAATGGAAAGGCGTTCCCTCAGTCTCAGGAAGAATAAAGTAGTACACCAATGCTTATTATAGTTTATACAGCTTTACATTGAGAACAGGGAACTAATGATCTTTAACTCATAATATCCGCAACAAGAAATCAGCATTAATCACAATTGCTCTCTTTTTTAATCACCATTGCTCTCCTTTTTAATCACCATTGCTCTCCTTTTTAATCACCATTGCTCTCCTTTTTAACCACCATTGCTCTCCTTTTTAATCACAATTACTTTCCTTTTTAATGCTTCAAATCAGATATTGTCGTTATTTGTACTATTACTTTTAGTGCCTTAGTTCTGAATTACACATCCTTATATTTTGTGTAGAATTCGGTTCTACCTTCTTTTATAACTCTCGGTATAACCTGTTTGTATTATCACTTATTTCTACATTTTTAAAAGATGTTACCCTTTTATGCAATACTTAATCGATCATACCTTTGTTTTCAAAACTCGGTTTTGTGGACATATAAACACTGTCTTACTTATTGGGGAAATACTGAACCTCACCTCGTGTATGTAACACCCAGAGTAACCCTTTTGTGCAACACTGAGTCTTACCTTTTTGTGTAACACTCAATCTTATCTTTTTGTGCATCACTCAGTTTTACCTTTTTGTTTGAACCCGTCTTACCTTTTTATGTAACATTCAGTCTAGTCCTTTTGTGTAACACTCAGTCTTACCTTTTTGTGCATCACTCAGTTTTACCTTTTTGTTTGAACCCGTCTTACCTTTTTATGTAACATTCAGTCTAGTCCTTTTGTGTAACACTCAGTCTTACCTTTTTGTGCATCACTCAGTTTTACCTTTTTGTGCAACACTCACCTTTTGTAACATTTAGTCTTACCTTTTTGTTTAAAACTCAATCTTACCTTTTTGTTTAAACTCAATCTTACCTTTTTGTGTAGCATTCAGTCTAGCCCTTGTGTATAACACTCAGACATAGCTTTTTGTGCATCACTCAGTTTTGCAACACTCAGACTTACCTTTTTGTGCAACACTCAGACTTACTTTTTTGTGTAACACTCAATCGTACCTTTTTGTGTAACACTCAATCTTACCTTTTTGTGTAACACTCAGTCTTACCTTTTTGTATAACACTTACCCTTATCTTTTTCTCTATCACTCAGTCTTTTACTATTTGTGTCATTTCCTTAATACCATCAATAACAGAGGTGGTTTGGTTTAAATATATTTATTGATTTCCAAAGAAGCACTGCATTGCTAATACCATAGAATAAAAGAAGATGAATGGTGAAAAGTGACAACTTAATTGATACTAACATCAACATATCAAGTTTGAAATATGAATATGTTTCTTGTACAATGTAAAGAACATATATGTGCCAGAAACTCGAACCATTTAAATTCTTTGATAAAACAATATCCATTATAAAATAGTTGATATCAGCATTGAGATATGACATGTTAACTAAGGCACAAAAGGCACCCCCATTATTACATGCAATACAGATGGGTATAAGCTTTGGCTACTGATGGATTATGAAGAATTATACGAAATAAAACTGCATATTTTGTTACAAAACCCATCTAATAAAGAAGGGAATAATGTATGAGTAGTAGTATGTATTGTTTCATATTATTTTCATTTAATGTTGTATTGTGTCCATTTAAGATTTGTACAGAACTGAGAGCTCAGAACTCAGAAATCAATTTATTTGAATGAATTGTCATGTATTATTAAATCCAATTGATTTTTAATTGATTTATAATTGAATTCGTATTTCTAATAATATTTATATTAAACTCAATACATCTACTTAAATAAGTCATCTTTTAAATTGCTGAAACCCATTTTTATCTCAAGATTTCCAGTAGTGTTGTGATTAAATAATAATTCATACAAAACTTAGTGAATAAACTTTAAAACGAGTTGTTCGGTGACGCAGTCCTGACATATTATTCCAAGGTTCAATTGTTGAACAAAAGAAGTATCTTTGACATAATACATAATGTTGTATTAAGGAAGAGCAATGTTCCAGGATACCCTCATGCTCCACCCAAGTACTCCACACAATGCATCATGAGGGATTCATATTTTTCCCCCAGTGATAGGTTTTGCAGCATCAAGCTGCACCAATTCTAATAGATTACAATCTGCTGCTGGGCAGTCATCATAAATCATATTGCCATCTCTCAGAATAGGCAGAATAAAGCTTTTATAACAAATCTCCAGAGATGCTCTTTATTATATATATTTAATTCATTTTAAGTCTTTTATTGTTCTTAGAAACCAGTTGTTTTATATTGGAATTACAGGATAGATTTTTGTCATAATAATACCTTAATTGTTATGCTCAACAACCTTAAATAACAGAAACTTTCCATTTTATTAACCTTGAAATCCACATAATGACAGTTTTTTATCATTTATGTAAACCAGCCATTATGTCACCCTATCATTTATAAACTCAAGGTCGTCATCAACTACACTTATTGAATAATGAATATTTCTATTGGTGACTTAAACTGAACCGTAGAAAACGATGTATCAGTAAAAAGGTAATTGTCACAATACAGTTATCATTTATATGAATTAAAAGGATACGGCCTAAATAGATCCTTGATGTACTCCAGCATGAAGTGTACAAGAAGACTAATTAGCACCATTTAATGAAACCTGCTGGCTTGTTGATTCTAGATGTGTTATGGAGGTACAAGGAGTTTGCCATTTATACCAATTTCCTGTGAGACCATTACGTCTTGGATCAAGGGAAATAACAACCATTTCATCTCCATCATCGATATGAGTAAACAAACTATTACAGATTGCTTTTTGTTAGTTTATTGTAATGGCAGAGTTCCGGTTTATATTGCTATACTATGCTATAAACTCATTTGTGATGAGAAGAGGAATCCAGGACAAATGGCGAGAAGAGAAATCCAGGACAAATGGCGAGAAAAGGAATCCAGGACAAATGGCGAGAAGAGGAATCCAGGACAAATGGCGAGAAGAGGAATCCAGGACAAATGGCGAGAAGAGGAATCCAGGACAAATGATGAGAAGAGGAATCCAGGACAAATGGCGAGAAGAGGAATCCAGGACAAATGGCGAGAAGAGAAATCCAGGACAAATGGCGAGAAGAGGAATCCAGGACAAATGGCGAGAAGAGGAATCCAGGACAAATGGCGAGAAGAGGAATCCAGGACAAATGGCGAGAAGAGGAATCTAGGACAAATGGCGAGAAAAGGAATCCAGGACAAATGGCGAGAAGAGGAATCCAGGACAAATGGCGAGAAGAGGAATCCAGGACAAATGGCGAGAAGAGAAATCCAGGACAAATGGCGAGAAGAGGAATCCAGGACAAATGGCGAGAAGAGGAATCCAGGACAAATGGCGAGAAGAGGAATCCAGGACAAATGGCGAGAAGAGGAATCTAGGACAAATGGCGAGAAGAGGAATCCAGGACAAATGGCGAGAAGAGAAATCCAGGACAAATGGCGAGAAGAGGAATCCAGGACAAATGGCGAGAAGAGGAATCCAGGACAAATGGCGAGAAGAGGAATCCAGGACAAATGGCGAGAAGAGGAATCCAGGACAAATGGCGAGAAGAGGAATCCAGGACAAATGGCGAGAAGAGGAATCCAGGACAAATGGCGAGAAGAGGTATCTAGGACAAATGGCGAGAAGAGGAATCCAGGACAAATGGCGAGAAGAGGAATCCAGGACAAATGGCGAGAAGAGGAATCTAGGACAAATGGCGAGAAGAGGAATCTAGGACAAATGGCGAGAAGAGGAATCCAGGACAAATGGCGAGAAGAGGAATCCAGGACAAATGTCGAGAAGAGGAATTCAGGACAAATGATGAGAAGAAATATCCAGAACAAATGGTGAGATATCCAGGACAAATGGCAAGAAGGGATATTCAGAACAAATGGCGAGATATCCAGAACAAATGGCAAGATATCCAGAACAAATGGCGAGATATCCAGAACAAATGGCGAGATATCCAGAACAAATGGCAAGATATCCAGAACAAATGGCGAGATATCCAAAACAAACGGCGAGATATCCAGAACAAATGGCGAGATATCCAGGACAAATGGCAAGAAGAGATATCCCCAGGGAGATATCCAGGACAAGTTTCAAGAAGAGATAACCAGGACAAATTGCAAAAGATATCTAGGACAAATGGCAAAGGATATCCAAAAACATTGGGGAGATATTCAGAACAAATGGCAAGAGGGGATATCCAGAACAAATGGCAAGAAGGGATATCGCGGACAAAGTGCAAAAGATATCTAGGACAAATGACAAGAAGGGACATAAAGAACAAATGGCAAGAGATATCTAAAACAAATGGCAAGAAAGAAGATAAAGGATGATTTGGGGTGTGATATTTGGTGCATATGATACGTTGTGACATCTAGTTCATATGGTGAGCTTCGACAATAAAATCCTCTGGCCACGACGTAGGTTATAATCCAGATTGTGATATATTCAAAGGCATCATGAAAGGTTATGATGTATTCAGGCAATATGGTAGATTGTGATATAGACAGAGGAAACCTGGTATGCTTTATTCCATGGCAATATTATTCCAAAATATATTTTGAGTAGGAGTGAACCCATACAAGAATGTCTAAGGTACAGAGGAATGTCCATTCAGCAAGATAAAGGGTTTCCTACTACTCTACAGAATAGACTTCCAAAATGAAGAGAAAGTAACAAAATATATCTCACCCAAGCCTTAAAATAGGCACCAAAAATGATTACTCCATTTCCCTAATCACAGTAAAAGCCCCGCACACTGAAAGATTGAGCTAACTCTCGGTTTGTATAATTTATTGCTTTTGGTCAAAGAAAGCAAAGAGCATTGTAACCTCATAAAAACAATTTTCGTCTGAGTAGTGTGCGGTTGAGGTTGCAGGGCCTGGTTTGATGGCTGTCCCCCTGTGCCCACTTCCTGGGGTTTATAAGAATGTTCTCAAGTGCTTCAAATGTGCCAATAAATATATTGTATACTATATATCTATTTCTAGTGCAAGAAAAACTTTAACAAGGGTCAGTTAGAGTGCTTTGAACAATGGCTATTTTGTGAAGCAATTGATGTAAATATTAAGAATATTGATGTTGACTTTTCTCTGTTCAGAAATAATGTTTGGGTTTTTGAGAACACCTTACGTTTAATCATACTGTATATAAATGAAGCAAATTCTAACATGCCATTCTTGCTGGTTGGCAATGCAATGTATTGCAGATGTTACATATCAAATACCTTGGTGTGGCATGTATTCATTCCACCATGTGACCATCAGCGCAGGCTTCTCCAATCTCTTTACAGCTTACTCTCTTTTTTCAATGTCCATCTAATTTATCATTTGTAAAACAATCTTTTTTCTTTTCAAACTTTCCACTTTCTCAAATTGTGTGATTCATGATAAAGCAGCAAACTTGTCGCAAATGTCTGAAATAATGGGGCCTTGCTGGTTATAAAATGGCCCGCTCCTAAATTGTCCAGGAACATTCTGAGAAAACTGGTCCCAACAACAGATTAATTATGGAAAATATTACTGGTGGATACAAAAACCCCTACCATTGGTAGGATCACCATCCCCAATTACTAACAGCTGTGATTTACACCAACTGGTAGGATCGCCATTCCCAATCACTGGCAGAGCCAAGATCCACACCAACTGGTAGGATCACCATCCCCAATAACTGGCAGAGCCGTGATCCACATCAACTGGTAGGATCACCATCCCCAATCACTGGCAGAGCCGTGATCCACACCAACTGGTAGGATCACCATTCCCAATCACTGGCAGAGCCAAGATCCACACCAACTGGTAGGATCACCATCCCCAATCACTGGCAGAGCCGTGATCCACACCAAGTGGTAGGATCACCATTCCCAATCACTGGCAGAGCCAAGATCCACACCAACTGGTAGGATCACCATCCCCAATCACTGGCAGAGCCGTGATCCACATCAACTGGTAGGATCACCATCCCCAATCACTGGCAGAGCTGTGATCCACACCAACTGGTAGGATCACCATCCCCAATCACTGGCAGAGCCGTGATCCACACCAAGTGGTAGGATCACCATCCCCAATCACTGGCAGAGCTGTGATCCACACCAAGTGGTAGGATCACCATTCCCAATCACTGGCAGAGCTGTGATCCACACCAACTGGTAGGATCACCATCCCCAATCACTGGCAGAGCCAAGATCCACACCAACTGGTAGGATCACCATTCCCAATCACTGGCAGAGCTGTGATCCACACCAACTGGTAGGATCACCATCCCCAATCACTGGAAGAGCTGTGATCCACACCAAGTGGTAGGATCACCATCCCCAATCACTGGAAGAGCTGTGATCCACATCAACTAGTAGGATCACCATTCCCAATCACTGGCAGAGCCCAGTTCCACACCAACTAGTAAAGATCACCATTCCCAATCACTGGCAGAGCCAAGATCCCAGGGTTACAGCTGCACACGGATGATTTTTCTTTGAGGTGGCACTATCTTACCCCTAAATAAGGTAGGGCAATGAAAAAACACTTTTTTCCAAGGTTAATGGTGGGCAAATACGACATATGAATTCATTATCTTATAGAGAAGCCATATTCATTTTCCTTACATCATCCCAGCTATTAAATATCAAGAGAACTACACCTAGTATATCAGACTTGAACAGCTAAAGTATTATTTGATGGGAAAAGCTCAATGTGTTAACTACACTGTGGACTATGCATTGCTTTCTACCCCATTGGATGATAATTCCAACACAACCCCACTTCTTACGATAACAAAATAGCCCTGGTCAATAAATGGATTTTCTATTGAAATGTCTGGAAAGCTATATATGTAGGAGACAAACAGATAAGCCCCCACTGTCTGGAAGAAAATTGGTTTGGCTACATCTAAACGTTTCCATGCCAATCATAGAGATATAGAGCAGATTTCTGGGCACAGTCATATATAGGGATGCACAGTGATATGGATATGGGAGATGTCTCAGAGATCACTTTCTGCCTTCATTATAGCCGCATGGCCTGTTCACTTCATAGCAACCTTTTATGTTCACTGTATTTCCTTTTATCCAATAATGACTGACAACCCTCGCTGTGATAATAGACATTTTACTTTCCATAAAACAAACGTCTTATCAAATATGTATATAAACATCAATATATTTAGTTCTTTATTCATTTAACAACATTTTATAAAAATAGGACACTGTAAAAAAAATTATGATCTTTGCTGATGTAATTACCAATGTTGGGTCTGTTAGTTAAAAGAGATCACATGATTGAAAATACTGCTCACATCTAACTTTAATAAATAAACATAACAGGAGTTAGAAACCATGTCCACATCACAAATACTCTCATACAAAATCTTGTACTGTTACTTGAGTCAGTTACATAATATCATACTTAAGATAAATTCATCCGCCATGCAATCATGAATTTCTGGTTAACTTTACCAATGTGATTATACAATGTGTATACATCTTTTCAACAAATTTACAAATCAATGAACATTTGCGGGCAACCTCTCTGAATATTTCCAACCTCTCTAATCTCCACATGAGATGCTTTGTAAGATATTTGAAATACAATATTGGTGGTATGAACATGAAGCATACAGTCTTAGTTAATTAGGTGTAATAATGATTATTTAACAATGATAACTCAAAGCAGATAACAATGATCATATTCTACTGATAAATAAGACGCTGACAGAATGCTTTATGCGGTCTGGTAAGATCTTTTTTTTCCTGGATCAGATTTACACACAGTATAACAGTGATTTATACAAAGATATTACATATACAAAAAAATACATAAAAGCTTTGGTTTAACAAAAATGTATATTTTACATAATGTACAATGTATTTACAATGTGGTCTGACAGTTCAGGACTGTGGCCAATCAATCAAGACTATTTTTGCATGAGTTATGCATATGGTGTGTATTTGATTATGGCAGTGCCACCTAGGGGCAGGCCTATAGCCATGGGTGCCAGGCAGGGTCCATGCGACACAGATTATCATGATTATTTGCTGCGGCCACTAGTGTACTGACACGACTCTCCGCTCCATCAAAGGTTGCCAGATCTGCAATCACATCAAGAAAAACACAATCATATCAAAACATGTTCATAAGTTATTTACCTGTGCGGACATGTCACAGAATATACTACGTTTTACTATGTTTTCTCCTTACCGCTCATCATATCAGGAGAAACCAGGGAGGCTTCAGAACAGAGAAGCAAAAAACGGCAACTATATACTTGTATGAATAAACTGCAGCTGTGGCTTGTTGCTTGTTATTGAAAAGTTTAGTTTAAACTTTAAATTTCAGATGTTATTAAGTTCTAATTTTTGGGCTGATTCTCATTTTCTTTATAATTTAGAGAATTAAACAAAAAAGCTAAATTAAAATTTCTTTGTCTAAAGCAAAGGAACAGAACTGATAGAAAATTAAATTCTTTTCAATTCTTCCCAATGAGTATTCAACAGTGGATTTCAATTTTTGTATCCCACATTTGGCCTTGTATCCCACAGTTGGCCTTGTATCCCACAGTTGGCCTTGTATCCCACATTTGGCCTTGTATCCCACAGTTGGCCTTGTATCCCACAGTTGGCCTTGTATCCCACATTTGGCCTTGTATCCCACAGTTGGCTTTGTATCCCACAGTTGGCCTTGTATCCCACAGTTGGCCTTGTATCCCACATTTTGGAAAATATATGAGAAAGTGTCAGTCTGAGGAAGAAATTAAAAGTTGGTCTTGGTGGGTTCCCTTATCACTTGCCACCTCAGGTGAGTAGTAGCTGTGAGCTCTGCTCAGCTGTCCTAAATCAGGTGGTGCTGCGAGTCTGCCTCCTCTATCTACTCGTGACAGTGTCAGTGCCACTGCTCAATATCTACTCAGACCAACACCGTCACCTGAGACCACCAACCATCTTAACACTCAGCCACTTTTTTAGTTTTGGCCAGGTTGGCTTCCCTCCCCGGGGGCTGGTCTCGTAATGGGCCCGTTCTTATCACAGCTTGGGCAATCTTGGTGTTTTGTAGCAATTAAGAACCTTCAGGCCTATCAGTGGGCACCAACATCTTGCAATGAGTGCCCAAAATCTCCACAACAAAAGGTGGGAGCGACAGCCACTCAATTTGTCTTGGTTATCAGACCAGCTTGCTGCAGACCTACACCAAATGTGAACATATTTCTTGATAATGAATGGTACCGTGCAACTTAGAGAAAGTCAACATGTGACACATGGAAAGTACGGCCAGATACAGCCTCCAGGAACCCATTCATCACCCCACAGTCGGGGGAAGGGGACACACTCTGCACTCGCTTGCATGCTAGACACAACTACTCTAAGCACAAAATCAATACACTATGAAATACAATGAGAAATATCACTAATCACATCTTGACAAAAGTTTGATTTACACTTTTTAAAGCTTGAGGATTGGTTTTGCCTGTATGATGAGTGATTAGTGTATGATGTGCGAGGACGTGGTGGAAGCACCACACGTGTGGGCCACTCCAGTCCCTCCAGCCGACCACCAGGCAAACCTCTCCATCTGTCTCTTACTTTAGTACACAACCTGCCTCATACTCTGCGAGAGCCTTCCAGGAGACAGATGTATTTGCTAACAGTGGAGGTGTAATTTCACAGCTTGGCACTGCAGGCAGGACTATATGTTGGTGCTGTGCCTATCCCTCACATAGCTCCTGTACAGAGACACTGCAAGCATGGCCAGGTTATGTCTTTGTCGGACATACCAATCAGCTCCTCAGGGATCTGAAAAGCTAAGATGACATAAAACATGTTTCTGCCATGTGTCATATACAACCTAAGGGATGATTTTCAGTCAAGGTTTCTCACACTTATAGTTCATTTCATACGAGTTCAGTCTATTGTTTAGTGTTCTGCTATCATCCATACTTTCCACTCTATGTTACAAAACTAACCCTAGACTATCATAGGTTACTATTTCTGTCATTCCTCTGGCCTTTTCATGCTTTTAGTATATGTACATAATACTAAAACAAGTCACATGGTTGGGCTCAGACCTGTCCTTGTTATAATAACATACCGGGTAACTGGTGGTTGACATGATAGTTGACAAAGCAACATACAGGGACACTGGTGGTTGACATGGTAGTTGGCAAAGCAACATACAGGGTAACTGGTGGTTGACATTGTAGTTGGCAAAGCAACATACAGGGTAACTGGTGGTTGACATGGTAGTTGACAAAGCAACATACAGGGACACTGGTGGTTGACATTGTAGTTGACAAAGCAACATACAGGGACACTGGTGGTTGACATTGTAGTTGACAAAGCAACATAATTGGGCACTGGTGGTTGACATGGTAGTTGACAAAGCAACATACAGGGTAACTGGTGGTTGACATGGTAGTTGACAAAGCAACATAATTGGGCACTGGTGGTTGATATGGTAGTTGACAAAGCAACATACAGGGACACTGGTGGTTGACATGGTAGTTGACAAAGCAACATACAGGGTAACTGGTGGTTGACATTGTAGTTGACAAAGCAACATAATTGGGCACTGGTGGTTGATATGGTAGTTGACAAAGTAACATACAGGGGCACTGGTGGTTGATATGGTAGATGACAAAGCAACATACAGGGGCACTGGTGGTTGAAATGGTAGTTGACAAAGCAACATACAGAGGCACTGGTGGTTGACATGGTAGTTGGCAAAGCAACATACAGGGACACTGGTGGTTGACATGGTAGTTGGCAAAGCAACATACAGGGACACTGGTGGTTAACATGGCAGGGGCATTGGTGGTTGACAAACTAGAATGACTGGTGTATACTTTCATAAAAAAAGGTTACATACTCTTCTAAATGTTCCTTTACATGGAGTAGATCATTCTAATACAGCAAACATATCCAGATAATTACAGTCCAGTCTAGCTGACCTTATACCCTTTCAAAACCAGTGCAAAGTAAGCAAAACCAGTGCAAAGTGATCACTGCCAAATTAAAAGCAAATTAAATGTAAACTTAGTTAATTGAAAGGATTTGCGGGGACTTTCCGACAGTTTGGCTCCAAATCTCCAAGCCACTTGAAGGCAGGCTTGTCAAGCCATAAAGCAAAATCATTTTCGTAATTGTCCACAAAAGCGTGTAGCAATTCTGGCGCACAAAAGGCCGCGTCAGGATGGGACGGGGAGAATAAAGCCGAGTGAGCAACGAATGCTGCAGTGGGCACCGGGTGTGGCGTCCCAGATCAATGTGCAGCCGTGTGACAAGCACAAATACCCTACTTGATTCAAGTGCACCTTCCTCCACCTGACATTTGGCACACGTTTACATGGCCCTCATTAACCAATTACAATAGCCCGCAGTTTTTTATCTGATCAAGACGGAAGCCTTTACCCTGCCTTCCCCATGTTTATGTCTATCATCCTACACTTTTTTCTTTCCGATTCCAAAATGTGTTTGTGAGTAAAAAAAAAAAATGATCATGGAAAGGTCAGCGCAAGTGGAAACCTCGGAAATATCGCAGGCCACCTCTCACAAATTCTGCCCTGGGTTTTCCCAAATTTCCTCAATCAGAATTACGCTTCTTCACCGAATTCTGCACATTTCTATTTCAGATGCTCTAATATAGTTAAAGCAACAGAAACTTTTCAAATTGCGGAGACAGTTAGTGTTTGGGATTACCCGGCCTGGCAGTATTTCACTTGTGTATACCGGATGTGTTTTGTAAGTGCTGTGGTCTGAGTCAATCACGGATGATTGCCTAATTATCAATCACATCCACATTATGACAACCCTCTTAATCTCTGAACTCTGGATTTTCCCAATATTTGTGTTCAAATAAGGATTAATGATGGAAATTATGAGGTTAGAATGACATATTTTTTCCTTGGTAATGTAATAGAGAGAAATGGTTATGGTTCTCATAATGTTATAGTCATGACATAACAGGGAGAACTGGATTATAATGTTATGATCATCTCTAGTTTTCCTTTGGTAACATAACATGGAGAAAGTGGTAAGTTTCATAATCTTCCCTTGGATATGTAACAGACAGGAAGTAGTTACAGTGTCATTGTCTTTCCTTGGTTATTTAACAGACAGGAAGTAGTTACAGTAGTAGTTACAGTGTCATTGTCTTCCTTTGGTTCTGTAACAGACAGGAAGTAGTTACAGTGTCATTGTCTTCCTTTTGTTCTGTAACAGACAGGAAGTAGTTACAGTGTCATTGTCTTCCTTTGGTTCTGTAACAGACAGGAAGTAGTTACAGTGTCATTGTCTTCCCTTGGTTCTGTAACAGACAGGAAGTAGTTACAGTGTCATTGTCTTCCTTTGGTTCTGTAACAGACAGGAAGTAGTTACAATGTCATTGTCTTCCCTTGGTTCTGTAACAGACAGGAAGTAGTTACAGTGTCATTGTCTTCCCTTGGTTCTGTAACAGACAGGAAGTAGTTACAATGTCATTGTCTGCCCTTGGTTCTGTAACAGACAGGAAGTAGTTACAATGTCATTGTCTTCCTTTGGTTCTGTAACAGACAGGAAGTAGTTACAGTGTCATTGTCTTCCCTTGCTTCTGTAACAGACAGGAAGTAGTTACAATGTCATTGTCTTCCTTTGGTTCTGTAACAGACAGGAAGTAGTTACAGTGTCATTGTCTTCCTTTGGTTCTGTAACAGACAGGAAGTAGTTACAGTGTCATTGTCTTCCCTTTGTTCTGTAATAGACAGGAAGTAGTTACAGTGTTATTGTCTTCCCTTGGTTATGTAACAGACAGGAAGTAGTTACAGTGTCATTGTCTTCCCTTGGTTCTGTAACAGACAGGAAGTAGTTACAGTGTCATTGTCTTCCCTTGGTTCTGTAACAGACAGGAAGTAGTTACAGTGTCATTGTCTTCCTTTGGTTCTGTAACAGACAGGAAGTAGTTAGTGTCATTGTCTTCCCTTGGTTCTGTAACAGACAGGAAGTAGTTACAGTAGTAGTTACAGTGTAATTGCCTTCCTTTGGTTCTGTAACAGCCAGGAAGTAGTTACAGTGTCATTGTCTTCCCTTGGTTCTGTAACAGACAGGAAGTAGTTACAGTGTCATTGTCTTCCTTTGGTTCTGTAACAGACAGGAAGTAGTTACAGTGTCATTGCCTTCCCTTGGTTATGTAACAGACAGAAAGTAGTTACAGTAGTAGTTACAATGTCATTGTCTTCCCTTGGTTCTGTAACAGACAGGAAGGGATGTTGTGTCTGTCTCTCAGTCCCCTGGGGTAAAAAATGTACTAGCAAAATCTCTTCATAAAAACCTACTCAATCACTGCTGTACAAAATAAATTGCAATTCTTTTGTAACTCTAATTCTTGCAAACAATCTAATCTAATGTCAGGACAATTATTGGCAGATGGGCTTGGCCTTAACTTGGTTGTCATGGTAACCATGAGGTTCTTGTCCCATGGAATTTAGACACCTATAACTGTAACTGGTAACTTGTGTTCTGTATAATTTCAGCTCCTAAGACGCTGTCAAACCTGTGACATTGGTGTTACGGGCAAGCTGTATGACGTGGAATGCCTTCTCTCGGCAGATTCTATAATTGTAAAGTCTAATTCCTTGCTAGACGTAAACGCAATCACTCATGTAAAAATAGGGTAATTGTACATCGACTTTGACTTCTAAGTTTGTAAGTAACTTTCAGCCAAGTAAAAATCAATTCAAAGACTTTTTTGAGGTGGAGAAGAAATCTGTGGTTTGACTTGACATTCCAAATACATCAAGTTTGCCTGTGAGAAACAGTGAGCTTTGAGGAAAAATGCAGGCAGTTTGTAAGGTCGCATGCTACCTAGACATCCATTTTGGATTGCCAACATGAAACGACAAGCCCAAGGCATGAAAAGATCTGTTGTTAACCTTTGGCCAGGATGAGCGTCTCGCTAACCTCCCAGGCTGAGAATGCCAGCCCTGAGGACTCCCCGAACCATTCTCAAGAATACATCTATGACAAACCCCATTCTTGAGGGTCATAAGCAACCAACAACTTTATCACCTTGGCAATATTTTTCTCACAAATGAATAATTCACAATTACTTCATTTCCCTAACATTCACGATGTGAACGACAGTATGTAAAGATTCCCAAGACCACTTGAAGGTTTAGACTGAATCACAACATGCCGTCATCATTGCCCACCAAGACATCATCAATAAAATTCCTTTTTTCACTTTTTCAGAAAGAGAAAAGTAATCTTTGCCCACTGCCGATGCTGCAGTGAATGTTGACCAATCCTAAGTGGTCAGCTATACATCACAAGTAGATCTTCATCATCAGTTTGGTCAAACAGTTCCGAGCCCCATCCACTAGCACTTCTAGTTCCGTAATCCTTTTTACCCGCCCTCGAGTCCTTCTGGTCTGTGTTGACTCAAACCACGGAGAGGCTCTACAGCGTTGCCCCAAGAAAGAGTTAATTCTAGAGACACCTTTGGAGGAATTTAGACTTGGGGTTGGATCAATTGGGGAAAGCTTGCGGCTAATTGCACCAGGCCCCGCAGGCCCTCACGGGTGCTTGGTACCACATCTCACACACAATACTAAGCGCACACTCTCTGTTCGCCTGTGAAATTAAAACAATGAGAAGTGGAGCATGGTGATTAGAGCGTCCTCCGTGTGGCGGTGGGTCTGCTGATTACAGGGCGGGGCCACACCACATTTGTTACCACAAAGATGATCACACCCTCTTAATGCTGGACACTGAACAGCTCACATCTTCCTCTCATCTCACTTTTTCTCCGTTTCTAAAAAAGGTGGTGCTGCACTGGGTAACATCTTCCAGCAAGTTTAAATACAGGGCCTCTTGACAATGGCCGACGTGCTGACTTTGATTGAGTGCAACTATTGATTGTTCAAATTGCCGCTCACATATCCAAATCGAAGGTCATTATGCTGAGCTCATTTTTAAACCGCTTCAAATATGTTTACAAGTTTGTGCGGACAAGGCTGCCTCGTTTGCTTATGTAAGCAAGCCTGTTAAAAGCTGCAAGCAACCCCAGGGTGCCATGTACTGGGAACACTGCTCCGTCTCTTGGGATTACTAGGTTTTTGGCCTTTTTTTGCACAAAGTTATATTCTACAATAAGCACCAGGGTAATAATTTTCATAACCTTCTGAGCATTTCTCCTAAAGAATGTTTTCTCTTTCTGCACACAATCGAACCTCTGTTAGAACAAACGGCCATTTTTCAAGTATTACTGGATAGAGAAATCAATCACAAAAAAAATTGCAATTCAATCAAAATAAATAGAACATTCATATAAACTATATTTCCCTTCATTTATGCTATTGAGTGAGGCCTCAGTTTGATAAAAGCCAGTAATCAGAGTGGCTTTACTGAGCTGGGCATTCCAGGTGAGATTTATCAGGGTTTTAACATTTCTGTCGCCCTCTACTGGTGGAAAATGTTAGGATTACGCTGTCTACCTACTGTATAGATCATACTACTGTCACGCTGCAGTTGAGATAACTGGCCAGACACAGTATGGATCACATACTCTATAGATCATACTTGTATACAGAGAGTATCATACTAAAATCTAGATCAGACACAGATCAAGATGTCGCATTCCACATTGATTATGGCTGGATATGTCACATCCCACTTTGATTATGGCTAAAGATACCACATCCCACATTGATTATGGCTGGATATGTCACATCCCACTTTGATTGTGGCTCAAGATACCACATCCCACTTTGATTATGGCTGGATATGTCACATCCCACTTTGATTATGGCTGGAGATGTCATATCCCACTTTGATTATGGCTAAAGATACCACATCCCACATTGATTATGGCTGGATATGTCACATCCCACTTTGATTATGGCTCAAGATACCACATCCCACTTTGATTATGGCTGGATATGTCACATCCCACTTTGATTATGGCTGGAGATGTCACATCTCACTTTGATTATGGCTGGAGATGTCACATACCACTTTAATGCCGTTGCAAGCATTTTATGAAAGCCACTCCACTCTCTATCAATTTAGCAAATAACTAAACAAGTCAATGGCCACTAAGTATTTTAGCAGTTGCTAATACTGTGACGTGCCCTGAGTTTTGGATTGGTCCCTCTAGTTTAGTATGTGATAGCAGGCAGAGGTAAGATGCAATCAGGGCAGAAGCACGTCACCACACACTGTGATGGGTATGCAGAGAGGTCAGGCGCTGACACCCAGCGCTTCCATAAGCTGACACTAGGTGGCCGCACAGCCAATCAGGAGACTGTCAGGTGATTATCTGCAGGCAACCAGTTTGTGTGCATGGCTGTAGGGCCCGGTCCCCCGGGAGACCCCGTGCCAGCACTCAGGCCCTTCCCCTCCCTGTATACCAACAATGCACCAGCCATCCGCGAAATGACCACCAACATAAACATCCCACGAGGAAAACAGGCCCGCTCTACACCACAGAACAATGTTTACCACATCCTTGACAAAATCATTCTAACACATACAAACCTATCCATAAAACTGACCTAGAAAACATGTATTGCAATTAAATCTTTCTGTGTCCTGATGACTAATACCTAAACTTTGCTGTCAGTCATGGTCACTGCAGAGCCTGGGGAAGCTGATAAGCTGTGACTGTTATAATGACTGGCAACTAGGGAGCTATATCTGTAGACAAGACATAACGGCTTGAAGCTGAGGAGCTGTATCTGTTAGACATAACAGCTTGAAGCTGAGGAGCTGTATACGTTAGACATAACGGCTTGAAGCTGCGGAGCTGTATCCGTTAGACATAACGGCTTGAAGCTGAGGAGCTGTATCTCTTAGACATAATGGCTTGAAGCTGAGGAGCTGTATCCGTTAGACATAACGGCTTGAAGCTGGGGAGCTGTATCTGTTAGACATAACGGCTTGAAGCTGCGGAGCTGTATCCGTTAGACATAACGGCTTGAAGCTGAGGAGCTGTATCTCTTAGACATAATGGCTTGAAGCTGAGGAGCTGTATCCGTTAGACATAATGGCTTGAAGCTGAGGAGTTGTATCTGTTAGACATAACGGCTTGAAGCTGGGGAGCTGTATCTGTTAGACATAACGGCTTGAAGCTGAGGAGCTGTATCTCTTAGACATAACGGCTTGAAGCTGGGGAGCTGTATCTGTTAGACATAACGGCTTGAAGCTGAGGAGTTGTATCTGTTAGACATAACGGCTTGAAGCTGAGGAGCTGTATCTGTTAGACAAAAGGGCTTGGAGCTGAGGAGCTGTATCCGTTAGACATAACGGCTTGAAGCTGAGGAGCTGTATCCGTTAGACATAACGGCTTGAAGCTGAGGAGCTGTATCCGTTAGACATAACGGCTTGAAGCTGAGAAGCTGTATCTGTTAGACATAACGGCTTGAAGCTGAGGAGCTGTATCTCTTAGACATAACGACTTGAAGCTGAGGAGCTGTATCTGTTAGACATAATGGCTTGGAGCTGAGGAGCTGTATCTGTTAGACATAACGGCTTGAAGCTGAGGAGCTGTATCCGTTAGACATAACGGCTTGAAGCTGAGGAGCTGTATCCATTAGACATAACGGCTTGAAGCTGAGGAGCTGTATCTCTTAGACATAACGGCTTGAAGCTGAGGAGCTGTATCTGTTAGACATAACGGTTTGAAGCTGAGGAGCTGTATCCGTTAGACATAACGGCTTGAAGCTGGGGAGCTGTATCTGTTAGACATAACGGCTTGAAGCTGGGGAGCTGTATCCGTTAGACATAACAGCTTAATATAGGCACTGTCTTATCATTGTATGATACTGGCACTGTCTGATCATTGTAAAATGGCACTGTCTGATTATTGTATGATACTGGCACTGTCTGATCATTGTATAATACTGGCACTGTCTGATCATTGTATAACATTTACACTGATTATTGTATGATACTGGCACTGTCTGATTATTGTATACTGGCACTGTCTGATGATTGTATGATACTGGCACTGTCTGATCATTGTATGATACTGGCACTGTCTGATGATTGTATGATACTGGCACTGTCTGATTATTGTATGATACTGGCACTGTCTGATTATTGTATGATACTGGCACTGTCTGATTATTGTATACTGGCACTGTCTGATGATTGTATGATACTGGCACTGTCTGATGATTGTATGATACTGGCACTGTCTGATTATTGTATACTGGCACTGTCTGATCATTGTATAATGGCACTGTCTGATCAATGTATGATACTGACACTGTCTGACTATTGTATGATACTGGCACTGTCTGATGATTGTATGATACTGGCACTGTCTGATTATTGTATACTGGCACTGTCTGATGATTGTATGATACCGGCACTGTCTGATTATTGTATAATGGCACTGTCTGATCATTGTATGATATTGGCACTGTCTGATCATTGTATGATACTGGCACTGTCTGATCATTGTATAATGGCACTGTCTGATGATTGTATGATACTGGCACTGTCTGATCATTGTATGATACTGGCACTGTCTGATGATTGTATGATACTGGCACTGTCTGATTATTGTATACTGGCACTGTCTGATGATTGTATGATACTGGCACTGTCTGATTATTGTATACTGGCACTGTCTGATTATTGTATACTGGCACTGTCTGATGATTGTATGATACTGGCACTGTCTGATTATTGTATACTGGCACTGTCTGATCATTGTATAATGGCACTGTCTGATGATTGTATAATGGCACTGTCTGATGATTGTATGATACTGGCACTGTCTGATCAATGTATGATACTGACACTGTCTGATGATTGTATGATACTGGCACTGTCTGATTATTGTATACTGGCACTGTCTGATGATTGTATACTGGCACTGTCTGATCAATGTATGATACTGACACTGTCTGATGATTGTATGATACTGGCACTGTCTGATGATTGTATAATACTGGCACTGTCTGATTATTGTATGATACTGGCACTGTCTGATTATTGTATGATACTGGCACGGTCTGATTATTGTATGATACTGGCACTGTCTGATTATTGTATGATACTGGCACTGTCTGATTATTGTATAATGGCACTGTCTGATCATTGTATGATACTGGCACTGTCTGATCATTGTATGATACTGGCACTGTCTGATTATTGTATGATACTGGCACTGTCTGATTATTGTATGATACTGGCACTGTCTGATCATTGTATGATACTGGCACTGTCTGATCATTGTATGATACTGGCACTGTCTGATCATTGTATGATACTGGCACTGTCTGATCATTGTATGATACTGGCACTGTCTGATCATTGTATGATACTGGCACTGTCTGATCATTGTATGATACTGGCACTGTCTGATCATTGTATGATACTGGCACTGTCTGATTATTGTATGATACTGGCACTGTCTGATCATTGTATGATACTGGCACTGTCTGATCATTGTATGATACTGGCACTGTCTGATCATTGTATGATACTGGCACTGTCTGATCATTGTATGATACTGGCACTGTCTGATTATTGTATGATACTGGCACGGTCTGATTATTGTATGATACTGGCACTGTCTGATTATTGTATGATACTGGCACTGTCTGATCAATGTATGATACTGGCACTGTCTGATGATTGTATGATACTGGCACTGTCTGATTATTGTATGATACTGGCACTGTCTGATCATTGTATGATACTGGCACTGTCTGATCATTGTATGATACTGGCACTGTCTGATCATTGTATGATACTGGCACTGTCTGATCATTGTATGATACTGGCACTGTCTGATTATTGTATGATACTGGCACGGTCTGATTATTGTATGATACTGGCACTGTCTGATCATTGTATGATACTGGCACTGTCTGATCAATGTATGATACTGACACTGTCTGATGATTGTATGATACTGGCACTGTCTGATTATTGTATACTGGCACTGTCTGATGATTGTATACTGGCACTGTCTGATCAATGTATGATACTGACACTGTCTGATGATTGTATGATACTGGCACTGTCTGATGATTGTATAATACTGGCACTGTCTGATTATTGTATGATACTGGCACTGTCTGATTATTGTATGATACTGGCACGGTCTGATTATTGTATGATACTGGCACTGTCTGATTATTGTATGATACTGGCACTGTCTGATTATTGTATGATACTGGCACTGTCTGATTATTGTATGATACTGGCACTGTCTGATCATTGTATGATACTGGCACTGTCTGATTATTGTATGATACTGGCACTGTCTGATTATTGTATGATACTGGCACTGTCTGATTATTGTATGATACTGGCACTGTCTGATCATTGTATACTGGCACTGTCTGATTATTGTATGATACTGGCACTGTCTGATTATTGTATGATACTGGCACTGTCTGATTATTGTATGATACTGGCACTGTCTAATCAATGTATTCAGATTATTGTATACTAGTGCTGTTTGATCGCAATGTCTGACTGCTCCGTAATGTATTTCATGATTCTGGCTGGAAATCTTGCTATCAAAGTGGCATCATTGTTCAAAAAGTCCACCATATCAGACAAATATAACCCAGACACAGGAAACATCTATTATATCTGTGCTGCGCAGTTACTCCCCATGATTGCTGTTCTAAACAAAGTTTTCTCATTTCATGGAGGACTTCCACTGTTATGTCATCAATTACATCCCCCTCCAGCCACAACTACACATATTTATATCGCCTGTAACCTTGTTTATGAGACTGCGCTCAGAAATAATCAATATGGCTCCTTTAACATCATGCAACATGCAACAAAGAAAAGGAATTGTGTACAACAGGGACCCCAAAAATGCTCATGTCAGCATTTTGTGACACCAATCCTGGAGTTTTGATATGGCCATGTGCTGCCACCTATATGTGGACTCTGACGTTGCTTGCACAGACTCCATCTGGTGTTGAGACCTAGTCATTTTCCAGGTCATGTGCACAGGTTGTTTTAGTTTTAAATGTGGTAATTTAAAAACAAAACATTGAAAATTTCCAAAGTTTTAAATGTTGCGTTCAATTATTTGATATTCTAATTCAGTATTAGGTGGAGAAAATGTAATATCTTGAAATTGGATGTTGTGGACTGTCTTTTTTTCGAGATTTTAGAAGATTTTCAACATATTCTATTTCTAGATATTGCAATTTTTATCACATCTTTTTCCTGATATAGAACACAAAATATGTCCAAAAAGAACATACGGTTACATATTCATTATTAATTTCTCAAACAATGTGGAACTAACTAATTATTTTTCATAAAACTGACATCCAAATGTTAGGATGTAATGCAAATAAGTTCAACAGAACAACAAACTAAGTTTTGTTATTTTTAAGACGAGCTATATACCTTGTTGATAAATATTTCGACGTAGAGCAAAATCTGTGAGAGAATCAAAAAGAAGGTTACAATATCTACCTTCTGAGTTTAGAATCATTACAATCTTCTTCAAATTATTTAACTCTAACAAGAACAGAAGCTTCTCTGGCAATTTCTTTGTCTTTTAATGGCACAGAATCTTTTACTGCTCGAGACAGCAAAAAGAAAACACAGGATATTGGTTTGCACTTAAATTATACAAGTATACAAAAAAAACAGGCTCATTGCATCACTTGATTGCACTGACAAGTTGCTTTTTTTTTTAATCCTCAAAACAAGCTGTTGGCAGCCGCAGAGTATATGCACAACAATAGATAATTTTAGTTTTATCACATTGCAAGATACAAGGTGATGAGGGGTTTTTTCATTGTGATTTGGCTACTCACTCTGTAATCGGGTCATGATGGCGGACACAGCCTTGTTGACCATCTGGATGAGGACATCTCCCTCCATGTCCACCGGCTGAGCTCCCGGGTTGGTCTCATCTTGCTTCTGAAACACATCACTCAGTGCTCAACAACTATTCTCAAAACAAACACTTAATTATGCTACCATATTTATATGCTTAAAATACAAACCCAAGACTTTTGAACTTATTATTTTACGATACAAAACTTAAGACTGTTGTTTCAGTCCGTATATTACTGGTCTTTGCTTATGCTTATAGTTTTGATTTGAAGCGTGGAGATTAGAAGTAGTACATGTTTGCTTGGTGCTACCTTCTTGTGCCAGGTGATGTACTCATCCCTCAAGATAGCTTTCATGAGACTTGGCAGTTTATACTGTGACTGGACGCAGCACCGGGCTGCTGCCACCATGGAAGCAGTCAGGGGTCCAGTCACCCCCGTGGCAGTCAGGAACTCCGCGATGTTAGGCGTTAGTCGGAAGGGCACCGGTCTATTCACATCCAGCTCTCCTGGGAGAAATACAAATACCAAATATTTCAAAAACATTAATAAGAAATTTCAACATATCTTTTCCTTACAATTTTTCCATTTTTTTTTCATAAAATGAATTATTCAAAGTTTTGAAATTATTCAAAGTTTGGAATAATGCTCTCAACACATAAGAGTTAATAACTGTTTTACCGGTACCATTTAAAAAAAGCCAAGTCGTTTGTAAAATATTGACAATATTCATTTCTAAAAAGTCAATAAGCTGAATGCAATCTAGCCCCATTGAAAAAAAAAATACCAGAAGTGCACAACAAAAAGTAGAAGTACACAAAAAGCTCTCTAAAATCCTATCATTAACCAAAAAAGATGGTAACTAGCAATCGTGCTGTAAGCCACTCCCATTTTGACAAAGAAGAGCTGAGGTGGCAAGCTACCTGACTGGTCATCGATATCAAACTTGAAGTAGGCGATGTTGAGGAAGCCGCTGTCCTGGTGGAGGTACATCATGTCTGGGTTCATGCGGGTCAGGTGCAGCACGTACTCTGCCAGGCCACACAGAGCAAGCTGGATCGTCAACTGCAACACAATCATACCATACATATATAGTCCACATGAAAGAATGTCCAGCAAATGCATTAAATTTAAGCACCTATAAAAGTTCTTGTTTATAAAGAGCTGATTCAGAGTAAAAACTTGTTTATAAAGAGCGAACTGATTCAGAGTAAAAACTTGTTTATAAAGAGCGAACTGATCTAGAGAAAATGAGTTGACATGAGTGCCTGTTTCAAGGTTTGAAGTCATATGTGAAAGACTGATTTTTTCACAAAACAAAGATATCACACCTCAGCTTAAATATCTCAGATGGGGGAATTGTGACTGATGCATCTGGAGAACTCCACCTATAAATATCTTCAGTAAGCAATTCAAATAAGATCAAGTAGTATAAGTCTGGTACTGACATTTTTTCTGAAGGTCCAGTAGTCGGTGGCATTAGGGAATGTGTGGGTCGCCCACTCTTTGAGCAGACCTCGCGGGACCATGTTGACTTGTACTTCCTTCAGTATGTCTCTCAGCACCTGGTGACTTGCCTGCGACCTCCGCGCCTGAACTGTGGCCAGCCGCTCGTAGTACCGAGCTATAGGATTATCATGCTCTATGCTCCGCTTAGCACATCTCTGAAATTTCATTAAGCAAGGTGTCTTTCAGTCATTTCACTATAAAAAATTACTGTAACATTTATGATTATTGATAACTGGGTCGTTGACATGAACATCATATCTTTTGACTAACTTTGATAAGCATTTGAAAGCAACATTTCATGACTGATGATGATAAGCAGTCTAACTTTGTCTAAGGACTGAGTTATAAGTTACTTACCTGTTTGTAGATGTCTAGTAGTGATATAGAGGAAGCGTTATCCTCTACGAGTCTCATCTGTGGGGACACGGCCACCACTCGCGGCACCGTGAAGTGAAGCAGTCTCTTGCACGTCTCCTTCTGTTTGCCAAGGAAGTGGTTGAGCATCCGCAATAGCTGCAGCACTCTCTCCTCTCTCCGAGATTCTGTCAGACACGCATCATTCACCACCAAATATGGGTAGATCTAAGAGAATAACACACATATTCAAATACAAATATCTTAAATAGAGTTTACATATGTTTTGCTATAACAAATATATCAGTTGGCTGTAGGCAGATTATTCCACAGATACTGATATCATGATGAATAAAGAAATAGATAAATTCAAAATAAGGATATTTTGTTACAAGAGTAATAGCTATAATACAGTGAGGGCATTGACGTAGCCATAAATGTGTACCTTTCCATTGTGACCTCGTATGTAGAGCCTGCGAGCCGCGGTGTTGTGCTTCTGGACGATCTCCACTCGCGGCATGAAGCGAGCAATCCTCACGTAGTAATGATTAGGCTGCTCAGACAAACAAACAACGCCTTGTCTTTATTACAAATTCAAACTCAAATATTCTAGTTGGGAGTCATACATGTCATACATGTCAAGACCTATCAAAATTATCTGGCAAACTATCTCATACATAGTATTCAGTGAAATGTGGTGTGTATACTGTCTACTTTATAATTTCCATGCTTGGTTTTTCTATTGTTTCTATAATTTCCATGCTTGTTTTTTTCTATTGTTTACCTTGGGAAGCAGGAATTCTCCTGGCAGTTCTACCTCCGCTGTTTGCAGTGAGAAGTTACTTAGGAAGCGGCACTTCTCTTCAATCAGGAACGATCTGTTAAACATAACAAATATACCATAATAACAACATATGTTTCACTAAAATAATCAATATATTCCAAATGTAATTTAATGGTTTTTATAAAATAAATGGTATTTTCTTACTTTGGCAGTAGTTTGGTTTTGGCTTCTAATATCTTAATCCACTTCTTCAACTTGTTGATAAGATTATGTAATTTCGTTGATCCAGGCACACTGAAAAGAGAAGTCAAAGTATGCATTCACAAAAGGTAAAAAAATAATCTCAAAGGGTATAATAATCTATATCTCATGGGTTACTTTTACTCCATCCTGCACCAAGACACTTACTTGAAATCAAAGTCTGTGGTGAACTGGCTCTTCATCTTCTGGAAGACGGGATCCTGTGCTGTGGCCTGGGCTCGCCTGGCCAGCGACTCGGAGGCAGCGCTGGAGAAGGTCGTGCTCACACTCGACACATTCTCTATACCCACGCCAAACGTGCTCACTAGCTTCTTGACAAAGTTGAGAGTATGAGGCGTGATGGTTGCCTCCATGACAGCTCCCCGGTTCTCAAACGCCACAGCATAACACTTGGCCAGACCTTGTCGCAGCTGTCGCAGTACCTCCTCGTACCAGTTCTCCCGAAACCACACCATCTGTGAGACATCATCAATACATATATCACAGGATCATCTAGCTTTAATATCTAATATAGAAATCTCATAAAAAAATCATATCCACTCCTCATCCCCCTCGTCGGTTGGTTTCAAAATATATATGAAACCAACAGGAAGCTGCGGACACAAGGGAGCAGAGTTAAGGGTATTTAACAATCTATATGTATAGATAGTGTGTCCAACGCGTTTCTTCCTCAGAGAGTGAGAAATATGATGTTAGGGACTGTTAAAAAAAATAAAATAAAATAGGCACTAGTTTCTTTGCATCACACACCATCAGTGATTAACTTTGCAGTGTAAATTAGTGTAAGGGAAAAAAAAGCATGCGTTGTACCTGGTCTACGATCCCCTCTAATGAGGACAAGATGGTCGGGTGCAGGTCTCGCTGTATATGCATGATACGACTGCACCTCCACATGGGCGCCGTGGCTCGGATGGGTCCGGCGTCAGACGAGCTGCCACTCGGATTACCACTGCCGGATGATCCGGATGTCCCTGCACTCGACACCTGAGGCTCTGTGACATAAATACAAGGATTATTTCAGTCCAGGTTGACAAGTTGAAAATACCATATAAACAAGCCAAAATCTGTGCTTTGGCAAAATACCACTGATGAGACTAAATTCGTCGAATCTTGTCAGGTAAATTCTTTACAAAACCACTGTATAGTGGTTCATCCTAGTGTTGCATTCTTTACTTTTTTCTTTCATATTTCAGACTAACTTCATTGTTACTATCATGACACTTATATATCAAAGCAATTGTAGATTTAGTACTAACGTCCTATGGCATCGTTGGTGGAGGCGCTGGAAGTGATGCCAGCGACATCTGGTGAGGGCACGGCCATGGCAGGACTGGGCGCCTGGTTGACCGCGGGAGATCCCGTCGTTCCTGTCCCTGATGAACCTGTGTCCGCTCCTGAAGTGCTGCCTCGACTGAAGTTTGCACTTGCCGAGAGCTCTCCGCTCTTATCTGGAATGTATAGTTATATACTCACAATTATCAAATGAAACTTCCTCAGAGAAGTATAACAACATATACATGCTGGATGATATCAATTTTGTCTGTTATAAGAATACTTTACATTTAATATTGGTTTGTTATTAAAAGTTTATGTACAAAGAAAGAGTATCTTTAACTTTTTGAATTTTCAATCCTCTTAAAAGCAGTTGATAAGAGGTGAGATAAGATAGTGGTTGACTTACATCTCTCCCTCTGTTCTATCTTGAGGGTGAGGTAGAGGGTCCTGATGGGGAAGTAGACTGCCTGCGGATACATGCGACCCACCTGGCTCAGCAGGTTCAGGATCAAACGGCCTTCATTCCGCACCAAACACGTCAACAACTGAGGGATCCTACCGTCACAAAACACCATTTATTACAACACTGAACTTCAAAACAATTAGGAAGTGCAAATTTTCTCTTGTCAGATCCTCAAAACGTTTCTTTGTAAAAAAAAAAAAAAATTCTCAGAAATGACCTGGCACTGATGTTTGTTTGGGAACTACTCACCAGGGGAGCCACTGTATAGGTGGTACTCCAGGGAAGGAGTATTTATCGACAGCTTCCGCCAGGGTGCACTTCTCATCATCATACGTCAGCAGCCACAGGACCTTGGCCAGATATTTTCTGGACTTGCTCTCATTCTGGTGTCTGCAGGCATGCAGGTAGCATGTGATGGCATACACTCCCATCTGCATTGATCTGCATACATAATATATGCTCCAATATATTTCATATATCTCATACCAATTAATTCAAATTCCTATTTTCTGAGAAAAAAAATCTTGTATATCTGAGAAGTCAAATCTTGTATATCTTAAGATAATAGCTATCTTTATATTTTCTTTCTTTGTATAAAAAATACAATTTAGTTCGCATAATAAAGTATGAGACTGGAGTAAGTAATAGGAGGGATGTGGTTACCTTTCCCTGGTGAAGAGCGCCTCCAGATAGTCTCCCCATAATGCCCACGCCTTCACTAATGTATCATGCATCTGAACCGCAGCAGAGAATGCCTTGTTGGCATCGTCAGACCTGATAACACAATCAATACATCTATCACTTTTACATCTGACAATTACTTGTCTCTTCAATATTCTGGTTCAAACTTTTTAAGTAGATTAAATATCATCATTAAATATAAATATCACAAAGCTATCTTATTTGTAAACATACAAACAAAATTTCATAAAATGTTATCTTACCTGGCAATCTGGGCAAGGAACATTCCCTTCAGAGCATAGAACTCGGCAGTCATCTCCTTGGTAAAGTAGCGAAGGTTGGTTGACTCAATCACTTCCAAGCCCTGAAGAAAACCATAAAATATATTCATCCCCATGTAAGTTATCCTTCAATCACATCCATAAAGATAGAGTATAAATATCTCCACTATTTTATTGTTTAATTACTATATGTATTAAGTGTAAATCATAGTATAAGATATTAAATTAAGAATCAAAGCAATCATTCTTTGTGTTCATGAAAGGCAGGTATACATTTTGGGCAACAAGAATATGAAAAAAAATACCATTGGGAGACACTTAGATGATTACATGAAATGTCCAGTCAAGTTTGCCCATCCTGTTAAGAGGAAGTGGACTCGGAAGCTTACCTCTTGTAATTCATTCTTTCCCATCACTCCAGACATCTGGAGGTAGCATTTCACCTGCTGTCTGATCTTCTGGAAACAATCCACAATGGGAACTCTGGGGATGGTATGGATCCTGAGGTAAACACAATTCACATGTCTTTTTACAACTCAAACATAGCTTGCCGATATCATACAAGACCTTCAATGCATTCAATAAGTGTATCATTTACTATGGTTCTTATGATTCAAAGCAGCCATCCTCCTCTGATTTTGCTAAATCACAGAGTGCTGTATGAGAGACTGGCTTCATTTGCTTGAAACTGCACCTGGCGACTCACCTCATAATTTTAAACTCTACAGGAGTGACAAATAAATCTAAATGGTCGCATATGTACCCTTAAACTACTCCCAGTGTACCAGTTTTCCAATAATAATAATTTGGTTCAGATTAATCAAATTAAAATATGTGTTTTCACATTTGCTCACCTGCTGAGTGAATCGAGGCACACGCCAGTGAGGTTATGTTTGCGGGCGACCTTGCCGAAGTGTATGATGGCCTGGGCTGAGGCGTGCACGCCCAGCATGGAGTGGTTGGGTTGCTGCGGGTCGTGCTGGGCGTGAGTATCGTAGTGATTCACAATGAACTGGTAGTGATGCTGCCTCCAGGTGAACACATCACTCCAGTGAGACAGATCATCTGAGATCATCGGCAAGCGATTCCTAAAACCATATCAAAATCACATTAATATTGTAATGTATATTCCGAGGGCATCCTAATAATCATTGTCCAGAATACGGTTTAATTTTCTTTTAAAATCAATTAGCAATAAAACTACATGAGTTTTCACATCATACAACCATACTCTATCAGGCATGGAATGCTTTAATGTTAAATAAGACATTAAACGTTAACAGTGTAAACCAAGCTGGACTACATTAAGGTTCTTGATATAACGAGATGAGAGTGTATGATGCAGACCTCCATGTTTTGACGATGGCCTTCATGTCGTGCAGGCTGGTGTTGCGGCCGATGTTGGCGGGCTGCAGGCCCTGGTGGATCTGGGCTGCCTCCTGAAGCTCCATGATCTGCTGCGCTGCCTGCAGGAGACCTACATGGATGTGAGACACGACGCTCGGCAGGCGGCGCCACTCCTTGATAGCCAGCGTGCTCGATACCTCCACCAAACGCTCAATCTGAAAGGAGGACAAAATAACCAGGATTAACTTATCATTATCCTATTGCCCAAGATCACATTACGACTCTAAAGTAAATGCAAAAGGTTAACTCATCTCTTCAGTTATTGGAAAATGGGAAATACAAGACTGTACATAATTGTTTGACTTTTATATTATCAGGAAAAACCACAACAATAGCTTTGGAATGGTGATCTTACCATGTTGAGGTGGTGGTCATCAGGGTGGCATATAGCTATATAGCCTCGGTAGAGGTTCACCTTCCACGCCATCTCCTTAGGACAACTCAGCTCCACCTAGTGGCAAAAAACATTTATATAATACAAATCACATTGTGAAATAACTAACCCTTTAAATGGATGGTGTGATCATATCAATGTCAAAACATATACAAAGATGGTAACATGTACGATGTTCAAAATAAACAGCCTTTTCAACAGATGGTGTAAAAATATCAATGTCAAAATAGCAGATATAGGTGAATGATTTGTTTGACTGACCTGAGCGAGGGCATCCTTCATGGTGGACCAGTTGGGCACCCTCCACGCACTCTCCAGCACCAGGTGTGGGTTGGTATTACCCTTAGAGCTAGCATACTCCAGCAACAGGTCCCACTGATTCAACTCCTTAGAACATCTGAAATACAAATAAAGATCAGCGACTGATGAAATGGAGGAGTAGATTTACGAAGCTCAAGGCAGCTTAGCAACTTATACAATAAACTGGGGGACAAAGTTAGAATTATGACTTGAGTAGACAGAACTGAAAATTGTAACATTTACAAACTACCGTAACTCAAATAAATAAATATATAATTAATGAAATGTGTAGACAGTTGTTGATATTCAGAGCAGTACATGAAATAAACAGAAAAACTAGGAGAATATATTAAAATACATGAAATAAAGGAATGAAATGTGTGGCAAGTTGTTGAGAGTGAGAGCAGTCAGAAGGGGTGAGAGGCATAACTCACTTAATCCAGTGATCTTCCCACAGCTTATACTCGGGCAGTACTGAGGGCGAGGCGGGTCCTGAGTTATGGTCCTGCCGAGCTTTGGTCATCGCCTGCTCGTACCCACTCTGAGCCTGCTCAAAGAAGCCGTGCTGCTCGTAGGCCAGGGCCACGTTGGTCTCGGCAAACTTGGCTCTCTTCTGCCAGATGCCAACCAGCATATCCTCCTCCTTCAGCAGGGAATACAGGTCACACAGGGAGTCCAGGGTTTCCTATGGAGAAATATATTATAATTACTATCTATAAGTTTGACGACCTTTGAAAATATATTATAATATATGTGGAAATATATTGCATCAATAGTACACATACATATTACTCTTTTTAACTTTGATGACCTTCAATACAAGTTGAACTACCTTCACAGCAAAATATCTTTATATCAATGAATTGTTTATTTTCAGAATCTATGTTTACCTGTTGAGGAGAAGAAGTGGGTTCAAACTCGTACTCGCTGATGACAGGTTTGGTTTTGATGAGCTGGGTACTGAGGCCATTGTCAAACGCCATCTGTTCCAGCATCAGACCCGCCCGGTGCCATAAGTTGTGGGTCTTTCCCAAATACTAAAATAACATCAGATGTAATGTAACTTAAAATAAGGCATATTGTTGATCTATAGCAATACATAGTATACCCAATATTCCCTATCCTAAAAATGCATAACAATTTTGTATATTTTCATATCAACAACTGATGTAGAAAAACAAACTTACTTAACTACTTGTATTTATAAATTTATTTATAAAAACTGCATGAATCTATTATCATTATATAAAACCAGTTGAAGAAGAGAAATGGGTATTAAATTCAAGCGATGTTGACTTACCTTGAGTATACACGGCCTGATGGGAATGGTCGGCACACACTGACACATAGACTCCACAAAGGTGTGGATAGCACTGGGATGACAGTCCTTCTGAATGACGTGACTACCACTGCAGATAAACGGACCAAGCTCCCCTGCTAATCCCTGACAAATAAATATCAAGCAGAAGATAAATATATATATCATTAAAATTTCAGCTTCTCTTTTCAAAACAAGACTATTGGAAATATGTATTGTCTATATTGGACCAAGAATTGGACAAGAAATTGTCATTAAACTTAATTGTGTGAATGTTATTTTACATGTTGCTGCCTGTCTGGTAGGATCTTCCAGATGCGAGGGAAGACATCGAGCCAGGTGTGATGTGCCAGGTCTGTGTTACTGTGGCACAACTGTGACAGCGCATTCAGGAATGACACCATCTGCAATACATACCACATATTTTAGTAAAAAAAAAAAATTTTAAATTAAAATAATTATTTCACATATCTTAGTAACAAGAGATATTGTTGTCATGGTAATTGACCATTAAGCCTATGTTTAATATTTTAAAAGGTAATGAGCAAAATTTTGCACTGTGTGATTTTTATTTGTGCACTGACCTTGACTTCACGGCAGGTCTCGAGGAACTTGGCTTGCCTCTGCAGCAGAAGCTGGAGGTTCTGTTTGGGGTCCTGTGGCTCCTTCTTCACCTCATCACGAGACTCAGAATTCTCCTCTGAAGAGTCTCCTGGTAACTCCATATCTATGTCATCCTATACACAAGAAATAACACCTCATATTTATAGTTGCGCCTCCAGATATCATCAGAGAAATCAAATATTTCAGATCTACATATCTAAGATTTTAGACTGTCTGAATATGCAAGTACGAATACTGGTGCCAACCTCTTCCTTGTTTGTGTCAAGAGTCTCGACATCCATGGGCTCTTCTTTGAGCTTGGTAACCATGGTGAAGGTGGCTCTGTCGTGACTGTCAGCCAGACTGACCACACTGCAGGCCGAGGGTAGCTGACTCACTGGGTTAGCACTCTGAATTGCCAGGCCATTCACTGCCACGGCCATCAGCAACTGAAAACAACCAATGCCAATATGAACTTGACAGTAAGAAGAGATACTCAATTTCATTTATACAAGAACTTGACCATAAGAAGAGATACTCAATTTAATTCATAAAAGAACTTGATGATAAGAGATACTCAATTTGATTTATATAAGTACTTGATGACTTGACGGTAAGAAGAGACACAGAAACAATGAGTAAATTGTAACAGCCATTCCCCATAAACCCTCTTTACAGCAACAGCAAGACTTGTACTGAGTCACTCACCTCGATGCACTGTTTGATCCAGAAGTGGCCACCCATAGCTTCCCAGTTCTGGGAGCAGGTGATGTACAGCAATCTGTCGTACAATCGGCGCTTCATGCTGTTATCAAACACCTCTACAAACTTGTGCCTGATGCTGGGCTGATTGCACCTGACCCCGGCCAGGAAGGCTGGCTCCAGCTTAGAGGTCAGCTCACTCCCACTCAGCGACTCCTCCCTGTAACAACACCACGAAGCATCATCAAGCACACTACTCTCGACATGTAATCTCTGTCCTCTCATAAGGCTGATTTTTCATGTTGGCATTAGACTGTGTGGTGTTTAATGCACTTAAGTTTTGGACTGGATGCTCAGAAGGGGCGAAGCAGTCATGAGATTGCTCACTCAGTGTTCCCATGACTGGCACCAGCAGGCCTGCATGTCACCTCGTTCTCATATCTACACTCATACATATGATCTTCTTTCTTCTTATAAGGCTACCTTTTGTGGCAAATGAATACTTGCTTGATCTAATGCTACCCACCTGTATATGTAGTTGACGAGTTCTAGGAACTGAGCATTAAGTTCGGTATCATCAGGGAATCTTTTCTCCACATGCTGCATCAGCTTCACCAGGAGAATGGCCTTCTCTCTCGGTGACGGAGACTGATTAATGGCAATCGGATTCTGCAATGTATAAAACACTGAATGTAAACCACTGCATAGCAATGATATATATATACACACTTACAAGTAACTCAGAACACACAAGAAATTTCTTTAAAATAAAAAGACGTGCACTTCGTTTTTAATGAAAACAAATATGTATACTAATGACATTGGACAGATGATATGACATGAAATAGTGCAGGCTGTAACATGACCAAAGGATATAATAATAATAAACAGTCTTGAGGACCTTCTTTTATTGCTGATGGTGTTGTGTGATCATGTGTAAGTGTGAGCTACCTTAGTTTTGACCCAGTCCTCCACCATCTTGGTGATGGCCTTCATGACCCTGGCGTCGGTGGTTTTCTCTATGAGGGTGACGAGGATGGTTCCGATGAATCCCTTCCTCATGTCCAGACTCATCACTCCCACGCGATTCTTCACCAGGTCCAGGCTCAGAATCAACAGGTCTGAGGCAACTACAAATCAGAACACAACTTCACTACCACGGCAACATGTAGAACCCCACAAATTATATTAATTGGTGTGCTTTTTTTTTTTTTACTAAAGATTAAAATACAAATAGGTGGACATCAAGTTTCATCAATCTCAGTTCATACTTCAATATTAACAGAAACATGCAAGTCATAAAGAAACAACTTTTCTTTAAATAAAAACATTTCAAGCACATTGTGTTTGGGATATATTTGATCTTGCACAACCAAAAGAGGATTCTTTTTGAGATTCAGTTTGGTCTATCTCTTTTCTCAAGAGAAGAGGGGCACATTGATATATTAACTTCCTTTAGTGGATACAAAGTACATAGAACTCACCAGGACCAGCCTCAGGGGCTGTTACAAAGTACATAGAACTCACCAGGCCCAGCCTCAGGGGCTGTTACAAAGTACATAGAACTCACCAGGACCAGCCTCAGGGGCAGTTGGAGCAAGATGTTCACGTGCCATGCGTTGTAGCACCTTCATGAATGATGTGATCAAGCGATCTATGTAACATGGGTTATGGATGCAAGCTGCCTTCAAGATCATTAAGGTGCCAAATAGCTGAGATGGAGAACCACTAGTAGACCTGCAATTTCCAGAAAAAAAATTTAAACTATATTACAAATTAAAGATCTAATTTTTCATTCAATGTGTTTTTTGGTTAGTTTTCTTGACAATTTATATGATTTTTTGCTTCACATGTACATTTATATTTTACTCAACAACTTTAAACATTTTTTAAAAAATTATATAAAAGATATAAATATAAGCAATCCGACATCTTTTGACAAACTCAACAGATCTTACTTAATATTTACTTGCGTAGGTTAAGATTTACCAGAGTTGACATGAGGTGTACTCACTTCTCATAGTTGGCGAGTCCTTCGTAGACGACCTTGCTGACACAGGCATAGAGACACTCAAGCTCCTCATACTTGGAGCTGACGTTAGACGTGGTGGGCTCGGTGGGGAAGATGCTCATTAGCCGGGACAGGAGGCTGTGCACCGAGCGAATCACCTTGGAGTTGGGGCACGTCATGCACGCTGCTATCCCTCGCTGGAGAGGCTTGAAGCTCGCCAGAATCACCTCCTTTCTCTGATATTAATCAAATAAATCCTCATCAAAACACTATATAACTCCACAATATATCTCAAAGATATCTTAAACCTTTGGAATTAAACCAAAATGGTTTGTATGTAGATGAGAGATTAATAGTTTCTCAGTTAACACATGTATGACAGTGTTCTAAGGAGCCAGAAAAGTGTGTCCTTCTGAGAGAGACCCATGAGATATTAATTAATTTAGCTCTAAAATATAACTCACAGATCTTGCTTAATATTTACTTGCTGCCTAAGATATCTGTACACCATAGAATTAAACCAAATTGTCTGTGGATGACACGTTAAACCACATTGTCTGCGGATGAGAGGTTAATAGTTTCACAGTTAACACATGCATGACAGTTGCTAGTGTTCTAAGGAGGCAGATGAGGGTGCCTTTCTGATAGAGGCCCACGTACCAGGATGCCAAGCAGGAAACAGAGCAGTTCCAGAGCCGTGCAGATGTTGGCAAAGTTTGGCTGCTGCGTCTCTACTGTCATCAGAAGTTTATCGAACCAGGCCAGCTTGAGCTCGGCATTGGGCCACACGTCCGGCCGCAGGGCTGTCTTGAGGAGCGCCACACATCTGCGTGACACCAGCTCTCCTGGGGACCCCATCGTCGTAGAAGCCTCGTTCACTTGACACGCTATTCTCAGCAGGAAGTTCACGATGTGGTCACAGAACTGTTTCTCTATGGGGCGGCTGCTGTCTGTAGTTGATCTGGTCGGCTACAAATACAAACATACAAAACTTGAACATACCAATCATTGTATTCATTGTCACAGAGGCTGATTACTGATCTCCATGTTGTTTTTTTCCCATTAAAAAGTACACACCAGAATTGTAAAACTAGAACCAGAACTGTGCATCTCCTTTATATTTAATCATTGACCAGTGAGATTTGTAAGGGGCCTGGGATGCTGGGAGGTGTTATATGCACTGACCGTGCTGGAGGCTGTTCCGGTGGAGGCATGCCTGGGTCTCTTGGCATCCTGGGGAGAGTCGACGGACGTGGACCTCTTGACGGGCAGATTGCTCTGGAGGGCCTGTGCCAGAGCCTCGGAGCCATGGATGGGGGACTGCATGGTCTGAGTGGGAGTGGCTCCCCCTGACGACAGCTGAACCTGCTGCACTTGCTGCTGACCCAGAGATAATATACACAAATAATACTTGCTTAACATCAATATCTCAAACAAATACAAACAACAAACAAACAAAAAACAAAAAATGGCTTATTAAGGTACATTTCCTATATCATATTATCGGTAGCAATTAGAATCTATAATATATGTTTATCTTATATTTTGTCAACTCATTTTAACAGACCTCTTTATTTTGTTCCTGTTCATCTTTGATGCGCTGTACTTCCCATTTAATGATAACCTCGGCCAGATCAACAGCCAGCTTTCGGTGTTCTATGGTTGCCTGCAACATAAACATCAGTCCCTCTTTTAATGTAACAGAATTAGGTAGAAAGATTTTATTAATTTCACAAAATGCATTTTTCTCAGGATAAGCTTGAATTATTATTATCTTACATTTGGTGTGAATCCGAGCCTCTGTATGGAGGTGACCATGTGCTGGATGAGGTGATGCCTCACGGGGTAGTAAACCTTGTAGTGACGCACCAACAGCTGACTGCAAAGCACAAACAATACGTAACACCACCAATCTCACATCTCATGTCTCACCCTCAGAAACCTATTGCACTGACTACTCCTCCAAAGCCCTTCAATATTTTCCGAATTTGATATTTTCTCTCCAGCTACTTACAGTATGTGTACAAGCTGTGCTGCTGTATGACCTTTTACAATGACCTCAGTGGAAGCTGAGCTACTTACAGTATGTGTACAAGCTGTGCTGCTGTATGACCTTCTACAATGACCTCAGTGAAAGCTGAGCTACTTACAGTATGTGCACAAGCTGTGCTGCTGTATGACCTTCTACAATGACCTCAATGGAAGCTGAGCTACTTACAGTATGTGTACAAGCTGTGCTGCTGTATGACCTTCTTCTACAATGACCTCAGTGAAAGCTGAGTTAATTGCAGTATGTATACAAGCTGTGCTGCTGTATGACCTTCTTCTACAATGACCTCAGTGAAAGCTGAGCTACTTACAGTATGTGTACAAGCTGTGCTGCTGTATGACCTTCTACAATGACCTCAGTGGAAGCTGAGCTACTTACAGTATGTGTACAAGCTGTGCTGCTGTATGACCTTCTTCTACAATGGCCTCAGTGAAAGCTGAGCTACTTACAGTATGTGTACAAGCTGTGCTGCTGTATGACCTTCTACAATGACCTCAGTGGAAGCTGAGCTACTTACAGTATGTGCACAAGCTGTGCTGCTGTATGACCTTCTACAATGACCTCAGTGGAAGCTGAGCTACGTACAGTATGTGTACAAGCTGTGCTGCTCTATGACCTTCTTCTACAATGACCTCAGTGGAAGCTGAGCTACGTACAGTATGTGTACAAGCTGTGCTGCTGTATGACCTTCTACAATGACCTCAGTGGAAGCTGAGCTACGTACAGTATGTGTACAAGCTGTGCTGCTGTATGACCTTCTACAATGACCTCAGTGGAAGCTGAGCTACTTACAGTATGTGTACAAGCTGTGCTGCTGTATGACCTTCTTCTACAATGGCCTCAGTGAAAGCTGAGCTACTTACAGTATGTGTACAAGCTGTGCTGCTGTATGACCTTCTACAATGACCTCAGTGGAAGCTGAGCTACTTACAGTATGTGTACAAGCTGTGCTGCTGTATGACCTTCTTCTACAATGGCCTCAGTGAAAGCTGAGCTACTTACAGTATGTGTACAAGCTGTGCTGCTGTATGACCTTCTACAATGACCTCAGTGAAAGCTGAGCTACGTACAGTATGTGTACAAGCTGTGCTGCTGTATGACCTTCTACAATGACCTCAGTGAAAGCTGAGCTACGTACAGTATGTGTACAAGCTGTGCTGCTGTATGACCTTCTACAATGGCCTCAGTGAAAGCTGAGCTACGTACAGTATGTGTACAAGCTGTGCTGCTGTATGACCTTCTACAATGGCCTCAGTGGAAGCTGAGCTACTTACAGTATCTGTACAAGCTGTGCTGCTGTATGACCTTCTTCTACAATGGCCTCAGTGAAAGCTGAGCTACGTACAGTGTGTGTACAAGCTGTGCTGCTGTATGACCTTCTTCTACAATGGCCTCAGTGAAAGCTGAGCTACTTACAGTATGTGTACAAGCTGTGCTGCTGTATGACCTTCTACAATGACCTCAGTGAAAGCTGAGCTACGTACAGTATGTGTACAAGCTGTGCTGCTGTATGACCTTCTACAATGACCTCAGTGAAAGCTGAGCTACGTACAGTATCTGTACAAGCTGTGCTGCTGTATGACCTTCTACAATGGCCTCAGTGAAAGCTGAGCTACTTACAGTATGTGTACAAGCTGTGCTGCTGTATGACCTTCTACAATGACCTCAGTGGAAGCTGAGCTACGTACAGTATGTGTACAAGCTGTGCTGCTGTATGACCTTCTACAATGACCTCAGTGGAAGCTGAGCTACTTACAGTATGTGTACAAGCTGTGCTGCTGTATGACCTTCTTCTACAATGGCCTCAGTGAAAGCTGAGCTACTTACAGTATGTGTACAAGCTGTGCTGCTGTATGACCTTCTTCTACAATGGCCTCAGTGAAAGCTGAGCTACTTACAGTATGTGTACAAGCTGTGCTGCTGTATGACCTTCTACAATGACCTCAGTGGAAGCTGAGCTACGTACAGTATGTGTACAAGCTGTGCTGCTGTATGACCTTCTTCTACAATGACCTCAGTGAAAGCTGAGCTACTTACAGTATGTGTACAAGCTGTGCTGCTGTATGACCTTCTACAATGACCTCAGTGGAAGCTGAGCTACGTACAGTATGTGTACAAGCTGTGCTGCTGTATGACCTTCTACAATGACCTCAGTGGAAGCTGAGCTACTTACAGTATGTGTACAAGCTGTGCTGCTGTATGACCTTCTTCTACAATGGCCTCAGTGAAAGCTGAGCTACTTACAGTATGTGTACAAGCTGTGCTGCTGTATGACCTTCTTCTACAATGGCCTCAGTGAAAGCTGAGCTACTTACAGTATGTGTACAAGCTGTGCTGCTGTATGACCTTCTTCTACAATGACCTCAGTGAAAGCTGAGCTACTTACAGTATGTGTACAAGCTGTGCTGCTGTATGACCTTCTACAATGACCTCAGTGGAAGCTGAGCTACGTACAGTATGTGTACAAGCTGTGCTGCTGTATGACCTTCTACAATGACCTCAGTGGAAGCTGAGCTACTTACAGTATGTGTACAAGCTGTGCTGCTGTATGACCTTCTTCTACAATGGCCTCAGTGAAAGCTGAGCTACTTACAGTATGTGTACAAGCTGTGCTGCTGTATGACCTTCTTCTACAATGACCTCAGTGAAAGCTGAGCTACTTACAGTATGTGTACAAGCTGTGCTGCTGTATGACCTTCTACAATGACCTCAGTGGAAGCTGAGCTACTTACAGTATGTGTACAAGCTGTGCTGCTGTATGACCTTCTTCTACAATGGCCTCAGTGAAAGCTGAGCTACTTACAGTATGTGTACAAGCTGTGCTGCTGTATGACCTTCTTCTACAATGGCCTCAGTGAAAGCTGAGCTACTTACAGTATGTGTACAAGCTGTGCTGCTGTATGACCTTCTACAATGACCTCAGTGGAAGCTGAGCTACGTACAGTATGTGTACAAGCTGTGCTGCTGTATGACCTTCTTCTACAATGACCTCAGTGAAAGCTGAGCTACTTACAGTATGTGTACAAGCTGTGCTGCTGTATGACCTTCTACAATGACCTCAGTGGAAGCTGAGCTACTTACAGTATGTGTACAAGCTGTGCTGCTGTATGACCTTCTTCTACAATGGCCTCAGTGAAAGCTGAGCTACTTACAGTATGTGTACAAGCTGTGCTGCTGTATGACCTTCTTCTACAATGACCTCAGTGAAAGCTGAGCTACTTACAGTATGTGTACAAGCTGTGCTGCTGTATGACCTTCTACAATGACCTCTGTGACAGCTGAGCTACTTACAGTATGTGCACAAGCTGTGCTGCTGTATGACCTTCTACAATGACCTCAGTGGAAGCTGAGCTACTTACAGTATGTGTACAAGCTGTGCTGCTGTATGACCTTCTACAATGACCTCAGTGGAAGCTGAGCTACTTACAGTATGTGCACAAGCTGTGCTGCTGTATGACCTTCTACAATGACCTCTGTGACAGCTGAGCTACTTACAGTATGTGTACAAGCTGTGCTGCTGTATGACCTTCTACAATGACCTCAGTGGAAGCTGAGCTACTTACAGTATGTGTACAAGCTGTGCTGCTGTATGACCTTCTTCTACAATGATCTTCTTCGTCCAGTGAGTTAGCATACTTTGCGGGAACTGCAAGTTTAGAAATTTATCAAGTTAAAGTTTGTATAACTTGTTCCGTCTCCATAAAACAACATTAATAATAATAATAAGTTATTTGTATAGCACATAAACCAAGTAGAACTTGCTTGTAGCTCGTAAATCTAATGGTAATGTTATTTTATCATAAAGATATTATGATAACATGAGACACGGTTTGATGGTATATTCTTTGTCCATGTGAGGTATAAGCTGGTGAGTTGGTACTACTCACGTTTCCGTCCTCCATGCGTCCTGGCATGGCGGGGGTGAGTATCTCCAGGGCCTGCCTCACCACGGTGCGAGCCTCCACCGCGTGCGCCTTCAGCAGACTGTGGAACACCTGCAGGACGATACGCTTGTGGATGGCAAACTTGGCTATGATGTGCGACAGCAAGAGGTGACCGTGGTACTTAGTGGCCGGGTCAACACAGTTCTTGGCCAGCAGACATGGCCAGGCAAACGTCATCAGTCTACGCAGCTTGTTGCCCTGCTTTCTGCAAATGCATCAAAGGAAAAATATTGTAAAAAGAGCAAAAACAAAAGCTGAAAATCACTAAAACTAATTCAATAATGAAATGCAGCTGCATAGTGGTATTATCATCATTGACTTACTTGTTCACTGCATCATGGGTATTATATACAAAGATTGTCTTACTTGTTAGCTGCACCATGGGTGTTATACATAATCAATGCTTTACTTGTTAGCTGCATCATGGGTATTACCAATATAATCAATGCCTTACTTGTTCGCTTCATTGTGGGTATTATATATAATCAATGCCTTACTTGTTAGCTGCATCATGGGTATTATATACAATCGCTGTCTTACTTGTTCACTGCATCATGGGTATTATATACAATCGCTGTCTTACTTGTTCACTGCATCATGGGTGTTATACACAATCACTGTCTTACTTGTTTGCTGCATCATGGGTGTTATACACAATCACTGTCTTACTTGTTCACTTCACTGTGGGTATTACCAATATAATCAATGCCTTACTTGTTAGCTGCACCGTGGGTGTTATCAATATAATCACTGCCTTACTTGTTTGCTTCATTGTGGGTATTATCAATATAATCAATGCCTTACTTGTTAGCTGCATCGTGGATGTGTGGAGCAGCCTGCTCTACCAGCAGAGATGAGAACTGGAGCAGCAGGATTCTCACAGCATCCGAGGTGCCAAACGGATTCTCTGGATCGATCACCTTCAGGATGAAGATGCTGATCACATTATCCGGATTATCCTGATCCGGTGCCGGAGTCCCACCTATCAAACGCTCCCCTTCTCCTTTGTCAAAGGAATTGGCAAATGATGGGATGAGGATGTACTGAAGAATCTGAAACACACAGGAAAACAAATGTCTCTTAATGTTGGTTTAAACTATTTGCAATATTTACACAACAACAACCTTTATGTGGTATTTACAAATAAATTCATGTAGCTATGATTTACAGATTTACACCTATTTTGTGCATTACTATCTTAAGACCTATTTTGCTTAGAGTCTTACCTTTGCCTTGAGTTCTTGCTGCCAGTTTTGATCATGGAATATGTCAACAAATTTGAAGAAAGCAGATCTTTTCCATTCTACAGAATAAGTCTGCAATTCATAAAAACAGTGAAAAATACTTATCATTCCATATTATTAGAGTAAGACCATCAACTTATTTTCCATTAATACCCAAAATGTGAAATTTAAAAAGCAGATCGTTAATTATATTTTAAAATTTGCATTATGTGTTACCTCAGCCACCACATCATCCAGGAACTCCTTGAAGAACTGGAACTGTGGAATAAACCTGGATGTGAAGCACCTCAGCATGTGGAACAGCAGCTCCACCTCATTGGGGTGATGTCTGCAGCAGAATAACACCAGCATTTATTATAGGTGGGATTAAGGCAGAGTTAAAGCTTGTTTCTGAGGCTAACAAACAACATGCTATTTTATCCAGTCGGTTCTGTATGAATCTATTTGTTTCATTTGCAAAAATGGTTTGATCGAACTGAAAATGAATAATATATATATATTCACATGATGAATATTTTTCACATGATGAATATTTTCAAAGAAATTGCCAATTTTATGTGAAATATAATCTTCACGAGAACATTTTCCTGCTAATTTTTATTCAAGTTTTCTTGTGATCTGAAATTATACTTTAAAAGAGAATTTGGTCTTCCAAGCTCGTGGTAAACTCTGAGAACTTACTTGAAGTAATTGAGGAGGCATTCCATGAGGAGTTTGGGTTCCTTCCAGTGGACGTAGTCGACATGATCCACCTTCCGGTGCCTCTCCTGGAACGGCTCCGACACCCAGATCTTGAGCAGCTGGATGACGAGGTTGCGGTGCTGGGAGAGCCAGTTCTCCTGGAAGGAGATGAGGATGTTGACGATGAGGATGGCCTGGAACTGCATCTCGGTCTTGGTGATGCCGGTCGGACTCGGAGGTCGTCCCGGAGCTGCTACGATCTGCCCTGACACCATGTTACTGAGGCGACTATGGCTAGCCATCAGCACGTCCCGGAACGGCTTGCCGTCTTCCTTACGCAGCATGCCCTGCAAATATCATTAAATATATCACCGTGATATATCATCCCATAAAAAAAATCCATATCAACCATAATTCTATGGCAATGAGCTGGTTGCAAATACTTAGTAGTTTATTTTTATAAGTAAATGAGCTTCTTTTTAGCTTTTTAAAAGAAATCTCACAAGAAGAGTTATTTGGAGATATCTTACCTCAAGAAAGCGTGTCCATTGTTGGTCCTTGACATTGGGTTCCTTGAGGAAGTATTCGATGGTGTTTGTTGGGTAGCGCAGTAGGAACTTCATGAGAGGCTCATGAAATGGGCTACCGGCCTGCAACGAGGGTAAGATGTACCTCTATTGTGCAACAGAAATACAACAGGTCAGATCAGACAGCACAAAACAACACACAACACGTGCACACATCTATTAAACAATAAAAAAACTGCTTAAGTTCCCCAAACATTACCATAAATTACTTTAATTTCCATAACCAAAAATATTTTATATCATAAAATCTCAAAATTAATTCAAATAAATAAAAAAGAAATTACATTTGCACACATCACAGAGAAAAGGTGTTATGTTTATATAGAAGACAGAGATATAGACAGCACCACAGAGTGAGATAGGAATGTAGAGGAGATAATATTAGGACGTGAGCCTAGAGGAGATAATATTAGGACGTGAGCCTAGAGGACATAATATTAGGATGTGAGCCTAGAGGAGATAATATTAGGACATGAGCCTAGAGGAGATAATATTAGGACGTGAGCCTAGAGGAGATAATATTAGGACGTGAGCCTGGAGGAGATAATATGAGGACGTGAGCCTAGAGGAGATACTATTAGGATGTGAGCCTAGAGGAGGTAATACGAGGACTTGAGCCTAGAGGAGATAATATTAGGACGTGAGCCTGGAGGAGATAATATTAGGACGTGAGCCTACCTCTATGAGTAGGGCTTTCTCTCCCTTCAGAGTCAGCGTCGCCAGGGGCTCAATCATCTTATGTGACGCCGCCGGGATCAGGTGGAACATGTTGATAATAGCCGCACATGTTTTCATCTCCTAAATCATCAAAACAAAAATAGTTTCAATGTTATTTTACCAATTTATATGTATTTCATGAGGAAGTTAACAATTCTTTCCAATAGAGCATTCCCCATCCACCAATATCTGTTTATTTGAAGTGAGTCTGAGAAATGTTTGAGAAATCATAACACAATATTTGGCGAGCCTTACGTTAGGTATGACCTGTCCTGTAATGCGGACTGTTCCATTCTTCTGAGCTATGATAGCTACATCCATCCATTTCTTCAAGTGGGCCTGAAACACCAAGCTCATTTATACACGATAGACTCTTTGTACATATTCCGTCCTTATCATACTCCAAATATTTATTATATATATGCTGCTCAATTTATATTGCTCAAACGTACATGGTTATCTTCCATAAATAATCCTTTTATTATATTGTGTCGGTATTATATCAAAATTCATAAAACCATGTAAAACTGAATTAATCCTTCTTTGTGATATTTTACCTATTTTTCTCCTTAATTCCAAAAAAAGCTGAATGCAGAAAAGAAAGTTGCTTACCAGAAGCTGTTCGCAGAATTTCTCATTGAATGTGTTGGGGAAGAGCTGAGTCAGGTAAGAAAGGCGTTGGATTGCGTTAAGGTTGAGAGTGCGATAATCACCCAACATTAATAACAGGGGGCGCATTTCAGCATGTACCGTCTCCATATCAATCTGAAAACCTCCAATAAACTGCAACAAACAATTCAAAATTCAGCATTCAATATTGAATAATCTATAACATTACCGATCTACTATTATGGCTTGAAAGAAGCAATTTTAAGTCTGTAATAACCTACCTTCTTCATACAGTTATAGGCTGCCTCTTGCAGCTCGTTGTTGGTGGAATTGAGAGCTTTGTAGAGAACCTTGAAGATCTTATCTCGGCACTGAGGAATATAGTGGCAGGCAGACAGAGCCTCTGCAAAACATAAAGCACCAAAATGTAAAATCTTCAATCTTCGTTACCATGAAGTAAAAACCTCACTTGCAGTGAAAATATAAAATGTTTTCTGTATTTCTGTATTAGGGTTTAGTCTGTCATCAGTCTCTTTTAGGAGACTCAAGCCTGGCTTGTAAAGCAGGTATTTAACTTACTGAGAGCACTCTTCCTGAGAGGCACCAGGTTGCTGACAGATTTATAGCAGGGAAGCTTGAGCAGAACAGCATCATCCGCCTCGCACAGACTCAGCAGCTGAAACCACACGCAACATCATGTACCATCCACACATCATAGTCATAAGATCATAACAATAAATCATATAGGGCATTAAATGGAAGGCCGTACCTCTGTGAAGAAAACTTTGTGCTCTACTGTGCTCAGGTCAATGGTGAATAACCTTGGTTCCAAAGTTGTACAGAATGTATTCCCTTCCTGTAACATAAATACCACAAGTATATAACTAAACCATATTCCGGCTTATCAATGTTATCCGGACAATAAGACTGCGTGTTGATTGAGTTCCATTTAATTTGAGCACTGACCATGAGGCCTATCTGGGCGTTAGCTGGCTGGTGTCGCAGCAGGTGTTTCTTAGGGGGGATCATATCCTGCAGGACATCCTTGTGGGGCTCCATCATCTCAGTGATGGTTTTACCCATCGTCTCAGCCAAAATCTTCAAGGATTCCATTGCCTACAAACCATTCATGTTAGTTATTCATTATTTGTTTATTCATTCTTACCAATATAATATAGTTAAATAATATATCAAAAATAGAAGGTAAAGGTCATGACATAGAATACAAGTTGTTTTATGTTTTACCTGTTCCCTGACCAGGCTGTTTGGAGACGTGACTTGTCTGACCAGTTCATGTATGACATCGGCCAGAGATTTCTTCTGTGCTGCTACCAGGTCATCCTCAGTGGCGCCCTCTATGGTGGCAGGCTTGGCACACGCCACCAGCATGCTGCGCAGATTTGTCTTGGCCATGTCAACTGCTCCACTTGACACCTGCGTCACAAGACACTTCTATTGAAATCATCATATCTGTGCATCATTGCTTCTTACTTTAACTGGCAAAACATCATTGCTTCTTACTTTAATTGGCAAATTTTATTGCTTCTCATTTTAAATGACAAATTTCATTTCTTCTCATTTATTGTAAATGGCAAAATTTTATTGCTTTTCACTTTAAATGGCAAAACTTCATTGCTTCTTACTTTTAATGGTAAAACTTTATTGCTTCTCACATTACGTAGCAAAAGTTGATTATCTCCAACTTGAAATGGCAAATTTTTAAATGGCAATAGAAAAAAAAAATAAAAAATGATAAATAAACAATACTTACCTCTCCAGTGAGATCCATCATTACAAAGAGAAGTGCCTTCAGGAAGACAAATTGGTGATCGAGCACCCATTTGATGGACATGCGCTCTGAGAGGAACTTGATGGCGATACACCCACCAAGCTTAGCGTACCATGCACGCTCGTAGCACAGAGCACACATACGCTCCACCAGGTACTCAAACAACGGCAACTGACACGCCTGAAATCAAATGCGGTTATTGTAGGGAATATCAATTTGGTAAACCTTCCAAAGTGGAAAAGGATTAGAAAATACCTCTTAAAAATACTACTCAAGGATCCATGACTAGCCTTAATTGAATTACATCCATTACTGAAATTGATTTCTGTCTGAGACATATACATCATGAGAGTTGTACATTCTCTGAGGTTGAGGAGGTAGTTACGCACCCTTTCTTTGGAGCCCAGTATGGCGTTAGCAGTGTCGAGGATCAGGACGAGGGCCAGGTGTCCTGGCTTACACAGCTCCTTCTCCTCGTGACCCATGATGACCGCCAGCGCGTCTATCAGCACCTGAGGGTCCATACCCTGCAGCTTGCTCTGCTTGTCAGCACTGATGGGGAACGGTCCAGCCTCCTGAGCTATGGCAACCATCGTGTAGTGACGCACCATGGAGGCCATGAAGGGTAACACTTGAGGACGCAGGTCCTTAATGGCTGCAGCAACTACAATATAACACGATACAAATTAACATACATGCTAATGTTTTACACCATCCTATTAATGTCAAAGAATATATAAAAGTTAAATTAACAAACATACTACTGTTTGACTCCATCCTATTAATATCAAAGAATATTCTACCCTAATTGAATTGCACAGATATACTAACATAAGACTAGAGTTTAAATCTTACCAAACATTCCCGTGAGAGCTTGTTCCTGCACCTTGCGACTGTGGCTGTCCGAGCACTTGTACAAGGAACTAGCTGAGCCCATCAGGATCTCCTTGTCCACAAAACTAAAGAGAAAAATGTGAAGACAATAAGCTTGATATTATCTCAAAACACTAACTCTTATACAAAAAATATCACTGTTTTATAAAGATTTTGTATTGAGCATTTTTTATATGTTATATAAATTTTATTCTCATCTTTCTGAGGGAATACTGAAATTACTTGGTATGAGTGAAGAGATGACTGAGCATTTTCTTTTCATCATTGAGGTTCAAGGTCGCGACCAGGAAGCACTTGATGACCTCCCAGGACTGCTTCCTGTAGAATGTGTCGATGTTGCTGGCCTTGAGGGCATTGAGAGCGGTCTCCACGGCCAGCTCTACTGGCAGAGATATGGGCGTCTTGCAATCATTGAAGTACACAGTCACACATGGTCCCACTGTCTCTCGTTCATTGAAGTTCAGCTGATTAGAAAGAACATTATATCAGATTTTGATATTCTTTACAAAGAGGCAAATGAAAATGATATCAGATTAAGAAATACCTTTAAAAATTTTAATAAACATAATTTAAAATACAGACATTAAAACCCTTTTGAATAAATAAAAGAACATTATTATATTGTTAATCCTAGGAGAAATCATATAGTTTTATAAATAAAATAGTTTTATAAATAAAATTTAACCTTTTGGGGTTCTCGCAGCATTTTGCGGTTGCCTCCACCAAACTTGCCGAGGACCCTGAAGGCATTCTGTGCGATGCTATCTGAGGGATTGCGTAACGTTTTCCAGAGGGCCTGCATGAGCTCAGCCCTGACCGGCTGGATGTGGTCGTAGAGGAAGTCTGGCTGCAGGTTGTCCACGCACAGCTCCAGGGTACGCAAGCCTTGGCTGACTAAGGTCTGCGAGCCATTAAGAGCAGACACCAGCGGATCCATCAGCATCGGCAGGTACGGCAGCAGGGAGGAGAGACGCACTGGAACGGTCAAACACAGCTCCACAAACAAATCCTTCATATACTGCTTGTGTAAGCCACTCTGTAAACTGTTCAGACCTGCAAACGAAATAACAACACCCACCATTATGTCAACCCAATCCAGTTCTCGTAATGTTGTTATATATGAAACATCACACATGAAACATCATTTGGTGTTGTTACATAGCAGGATGAGAGCAATGGTCAGATTAAAAGATAACTCTGTCATATAGACAATGCATTTTAAACACGATATGGTGTTGTAACAAGGCAAGATGAGTGCTGTGGTCAGATGAGAAGATGATGTCACCTTGGAGGAGGTTTGGCAGCAGGGGCAGGAACTCCTGGTAGAGCAGATCGTGACTTCCTCCTCCTATTGAGCGGAACAGCGCCCTCAGAAGCAGGAAGTAGTTATAAGGCTCCTTAGCACTCAGGGCTAGCTCCATGGACCGGTTCACTATGGTGTGCAAGTGCGGCTGCAAATACACAAATTCACCATAAGTTTGATACACTTGCATCTGTCCAAGATATGTATTTGTCATGCACACAACCATTCATAAAAAATGTACTGAGTGTCTGCATATAAAAAACAAGATGCTTAAAAATCATCAGTGATTTCTTTTCAGTTTGTTTCTTTTGTATCACTTTATCAACTGATGTGCTGTTTAAGTTAACTTTCATCTGTTTTTTTTTTTCTTCTCTTGGGACATTTAGTCGCAAGATATTGAATGTATACGTAACTAAATATAAACTAGGTGTGATTCTTTCAATTAGATATCTGATATTATCTTGGAAATTGTTAAGTTGGATAGGATGACTGACCTTAAGCATCTGTTCGTTCTCCTGTGCTAGCAGCGACACCGATCCAAATACCAACTTGAAGAGCTTGAGATACAGGTTGGACCTCTCCATGTTTGCTGCAAAAGTCACAACCAAACATCTCATAATGATTCAATTAAATGTGCCATTCAGGGAACACAATAACAAACTGATTTCTTAGATATTCTACACTTCCATATCAAAACGTTTTTTTCCATGTATTTTTACTTTAAAATTATTAATTATTTTAAATTTTTTATTTCATTTTTAGAAATAAAGAGAAAGAGCAAAGTGTACTGACATCCCATTTCCTCTAGTCTGGCGAGCAGGTATTCTACCAAGATGGTGGCAAACGTAGCCGATGTGGTCGGATTGGCCAGGAAAGAATTGGCCACAACTTGCAGAGCATAGTTATTATGGATCCGATCAACCATGTACTAAAAAATAAACAAAAGACATCTAGATACAGTAAAATATTAGTCAACCATCTAATTTTTTTATATTTAATTTCTATTCAGTTGATTACCTCATAAACATTACTGGCCCTTGAAGTCAAATTGTACACATAGAAAATCAGTGACAAAGCCTACCTCTACAGTTGTAGAGAAGATTTCTTTGAATGTGAGAGGATTCATCATTGTAAATACACCAGCAAAATGTTCCAGCACCTCTTTCTCTTCCTTAGTTCTCACTGTCTGCACACTGAAATAAATGATGAGATCCCATTATGCTTTTTGGCATTGAAATCCAATTTGTGGCCTAAAAATTCTGCCTGTAGTTTTAACCTGTTGTGACGGAAGCTATGCACTTACGCTGCAGGTCGTATAAATGCCTGTCCAGATGATGTGACGTTGATGGTGTAGATATCCAGGGCCTGCAGAGCATGGTTCACCAGCCTCACAAACACCAATGTCTCCTTGGGCAAGAATTGCTTATTCTGTATGAAGCTAGCATCTAAAACAAGTCCAAATATCATCCCTCTTATAATCATGTCCAAATTCTAAGCAATACTTGATAGATCCCTTGATAAACAAAATTTCAAATATTCCACTCCGAATTTAATGCAATCTCTTCAGATTTCAAATATTCTAGTCCAAAATTTAAGCACTACTTGACAAATCTCTTGATAAACAAGATTTCAAATATATTGTGGCAAGATTTGATATAAATCCTGAGTTCAAGTATTAATGAGATATTGGATCCCATGCGTGGCAATGAGATTTTACATAAATCCTGAGTTTCTGTATTAATGGACATTGAGTATGATGTTAATGAGGTCCAGCGTGGCCTTACCCATGGTTGGAGCTTTACAGGAGGCTGTACCCCATGTGATCGTCTTCACACCACACACCAGCGTCTTCACCAGGCTGCGACAGTCTGCCACCGAGTAACTCGTCACTGCTGGACTCGTAAAACCTATCTTGCTCTGAAACGAACAACCAAATTTGCTAACTGGCCGAAATAGCTCAAGTGGTAGAGTGATCACCTTTAGACTCCCGGTTCAAATCCTTGTCAGTTTAAATACTATCAAGCTCTATGAGCAGACACTGTCTGGAATCAGCACCATATAATTGTCACCTTTACTTTACTTTTAATCCTGGGATCTCTTAGGTAAATATCAAATGACAAAACCTGGACTTAATTATTGATTTTTCAAACTTAAGATTAGGGAAATGAAATATTATATAGATTTAACTAAACAAAATGCAATTCCAATATCCTGACATTGTATTATATAAAGATATCAATACCTTAGTTTCTGATTCCTTTTCCTTTTCAAATATGGGCAGGCTTTTGATGTCCTCCTTGATGGCATCAGGTGCGGGGAGTGGGGGTTTGACATCGGGTCCGGGGGTGGCGGGGGTCTGGGGGGCAGTGCCTGGTGTAGCCGGGAAGGAGGGGGCAGAGCTGGTACTTGGGGTAGGTGGCGCTGGAGTGCTGGGAGCTGTCGTTGTTCCAGAGTTGGCCTGGCTCGACGATGAAGCTGAAGGTACTGGACTGCTCGAGCTAGTCGATTTACTGTCTTGATTCTGACGACTGTAAATTTATGAGATGTTACAGTTAATTACCTCCATATAGTTGTGAGGCATGTTGAAATAATGTCATTTCCATGATTCACAAAACCATTTTGCAGATTCTATTCGCATATATATATATATTTACCATTTTTGAAGAAGCACTGGAAGTTGGATATCAGCAATAGTTTTGAACTTGAGAACAAACACTTCGAGCATTCTCATCAGCAATTCTCTGCCCTGTACAAAATAATATACTGCTCATTACACAAATTAAATGATTTTCAGAAACTCAATATTAATATATTTTCAGAATAATTAACTGCTCATTATACAAATTAAAATATTTTCAAAAATTCAATATTAATATATTTTCAGAATAATAAACTGCTTATTACACAAATTAAAATATTTTCAGAAAATCAATATTTAACTTCAAATCATTCACGCTTTAAATTTCAATTTTCTTCTTCTAGGTTCACATTATTATTTGGATATTGATATAAAAAGGATCTTAGCAATATTCTGGCTATGTTTCATTGGACTCACATTGCCGTTTTCAGCATCGCTCTTGGAGCGTATACACTCCACCAGGTTGAGCAGCAGCTTACAGGACATGGTCTGAATGCTGCTGGGGAGAGACTCGTCATGCACGTTCTTAGAGAAGAGATTGACGGCCAGGGACAGGTCATTGAGGGGCAGATTGGTGCGGACGTGGTGCACCAGGTCAGCTAACGTACTGTACGCCAGGGGGCGCAGTGACTCGTATGTCGTCCAGCCTGATCCTATCAGGATGTTCTCATCAAATAACTTGTCGATGTGTGGTACGAAGCCTGGAAAGGAAGGCAATAAATTATGTCAAATCAACAGTATATCCAATCTATATCATTATCTCAGCTCAATAGTTTTCAGTAAATTTTCATTTGTCTGTATTCTTCCTCTGACATACACTCCATAAGAAAGCAAAGAATTGTATATATTTTTATTATATATTTAATATTCCCCAAAAATTATATAAAATCAATAAGCTGACAAAGCTAAGGCAAACACATTACACTTTTACATCACAGAATAATCATCTTAGTCATTCAGTGTAAATATCTATCTGAAGGATTGGAGTACTAAGGTAACCTACGAGATCTGAGGTCAGTGGAGAGGATATGTCTGGTTGCTATGAGCAACTCTTTGCGAAGATGGGCGACCTCCTGTGGGCACAAGGTCAGCAATCCCAGCATGCCCTTTACCATTTGTGCAGAATGGGTTGTTACCATTTCCTGTAAAACATTCAGTACAAACAATTTAGCAAAATTGGAAAAATAAATCTATTATTGCTCTATTTTTGACCAGGTAAAGACAAATATCACATAAACAGCAAATCAATATTTAACGTATTTATTCAAATATTTATTTTAAACATTTAACAATATAAATAAATATTGAAATTATAGGGGAAATGTTACCTGGTAGATACGGATAATGTAAGCCAGGAATGACAGAGTCTTGATCTGAGCTGCGATGAAGTCTACAAACACCTCCTTGTTGAAAGCAGGGTTAGCTCTGCAAATAAAGCAATTTATATAAATTTGATAAATCTTATGATAATTTGTATGAAATTTGTAACCTTGACAATATCAAATCTGCACATGTGTTTGCAATCAATATTCCAGCTAATTGAAGTCAACCAGCAAGATGGTAACAACTATCTCTACCAAACAAAACAGACCTTTGCTGTGCTGAGGGTTGGAGCACTATGGTGTTCATAATGAGAGGAACAAACTCTGCCACGTCATTGTGAATGTTCTGCTTGTAGAGCTGGTACATGAGCACGACGATGATGGGCAGCTCAGCCAGCACCTTGAGAGACAGCACCGCCTTGGGGATCAAGTTGTACTGAAAAATACAAGCGAAATATCTTTAATATAATTACAGGACTTTGCTTCAAAATCAAAGCAAATAGAAAATTTGAAAGATGTACTGCATATGAAATTACACCGTCCAATCTGATAGAGAACTCAGAACTCAGAAACAATTTACAAAAAGGATCTGGGAGACTCCCATTAAGACCGAAAAGTTATTTGAGTCTAACATCATATGCAGTACACATATTAAGCAAGACAATTATTAATCATTTACATATTATACTACAAAGAAATAAAAAAGAAAAAGGTGGTTGTACATTTGTTGATGGATGACTTACAGATACGGGTTGGTTATCTGTGTTCTTCTTGTCAGTCATGATGGTGGTAACTGTGAACGTCTCTAGCAGCATCACTTCCACGTTGATCTCTGAGATGTCCTTCACCTTAATCTGTGCCTTGGGCTCAAATATCTTGGTCAGATGGTTGGGTAGCTCCTTGTATATGTCCTTGACAAACTGCAGGAAGTGCTGGATCTGGAAGGAAAGTCAAATTATATATTTGATATGGTTTATTTTAGGATACCTTACTCCATCCGGGTAACTGAAAATCAAACTATTTCTGGTCTTTTTAAAATCAAAATCAAACATTTGCATCATGAGAATTAACAACTTCTACGTTCAGAATGCCTACTTTGTATTTGTTATACTTTGCTTATCCTTGAGATATTACAAGGAAGCTCACCTCTGTGTTAATCTGTGGCCTATATTGTTTGTGAAGCTCAATGATAATCCGCAGACACACGAGTACATTCTCCTCATTGTCAATCTAAAATGGAAATATATTTAAACAGGTATGTATTGGCAACTTTATAAATAATTTAATAATAATCTTGCATTTTACAATTCTTAACCAATTTATTTGCAAATTCAACACCAATAGAAAAATGTATCTGTCATTAAATATTGTGTTTATCAATCAGTAAATCCTGTGTTTATCAATCAGTAAATCTTGTGTTTATCAAGCAGTAAATCCTGTGTTTATCAATCAGTGAATCCTGTGTTTATCAAGCAGTAAATCCTGTGTTTATCAATCAGTCAATCCTGTGTTTATCACTCAATAAATCCCATCTTTCTCAATCAGTAAATCCTGTGTTTATCAATCAGTAAATCCTGTGTTTATCAATCAGTAAATCTTGTATTTAACAATCAGTAAATCCTGTGTTTATAATCAGTAAATCCTGTGTTTATCAATGAGTAAATCCTGTGTTTATCAATCAGTAAATCCTGTGTTTATCAATCAGTAAATCCTGTGTTTATCAATCAGTAAATCCTGTATTTAACAATCATGTGATACTCACCTTGATAAGTTTAAACATCATGCCAAGTATTCCTTTGACATATTGCTTGAGGGCATCGTTGGTGGGTATGCGGTGGATTATCTCCAGGAGAAGCTTGCGTAGCTGCTGGCTGTTCTGCTCTGCAATGAACTGTGGGTCTCCATCCTGCAGAACCTTGAGGAACACTCGCATGGCATCTTGCAAAAAGTGGGGATAGTTTGGAGACGACACCACAGTCTGCAAGAGAACAAAATATATCAATATTTGCTTACGAGAATCTCACTTTTACTGTTTACATAAAAAATATTAAAAAGTTCCAGAGACTAATATTTCTGAAGCAGGAAAACCCCATTATAGAGCAGACAAGAGGGAAGGTGTTTTTAATTAGAGGGAACGTCTTCAAGAATTAAATGGGTACTACTCAAATGAAAAGTAACAAAAGTTATTTCAAATTTTATGAAAAGAGTTTGTCTTACCTCAAAATTTTCACTCAGCTCTTGTGCAGCTTTCAATTTCTTCTCAACTAGAATTATAATATAACATTTTGATATATCAATAACAATCCATTGGTCAACTATTTTTCATACTTTAAAATATTCACTCAGCTCTTATCCAGCTTTTAGGCATTTCTTAACCCGATATGAAATGTAATAAATATGACATAAATTTGATACATCAATGACAAACTATGGATCAGCTTAAAATTATCAAAACAATAGAGTCCTTTCCAGACATCTATTATCAGCTTGACCATATGAGATGGCATTCCACTGTCATACCTGATTCCAATGCCACACAATACTACTCTCAAACCCCTGCAAGATCTCATTTCCTCCAAAACTTTAAAGAAGATTAAAAACAAATTCATATTTTGATTGGATTCCCCGAAGAAGATTGATTTATTGAATAAATAAGCATTATGACCAGACACCGACTGGTATCAGCTTTATATAACATTTATTTTAATTTTCAAAGAGCATAAATTTGTGATGAGCATGCTGAGTAGACCAGTGTGCACTGATCAATATGGAGGTGATTCCCAAGTAAATCATGCGGCCAGGTCATATCTTATCAGCTATTTGATCGTCTCTCACTGTCCACTCAACTCAGTCTGGCAATTATCCAGTGAGGAACAGACTTCAATCTTAAAGATTATAATCATCCCTGACACGCTACATTTAATCATGAAGCATCTTCATCTTGATCAGGTTGATTGACCTAGTCTACATAATTTGACCCATTTAAAACTTTCAAAAATTCTAAAAATGTGTGATTTTAAAAAAAAATCACGATGGAGGATGTTAATTATTTGCAGACAACCTGACACAACTCGCTCGAAACCCTGATTTGCTGGGGACTCCTATCCAACTCACTGGCGACCTCAAGGCAACTCACAGGTAACCCTCAAGGTTATTTTCATGTTGACAAACAGTTGATATTTTCTTAATTTCCCATATTATCCAAAATAATATTACAACTTACTTCCTGAAGCTGGGTCTGCAATAAGGGCCACATAAGACTTGAAGGTGCTGACTTGGGTGGTGGGATCCACCGTGGGGCTTGCTGGCATCATATTCAGGCTGCGTGGATCTCACTGCAAATAAACATCATATATAACAAAGTTCTGTCACTGTACAACATCGCTAGTATTTGAATCCATAAACATCATAATGTCTTCAAAAGAAATAGATTGAGTTTTGTCTAAAACTTCGATGTCAATGAATATGATATGATAATGACACTCTCTATCGAACCTGTTATTATGGTCTGAAAAATACTTCCTGCCCAAAAAATATTTTTGAAAATCATTTCATTCCAAGTACAAAGTGGCAAGTTTTGGGATTAGAAAATTTCATAACTGTTGACTGTAACATAGAGCTTTTAAAGACCATGTAATTATTCCAATCTAATAATTTGTCACCTTACACAACTTAATAATAGATATCATAGATGGTTGAATGTGTTCTGGAATAACATACATGTATGCTAAATCTTGGGCAAGAAGTGTTTTTGATATTGTTGAGTCATGGTGAGATTATACAGGAAAGAGACAAAATTCAAAATTGGACCAAAATCACACTGCAGGGAGAGGTAAAACTTGTCCTTCTGTGCACTGAGATCCTTATAAACACCATTGAAAATTCATAATAAAAGCTCAAGAATTTTGTCAAGATTGTTGATGGGCCATAGCAATCATAAGGGACCGAAGTTTATGGTCAATAATTGTACATGGTACTCAAGCATAGAAACAGATACTTTGGATATATTTGACAAACTTAAAGTTAGCATTCCATGTAAACTAGACTCTAGTATTAATCTACTCATCGAAACCATCTCTAAAGCCTTGTCTGAAGTTATTTTAAATCTAAATTTTGCACTACAAGAGAAAATCCTTCAATTTCAATTTGACTTGCTCGTGTATTTCTTTCTTTTGGCGGTACCTATGATGGTTTGAAACCCTTAAGAGTTAATAATTTGATTCAGAATCAAGTAATAAACTCGACAAGCTGATGATTTCGGAGCTAAATGTGTCTTGCAAACCCTTAAAATGCTTTCCATTAGAAAGTAGGTCAACGCATTCCGCCATTGTTGATAACGCTTCTACATGTGAATTCATTTCTTCTCTATTCATCATGAAAGTGTACATTTTGAATTAATAATTATAATGTAGTCAGTATCTATATACATTCAAGTATTCTTAGGAAAAAAATTGCAGTGAAATTCTTACCCGATAATGAAGAAAATGGGTTTTGAAATTATCCATATTTACACTTTGCCGCAAAAACAGAATGGTGACGAGTCGATAAACCCTCAAAAGTGAGGGGTTGATTCCTATGGAATTCTGGGAAGGGAAAGAGTTGCAAAATGTCATGAAATTTATTTCTTATCCAAGCCAAGAACAGTCAACTTGTTATTATTTTGATTTCATGCAATGGATTGAATACAGGATACATTGGAGCACACATTTATAAAACGAAAAACACCAAGTGAGTCTTAATTTTCTAATATCCCTTATTATCGTTCATCCATTTTCACAGGATTGAATGATTGGACACAAGTTCAACTTCAAGTACTCAAGTCCAGTTGTGAACTCATATCAATTTTTTGTAACAAAATGTAACCGAAGAAGATTTTCTAGTCTTTTAATGCACAATTGACGACACACATGTTCATATTGTCAGTTAATAAATGGAAGTCAACAGTCCATAATTTCTGGACACATTTAGCTGCATATAAAAAAATAAATCTGAATATTTTTTACATTTCACACCAGGTTGACCTTCATATGGCCTTGATGGTTTCCAATTTTATCTTTTCAATATACCTTAGAGCATTACCTATCAACATATATGGTTTGTTATAGCTGTCTTGAACAAATTTAGCTAGAGACCCTCTCCCAAAATTTATTGTCATAATTTGCACAAAAAGCTCATTTTGTGTGAGTCAGCAAGGTGTTAATGTAAAGCTCCTAGGTGTCAAGGGTCATCACAACCCCTGGATGACCATATCAGTGGTAGTGATTGGGAAATAGGTCCACATACATTAAGTAAGGGGCATCCTAAATTGAGCAGCAACAAATGTCCTCAAGTTGTAGCAACAAAAAACTATTGGACTTTGCTGGACCAGTTAAGTGCTGGGGTTAAAAGTTCATGATCCATTAAGTCTGACGTCATCATGATTACATTGTAACAAAGTTGCAGCCCAAGGGAATGTTACAAAATGACGTCATTGAGCCAGAACAATAGAGATGTCAACATCCCTCCCGTCCGTTACCGGTGGTGGACGTTGCCATCCTTCCTCTCTGTTCGGGGTTAAATAAATGCATTATCCTTGAGACAAGAGACACTTGGTCAATCGCAAATGTTAAAACTCAAGTTGTGAGAATTAAATTGATATGCTGCCAAACATAATACTTTCGGGGTTGTACACCATATAAATGTTTATGATGCCTTGCTTAAAAGCATGCAATGATATTTATTTGAATAATGCTTATCTTTAAAACAGTGGAGAATTACGATAAAGGAGAAGTTAGGGAATTGGAGGATGAGGATGTTACCATGACATCTGATGACAACACGTTACACATGAAGGTCAATCATGGCAGCAAAATCCGTAATCTTATGGGATTTGCTATGAAAAAATTTAAGGTAAATTTCAGATTTTGTATTAGATTTTATCAATTTAAACTATCTCTCATTCATGAAAATTCATTTTGCATCCAATTTCTATGATTTGAGGTCCACAATTTGGATACAATTTGACTTAATGAGAAAAGTCATGTGATTTCAGAACCCCCAGCTTAAGCAGGTGACATGGAATGCATCAGGCAGCGCAGTCAATAAAGCTGTATCCTGTGCTGAAATAATGAAACGAAATATCAAGGTAAGGCTATATAATAGTCATCTTAATGTAAGGCTATCCTAATAGTAGGACCCTGTCATTTGTATGTTCATGCATGGTCATCACATGACATTATTTGGTCATGTGCAGTGATGCCTGGTATTATCTTGTCATATGCAGCTATGCTTGGCATTATTTCGTTTTGCATAGCTATGCCTGGCATTATTTCGTTTTGCATAGCTATGCCTGGCATTACTTGGTTTTGCATAGCTATGCCTGGCATTACTTGGTTTTGCATAATAGCTATGCCTGGTAATACTTGGTTTTGCATAGCTATGCCTGGCATTACTTGGTATTGCATAGTTATGCCTGCCATTACTTGGTATCGCCCACCTTGTACATCACTCAATATTGTCACCCAATGACCCTGCATGAACCTATTGCCTTACGTTGTTGTGTGACCAAACATTTGGCCTCCAGATTTTTATTGGAGATCTTGAGTTTTATTGGGGATCAATCAAATTTATCAACATAAGTTCATTTCCTGAAGGACAAGAAAATGCATTTCTGTAGGTGTGCTCCATGTATTATATTGAAGCCTTTGGTAAATCTTTTTAAATCATTTAAGATCTTTTAACATATAAATCATGTATTTATATTGAGAATAAAATCCTTTTTATTCTTTACAAATGGGAAATTTCTTTGAAACTTATTTAAGACAAAAATGTACATAGCACAGAAATAGGTGCCTGGATGTTTGAATCTTCAATCACTTGATCAGCTCATACTGTCTCATCATTTAACAATCGAAGTTTATCTCCTTATAATATGAAAACATTGCTTAAGAAATAAAAATGTTTTAAAATATAGATCTACAAATGATTAATACCTTGAATATATTTAGATATGTTTAAAACTAATAAGTTTTTGAATATTCATAAAAAAAATACAGACATGATTTTATATATTTATCTGTACTATTGTGCGAATGAACATTCTTAGAACTATAAATTTTAGTAATTGATAGGTTTAGAATAAATGGATAGATTATATGTGTGATCATGAATTATGCATATGCATTGTAGTCTAGAATTCCATAAATAAATTACATATGAATAAATCATATAATCTGCAGAATAATTTTGATTGATACTTTTTATGAAAAAAGCTGTGTGAATGTTTAAATAGCATCATTTTTAACATCACATTATAACTTTTAAAAGAAATGTTTCATGTTATGTACAGCATTTTGAAATGTAATAATATGAATATGAACAGTAAGGTAATTGTGTATTTTGTTTATTTCAGGGCTTACACCAGATCACAAAAGTAAGATTTAAGAGAACAGAAGAATTCTGGGAACCAAAGATAGAAGGGCTAGAGAGGTAAAAATTATGACATATTCTCAACATGTTAATTACCGGTAGGTAAAAGATGTCAAAAGACGGGATCAAAACATAAAACTGAGTGGAAGGGTTTTATCACCCTCCGAGGCACTATACCCTGAACTGAAAGACTTTCCTTCACTATACCCCCAGCTGAGTGTCTTTCTATCCCCTCACTGTACCCCCAGCTGAGTGGCTTTCTATCCCCTCACTGTACCCCCAGCTGAGTGGCTTTCTATCCCCTCACTGTACCCCCAGCTGAGTGTCTTTCTATCCCCTCACTGTGCCCCCAGCTGAGTGGCATTTTCTCCCCTCACTATACCCCCAGTTGAGTGTCTTTCTATCCCCTCACTGTACCCCCAGCTGAGTGGCTTTCTATCCCCTCACTGTACCCCCAGCTGAGTGGCTTTCTATCCCCTCACTGTACCCCCAGCTGAGTGGCTTTCTATCCCCTCACTGTACCCCCAGCTGAGTGTCTTTCTATCCCCTCACTGTGCCCCCAGCTGAGTGGCATTTTCTCCCCTCACTATACCCCCAGTTGAGTGTCTTTCTATCCCCTCACTGTACCCCCAGTTGAGTGGCTTTCTATCCCCTCACTGTACCCCCAGCTGAGTGGCTTTCTATCCCCTCACTGTGCCCCCAGCTGAGTGGCTTTCTATCCCGTCACTGTACCCCCAGCTGAGTGGCTTTCTGTCCCCTCACTGTACCCCCAGCTGAGTGGCTTTCTATCCCCTCACTGTACCCCCAGCTGAGTGGCTTTCTATCCCCTCACTGTACCCCCAGCTGAGTGGCTTTCTATCCCGTCACTGTACCCCCAGCTGAGTGGCTTTCTATCCCCTCACTGTACCCCCAGCTGAGTGACTTTCTATCCCCTCACTATACCCCCAGCTGAGTGGCTTTCTATCCCGTCACTGTACCCCCAGCTGAGTGGCTTTCTATCCCCTCACTGTACCCCCAGCTGAGTGTCTTTCTATCCCCTCACTGTGCCCCCAGCTGAGTGGCATTTTCTCCCCTCACTATACCCCCAGTTGAGTGTCTTTCTATCCCCTCACTGTACCCCCAGCTGAGTGGCTTTCTATCCCCTCACTGTACCCCCAGCTGAGTGGCTTTCTATCCCGTCACTGTACCCCCAGCTGAGTGTCTTTCTATCCCCTCACTGTGCCCCCAGCTGAGTGGCATTTTCTCCCCTCACTATACCCCCAGTTGAGTGTCTTTCTATCCCCTCACTGTACCCCCAGCTGAGTGGCTTTCTATCCCCTCACTGTACCCCCAGCTGAGTGGCTTTCTATCCCCTCACTGTACCCCCAGCTGAGTGGCTTTCTATCCCCTCACTGTACCCCCAGCTGAGTGGCTTTCTATCCCGTCACTGTACCCCCAGCTGAGTGGCTTTCTATCCCCTCACTGTACCCCCAGCTGAGTGGCTTTCTATCCCCTCACTGTACCCCCAGCTGAGTGGCTTTCTATCCCCTCACTGTACCCCCAGCTGAGTGTCTTTCTATCCCCTCACTGTGCCCCCAGCTGAGTGGCATTTTCTCCCCTCACTATACCCCCAGTTGAGTGTCTTTCTATCCCCTCACTGTACCCCCAGCTGAGTGGCTTTCTATCCCCTCACTGTACCCCCAGCTGAGTGGCTTTCTATCCCCTCACTGTACCCCCAGCTGAGTGGCTTTCTATCCCCTCACTGTACCCCCAGCTGAGTGTCTTTCTATCCCCTCACTGTGCCCCCAGCTGAGTGGCATTTTCTCCCCTCACTATACCCCCAGTTGAGTGTCTTTCTATCCCCTCACTGTACCCCCAGTTGAGTGGCTTTCTATCCCCTCACTGTACCCCCAGCTGAGTGGCTTTCTATCCCCTCACTGTGCCCCCAGCTGAGTGGCTTTCTATCCCGTCACTGTACCCCCAGCTGAGTGGCTTTCTATCCCCTCACTGTACCCCCAGCTGAGTGGCTTTCTATCCCCTCACTGTACCCCCAGCTGAGTGTCTTTCTATCCCCTCACTGTGCCCCCAGCTGAGTGGCATTTTCTCCCCTCACTATACCCCCAGTTGAGTGTCTTTCTATCCCCTCACTGTACCCCCAGCTGAGTGGCTTTCTATCCCCTCACTGTACCCCCAGCTGAGTGGCTTTCTATCCCCTCACTGTACCCCCAGCTGAGTGGCTTTCTATCCCCTCACTGTACCCCCAGCTGAGTGTCTTTCTATCCCCTCACTGTACCCCCAGCTGAGTGGCTTTCTATCCCCTCACTGTACCCCCAGCTGAGTGGCATTTTCTCCCCTCACTATACCCCCAGTTGAGTGTCTTTCTATCCCCTCACTGTACCCCCAGTTGAGTGGCTTTCTATCCCCTCACTGTACCCCCAGCTGAGTGGCTTTCTATCCCGTCACTGTACCCCCAGCTGAGTGGCTTTCTATCCCGTCACTGTACCCCCAGCTGAGTGGCTTTCTATCCCCTCACTGTGCCCCCAGCTGAGTGGCATTTTCTCCCCTCACTATACCCCCAGTTGAGTGTCTTTCTATCCCCTCACTGTACCCCCAGCTGAGTGGCTTTCTATCCCCTCACTGTACCCCCAGCTGAGTGGCTTTCTATCCCCTCACTGTACCCCCAGCTGAGTGGCTTTCTATCCCCTCACTGTACCCCCAGCTGAGTGTCTTTCTATCCCCTCACTGTACCCCCAGCTGAGTGGCTTTCTATCCCCTCACTGTACCCCCAGCTGAGTGGCATTTTCTCCCCTCACTATACCCCCAGTTGAGTGTCTTTCTATCCCCTCACTGTACCCCCAGTTGAGTGGCTTTCTATCCCCTCACTGTACCCCCAGCTGAGTGGCTTTCTATCCCCTCACTGTGCCCCCAGCTGAGTGGCTTTCTATCCCGTCACTGTACCCCCAGCTGAGTGGCTTTCTATCCCCTCACTGTACCCCCAGCTGAGTGGCTTTCTATCCCCTCACTGTACCCCCAGCTGAGTGGCTTTCTATCCCCTCACTGTACCCCCAGCTGAGTGACTTTCTATCCCCTCACTATACCCCCAGCTGAGTGGCTTTCTATCCCGTCACTGTACCCCCAGCTGAGTGGCTTTCTATCCCGTCACTGTACCCCCAGCTGAGTGGCTTTCTATCCCCTCACTGTACCCCCAGCTGAGTGGCTTTCTATCCCCTCACTGTACCCCCAGCTGAGTGGCTTTCTATCCCCTCACTGTACCCCCAGCTGAGTGTCTTTCTATCCCCTCACTGTGCCCCCAGCTGAGTGGCTTTCTATCCCCTCACTGTGCCCCCAGCTGAGTGGCTTTCTATCCCGTCACTGTACCCCCAGCTGAGTGTCTTTCTATCCCCTCACTGTGCCCCCAGCTGAGTGTCTTTCTATCCCCTCACTGTACCCCCAGCTGAGTGGCTTTCTATCCCCTCACTGTACCCCCAGCTGAGTGGCTTTCTATCCCCTCACTGTACCCCCAGCTGAGTGTCTTTCTATCCCCTCACTGTGCCCCCAGCTGAGTGGCATTTTCTCCCCTCACTATACCCCCAGTTGAGTGTCTTTCTATCCCCTCACTGTACCCCCAGTTGAGTGGCTTTCTATCCCCTCACTGTACCCCCAGCTGAGTGGCTTTCTATCCCCTCACTGTGCCCCCAGCTGAGTGGCTTTCTATCCCGTCACTGTACCCCCAGCTGAGTGGCTTTCTATCCCCTCACTGTACCCCCAGCTGAGTGGCTTTCTATCCCCTCACTGTACCCCCAGCTGAGTGGCTTTCTATCCCCTCACTGTACCCCCAGCTGAGTGGCTTTCTATCCCGTCACTGTACCCCCAGCTGAGTGGCTTTCTATCCCGTCACTGTACCCCCAGCTGAGTGGCTTTCTATCCCCTCACTGTACCCCCAGCTGAGTGGCTTTCTATCCCCTCACTGTACCCCCAGCTGAGTGGCTTTCTATCCCCTCACTGTACCCCCAGCTGAGTGGCTTTTTATCCCGCTTACTATACCTAAAGCTGAGTGTTTTTTCATCACTCTGTCTGGCTTGTATTCTCCTCACTGTACCCTTAGATTAGCATCTCTTATATGAAATATCATGGTCTTTTGTAGGCTGAAGGTGAACAGAGATGTTCCTGCAATAACTGTGCTGTTGTCTAAGGAGCCGCTGGATGCAACGCAACCAGGGTATGTATAAATACAGGCATCTCATCCAGGGTATGTATAAATACAGGCATCTCATCCAGGGTATGTATGAATACAGGCATCTCATCCAGGGTATGTATAAATACAGGCTTAGTATGTATGAATGAAGGTATCTCATCCAGGGTATGTATGAATGAAGGTATCTCATCCAGGGTATGTATAAATACAGGCTTAGTATGTATGAATGAAGGTTTCTCATCCAGGGTATGTATAAATACAGGCTTAGTATGTATGAATGAAGGTATCTCATCCAGGGTATGTATAAATACAGGCTTAGTATGTATGAATGAAGGCATCTCATGCAGGGTATGTATAAATACAGGCTTAGTATGTATGAACGAAGGTATCTCATCCAGGGTATGTATAAATACAGGCTTAGTATGTATGAATGAAGGAACCACTGAAGGTATCTCATCCAGGGTATGTATAAATACAGGCTTAGTATGTATGAATGAATGAACTACTGAAGGTATCTCATCCAGGGTATGTATAAATACAGGCTTAGTATGTATGAATGAATGAACTACTGAAGGTATCTCATCCAGGGTATGTATAAATACAGGCTTAGTATGTATGAATGAAGGAACCACTGAAGGTATCTCATCCAGGGTATGTATAAATACAGGCTTAGTATGTATGAATGAATGAACTACTGAAGGTATCTCATCCAGGGTATGTATAAATACAGGCATCTCATCCAGGGTATGTATAAATACAGGCTTAGTATGTATGAATGAAGGAACCACTGAAGGTATCTCATCCAGGGTATGTATAAATACAGGCTTAGTATGTATGAATGTAGGAACCACTGAAGGTATCTCATCCAGGGTATGTATAAATACAGGCTTAGTATGTATGAATGAATGAACTACTGAAGGTATCTCATCCAGGGTATGTATAAATACAGGCATCTCATCCAGGGTATGTATAAATACAGGCTTAGTATGTATGGATGAAGGTATCTCATCCAGGGTATGTATAAATACAGGCTTAGTATGTATGAATGAAGGTATCTCATCCAGGGTATGTATAAATACAGGCTTAGTATGTATGAATGAAGGAACTACTGAAGGTACCTCATCCAGGGTATGTATAAATACAGGCTTAGTATGTATGAATGAAGGAACTACTGAAGGTATCTCATCCAGGGTATGTAATAAATACAGGCTTAGTATGTATGAATGAAGGAACTACTGAAGGTATCTCATCCAGGGTATGTAATAAATACAGGCTTAGTATGTATGAATGAAGGAACTACTGAAGGTATCTCATCCAGGGTATGTATAAATACAGGCTTAGTATGTATGAATGAAGGAACCACTGAAGGTATCTCATCCAGGGTATGTAATAAATACAGGCTTAGTATGTATGAATGAAGGAACTACTGAAGGTATCTCATCCAGGGTATGTATAAATACAGGCTTAGTATGTATGAATGAAGGAACTACTGAAGGTATCTCATCCAGGGTATGTATAAATACAGGCTTAGTATGTATGAATGAAGGAACTACTGAAGGTATCTCATCCAGGGTATGTATAAATACAGGCTTAGTATGTATGAATGAAGGTATCTCATCCAGGGTATGTATAATTACAGGCTTAGTATGTATGACAGAACCACTGAGGGTATCTCATCCAGGGTATGTATAAATACAGGCTTAGTATGTATGAACGAAGGTATCTCATCCAGGGTATGTATAAATACAGGCTTGGTATGAATGAAGGAACCACTGAAGGTATCTCATCCAGGGTATGTATAAATACAGGCTTAGTACCGTATATATGAATGAAGGAACTACAGAAGGTATCTCATCCAGGGCATGTATAATCACAGGCTTAGTATGTATGAATGAAGGAATCACTGAAGGTATCTCATCCAGGGTATGTATAAATACAGGCTTAGTATGTATGAATGAAGGAACTACTGAAGGTATCTCATCCAGGGTATGTATAAATACAGGCTTAGTATGTATGAATGAATGAACTACTGAAGGTATCTCATCCAGGGCATGTATAATCACAGGCTTAGTATGTATGAATGAAGGAACCACTGAAGGTATCTCATCCAGGGTATGTATAAATACAGGCTTAGTATGTATGAATGAAGGAAATAAGATGTTTTATCCTATGGCCACTGCCCAAATGATATGGCGAGAAGTTTTATCTATTTTTGATTGTAATGGGAGCAAATACATTTGGCGCAGATGCCATAATTATACAAATTCAAATATTTGAAAAATGATATTGAGTTTGACAAATAAATATATGTAAAAAATAAATGCAATTTTTATTTTGCAAGGATATGAAGTTGTATACCAGTATTATATCTGTATTATAGATATCAAGCTCCGGGATCTTTTGATGCCTTCTGGAAAAAATCTTTTGAGGAGGATAAAAAAGTTGTCGGGAAAATAGAAAAGAAGAAAAGTCATAACCCAAAAAAATCATCAGTGGATTCAGCTTCCAATGACAATTCTTCAAATTATACTCCTCCTTCTATGGCAAGGAGAAGAAAGAGAAAACAGGAGGGTGAGAGGAAAGACACTGCTAATCCATCGGGGAAAAATCAGAGCAAAACCAAAATAGAAAAGGAAGACCAGAATGCTGAAAAAATGGATACATCTTCAAATGATAAAAACACAAGATAGAAAATTAAAAGTTTGGTGCGTTATATTTGGGAATTAAAATTGTATTTATTATAGTTGATATTATAATGTGTTTTTTGTACCTGTCCATCACTTTTTCTTTAAAACTACTGAAAGTTTAGTCACTTTTCAACAAGTACATAAACAGAGGTAGACGATCCTCAACCTACCTCTGCCCCCACTGCCCAAATTTGCGGCCTCCATTCAGCCACAGGTCATAAATGTTCATATTATGAAAATATGTGTTTTTATAGATTTATCATCAGACACATCAAACTTATCGATGCCCACTAATTGCATTTGTATTTCTTGCCTTTAACCAGGCCAAAATTAACTCCTTATATTATCAACACTGAATGAGAAATGTTTTCTCATTTTCCTAAATTTCTTGGTCTTGTCACATAAGTGTCACATTGTAAATAAACTACATATACACAAAGTCGTACCTGTTTGTCTCATGATGTGCATTGGGGGAGGGGCCTATTTGCATATTTATTAATAACCTGGTTTTTTTTTTCAATTCATTATTTTGTGTTCAGCATGAGTCATAGTTGCTCTCTACCAGGTCCTTTCATTCACTCCACCAAAATTAAGTGGAAAGAAAAACCTGTCAGATGAACTGTCAGAATACAATATTAGGTATAAAATGGCTGAAATTGACACAATTTATAACAAATATTTTTAAACCACATAAATATTATTGCAAATGTAAATATACAACTGTCCTTTTTTCTATTAATTACAGTATTCATGAAATGAGGTTTTCAAGCACTTTTTCCTTGCATAATATAAATGTTTATACCCCAAACTTTGCGATCAAAAATTTAATTGCCCATCATATTTCTCTGACATAAAGTTCTGTGCCATTTGAAAGAAAAGGAGTCTACTAAAATCCAAATCATCCATTGGACACTTTGCTGACCAGTGATCTCATGCAAACACCTGCTTAGCAAAGTTTTGTTAACTATGGGTCACCTTCAGATTGGGACAGTGGAGTGATTTGGCTTATGGAGGGTTGATTGTCCATCAATTTTTGTCTTTTCCCTGGATGGATACAGATCATTCAAACCATTAGATACTCCACATCCTATAGTTTGTATGCACCATATATATGCAATGAATCCAGGCCAGACCTACTTTGTAAATCCTCATAGCTGTTCTCAAATACATTTACAAAAATCTGAGTGCTCTTTCCTGGATCTTCCCCATCTTTCTAGCATTTGACCTACCATATAAATGACTAAAGAATAATTATAATTTGCTCATATGAAAGTCCTATATGCAGAATTTCCTTAACAGCTTGTATTTTCTTTAAGCAGAACAAAACTGTTGAGATCACATATACTTTCCACATTAAGGTCAACTTTCATTTTATAATCGATAGCAATACCTTTCCATTTTTAAAAATATCATGGAGAAGATTATAAAGTCATTTAAGTTGGACATTTTTCACCGTTGCCTTTTTTCTTGTATATTTATCTTATCTTATCTTTAAATGTTGAAATGTATGGATGCTCACAGCTTCACACAAGGCTGAGGGGTTTTTAATCTGTACATTTTTGTAACGGAAAGGATTTTTTTGTATTGTAATATCCTAGCAAGCTTATCTTATCTACTTTGAAAAAATTCATTTACTCTTTTACTTGATAAATAACAACTTATTTACTTAAAAGTGATTAATATAACATTGCTAACATAAATAAACATAAGTTAATAAATATATTTATCAAAATAAAACTTAACCAACAGCATGTCCCAGATTTCTTTTATAAAAGGAGAGCTGATTATCAAAGAAATATAGCATTGATAATTTCACTTCCAGCTTAATTATATTAAGATGAAAAGGTCTTAGATTTGAATAATCTCTATTGGGAAAGAGAAATATACCATATTTGAGCTAATCAGATGTCACTACTCTTAGTAGCATCAATTCTTTTTTTATAGAATTTCCATTATTATAGAAATAGCTGAGGCACGTATAGGAAATCAATGAATAGTAGGAAAGAAAGGTAAAAAACAATCAACAATATTCATAAAGGTGTCAAATCCATAGACATAATACACTGGTGACAAGAAAAATAACCTTTCATCTCAATCAAATCATTTAATTTCTTAAAACATTGAACTATTTGTGAAAAATATACTGACGCCTCATATTCATGTTGTGCACAATTAGAACTGGGCACACTACTCATCACTCCACTGGTCAATCTCCACCAGAGGGCGACATGGTGAACCTAATAGTTTGCGTGTGCCTCTGGTGGATAGTGTGTCCACTGGTATTCACAAGATGAGATGACACAATCAAATAAACCACTGCACATGCGCACAGCTACCATGGTAACCTCATCACCAATTTACGTCCCCTGTTAAGTTTGACCCATAAACAACACAATTAAAAGTCATGTTATCCTTTCAAAATGATGAATGAGAACATAATCGTGGTACTTTTCAGACATTAAAGTCAATTTACCGGTAAAAGGCAAATCACCATTTGATATTTTGTTTTAATCTACCAATGGTTGTAGGGCAGCTGTATACCTTTACCTGTAAGAAATATGAAGCCTACATCCTAGTCATTATAGCTCAGATTATGTAACCAAGCAATAAACTAATTTCTATACACTTTTCAAACAGGGAGAGTTGAGCACCGTTCAGATTATTTATGTTTCATTGATACAGTCCTTTTATTCTTTTCTGATTTGTTTCCAGGTCTAAGTGTATTTAGCTCTTCTTCCAGCTTCCGAATCTTCAAATCCCTCTGAAAAATTAGACTCATATGCATCCGCCATTTTAACTCACACATTTTAAATGTTCAAATGAAAAAATGCGACACAGTTTATATAAGTAACAACACGTACTGCGATAATCTTGGCTTCCATTTCATCAATTCTTTGCTGTGAAGAGTCTGTACCCCTGGTGGGGTTGGAAATTGTGCCTATCTTTGTTACAAATGCTCCCCTTGTATACTCGGTGTCATCCTCGCCGTGGACCTTGTTAGCATGAAGCTTTGTCAACTGTAAAACACAGGAATAAATTCTTGGGATACACCAATTACTATATGGATTTTATTCATTACTAATCCCGAACATAATAATGTTCCAGTGATTTAAATATGATATACCACAGAGATTGGGTTTATATAATGCTTATCATATAACAATAGTCAGAAAAGGGGATATATCATGAATATGGGATTTATCCAACACTTGATTGTTTGCACTGGTTTGTTTTACACTACCACCTCCAGTCATTCTTCGAAATGTGTAGGGCATCACGTCCGTGAAATTGGCAGGATATTCTATATTCTATATTGAATATTCTATCAAGTTCGTGAAGTTTGTAGGATATTCTATATTTGATATTCTCCAGGAGAATATCCAACAAAGTCGTGAAGTTTGTAGGATATTCTATATTTAATATTTTCCAGGAGAATATCCAACAAAATCGTGAAGTATAGGGCATCGAGTTTGTGGGGCAGGCTTCTATCTGATTACATATCAGTAAAGCTTGAATTGTTCTCAATAGATCTTACTGCAAATAACTGTAGTTATTGAAATATATAATCACCTTTGGAATAAAGACGACCAGTTGAGTTATTGTGGTTCCTATAATCAACAAGGCCGATGTCAGCACATAGTTGAGTGTTGTCTGTGTCACCAGAACAAATGACATGGTCACCCCAATAACACTGAGCACCACCACATTGTAGATACACATCCCGATATACTGGGAGTCATTCAGCGCTGGAATGGTCACCTTCTTGGTTTCCCAGGCCAGAAAAGCACCGAAGGCAAGGAGTAAACCTTTGGTGGAATAAACTATGGCCAGAAAGTAGAACTGATATGCTGAGGTACAGATATCAACCTGGTGGAATACAACAACATCGCCGCCATTTTGCTCCTGGTTAGATAAATGTGAATAGTTGTTTTTTAAATGAACAATACAATATTAACATTCTTCTAATTCAAATAAATTCTATAATCGGTCAATTAAAACAGTAATGCAATTAATCATTCTTTATTACCTTTTCATCAACTATGGTTTTTACTGCCCTTTGTGGATCTAAAACTTCCCTAATCGTGAAAATAAGAACATCAAAGAGAACCAGCGCCATGACCAAACCCATAAGATGGCTGTCCTTCAGAGTCTGAAATGTATTGTTAGCAAAATAATAAATCAAAATGATAAATATACCATCATTGTCCTATATATATATATATAAGATTTATTATTTTATATTATATATATTATATTATAGGCAAATCATAGATTGGCAAATCATAGATTGGCAAATACTTACAACTTTTTTCATTTTACTAGTGTATATCTTGTGGACTCTCCAGGTTTTGGAAAACAATGCCCCAAATGCCATTGAAAATCCTATTATTCCAAAAAATGTGCGGAGCTGTAAAGAGAAATTATGTCATATTTTATGACAGTTTAACCGTAGATTTAAAATATGTCAGTTATTAATGAATACCCTACCTGGCAGAAAATGGCTGCATATTCCGATGATAATTCCTTCAGAAAGCAAGCCGAGTATACAAAGATGCAGCCTACGAGAATAAGGTTGTTCATGTTTGGAGAGGACATCTTCACTATACTACAATAAGAGTGTGAGTTAATGTTAAAATCAAGTGAATATTTAACAGGGGATTAGAAACAAACAGTCGAGAAAACAGATAACTGCTGATTAATGTGCAACAAATTAACCAAACATTAAGACATCTTAATGGTGAAAAAATGCAGGTGAATAATTAGAATTTCAAATTTCATTTAATAGAAGAACAAATCGATCATACATCAATGCTAAAAAAACCTGATAACCTATTTGAATTTAATTGTATGCTAAATTATTAAGCATGAAAAGAACACAGTGTAGAAATATTTGTTTAAGGTGAAGGTGTTATTTTCATTGATGTATTCAATGCATAGTTCATTTGATAATTTCAATTAGATGAATATATATAAATATTCTTACATTTCTTTGCGATAAAGAATGTTGAATGTGAGAAAGAAGAGAGCCAGTAAGATGCCACATGAGGCAAACACTGTGACACTGATGTAGAGGGACACAGATATCACATCGGTTTTATATATTTCTACTGTAGAATCTACTGGTATCTTCCCACCTATAAACAAGTAACAAGAACAAGACAACAAATATACACAAGCATAAGTATTGGTCGCTTTATCTAATCAACAATGCCTCTTTTATTTGAGACTTCCATTTTTATACTTCAGACTTTCAGACCAAATATATCTGTTTAAATAATACAGTAATTAAGTGTTAAAGCGGCATTCGATGTGTTTGTATAGTATATAAGACCTTTAAGTACAATTTTGACAGTAGCACCAGAGAGAAGTCTGCCATCGGGACAATATGCCCCACTCTTTCCTTTAAAAGACACTTTCTTATTTTGCATTATTACACAGATACAACACAAGCTGCATTCTACTAATCAATAAACCCCACAATGGTCCAGATACTTGTTGTCACATGAAACCAACTTTGTCTTGGTGATGGAAAACAAAAGTGATTAAGATTAATTTGGTAAACACTTAAATATAAGACATTCCATTATAATGGTAATAACACACTAAATATATTAAAAGCAAAAATTGATACAGATTTGATACATTTATTGTTAATCGCCCCTATCACCTGCCCTCCAATATTGATCTGTAGATCTGTGTCATATCTAACTGGAATCATCGTGGTGGTACATGAGTTAGATCTGTGTTAGATTTACCTGTGTGGTCCCATAGGTGTTCCAGAGCAGGGAGCCACTCTATTTGCCTCTCATCCTCAAAATTGGGATAAAAGAACATGAATGTCATCAGCGTGGCATCTGCAGAATAGTAAAAATTAAGTAAAACAGTGAGTGTCATATCTCTGTCACGTATCGTTCTGAGATTTGTTTCTTTTGTATACCAGGCTATAATGCATGTACAATACATCTACAAATGAGACATATTCTCTCACACAAACCTTGATTATCAAATAATTTTGGATAGATGGATGGGTGGATGGATGGATAAATGAATGGATGAATGAATGAATGAATAAATGAATGAATGAATGAATGAATGATAAATAAATAAATAAATAAATAAATGAATGAATGAATGAATGAATAAATAAATAAATAAATAAATAAATAAATAAATAAATAAATAAATAAATAAATAAATAAATAAATAAATAAATAAATAAATAAATAAATAAATAAATAAATAAATAAATATATAAATAAATAAATAAATAAATAAATAAATAAATAAATAAATAAATAAATAAATAAATAAATAAATAAATAAATAAATAAATAAATAAATAAATAAATAAATAAATAAATAAATAAATAAATAAATAAATAAATAAATAAATAAATAAATAAATAAATAAATAAATAAATAAATAAATAAATAAATAAATAAATAAATAAATAAATATTGTTCTCTTTGTCTTATGTAAGAGGGAAAACTGATATGCATTGATGGAGGGAAATATTGAGTTTGTCCTCATACTGTCAAGAAGCACAGGTAAGTTTCAACTAATTGAAAATGTGCAACTCAGGAGGTTTCATAAAATCTATAATTCCACAAGACATATGGCACAAACATGTCGAGGATTGCCCTTGAAATCAGGTAAAGGATAAGAACAAGCTTAACAATTGAGCCTCCATAAATCATATCCGGTGTGATGGTTATTAGTTCTGTTAAGGTTGGTTAAGTAGGACATCTTAAGGATGGATTTTTAGGGGCGCAGTGGCTTATCCCATATCCGTCTCCTCACTACGTACCCCATCTGTTTATCTATAGTATTGGTAAGGAAGATTCGGGAGATATATTCATCCTACATAATCTATCTGATGTTGCAGGATTGGCATTATTAATGTACTTGTCACATTTAAATCAGGTCAGAATGAATACCTTTGTTTATATTTTACCTCTTGTGTTAATACGCCTTTTAAAGACTTTGCTTCTTAATGACTAATGTCTCCTTTTTCACATCGTACTTGTGATCAAAGGATCAAAGTCTTAAAAAGTCTTTGAGAGACCAAATGGGATAGTCACTCAAACAGAATAAGACCTTACATATATTGTAGGATATCATGTCCAAGTAATGGGCTGAGGTAAACACTCTTTCAGAGTAAAAAAAGGTTTTGCCGCTTGCTTAGAAATATCAATGCTCTAGAAAACAAATGACATAACAGGGCATTAGAAATGTTTGAAAAATGCGAAGCTGATCACATCAATATGTATGTCAAGATAAGGTCCCATGGACCATTTAAGAAAAAATGGCGATGATTTATTTTAAGGATATTATGATTTATCTCAATCTACAGACTTACTTGGGAGCCATTTATGGGTCTTGGTATAGGACATGCTGCCTCCAGTTTCATCAAAGTGTATTGCGCCTTTAAAACCGTCAAACTGAATTGCTTTGATGTTTTTCAAAATAACTTCTCCCACAATTGAATCGTATTGAAAATCTTCTAACTTATCACCATCACCTAAAAATATCATCGGTTGTTTTGTGATTATCCACATAAAAGCTTTAAAAAAAGCTACGATCAGTTCAACAAGTTATGTTAATATTTTAAAGATACAGGAACAGGCAAAACAACATAACTTAAAAACCAGGACAATGCTTAGTTAAAATACATAAAACATTTTGATCTTCATTTAGAACTTTTCCCCTCTTAATTATAAACAAATAAAAATTAAAAGCAGTAAAATTGCACACGGTGAACATATTTCATTTCACTTTTTTCCCAAATGATTGATTGTAATATAATTTTTGAAATTATTATTGTAATAAATATTACTTATTTAAGACTCAATCAGTGTGATGTCATGCTCTGTTCACAAATAAACAATGTGAGTGCGGCTACCCATGTGTTTGAGGTCCTCGGCGGTGGCGTTCAGCGTGAGGGCCGCGGCCCAGATGGTGTCATAGAGTAGGGGAGCCCACTCATAGCCCGTCCTTCTGTCCCACCCGATAAGGTCATTATACATGTGATACAGCTCGCTGGGGGTGTACCCTGATACCGTGACTTCATCCACAGGACTTATGTATATTCTCTCAGATGCAAAATACCCTGATATTAAATAACGTAGATAATCCGTGTATAGATAAATCAGTTGGATTATTATATATATCTTGAGGTAAATTATATTTTTTCATTTACACCAATATGTCATGCGTGAGAGATTTTATTTACCGTTTGCTACTTCAATCATTTGCTGGACCGTGCAGTCAGAATACTGCTCCGCGTCATACACAAAACTGGGACTAATCCAACCCGGTATAAAAAACACGTGTCTCGGACCATAGAAGCCGATTTTATATGCCTGTAAAATATGGCATAAAATTATATAAATCTCTGTGAATGAAACATATAATTGTCCACATGGTGTGAAAGGGTTAATAAATTTTTTGTTAAAGGAATTAAGCAGCAAATATGAACACAAAAAAACGTTTATATTTCACATATTGGTCATAAATGCATATTTGTCTTTCCCAGATATTGACTGTTTGTTTGATGTCTCCCTATCATACCTTTAAGAGGAAGATAACCATTTAAATAACATACATCTTCATCACTTAATCAATGTTTCATGTACACAAAATACTTTAATATATACCTCACAGAATATTTTGTGGAGTTTATCTTCGTAGGCCCCAATGACCACAATTCTTGCATCATGCTTCTACAAATGCCAGGTACAGTAATTAATCTTCATCTGCGGTATCGAGTATTGCTTTGTTAGCTGTTATATTGTAAATTAATATTCTTGATCTAATTACTCAGTAGAGTTAATGCTAGACACGCAATCACACGTTAATGAGCCACACAAGTCAAACGTTCAGGAGTTTAAATGTCATGCTAATTTTCAAGTCATGTGACCTCAGTAAGATACTTAGTACATGTAGGCGCTTGTCCAAGGTTTGTGTGATAAAAGTTGTTCTGAATCAATTATGAGGTATTCTTCATGATGGGATACAAATAGGTACCCAGAACTCAGTATGTGTTAATTAAGCCCAGGTTATACAATACATTATTCAATCATGTACATAATGTAAAGGGAACACGTGAGAACATAGAGTCAGGGAGACGCATGCGCAAATGTCACCCTATCAACGACAAGATGATATTGCAATGTAATTATTTGGAATGGTTGGGACTGCGATCGTTGTCAATAATTTTGTGCAGCATCGCCATTTTTCTCTAATTATTTAGATTCGGTTAGATTACATTAATCAGTGATTCTGAGCAGGATAAACGCGCACGATATGACCACATTAAAATAAGATATTGCAAATACCCTTCCCCAGGAAAAAAAACATATATGTAAGTTTCATAATCATTTAGAATTTGATGACATAAATTGCAGTATTCAGCGTTCAAACATTTCAGTAGCATTCTATGGTTTTCCCTTTGACATACAGAGCCTAACAGTCCAGGCAGTGTTCATCATTGACATTTATCAGTACACGTTTTACAGGCACATTATTACATATTTATGGCATTGCCGGGCAGATCAAATCTGATACATTTTCTGGCATAACCATGTGAGGTCGCATTAAAAAGAAACATTCTTTTCCGCTTATTGTCATAGTCATATCCTGAGCTATTTGATCCCAGGTGTATCAAATATTTTACGATAAGATGCATATCACATTATATTTAGACCTTGTTGGAATTTATCATTGTCAAAATACACTTGGAATCACATCTCTTTATCTACAACAAAAATTATCAACTCCCATCTCCGTCTTAAATCTTTGGATCAATTTCCTTTATCTAAAATCTTCTTTGCCCTTCCAACAGTCGGTGTTTTGAGATGTCTGTGGTCCTGGTTATATTGATATGCAGGAGTCTTGACCTCAGATCACGCAGTTTACCTCTAAATACAACTTGAGCGATAATAAGATCAGCTGTAAGATACATTCACGAATGTACCTTATGTCTGGTGAGAAATGGAACTTGGGTGCTCATAGTCTGGGATGTCAGTTAGTTGGAGGAAACTGGGATTTGGGCCTGGACTGACCAGACTACCACAGAAAGTCATATTATAGAATATTGATAAAATAAAAGATTGAACTGGCAAAGAAAAAAATTATGGATTGGAAATATCAGTGGTCAAAACTGAAGATGACACTCTAGGTTCACATGTACAAACCATTAATAAGCATATTTCAGTTACACACATTTCAATAAATTGAAGTAACTTCTAGATTAATGTTTAAATATTGTCCTGTGCATTAAATGATGTGATTGCAGCCTTTCCATTTGTGAAACCCCTTCAGAGAATTTTTATTAAGTTGAATGAGTCTTCACCGGCATGCACATTAAATACCTTAAGATTCCTTAGTTGCGGAGCTGGGTCTTCTATGAATATCTCTGATGTTATCACACTGATGTTTTCCTCCGTGCACCTGGACACAATATCATCTGTTACCTGTGTGTGAAATTATAGGATACAGCACAAACATCACAAGTAACATTTGTGAATAGATAGAGAAAATCCAAATCTCAATTTACCGACATTTACACGAATGCAATGCAAACCATTACTTTAACACTTCAATCTCAAATGTGAATAAATGTTCTTTGTTTAATTCAGGTTGCCAATAAATCTTTCAGTCAAATTTGACTGAGCGTCAGGCTCCTCAACAAGCCATGTATGGACCTCCACACCATATAAAAGGGCTCATAAGGGCCGGTAGCAGTCAAAAGACAAATATTTAATATATATAATATATATATGGTAGCTTCATTAGGTAACTGAACAGGTTTTCTTGGTTCTTTGTTGTGTCTTGTATGTAATAATAATAGGATATAACATTTGGGAAATAAAATTCATCTCAAATAAAATACACCATTTATGAAATAAATTTTATTATCATTCCAGAGGGTTTACCATTGAGAATAAGTCAAAAGACTGATGGAGTGTAGCGATTCGTTTCCAGTTAAAGTACTTCATGATGGATATTATGGCAGGGTTGAACACTGTGTCTGGATACACAACTCGGAAAAACATGGGAAACAAATCCCTGTTAGCCAGCGCTGGAGACACAGAAGAGGCTGATATCTGAAATATAAAGACACTCACACATTTATCTTATTTATATATAATCTTTTTTATGTTTAAAATGCATATTATATTATGCAGATGTAGTTGCTGGTTGCAAACATCGACTGGCTTTCAAAATGAAAGTGTGAACCTTCTAGCGATACTTTCCTTTTTCATTAAAAATTGGGATCAAGTATATAATTTTCTTCGCAAATATATTTCAGAATAACCATTTATTATATTTTAGTAAATTCATTTATTCAATGTTTAACCATCAGATATTTATTTTCTTGCATTGCTTCTGACGAATTTAGCCCAATTAAAAAAAAATATGTTTCCAATTTCCAGTGGTATGGTGTCGTAGAAAACCATAACATTCTACAACATATAGGCACGTAGTTACCATTCTCACGGTGTTTGGGACTTAGACAATAAATGTCCAATAATGTCAAGAATTTTGTTCTTTGTTTCAAATGTATTTGGACAAATAAAAGTATTTGACCAAAAATTAAATTAAATTCAAAAGATTGAACATTATAAACATTTCAGCGTTAGATCTAATGGTTTGCTGAACAAAGTTAAAAACTACAGTCAAACACCTGTATTGTACCTGTAATATTAATAAAATAATAAATAAATTTGCAGAATATCAAATACCCAAAAGGTTAGATACCCAAAAGGTTTGATAAAAGTAAAGGCACTGCCAACCCGGGAAATGTATAAAGATTGTATGCCTTCTTCATAGTGCATGTCCGAAGCAGTCTTCTATGATATTCGATCTTTGTTGATGTGTGCCTTTGCAAAATAATAGGAAACTTATCACATGCAATGTTGAAGAAACAGATGACTTAGAGTGCTGTCATTCATCACAATGACATTATAAAAGACCATATTCTGGTGCTAATTGTTTTCTGATATGCAGCTGTGTACATGTCAACTTGGACGAGAAATGACAGAAAAGAGTTGATGATGTGTACTGCAGCATACAAGAAGTTTGTCTTTTCCTTCACGACACTGCTCAGGTCTTCAGAGGGATATATTGACTGTAATGTTTTATTTCAGTGACGCATCCCTTTTTGATGGACGTGAGGAACTCGATTATACCAATTTCAATGAAATTATCATGACATGGCCAGAAATGGGATCCCAGCACAATCTGATCCCAAAAAACAAAAAAACAAAAAACAAAAAACAAAAAACAAAAAACAAAAAACAAAAAACAAAAAAAAAACATTTAAAGTATATTTCTGAATACCTATTTAGCATAATTTAGCAATAGCCATTTCCTTCATTCTTACACATTAAGATTTTGAAGTTCATGGAAGACTCATAGAAGCCAAGCTCATAGAAGTGTTGATTGACATGTCATTTTATTTCAATCAGTTTATTACACCCATAATCGTTTTTCTATACCTTACAGGATTTAAAAAAAACTGATAAACCTTTTCTGAACGTGCACTCAAAATATCAATGTATATCATTAACAGCACACAAAATTGTAGTTATATCAGCAATCATGTCTGTAAACCTATCCCAGCATGCATTATACACGACACAAGAGACACCTGGTGGATAACAAATGTTGAAACTCAAGCAGTGAGAATAGTTGACTTGCCATACCTGGGTGAGATGCCAGAGTCGTGAAGTGTATGCCACTATTTCAGACACTATGGAGCAACCGGCACCAATAATCATTGTCTTCACTGGGGGCTCATACAGAAGCCCGAAGAACGAGTTTGTTCCAACTCCTATCTCACACTGAAAATATAATACATGCACATAGTGATCCTGAATTTGCAGTTCAAAGATATGGTACTAACTGTGGCGTATACTCTGAACGTCACCATCTCTGTTTCCTAACCTGCAGCCAGCTATGCCTTCTGTATTACAATACCATGGCGAACATATGACCATCTCCCATAAATGTCATTCTATAGACAAAAACATGTGCTATATTTCCTATATATTTTGGTGCAGATGGCAAGCTGATTATGATTCAAGATTCACGACTCAAAAATGTATTTTTGACCAAAAAAATCTAGAAGTATACGTTTATGGATCAGGAGATACCCATAAAGGCAATAAATAACCTGCCGCTGTCATAGGCACCACCTAGTCTGCCGTTAGAAGTCTTAACAAAATAAACTAGAGGTAGTTGACAAACATCGCGACTTTTCTAAACGATTGTCTTAAGCATGAATTAGTATTGGGAAATTTTTGTTTTTGTTCCTTTGGGTCATTAAAAAATATATCTGTCATTTCCTGACGAGACCTACTAGTGCTGCTTCACTGAATTGGTACTTATTTTCAAGGGCAAATAATTTAATCAATAGATTAGATATGAGCCTCAGCTTATGTGAGAAATTGCAACACGTTCTGCAGGAAAGCAGAAATCACAAATGAATTCATCATTGTCTTTACTGGATATGGCACAAACAAGGCCTTCCTGTTCGCAAGTTAAACAAAATACCAGGTGTGTTCTGTTATCGTATAATCTTGCCTTGTTTGTATAAAAGTATAACTAATTTTTTAGATAATTTTGAGATTTGGAAATAATTTTCGTTGTAAAATACTTTTTATTTCTATCATGAACATTTATATTCTAAATGAATGAGAATTCCCTTGAATTAGGCACGTTAAATTGTAAAAATCTGTGTCGTAGAAACTAGATATCCGGGGTCCCCCGCATCATATTATCAGTACCCAATGATGACAATTTCATGTACAAATCACTCATTTCACAACACATTCTTGAACATACCATGGAGTCATTCCAAATCATGTTAAGCTTGTAGCCCGGGAGTACATGAGGGTTGGAGTTGATATGTTGTAAAGCCATCTGTGCAGCGGGTAGCATACCCAACCCGCCAGGCCAGGTGGGTCCAGTCATAGGAAACAACCCCAATAAATACAGATCGGTCAAATTCTCCCCTGAGAGCGAGCCATTCCTTTTGATGGGATCAGATGTTGTATTACTGAACATATCTTCCTTTGTTGTTGCCGCATGAACAGCGGTAAGAAAACATATATTATAAACAATGACACGTCCAGCTGGCATTTCCATGGTTAACGTTGTCCGCCAATCTTATAATGAATACTTCTGAAATAATTCAGACTGATATGATCGCAAGCTATCTGTAGATATATATATATTCATCATTCCATAACTGATAGTCCTTGCTGTGGTGTGGGCTATATAAAGATATTGCAGGTAGCAGCCTCTTTCATTAACATAATATTTACCTGAGGGGTTTCATGGACAGTTGTATCGGACATACTGTTGGGATCCTCTTTTAGATGTTAGTCTTAACAGGAACTACTTGGCGAAGCGTCAATACACAGTTTTGATTTGTTCAATATATTTGTCTTGCAGTCATAAATAATGCACTTAACTTTGGAAATCCAATACAATTTCCATCACAACATGTAACATTATGCAAGCAGAAATATCATGATATAGATGATAACAAAATAACTTCATTACTTAAGGCTGGAAAGAATTTTGAGAATCTGTGAACTGACCGAGTCTGCCCTGGCAACAGAAGATAAAACCTTTTTCCTGGCCCAAATTGTATTTTATATGATAGTGAAAGCTTTTCCAGTGACGTTTGCTCTACAATATTAGTAAGCATCAATGTATTAATTAAGGGCACATCGACATATTTAAAACCATTAAGTGACATAAAAGTATGAAAGAATCAGAAACAGGGGGTTGTATCTGGGGAACTCATCAGCAAGTTAGGTTTATACTAATAGGTCCTGTAAACAACACTGCTCACCTTCCAAAGGTCTATATAGGTCAGGAACATCTACATTGTATACATACAAAATATTTGTATATCTGGTGGGCCAGTATAATTATTAACGATAATGCCATTTACATCTATGTTTATTTAGCAAGTCAAATATGCATCCCATACAGAATGCACACTTATGTATTAACTAATGAAATGCAACCGGACAATATTAACCTTTGATGCTGGTATTCACAGAGGCAACACCACAGCTGTACCATGCCCAGGTTAACAGAACTACTTTGCATCGGGTTAAAGGTAGATCTACTCTGCATGAGGTTAAAGTTGTGACCATTCTGCTTCATATTGATGGGTCTTTTCAAGGTGCCCCTAGAGGAGAGGATAATAACCAAAATTCTGTACTTTATGCTAAATGGTAAATTTACAGTGTTAAAATACATTCCATATTAAAATCAAAGCATCAATGAAATTAACCAATATGTAAACACTACATTTTTTACTTATATGATATGATTACAACTATATTTCTTTTAAAAAACTATTGTCCTTATTTTCCTTCATAATAGTTTTGATGAGACATGAAGACAAGCAAATTAGTTCTGCCGATCACACATTTTAGCATAAAGAAAGGTCACAGTGATCCTAGTGGAAAAGATTTCTCATTTTCAGATTGACAATCAGATATTTTAAAACGGACGAAAAAATATTTTCCAAATGTTCAAGTCTGTATTTACCTCTATTTTTCTCTTAATGCTTTTGTAAAAAAGAAAATGTTTCACTAGGATCATAGTAAATATGTTAAGATTATTTTTACAAAGTTGTTTGTAAATGTGCTTTATCATGGTGCTACAATATGCAGAATGTTTTCTCTTTACAGTTTCTTCTCTTACAGTTTGATATGATAAAAGAAATCTTGGAGCAGTGATATGTAAGAATGGTTTATATATGCTGTAATATTGTTTATGATTTGCGAATACCAGTATTGCATGCAATGGCGTGGAACTACAGGCTCCGTGACTTGACAATCTTAGTCAGCTGTTTCCTGAGTGCTTGAATCAAATTCTGCTTGGCTGGCTGCCCTCACCTAGTTTCCATGGTAATACACAAAATTTGACCAATCAAATGCAGTCATGGGAAGGGTTGGGCCAATGGGAGCTGAATATAGCCATTGCAGATAAGGGTCCAAGGTGGAAAGATCAAGACCGAATGAGAAAATCCCCCCTTAAATCCTAGGCCAATGTGGTCCTGGAGATTTTGTGCAGTTGATACATAACGATGAAGGGAGCAATGCTCCTCAGGCTTGAGCACTATACTGAATTGTGTCTACTTTTCTGAATTGTATCTACTGTATCTACATATCCTGAGTCCTGAATCTCGTTACAGATATATTATTTTTACACTTTTTTTAAAAATTAAAAAGATATGTCCATACAGTAGTAGGGTGTCCACCACCTTTTTTGTATTTGATTTGTTCTCATATTTTTGTTGGTCTTTGAAATTATAAAAATCTGAGTTTGTACAAACCATATATAATATCCTCACACAACAAACTCTTTATGAACGCATCATTTATAAAGTTACTCACAGTGCAATCTTTAACTTAAATGAATGTACATATGTTGAGGATGCAAAGTCATGCACACATATCATGGAGGTTATGAACACATGTGAACATATCATGTTCTACATGAGGCATATATGGCTAAAAGTAGTCATGGATGACATTAAAAAAGAAATGCTTGCCTGTTTAAAGGCCATTGTGGTAAGGTTTGCAATCAATTTTATAACATATTTTGATCAAGGCAACACCCTACATAAGTAAGTCTGTAAAGTCATGATGTAAGGGTTAATTAGTGTCCTATTAAAAGATCATTATCCTCGGATGAGGACCGTGGGATGAGGCAGGGACAGTGATTAGTTACATACCACTGCCCCAGCACCCATTAGCCTGACATTGGCACACTTCCCTCATCAAAGCTGATAAGCAAGACTCAAAAAATAAATATCAATTTATGCTAGTACTAGTGAACTATCACACATCTTGTTTTATGCAGGCATGTGTATGTTAATATTTTCGTAAGTATAGACAACTTCAATGATTTGTGCACTTCCAAGCTTACATGACCTCTGACCATGTTTTTATTGAACTGTTTTATCTCAATACAGTACATATAATCATGATGTAATATTTATTGGTGACTATAATTTCCATCTAAATAAGCCATGTATGCCAAATGTAATTAAGTTCACAGATATCTTAGATTCATTTAATCTTAAAAACCACATCAAAGAACCAACACACATTTTGGGTAATACGCTTGATTTATTGATCTCGGATATACACAGTAATATAATTAATAATCACTTTGTAGATGAAAAATTATCGGATCATAGCATAATTAAAATATATCTAAACATGCATGCCAAAACAAATAATAAGAAAATATCATATAGAAACTTTAAGAAAATGAAGATTCAAGATTTTATGGAGGACATAAAAAGTAAATTCAGTAAAGATAAATCATATAGTGACGACGATCTTGACGCACTATTACATAAATACAATAAACTCACTGATGTACTAAATAAACATGCTCCATTGGTCGAGAAAACAATCACCATCAGGAAACCAGCTCCCTGGGTGTCTGATGAAATTCGCTCTGAAAAGAGAAAAAGGAGAAAACTGGAGAGAAAACATAAAAAGTCGGGGTAGGAATCTGATAAAATACAGTTTAAAATACAACGGAACAAATACAACAACATGATGAAGGCAGCCAGAAGCACCTACTTCTCAGAAAAAATAGATATGAACAAAACCGACCCAAAAAGGCTTTTTAAAATATTAAACAAACTACTATATACCAAAGAGGAAACCCCTTTTCCTAAATGCAATAACAAAAAAGAACTAGCTACAGAATTTAATGATTTTTTTATACAGAAGGTATTAGATCTCAGACATGGTATGGATGAATGTGGTATTCATATGGATCCGGTAGTCGAGGAGCCAAAATTCAATACAAGATTAAATTATTTTAGACCATTGAATTCTAATGAAGTCGGTAAACTGTTAAGGGAAGCAGCAAAGAAGTCATGTGAACTGGATCCTATACCGACTTGGCTACTAAACGAATGTCTAGAGAATTTATTACCATTAATTACCGAAATCATTAATAAATCTATTACACTGGGAAACATGCCAGATAGTTTGAAGGAGGCAATTATAAGACCATTAATAAAAAAATTAGGGTTAGAACTCATTAAGAAAAACTACAGACCGGTATCTAATCTCTCCTATCTCTCGAAACTAATTGAGAGAGCAGTGGCTAAACAATTTGTTGGACATCTTGTACTAAATGACATTAGAAGCATGTTTCAGTCAGCATATAGAGAATTTCATAGTACTGAAACTGCACTCCTGAAAGTACAAAATGATATACTGATGGACATCGATAATGGGAATACGGTAATGCTTATACTACTGGACCTATCAGCGGCCTTTGATACAATTGATCATGGTATATTACTAAACAGGCTGGAGAAAAGATGTGGTATTGGTGGAGTAGCACTGAAATGGTTCAAATCCTATCTACCTGGCAGAAAGCAATGTGTCACGATAGATGGTGATAGATCAATGAATATGGAAATTAGATATGGAGTGCCCCAGGGGTCAGTGTTGGGCCCTATCCTATTTACTGCATATATGGAACCCCTAGCAGACATAATTGATAAATATGGTTTGAAACACCATGTTTATGCAGATGATACTCAGATTTACATTAGCTTCGACCCGAAATCACCATCAGAAATAAAATCATCTACTAATGAAATGGAAAAATGTATTGATGAAATTAGAAATTTTCTTCTCAAAAATAAGATGAAGCTAAATGATGCAAAAACTGAAATGCTGATATGCGGAAAGAAAAGGGACATTAAAAATAATAACATCCCCCCGAAGATTAGGGTTGGATCCTCTGATATACTAAGGTCATGTAAAGTTAAGGATTTAGGTATCCTCATTGATCAGGAGATGTCAATGAAGGCTCAAATTAGGAAAATATGTAAAAATGGTTATTATCATCTGAAAAACTTGTCGAGAATTAGAAGCTGCATCGATGAAAAAACTTCTAATACATTGGCTCATGCATTTATTAGTTCTGCACTGGACTATGGAAATTCTCTACTGGCTGGCATGCCCAGATGTGAACTGGCAAAGCTCCAAAAACTGCAGAATGCGGCAGCAAGAGTAGTAGGGAAATTAGATAGGAGGGACCATATCTCGGAAAAACTGATGGAGTTGCATTGGTTGCCTGTTGAGGCTAGAATTGATTTTAAAATTGCACTCCTCACTTGGAAAATTCAGAATGGTATGGCACCAGAGTACCTAATTAATCTACTGGAAATAAAAACGAGTGATAAAAATCTTAGGTCGGCTCAAAAAAATGAGTATATAATTCCTAAAACTAATCTAAAAACATATGGTGATAGAGCTTTTTCAGCATATGCACCGAAAGTATGGAATGCCCTGCCCCATATGGTGAAAAACTGCAATACGATAGAATGTTTTAAAAAACAACTAAAGACTCATTTATTTAGAGAACATTACTTACGCAAGCGCCATGAGCAGACTTTGTCTGAAATAGCGCTATAGAAATTTATTATTATTATTATTATTATTAGGCCCTAGCAACCTCAAAGGTCTATAAACATAAAATGACATATATTTGCCCTTTTCTATGTCATCCTTGTTCTTATAAATTCAATGAGATTTAATTGTAAATTTGCACAATTTCACTTCTCATAGGGGCTGCTAGAATGAAGAGGGCAGGGGTTTAGCAGACCTGTCTCGACAGATTTATGAGGGGTTCCGAGTGGGACATTCACATTAACAGAGCGTACTCTTTGGGCTCCACTGTATATCAAAGAAATTTCCATTGTGAATTCCAAATTCAAAATGATAAGCTTTCATGGAAAAATAAACATCATAGTGTTATATAATGACTGAGAAGGGAAGTTGAGCAGTTTTTCTGTACTTTTGTGAAAACATTCTATTTTGGCGCAAAAAGGAAATAGTTCCCTCAAAGATTCTGCTACTATAGAAGACACTCACTGCCAACACCTATAGATTGAATCACGGTGGAGTTGGGACTATTCTGGAACACATTGACGGTATTGCAAGTCATTCAATCTTCTCACAACCTCTGCTATCATTGCCTCGTGTTTGATATTCAAATTTTGGAATTCCATGAGAAGTAAATACTTAAAAATGGATTGAAATCAACGATGCTAAACCACGAACAACCTATCCATGTTAATTCACCCACATAAGAACCTCTAGTCGTAAGTGATCCCAGTATCATAATAGGAAGGATTTTTATTTTTGATATGAAAATATAAAATAAAGTTTGTTTTCAGAGTAAGATATGTATTATATGGCTTTGTCACATGAAGTACTCAGCTGCGATATATACAACCCTCTTTCAACATGACACCATATATATTTATACTATAACATAGATAAAACTGGAGTTGATTCATAGTGTCTGTACATTTTATGAGGACAGAAGACTTTGTAGCCATGTATTGACATGTTATCTTTTGTAAAATTGCCTTTGCTTAGACATGAAATGGTTGTGATTTTGTCATTCACAGTGTCGATCAATGTTGGCTCTAAATCCTGATTTAGTGTAGCTGCATAAAATATGTACAGTAAAAAGTACCCACATAATGTATAGTGATAGATTTTTGCATTGGCACAGGTGTAGTCTTTTTTTCACCAATACAAGGAGCAGTTTTTCTTGATATATACATAAATGTGTTTATCATTGTGGTATTTACACGTTCATATTATCATCTCCCATCCAAAAGACAGACCTATGTCTTCAACAACTGTAAAATGTCTGCAAAACAGTTGTCACAAGGGCAATAAACAATACGGGATTGAGGAGTCCGCGGCTTGGAGCGCGCGCGGCCCCCGATGTACACAACTGTATTGGACAAGAGAAGATGCCGGCGCGACATGTGCAGGTACAACCATGCCTTAGGATGGTTTGGCCTGGCTTGTACATCTCCCCATTGTTTCTACATTGTGAACTTTTGTCGGTGTCGATACTGTCACAGGGCATGTCTGTACATGTGATGTCCCCTCCAGACATACACGTGCAAACATTGCCGCAGCCTTTCTTGGAAGGAAATGTCTGTCCAGCTCTGTACTCAACCCCTGCCATTGTACACACGTCATTGGCGCAGTCCTTCTTCGTACACGAAACCACCCCCTTCATTTCACATACACATGTGTTACAGCCGTCGATGTGTGGAAATAGTTGGCCAAGATCAAAGGTCTGCTCATCATATACGCATTTCTTGATGCAGGATGGCAAGGGTATGCATGTTAGCACCCCACCCTTCTCGCAGACACATGTTCCGCAGCCGTCGGCCGTGAGGAACTCCGCCCCCTCCTCGTAGACGGCCGCCCCCTGCACGCACTGACTCCGGCAGGACCTGTCCGAGCACAGCACCAAGGCATCGGCCGAGCACACGCACTCGTTACAGTCATCTCCGGCGGGGAAGCTCTCCCCGGACTCGTAGCTTGTACCGTTATAACTGCATTTAGGGCATTCATTCTTCGTACACCACACCACTGATGACTTTTGACAAGTGCACCTATTACAGCCGTCGACAGCATCAAATTCGTCACCACTTCTGTATTCCTTCCCGTCATACCTGCAGGCTTCCCGACAGGTGATATCGTCACAGCTGACGACGTCACCTGTGTTACAGGTGCAGGTGCTACACGTGTCGTCCCCTGTAAACGTCTGTCCCACACTGTAAACAGCCTGGGCGTACAGACATTTCTGTTGGGTGACGGCACAGTCATTCTGCGTGCAGACGGTCTGACCACTGCTGTCACACACACAGACATTGCAGCCATCCTCACTGATAAACTTCTCCCCTGCCTCTAACTGGAGTGGTCCCACTGTGCACGCTATGCATGTCATCTCTGTACAAGCTATGGCGCCTTCCTCAGTGCATGTGCATGTATTACACCCATCTGGGGCGGTGAAGGATGCTCCAGGGTTCCACTCCATGTCTTCATATTGGCATTTGGAAGTACACGGGCCCTCTGTGCAGTCTATGTTGTTCTGACCATTACAGGTACAGGTATTGCATCCATCTGCCTTGGTAAAATTCTGCCCTTTGCGGTACTGCGTGTTGTTTAAGCGGCAGACCTCAGAGCAGTCAAGGTTGGAGCACTGCAAGTCACCCTCGGTACCACAGGAGCATATGTTACACTGATCGTCGGCGGGGAACACCGACCGAGGAGGAAACTCCTGGTCCCCGTAGAAACACCAGGGAAGGCAAAGCTCGTCTGAACATTCCCGCCGCCCGTCCGTGTAGCAGATGCACATCGTACAACCATCTGATCTCTCAAACCATACATCTGGCTCATGGATCCGTCCATCGTACTCACACCCACTCACTGAAACGTATAATTGATATCATCATTGAGAAAATATAGACATTTCTTTTCACAAACAGCAAACATAAGTAGTTTTATAGTTGAATGGTAACTTCATTAGGTAACTGAACCGGTTTTCTTGGTTCTTTGTTGTGTCTTGTATGTAATAATAATAGGATATAACATTTGGGAAATAAAATTCATCTCAAATAAAATTCATCATTCATTAAAATTCATATTATCTGTATGAAAATAATATATGAAAATAATATATGAAAATAATGTCAACACTGAAACTGGTTGGTAGGCAGTGCAAAGTCAGCCAAAGACAGGAACAAAAACAAAAAATGTTCCCGATAAAACGGTCTGGGCAATTTAACTGTACATTTCCAAAGCAGTATAAACTCGGGAGTATATGAGCGTGAAAGTTTTGGTATATTTCATGTTTAAGTCAGCACGTTTCCTTGGCTGCCAACAGATGTCAAATGTCTGTATTCCAACTGCGCTCTTTCAGTCATTGCCAAGGTATTACATTCTCCCAGTTGAGATAATTATGCTTCATCAAAGAATGTTTCAAACCCAACAGAACACAGAATCTATTGAGAAAATTTAATATTTTTGGATAAATAGACCAATTTCGTAAACAAATGGAGCATAACACACTTAAGATAAGCAGACAAAATACCATAATTTGTCGATGTTACCTCGGGCGCTCAATACTTTCCATTGTTACACTCCATATCTTTTACCTACAAATGATTTTCAAATAACAATTCCCATACCTCGCATATCATTTGAATTGCATACTTGCCTATCCTATATAATTTTGTGTATTGTTGCTGAACCATTATAAACATAAGTGGAACCCCGAGTTTTATGACATGAAGTACTGTTATTGCAAACCACGCTCCTTGCAAAACCGTCCAGAATGGAAACAAATAAACACCCTGACAAAATAAATGCCTTAATAAATATCTTTATTGATTTTATTTTTTAATCATGATGTCAAGATAAATTGAGAATTACATCCGGGTCTCTTACAAAGAAAACATCAAATGTTGCTCCTTCATAAACAATGGAAATGGTTAATCCATGCTAAGGCCAAAGGAGAACTGTTGAAAATGTAATGGCCTTAAAATTGGATCACTGAATTTAAGGGGAATTCAAAACAAATCCATGATTCGGTATTTCATGGATTATTATTTCTGTTAGGTTGGTGTCAAATTATCCCTGAAATCCTATTGCAGTTTTCCATATTTTATTATATAGTTTTTTCCTAAAAAAAATAACAATAATAATCGTTTTTTATAAAACACATGTGTACATTGAAATATTTCATATCCAACTTTCTTGTGAAACACATAAAACTATAAAAAAAACAAAGTGTGTGACTCAGAGACATACGAGGCTTGGTCTCTGTCCCCACCTGCAATGAGTAAGTCGTAGGTCCCTACCTATATACTAATGTATCAATACATAGTATGTGACTCAGAGACATACGAGGCTTGGTCTCTGTCCCCACCTGCAATGCGTTAGTCCCAGGTATTTACCTATATACTAATGTATCAGTACATAGTGTGTGACACAGGGACATATGAGTCTTGGTCTCTGTCCCCACCTGCAATGAGTTGGGGACAGAGAGATACAGAGATATACGGGTCTTGGTCTCTGTCCCCACCTGCAATGAGTTTGTCCCAGGTATTTACCTATATACTAATGTATCAGTACATAGTGTGTGACACAGAGACATACAAGTCTTGGTCTCTGTCCCCACCTGCAATGAGTTAGTCCCAGGTCTCTACCTATGTACTAATGTATCAGTACATAGTGTGTGACACAGAGACATACGAGGCTTGGTCTCTGTCCCCACCTGCAATGAGTTTATCCCAGGTATTTACCTATATACTAATGTATCAGTACATAGTGTGTGACACAGAGACATACAAGTCTTGGTCTCTGTCCCCACCTGCAATGAGTTAGTCCAAGGTCTCTACCTATGTACTAATGTATCAGTACATAGTGTGTGACACAGAGACATACGAGGCTTGGTCTCTGTCCCCACCTGCAATGAGTTTATCCCAGGTATTTACCTATATACTAATGTATCAGTACATAGTGTGTGACACAGAGACATACGAGTCTTGATCTCTGTCCCCACCCGCAATGAGTTAGTCCCAGGTCCCTACCTATATACTAATGTATCAGTACATAGTGTGTGATTCACAGACATAAGTCTTGGTCTCTGTCCCCACCTGCAAGAGTAAGTCCCAGGTCCCTATCTATTTACTAATGTATCAGTACATAGTGTGTGACACAGAGACATACGAGTCTTGGTCTCTGTCCCCACCTGCAATGAGTTAGTCCCAGGTCCCTATCTATATACTAATGTATCAGTACATAGTGTGTGACACAGAGACATACGAGTCTTGGTCTCTGTCCCCACCTGCAATGAGTTAGTCCCAGGTCCCTACCTATATACTAATGTATCAGTACATAGTGTGTGACACAGAGACATACGAGTCTTGGTCTCTGTCCCCACCTGCAATGAGTTAGTCCCAGGTCCCTATCTATATACTAATGTATCAGTACATAGTGTGTGACACAGAAACATACGAGGCTAGGTCTCTGTCCCCACCTGTAATGAGTTAGTCCCAGGTCTCTATCATCTTAAATCATGAGTGCATTGACACCAGGTGGATACCAGATCATGCTATATGATAAATCATGGCATTACACCCTGTCAAAAGCTTGTGTCATAACGGTAATAAGTTCTTGTCATGCAAAGGGGCAAACGTCCACCCTTCAATGACACTTTATCAGACCTGTTCATCTAACACATGTTCCTTTGATAACTTACATTCATACAATCAAAACAACATAAATATTCGTTCAACATGGGATAGGAACATAATTTATGTCGACTCTGTTTTTGGAATTATCTATATAAGAGAAGGAAAGATCTCATTTAACGAGTCCAAAAAACCTCATGGCATATTATTATTAACAAGATTAACCACCAGGGTTAGAGAGATTTAATTTGGTCACTAGTCAGTCTATTAATCGTGGGATTAATATTTCAACCATATTCTAATGGTGCCCCAACATTTGACTGTGCCCCTCTGGACCGAATGAATGGAGGTTGACAGTGTGGCTGATTTCCCTTTTCTGAATAACATACATTGCCGTATTTGAACAGAAAAAGTGCTAATGAGAGAGTATCTTGATCATGCGACATGCCTTCAAAATGTTTATTGCGTTCAAATTTTGTATACAGAGTATAATATTAGGAGGAAATGCACACAAACAAACAATGTAACGATGATAAATTCTTGAAGCATAATATTTATTGGGAAAAGATACCTTATCACGGCCTTTACAAGATCATTCATTTAAGCCTTGCAGTGTGGGGAGTTCATAATCACTCCAAGTATAAACATAGCCACAGGCCTAAGAGCTTTGCTGACCACTGGTATTTTGATATATTAATATTTTTTTGTGAACATTTCCTGGAACTGCCTGCGTATTGTTTCATAAGTGATAATAACTTATAGTATTCACCCAGCTTTGCAAGCCGATAATAGTCAATGCAGCAAAATATTGTATCCAATATGGTGGTTGACTCTATCACTCTTGTATTTCTTTTCTCTAGTTGTCTCGAAGGCAATGTTTAGTTTAGCAATATGAGGCACTGGATATCCCAGATGTATCTACACATGAGAAACAATTCATTTTTTTCCATTGTTTTCTATAAACTCATACAAAATAGAGAGAAATCCAAGCCTCACTTAAAATAAACCGTTACAACCTTCCTATATATCAGCGATACTAGTTAAAAATATTACTGTTATTGAATTCAGTAGATACAGACAAAATCAGGTTTAGCGGATAGACTGAATGACAGAACAAAATCAACCTCTTACTGCAAAAGCTATGCTAACAAAGTCAACACAGTTCAAAAGTATCATACACAAATAATATATTTCTTTTAAATAATGTATGACGTAAAAAAAACCAATAATAAAATATCACAGAATGCTGCAATACACATTTTCACGTCCAGTCGGATTTAAATAACCTTATTTCTTGACACCCTCGGCATATGAACATGAGTGTCTATGACACACTAAACAAACTAAACAAAGAGAAGAGTTGGTTCTACAAAGAAGCAAACCATATATCGCGATATATATCCAGTGAGAATGAAAGAAATATATCAGGACATCGGTTTGCATAGTGAGACTTTTCAAAGCAGACAGGAATATGATAGCATAATAATATAGACCTCGGGGTTGAGTCCCACAACACTGGCTAAAAAGTGCAGTTAAATCCATTCACCATGACCAAAGTTTTAGTTTAAATTCATCGTTGGTACTCAATACTTTTCAATACATGCAACTCTACAGTTACATGTTGATATACAGCCTTTAATATACATTTTTCATGCCAGAGCACGCATATATATCATTAAAAGTAAAAGGGTCTGCTGATATGGTTAAGTGAGAGCAAGCTAATGTTGATTCTAGCTGTGACACCTCATTGGTGACAAGCACATGTTTACATCACTTCAAAGTATACCAGATGTGCTGTGTGTTTTTGTGAGTGTCTCCAAACATATTGCATTTATCAGAGTATATGTCATCATATCATATTTAAGATATCAGATATCAGTTATATGTGATAACAACTGGAAACATATCGACCCGATAACTTACCTAAGGCGATGCCAGATAAAAATATTAATGTTAGTATTCCGAGTTTCCCCATCTTGAACTTAGTGTTTACTTCGTACCATTGTTACCCCCATCTTATATAGATGTAGATATGGCCCCAGGTGTTAAAGTGGGGTCATGCGTACCCCCGATCGTTCTCCCTGTACTTTCATGCTAGAGATCCCGTGTCACATGACTGTACAAACCATTCAGTTTTTTTTAAAGCTTAGTCTAAATAAGCTTATTTCAGAAACATGTTTGTTAATTTAACTTTTCATTTGATAAATCAATCCAAATTCAAAATATATTTTGAGATCATTACAACTAAAATTATGTTTTAGATTTTCTAATCATCTGTATTTTGCAATATTTTCCAATGGTCACGCTTCAAAGCTTAACACCGGAACTCGTTTCCCACCCCTGACTTTATGGAGGCACTATCCAGCTGCCAACTGTGGTCAGAGGCTCTGGCATACAGCACATGTTGCTCTGTCAAGTGAATCCTACATGATCTACCCAACACAACAGCCGCATCATGAGTTCATATGCACTAAGCAGCATCAAAGGGCAGTCAATCGCAAAAACTACATATTACTAAGAAAGCTTGGCATGCGTTGAATCCTTTTGAAAATGAACAAAAAGAACATAGCGTTACATTACGGATCTATTGCCTATATTTGGTAATATATTCCCCATGGGCTTTTTTTAGTTCTTAGACACATGTATAAACTGCATAAAGAAGCTCATGTTCTGGGATATTCAATATTTATATTGGAACATCATTATTTGTTTTAAATAAGATATAGTACATGATAGATAACTTGCCTTAATTGTACTAAAGTTACTGGCCTTAATTATACTAAACAGCCAAACCAGATGTAGCATGCAGGATGTGTCACATTCAGTTCTCAAATTACCAGGCATTGTTAAGAAATATACAAGACATGACTCATATTTGTACTCATTGCTCTTAAAAACTCTTAATGAATGACATTTAATTTATACATTTCTGTTAGTGAATAACAATTCATTACTTAAATTAATTATTCTTTAAGTATTGACATAAAATTGTTTCCAAAATAAAAATATTTTATATTTTCCATTAAATGATTAAGGCCAACATCGGGAGGCTGCAGACGAGGAGAAGGCTGCTGATGAGGATGGTGGCAGTCCCAGAGCAGTCCTCTATCTGGGTGCATGTTAAGATACTGTTCAGCAGACAATCGCACATCTCACAGCTTGCATTGAACTGACCAATACTATGGAAGGTCTCGGATGCGTTGTGATAGCAATTCATATTACAGGCTAGAGGGTGGCAAGCGAATGCGCCTGTTTCCCTCATGCAGGTACACTCCCGGCACCCGTCCTGGTCTCGGTACGTGTGCCCTATAGGTTGTTCATATTCTCCAAATGGACAGTGTGTATTGCACTGATCCTCGTCACAGAACACCTGGCCTTTCATCGCATTGCATCTGCACGTTCCACATTCGGCATTCTGGAACTCCTCACCGCCAGCGTACATCATGCCTTCAAATGTACAGTTTTTGACACATCCAGGATTTTCTTGAAAAGTGCATGTTAAGTTGCCTCCCTCTCGACACACGCAATGTTCACACCACGTTGTAACCTCATCCCCCTCCACGAGAGATGTGCCATTATGCATGCACCCAGGATCTATAGACATCACCCCTATAAACAATAAATTGTTAAAAATGTGTCTTTAATAAAGTGAAACTGGTGTTGCAAATTTTACATTACTCAGGATCTGTAGACACCACACTATAAACATTAAACGGTTAAATGTATCTTTATTACAGTGAAAACTAGTGTTGCAAGTTAAGTACTAGCAATTTGCGGGATCTAGACATCACCCCTATAAACGATAAACGGTTATAAATGTAACTTTATCACAGTGAAAATTGCCGTTGAAAGCTAAGCAGTAACAATAAACAGGACCTGTAGACATCACCCCCATTAACAACGGTTATATATGTAACTTTATCAGTCAAATGACTTCAAAATGAGTCATTAACCTTAATAAATATTATTCTTCAAACAATATTTTCTGCTATAAAAGGTAACACATCCTTCAATATATAGGGAACAATCTAGAAGTATAATGATACAATAATGATATAATTATACTCCAAGGAACTACAAACTGCACGATGTTCTTTTGCAATTTGGCAATATGATATGATTAAAAAACAATATACAAACCCTGAAGAACACAAAAACCAATTGCAATGAGATAGTACATCTTTAAATATGACAAAATATGAAGAAGTAGCACACCAGTTTCATTGAAGACTATGAGAATGATTGTTGTATGGTATGCTGGGCTAGGCCAGGATGGGCCGAGCATGCCACACCTATTGTACACATCCCTAACATGTCTGCCTTGGTACACCAATGCAAAAAGTGCAATATTGTCTCAACATACTGAGAACCGACAGAGAGAGAGAGAGGTTAGCATGGTTAGTGTTAGCTTGTTTGAAGACTGACGCATGGTGTGTCACTAAGGATCTAATTTGACTTCAGTTTCGAGGAGAAGCAGATCTGTACATATATTTATTGCATAGGCCAATGGCTTAAAACTAAACTGATTATGGCATTTCTCTGGAAATAGCGGCAATTTGCTTCACAAATGAAAATATAAATCCTTTCCCAGAGTAAACTGAAGCAGTTATTTTTTACCATTCAAGATTAAACTTACATATTAAATTCGCTGTCAATTCGATTCTCCTTGACATTTCTTTGGCATGCTATTTCATATGGTAACTCAGTGATAGCTAACAGAATTTTTCGATAATCAGAAAAATATTTAAAAAGTGCACTTCTGTGACAATTCTGTGACAATTCCTTATGGTAAAATGGACAGAATTGGTCCCCTGAAAATGCATCTTACTTACTAATAGCCGAGAATTCCGATTTGCAGTTTCAGAGATAAAACTACATTACGTGTTTTCCCAAAAGCCAACATACCTGACAAAAAGGGGAAAGTCTCAGGTCAGGGTACCAGCAGTGGAGATTACAAATATGAGCTGGCATCCTGCTGAGAACACTTGCTTGCTGAGATTAGTACTCAGATTAGTATAGGGTTTGTGATCTCTTTCACATGTCTAAAATAGTGGGCAAATCACTGTACACACATATTTCTTCATTCAAATTGTGGTTTTATTTGAAAATCAAAATAATTATTGCGATATTTTAATTTATGTTAAATATAGAACAATATAGAAATTCTAATTCTATATTGTTAATAGTGTTTAAAAAACTGTGAAACTAGAGAATTATTTTGGAGGCTTTGACAAATATTGATAATTCCACATTTTGAAGATTTTGAATATTGTTTTGGAATAAATAATATACCAATCTGATGGAATGCATTTAGGAATGAGCATTGTTTGCAGGTATGTGTTAAGGCTTGATGAATTGATAAAGTACTTTGGATAGATAGTCATGTCTGTAGGCAAAATGTGAGTGAGCAATCCAGTCATGAGAAAATATTCAATTCTATATGTTCTGACATGATTGGAGCTCAAACATTACCCCAATATGAATATTTCATATTTGTTTTCTGTTTGAAGTCATTATTATTCATATTTTCTGTATTTGGAAAAAAAACAAAAACAAAAAAAACATATATTCTCTGTGTTTGTTTTTTGGGGGGTTACATCACTTTCAACATTATTTCACTTATTTCACGATGAGACCTACTTGTAGCAGATATAGTGCTGCCTCACTGAATTGTCATGTCCCAGGTCCTTGACATGACAACCCACCCGGTCACAGATTTACAAGGACAACGGGTTAACCCTTTTGGCACGGGCCTCAGCTCATATGGGAACGAACCCACGTCCTTTGGATTACCACAGAGGAAAAATAGTTGAATTCTTCCGATATGCATATTGCTTAATTAGAACACCAATATAAAGATTTCATCTTTATTTGGTATTAAGTTATTTCTATTATTTTATATTCTTCTACATTTGCAATAAACAAATCAATTTATGTTTCTGAAGTGCATATTACTCAAACAGAACCCCAATATGATTTCACCTTCAGCATGAAAATAGTACTACTCCAACAGAGATTCATTCGAACCCCAGTCCTTAAGCATTGAGGACAGACGTCTTAAACACTGAGCCATGTATCACCCCATGGCAGCTTTGTAGAAAAATTTTAATTAACTCAATTAAGTTACAGTTTCTTTGCTTACGTGTCATTGCTCAAAATAAACCCTAATATGTTAATGTCATCTTTGTTTTCTGTGTAGACATTTTATTTATTTTGTTTGTATGTATTTTCCCATTTCCAAATATTTTTTTATCTGTTCTGACTTCCATATTGCTCAAATAAGATCTGAACTGAAGATTTCACCTTTGTTTTTCGTAAAAAGTCATTATTTTTTTAATAATTTCTACCAGTAAAAAAAATATTTTGATTCTATATGTTCTGATGTGCATATTGTTTGGATAAAACTTCTAAATGAAGATTTCATCTTCAACATGAAATAAAAGTACTTGTCCCAACTGGGAATTGAATCCCAGACCTTCAGCATCGGCGACAGATGTCTTACCCACTAAGCAATGTTGAAAAGTATGAAATGGCCTTCTCACTGGTATATCACACAAATAATCAACATTTTTATCAGTCATCTTTGTAAGTTGTTTTATGAAGGGAGATATTTAGTTATTTCACACAGCAGCCTAAGTTAAATTTTTAGACCTAAATTTTCCAAAAATAAGTTTGTCGAAGATGATATCAAAAGTAATGCAAATAGATCAAGTAGATATCTATAACTCATGTCTCACTTAGATTTAAGACACCAACTTTAGTTGATTCTTTGAAGGTAGGTTTATAAAGTTGGGATGTGGTTATTTACATTGAATATGTGTGTTATATAATGCCCAGACACATTTTATATATTTATCTTGAACACAAAACAAAATATTGTATAAAACAAAGAAAGTCAGTGACTGGAGTAGTGCATATTTTTCTGAAGAAGTCATATGAAAGTAGTCTGGTAAGATGCTAGTTTCAGTGGGAGCTACTGTGTTGATATGTACTCAATGAGTTCACTCATATCAGAAATCAAGATGGCCGATAGCTGGTTAAGAATGTGCTTTATTTCTCTTAAAGTAAGTACACGTCATAATCAAACTCAACACAGTCAAGCTTAATGTGCTTGACTGGCAGAGTCTGACGAGAAACACATTCAGGCTGATCTTCACCTTTTAACAGATAATAATGTGTCAAGTGACTGTTTGAATACATGTTAATTTAGTACTGCTTCTTCATGACAAATATTTTCCATGTGATAATTTTTACTTAATGGAAGTTTTGTATCATGAAGCTAGTTATTCACAGCTTCATCCCACTCATTCTATCAATTATATCTCATCAATGCATTAATATATTTTTGCATTTGGTATGTGGGATGCCTCAATCAGTTTTAATGGTGAAGATATGAAAGAAAATATATACTGATAAACTGGCCAATTACAACACATCAATATCTTGATCAGACAGGCCATGACAATGTGGTTTTTTTCACGATTTCAAAAGTGAATGTTATACATTCAGACTAACTTTTCAATAGATGTGAAGCAATTTAGAACCACTGACCAAAGCGTCTCCAATCATGCTGTAATATTGTATATCGATATTCAGTGTTTAATACAAACTAACAATATGTACGAACCACACATATACATCCAAAACAGTGCAACAAACTACTACAATGCTGCGAATCATTAAGATTTTTGAATTTCATGTAATGCATAACGAATGTCCTAAACAATTCAAACCATTCACGAGGACCATACGATTTATAAAGAACAATTATGAACCAAAGACAACTGCAGAGATAAAACGAACTGCATGGAGACACTTGAAGAATGTAGGAAAGTGAAGTCAGTCATATTATGTCTTGCCATTCAATGTCTTGACATATTCTGCATGAGTAGACAGTTGACATCTTCAATAAGTTAGGAGGGCTGTATATAATAGTAATGGCGATAAAGATACAAATATTGTATTGTTCTTTTTTTTTATTAAATCTAGTTTTATATAACATTTCACACTGATTTGAAAAAAAAAGTTTCTATCCAAATATGTACATGAGATTTTACCATCCAATCATAACATTCGCCTACAAAATAAAAATGATAAGAAAAATACCAAATAAGACAAAAATGTAATATGCTATAGTTTTTGGTGAAGAACATTGTTGATCTACTTGACTGCAAACTACACTGTGGCTGTTGCTGCATTGGCATATTTCACAATCCTCACAGAAGATATTTCCTTTCATGGCATTGCATGTGCACATCCCACAGTCTTCATTGTGGAACTCCTCTCCACCCCTGTACACTCTGTCCTGGAATGTGCAATTCTGGTTACAGTCTGGGTCGTTCAGCAAGCTGCATGTTAGGTTGCCATCGTCTCCACATACACACTGCTTACACCATCCTATAGTGACTTCATCCCCTGGCAGAAGAGGTGTTATTACACCCTCCAGACATTTCACTGTGGTTTCACAGCTAATACCTGTCAACAGAGAAGACATAAGGCAGAATATCGCATTCAAGTTGCCCACACTGCCAGTTGGAATGGCATATTCTAGGCAATTATGTTTATATTTATTACATATTTAATGAGATTTATACAAACAAGGTAAATATACATACCTGAAAGAAACAAAATAACCATAAACAGTATCTGCATTTTATGGTTATCTAATTCATTTTTGTCTTCTTTGGGTTACAAACACAATGGGAACACTTCTATGATGACTGGTATAATGTCACAAAAGACATATCCAACAGAATGAAAGACTACGCCTCTAAACATACAGTGCCTCTTATTTGCACACTTACTCAAGACAAACTAATGATAAATAATTCTCACCTGTTAAATGCTCATGATAAAAAGTAGTCAGTACAAGAGTGAACATTCAGAGAGAATATAATTATTCTGGTGCAGGCATACAATAATAGGTGCATATCTATATCATAATACAAATATTCAAAAGATCATAATTTATTTATTTTCTTTTAACTCCAAATAAGGGCTATATCGATTTTATTCTATTACAATTTACAGATGAATTACAAGGCTGGTGGACAATAAATTTAAGACATTTTTTTCTGGAAAAGATGTCCATCACAGCACCATTCCTGGTACACCATTATTCGTTTCTGTGTAAATCTAATAACATTGCAATCACTAGATATCTAGTGATTAAAACAAACTTTCATGATGGCCAAGACTTAATTGACCGGAAGTCAGGAATAAAATTGATTTGGATAGAATACTGACCCAAATCATCAAATTTATAAAAACTACCTAGAGTACTACAGATCTGAAATGACACAGTGCAAGATAATTGCTTTGTATCAAAATAACTAAAAACGATCTCAAGTGTTAATGCGTCAAATACTAAAGTAGGGGAATCTGTTTGAATTGCAATTGGGCAGTTTTAAAACCAAACCCTTTGTGGTAGCCAGGCAGAGAAAATACTTTGTAGTTAATTTATTAACAATCATAACAATTTATTGGTAATTTTTAGCTCCCGATGTCTGATCAGCGAAGGAGCTTTGCTATCGTGATCCTTCTGTGTGTAAGTGAATTCTTGACCTTTTTTTTTTCAAATTCTTAACCTTGTTTTTCAAGATCACAGGCCTCAAGTCAAATTGTTACCCAAAAAATCAAACATTTGGCTATATATTATCAGCTAAGATAGTCTTCGCATTTTTACCACACATGCCTCCCATGAAGGCCTAAATAGGATGACCCCTGCTATGACCTTGACTTGTTTTTCAAGGTCACAGGTTTTAATTGGAACAAAAAAAAATGCCACACTATACATTAACAGCACCGGCTTACTTCTTAACATATTCCTTCAAACTGTGGCATGTTTTTAACATATTCCTTCAAACTGTGGCATGTTTTTAACATATTCCTTCAAACTGTGGCATGTTTTTAACATATTACTTCAAACTGTGGCCTATAACTTTGACATTTCACTACTTCTCATCTCTTTGACAAGCAACTGGCAGATTCGTCTGGGGCTGGGGCGGGAGATGAAGTTATGGGTTTTAATCCAGAATATAAAGCATTCTTTAACACAAAGTACACAACAAGATCTCAAGGATTGACGGTTACCATACCTTATGTTAAAAAATTGTACCATTTTTGCAGGCTTTTGAGTGGCTCTCATCAAGCACATATCAGGTCTTTTATACCCCAGTCACATTTGTTCCAATTTCCCCAAAGGTGCATAAGTGATGGATTTTTTTTGGACGAAATCGGCCATCAACCCAGGGTACCTGTAAACCACCTGATGTCTGGAAACGTGTGGTGTCGAGGCGATGTGGTTGGAAAATGGGTGGCCATGCAGTACCTGTATCTTGTGTACATGTGCAAATCTGACAAAACTTCCTGGCACCCTGGATTAAGTTAATTTCAATAAATGACGACTTGAAATAGGTGTATCAACTATAATTTATCGTAAATAAAGCATTGTGTTATTTTACAATAAATCATCCATCCATTAATTAAAGCATTCATGAAATCTGACTTTCAGACACATTTTCTTTACATAACATGAATGTTTATACCCTAAACAGTGCTTTTATGTAGTAGTACCCAAAATATTCCTTGTTAACAACTTTCTGTGGCACTTGAAAGTTGATCAGTTGTGTGCTGAAACCTACACCAGCAATTGAACACTTTGTCAACAAGCTTTGTTTAACTGGTGTGTGATCTTGTGTAAACACCTAATGAGTTACCAGTTGTGCACCTGTCCAGCTTGGGAAACAGGGTGGAGATGTTTTGTACAATATATCAATTTACTGCCAGGAGTATACTTCAGAACAACATAAGATTATTTTAATATTATTTGAATCAATGAAATAACTCATGGTTGTGAAAAATATTTTATGGTTGTGACAAATATCTTATGGTTGTGAAAGATATATAATTTATGGGAAAAGTATGCTATTTATTTGAAAAGTATCTTATGCATGTGAAAACCTTTCAGTCAAAAAGGGAAGACATGACTCAAAGGCTGCATGGAATCCCCCTTAACTTAAAGGCCGTGATATTGAAAAAGTGACATAAAACCCTTTGATCACTGGTTTGGCCTTAAATCACAAGGACTTCGAATGGCAAAACTGTGAATGCTGATAATTGGTATCAGTAAAATTTATGATTTGACCCTCTTTGATGAAATTTGGGGTTTTTCACCCCACTGAATGGGAAGACATCAAAGGCTGCATGGATTCCACCTTAAAAGCTGGGCTGTATAGAATTTTTTTAAACTTTTTTTGCAAACATATATAACATAAAAAATATTTTTTCTTCATTTATAACTTCATAAATATTCATCCTTTTTAATAAATTTGCCACCAAAAGAAAGCCAAGAAAAGGCACTATCATCATGATAAGTGTTATATTTCTCTAAATAGTGGAAAAAAATGGCGAAAAATGTGTTGCTCCAATTTCGACAATTGGTAAACAACACCTCCTGTGACTTACGGAGCCCCCTGACAGGTCAAAGGTCAAGGTCACACAATACACTTCCTGTTTAGTACTGGCAGTACTTGGTGGTCACAAGAAATCATAATTCTCAGGGCAGATGTTCTTTAGTGGATTTCAGACAGATATCCTGTATGTATGTCAATTTTAAGATCATATATTGTTTTCAGATACCTTAAACCACTGTAAAATCGCCTGGAACCTTCCAGGCTTCATGAATGCTTTAAGTCCAAATATTAGGATGTGTGCACATTGGGAAAAAGATTGGTGACCCAACCGAGAAAATAGTATGGAGAGGATGTTTTGGTTTGAAAAAAAAATTGGGAATGACCAAGCACCAAATATAATTTTTTTTAAATCAGCCAATTTATTTTCCTCCACCTGGAGGTGCTGGTATTTCACATCTGTGGTGTCTATCCTTTCCATTTGGAGGTGCTACATTCAAACTGGTTTTGCTTGCGTGTATGTTATTAGAACGGTATAAGGTATTCTACATTTAAAGCGCCATGAGCATAGTCTGAAATAGCACTATGCAAATATTTATTTATTACAAATGTCTATGTATTTTTTCGTAATATTTTGGGAGGTTTTCACAACTTTTTGTTGAATCGAATCAGTTTGAATTAATTCAATGTTTTTAAATTTAATGACTCTCTCAAAGCATCTGGACTATTCCAAATATTTGACACTTTAAAAAGAACTGATTTGTTATTTAGACGACCCCTACTCTCCACAAGTAGCATTTGATAAACTAATGAAAGGATCAACGGTAAAATAAATTGTTGCTTGAGAATTTGCTTAAGGATTATTTCAATTATCCAAAAGGAACTTTATTTTTTATTACCAATTGGATTGACTTGGGGATTACAGCAGCATTTGTACCCGAGATTTTCAGTTTCTGGTGCATTATTGGCAATGCAAAACTCATTTACTAATACTTATTTAAATGTGTGTTTAAGGGTTGTTTGGAAAATTAAACATTACCTATTACTATTTAGTAGGCCTTTAGACAATTTTTAGGGATATCAAACATCAGTTTCCTTTAATTTAACAAATATCAGATTTCTTTGTTTGCAATTGTGCTCATGCTTCATTCTATCTGACAGTACTTTTCAAAGGAATTAATATTTCTATGTTGATATGTTGCTTAATATAAGTAATTGAAGCTAGTCAAGGTATTGGTCATGTGATCACTGGTTATGCCCATTGCATAAGTAATTAGATGGCTCACAGTATTAAAAGCTTTCAGTAAATGTTTAAGGCATTAAAGAAATGTTGAAGCTTGGTTCCTTGGATTGCTTTATTGAGGGTGGGTCATTACTGTTTTCTGATTGGTAATAAAAATCATTCAAATCTTTTTTTAAATTTTATTATAAAAATAATTTTATTGAGCATCAGTATTCAAATACATACTAATTTTCTGTTCATATCAATATAAATATAAATAATCATTAGATAAGTTCAGGTCATGGTTTTTTGGCCTGATGATTCTGAGAAATGAAGCTATTGTTCTGGCTTTAAACTTATAATCATCTGCCAAATAATCCACTTTTCTTTGCCTTTTTGAATGTCTGGTTGCTCGGCTTCTTTGTGAGCATCCACGGAGGCAGTTTGCGTTTCTCTCCTTTAGAGGTCGATGCAGAGGAGCTGGACTGAGATGCTGATAATGCCTGAAATATCCACTCCAATACAGTTTATCTGACATTAATTATAAGTGAAAAAGGCAAGGATCCTCAAGAATAAGCAAGACGACGATCACAGTTCCTGGCTTAACATTAATTATAATTTAAGAATAATTCTTTTGATTTTATTGACTTTAAATGACTTCAAAAGAAAATCAATTACAGCCATAATTGCATATAATACACTTCCAAAATCTAGGTCCACAACATTCAACATTATGATGTACATTATCAGACTGAGAGACCTTGTTTTCTCACCTGTCTTAATGTGGATCCACCAGACTGGCTATCAGATTTGATGTCATCCAGAGTAATTGTGTCATCAAGCTTTGCATCGTTCATTCCAAACTTGCGCTTAAGAACCGCAAGGGCAACTTTGATTTCATTAAACCCTATATAGTCTGGGAGCTGGTCTTTGATTGGTGTTAATCGACTGATATCTGTAATAAAATGATATTCTCAATAAATATGTCATATTCCGTGTTATGTCCAGGTAATAACGTAAAGGAAAGATCCCTACTCACTCTTCAAAAAGAGCAGGGCATTTAGTACCAGTGACAGGTTTCTATCAAACCTGATATAGCCTATTTGTGCTCAAAAGGCAGTTGATACAAGCAAACAAATAAAAAATCCATCTATTCCTATATGACAGGTGCGCAGACATTACCTGAGTTGATAGGGGGTTTGCGCACCACGTCTTCCACCATGTTGAGAGTACTATTGGAGACTCCGACCCTGGACAAGTCTACAGGCAGTCCAGCTTCTATGGCTGCACATAAGTGACTCACTATTGTGGACACTGCTAGAGCTCTTTTTGAGGCCAATTCTTCCTATAAAAGATGATAAAAAAAGTATTATTTATCTTCCACCTTGTTCACAAGATCTAATCCAAATAATTCCAAATACACTGTTACCATTTTCTCGTTGACAAAATTGTATATTTGTCCCTGTGTTTTTCAAAATGCAAGCCATAGGACTTACCAGACTTGTCCCTTTGTCTTGGAAAAGTGAATAAGAGGTTTTCTGTGTCTCATTTAACCCTTCATAAGCTCTCTGCAGTTTTGCCCCAACCTTCAAATAAGACAATATGAATACCGTAGTCATAAATTACATTAAAACATTCTAAATGTTGATTAATTATTGCTCTTGTGAAGTATTGGAATCACTCTTTGTGTATGTGTATGTTCTTTTTAAATAATTATGTACAAGGATTTCTTTCATATTTGCCCAAATGTTCATGACAGATGTCCAGCAACATAAGAATAAGCTTTTTTTTCTAAAACATGTATTGTTTTCATTACAATTTTATACAAAGCATGTAGTAATCAAGATTCAAAAATGTGTTTACTCTTGTGAATTCTTTGACAGCTAGATGTATGATAAAATGTTTATAACAAAGCTTAGTATTTCGGAATCCAGAAAATTCACCTTGGCGTCAACTTGAAATGTCTCAGGTAAAGTGTTAGTTGTGATTCCCTTGTCCTGGCAGAATTCCTTGATGTACACAAGAAACCTTTCTCCATACTTTTGTGCTTTTTCCACAGCCATCTCCTCAATCTTCAATAGGTTTTCCATTGTTGTTGGCCTGAATGATTAAAGATTCAATCACAAAGACATGTTAGTTATTTGATTATAAATTTAATGAATTTGAATAAGTAAATGAAATATTTTTCCGTAACATTAGATATTCCCTGGCCCTAAACATCTGGCAAGTTATTTGTTATAATCTTTGTGCCCTGACATCAATTTCACTTGCCCAATTTCTATTTAAATTACTGTCAATAAAAAAGGGTATGTATTGTATGTTTTTAGCCAAAAAAGGACAAGTAGATTTTAAAACTGAGTTGCCCTTACTTGCTAAGAAGGTACAAAAACAACTGAAACCTCTGGGCAAACACGAAAATGATTGATGTCAAGTCCTGAGTGTGTTAAACATGTGATGCACATAACCTTACACAATAAATGTTACAAATATATTTGGCATACCTGCACTGGCCCATATCCTGAAGACTCTTGTTGCTAAGGATAAGAAAATGGGGGATGCCTGTCTCGTGGTGGATCTCATTTCTCAAGCCCACTAATTTAGTATACAGCTCCTTCTGCAACCACACAGGAAACTCAAGTTACAATCATGCACCAGAAGTGACCAATCCCCAGGCACAAGTATGCACAGAGAACAAAGGTGAGTTGGACAACAAGATATATAAAAACAACCACCATCTTTGTACAAATGACTTCAAAAGTATAGTTATCTGTTAATGAAAATAAAAATCATTGAAGACTGTACAGTTATGCTGTAATTCTTACAAATGAGCAAGTCAGCACTGCCCAGCCTTATATTAGGCCTGTGACAGGGCCAGCACCCTTCCCATGTGTGCAGGTACCTAGCTTGGACTCAACTTTCCTTGCACTAACCTTTAGCTTTTCTTCCTTGGCATCCAGGACTTTGTTGGTGGGTGACGAGGCCTGGGACCCATGCCCCGTTTTCAACCAGTCCTCCGCTTGTATCTGCGGCAGAATTCTACAATATTTAAATAAGAGATTGATAAACAAATATTTTTATACCATGATAATGCATGACAGAGCCTTTTTATGACACATAAACACTCCATTATCCATCATAAGCACTCCATTATCCATCATAAGCACTCCATTATATATCATAAGCACTCCATTGTCTATCATAAGCACTCCACTTTATTTCATAAGCACTCCATTATCTATCATAAGCACTCCATTATCTATCATAAGCACTCCATTCCTTTAGCCATCATAAGCTTTTACTTGTCTCTTATAAGCACTCCATTATCTATCATAAGCACTCCATTATCCATAAAAAGCACTCCATTATATTTCATAAGCACTCCATTATCTATCATAATCACTCCATTCCTTTAGCCATCATAAGCTCTCAATTATCTCTTACAAGCATTCCATTATCCATCATGATCACTCCATTATCCATCATGATCACTCCATTATCCATCATGATCACTCCATTATCCATCATGATCACTCCATTATCCATCAGAAGGTCTATATTATCCATTTTAATCACTTCAGTATCCTTCATAAACACTCCATTATCTATCATAAACACTTCATTATCCATCATAAGGACTACATTAGCTGTCATATGAACTTACTGGCCATCGCAAGTATACAATTATCTCCTATTAGCACTTTATTAACATGACACTTAACAGAGTGAATTTCTGTGAATCTAAATTATGTTTCACACTGCCTTCATACAAATACACAAATGGAGTGCTGATGTTTTAGAATCAAGTCCAAATCATGGCATAAAGAGGACATCTGTAATATATTACACCAATCTTGTGTTCAACAATACAATTTGAGTGGCAGTGTAGACAGTGGCGCCCTCACCTGGGAGCTATGGCTAGCGTGACTGCAGGTTTGACATTCTCCTTCTCTGCGTTCTGCATCTCCATGTTGGGGAGCATCTTCATGGAGGGCTTGCTGCTGTATCTGGAACTGCCCAGCCAGTTGCTTCCCTTCTGGGACAGCCCCACGGTGTGGCCAAACCCGCTGGCTACCGGGTGCTCCTCTAGGTACCCCTCATTCAGCAACTGCCGCCCTTCAAACATGTACTTAGTATTAACTCTCACAATTCTAACCAGTATATATTTTATAACAATAAACATACTTGCTATTTTTGCTTTATAAATTTATCGTTGAAAATTTAATCAAAATAATTGTAGTTTTGTAATTTATCATATAATCTTCCTGTATTGACATACCAAATGCTTTCCACCACTTCTCTGATTTTCCTCTGCAAAGGAATTTATTAATTGTTAGAACAGAATTTGTGATAAATATTATAAGATATATGATGGAAATATTGTCCAATGGCAAACCAAAATGTCGTTCCTCAAATTCTCTGGGCTGTCAAAAAGAGCTGTGATATGAAATCAATAAACATCTCACAGCCCATTAAACAGCCCAGCAAATTTAAATGTCTTCTCACTGAACATGCTTCCTGATCATTCCAATCAGAATATGTAAATGCAATTAATCATCAGTACTAATAAAATAAAATCTATCTCTGAAACTTACTTTCCTTTCCCAAAGAGCTCATCATTGTAATATCTGGCATTTAGCTTCTGATTTCGGGCTCCCCGGAGTAAGTATATAGGGACAGTCAGCCCAAACCTCATTCCTGTCGTCTGAAATAACAGGACAAGCCCTCATATTTGTTATTGTTGAGATGTTTTAAAGTCAATAAGACAATCCTAATCAGGCCAAATTTATATCATTCTACGTGTCACACACCCTCATCTTTATTGATAAACAAATCTTACATCTCATTTCATTTTCTTTATTTTTTAAATGGCTACAAACACAAAGTGGATGTAATTTTTTTTTTAAAGATCTATGAAGCTAGGAGGAAAACTTAGGCATAAATCAGTGTTATATTTACCTCAATAGCTGTAAAGAGATTTCTGGCCTCCAGGCCATAATCCATCTCTGTGTCATGGACCTGGGCTGAATGATGAACCTTTGCTCCCATAGCTGCTGCCTTGGACATTAAGATCCTGAAATCATGTGGTGTGAGATCAATGATAACTCATTAAGGTGTACACATTATACTTGCCTCTGCTTGACGGTCAGAGATTATAAATCACAAAGTGGCAATCACACAAAGTGGCAATCACACAAAGTGGCAATCACACAAAGTGGCAATCACACAAAGTGGCAATCACACAAAGTAGCAATCACACAAAGTAGCAATCACACAAAGTAGCAATCACACAAAGTAGCAATTACGCAAAGTAGCAATCACACAAAGTAGCAATCACACAATGTAGCAATCACACAAAGTAACAATCACACAAAGTAGCAATCACACAAAGTAGCAATCTCACAAAGTAGCAATCACACAAAGTAGCAATCACACAAAGTAGCAATCTCACAAATTCAGATCACTTATATAATTATCTAAATTATTCTTTGTAAGTCTTATCACATACCGATGTTACTGCCCTAATATCTGCCCAATGAAAATGAACTGGAGCCTCGTTATAAAACCCAGGCAATAACTCTTATTATTATTTTACAGTGTGACGTCATAACCAGGTATATCGCGTAGCTATATTACAAAGGCTTTATAATTTTATAACCATTTATGGCATAGGCGACGGCTTAAAGCTACAAATGGTATTTGATAAACCATTTTGTCAGGCCCCAGACCTCAGACCAAATCTGTTATCAGGGATTTAAGTAGTAATTATGATACCTCAATATTTCTAGTCAGACCAGATGTGAGGCTATGCTAATTCGGAGTGATATCATTCGATTGGCATCTCCAAAACAAGGCATCTGTGCTTTAACAACCCCAGCCTTGTTCAATTTTTGATATCTACGGTAGTTCTCTTGAGATCTCTTGTGTTCAAAGAAAAATCCTGCCTTGTTAGTGTTGCAGGGTTTTCTGACCTATTTTTACTGACCTCTTGCTGCAGATATCACAACATCTTTCCGTTCCTCCAACATCAGTCACATCTCGGTTCTCAAAATGAGCCAGGATTGTCCTAACATGAGAAAAATTATTTGCAAGATTAAAAACAATAAAAAAGAACAGTAATTATGTTTTTAAATCAGAGAAAACAGCACTGAAAAGAGTCATTCTGTGTAATTTCATAGTGTGGTTATTCACCAAACTAATTTCATCCTGATTAAGTCTTTTCAGTAGTTTCTACATAATTCCAGACTATTCCGCCTCATATTTATAAATCTATATTCATAAATGTTAATCAGAACTACTTTAAAGGGTACTAATGCCGAGTTTAATCTTGATTTAGTCTTTTCGACAGTTTTTAAACAATTGTGCACTGCAATTCTTCATCAATGTTCATAAAGGTAAGCGAGATCTATTCAAGGAGCTATTGATGTCAAGTTTCATCTGGATTTAGTCTTTTCAGCAGATTCCGCACACTGCTCTGCTGCATATCAATGCATTTTCATTAATGTCCATAAATGTTAATGAGATCTATTAAAGGAGGTATTGCTGTGTGAAGTACTGACCTTCTGCGGCACTTAGTGGAGGCCAGGTAACGCTCCATCTTGCCCATCATCTCCTGCTTGTGCTTGAGGAAGGTGGCGCTCTTGATGTCCTGCAGGAAGAAGCGGTTTGTGGCAAAGTCTGCCGAGGAGTAGAACACGTGGCAGGTACTGGCCAGGCCATCTCGCCCTGCTCTGCCTATCTCCTGGTAGTACGACTCTATGTCTCGAGGGGCTGACACAAGCCAATATAATACAATGATCATTTATACAATCAAACACTCGAATATAATACAAATATCAATAATACAAAAACACATATTCTAGATCATTTATTTTTAAAGCTATAAGATAAAGCATTGTGTTAAATTGTTATAAAATTAACCAATTTCATTTATAGACCAAATTCTAATATTAAAAAGAGTTCAAAGAGCATGATTGTAAAGAAAAAAAAACTTAATTGATCCACATTTATAAGGGGAATTTCTCACCTCCATAATGTATGATTTTTCTGACATCAGGTTTGTCTATTCCCATACCAAATGCAATAGTTGCTGATATCACCTATAGAAACAGGAGACAAATATTTATGCATTTTAATGTTTACACTTCCTCCTATCTTATAAATGTTTATATATGATTTTTGTCCAACTATTCAGTCAGGACTCAACATCCATGTGGTCAATTATACACCCTCAGGCTTTGACATTAAGAATTTTAGTTTCTGGCCCCAAAAGGTAGATCATCCTCAAACACACTGGCCATTTTGTTCTTAACTATTGGCCTTTACAGTAAAAAATAAGAAAATTTTATTTTCATCTGGGCCACTAGAACTATAAATCAACCAGCCCATACTGGCCCAGAGGCTCAAAAATATGATGAGGGCCACTGGTTAGTGCTAATGTCAAGCCCTGGTCTTAATTGTACACCAGCTGAGGAATGCCTTAAGTCCTATAACCACTCTGCTGGTATCCATAAGCTTACTTATGTGCCTATATTGTGACAATAAGATGTATTGAATTCTACACACCTGGATTTCATCAGCTATAAAATCATTGTGAGTTTTCTTGCGATTAGGTAAACTCAATCCCGCATGATACAAGCCAGATTTCACATTCAAATCTGCAAATTGCAAAATTAACAATTCTTTAGATACATAAACACATTAGATGTGATCTTTGCACCCCTTTCCTTTATACTCTAGGTTAATACATAACAATTACATTTACCTTACTTAGACTTAGAAAATACTTAGAAAATTTAGACTGTGAACAGATAACTAAATTTTCCAACAAAGAACCCCTCAGATCCAAGTCATTCATAAAATATCCCTCAGAAATATCAACAGATGTGCAACTGTTGTGGTTCTCTATTATACAGCAATGGCAAGCTGTCTACAGTATCAATGATAATTTGACACAGGCATCCATAACAAAACATTAGTAACAAATGGCCAATTATGAGGGCCAAGGATAAAAAATATATTTTGAAGATCTGCTATTTGCAATGATTGGAATGATAAAAAATTATCATTAATAAATATTACTTGAAACCATCATATAGGTCTATGCAGCCACTATGTCACTATACTGTATATATACTGTGATATGGTTACTGAGATATTCATGACTTACACTGCAGCTTTTTGTGGATGTCCTCAGCTGCCTTTTTGGTGGGGCAGTATACAATGGTAGGCCCTTCAAACTCTAACCTCCTGTTGTTTGTAACCATATGAGATCTCAAATCCTTTAATATGTCTCCACTCTTCATCTCCACTGATAAATACAGGTTGGGTCTGAAATTCGAAATCATATTATAAAAATAGTAAGTTAAAGAGATACTTTCTCGTAAAAATGACATGACATGATTAAATGTTCATAGAAGCGTAAATACATTGAAATTCAAAGACCAAAAAAATAAATCAGTAACCACGGAAACACAAACCAACATATAAAATTCATTTTGCAACCCCATAAAACATGATCATTTGTTGCAATTTGTGGCAATGATGTCATCGTGGGGCGTTTAATGCATGTGCAACTCAAGCTGCAATGATCTTAAATTTTCATATAACTTTACTAATACTGGTTCGATTGACATATTTTTTACACCAAAATATTGCATTTTTTTATTCTTTCCATTTTTTTCTCCCAAAAACATGTTTCCCTTGTGCGGTCATATGAGCAGAGCCACAGATCAATGTGCGTTATAATTCTCCATCATACTACAAAAGTGTACCAGGGAAGTGAAAGTTGAAAGTTGAAAGTTAATAAAAGGTGGAATATCTATTAGCTCCATAAATCAGACTTTCTATAAGATTAACAACAAAATTCCTTGGTGCGTTTGTTTAGCCAAATAATGATATTGTAGTTTAAGTATTTTCTCTCTATCTGAGTTTCTGCAGCAATGCTTGCCTTCCATGCCTATATCACAAACCTGTCAAATCCTGTGCATGTGACGGTGGGAGCTTTGAGCTGCAGAGACAGGCAGATGTCCTTCCTGACTTGTGGAGTAGCTGTGGCTGTTAATGCCATGATGGGGATCTGAAGGAACATTGAAGTGCACCCCATAATTCACAAATGTGAACATATCCTTAATAATTATCATTTTAAATATAATATATCTTATTTACGACTATTAGTTTAATACTGAATATATATAAATTGACCTACTGTCTGCACATGTATCTCTCATCATATTATGAAGTCAATACAAACAATCTGATTACATATTCCAGAATACAGAGGTCTAGGCTATACAAATTGACACCAAATTGCATCAATGATTTAACAAATAATTCAACAGACTAGCTGAAAATTTCAGAAGAAAAAAAAAACATTCAATGTTCTTACTAATTCTTCTCAATTATAGGTTAAGAATTATTATATTGTACATTCCATTAAAATAACTAACTGAAGAATGCAATATCTAATGATTTACACACACTTAGGCCTAAAAAAAGAAGTTTCTTTCCAATTTCCCAACCTAACCTAGTTCAAAACAGCTACCCTCAAGTCCTACTTTAACTTTATTGGTCAAAAGACACAGTTTTAGTTATAATTTCTTTGATATATATACATTCTCAATATCTTTGATCACATCTAAAGAAAAAATGAAAATAAAATAAAAACAAAAGTCTACCCCCTATCCTATTTTCAGGGCACATTACAGAAAAGAAGGTTGTTATTTTTTTGGCCTTATTGTGTTAATTTTGAGATATAATATCAGCTGAATGGTTTACCTTGGGCATGACGTCTCTAACCTGGCCCAAGGTACGGTAGGCAGCTCTGAAGTCATGCCCCCACTGAGAAACACAGTGAGCCTCGTCTATAGCAATCAGGTCAATTCCTGAAATATACAATGCAACACACTGCTTTACCACAAACACTCAGTAATTAGTATAAATCAAGATTATATCAATCAAGATTATTAATCAATAGTTGTTTGGGGCAACAATTGGCATACACTAAAGGATTTTAATATATCTTATAAAGCTTACCAATCTTTGTGTTGATGTCTTTTAAGAAGTCATGCTGAACAGACACAAATTCTGGGGTAAGGTAGATTATCCTATAATCTCCACTGAATCAAATAATCCCACAAAATTAAATTGACATTGATATTCAATAATTATCAAACAAATCTTTTTAAGACTTGCTTATTTCAATAGAAATTTCTACCAATTCTCCAAACAATTACCGTATTTACTCGTGTATAAGAAGAGGTTTTTTTCCAAAAACTCTTAGTTAATGTTTAGGGGGTCGTCTTATACACGAGAGCAGTCTTATACTCGAGTATTTACGGTAAAACGTAAATACGGTAAAACGTAAATACGATGTTCATATTTTCGAAATAACGGATATCAGACGTAGCAGATCGATTTTGATTGCGTTTTAAATGATAAATAAAGGTATTTACCCAATATTATCACAAAACGTAATACGATGTACGTGACGTCCTTTATCTTAGCGTCTGGGTGCCCACGAGACAAAAGTGGAGCGGCCAACATGTCAAATTGAACTTTCAAATCCGTAGCTGATCGATTTTAATTGCGTTTTAAATGATAAATAAAGGTATGTACTTAATATTATCACAATTACGTCGAGAATTTCTCCACATCATTGATTTTAGCCTCAAAACAAAACGTTTTCATTATTTATCATTTGAAACGCAATTAAAATCGATCCACGTGTGAAAGCATTTCTGTCAACAGGGAAGACACGACTCAAAGCAGTGGAAACAAAGACGAAATGCAAAACTGTGAACGCTGATAATTGGAATCAGTGAGAACAAAGTCAAAACAAAGCATTTCGAAATAATATGTTTTAAATGATATATAAGGGTATTTACCCAATATTATCACAAATTATTTTTCTCCACCAAGAATTTCTCCACGATGTAGAACGTAATACGATGTACGTGCCGTCCTTGATCTTAGCGTCAAAACTAACACGTGGTAGAATATTTCTTTGTGTATTATAAAGCCAAAGATATTCATTATATCGCTTTTAATTATTATCGTTTATAGCACTCGATCGGCTGTAAATCATCGTGATAATATTGGGTAAATACCTTTATATATCATTTAAGACGCAATTAAAATCGATCCACGTGTGAAGGAATTTCTGTCAAAAAGGGAAGACACGACTCAACGCAACACGTGGTCGCAATTTTGAAAGGCGGAAGTGACAGGAAGAGGCTCTTGTTTTTAGCGCGAAAACGATTGTTAATATATTGCGCAATAATGGATGGTTTTGTTCTGTTCTCGACCTGCAAAACGTAATTTGTGATAATATTATTTATCATTTAAAACGCAATTCTCTAGCAAATCTGCAAAGTCAATGATCACGTGACTTGTGAGTCACGTGGCCAATCGATCCGCTACGTCACGGACATCGTATTTACGTTTTACTTTTACTTCTATGTCTATTAAAATCAAAATTATTATTTAGATATATCGCACAATTCAATTCTGCCTTTCATTTAAAACGCAATTAAAATCGATCCACGTGTGAAAGCATTTCTGTCAACAGGGAAGACACGACTCAAAGCAGTGGAAACAAAGACGAAATGCAAAACTGTGAACGCTGACAATTGGAATCAGTGAGAACAAAGTCAACACAAAGCGTTTCGAAATAATATTGGGTAAATACCTTTATTTATCATTTCGTCTTTGTGTATCATTTAAAACGTAATTAAAATCGATCCATATACGTTATGTTTTCTTTTGATGCATTTCAAAATTACGACCACGTGTTGCGTAATGCATGTTATAAATGGATTTTTTCTGTTCTCGATCTGCAAAGCGTATTTTGTGTTAATATTGGGTATTTACTTTTATTTATCATTTAAAACGCAATTAAAATCGACCCACGTGTGGAAGCATTTCTGTCAAAAAGGGAATACACGACTCAGTGGAAACAATGACGAAATGCAAAACTGTGAACGCTGATAATTGGAATCAGTGAGAACAAAGTCAAAACAAAGTGTTTGGAAATAATAGACCAATAATGTTGGGTAAATACGTTTATTTATCATTTAAAACGCAATTAAAATCAATCTGCTACGTCTGATATTTGTTATTTCGAAAATATGAACATCGTATTTACGTTTTACCGTAATTACTCGTGTATAAGACGGCTTATATCTTATATTTTAAGCATATTTACGTTTCACTTTTAAAATGACTGCCAAGCTTCAGCTTAAGCTTGAATGGTAGCAGAGCCGATATCTCTTGAAAAAACAACTCGTCTTATATTCGGAAATCGTTTTTTTTCAAGTAAAATAACCTCAATTTTGGGGGGTCGTCTTATACACGAGTCGTCTTATACACGAGTAAATACGGTATATTTCTTCAAATGAGATTTTGTGATTCATAAAAGAGTAATATAAATCTTAATAACTGAATTTTACCTCAAAATTCCTCTCTTTACTTCAGCAGTTTTTGTTTGAGCTGATCCAAGGAAACAAGCATTGATATTCACCGTACTAATAAAAAAAATGTGAAAAAGCAATTTTACCACAGGATTCAATTTGGGACCAACCATGAGTTATTTTGCCATGATTTTATAATCTTTTACAAATCTTGATATATTTACTTTGAATGTAGTTAAATTTTATACTACTCTTAGACAGTTTGATGATAATTTGTAGACAATTTGTAGACAATATAAGGTATGTAAATATCTCGGGGCAACCTTGCGTCTTGTGGTGGACATGAAGAAAGATCTTAGTGTGAGATAAGCAGATACATGTTACTTGGGCGGCAACCTACCTGAGACCGAGCACCTGGTCCTCCATGAGAGATATAAGAGGTGATATGACGATGGTGGTCCGACCGGTGAACACAGAGGGGTACTGGTAGCACAGACTCTTACCATGCCCCGTCGCCATGATCACACAGTTGTCTCTCTTCTCATTCAACACAGAATTTATGATTTTCCATTGCATTCTGAAATTAAGGTTTTTGAGAAAATAATTGATATGCTATTATTAAATTACAATCTGACATGATTAGGTATGAAGTAAACATTGACTTAAAATAACATCTTTCTGGATTGTCCACATATGAAATCATTTTTGAACATTACTCATCCAGAAAGGACTAACTGTAATTGGGGGTCAATTCTTATCAATCTGATGAGATTTTTATTGAGTGCTTAACTTTTTCTGCATTAAAATATCCATGGAATGACAGACAGAATTTCTGTTTGACTTTTGATCAAAATATCATTTCCCCATTGAACATGGTATCTTTTGTCTTATATATGAGTTTATTTCTGTATTTATTTCGCAAATGGAACAATGATTGTGAAATGCAAATTTCTCCATGAGTATAAAATTGAGACTAATCCCTGGCCTTAAACATTTATACAATATTGATAGAAGAAAGAGAAGCAACTTACTGTCTAAATCTGGAATAACCAAAGTATTGTTTGAGAACGTCCAAGTATTTCTTATCCTGTGGCTGTTGACTTGGATCTGAAATAGGAACAAAAGATATTCTGACAAATCTTATCAAACTCCTCCTTTTTATAGAACATAATGTTCAGTCTATTTTTTTTATTGGGATGTGCTCTAAAATTGTGCTGGACAAGCAGACTTCTGTTCAGCATAAACCTAATCATTTATGTTATGTTTACTAGTATTTCAAATGCTCTTATTTAAATGCTTGTGGGTATTCTCATTTACCACAATCTGCCTAATTATTTCCATGATTGATTTAAAATGCAAATTTCTCCATGAGTATATAATAGAGACTAATCCCTAGCCTTAAACATTCAAACAAAATCGTGGGTATTCCCACTTACCAAAATCTGCCTAATTATGTCCATGAGTCATTTCACTTACCATAATCTCCCTAATCATGCTCAGGGGATTCTCACTTGGCACAATCTGCATAATTATTTGCATGAGTCATTTCACTTACCATAATCTCCCTCATCTTGCTTGTGGGGATTCTCAATTAGCACAATCTGCCTAATTATGTCCATGAGTCATTTCACTTACCATAATCTCCCTAATCTTGCTCGTGGAGATTCTCACTTGGCACAATCTGCCTAATTATGTCCATGAGTCATTTCACTTACCATAATCTCCCTCATCGTGCTAGTGGGTATGGCACAATCTGCCTAATTATGTCCATGAGTCATTTCACTTACCATAATCTCCCTCATCTTGCTTGTGGGGATTCTCAATTAGCACAATCTGCCTAATTATGTCCATGAGTCATTTCACTTACCATAATCTCCCTAATCTTGCTCGTGGAGATTCTCACTTGGCACAATCTGCCTAATTATGTCCATGAGTCATTTCACTTACCATAATCTCCCTCATCGTGCTAGTGGGTATGGCACAATCTGCCTAATTATGTCCATGAGTCATTTCACTTACCATAATCTCCCTCATCATGCTCATGGGTATTCTCACTTCCAAAACTTTGCTCAGCCTCTTCAATTTGCTGAAAAATGAAAGTATTATTTTCAATTCTATTAGAGTTATTGTCCATGCCAAGTTCAAATTTGGTGAACACCTAAAGGAGATTGTACAAGTTTGACACCATAGTAATCCATTGTTTAAAATAATAGAATATTATTTTCATTTGATGTCCATTAGCATGGGTTGGGTATGGATGGTTGACATGGATGGTTGGGGGTTTCAAATTAGAATATAAATATATTCATGCTGATTGTTTAACACTGCATCTCGATATAAAATTCTAATCCTATATAAATTTGGGAGATTTGTAAACAACATCAAAAAGATAGATGGATCAAAAGAATAATAATTAATACAATGATTTCTTACATAGGCCTGTCACTGATAGCGTAAACCTAATTATATGCGAAAGCTACACGGGTGATATATGTTGCCTTAGCACTCTTCTCTCATATTTTTAAAAGTTCAGTATATTACCTGCATCATAGCATCATCAAATTCATCATCTCCAAAATCATCCGGGAACTCTTCCTGTTCAGCGTCCTGTTCAGCGTCCTGTTCAGCATGCATGATATCTGCTACAACTTCATCCAGTGATCCTGTATCATCTATCTCTTCTATTTGGTTTGTCCTGCCTGCTGTGCTGTCCTCTAAATCTATCGTTCTGTCTGACTCAGCATCACTCATTATATCTTTAATATCATCCACCAAATCCTCAGTGCAATCTGTATCATTACCATCCTCCTCAGGAGCACATTTTGCAAACTCAGTTTTCGATGTTTGCGAGTCATTTGTTCCTTTAACCAGGTCATCAAATTCAGCTTCCAAATCGAAGCTGCTGCATGTGACATTTTTATTGTGATCTTTTTCCTCATTTCTTAGGTTTGATATTGTTTTATCTTTAACATTATTGCTCCTTGAACTAGCAGCCTCGGGACTACTCAAATTTGTGTAATTTGCAGGATATTTCTGTACGACACCATGCAGCTTTTGCACAGCTTTAGTTAAACTGTCAATATAATATTCAGCTTCAAATTCGTCTTCATCATCAAAATTTTCAGCTGAATTCAGCCTTGCATGGATATCCAAAATTTTGTTTTGCACCAATTTTAATTTATCTGCCAAATGTTTTGCTGCCATGTTTCCTGGTTATGTTTATAGTTCAGTTTAACACCATTGTAGACTGGAAGTAAAATTAAACAGTACTTAAGAAAAGGAATCACATCACAAGCCTTGACATAAATGTTGGTTGCCCAGTTGGGCCACCAGAGCATGAAAAGTGGTGGCCCGAAGTTTCTAAGGATAATAGGATGTGTGTTACAATAAAGAACATTGTAAATAAGGTTGAATAGTGTCTGAGTGGGGGATACTTGTTCCAATCAAATTTCTATCGTGATATGATATCTATCCAGGATTAGAATAATAAAATCAAGGTAGTTTGGGCCACTAAAAGACCAAAAATATTGTTGCCCAACTAGGCATTCACTAGCCCGAACAGATGATCCGGTGGCCCCGGGCAAGTGCGTATGTCAAGCCCTGACATCATATACATTGCACCACATGAAAGCTGTGGGCAGCAAGGAAGCTACAATTCATTTTATCAATCAATAGTTTGCCAATGTCTATGGATCTGTTTGGCCTTCTTGCTAAAGTGATAGATATATTAACTTAAGCTTCGCACTTGTGCGATTAAGTTGTTGTCCAAGATATGCAACTGCCAATAACGCCTAATCGTTTAACGCTAATAAAAATCTGTAAACAATTTGTCAACTGAGTCGCAGCTTTCATGTCACTGACTCATTGTATAGGCACAGGTCAAGCAACACAAATAAACCCACACATAAAATTGTAGTCAAATGATCACATATCGAATACATGTGCACGTGTGTCGGTGCCAGTGGATGTACTGACATCAGCAAGCTCTTGAGCTTGGAGCAACTCAGTCTCTGAGTTGCATAGTTGAGTCTTGAGACTTGAGTGCAGTGGAAACCTCTCTGAGTCACCACTCATTTGATAACGATACATCCCCATTACCTGTAGAAAATATGAGAAATAAATAACCTACATTTGACAGTAAATTCCCAACTGTTGTCAACTGTTTCTGTTAAATATGGGGGGCAGAATTCGCTGAGAAATTCCCAATTTCGTTTCTTCTGTTCAATTCCCGCTTGAAGATAACATTTACCTCCAAAACGATGACTTTTGTCTCTCGTCACAGGTGAAAACTAAAATTTCAGAAAAAATAATTGCATTCATTTTATTAAAATTAAAATTTGAGATAGAGCGTACATATCAAATCATCAAAGTAGTAGAGCCTGAATGGATATCAGAATGGGAGTACGGCTGTCCCTTCTGTCATCTTCCCGAGTCAAGTACAAGAGTTCATACACCAGATGTCAGCTGTGTCGTTTGATGAGTGCCCCCTGATGGCAGACACAGAAAAAAAGGACATTATGGCCTATATCCAGTATTGCAATGCCCTGTCTTTAAAAATATAGAAAAAAATGTGTGTATCGAGTAAGGGAACTTTCAAGTAACCATTTTTATCAAATAGCAAAAATATTCAGGTTTTTAAAAAAGCAAAACATGGAGTGCAAAGCACACTATAAATAGTAGCAGAATAGATGATATGTGAGGATAGATTATGGATCAAAGAGAGATTATGGATCAAAGAGATATTATGGATCAAAGAGAGATTATGGATCAAAGAGAGATTATGGATCAAAGAGACATAATGGATCAAAGAGAGATTATGGGTCAAAGAGAGATTATGGATCAAAGAGAGATTATGGATCAAAGAGAGATTATGGATCAAAGAGAAAAGAAACGGAATCAAAGAGAAAATAAATAGGGTCAGTCAGATGGGAAGAGGAAATGAGTGGAAAAAAGTAGACAGAGTGACTCTATTTTAAGGACAAGTTAAAATTATACCAGAGATAAATACACAAAGGAAAAAGAGAAGTAGAGAAACCATCACCCAAACCACCATGGAGAACCAAAGCCATTCAGAATTCAGTAAAGAAGAGATCCCACTTATGGAGTAAAGTGGAACTGACATGCAGAACATGAGAATATAAAAAGTACATAGCCCAAATAAGGGATCATTACAATAAAAGAAAAGAGGCAAGATGGAAGAACGATGAAAGTATAGTTAAAAGTTCAAGAAAAAACCAAATGAAAAAAGCAAAAATGTTTTATAGTTATTTGAGGAGCAATCTGAAAGTGAAGCCAGTGCAGTACCTCACTTGTTGAAAGATGATGGTAAATATTCAGATTCTGTAAGCGTTATTATATCCAACTTTTATCCATTTTTTTCAGATCTGTATTCACAGAAGTGTGCGATGTACCAATGCTGGAGTGGGGCCCCCATAGGGGGGTATGAAAAACCCAATAATCCCCCTTTTTTTACCTAAAAATCCAAAAATCCTTATCTTTTGTAGCCAAAAATCCTTAAATATTTTTCCCCTCAAATCTAAAAATCCAAAAGTATAAAACAAAAAATCCTAAAATATGTTTACATTTAGTACAAATTTATTTGGCAATGAATTACATAACATGCATGATATAACATGATATTTAGTGTTTCACACAGGTCATGCCACATTACAAAATGTACTTGCAGAGTCCACTTGAGCCCACAGAGTTTGAAATTAACAGTAATCTCACTGTTATAGTGATACGGAGACACCCAATCCTTTTGAACATATTCAAAATTAGTAAAAAAAGTAATCTGTGTCTTTCCTTTTTTTTGAAACTCTTTTAGGCCTAGTGGCCCTTGTGTCGCTAGTAAATGACAACTGAGATAATTCCTCACTAATTAACTCTTGCTGCTCATTGGGTGTCTCCGTATCACCCTGATCCTTTATCAGGTCCAAAAGATTGATCAAAACCTCCTCATTCAGAACAATTATATCATCCTTTGGAACATATTCATAGTTAGTATCATCTAAAACAGTGATGACATTTTCTCTATCTATGACACATTGTTTTTGATTTGAGAACTCTGTGGGCTCAAGTGGGCTCTGCAAGTAGATTTCCCCTTTACATTTTCCCTTCTCAAGCATATCTTGCCTCAGTTTACATATATGCACATGTTTGATTGTGTTAATAACTACAACAGAACCTTTTTTGACATAGACACTTCTCCCTTGTGAGGGCTCCAACACACTCTGGCCACCAGTTGATGATTCAAAATCAACTGGTATTGGTATGACTCTGTCACTCACATAAACATTGAGTGGCAAGGTACCAGGCTTATCCTTTGTGCTTAAATTCCTAACAGTATTTTGACGTACACTTTGTCCAAATTTTTCACGCCACATAGATAAATCTCCTAAATCCTAAAATCCAATTATCTTATTAAAAATCCATTAATCCTAAACACTTTCCTCAAAATCCAAAAATCCCAGATATTTCACCCCAAAAATCCAATAATCCCTCTTTTTTAGGCCAAAAATCCAATAATCCTAAAACCCTATGGGGGCCCCTGGAGTTAGGGGAAAGATAACAGTCTGAATGAATGAATGAATGAATAGGGCACATCAACCACTAAAGTCATTTAGTACCTAAAATATGTTAAAAACATAAAACTTTTGACCAGATGATAAATAATGTATAACAATATAACAGTCTGAGAGATATCGAGATAACAGACGAGAGTATACACAGGAAGCTGATGAAACTAAAAGAGGATAAGGCTTGTGGACCAGATCAGCCACCCCCAATTCAAGTCACAAAAGTGGTCTGCGACCCAGATAAAGAAGCCACAATGTATCTTGAAGTAGGAAGTGTTCCGAGAGACTGGAAACTGGCCAATGAGCATGAAAGCATTATACAAGAAAAGATCCAAATACAAGGCAAAGAATGATTGACCAGTGACCCTCACATCTCAAGATATGCAAGGTGATGAGGTCGCCAGTTGAAGACACATACATAGTTAATGTGCTAAATCACATACATAGTAAGACACTGTTCAGCAGAAATCAGCATGGCTTCACTGGTGGGAGATCATGCCTGTCAGATCTGCTTGAAACCCTTGACATATGGACTGATGCTAATGAGGATGCTAATGAGGATGGGTAGATGTGATATATTCACATTATTAAAATCCATTGAGACCCCACCTGGAGTATTGTGTCCAAGCTTGGTCCCTTTGAAAAAGATATCAAGAGTCCAGAAAATGTTCATAGAAGGAGCACCAAGAAGGTGAATGGTATGAGACACTTAAGATATGAGGTCAGATTAGAGATATTAAATATGATGTCATTACAAGAGAAGAGACTGCATGGTGATCTTATAGAGATGTACAAATTGCACACCGGTAAAGTCAAGGTCATCACTAGAAATGGCAGACATAGTGATAATAATAATAATAATAATAATAAAATTTGTATAGCGCTGATACCAGACAAGTCTGTTCATAGCGCTGTGTTCAGGACGTGCATCCTGAAGAGATGGGTTTTCAGTCTACTCTTAAACGAGGTGACTGAGGTACTAGTCCTAAGATCACTAGGCAGGGAATTCCATAGTCTAGGGCCGACAGATGAAAAGGCCCTGTCACCCACTGTCCTTAGTCGGGTCTTAGGAATCTGTAGGTAAGTGCCGTCGTTTGATCTTAGATCACGTTCTCCTTGTTTGACTAGGAGTAGATCACGCAGGTAAGGCGGCGCCTTACCATTTAGAGCCTTCCATGTCAAAAGGAGGATCTTAAAGTCAATTCTTGCGTGAACCGGAAGCCAAAGCAGTTCCCGCAGTTTTCCTGAAATGTGATCAAATTTCTTGATTTTTCCTACGACACGTGCTGCAGAGTTTTGGAGGTATTGTAGCTTCATGGTGTCAGATTTAGGAAGGCCAGCAAGAAGGCCATTGCCATAGTCTAGGGTAGAGGTAACAAAGGCATGGGTGAGTGTTACAGCTGTTTTCTCGTCTAGACAATGTCTAATGGCAGACAGGTTCCTTATGTGGTAGTAGCCTTTCTTGCACATTTTCCTAATCTGGGCCTTCATGTCCATATTAGAATCGAAGGTTATGCCCAGATCAACTACTGACTCACTAGGAGCAATGTCAGAGCACCCAACCCTTATTGTGTTTGGGTTACTGCTACTGGTGGCAGTATTATATCTGTCAGTACATATAAGCATTTCTGTCTTCCCGTCATTGATCTTCATCTTGTTTGATATAAGGAAATTTCTGACCTCATTGACACATTCCTCCAGTTTGTGTCTGCTTATATCAGCTTGATGGGGGGAAATGTGGTCCACAGGGATGTAGATCTGGGTGTCTTCAGCATAAATATGATAGCTCAGACCATATTTGGCTAAAATGTCAGATAGGGGTGTCATATAAATGGTGAATAAAATGGGACCTAGGACTGAGCCCTGTGGAACTCCATATTTTATAGGCTTGAGACAGGACCTGTGAGTCCCTACCTTCACACACTGTTTCCTGTTACTTAGATATGACCGAATCCAGGAGAGGGCATCACCTTTAACATTACATCTAGCCTCCAATCGATCAAATAGGATTTGGTGGTCAATGGTGTCAAAGGCAGCCGAGAGGTCCAGTAACAACAGAATAACTGACTTCCTATCATCTAGGTCGCGCAAGATATCATTTTGCACCTTCAATAGAGCGGTTTCAGTGCTATGATATTCCTTGTAGGCTGATTGAAATTTGTCAGTAAGGCCATTCCTTACAAGATGAGGGACTAATTGGTCTGCTACTGCCCTCTCTGTAAGTTTAGAGATGTATGTTAGGTTGGAAACAGGTCTATAATTTTTCTCAATCAATTCAAGACCCAGTTTTTTCAGCAGGGGTGTTATGATGGCTATTTTCATATTTTCAGATACTGCTGATTCCAGTAGTGATTTATTTATGATGGCCGTAATTATTGGTAAGAGGTCATCTAAGAGGTCAATAAGGAGCCAAGTCGGGATGGGATCCAGCTCACATGACTTCTTTGCAGACCTCTTCACTAATTTTCGCACATCATCTATGGTTAGGGGGGTGAACCTCTCAAGCCGTGGTATATTTGCTGCACTCTTATTGTTCGCAGTGTCACCTGGTGGCGAAACTGGGCAGGGTGGAGCCTTATCAATGTCCAGGCGAATCCTTTCTATTTTTTTAAGAAAGAATGTGTTGAACTTCTCAGCTTGAGTGACCTCACAGTCGGATTGAGGCATTGGTATGTCCTTTTTCTTGTGCATGACTGTATCAATGACCCTGAAAAGTTTTTTAGGGTCATGCTTGTTTTCCTCAACCAAGTTGGAGAAATATGCAGATTGAGATGATTTCAACATGGAATTGTATTTATTTCTCTGAGAGTTATACATTTCCTTATCAATGTGAGAATCAGTCTTGTTCATTTTCCTCTCAAGCCTCCTCTTGAGAGACCTTTCCAGCTTTAATTGATCGCTCATCCAGGGTACAGGTTTGCGCTGAGTGACCTTGGCATTCTTTGTGGGAGCATGTTTATCCATGAGTGATGTGAGTTCCTTGTCATAGTGATCTACCATGTCACTCAAGGATAGGTGTTCCCATTTTGCTGTTGTACCGGTTAGGGATTTGATGTCATTCCTTAGGGACTGAAGATCCAATCCCTTAAAGTTCCTGTACCTGATCGATTTTTTGGTGGGTTTTGGGGGTGAGACACCTAGGTATAGCTTAATCATTTTATGATCAGATATGTACTCATCCACCAGGTGGCTCTTGAGAAACTTGTTCCCCTTGAAGGTGATGATTAGATCAAGGGTGTTCCCTAACTTATGGGTTGGTTCATGTACCCATTGGTTCATGTCAAAGGTGGATAGAATGTCATTGAACTTTATGACATCAGGCTTGGTAGGCTTATTGACATGAAAATTGTAGTCACCAAGAAAAATGACCTCATGACTAAAAGACCCATAGTGTGCCACCAGTTGAGTGAACTCATCATAGAACTCGGAGTAGGTATACCTATTCCTGTCAGATGGTTCAGGTCTGTAAATGGTTACAAAGGTGAACTTTTTACCTTTGATTAGCAGGGATGCTTCAAGAAGCTCCATTGTCTTTACAATGGGTGGGTTCAACCTGTTGGTTTTAAAGGGAAGTTCAACACGATGTAATAAACCCAAACCTCCACCTGAGCGTCCAATCCGAGGGAATGAGTGAAATTTGAGGGAACCCTCCTCAAGTTCATCTATGACCTTCTCATCACCAGTTTCATGTAGCCATATTTCATTCATGAATAGAGCATCAAGGTCATGTTCAGAGAAGTAGTCTTTCACATTCAAAACCTTGCCAGAGATGCTCTGAACATTACATGAGCCAATTAAGATTTGGTTGCTAAGTTTGTATTGTGATGACTGCCTATTGTTGTTTGTAGTGCCCCCTATGTTAACATTATTAAGCAGAGCACGTGTTGTACCAGCCGGCAGCCTCAAGGATGCATTCCTATTGGTCGGCCGAAAAGAGGAATGTGGATTATTTACATTCCTACCACGAACATGGGCTCGATTAGCTCGGGCTGCCTTTGGGGTATTGTATGCAGCGCCATCTATGTTAATTTTGCCGAAACTGCATATTTTTGACGACTTGCACGGACTTTCAACAAGTTTGTTGTTTAGTCCATTTCTATATGCCCTAGGGGGCAGAATAAATATGTTTTCCCAATGAAGTTGTTTTGGGTGAGATATTTGTGTATATTTAACAAAATTGAACTGACAATTCAGCTTACTTGCCCCATGTACGGATAGTAGTGTGTTCGACTTTATGTATTCACAAGTATGGAGCACCCATCGAAACTGACAGGGGAACAGTTCAATTTCTTTCTCAGACTCGAATATATTAATATTTGAGTTCGCAACAATGTTATGTAATGATTGAAATTGGGAAACTGAGATGATATTAAAATTAATATATCTCAGAGAGGAATTCTTCTTGAACGTGCTCGCATGATCATCACATAACAGTACTTTTCTCGACCCTATACCATTGTGGGGCAAGGATAGAGTCTCAATATTTGTGTTAGAATTCTTGTTGTATATGTTAAAACACGAACATATACAAACAAAGCCATGATTGTGTAGCATTGAACAGGTAGGTAATCTCTTTGTATATATACGGGTCAGTTGCTATATGAGCGATTGACACGTTCTGTATTTTGAACTACGTATATTGCAGATTATTTACCCAATATTATCAACTGATACCCCAGCTCGTAAATATTATTTCCAATAAATAGAAATAACTCATAGAACAGTGGGGTTTTTTGCCTCGTAAAAGGCAACAATAAATGATCCTATGTCAATCAGTTCAACACGTATAATGCAGCTATTGCGACCAAGGTATTTTACTGATATAATACACAGTCAGACAGGCTTGAGACGGCTTATTGCATTCGGCGCGTAGTGCGCGTTTATGCGCGTTGTGTCAGTTATGCGCGTTGTGTCAGTTCTGGTATTTTTGGGGGCTTTTGGGAACAAAATGTTTGAATAGAAATGTTTGTATGTACATACTAGATAACATCAAACTTGGATTTAAATCATGAAACCCAACCATTTGCGAGTTTTAAAAATGACACTTCACTGAATTTGGCGGGAATCAGCTTTTGTATATTGGCGTGTCCAGAAATGGATATTGAAGGGGGTGTTAAATTTAAGAAATTTCACAATTTATATCATTTGGCATTTCTTCTTCTTATAGGACTTTGTATGATATTTGTGAACACGAATATACCAAAAAAATAATAAATACTTGTACAGAAAAGATACTGTAGTGTACCCTATTTTAACAAATGTAAAACCCTGGACCTGCCACTGATGCCTTTCACACACTGTCCTTCTGTGACGTCACACTGAGACAAGTCACTCTGTGTTGAACGCGCCATTTATCAAACGCGCAACGTGCCGAATGCAAAAATTATTATTGCATTCGGCGCGTAGTGCGCGTTTATGCGCGTTGTGTCAGTTATGCGCGTTGTAGTGTACCCCATTTTAACAAATGTAAAACCCTGGACCTGCCACTGATGCCTTTCACACACTGTCCTTCTGTGACGTCACACTGAGACAAGTCACTCTCTGTTGAACGCGCCATTTATCAAACGCGCAACGTGCCGAATGCAAAAAGCCGCTTGAGACAGAATAGGGTCTTAGCCTGACGTGTTGGAGTACCTTCACCAAAAATACCTACGGGGATGGTAGGCAGTCTAATGGGTGAGATTAGACAACAGTACTGTCACAGAAAATGGTGAACAGTAGAAGGACGAGTGTCTACAGATTGAGGTAGATTCGCCACAAGTAGACTGACAGTAGAGGAAGAGACCAAAATGGGGGCCGTCGCTCGACTTGTCAGTTGCCGGTTTCACCAAAAAAACCTACAGGGATGGTAGGCCGTCTAACGGGTGAGATTAGACTAGGATAACTGTCTACAGGGTTAGGTAGAACAGTAGTTTTGTGTAGTTTCTTGTGTAGTTTCTTGTAGGGTTGTAGGATCTTGTCACAAGGCAGGCCTAATGCACCGGGCGCGGGCAGAACTCAGGTAGTATATCGAGAATGCCGCGCCTCTAGAAAGGCAGATCAATGAATCGGCTCCCTCGATGTTTTACAACCGAGAACTACTGCTCCGGGAGGCAAAAAGTCTGTCAGTCGATAGACTAGAAGATAGACTGCAGTAGCGATAGGTAAATAGCAAGGAAAGACCTCAGTGATAGCTCAATATTCCGCCAAAACGACGAAAATATCGGAGCACCACAAAAAGGCAGCCATTGCCACCCGCGCATGTGCAGAACTCCTCAAACTCTGATATAACTTTTTTACTACTCAGAATACATCTACAATGATATGTGATCGAATGTCAACCTTCTTAGGCTATTTTGATCAAATATTGCAAGTGGCCTTGAAGTGACCTTTCAATGACCTTGAAAATAGAAAGCCTATTTCCACGAAATTATCTACATGTTTTATTATCCTATCATCTACATCTTTCAAAGACGAGCTCGTAGAGTCCTTATTCATCAAACTCTGTTTATAATTAACAATTTGAGAGCAATTTATAGTTTTGTGGTCAATCTATAAGGAAAATACTATAATACTAAGTTTTTTTTTAAATAATATAAAAATGCCAGCTTATTGGGGGTTAGTTTATGAAAATATATAGAATATTGCACAGAACAACACATTAATACTAAAAAGAAATTGAAAAAAAAGTCTGTCAATTTCAAGATTTATTATGAATCTAAAATGATTAAAAATAGCTTAAGTCAGTAGGGTTACAAAAGTGACAAATTTGACAGACTTTAATTTGACTTCACATTTATTTTTGAGGTATTAGATAAATTAAATATTAATCTAATTTCAGAAAATAATCAGCAATAAGTTGTTCTTATCATAATAATACCTAAAAAAGAAGAAATATTCCCTGAAAAATATAAGAAAATTAGTCATGAATAGAAATTATTGATAAAAATATCATAAAATATATATTGAATGTAGAGTCAATTGGGTATAACATTTAGTAGCTGATGTATTTCTAAAAAAATTCATGTAGTTGATTTTTCTCAACAATATGAGGAAGTTAGTGAAATCCTTTTATGAATTTGTCTATGAAACACATCACTAAAAGTGGCCAATCATTAAAATGACCTATGACCCCTTTTACTATTTGGATAATTTCATGCCCATTTCCTTTAAATACTATTTTATTTTGATAATTTTTGAAAAAATGGCATTCTGTATGGTTGATTTGGTGAATGGAAGTAGAAATCGGCCAATATTAAATGTCACTGAAAGTGCTCTGCAGGGTGCTTTCTGGATGTCCGCTCCTCCCACTGCTATAAACCTGTTACATGCGCTATGTCACTCATTCTCCCTGATGTGATGCCAGCCAGTTGTATGAGCAACTAGCTAGTAAACACTGGGACAGATACAAGAGGATATGAAAATAGTACAGAAGAGAACCAGGTTAATTATTACCAAGGATCCAGTCTTTCAGTATTAGAAACATAAAATTGTGGGGAATACACTACCTAAGACTATTGCCAAGGCCAAGTCAATAATAGAATTCAAGCAGATGTTGGATGAAGCATTATAGGTGCAGATATGAGCACATCATATGAGGCTGGTCACAAGTCTTAACAACGCCCATCTACTGTAACTGTAACTGTTGACCATTGAATTTCTTCACCAGTGTCAACAATATCTTCCAAAGTTCTTTTTACCGCTAAAAAACCATGTCACTCACACTTGGAACAACCGCAAACGTGAATTTCAGCTGTTTTTACATTAAATGCTGTGGGAGAATTTTTTCTTTTGATTTTGATTTTTTTTTAAATTTTGCTCTGGACATTTGACGAATATTGCTATTTTTTTTTATTGAACGTTAAAGTAAAAAATGGAAAAAGATTTTTTTTTTACTTTTAAATAAAGCATGACCATTAACAATTTAAGAAGTGTGTCTTTGGCTGTAAATAAAATTGCATTATCTTACTTTTATAAACCCAGTGTTAGTATTTTTATATTAAGGGTATCTGAAATATGATATGTGTTTTTATGACTTAAGTCTCCCATCATTTATCTATTCTATACTGAATATTGGAAATTACAACTGTTATTAATTTTTGAATAGTCACCAACATATTTTGGTGGTATCATGATTAAGATATGCCAAACTGACAAATCTGCCAACTAAACAGCTGTCGCGTGTTTGGCATGATTACCGTAATTATTGTGCAGCTGCAAGAACCTTGGTTTAAAGTTAAAAGTAGTCAGGATATATGGCAAAACAATTACATGTACAAACAAACACAAATCATATGTCCAAAATTGCTGATAATAAACTATTGAGAGGTCATATCAGGTTTACAGGGCTTCTCAAAGATTGCGTATCTGTCATTTGCATTGTCTGACGGGTACAGTCACCCCTTCACAAACATGAGGCTTTGGCTTCAACTTTGATAACTTCTTTCAGCAAGTACGAGTAGATCGTTTGGTGAAATTTATCAGTTGTATGTAAAATAGTATTGTATTCCAAACTTGCTAGAAATTGGTTGTGTGGGCAGCATGATAAAAAGTAACATTTAATTTAAAAACACCTTTATAAATTCGGTTTGTGAATTTAATGTGGGATACTCTAATAGATAGCTGTTGGAAGGACGGTCATAAAATCATTACTCTAAATTGGGGCCAAAACCCCATGCAGTTCTATTGTGTCTCCCCCAAGTGTCATTTCCTGATTTCGTGCCCTCTAGCGTCAAGAGTTACTGAGACAGGAAGAGACTTTGTTTGCGACTGCGCACTCCATTTTGGATTTCCGCTTTGCAGGTGAGAGATTTTCTTGCATTTATTTTCTGTTGTCAATTACATGCTTTATTTGGGGGTAAGAAGCCGATATTGGTACTTAGCAGTAACCATGAAATTCGGTTTATGCTCTTTATGTGTCAGATTTTACCAGCCATGTCAAATATACTTGATTTTGAACCGGTAACCAGTCACGCTTTCCCGTGGTTTGTTGACAATGTTGAACGTGTGCCATTGAAATGTATTCACTGATGAGAGTGACAGAATAAGCCTACGGCACGAGTGAATCACAATTTATTATTATCTTCTTCACTCTTGTTAAGAGTCATCTTAAGTTTACGTGATGTTATCCTGTCAAAATTTGTGGAATTTGGGAAGTTTTACTTGGATGGAAGTTGCTTTGATATGAAGAGAGTGTATTGTCTATTGACATTGTTGACGTGGCTTCTTGGGTCACTGATTGACCTGTCTGGCCTGCACAGTCAAGCCCGTACCATGTGTAAACAAAGAAATCTGCAGATCTATTCATTTGTCAAACTTAGAGCTTTGATACTCGCAACAGATAAATATTGATTTTTATGTGCAGCTGTAACATGTTTGTTCACAGCATTGGTGATGACACGCCCCTTTATCTTCTCACTCTTTAACAGCATAATTTGTAATTTCCCAAGAATAAGTCTTCCTTATCGTGTGATTGCAGGTTTCAATCTTGGAATTTTTTTAATATTTGAATTTAGAGTTTTTTGTTCACTTCCAATTTTGATTGCGCAGTTCACGTGTGTTGTTTTCAGTGGGGCAGTATGGCTCTGGCAAAAGAGCACTCAAGCTTTCACCCCACCCCCTTTACCCACAAAACTTGACATGAGGGCAGGTCTCCTCTGAAATACATATCAAGTTTTTATGACTCATGTGAGGTATTGGAAGGATTTGCGTTAAAAGATAAATGAAATAATTTATCACTCAATGCATTTTATGCTAATAGTTAAAGAAAGACCATAAAATATAAAGAAAAGAATGAACATGGATCTTGAATTCCACTTAGGTACGAGCTTATTTTGCAATAGGAGGAAGTGGATCATTGTATTAAATTTGCATTTGAAAAGAAAAAACCCATAAAAACACTTTATTTCCCATAGATTGTTTTATAATTTACAAGTTACACATGAAGCTAAATTTTTTGTTTTGCTATACATATTAGAACATTATATTATATTAACTTGTGTTTTTGACAGCAGGTATTTACAGATAAAATCAAAATAAAAAAATGTTAGGCTTGTCGTTGGTCACATAATGTATTATTAAGATCAATTTGAAAATTTCTCAAAATACCAAACATGATCATTAAGATTTCAATGAAAATATAAGTATTAAGTTTCATGGGCTATCTGTGAACCAAATGATAAGAATAGGTCTGAAGAGTAATGAGAAGTCTGTGATTTTTGTGCTTCCTATTTGTCCTTTTGTGCTCATTTGCTCATATTATTTGCATTGTCATATCCAACTCAACACAGGATTAAAACAATATTCAGTGTGAAAATTCTTTTTCATAATTCCCTCAACAGGATCACAGATTTTTCTGATTTTTATATGCAGCCTAAGATTTGGGCAGAAATATTTATCAGCAAAGGCTGAGGAAAGTTTTTCAGAACACCAAGTTGAAGGATTACATGACACAGAATAGAAAATTCAGGAATATCATATTTTGCAGACATGAGAGTAAAATTAACTAACTAAAATTCTAACCCAAGGCTGTGAGTTATGCTTTCATCCTTTTAATATTATATGACACAAGTTGGAATTGATATTACATTGATTAGTAAACAGCAAAATTTAAACAGATCAACTCATTTGGCATGTACTGATCACTGGCTATGATTATTTACAATGAACACAGTGACCTGAATCAGAAATTAATTTTTTGAGCTTTAAATTAAATTCCCAAATGTGTGTGATGCTGATTGCTTAAATCACTACCGTGATTAAATTTGTTACATCAGGAAGTGTATGAGGGCTGAAGTTTGGCCTAGTGCTACATAGGTTCTACACCTCTGGTACCATTACATCAGGAAATGTATGAGGGCTGAAGCTCGGCCTAGTGCTACATAGGTTCTACACCTCTGGTACCATTACATCAGGAAGTGTATGAGGGCTGAAGTTTGGCCTAGTGCTACATAGGTTCTACACCTCTGGTACCATTACATCAGGAAGTGTAGGAGGGCTGAAGTTTGGCCTAGTACTACATAGGTTCTACACCTCTGGTACCATTACATCAGGAAGTGTATGAGGGCTGAAGCTTGGCCTAGTGCTACATAGGTTCTACACCTCTGGTACCATTACATCAGGAAGTGTATGAGGGCTGAAGCTCGGCCTAGTACTACATAGGTTCTACACCTCTGGTACCATTACATCAGGAAGTGTATGAGGGCTGAAGCTTGGCCTAGTGCTACATAGGTTCTACACCTCTGGTACCATTACATCAGGAAGTGTATGAGGGCTGAAGTTTGGCCTAGTACTACATAGGTTCTACACCTCTGGTACCATTACATTAGTAAGTGTATGAAGGCTGAAGCTTGTCCTAGTGCTCTATATGCAGGTTCTTCACCTCTGTTATGACACTGAAGGACGTTTATGAGGTCTTGAAACATCAGTAAATGTTTATTTAGATCATGAAAGACTACTATTGTTGACACAATATGATATATGGGTAAACTCAGATGGTCAGGGATTTTAGAATCATTTGCATGTTTAGACTTGGATTTTCATGTTCTACCTTGACCATGATGATCAGTCATTTGTGCTGAATTAGAACACTGGATAAATATTTAATAGGGAATTGATGCAGACTGTCATTGTAGCATGCATGATTTTACTTCCTTATCAAATGTCATGAGCTGGGAGAATATGCTGACTGGTGCTCTTAGCATTTTCCCAATCAACCATTTTAAAAATTTTGAAATTTGTTAAAGGCTGATTTTTAGGGGCTGAGAAACTGGTTGCTTCAAAAAGTTTTAAAAGTGATGAGATCAACAAATTTCTTTGGTATGTATGCAATGTACCAGACTCCTCTTTGAATTATTCTATCTCAAGTGCCAAAACAAAAACAAAACACACAAGCAAATTGATATTTCTTCATCTGGTAGAAATAGATGTAGGATTGTAATAAGGTTTAGTAATAGTATGAATGGTTGTATACAGTGTGGTGGAGTGTGTAAATGTATGTAGGACCTGCATGAAGGGAAGATTTACCCTATATTTAAACATTATTATTCAGGCCTCATAATATTTCATTCCAAGTTTGTATATCTTGCACAACCATTAAAATGAGAATATTACACATGATGAATTCTATTGATAAAATGACTTAGATTATATCAGAACATTACAAAACAGATTAGTTTCATGAGTCTTCTTGGCAGTGATTGACACGAACCAGACAGCTGCGATTTTAAAATCTCAAATGACACAGTTACCATGGTGACAGTCACAATGTTGTCAGAAGTTTTGCTGTGATAAACAACTTTGAATCCCACAGTACAATATCATCAGTGAAATTAATGTCAAATTCTCTTGTAATTTATTGCCTTTACAATAAAGTGGAAGTTTTTTTAGCTCTGTTGCATACTGTTTACTGTGGGACGGAAATTCCCTGTTGATTTTTCAGCTATGATCACAATGATGAAAGAGAGACAAAAAACAGTTCTGATTGCCGAGGGTAATTAATGTCATTTTATGAACACCCTGAGCAGTGTTTTACTTAATATTATGATCACAGTGCAGTATGATTGCTATTTCATAAAACATTGGGAGGCATCACAATTTGCATTGTTTTTATTTACATCATCATCTATCACCATGAACTGTTATACAAAAGAAAAACTAAATTGTTTTATATATTGTGAATTGTGCCATCATATGTAGTGTGCATGCACAGAGTGAACTGTGCCATCATATGTAGTGTGCATGCACAGGGTGAACTGTGCCATCATATGTAGTGTGCATACACAGGGTGAACTGTGCCATCATATGTAATGTGCATGCACAGGGTGAACTGTGCCATCATATGTAGTGTGCATGCACAGGGTGAATTGTGCCATCATATGTAGTGTGCATGCACAGGGTGAATTGTGCCATCATATGTAGTGTGCATGCACAGGGTAAATTGTGCCATCATATGTAGTGTGCATACACAGGGTGAACTGTGTCATCATATGTAGTGTGCATACACAGGGTGAATTGTGCCATCATATGTAGTGTGCATGCACAGGGTGAACTGTGCCATCATATGTAGTGTGCATACACAGGGTAAATTGTGCCATCATATGTAGTGTGCATACACAGGGTGAACTGTGCCATCATATGTAGTGTGCATACACAGGGTGAACTTTGCCATCATATGTAGTGTGCATGCACAGGGTGAATTGTGCCATCATATGTAGTGTGCATGCACAGGGTGAACTGTGCCATCATATGTAGTGTGCATACACAGGGTGAATTGTGCCATCATATGTAGTGTGCATACACAGGGTGTATTGTGCCATCATATGTAGTGTGCATACACAGGGTGAATTGTGCCATCATATGTAGTGTGCATACACAGGGTGAACTGTACCATCATATGTAGTGTGCATACACAGGGTGAATTGTGCCATCATATGTAGTGTGCATACACAGGGTGAACTGTACCATCATATGTAGTGTGCATACACAGGGTGAATTGTGCCATCATATGTAGTGTGCATACACAGGGTGAACTGTACCATCATATGTAGTGTGCATACACAGGGTGAATTGTGCCATCATATGTAGTGTGCATACACAGGGTGAACTGTACCATCATATGTAGTGTGCATACACAGGGTGAATTGTGCCATCATATGTAGTGTGCATACACAGGGTGAATTGTGCCATCATATGTAGTGTGCACACACAGGGTGAACTGTGCCATCATATGTAGTGTGCATGCACAGGGTGAACTGTGCCATCATATGTAGTGTGCATACACAGGGTGAACTGTACCATCATATGTAGTGTGCATACACAGGGTGAATTGTGCCATCATATGTAGTGTGCATACACAGGGTGAACTGTACCATCATATGTAGTGTGCATACACAGGGTGAATTGTGCCATCATATGTAGTGTGCATACACAGGGTGAACTGTACCATCATATGTAGTGTGCATACACAGGGTGAATTGTGCCATCATATGTAGTGTGCATACACAGGGTGAACTGTGCCATCATATGTAGTGTGCATACACAGGGTGAACTGTACCATCATATGTAGTGTGCATACACAGGGTGAATTGTGCCATCATATGTAGTGTGCATACACAGGGTGAATTGTGCCATCATATGTAGTGTGCATACACAGGGTGAATTGTGCCATCATATGTAGTGTGCACACACAGGGTGAATTGTGCCATCATATGTAGTGTGCATACACAGGGAAGCCAGGACCTGCTGAAGCTTTCTGCTCGTCCTTCCTAGGCATTGCGTGTATCATGCTCAAGTCGTATGTGTATAAATTCATTGCCGTTTAACCATGATATGTTACAGATATGTAGAGAATAAAAGGCCTTTCTGTATAAATATGATAAGTATTTAATGTAAATAATTGATTTATTTATATAAAAAAATTACATCTGTGAAGGAAGACTTATGAATTGTTGGTGTTTTGCTCCATATTTGTCATGTGATTGTGAAGATGGTGTTTCTTTTACGCAGGGCAATAGATCTTCATCACAATTTTTCTCATGTGCAATTAGTCAAACATTGGTCTCTGTTCAAGAGGCTAGAGATAGAATTTGTTTCTTTGATATATTAGAAAGAAATATGATGTCACAATGACATCTGGAGAACCGTTGGAAAACTCCCAATTTTGGATTTAGAGACACATGTCATATGGCACTTGCATTCATTTCCCAGGATATTTTGGCTTTTGTGATGTTGTGAAAAATATATGTAGATCTATGACAATGAACAGAAATGACTTGTTTGCCCTCTGTGATGTATTTGAAAATAAAATCAGAGATATAGTAATGTACAGAGAAGGCTTGATATCTTGATCTGATGTATTGAGAAGTGTACTCAGAGATATAGTAATGTACAGAGATAAATTGATGTTTGTTCTCTGTGAGAAACATACTCAGAGATATAGTAATGTACAGAGATAACTTGATGTTTTTTCTCTGTGAGAAACATACTCAGAGATAGATTAATGTACAGAGATGACTTGTTCATTGTTTACTTAGCATTGAAAGTTTATTGGCATACTATACTCGCAGGGCATCCTTCTTGTGCCACGTGTTGGTAACAGCTGCTTTTGTAGCCACAATTCAGTAAAGCAGGGATCAAGCTGCACAAATGTCATACAATTTTACATCGTTGTAAGACGTATATATTATTGATAGCTTGGAGACCCACACAACATTTAGGACAAACAACAATGTTCATTAACAGACATGCACATATTTTACAGCTTTCCCGGCATGCTGCCTTTTAGGGTCAAGTATTATTGTTGCAAATAGGCCTCTGTTACTTGTGTTTAGTTAGCATTTGCCTCTATTTATGTTAGCTTTGAGCAGTAATATAAGTTAAGAATGCATTCCGCATTAATGTAAATATGGAGATTGGGTGAAGAGATATAGTAATGTTTAGTAACATTTTACCAAGCTGGGACATGTCAGGAGGAGGACGTTAGTGTGGGCTGGCCCTCACGGAGTGATAAGAACGAGCCCTGCAGGGTTATCACACCTGGCTCCTGCCTTCCTTCTCTTAATTATAATGAAGCTCCAGTATCAAATACATAGTTATATGTCGTTAATATGCACGCCATGAGCAAAACTGAGAGACGTTGGTATAAGGTTTCATATGATTTAATATCATTATATTGGATTCTGTCTTTGTGATGTATGAAATAACACTGTGTTATTGCATGAATGGTGATTAATGCCACTGCGGGCAATTCACAATGTTCAGTTTGCAGTTGTTTTTACTTAAAGTAAAAAATCAACACTTCATTTTATGCCTTTATTCCCACACAACAGATGTCATAATTATTAGATCATTATGTGAGAATTTTGGTGTTATGTTTGTTTTTTCTGATATTCATGCTGTGTTGACAACAAGTTCAGTATTATCAACGTGATCAAGCACACCAGGAATGTGGAGAGTTGACCAATTTGGTCATTCTTAATAATGTATTACTGCTAGTTATATTTGGCTCATGGTTTTATAATATTAAGGCTTAATAATTTTGTTGATTCCAACAGGTTTATGATTTTAATAGGTTTCTTCTTATAAGTCATCTCTCAGAAATGTACAAAATGAAGATCATTGCCCGATACCATCGACAGTTCATATATCTGCTTGAAAATATAAGATAATATTTTATCAATGATTGTGGTAGAGACCAGGGCAAACACACCCATGATGTAAAAGTCAGTCAGGTTGACAACATTTCTGATGAGAAATCTAAACCAGCTAATCTAAGCTCATTTAGTTAGGGTGCAAGTTTATAAACACCAGTTTCTCTGTGATCATCCTCAGGTTGTGGGCTTGATTCCCGTTTGCATTCTTTTAATTTGATTTAATTGTAAATCTGTGAACGGGTGAATGGTCATCAAGGACCTGCAACATGACAATTCAGTGAGGCAGCATTTTATCTGTTACAAGTAGCCCCTGTTATGATATAGCTGGAAAAAATGTTGAAAGTAACATAGGGCATCACACCGGTACGCGATATTATCGAGATACCGGTATACAGACATCGATACGATAACCGGTATTGTCATACTGGTGCTTCGATATATTATTTGTATCGAATTGGGCCCTCATATCATCATAATAACACCGATTTTTTACTCGATATTTTACGCATCGTAAGTTTTTTAATCTTTCAAATGTAAATACGACGACTGAGGGATCCATCATTGCGCAATATATTAATATTTGAATGGGAATGAATACGTTGTGACAGCACTCCAATCGTTTTCGCACCAAAAATAAGAGCTTCTCCCCGTCACTTCCGGTTTTCGAAATGACGAACTCGTGTTGCGTATGCATATTTAAGCATTGTTAAATTCACATTTTCTCCAATTTGAGCAATATATACACTTATTTATAGGAGGCGGACTATTGTTGACACGTCGTAGAATATTTCTGTGTGTATTTTAAGCCAAAGATATTAAATATATCGCCGTTTGGGGAGCTTGCACCCGGACCGATAAAGACAGTCAATTATTCTTCTATTTCGGTTCAGTAATATCGATATGTATCGATATGTATCGAATATTGATAAATCATTGATACGTATCGTATCGTATCGATGAAATCCAACGATATGATGCCCTAAAGTAACATAGAACCATCAAAAAATCTCAGACTCAAACCAATAAGAAATCTCATTTGAGACAAATGCAGCAATCCTCTCGCTGAGCATATTTAATGTTCAGATAAGTAATTGGCGATCTCAGAGCTGTGCTAATGCTAATTGTATATTGTTAAGATTAGATGCTGGGCAAACATGCTCCATGCAACGCTCATGGGCAAACATTCTCCTTGCCAAACTCATTGGCAAAAATGCCCCTTGCCAAACTCATGGGTAAAAATGCCCCTTGCCAAACTCATGGGCAAAAATGCCCCTTGCCAAACATATTCCTTGCCAAACTCATGGGCAAACATGCTCCTTGTCAAACTCATGGGCAAACATGCTCCTTGCCACGCTCATGGGCAAACATGCTCATTGCCACGCTCATGGGCAAACATGCTCCTTTGCCACACTCATGGGCAAAAATGCCTCTTGCCAAACTCATGGGCAAACATGCCCCATGCCACACTTATAGGCAAAACTGCCCCATGCCACACTCATGTCAGAACATAGGACTTGTACAGACACATACCTCAGTACACAGGGACTGTGAAATTAAATGCTAAACATGTTAAAAGTCAGTCTATCATTGTGTAAATGAGATATTTACAAGATTCTTACAATCCCTTAGCAGCTGTTTCAATGTTCACACACCATATTGCAATAAATGTAAAGTGGGAAGTCATATTTGTGAGGTGCAGAATGATTGTAATTCTGTGCAGCTTTTGGGAAGGCTGAGTTCTCTCCATTATGAACTGGAGAACATTTCCTGGAAATGAGACTGATCATAAGCGGCACAGAATCTCACATCAAAGTCACAGCACATTCCAAAAGGATGTGGCGAATGTGCCAGCCACACCCACCGCCATGTTCAACTAATGGGGGACACACCGACCAGCATTTACAATACCAAAGCAACAAAATGCACATCCAGAATAAATTATTTATTTTAATATTCTATGGTGCATTTTGCATCAGGTATAACCATTTAGGTAGACGTTTTATATATGCATCTTTAAATAAGTTATGTGTTAATTTAAACCCCTAATTATCATAATGATATTGTTTTATGAATTTCCTCCCACCAAATGCATGTCCTCTTCTCCCCTTATTGAGAACGGGACATATATCCGACATTGACATTGGCCCATATATCAACATCAACCCTGTTGGCCGTGCACTTCAGATTCTGAGTTCAGTTTGAACCAATATGTATTGCGATTTAAATATTAATATCTGTGATATTAATAATACAAAGAGTCAACAACAAACCACAGCCATTCCCCATGAAAACAAAAGATACATGCTTAAAGCTTTCATGAAATCACAGGCAGTTTTACAGAAATTTGGGGTTTGTTTAGATGATATGTGTTTATGATACTGTGATATATACAAGCTGCTTGTACTCAGCTTTTGGTGAATAAATATTCATATTATACAAGGAAAACCATTTGAAAATCTGATTTCACGAAAGCTTTAACTATTCTGTTACTATATTGATTATGATTTTGAAGGTTAAATACCTATTTTCAGTCAGACATACATATGTATAACTATGTATATACATAGTCTCCTGTGGATCAGACTAATGCCCTATTGTTTCAGGCAATTTACAATGGGCCAATGGGCTGATATGAATCCAAACACATACTTTCCCATATTTGCTTTTGACATGAAGTGCATAAATGCTTGATATATTACAAATAGAGAACATTCAATCCCTAAACGGTTCATACATGACCTGGAACATCCATTTTGTGAAGAAAAAAATAAATTCTCAGAGGTACAAAACAAATGTATTTGGTCATGCCCAGACCTGAGTAAATAAGGTCATGTTTATTATTGTTGTACAACTCCTAGGGTATGTACAACCAAATTGAGTCATGTCTGACCAAATGGGTTCATTCAGTAGCATGACCAAAGAGTTGTTTGACTTCTTTTGTTACAATTTTTGAGGTTTTATACACTTTTCTGTGTCCAAAATCTGAATAGCATGACAATATCATTGGGTTTGGTCAATGCTATTATGATAAGCACAAAATTTGTACATATTATAATATATATTCAAATAATCCTATTTAATCCTATTTAATCATTCGAGTAATTTTGCTCTTCTTCTGTATAATTCATCATTGTTCATTGATATATATATATATATATATATATATATATATATATTTATATATATATATATATATATATATATATATATATATATATATATATATATATATATATATATATATATATATATATATATATATATATATATATATATATATATATATATATATATATATATATACAACAGCTCATCAATTATTCAGTCATGCAAATCTTCTGTCATGGCACTTCCAGTATCATGATGTCATTTAAAACCACACCCTGTCTCATTATACAGACCAGTAAGAGCCATTTCATAGAGCATGGCATCATTTTATTGGTCACTTCATGTGGCATGGCGTATGTCTGGCGTGGTGACCATTAAGCCATGCCCAGTCTACAAAGGACACCTGGTATATTTGATACAATCAAGCCAAAGTCATCGCATCATTGGAGAGTGTCTCATGGTAGTGAGTCAGGTGCAAAGTATCTTATATCATGTTCAGTAATTATCATAACAATTCAATGAGCATAATGAGGTCAAGTATCAGTAAAGGTCAAGTATCAGTAAAGGTCAAGTATCAGTAAAGGTCAAGTATCAGTAAAGGTCAAGTATCAGTAAAGGTCAAGGTGTATGCAGCGTTTGGCATGTGTATGACACAAGGACCTTTGTGGTTTGTTGCATATTAGTGATTTTTAATTAACCATGATCTTTATATATTACAAGGAAAATTGTAATTTGTGTACAAAACTCCCATCATGATACATGAAAACATATGTTTTTTTCAGGTCATCAGGTTTATAACTTTGTAAAACATATTTAGCGTTTTTCTTAATGAATTCAATACTCGGTACTTTAATTACTAATTGTATTACCAGCCATTGAGAGATTTCTGATGAATTTAATTCTCTGTACCTAACTTTTTCTCATTACTAATTGTGTTACGAGCCATTAAGAATCTCTTATGTCTGTGATTGTGGAGGAGATGATGTCAGCAAGTGTGTGCAGGAGGATGCCTTGATGGATGTGTTGATGGTGAGGGTAGAATAACCAGGATATACATATTCTGCTCAGACTGGCCACGGCCTTGTACACTTCTCCTGCCATACAAAGGGCCACATTGCTTAGTTGCCTCACGTCATCAATTGCCTAAATTAGCAAAGTGAATATAATCTTTCACCTCCTCAAATTGTGGCCAAATAGGGGCAGATTCAGACAGAATACTATGAGCCAGGCTGGCCACAGTGCCTGTGGTGTACATCTGAAGTGCAGGTGGTGTACATCTGCGGTGCCTGTGGTGTACATCTGCGGTGCTTGTGGTGTACATCTGCGGTGCCTGTGGTGTACATCTGCAGTGTCTGGTGTACATCTGCAGTGCCTGTGGTGTACATCTGCGGTGCCTGTGGTGTACATCTGCAGTGCCTGTGGTGTACATCTGCGATGCCTGTGGTGTACATCTGCGGTGCCTGTGGTGTACATCTGCGGTGCCTGTGGTGTACATCTGCGGTGCCTGTGGTGTACATCTGCGGTGCCTGTGGTGTACATCTGTGGTGCTTGTGGTGTACATCTGTGGTGCTTGTGGTGTACATCTGCAGTGCCTGTGGTGTACATCTGCAGTGTCTGGTGTACATCTGCAGTGCTTGTGGTGTACATCTACAGTGCCTGTGGTGTACATCTGCGATGCCTGTGGTGTACATCTGTGGTGCTTGTGGTGTACATCTGCAGTGCCTGTGGTGTACATCTGCTGTGCCTGTGGTGTACATCTGCAGTGTTTTCCTCCTATATTGGTCATTAACCACAATTTGTAAGAGAAATTAACACTTTATGAACAAGTGGATCTTCCTCGTACTAGTTATTGATTAACAGTTTAAGTTACACATTACTTCCAAGACATTTATTTGAGCATTGTGTGTAGCTTTGAAAGCTCAATATATTTAGTGTTGGAGAAATTCTTTTTTTTCCCTGTTAACTTGAGATGAGTATGAGTTCCAAACGCTCATCAAGTTCAACAAGCTTTCATCAAGCTTATCAAATATTGACTCAAAATCATGAATAGCTTTTAAGAGAACATTAAGTGCATGTGTTAATGCTGGTGATAAATATAACACTTGAGAACATGATAAAAGAAAGACAGAATTGTAAAGTGACCTTGACTGTGCTCAGCATAATTGTCTACAAGAAAATGATATCTTTTCTTTAAAATTCTGTTTCCTAATTGATGAAATCAACTCCACTTTGCTCTGTCAATATGAGAACCAATTCCGTGATATACTTTACTGTGGATTAATTTATTCTACACCAGATATGTAAAATACTGGAAAACACCATTCTTAATCCAAGTGTAAGAGCATGTATTTGATTGATGGCCAAATGGTGTAAATATTTCTTTAGTGATCATGCACAGGAGAGCTAAGTTTGATGTCATTATTTCCATCGGCATGTCTTGTTTCTTTTCCTGTGGCATGATTAGATATGCAGTGTTTTTATACTTGTATGTTATTTCAGAATCTAAACACATTGTGCTTGACAGTTATAAAATATTTAATAGAGTGTTCCTGTCTCCTTTCAGACATGGTTACCATGGGAACCAACTGGAAATAGCATTGTCAGACAAGCAGCAATATATCAGGTAAAAGTTATGTTAATTTTGTGATAAAACTTTCTGTGAAAAGGACAGAAAATAAAAAAAAGAACAACCCAAAAAACAGTGTAATACATTCAATATGATCACAAGGTAGATTACATATATGATGCTTTGTGAATTTGTGGCATAGGTAAGAATAAAATGTGGACTAGAATTGTTAACTTAATTAATAATAACATTATGTGATTAATCATTGATCAATAAGGGAGCATATTGTAATTGGCATTAGTGTGACCATTGATCTGGCAGAATGATTACTGGCTGCTTTAGCCGACGTATCTGTCCTCAGCTGCTCATTATATACAGTATATCAGGGCTGATCTCTGTGACATCACACTCATTATGCAGTTTTTGTTATGTTGAAAACATTCATTTTGATAAGGTAATCAATCAATTTGAGGGTTTTTAATAATGATTTGTTGAATAAGGACATTAAAAGGATGGGAAACAGGAAGTGTTCACACTCCATACCTTGTTTGTGGAAAGGAGACAGGAAAGTAGACAGGAAGTGTTCACACTCCATACCTGGTTTGTGGAAAGTAGACAGGAAGTATTCACACTCCATACCTGGTTTTTGGAAAGGGGACAGGAAGTATTCACACTCCATACCTGGTTTGTGGAAAGGAGACAGGAATTATTCACACTCCATACCTGGTTTGTGGAAAGGAGGCAGGAAGTGTTCACACTCCATACCTGGTTTGTGGAAAGGAGACAGGAAGTATTCACACTCCATACCTGAGTGAAAATGTCATCGGTTCTTTGTCAAGTTGCTTTGAAGGCAATTCTATGGCCTCTGACCACGAAGCTTAAAAACAAAGTGGCATATTTGTCATGACACATCTCAGAATAGTCCAAAGGCTTTGCAGAGCCCTAAACGCTAGATGCAGCAGCCAGTTCAACCTTAAAGACTACTTTATTTATGGGAGTAGTTGAAGCATTGCTTGTGCTGAAGAACCCATATCAGCCAGTGCAGGTGCATGTCAATTAAATTTCATTCCTCTGCAGTCTGATGTTGGCTGTGTGGGTGGGTGTGATGTTGGCTGTGTGGGTGGGTATGATGGTGGTGGGTGTGATGGTGGCTGTGTGGGTGTGATGGTGGTGGGTGTGATGGTGGTGGTGGGTGTGATGGTGGGTGCGATGGTGGCTGTGTGGGTGGGTGGGATGTTGGCTTTGTGGGTGGGTGTGATGGTAGGTGTGATGGTGACTGTGGGGGTGGGTGTGATGGTGGCTGTGTGGGTGGGTGTGATGGTAGGTGCGATGGTGGGTGTGATGGTGGGTGTGATGTTGGCTGGGTGGGTGTGATGTTGGCTGTGGGGGTGGGTGTGATGTTGGCTGTGGGGGTGGGTGGGTGTGATGGTGGGGGTAGCGAGGTGGGAAGGTGTGGATATTTGTGTCCACACAGTGTGCCCAACTAGCTGTATCTGGTGGCAATTAGCCTCGGCAAACTTGCCTGTGTGACTGCCTCATCATGTCTGAGATGCGCCTCAGCTCATTCATACCCGGGTCAAGTATGGATTTTGTTGGTGGGGGACATGTCCTGGACAAGGCAGTTTGTGTTGTGAGATGTCAGGGGAGACAGAGATTGAGATAGGCACGGCAGCTTATTGCATCCTCATCTCTACCCATCTTCCCCATCAACACTTTATTTAGGGGCAGTAAGGTGCCAAAAAGACTGGCTCAATAGAGAGGGCGCGAGGCAAACTTGGAAACTTGACTGCCGAGAGGAAGGTGGTAATGTGACCGTGGCCAGGTAGGGGATGTGATCCACATCTCATCTGCACTCACTCACATTCATGAAGGTGCCATCTCGCATGATGGATGGGATTTGACAGATTAATAGATATTGTTGCTGTTAACTGACTGCCTGAACATGTAGCCATCAATGTTTGATTACCTCTAGGAAGTGTTTTTAGAGATTGCCCTTTTGTAATTGTTTGAACAGGAATAAAACTTGCAGGGATTGAACGGGAGTGCCACATTACAGCAGTACTGCAGGAGCAATGCCACATTACAGCAGTACTGCAGGAGCAATGCCACATTACAGCAGTACTGCAGGGGCAATGCCACATTACAGCAGTACTGCAGGGGCAATGCCACATTACAGCAGTACTGCAGGGGCAATGCCACATTACAGCAGTACTGCAGGGGCAATGTCACATTACAGCAGTACTGCAGGGGCAGTGCCACATTACAGCAGTACTGCAGGGGCAGTGCCACATTACAGCAGTACTGCAGGGGCAATGCCACATTACAGCAGTACTGCAGGGGCAGTGCCACATTACAGCAGTACTGCAGGGGCAATGTCACATTACAGCAGTACTGCAGGGGCAATGTCACATTACATCAGTACTGCAGGAGCAGTGCCACATTACAGCAGTACTGCAGGAGCAGTGCCACATTACAGCAGTACTGCAGGAGCAGTGCCACATTACAGCAGTACTGCAGGGGCAATGTCACATTACAGCAGTACTGCAGGGGCATGCCACATTACAGCAGTACTGCAGGGGCAATGTCACATTACAACAGTACTGCAGGGGCATGCCACATTACAGCAGTACTGCAGGGGCAGTGCCACATTACAGCAGTACTGCAGGGGCAATGCCACATTACAGCAGTACTGCAGGGGCAATGTCACATTACAGCAGTACTGCAGGGGCATGCCACATTACAGCAGTACTGCAGGTGCAGTGCCACATTACAGCAGTACTGAAGGGGCAGTGCCACATTACAGCAGTACTGCAGGGGCAATGCCACATTACAGCAGTACTGCAGGGGCAATGTCACATTACAGCAGTACTGCAGGGGCAGTGCCACATTACAGCAGTACTGCAGGGGCAGTGCCACATTACAGCAGTACTGCAGGGGCAGTGCCACATTACAGCAGTACTGCAGGGGCAGTGCCACATTACATCAGTACTGCAGGGGCAATGTCACATTACAGCAGTACTGCAGGGGCAGTGCCACATTACATCAGTACTGCAGGGGCAGTGCCACATTACAGCAGTACTGAAGGGGCAGTGCCACATTACAGCAGTACTGCAGGGGCAGTGCCACATTGCAGCAGTACTGCAGGGGCAGTGCCACATTACAGCAGTACTGAAGGGGCAGTGCCACATTACAGCAGTACTGCAGGGGCAGTGCCACATTACAGCAGTACTGCAGGGGCAGTGCCACATTACAGCAGTACTGAAGGGGCAGTGCCACATTACAGCAGTACTGCAGGGGCAGTGCCACATTACAGCAGTACTGCAGGGGCAATGTCACATTACAGCAGTACTGCAGGGGCAGTGCCACATTACAGCAGTACTGCAGGGGCAATGCCACATTACAGCAGAACTGCAGGGGCAGTGCCACATTACAGCAGTACTGCAGGGGGAATGTCACATTACAGCAGTACTGCAGGGGCAGTGCCACATTACAGCAGTACTGCAGGGGCAGTGCCACATTACAGCAGTACTGCAGGGGCAGTGCCACATTACAGCAGTACTGCAGGGGCAGTGCCACATTACAGCAGTACTGCAGGGGCAATGTCACATTACAACAGTACTGCAGGGGCAATGCCACATTACAGCAGTACTGCAGGGGCAATGCCACATTACAGCAGTACTGCAGGGGCAATGCCACATTACAACAGTACTGCAGGGGCAATGCCACATTACAACAGTACTGCAGGGGCAATGCCACATTACAACAGTACTGCAGGGGCAGTGCTACATTACAGCAGTACTGCAGGGGGAATGTCACATTACAGCAGTACTGCAGGGGCAGTGCCACATTACAGCAGTACTGCAGGGGCAGTGCCACATTACAGCAGTACTGCAGGGGCATGCCACATTACAGCAGTACTGAAGGGGCAATGCCACATTACAGCAGTACTGCAGGGGCAGTGCCACATTACAGCAGTACTGAAGGGGCAGTGCCACATTACAGCAGTACTGCAGGGATTTGGGGGGAATGCTACATTATTCTAGTCCTCCTGGGAATGGGGGGAGCATAATTAGCAGTGAGGATTTTAAGCCTGAAGGCCAATGTAGGCCAATCTGAGCCCCAAAACCCAGTAGATACCAAGGCTTTTTATTACCATTTTTCCCATTATCTAATGAGCCCAACATACCCGTTATAAAGTGTTTTGATCCAGAAAAAAGCTTTCAAATCTATTTGGAAGACTTTTAGATGAATGTTACAGTACTCAAGAGGATTATTTCATTTCGTTTAACTGCAAAATCAGGATAATCCCAATGGTGTAGCCAAAAAGATCCAACTTGCATAGCATCAAATAGAGGCTCTGAGCTGTTTTACCTACTATATTTAAATTTATCCCAAGGGCTAAAGACAATCATCACAATAAAAATCGTCAAAATAAAAATCCACGGAGTTGTTCTCAGTGCAGTCTTAACCCCTAAAATACTATCCTACATGATTTGAGGTGATTGTCAGGACTAACTAACTTTTTTTATCATTTAGTGTACAGAATTGCCTAATGAGGCACTTGGGTCAAAATTTCATGATCAAAGTGACCTGACATCATGACAAGTTACAGCCCTAGAGAATGTCATAATTGACCTCATATTATCAGAAGAAGGGGGACGTTTATGTCCTTCCTGTCTGTTACTTGTGATGGACATCCATGTCTCTCTCCTACTATCATACCCTAGGGATTATACAGGATAACTGCACTAAACGTGAAACAGCCTGAACGTGAAACAGCCTGATCACTGTGCGACATTAAACATTATTTTGATTCGGAATAAGGGTTGCACTAAGACTGAGAGAAACTGCCAGCCATTGCACTTTGGGGTGATGCCAATCTCATCTCAGCTTCCCATTACCAGAAATATATGTATATGTTTATGTATATGTATATGTATATGTATATGTATATGTATATGTATATGTATATTTATATGTATATGTATATGTATATGTATATGTATATGTATATGTATATGTATATGTATATGTATATGTATATGTATATGTATATGTATATGTGTAAGTATATGTACATGTATGTGTATGTGTAAGTGTATGTGTATGTACATGCATGTATGTACGTACGTATGTATGTATAAACAAGATGAGAGAGTGGAGACAATGGATGAGGACATGTGAGTGTGTGATGGCCCAGCCTGGCAGTGTGTGCTCCCCTCCTGCCCTGACACCATCATACCATCCTGCCACCCAGCCCCTCACATTGAGAACAGTGAGACGCTCGCCAAAGATGCAGCAATTGAACTCAAAGGATGTATCATGTCAGGCAGCGTGAAAGCACAGGAAGGAAATGCTGCAAAGGGGGCTACTAGTGAACAATGGGAATTGGAAAATTGAGTGTAGATGCTGCAGCTTTCAAGTCACCCAACGGCCACCGACATGAAAGAAATGAGTGAGTGTGGCTACACTGCTGAGGCAATTATATGAAGTGGCACGAAGACAGGGCCATGTATGGGATCCACCCGAGCTATCATCGCCAGCGACACACGTCCTACAGTTTGATAACCGTCTGTCATTACGTAGACGCATTGCCACTGATATTGCAAACATAGTAACATTGTCGAATGCCTATTTGGATGTAATTTAAATACAATATACAAGAGGTATAGCTGAAGATGCTTGTTGTGGGTATATTCGCCATTGCACTCACCCCAGACAGATTGCTAGCCAAGCTTATTGGATGGCGTAATCCTGATGTAGCTTGTATGTTTGCAGGGCAGGAAGGGCCAGATTTGTCAGCAATATGAGTACCTGTCCGTAGAGCGAGGCATCAGTTGAGAGCACACACCTTGGTGGTGACAAGGGGAGCATCACTACGACGTGTGCACCTTCTAATATTGACGACTTGGTGAGGAGCTGCTTCCATCATTCTCCATAATAAGGCCCTGTGATAATGAGAGTTTTATCATCGTTTTTTTTTTTTTTTTTTTTTTCTTTTACAAAACCCATTGATTTAGGTGGTGATAAACATTTTTTGGAAAACATATTCTTTTGTTCTGTCAACAGGCAAAATATCCTTCCTTGGCAACTGTTAATAGTCATGATTATTAATATATATTGATTTCCACTACATAAGAGTGACTGGAGGATTATTCCCGCTCAATGTAGGGATAATCGTGTAATTCTATTGCATTGTGCTGTATAGATTTCACATAATTATGTCAGCTTGGGTAATTATTGGGAATCCAATATACTCTCTTGTAGAAACACACCAGGCCAATATTTGTGATTTTTCCAGTGTTAAATTTCTCATTTTTGAGTGAATTCTAAATACAACAGAATGAAGAAATAGTGGAAATGAAACCTTGTACAATTTTTCCAAAATATTTACGAATAGTTCTAAGCTTTTAATGTTGGTTGTAACATAAAGAGTATTAAAGATATATGATGTCTTGATATTTGTATTTGCCATATTATTGTGTAGTTTTGGGGCCCTGAAGATTATTTGTGGCATTAAGGTGTGATTTGTGGCATTAAGGTGTGATTTGTGAGGTTTATGGCAGTTTGCTATTCTGAAATGTCATCCCATATGTTCCTATTTGACATCAACGTCATCATGGTGTAAGTTTCTGTTATTAATTTTTCCATTTCTTTTTCTAGATCCTGGATGACTCAAGCTACAAGCCACAAAAGCTAGCATCACCAGCTGTAAAAAGGATAGGCTTCCGAAGGATTCATTAAGAATTAAGACCCTTAGATAAACTCAAGCACTAAAAATGGTCAGCAGTCGACTGAAAATCCAGTATTGCAAAGTGATAATTGCCACATCCCTGGTATGGTTCTTATTGGATGTATTCCTCTTGATGTACTTCACGGATTGTACCATGAACGCCGCCTCATGTGCGGACGGGAAATCTAAACCGGATGGGGGCGGAGGGCAGCCGCAAACATCCAAACCAGGAATACTCAACAGACTACTTCCCAGAGGTAAGGATCAGTAAGCTACCACTCATTTCATAATGCCTAATTGTGTCCATATTAGGGCTGTTATCTGAACGTTTACCAGCACGCCTTGGTAACCTGCAAGGTTTAACTCAATACAATCATGAAGCATCATTGCCTTTATTTCATCTATGCTTTTATATTCTGACCATGTCAGCAAAGCTTTACAGGGAGGGGGAGAGGAATTTTCATGCTCTCTGTCCATCAAAATTTATCTTCTCTGAAACTACTGAGTGAATTTCTTTATATTCTTAGGGAAGGTATAGTATTGTCAGGAATAAACCCTGTCTACTTTCCATGAGGGTCAAATTTTAATGATCTAAAATAGAAACAATGACAAGCAGTGAATTGTTTCTCACATCCATGTAGGCTAAGTACCTGGAACATCCAGTCCCTCATTCCACTTATCAAATATAACCTCATTTGGAGACATATTGAGTGAAGTCGTGGGGACGATGGAGTCAGCCTCATATTGAGTGCATTATTTTTGCTTCGTCGACTGGTCTTGAGCTGCAAAGCTGGGCTAATACTTAAAATGATCATTTACGAAGTAATTTGCAGAGATTTCCAGGAAATGTTCACAAACATTACAAAAAGCAATCATGAGCACAGCTTTTAAGGCCATTGGCCAATGTTTAATCATTAAGACTTAATATTTTTAACAACAACAAATATAGATTTATTTGATTTCAGACCTGAAATTATTTAAACATGTGCATTGCTTCCAGAATGCAGATGAGTTCAGTATTGAAGTAGCAAATAGCCCTGGTGTTTTGGAGCAGCGGCAGATATGTGTACAAACGCTTGTTTGCTTATTCCACTGATTGCATTAGTGGCAGACATTTAAGCCACATGAATGAGATGACTTTGATTTATTCCGCAAATGTTATTGTTACGACCAAATAAAAATTGTGTTTGCTTCCTGCAAAAGAGCAGTTGATGTCTTTATCATGTTTAAATGTTTTTTGAAGCGATGGGAAATGATAGAAATGGGCATATTCAATTTGCATATTGTCGATGTAACATAACAGGCAGAAATGTATACATTCAAATCCCGCTCAGCATTGACGTCTATCTTTGTCCTTCCCTTTATATCAACATGTTGTCATTTTCATCTCGGCGGCTCATTTGAATGTTATAAAGTGAGTGAGGCCCATCGGTGTAATGATAGCGATCTGTATGAAAGCAGAATGTTGGCATGAAGGTGTTGATTAAGGAAGGGCAAGGTAGGGCTGGCCAGCCATTGTGTGGGGGTAATGGTGTTATGGTTGAGCCCAGTTCTCTGCACACGGCTGATCATGTCTCAACACCGCATACCTAATTGACTGCAATGAGCCACTAAGTGATAGATTGTTCTAAGGGGATTAGAAGCCTAATCCGGCAGAGAAGTAAATTGGGATTATACAATCTTGATGTTCTTGGGTTCTGCCATCTAAGATGGACCTGTCAGTAAGGCCTGGCTGTATAATAGCAGAGACAAAATTATGCTTTACAAGACTGACATATCTATATATATTTGTCGGTCCTTCAGATTTATTTTATCTCTGTATATTTACAAGATTGCCAATGTACAGAGGTCATTGCATCATGGAGGTCAATGTTTCATGCAGGTCAATGCCTCATGCAGGTCAATGCCTCATGCAGGTCAATGCCTCATGCAGGTCTCTGTCTCATGCAGGTCAATGCCTCATGCTTGCAGGCTTATATCTTACACAGTCTGGTCCATGTCTCATGTAGTCCTATGCCTAGTGTAGGCCTATCTCTCTCATGTAGGCCTATATCTCTCATGTAGTCCTATATATTTCATGTATGCCTATATTTCTCATGTAGTCCTATGCCTCATGTAGGCCTATACATTTCATTTCTATATTTCATGCTTTAATGCAGACCCATAAGTGTAATCATATGCCATCAGCTCAGAATAGGATTCTGGCTGCACCATATCTTTATATCAGTTTTGCATTGGTAATGATATTAATGACTAGAATCCGGTAAATCCCAGATTATCACCATTTATTAGCATTAATGTGTGTCTCTTTGTGTTTGATAAAAGGTATGTAATGCAAGCAGTGGTGTGTGTTTCTATTCTGACATCAATCAGGTCGATCAAGGCAAGTATTTTACCACATGAATGCATCACTTACTCAGAGCCATTCTGGTCCCACTCACCTTTGTGAGTGCAGAATCTCTAAGGTGTTCATTGATTGTCTGGGTCCCTATCACTTGAGATTCATTATATTAGAATCAGAAGTAGAGAATGGAATTTGAGTTAATGCGATCATGATTATCTGTCTCTGATCCTCAGTTCAAGACTCCCAGAGTCATGCCCCTTGGAAGTGAACGGTCCATCCCGTGATTTGAGCGTAATATCTGACCATGATAGTACCTGTTGCAGACTGTTTTTTTTGGTGTGATTTGACTTTCATGATGTAGATAAGGTAGAGTAGGTGGCAGCACTCTCAAAGGGAATGATGTAGGAGGTGTGGTTTATCTGTGACACCACACCTGACTCCCATCCTTTCCACCTTCCTCAGTAATCATCATAAATTGCTTCACACATAACCCTACCACTGTCATTGCCATCAAAACTTCTTTTTTTTAAGGCTGCTTCAAAATCAAGTGCAGCCTCATCTTGATTAACAAGACAATGAAACTTGATATATGAGATTTCTGATATTGATCTGGTGTATAAGTTATAAGAAAGGCAGTTCATTGGCAATCTTGGTATTGTTAGGATATGAGAAAATTTTTCATGTTGCTCTGACATTCACAGTGCCAGTGCTGCCGAATGACTATTAATTTGGCATCATAAGTCACTCAGTATCATGTGATTAACTCAATTGATGCCACGGATAAAGACGTTTGGTGGACCTAATCTGATGCAGAGCTCGCCAACATGTATTGAGATCAACTATCCACATAAAAACTATCCATTGTGAGTTAAAGCATTGCTTATTTACACTTACAACATGTTGAGAATGATGCAAGTGTGTTCTGTTACTGTACATATTTACTGTGAACAGTGTGTCAAGACTGAGCTATATAGGGGTTTTGAGTGGCTTTGAGACACGTGTCATGGCTGGTGTTCGGAGAATATACAGGAAATGATAACTGTAGGCAAGTCTTTGTTCTGTCAATTATAATGTAGTGGTGATTGTTTGTATGATATTGATCTCAGTTATCACGTTTGGCAGGTGCAGCACGGCAAAGACATCATTCCACCACCTCCTCGTAGAATGCTTCTGCGAAAATATGGGAGGGAATTTGTGATGAAATGTTCATGAAGCTGAAACCTTTATCCACTTTCACAGGATTGTGAAGAAACACCTACATGAAAGATTAAAAGGCTTTGCATCCCTTGGGTTATCTTTTTTACTTGAGCTGCAAGCATTTTTTTCTATTCTAATGGTGTTCTGTTTCAGCAAAACTGACAACAAAGATGAAAAACTCTTCTCTTTGCAAATTAAGTTAATTTTAATCACATTTCTCACATCCCAGTAAATTAAGGCTTGTTTTTACCGCACAATGAATTGTGATGTTTGAAGCATAATAGGGAACATTAAGATGATATTCTAGGATTTTAATTAGAGAAATTTCAGGCAGGAAATGAGCAGGCAACCATCTTTAGAAATATCAGGCTTGTAGAAGGTAATTAGTAACTATTGTGGCATGGCCAGGCCTAATTAATATGTTACATCTATAGGGACGCTAGTGCTCATCTTGCAGGAAGCGTATATTTCCACCCTATCATGCTACGGCTGCTGCTGATGCTGAGATCCCAAAGAATGTCGTGACCATAGATAACACTGGTACAAAGACCAGTCAGACCTGCTCCGCACAAGAGAGAACAAAGAAATTCGCAAGAATACCTGTATTTGACATGAGCACGTGAATGGTCTCAGATAAACAGTGTGGACATGCAAACCTGCAACTACCTCAAATAGTCTGTTTAAAGAAAACTAGCATGTTACAAAGCGAATGGTTTTAGATTCACGTGAAGCTAATGTCACACTTCCTATTCTGCTCCTAAGACCAATAAAACCATTTTGTGTCCAGATGAGCCAGCTACAGGGGAATACTTAGATTCACATCCTGAATGATCTTTTTTAAATTGATAATTCCTTGAATATTCCAGTTTTCAAGTCCAAGCATCATACAGCCACTTGTTTGTGTTAAAATATTCATCTAACTTGTTAAGAGTGGAAATTAGGATCTTGTAACTCTAACCATAATAAGACTCAACAGATTACTGAAGAGAAATGTTCAAAATGCTGGAAGTGATGCAAAGTAGACAAAAACCAGTTTGACATTTGAAAAAAAATGAAGCAAAATATATACATATATGTATATGTTTGAAGGATACTGGCTTCAAGGGCTGTTATTTGGCAAATGATTTGAATTCTAAAGAATATTTAAAGATGTGATATTTGCGATTAGTTTGAGGCACCAGAAATGTTACAGTTCTCAATTAAGCAAATCTGTGTGTCAAATATTGCCAGTGGAGATTCTTTATGCAGCCTTTCCCGGCTCAGTTTCCAGTTCGGGACTTTGAGATGAAGCTTAACAAACATTAATTTAGTAATTTCACCAATTTAATTAAGTTTTAATTGAGTGGAAATGTAACATTATTCCAGAAATGAACATGGCATTCAATTTGAGACATCAAAGAACACTAGAAAATGACGTAGACATTTTTTTCTCTCTCAGATATTGAACATCAAATACTGTCAAGTGAATCTTAACTGAGAGACAAATTTCCTTTAGTCATTTCTATGGCTGTTTCTTGTTATATGCAGGATGCTCAATTTCCACCCTTCTCTTTTTAAGTGCCTTGGCATTTTATTGTAAGACATCTTCATGTTTCTCAGTAGATAATGCACAGCTGAGAATTTCAGGGGGGTGGGACAGGGGTCTTTCTGGGTGCAGGAGATTGTTGACTTTCAGAACAGTGGCTCTTAACCGACCAATCATATAAGCCACACTAATAAATGACATCATAACCAAATACACAAGTAAAGTATTGCAACATTATTGATACGAAAAAGACATAATAATAATAATGCAAAATGGCAACAATGTGTTTGATATTGAGCTAGTTCTCACCACGAGGCCGGATGTATTGTTCTGAAAATGTGCTTTGATAGCTATCACGATAAACATGAAACAACTAAAACGATAATTATATTTTTAATTAGAGCGGTAATCGTATCCCACCATATTAGATGTTTGCAGCGTTTCAGTCGGGGAGGAGATATCAGTGGAGTGCAGACCGGCCGTGGTGGCAGATTCTACATCAGGAAATAATGGTCACACTTAAATGTACTTATGCTGTAGTTGAAAAAAATATGTAGCCAAATCTGGTTTGTCTTTACTTGCCCATGCAAAACCTTGCCAGAATTTTCATAATTTTGTTATTGGGATATACTGGCAGTGCTGGTGGTTATGAATATAGACTAGATTCAAGAGGATTGCTTTGGATATTCATATATGTGCACATTTATACGGGTTTGCCAAGCAAATATACCACAATACTTTTCATCATTCATGATGTATGCTGATGTGTAATTGTCATGTCTGCAAGGAGTCATGTACTGATATGTCATGCAGCATGGAACTAAAGTTGGAAACTTTTCTGATTAAAATCTCTTGCAAGTTTCCTCAAGTTTTATTCCTCGTATATGATTCTTGGTTGAAATGGTACGCATCAAGCTCACTTATATTATCTTTGAAGAGGAGTGCCATAAACTGACTGCTAGTGACTTCTGTCAAAGATAATTCCAGGTTTAACATCATGAAGTCTCCTAGAGGTAATCTAGACTCATGAACATAGGAATGTTGCAAAACTAGAAATGGTTTTTTTTTTATTTGGTGTAGTATATATACACCATAAAAAGTAGGGAGCTGAATGTGGAAATAGGGAGCTGAATGTGGGAGGTAGGGAGCTGAATGTGGAAAGTAGGGAGCTGACTGTAGGAGGTAGGGAGCTGAATGTGGAAAGTAGGGAGCTGAACGTGGGAGGTAGGGAGCTGAATGTGGGAGGTGGTAGGGAGCTGAATGCCAGTGAGATGAGGTAGGGAGCTGAACGTGGGAGGTAGGGAGCTGAACGTGGGAGGTAGGGAGCTGAACGTGGGAGGTAGGGAGCTGAACGTGGGAGGTAGGGAGCTGAATGCCAGTGAGAGGAGGCAGGGAGCTGAACGTGGGAGGTAGGGAGCTGAACGTGGGAGGTAGGGAGCTGAACGTGGGAGGTAGGGAGCTGAACGTGGGAGGTAGGGAGCTGAACGTGGGAGGTAGGGAGCTGAACGTGGGAGGTAGGGAACTGAACGTGGGAGGTAGGGAACTGAATGCCAGTGAGATGAGGTAGAGAGCTGAACGTGGGAGGCAGGGAGCTGAATGCCAGTGAGATGAGGCAGGGAGCTGAACGTGGGAGGCAGGGAGCTGAACGTGGGAGGTAGGGAGCTGAATGCCAGTGAGATGAGGCAGGGAGCTGAACGTGGGAGGTAGGGAGCTGAACGTGGGAGGTAGGGAGCTGAATGCCAGTGAGATGAGGTAGGGAGCTGAACGTGGGAGGTAGGGAGCTGAACGTGGGAGGTAGGGAGCTTAATGCCAGTGAGATGAGGTAGGGAGCTAGGTACAGCATATGAGCATGTGAAGAAGACACAGTTTGTCAATCAATATGCAGCAACATTCAGGTGCCTATGCAACAAGTCACTCTCTCAAACATAACTAGCTTCTTGATCATTGATAATATAAAAACTGCAACCCAAGCTTGGAGACAATGTTGGTAATAATTGGCATGTGAGTGATGGAGAAATGTTGAATGGCACCTTCATGTGAGGCTGGGAGCTGGGAAGATATCAGCCCTGATTTCAGCCATTGTATGTATGCAACTCAGGTAAAATGTATTGACGGATACAAGGTGCTTGCTTTGCGTGTGTTTTACTGCACAGTGTGTCCTTGTAGGGAAGTTTTAAGTGTTACCTGGTACATGACAGACATTAAAGAACAATTACAGAATGGAAGCAAGGATAAAAAGCTATATTGCCGAAATTATCTCGAGTTAGTGTTTTATATTGCTTCGTTAATAAATGGACAACACAAACAGAAAATGGAGATGTGATATGTTTCAGACATATTTTTAAGATTATCCCAATTTGCCACTGATTGTAGAGGACGGTGAATCAGTCAGGTGCTGTCATATTGCTGGCATAATTCACGAGGACGAAAATAACAAATATAGAAATAATGAGAAATATTACAGATGTGTCCAGTATCCATTGTCTCAAGGAAAAAATACATCCCAAAATACATTTGGTTAGATATTTCTTGTTAAATTCTATAGATTTTTTCCCAGTTGGCAGTTAGATAGTATGATTTTCATATGTGTCAATTACCTGATAAGTCTTGTTTAATTATTGATATCATCAAAGTAATGAGGATGTAGTGTTGAGGTGTCATCGCCACCATCATTACTTGGATATTAATAAGCTTGTAGAAATAGGTGTGGTTGGGGTAGGTCAAGCTTTGTCTTGTGTCATGACACTGACATTTAAGTGTCCTCTTTTAGTAGGTCTCTCTAATTGATAGGTGGTTTTATTGTGATGCTGGCATGATTGAATATTCATGTGATACAAGTCAGCCAATTATTAGATTATTATATCCTTAAGTAGATATTTGCATGGCATTCCATGGATTATTAAATCAAGTATGGCTGTTATAGGCTTCGAGTAGTACAGATGTGAATTCTGGATATATCAGAGATATCTATTCAGTGCAGGAGAAGGGTTAAACACTGTGTCATTTGCCAATACCTTTACATATTAATTCTGAGGTCATTACCAGTGGTTTCATGTCTCCTAATGGGGCATTTGTTGGTGTAATCTGGTGATGGACAATGCTTTATGTGTGTCACGATAGGCTGTATAAATGCCTCGTCAGAGGAGTAAAGAAGGGTATTATTATGGTGATAATGTGGTCAATAACCTGCAATACTTAACTGTATGCACACCTGCCTGTGTAAATACCTATCTTCCTGCATACCCATATATTTATACCTATTTTTGTGTATATACCCACCTATGTATAAACATACCCAAGTATATCTTGGCCATGGGCTGTGGCACAGTTGGTTAGAGCACAAGCTTATAAGCACCAATTCCTCTGTGATGATTCAAAAGGCATGGGTTCGATACCTGGCAGTGTCAGCATTGAATTCTTGCTATGTACAATTTCTCAAGTGAATTGAGGCCTGTGCCTGAAGGATTTACCCTTTGTCCATGTAAATATGTGACTGGGTGGGTTGTCATATCAAGGGCATGTACAAAAATGTGACATGGCAATTCAGTAAGGTGCACTGTATCTGCTAGAAGTAGGTCTCGTCATGAAATGACTAAGGTTAAAAGTGACATAAAACCCCAAACAAACATGTACATACCTACCTATGTCTATACATGCCTTGTTATATACGTACCTATGTACACACTTGCCTATGTGCACATCTGCCCATGTATACACCTGCCCATGCATACACCTTCCCATGTATACACCTGCCCATGTGTACACCTACCCATGGATATAACTACCTAGGTGCATACAAACTTTGCTGTAAACCCACATTTGTATACACCCACCAGTGTATATACCCACCTATGTGTACATATACCTACCTATGTATATACCAAACATGTCAAACATGTATTTATGAACCTTTATGTCTACCTACCTGTTTATATACCTACCTGTTTATATACCTACCTGTTTATATACCTACCTGTTTATATACCTACCTGTTTATATACCTACCTGTTTACATACCTACCTGTTTACATACCTACCTGTTTACATACCTACCTGTTTATATACCTACCTGTTTATATACCTACCTGTTTATATACCTACCTGTTTACATACCTACCTGTTTACATACCTACCTGTTTACATACCTACCTGTTTATATACCTACCTGTTTATATACCTACCTGTTTATATACCTACCTGTTTATATACCTACCTGTACATCATCTGAGGCAGTCTCCAGCAAATGTCTCCTACTGCTCCTTTGTGCTGGTTACAAAAAGAAATCTCTCTTTGATGTTAATGAACTTTCAAAAGATATTGCCTCAAGTTGACATTGTACGACAATCAGCGTCCTGATGCACATTAGTATTCAACATGCAGATGAGTCCAATATTGTGTTTGATATAAAATAAATGAAAATTTTAGAACGTTTATCTTCTTGGTTTTGATTAAAATGATTTTTTTCATCATCTAAACCAGATAGTCTCATCAGATGGTCTTTAAAATGGCATATTAACGATTCAAAATGGTGTGCTGCAGTGATGGGTTGTGTGTCACAGCTGAGAGTGATATTCATTTTACTCAAAGGCAAGACATTTTATGATCAGAAAAGAGGAAGGCTGATGCAGCTTAATATATATATATATATATATATATATATATATCCATCAAACATTTCAGGGCAGAAAATCAATTATATATATATAAAGGGGTTAAAATTTGAAAGACAACTGCATTTGATTGAATACAAATATTATATTTGCCAATGATATAGGATCCACATGAAATGAGAAAAGAACAGCTGAGCTTTGCATGTGTCAAAATACACATGCCATTAAAGTAATACTTTTTTTCTGCAGACGGTTCAGTGAAGGGCTTTCTGCAGAATGCTGTTTTAATTGCATTGACCCATGTCTATCATCATTGCCACTCTGGAACCTTTTCCCCAGAGCGTGCTGCTGCCCAAGATTCATGGGGGTATTTTCCTACCAGAGAACACAGCAAGGAAGATTTAACATGTCTGGACGCAAAACATGGTAAAAAGAAACGCAAAAATTGATAAGCAATTACAGAGTGTAGAAACCTGGACGAGGCCATCAATGAGGATGTCTGAGTAAATCTGTTCTGTGATTACAAAGGGATGTTTGCTGTGTTTCCTGCTACCTGCTTCCTGTTCTGCCGAGGATATCGTCCTCAAACATGAAGGTGGGCCAGCAGGCGCTGCAACCAAGGCATGCCTATGTGCAGACATGTATACCGCTTCTATTGTGTGCTGTATTGATGTCTGCATCAAGGAAGACACATTGTTACCCGGCTTAGCAGCTTTACACAGGGTTTCACTGTGATAACATTGATGGCTAATTTCTCGCTAGAGGCGTCGAGCCCAAACGATGCGTTGTCATCGTGGCCGGCCTCGCTGATTACGTCTGCGGCCCTAACTGCATGATTTATCGGAATATATGATGGAATACTCTGTGTATCATCTTTGTGTATTCTGATACAGGAGCCCCCCCTAAATGGGCCTCGGGAGAGTGCCATAGACACTGCAGGTGAAGTTTATTAGCTGATCACATCTTGCACCTGCTGGGGAATGGTTGCAGTGCTCATGTCAGCTGCCCATCTGTTATGTAAGGGCCGCTCACCGAGTGGTGGTTATCAACACTCGTGGAGTGAGCGATGGCTTCTCTAGGTCACTTCACAAGTCCTGGACAGGAACTGAGGTACTCTTCTGTGAGGGTCACACAGATGACTTTCAATCAATGAAAAAAACACCCGGTAGCAAAAGAACCAATCAGAATCCAGATGAAATTTACTGCTGGAAGCTCATCATAATCATCTGCTAAGCTTTGCGATGCATTTATGCCAGGTCACATGACAAGAGTTGATTAAGCTCAGGGAAGCTACTCTGGTGGTTCAGTCGCAATGCTTTGATCATGTCTGTGATGTACCACACATCTTGACTGTGATGAGCAGGTACATCTCTTTTGGTTGTAACCAATGACTGACAGGGTTCAACCCAAACACATGTCTGTTATATAGCAATCCCACAATTGGTAGAGCAAAGGATATGTGCCTTATTCGGTTCTATAAGAGGACGTTGTTCGACACCAACTGCTGACAGTAGTTCTGACAGTCATCAACTATCACACTGGTGAAAAGGCTCAAAAGTCAACCTTATATGACAATTGTTGCTGAAAGGGTCAAAATACACAATTTACATGTCTGCAGATCAATGTACTGCAGAAAAAAATGTCTAAACATGGTTATTACTTTGGCAGAACCAGTGATAATTCCAAGCCACACAAGATTTGCACCTTTTGAACATGTGATTTCTGACAGTCACCAATTATCAATCTCTTTGTGATGCTGTGGCAATATTTTATTTTGGTGAAGTCATTTAGTGTAATCAATATGTGGTTAAGTGTTGTAGTGGGATTGGTTTTGCTGAAATATAAACTCACAGCTCAGTGCACTCTTCATCATTTAAGCTTAAACAATAGAAATGGAGTATTCAAACATGCCACTCAAACTAAACAAAGGCATCTACAGTACAAGACACTTCTTGGAATGAACATTTTATTGTCTTGACAAATGACACCACTTCTGTATTGTGTGTTTTGTCAAGATAGAGTGTGTGTAAATATTCTTTCTTTGTACTAAACGCCAAGTCACAAAGAAACAATGATGGCTCACAGTTTCAGCATCTGGTGAATCTACATACATGTATATAAAGACCATGATAATAACATATAAAGAGTGGTTGCAGGAGAGTTGTATTGGTTGCAGGAGAGTTGCAGTGGTTGTAGGAGTGTTGCAATGGTTGTAGGAGTGTTGCAATGGTTGTAGGAGTGTTGCAATGGTTGTAGGAGTGTTGCAATGGTTGCAGGAGAGTTGCAGTGGTTGCAGGAGAGTTGCAATGGTTGCAGGAGAGTTGCAATGGTTGCAGGAGAGTTGCAGTGGTTGCAGGAGAGTTGCAATGGTTGTAGGAGAGTTGCACTGGTTGTAGGAGAGTTGCAATGGTTGCAGGAGAGTTGCAGTGGTTGCAGGAGAGTTGCTATACAGCACAATAGAATCACAATGTTATCTTTCGGTCAAAAACCTTCCAATACTCCCTAGACCACCTTGGTAACGTTGATTTGTCATTGGTTCATGCATGATAGCACAGTGGTCATTTCAGAGGTTGTCTCTGAGGTTTTGTAGATCAACTTTTCAGTCTGTCTGTTTATCCCATTTAGTTTCTGACCCTTAATCAGACTTCCAGACAAATAGTCTCAATGTCTGTGTCCATAGTTGCGGAAACTTTTGTGATTTCCGTGAACTCAGGCAGCTGATTTGATGTGGGTAGATTTTGTGTGTGCATGTTCTTGGCGGTTTGCTCAGTTTGTAAGATGTCCCTGTGGTTGTGTGGTGTTTTGTATAATGCACATGAGGACGTGACGTGGCTGTCATACTTGGCATGCACTCATCCTATCAATATTGGTGGTGGCTGAAGCCCACGACCCTCAGGCATCAAGACAATGTAATTAGCAGCGTAGCAAGTGATAGCACCACAGAGAGTGATTATTACTGGCTAGAGTCGGCACAAACAAGGTTAGCCAGCAAGAGCCTTCATAAGGCGTCCATACTTGCCCATAATTGTTGTCTGTTCTTTGCACAAGCACACCGGGCTGTGTTGATTAGTATGGAGGATTCGCCAGCCTCCCGCGCCTCCATATCACAACCAGCCTTCATCCCAATGCCCAGCCCCCCTTGCTTTATATTTGGCAATGAATAAATCGCACTTAGTAATCAAATCAGGTCCTTTTGTGATGTCGTCCCAGATGACCACAGGTTACATGAGTTGGGCAAGTCTTGTTCACAGGGTCACATATGAAATGTGGTACACTCCTGGCTCTTGGATATCTATATCTATATTATACCACATGGAAGTTTCATGAATGGCTGAATTTTTAGCCACATCATATAGCTTAGCTGTATGATTATAAAGTCCACGGGTCCTGCATGGTCCCAGCTTTGAGTCCCGGGCTGTACTTTTACTCCTACAGCATGTATTTGTGTCTCTATGCTGGAATATCAGAAATAAAGGGCTGCATTTTTCTGTAGACACAGCACCAGCACTGTCATGGTGCCAGGGAGTTTGCTGTCAACGTGGCATGGTTTTTTTTTAAGATAGGAAGTTCACAATATTTTAATTGATAAACACTTTAAGAGGCCATGGGCCGTGGCGCAGTTGGTTAGAGCGCCAGCTTATTAGCACCAGTTCCTCAGTGGTGATCCAAAGGTCGTGGGTTCGATCCCCGGCTATGCCGAGATTGAACTCATGATACAATTTCACACATGAGCTGAGGCCCATGCCATAGGGTTAACCCGTTGTCCTTGTAAATCTGTGACCGGGTGGGTTGTCATGTCAGGGACCTGCGACATGACAATTCAGTGAGGCAGCACTATATCTGCTACAAGTAGGTCTCATCATGAAATGACTGAAATAATGTTGAAAGTGATGTAAAACCCCAAACAAGCAAACAAACACTTTAAGTGTTATTCATTTTTTCCTAAATTGAGTTCAAAGAGGTCATGAGAATATTGATAAAAATTGCATTTGATGTCACAGAAAGGGAAACTACTGTCACATGCTTACATATATATCAATGTATTCAATGATTTGAAAAAAGTTAATTAATCTGTCATGCAGATAACTAATTTGTGTCTGCTTCAACAACACAGCTGTTTGGAAAATGTGATGGATAATTGTTTATTATGATTGATTCAGTTTGCTTGATGTTTTTGTCATTTCCGATATCATTTTGCGCAAAATAGGCCCATAAATTTTCATTATTACATGATCTAAATGTGGGGTATCAATGCCATTCCTGAGCGAGATTGGCATGCCATTGTTTCACACACTCCGGACAGTGGACAAATGTTGATAGCAGTCAAAGCTGCAGAATAGGAAACTTGATGGAAATAAAATGAGCACCGCTGAGTGAACAGAGGTGAAGAGCATACTGAGCATGGGTGCGCAGGAATGGTGGTAGATTGTGGCGTTATTGCCTCGCATGCATGACAAATGCCTGGTCTGATTTCCTTTCTACTTGGCTAGCGATCCATTCCGCAGAGCAGCATTTCTGTGTTACACACGCTTGTACATTTCATACCTTTATCTCATTAATCAACGGTGAAAAATAATGCGCAGATTTCTTGGTGCAGCCACCCGAGAGGATTTGGGGAAATCTTCATTTGTATTCGGACAAGAGCAGAGACTGCTATCAATTAATGATACTCTCAGCAAATGTCCACACCAGGAGCATTCAATCAGCGAGCTCCGCTGCATACAGCCCGTGTCAGCTTGCCGTAATAACGTAATGAACCTGTCTGCCATTGTTAACATTCAGAATATGTAATGAGAAATGTTCAGATACGTATATATAAATATATATATTGGCCAAAAGATGATGGTCTTGTTCCTGTGATGTACAAGGTGTTTTATGTGCAATAAGAATGATAAATAGTTCTTTAAATTTTCCTATTACCATCATAAAATAGGCTTTCACTCATAACATTTGATGGAAGTAAATTAGGAGTAATATTTCATGAAAATAATAAAGGTTTGCGATTTGCTGATGGTGCATGCATAGATATATAGACAATTTGTAGAAATGAATAATCTAAATACTTATATAGCTGGCAAAGTGGACTGGAGTGAGGCATGTATATGTAATATGGTATGTACTGAGAGTAAAGCATTAATGGAGCTGTTGCCTGTTGGGCACTGGGGCTTGCTTTTAGTGGGCCATCTTGCCAGATAGGGTCTATATCCCTACTGAGCTGTGGGCACGGTGAGGGGGCGGACCACAGGAAGCATGTCCAGAAATATTGGGGGCATCCCTAGATTCCCAAGCATCACGTCTTATTTTGATGGTCATTTGATGTTGTTAACGGGCAAATTTTGTAACTAATGGTCAGAACGATAAATGCTTGATGGACTGATGTGGACTGAATGCTTAATGGCCTGCATGAAAGTGATCAGATGAGAAGGAGGGTGCAACCCCGGTGGATGTGGCACGAAGATGGGGTAGGCGTAGACTGCCAGACAAAGACATTTGCTGCTTGATTGCTTGTGATGCCTGGGGAGGGATGGAGCACAGCAAATCTCTGCACGGTGCCAGGGCAGGAGCCACCACTCGCAGCCAGTGGCTCCCCCTGCCAGACGGGTACAGGGCAGGAGCCACCACTCGCAGCCAGTGGTTCCCCCTGCCAGACGGGTACAGGGCAGGAGCCACCACTCGCAGCCAGTGGCTCCCCCTGCCAGACGGGTACAGGGCAGGAGCCACCACTCGCAGCCAGTGGCTCCCCCTGCCAGACGGGTACAGGGGTGGGGGCTTTATGCATTGTTCTCTTGAGTAGAGATGAGTCAACCGCTCGCATCAGTGTGATGAAGCATGAAGCAAATACTCTTGTCACAAGTGCCCTGTGATATAAAGGCTTTCTGGACAGACCGGCCAGCCATTCCTTAATGCCTTTCTTTCATGTTTAACCTTCAGTTCCATTCTCAGTGTCCTTGATCATCGTCGGTCTTGGAGCATATTTTTCACTGGGAAATGTTTGTGGTCTATGGTTTAGCGGTGTGTTTGTGTACACCTGTGTTCTAAGCCTGATCATTTATGTCCTGTGGTGGAGGATTGCTTCCTTATCCAGTGTCGTACACCCATCCTCCCGGCAGCCAAGTGTGACATCTAAGGCTGAGCCAATTTGCCATAGATTAGCCTGCAGAAAAACCCATTAAGCAGGCTGTGGAGTGTCTTGTAGAGTCAAGAGGTTAGGCTTTCTCAGGCAGAGTCCAGCGTCCAGCAAAGTGAACAGGGCCAAGAGCAGGTGGCTTCATGGCTTACATGGTGCCCTTCCTGCCAATATAAGGTGTGGCAAAGTACTGCCTCCTGGAGCTGGTCCAACTGAAACTGACAGTCATTTTAGGTCGCTAACCATGTATATTGGTATGGCTGTAACTGTGACATGGAGAGAAATTGACTTCTCGGACCAGTCCTTGGCAGAAATTACAAACCTGCACCGTGTCATTTATCAGTGTAATTTGTCAGAATTGGTTAGGATTGGTGGGTGTGAATCATGAGCAATCTGAGAGGTTGAGGAGACTTATTGTACCCAGCTCACCGGTGAGCAGCTCAATCTTGTATCACAACAGTGAGCAGTTCGACCTTGTATCACAACAGTGAGCAGTTCGACCTTGTATCACACCAATGAGCAGTTCGACCTTGTATCTTACCAGTAAGGAGCTTGACCTTGTATCACACCAGTTCAACCTTTTATCACACCAGTGAGCAGTTTTACCTTGATTGCTTTCTGAAATTCTCAAGATGTAATGAAGTGTTATCAAAGTAGTTTAAATCTTAATGCTCACATATTGTCCTGGTATGGGATCTTGGCCTGGTATGGGATCTTGGCCTGGTATGGGATCTTGGCCTGGTATGGGATCTTGGCCTGGCATGGGATCTTGGCCTGGTATGGGATCTTGGCCTGGTATGGGATCTTGGCCTGGCATCGGATCTTGGTCTGGTATGGGATCTTGGCCTGGCATCGGATCTTGGCCTGGTATGGGATCTTGGTCTGGTATGGGATCTTGGCCTGGTATGGGATCTTGGCCTGGTATGGGATCTTGGCCTGGCATCGGATCTTGGCCTGGCATCGGATCTTGGCCTGGTATGGGATCTTGGCCTGGTATGGGATCTTGGCCTGGCATCGGATCTTGTCCTGGTATGGGATCTTGGCCTGGCATCGGATCTTGGCCTGGTATGGGATCTTGGTCTGGTATGGGATCTTGGCCTGGTATGGGATCTTGGTCTGGTATGGGATCTTGGCCTGGTATGGGATCTTGGCCTGGTATGGGATCTTGGCCTTGTGTGGGATCTTGGTCTGGTATGGGATCTTGGCCTGGTATGGGATCTTGGCCTTGTGTGGGATCTTGGTCTGGTATGGGATCTTGTCCTGGCATCGGATCTTGTCCTGGTATGGGATCTTGGCCTGGCATCGGATCTTGTCCTGGTATGGGATCTTGTCCTGGTATGGGATCTTGGTCTGGTGATCATCTGATCTTGTCCTGATGATCAGATCTGGTCCATTCCATCACATCATGCTCTTATCATGACAGAACTCTCTCTAAATATATTCATAATATAATACATTCATAAAGTTTCATATGCAATAATAATTCTTTATGCGCTATCTTAGTCTAGGACAACTTCACGTTTCTTCAAGTTTGGCTGTGTCAGTTATAAGTACCACTGCCCTGCTCCTTTCAGAATGAAAGTGGTAAATACAAATAGAGAGATCAAGCTTAAATGGTCATTTGGTTTTGTCCATTTGTAAATGTTGACAAGCTGAGCAGGATGATGGGCAGTACAGTGTGGCCATAAGAGCAGTAAATAGCATGGAATAGAGCAGAAATATAGATGTATGCCATCATCTGCAGCCATTGTGTGCGCTGTCGTGGAGGAAGCTGCAGCAGTAATGCACCATTGACTCGAGGCAGGATTGGCACAAATAATGTCAAGTTGTTGCCACAGACGTGGTTATATGGTTCACACTGGCAGTGATTACTAACCACATCGCTGGCATGCTTTATCCATCGCCCGCTGAAAACCAAATGTCAGGAAACAACAACTTTATTACATTGAAGACGTCGTAAAAAAAGACATAGATGTGATTTACTGGCTGGCAATTTATGATTTAATTAAAACAATACATCCAAAGAGGTAGTTTGCTGCTATATTTTTGCATGAATATTGCTTGTTTTGCTTTTCAGAGATTAAACGATCTAAAGCTCCAGCAGTGCCCCCTACTGATAGACTGCCAAATAGAATGATAGAGGCCACAAAAAGGGGTAAAAACTACAAAATGTATCCCATCTATTCTGGGCACAGTTCATGGCTTTATTTATATACTCTGATTGAAACCTCTTTTCCTTCTTATTCTTCAGATATTGCCTACTTGTGTGTGTCCATCAGGGTGCATACATGACAATAAGCTTATTTCTCAGATATATATTTAAACCATTCTGCATAGGGAAGAGATGATAAAGAAACAACATTTTCTTAACTCCTTGAAATTTTAAATAAAAGGTTGGAATTTAGAAACTCACCCCAAAAAATTAATATGGTTATTTTTTTACAACAAGGCCTATATTATTCAAAATATAGCTAGAAATTTGAGATTATTTTTCAAAATCATCAACATTATTCTTGTGAATTCATTGGTCTGCTTGACTCACTTGATCAAAATTCTGCAAAAGCTATCTGAGAAATTAACAACTTGTTTTAAGTGGTTCCCACCTAAATGTGAATATAAATGTGCATTCATAGATCATGTAAATCTATGAATGCACCATGGTTGTCTTACTCTCAGATTTCATCACGCTATTTATACCGGAGCTGTCTTACTCTCAGATTTCATCACACTATTTATACCGGAGCTGTCTTACTCTCAGATTTCATCATCCCATATATACCGGAGCTGTCTTACTCTCAGATTTCATCATGCTATATACATACCGGAGCTGTCTTACTCTCAGATTTCATCACACTATATATATATACCAGAGCTGTCTTACTCTCAGATTTCATCATCCCATATATATACCGGAGCTGTCTTACTCTCAGATTTCATCATGCTATATACATACCGGAGCTGTCTTACTCTCAGATTTCATCACACCATATATACCGGAGCTGTCTTACTCTCAGATTTCATCACACTATATATATATACCAGAGCTGTCTTACTCTCAGATTTCATCATCCCATATATATACCGGAGCTGTCTTACTCTCAGATTTCATCACACTATTTATACCGGAGCTGTCTTACTCTCAGATTTCATCATCCCATATATACCGGAGCTGTCTTACTCTCAGATTTCATCACGCTATTTATACAGGAGCTGTCTTACTCTCAGATTTCATCACACCATATATACCGGAGCTGTCTTACTCTCAGATTTCATCACACCATATATACCGGAGCTGTCTTACTCTCAGATTTCATCACACTATATATATACCAGAGCTGTCTTACTCTCAGATTTCATCATCCCATATATATACCGGAGCTGTCTTACTCTCAGATTTCATCACACCATATATATACCAGAGCTGTCTTACTCTCAGATTTCATCACACCATATATATACCAGAGCTGTCTTACTCTCAGATTTCATCACACCATATATACCAGAGCTGTCTTACTCTCAGATTTCATCACACTACATAAATACCAGTGTTGTCTTACTCTCAGATTTCATCACACCATATATACCGGAGCTGTCTTGCTCTCAGATTTCATCACACCATATATACCAGAGCTGTCTTGCTCTCAGATTTCATCACACCATATATACGGAGCTGTCTTACTCTCAGATTTCATTACTCCAATCTGCTGGCAGTACACATTGTAAAGCTATCCTGTGTTGCCAAAATGAATAGTATACAATACATGTGCAGGATTCAGCTGAGATGAACAGTTGAGTATTCTGTGGCATTGCTGGTGCAATGTGGAGGTGGAAGGATCCCTATAAATATGTATTCTCTGCTTTGCTTATGGACCTTTTCTTGTTTCAGTGTCTCCAGCAAACATGAACACCAAACATCTCTTTCATACTCCCAGTTTCCCTGAGTGGTTTAATGACTCCCCAAGATCTTTGTTGGTGGTTTAAAAGTTTCACTGGGTAACTTTAGTGATTTGGTGGTTTCACTAGGTCACTTTAAATAGGTGTGTGGCTCCCCTTGGGAAAATTGGGCGATTTAATGGTTTCACTAGGGGACTTTGGGCGATTTAGTGGTTTCACTAGGTCATTTTGGGTGATTAAGTGCTTTCACTAAGTCACTTTGGGTGATTAAGTGGTTTCACTAGATCACTTTGGGTGATTAAGTGGTTTCACTAGGTCACTCTGGGTGATTTGTGGTTTCACTAGGTCACTTTGTGTGATTAAGTGGTTTCACTAGGTCACTTTGGGTGATTAAGTGGTTTCACTAGGTCACTTTTGGTGATTAAGTGGTTTCACTAGGTCACTTTGGGTGAGTAAGTGGTTTCACTAGGTCACTTTGGGTGATTAAGTGCTTTCACTAGATCACTGTGGGTGATTAAGTGCTTTCACTAGATCACTGTGGGTGATTAAGTGCTTTCACTAGATCACTTTGGGTGATTAAGTGGTTTCACTAGGTCATTTTTTGTGATTTGTGGTTTCACTGGGTAACACTGGTCTATTCAGCGGCTCCATCATGGAGTGCATCATGGAAATTATCACAATAATTCATAAACACAAGATGTTTGGACTTCTGTGACTCGCATATATACCTATGCTTATATATATATTATGACTTTATGTTGAAGATGCTTTGAGTGTTTGTTAACTTTTGATACTCAGATTGGTCATGAAGTAAGCATCCCATCAGATTCTCATGGTGTACGTGTGTTTGTATTTGCAGTGCTGCAACCCAAGCCACCAGAGGGCCCCGGAGAGATGGGTAAACCTGTTATAATCCCCAAAGACAGGGAAGGCGAGATGAAGGAAAGATTCAAGATCAACCAGTTTAACTTACTCGCATCAGAGATGATCTCCGTTAATCGCACGCTACCAGACGTCCGCATGGAGGCGTAAGTGATATTCATTTGTATTTATGAGAGAATTATGTCATATTTTTTCCAATAAAATTGTCATACTTTTATGAGTTCAGATAGCTAGGTCACCTAATATTGTTTATGTCATATTTATCTAGATTATCATTTTATTATTGGCTGAGCTGATAGTGATGGAGCGATTCTAGTTATATTGAATTTATTGCATTGGTTCCTGTATCCTGTTTGTAATAGTGTTCATGTGAAATAAAACAATGGCATGTTAGGTATGCTGGAGAAAATATGGTGTGACATGCATATATATACAGGATGTCGAGGTGTCGGCTCGAAAGGAAATATGTGTACTGTTGTATAAAAATGTGCATAATATGTAATACATGGCCACAAGCTGTTGCGATGTATTCATGCTGCAAAGCATGCATGATGTAGCGGAGTACAGAAAGTGTGCACACGGAGGGTGATTGGTTCTACAACTGTAAATGCTCCCCTAAGCCCCCACCCCCTCCAAAAAAAGGATATAGCCTCTCATAGCCACAAAGATCAAACCCTATTATATCACGTGAAAATGTACTGGAGGATTTTGTGAGCATGTGAAAATGATTTGAAATGTCAAGTTTCACCTTGAGCGTGAGCGTGAATATTTTGACTAGTGGCATTATAGGGGTCATGCTAGCTATGCATATCATCGTTGTCCCACATGAAACATTTTCTATCTCTGATAGAAGCAAATATATATGCGATCTCGGATTTATTGTCTATCTCGCACCCATAGAATACAGATAGTTGGTCCCTTGGTCATCCAATAACACTCTGGCTGCCATGGGTTTCTGACCATTATCTGGTGAGTGTAAACATGTAGCAAAGAGAAACTCTGTCAGTGAAATGCTGTTAATATCTAAGCTTAATCTAAGCTGTCAAGTACATGAGAGTACAGTCAGGATTATATATATATTTTTTACATTTTTAGCTTTATTGATTAAAAATAATCTTTTTGAAAAATAATAAGCTCTCCTCTGATCAGACTTTTGTTTGAATATTGGAATATTTAGACTGGCAGGGTTAACTGAAATGGATGAGCTTGTGTATGTATGAGTGCTCATTTCATGATTCATTTCATGTATCTTTCCTATGGGAAACCAGAAATATCATGATCATAAATGTTGCAGAGAGAGTTTGTATTTGGTATAAACACAGGGGTCGGCGATGGAAGCCAGGGGCTTATAGGATGCAGGCTTGTAGGAATACTGTGATATTAGCAGGACATCCATTGATAAATGCCATGCAACATGCACAGGAATTGCCTTGTGTGTCATTGAAAGTCTATTCTGTATCACTGCCCTGCATCACAGGGACGAGCAGAATTAACCCCTCAAGTGTCATACATCCCCATTACCAAGGTGTGACCAAGAATCCCTCAAGTGTCAGGGAGGAGGGCTTCTTCAGCAGGGTGGATGATCAAGGGTTACCCTTCTGGTGTCATGGATAATGAGATGTGGTCAGGAGTGACTCTGTCAGTGTCATGGATGACTGAATGCGATCAGTAGTGACCATTCCAGGGTCATGGATGATAGAACATTACCAGGATTCACCCTTCCAGTGTCATGGATGACTGAATGCAATCAGGAGTAACCCTTCCAGTGTCATGGATGACTGAATGCGATCAGGAGTGACCCTTCCAGTGTCATGGATGACTGAATGCGATCAGGAGTGACCCTTCCAGTGTCATGGATGACTGAATGCGATCAGGAGTAACCCTTCCAGTGTCATGGATGACTGAATGCGATCAGGAGTAACCCTTCCAGGGTCATGGATGACTGAATGTGAGCAGGAGTAACCCTTCCAGTGTCATGGATGATTTCATCGCTGCTGCATATCATGCTCATCCTCTTGTTGATTCTATGTTTAGAATTATGCCATAATGTGGCGATAAGGACATGGCGGTGTCATAAAATATTGCACTTGGGCTCAGACGTGACAGGAGTAGATGTGTGATGGTGACTGCCTGCTGCCTCACTCAATACACAACCATCAACAAGTGATGAACGACACATATCTGTTATAGGCATAGCAGCTTTAAGCAAGAGTAACGATGCTGGCATCACCTCGGTGCGGGGTGTTAAGGTGCAGCCCAGCCTGGTTTATGGGTGATCATTCAGTCTGGCATCGTTAATTGACAAGTTGTGATCTTGTACACAGAATGAGCATATTGGCTCAGCATGGTTGGGATGTGAGGTGTAGATCCGTAACTCTGGCCTTGGTGTTGATTTGATGGAGTGAGTAAATGTGTCGATAAATTGTATTAAGGCTGTTTGCAGTTCACTGCCTATAATATCAAAAGAAAAATTGCCCCAGCTTGTCCTAACACATGGTCACCAAGCCAAGCTATGCCAAGGTGTGGCTTGTGGTGGCTGAATCAATCCAATCAGGATGTTATACCTTAATAACAGATAAGACCTCTGCAGCATGACTTGTTTAAGGAGGAAATCATGGGCTGGCAAATAAACATACAAACGGTTCATACTTAATGCTAAAAAATTAGCTTAAAGCATCAATACCCAACAGCAAGGATCTGCACTATATCAGGCTCAGCCCTGGAGATTTCATATATTCTGATACTGCAATTTGACAATGCACATTGCCTACGGCCGTAAAGGCTGTGGTCACAGTTTAGCCAAGCCATGCATGGACATAGATATTCAGTCACAGGAGAAATATTGGGCAAACCGGGCCATGATTCTAGCTTCCATGACACTACAATAATATGCAGTGTTGAGACTGGCGTTGGTTTAAGTGCAGCTGGTCACATTTTATGCTGACAAAGTGGGCACAGTGGACCCATCTGTTAGCATTTGCATCCTCTGTCTAATATTGAACATTGCCACATTGGTGGAGAAGCCAGGCGTGGAGGTGGCAGAGACACAATGCCCTCTTCTAGAGATGTTCACATGGCAGTGACTCGCTCACACTCCACCATTGCTGCCAATGCCCAGAGCCTCGGCAGGGTCACCATCAGTTTACTGTTATTTAGTCCTTTCAGGCTTGTGGCACTGATAGCATTATCCGTGATGACATATATTACTGCAGGTTCACAAAGGCACCATTGTTTGCCTAACAAAGATGTATGAGCTGCTCAAATATAGAATGAAATCACAGGCAGGTTCTGATATCAAAATACAGTCACTTTATTGCATGGTAAAACCTCAATGATGAGTGTCAGAATGTCTGATTTAACACAATGTATGGTTGGATAAGCTTTGGGGAGAATATTTGAAACCAGACTAGTGAAGCATTTGAGTGAAATGGATGCCCTGATTTTACAGTATCTGGCCAAATATGCTTTCCATGTCAGTAATTAAGCAGTAAACATACTGTGCGCATCATACACAATCAGTGAGTGAAAGATTGTAATGATAAATGGTGCAGAGCTTGGGAAATCCTATCAAGGTCCTTTTCTGTGATAAGTAAGACATCAGAAGCAGGTACTGTGGCTACACGCAAGATTATATCATACTTTGGACTTGTCTGCTATGGCTTTTTCTGAACCAGTGTCCTGCAGATGTTTGACACTAACAATTTGCAAATAATAAAGAACCGCAATCTTTCTTTAAAAAGAGTGAGACATTTTGCATTGTGGCTTGGTGGCAGGGTTCTTTCAGTGACTGGGAGTTATATGAATTGTGCTGAAAAGTTATTTATACCAACATTTAATGTTTGGCATAGTTCTTCAGAATGTGATCTATGCCTGACAGGCAACCAATATGCACAGATTTTTCTGATTTGTTGCACTTCTTGGACATTATATGCATGAAGAAAGATTTGAGCTTGAAAGGATAGTTCTGTCAGCTGAATATAACTTTATTGATATTAGAGGCAAAAATATGTTATGCAGAAGTATGGAATGACAGACATGTCTTTTTAGAATGCTTCAAACATTTAGGCTAAATAACAGTGGAAGGGCATAGATAGGTTCTTTTAGAACTGGTCAATGAATAAGTGGCATATATAATATATATAATATGTTTGCGGTGGTAGGACACCCAGGCAGGCAACAAATAAGCTGCTGAGATTGAGTATTGTAGCCTAGTAGAAGCAGGGCACACAGTGGTGAACCTTGACCAAGACTGTCTGCACCACATGATTATTGTATCTGCCTCACAATGAGATGAGCCCAGAAATCACAGACAAATGTGACACATTGCAGAAAGCCCCTGAGTTAACAATCTGCATGGGCCCACTGTGCAGCTCTGTCTGTCTCCCTCTCAAATGCTTACAATACCAATATGCAGAAAGCCCCCAAGTTGACAATCTGCCTGGCCCACAATGCAATTTTGTCTCCCTCTCAAATACTTCAGACACCAACATGCAGAAAACCCCAGAGTTAACAATTTGTCAATCTAAAGAGACAGATTCTATCTGTTTTCCACGAGAGTCAATTTTTGTTTTGTTTTTTTTTAATTAAAAGAAAAATTAAGAAATATATTTGCAAATAATTGCTTCTCACATAGATATACACCTGGAATATCCAGTGCCTCATTATTGTTATCTCAATATAGCCTCAGTTTGAGACAGGTGGAAAAAAGGAATAAAACAATGTGAGGGTGACAGAGTCAGGTTCCATATTTAGGCATATTAGTTTTGACAATCTGGAGGCATTTCCAGGAAATGTTCACATACATTACAAACAAAAAACAAAAAACAAAAAATCAATGACCAGCACAGCTCCAAGGCTTCTGGTCTATGTTTTATCATTTGTAAGGATGGTTACATCCCTTTTAAGTTTGCTTCAACAGGGCAAAATGTTGAAATATCAGATTCCTGTGTTTTGTCACTGGTTTCATTGCTCATGCTTGCTTTAGCTCAGCAGTTTTGTTTCAGGATAATTGTTCTTTGAAATCAAACAATGAACTGAATGAAATGCGGTCTTCAGTTCACAAGATCAAACTGCCTGATGAAAAAGAAGAAAGCAAGAAAATGAAAAATGTTCTTTTTTTCTCCCTTTGTCATATTTTGGAGACTGATTGATCAAGAATATAGAATCGTCATTCTGTTTGTGAAAGGAAAGGAATGGCGGCCTCAGTGGAGAATTGAGTTGTGGGGTTAAGGTGATGGCAGGCCATATCCTGCACACAATGGTGGCTCAGCATTTGGGTAAAGCTCCATAACACTTGAAATAGACCAGGCCCATAAGGACGCTGATAAATGATTTACTCAGTGAATTTTGGTTGTAGAATAAGACAGGAGCGGGAGAGTTTAGTTCGCTCATGGGACGTCGAGCTCCAGCTGTCTGTCTGGCCGTGTGGTAATACAGATTTGTGATTGTTCTATGCGTATATCCTGGGACATCCAGTACGACGATATTAATACGATAGACATTGGTCATAACATAGATAGCCAGTATCGGAGCATAGTACTTAAGATGTCAGTATGGTCAGAGATGACCCAACTAATGATATGAATTCTTTTGGAACTTGTTAGTCAACAATGGAACTTAATGGCATTCAAATTCACAATGGTACCCATCAGCGCCCTAAATCCTCAGACACAGAATGCTATGGTTACATTCAGTCTCTAAGTGAATCGGAACTTCATCATGTCCATTAGCTAGTGTTTAGAAGCACTAATTGTTCTCTCTTTCAGTGAAATGACCTTAAATTATGGAAATCCTTGGTTGGCTAGTTTGTTCCAGGATGATTGACAGACGCTTCTATTACTAATATCTCTACATGTATGAATAAATGTCTACATTGAAAGTATCTATTATTGGAGAAAGGCACTAAGTATTGTTGTCATATGTTGATAGTGCTTGTACTTGTCCATGTACTTCTAAAATGAGTGACATGTAGAGAACCATAAATAGTTAATCCAAATTACTACATTTTAGCATCTTGGTGGCATGCTTATGGGCTTTCCAGATTAAGCTCATAGATGAAGATATAAATGTTGAAATGCATGTTGTATGCGTAATCTTTGCCTCACAGACAAATGCTGCACTTTGCATATCATATGAAGTGTAAAGTTGGGAGGCCAAGTTGCTGTTGGCATTGACTGATATACCGCTCGGCTCCTTGCCAAGTTCATTGTTCTTATGAATCTTACATTTAATAGTCTATTAGTTGTTTCTTATATCCACTTAATATGTCTACATTTTATTGTAATCAGAATAATATGCATTCATTAACCTTATCAAAGTTAATTCCTGTTTCCATTTATTTCATATCACCTGGTATAACTGTTGTGATTGTTAGTGAAATGAAAAAAAATATGATAATTAATATACAGTTGTAATGCCACAGGCATTTTGGCACACAATATTAAATTAATTCCGCCTTCTTGTGCAATGGAATTTGTTTTTGAAATAACATTATATACTATCAAATTTACATGATGCAGACTGATGCTTTCAAATGACCTCAAAATAATAACAGAGAAGGAAAATTATATTTAAAATTATTTGAAAGCATTTTGAAAATTATTACTCCCTTGTTTGTGATGATTACCTGAATAAAGACAGTGATGATAACCAATGCATATAATACTTAAAATATACTTAGAATAAAACTTAAAATAAAATACATTTGCTGTGTGATAAGATATAGAGCATCATGTGTGGGATGTGTTTCAAGATTGGCATCAGTTTAGCATGTTTATGATGTGGCATCTTCCCACCAACCCTCTCTGAAGCTTCATTCCAACACACAAGCTGCAGAAGAAAGAGTGGCACTTAAGTGTGGTTTAGAGGAGTAAGAAAAATGTGGCTGTCTCTTTGAGCATTGAATAAGAAGAGACAGATAAGGAAGAAGTAAGGGATAGATGATTGTAGCCGTGCATTATGCAGTAGGATTCCAGCACAGCACACCATTGTGTCGTCAAACATACAAGCATTGATACAGTGCGGGGTGGGGATAATGGCCCATAGCAGCCCAACCATTCTCTGCTCTCCCTGCATATGATGACGGAGGATACAAGCATTGATACAGTGCAGGGATAATGGCCCATAGTGGCCCAACCATTCTCTGCTCTCCCTGCATATGATGACGGAGGATACAAGCATTGATACAGTGCGGGGATAATGGCCCATAGCAGCCCAACCATTCTCTGCTCTCCCTGCATATGATGACGGAGGATACAAGCATTGATACAGTGCGGGGATAATGGCCCATAGCAGCCCAACCATTCTCTGCTCTCCCTGCATATGATGACGGAGGATACAAGCATTGATACAGTGCAGGGATAATGGCCCATAGCAGCCCAACCATTCTCTGCTCTCCCTGCATATGATGACGGAGGATACAAGCATTGATACAGTGCAGGGATAATGGCCCATAGCAGCCCAACCATTCTCTGCTCTCCCTGCATATGATGACGGAGGATACAAGCATTGATACAGTGCGGGGATAATGGCCCATAGCAGCCCAACCATTCTCTGCTCTCCCTGCATATGATGACGGAGGATACAAGCATTGATACAGTGCAGGGATAATGGCCCATAGCAGCCCAACCATTCTCTGCTCTCCCTGCATATGATAACGGAGGATACAAGCATTGATACAGTGTGGGGATAATGGCCCATAGTGGCCCAACCATTCTCTGCATATGATGACTGAGGATACAAGCATTGATTAAGTGCGGGGATAATGGCCCATAGTGGCCCAAACATTCTCTGCATATGATGACGGAGAATCCTAGCATTGATACAGTGCGGGGATAATGGCCCATAGTGGCCCAACCATTCTCTGCATAAGATGACGGAGGATACATGCATTGATACAGTGTGGGGATAATGGCCCATAGCGGCCCAACCATTCTCTGCTCTCTGTGCATATGATGACAGAGGATACAAGCATTGATACAGTGCAGGGATAATGGCCCATAGCGGCCCAACCATTCTATGCTCTCCCTGCATATGATGACGGAGGATACAAGCATTGATACAGTGTGAGATAATGGCCCATAGTAACCCAACCATTCTTTGCCCTTCCTGCAGACAAGCATTGATACAGTGTGAGATAATGGCCCATAGTAACCCAACCATTTTTTTCCCTTCCTGCATACAAGCATTGATACAGTGTGAGATAATGGCCCATGGTAACCCAACCATTCTTTGCCCTCCCTGCATACAAGCATTGATACAGTGCAGAGATAATAGTAGCCCAGCCTTGCATACACACACTACAATGCCAGCAAATCTGTCTCTGTCAGGCATAGATTTATCATATCACAGCACACCTTTACCTGACAAGTGCAGGCAGCAGACGTGCCCTCTACCTTCCTCATAGAGCTAATAGTGAGGCGGAGCACATGTGGCATTATGCCGAGGCTTGCTGTGATTGTATGCATCATATCACATCCATCAGTGCCTCAATCTCTCACTGCTCTGCCATACATCATGTACGTTTAATTGCTGCTGTGTAAAACGCAACTGCTGCATACCATGCTTATTGCTTCGTTTGCAAACGATGGCCTGACATTACAATATATATGTCTCATATAAAGGTGGCCTGACATTAATATGTCTCATCTAGAGGTCTGGATGTCACCAGTCATATTATACCAGTGTAATATTACTAGATATGTCTCATATGGGGACCAAATGCTTTCATAATAGTGTTAAGGTTGTCTGGCAAATGTATATATATATTTGTAGATAATTGTCTCAAATGGGGCCTGTGATAATATTACCATCTTTTAGTATAGTGCTTCAGGCAGATGTCATTAGATATGTCTCAACAAAGTATATAGAATATAAGGGAAAAACTATTATTTAAAGGCACTAAATGATTACATCTAAGAGTACTGAAGGATATGATATTAGAGCAATGTTTAGCCTAAATGGATTAATTTGTTCCCATTTAAAGTGATTTCCAACTTGTACCATTTTGCATGATATGAAAAATTAACACATGGAAGCTAAGGTTAATATTATCATAATCCCCCAGATCCTAATGAAATAAAGTCACCACTCACTGGCTTGATCTTTGCACAATAAATCTTGCCAAATCCTAGCTAATATAAAAGTCGTTTTAAAAGCTATTGGTAAGGTTTGAGTAGCAGAACAATAAAATCTTTAAAATTGCCAAAAATGCCTGATACCTTAAGTGACTCTTCAAAAAAAATAATAAATCCAAGTTAATGAATCTGCCATGTTAGGTTGTCATTATATGAATATTGGAATCTATTGAAGTTCTATAAGCAGAAGGCAGGTGTAGTGGATTGGTTGGAATATTAGCAGCAGTTTTGGCGAGTTCGCAGTGGAATACTTTGAGGAGTTATCGAGTCCACATATTGCATGTCTGTCTTATGTCGGGAAGCTGCACCTTGCAGATTTGGCATTAATTATTACTATACAGCTTGTATCAGAGAAACTAGTAATTAAGGCAAATACATGGTGAAGCTCTGTGCCACATTTACTGGACGTTTATATGGATTATATATCATGTTGCTGTGAGTAAGCCGCACAATGATATAAAGTAATGGGAAGTATAACGCCCAGTAGCACCTGTCATAGGAAGATATACTACACAAATTGGACTTTTTTGTAATTGTTCTGATAAATATAAAAATCAGACCTAGTCATGCACACAATGCCATTGAAATTGATGTGGATATAAATATATATATATATATATATATATATATATATATATATATATATATATATATATACATTTTGTCAGACAAGACTTGAGTTTTTATAGATTTGGCATCAGTAGCATATCATATCTGTGGGTATAATTGACAAAACATAAATTTCTGTGTAAAGCGAGATGAATCTCAAATATGTGAGTGTGCAGTGGTTGTTATGGCGACCATGTCAGCCAGCCTATTGTGATATTAAATCAGGCCGAGTGATAAGAGGCTGATATATCATCTTAACTCTGCTGATCTTAATCATATTTATGAGGCTCGATTACAGAATGACATTTTAAAAAAACCATTGAAATAATAGAACTGGGTCTGGATGTTAATATATTAGTCATCTGTTTTGCTTTATTTGTAGGTACATTTATCTGAAAGACTTTTTATTCTGTTTTGTTCATGGGAAAGGCATTTAGGAGTATTGATGAACATTAGTGATCTCAGTTAAGAATTGAAACTTGGACATCTTGATGAGTAATTTGAATATATGGTTGTGGAATAAAGAGGAAACTGCTGATGTAACAGTTGATTTTATAGAATTGTATAGATAAGGTGTAACAAGACAGAGACACATGCTTAAGCCCACTGTTAATACAGTGGCTATGGTAGCCCTAAACTGTGATGATGTAACTGGAATGACAGGTACATTGCCTCCAAGGACAACCTCTCGTCAGATGTGGCAGAAGCGATTATGATAAATGTCGTCTGCCAGCAAAGGTCAATAAATTCTTCATGAAGGTGCAAGGCAGGAGAGACATGTGATAAATAATGCTGTTATTTTATTCAAGCATTGTCTTCATCACAGACTTGCAGCACAAAACAGGACCCGAAAAATTAAATGTTGTATATCAAGATGCTCCTTCAGTTCAGGCTGGTATTCCTTGGAAAAATTAATTTTGACTCGTGAGGCTTTCACTTGATCAAATTGTGTGGGTTATACTCATTTCTGGTTGTTTTGTTTAGAACAGAAATAAAATCAATCTGTCTGGAATTTTGCTATAATTTTATGTATCTGAGCACTGTGGAGAGTTCCACAATGACCTCTTGAGCAGATACAAAGCTCACCCAACATTGACCTCCTCCGCATATGCTCAACCATTGGCCAGAATTAATAGCGACTGTTGGAGGAGGTTAATAGTGTCACCGTGTCCGGATCAGTGCTGGGTCTAGAATGCCGTTCTGCTGAGATGCGATTTCTCAAAGGCTTTTATTGTGGGCAGTGTCTCGGTATCTAAGGTGTAAATCACTGCATATCCTGACACTGGCGGAGTGTGTGGTCTTGTGGCTACAGACTTGCCTTATAAATTGTGGCATTGGTTTGTGCAGCAGCCGCCATATGACTCCTCCAAAGCAGATACAATAAAGGTCAACTCGGTCAACAAAGGGGGAGGTATGTTTGCACCTTGTGCTTGGATGACTGTGGCTCTTCGAGGTCCTCAAACAAGCTGAGTGGTAATGTAAGGCAGTCCGCCCCTGAATGTGGCACGGTGCTCGCTGAGGAGAAGGCAGACAAGTCACACAGTCACGTCCACTCTCTGTACATCCATAGTCAACATTTCTTCAATAGTTTACCAGATATTGTTGGGAGCAAATATCAGAGCTGCCAGAATAATGGCTTGTAGATTTTCATCATTGTCGTTTAGGAGAGAGAGATAGTCAAATGGGTGTCAGAACCTCCAAATCAAAGCCATTTTTTGTTTCCGTGAGATGATACCTTACATTCTATGGTGCAAATTACACCAGTGTTATATTTCCATTTTATTTGTAAACATGTCCCAGATGAAAGCGGCTGATTAACTTTTTGGCACAGATGTGAAATGCTATACATAGAACACTACAGTTGTATAAAAATAGCAATGGTGGACAAGATATGGCCACTTGCCAACTTACAAGTATATGTATCAGTTGTAAGGAATGATTCGTTTAGTCCACCCACTCACAAACTGCCATTGGCTATGTATATTTTCAAATGCTGGTAATTGCTATTTAAGTGGTAGCTATATGTTTATATATAAGCTTCACCCAAGGAAGACAAAATACAATTAGGCCTTGGCTGAGCTTTTTGCAGACTTTGACAATATGGCCATTCCTCTTCTCAGTCTGCGAGTTGTGCTGTCAAGTTAAATGTTGCGATGGTTGTTGTGACACTAAGTTGTGCCATTCAGCAGAAGTCTGAGATCCTGACAAGAGATCTGCTCATCTGCTATTGATTTATGCAGAAAATACATGAATGTCATGTCATATATGGAAATGGTGATCGTATCTGGCATATAGTCAATGCACTTTTGTATTTGTTGTTTATCAGTTTCCAGCAATTAGCTATAATTGGTTGTGATAATGATAATGCATTATGCAAAGTCTGAACAAGGTGCATTCTGCCGGTAACACAGCCATTAAGAGAGTAACATTTGGGGTTGAAATTTTTTGTCATTTCAATTGACTTTTCCGCAGGAAAGTTGGGTGATCTCATCAGAAAATAATAGAATCTGTGGTGGCTTTTATGGGTGGCATAGCCCCTCTTGTGGTAATAATGTCATTGTGAATTGCTTCACATTATCTGAGAGAATCTGCTTCTGAAATGACGAAGCCTTTTGTGGTGCAGCGCAGCATCTCAAGCAGACTGCCACTTGATCCGCTCGGCAAGTATTGGGAGACAAGAACTGGCCCAAAGACAACACAATTAATGGAGTGAGAGAAAGTGATATGTTTAACTAGATGATGTATGGTGAGGGGCAAGCAATCCTTACTTCCTCCTCATAAATATATTCAGCTCCTCTCTTTAGCATAAATCTAAGCCAAATGTGCTTGTAAATCATTGAAATTTGTGATGTAGAATTGAAAAATATGTGATTAATTAGCTGCAATCCAATTTGTCTTGTGGGTTACAAAGATAAAATTAAGTAAAATCATTTCTCATTTGTTCTTTTGTTCTTCTTGTTCAGAAATTGAGTGGTTTAAAAGTGTTTTGATTAATTTATAACTTGAAACTTTGTTGATGAATTTACCCCTCGGCATCTGAAAGTGCAGATATGTATCGTCATGACAATGTTGTCGGTCTGTCTGGCTGTCCATCCACACCATGACCTCAAGAGTGATTCTGCTCTATTATTTGAACAGTTACAGCAAATCACCTTAAAATGAAATGACTATTTGCACTTAGGTTGAAATAGAATTAACCACCCTGCCAAGGGGTGCATTTTGTTTGACACAATTCTCACTGCTCAAGTGGGCCCTGCTGCCATCTGTTGTGTTATATTCTGTCATGCAAGGTGAACTTTGTAGATACAAATGCTGAATGACAAGTAATTTCCTTTCAATCAGATTATTACACCCATAACTGTCTTTATACTGCTATCAAGATTCCAAAACTGATAGGTTTTTATCTATATGTGCATTTGTTGCCAAATGTATTCCCTCCACAGCATACGAAATGGCAGTCATCATCACATCAGCCCTTGACACAAGAGACACCTGGTGGATCAAAAATGCTGAAACTCAAGCAGTTAATATTTTGTTTTTTCCGGAAATAATGTTGAACAAACATATGGAATGGAGTTGGCAGACAGAGAGATGTCCACGGGAAGCTCCACTCCGGCTTATATTCTGTGCATCCTTCCCCACCCAATCCTTTAAACTGTTGTTACCGCACTGGCATTCTTAGTGATAGTCATGTCGATTGATTGCAGAATTACGTTATAGCATAGTATATATAGCTTTCTCAGGGGGAGGCTGAGACGAGTTTACAGGGGACCCGTCGACAAGATTGATCAATTTGAAAGCAGGGTTGGGCTTAATCATGGCGGTGAGGGCTTAATCATAGCCAAGGGACAAGTTGCGATTAGGGAAGCCTTGCAGCTACGTACAGGAGAGGAAAGCTTTCTTCTAATTGCCCATAGAATGTGACAAGATGAGAAACAATTGAATTCTGCATAATTTCATGCTGCTTAGCACAGCTCTTCATTACTAACTTGCAGGGCAAAATTTGTTCAATCTCCATAGAAAATTAGGCAATTTTGATGAAGCGATGAAGTTATTTTGATCTAGCCATAAAACCCCCCCAACGCATCTAAGCCCTCGTTGGAAAATATAAAGATGAAGTGTGAAGCTTCATACAACAAAGCAGTTGCGGTATTTAGGTGAAATATAACATTAAGCAAGTGGATCGGGATTAAACTAGTGATGAATAAGACTTGATAAATCACTTATGATCAACATTGCCTACAAGGTTTTGTTGGGTGTTTATGGTTTTAATTAAGCAATATTGTGACAAAATGGTGCTCGTAAATCTTTATCTTTTTCATTTACCCTATAAGGGATAATTTTATAATGAGTGCTTTATGTGTTATAATGGTCCAAGTCAAACAGGGTTAAGTTTTAGGAACAAATGATTTACCATCAAGTCATAGCAAGCTATAGATTAGTGCATATTATTGGATTACTTTGTGTATGATTCATCATTATATCTCTGATATATGTTTATCCCTGAGGCTCCGAAACACTATTTAATGAATTTGATCCTTCATCAAAGTTGTCTTCATTATGGACTTTTACATATGCATATATTAGGTATCTGTTGTCATGATTTTACCCATACATACATTTATTATAAGTCACCTCTGTGACTATTTGCTTTACTTTTAACACACACCCACACACACACACACACACACATGCATTATGATTCACTTGTATTATGAGTCACCTGTATTATGAGTCACCTGTATTATGAGTCACCTGTATTATGAGTCACCTGTATTATGAGTCACCTGTATTATGAGTCACCTGTATTATGAGTCACCTGTATTATGAGTCACCTGTATTATGAGTCACCTGTATTATGAGTCACCTGTATTATGAGTCACCTGTATTATGAGTCACCTGTATTATGAGTCACCTGTATTATGAGTCACCTGTATTATGAGTCACCTGTATTATGAGTCACCTGTATTATGAGTCACCTGTATTATGAGTCACCTGTATTATGAGTCACCTGTATTATGAGTCACCTGTATTATGAGTCACCTGTATTATGAGTCACCTGTATTATGAGTCACCTGTATTATGAGTCACCTGTATTATGAGTCACCTGTATTATGAGTCACCTGTATTATGAGTCACCTGTATTATGAGTCACCTGTATTATGAGTCACCTGTATTATGAGTCACCTGTATTATGAGTCACCTGTATTATGAGTCACCTGTATTATGAGTCACCTGTATTATGAGTCACCTGTATGACCTTTGCTGTGTTTTAACACACCCACACATGCATGTATTATGAGTCACCTGTTTGACCTTTGCTGTGTTTTAAGACACCCACACATGCATGTATTATGAGTCACCTGTATGACCTTTGCTGTGTTTTAAGACACCCACACATGCATGTATTGTGAGTCACCTGTATGACCTTTGCTGTGTTTTAACACACCCACACATACATGTATTGTGAGTCACCTGTATGACCTTTGCTGTGTTTATTTGGTTTGTTTCAGGTGTAAACGTAAAGCTTACCCGTCTGTCTCTGAGCTGCCAGATACCAGTGTGGTAATCGTGTTCCACAACGAGGCCTGGTCTACACTGCTGCGTACCATACATAGTGTCATCAACCGATCGCCACGCCCTCTGCTGAGAGAAGTCATCCTCGTCGATGATGCCAGTGAAAGGGGTATGTACACTGATGTCCTTCCCATAATTATTAAGATAATATCTGATGTGTAGTTTGAAAGTTATGTTGAAGCATAATGTGACATTTCTATCTATTTTCAGATTTCTTGGGGTCGGACTTGGAGAAATATATTGCTCAGCTTTCAGTGCCGGTGGTTGTGGAGCGAATGGGAAAGAGAAGTGGTCTCATCAGAGCTAGATTAAAAGGTACTCTCATGAAAAACAAGTGCAGTGTTATCCTATTTATATTTAGTCATTTTACAATCATCAAGAGAGGCGCTTCATCTTTGTGAATGGTATCAGAATGAATCATGCAAGTCTCGTATAAAAAATACATATATAAAAACCTAATTAGTTGTTCTATATTTGGGATAAGTTCTGCAGTGCAATCATATTGTGATTAGAAAGGTATATGACAAACATGAAAAAGTATGAAAAAAATATGGCAGCGTCACCACGTTATATTTGTCATCCAATCACATGCGTTTTTCATAATTTGCTATCCATTTAAAAGTCCTATTACCAAAGGAATTTCCATTTGAAAATCATATTACCAAAGGAATAAAGGAACAGATGAAGTTGGGAGGAGTAGCTCAGAAAAGATAATTCATTTATTTAGGATGAAAACTATTTTGAAAATACAAATAAATCTTCAATAATTATGTGATAGTGTTTAAGATACCAAGCTGCTATTACCATGAGGGTTTCTTCTGTAAAAGTTATTAGTATATTTTTAGATTATCTTGTTTATTTCTTGTGTCTTGCACTGGGTTGACTCCATATTTAAGCTTGAGATGCTGACTAAGCTATGCGGCATGGCAGGCTCCAGTCTCCATCTGCCGTTTATACAGGGGCTTTGTGCAACTGTATCCTCGGTGTGATATTCTCTACCGATCCCTGCATGGTGAAAGGCATGTCATGCCACTGTAAAATTCTCCAGTGCAAAGTGCTTTGCGTAGTCCAAAAAAAACCGTGGTAGAAAGTGACAATTTACACTTTGAACTTGTCAAGTATGGTGAGGGGTAATTGCAAGATATTCTTAAATGTACACCAGAGATGCCTGGTATTAGATAACAGAACAAAGTCTTATGTCTGAAGCTGAGCCATCACAAGCCATGCACCAGCCAGGCACTGTTCAGAGTATATTGGTGGTGATCCATTAGTGATACTTAGAGCTAAACGCAAGGTGTAAAATGGACGTGGAAAATGTGTGACACTTGCAAATGGATCAGAGTGGTACATTAGTGAGTGTATCAAGGGAAACCAGGGACAATGACCACATACAAGCCAGTTGAAACAACTGTCTGGATATGCAGCTGTGGCCATATATATATATATATATATATATATATATATATATATATATATATATATATATATATATATATATATATATATATATATATATATATATATATATATATATATATATATTTTTTACAAAATCTGAGAGCTATCGCAAAGTTGTCTAGAGGGCTGCCATTTTTGATAACAGGACAAATATAAGCCAATTAGAAACAATATATTATATATGTAATATGTAATATGATTTTTGATTGGCTGCTCTGGGAAAGGTTTTAGAAGATCATTATTGAAGCAGTTTCCACACATTTCCAAGAAATGTTCAAAAACATTACAAAAAAGCAATGATCAACATAGCTCTAAGGCCATTGGTCTATGTTTCTATGTTTTGATTATTTTAATTCATTTAAAGTAAGTACCCTCTTGATGAGTCGGAACATAAATCAACTTTAAAATAGGAATTAACCTAACACATACGGCATGACCTCCACCCCTGTACAGAGTGTGCTAGATTCATTCGGTTTTTCCACACAGTTCACCACATTGGCTTAAATAAAATACATGCCTCAGCTTCATTAGGAGTAATTTGCTGACATTTACCTTCTGTTAGTTTAATAGAGAGAGTTTGACATGTTTATATGTAATATATGTAGATGTGGTAGCCTGGCGGGTGTACAGATTTGCGAGACCTCGGTGAGCAGGGCACGACAATGTTAACTCAACTATTCATGGACTGCTATCAGTATAAGTCTGGCCATATCCATGATCAGTCATTCTGACAGTGCAGAGTCCATGGATACGCTGTAAAACACTTCATGGCGTCTTTACTCCATTCCTGCATCTGAATTTTTCTGGGCATTTCCGTGAATGAGAGTTTGGCAGAAATAGGAGAGCCCTATCCCATGCTACATGAGTCAAATATATTGAAATTAGGATGCTTTTAAAACAAAGGTAGTGCATAGATTTTGTACATCTGATTCCCAGAGGTGATTGCAGTAGAGTGGAGAGATGCTCAGGGGGCCAAGCTTCTCAGTGCCATCATGTCAGATATATACTGCGTAGAGTACAAGGTCAGCACCCCATAGGAACACTAGCACCATGCCCTGCCTCATCCCAGACATTATCACAGACCACAGAAACAAATCTACATTTATACTACATACATCAGTGAACTAACTGGGAGTGCTTTAAGGTTCATACTGCAGCCTGAAATCGAGCCAATTCTTTATCGTGGTTTGCTTCCTTATAGTAAATAGTAAATCATCAAGATATATTGCCACAGATCTAGCAGTACTATTGCCATGATATTCTGTCAGGAATCTAACTATACTGTACTCTACTGTCACATATCTAGCTGTGCTATTCATCATTAGATGCTGTCACATATCTAGCTATGCTAATTATCATTAAATGCTGTCACATACTGTATACAGAGAAAAATTCGCGCCGTTTTATTTTCGCGCCATCGCCGTTTTCGACAGGTTCACACCGTTTTATTTTCACGAAATTTGGATTTCTAAAGTCTATGGATTTCACAGAATCTGCACGCGAAATCCGCTTGTTGATATCTTGTTTAGAAGCAGAGAAAATCGAGTTTGAAATCTGCTAAAATTTTTGAATTACAGTGAAATTTTTGGAAAACAATGTTGTTTTGTGCTTCATATACAAGGTAATTCTGTTTAAATCATAACTGACATGAAGAAACATATTATTTTTGTTAATCAGGACCGGCAATTCAGGCATCTGGTACAAATTTTGGGCTCCTAAAACATAATACTAATTATCTCAGCTGTCACTGGGTCAATATGGTCATGCTTGGTATCAAAATGACCGGGAGAGTCCCCTCTTCAATTTCGCGTCCATTTAATTTCGCGAATGACGTCCTGGCGCGAATTAACGCGAAAATAAAAAGGTTGCGAAAATTTGTCTGTATACAGTAGCTAGCTATTCTAATCATCATTAGATGCTGTCACATATCTAGCTATGCTAATCATCATTAGATGATGTCACATATCTAGTTATGCTAATCTTCATTAGATGCTGTCACATATCTAGTTATTCTAATCATTAAATGCTGTCACATATCTAGCTATGCTAAATCATTAAATGCTGTCACATATCTAGCTATACTAATCATCATTAAATGCTGTCACATATCTAGCTATGCTAATCTTCATTAAATGCTGTCACATATCTAGCTATGCTAATCTTCATGAAATGCTGTCACATATCTAGCTATGCTAATCTTCATGAAATGCTGTCACATATCTAGCTATGCTAATCTTCATTAAATGCTGTCACATATCTAGATACTACCATCATTAAATCTTTGTACCTTTGTCATCACTGTATCTTTGCAAAAATGTGAGACTATTCTATCAATAGATGTTGCTTTGTTTTTCCTGTGTATTGATGTTTGTTTGATGGTGCTTTCCAGGAGCAAGCAGAGCGCGTGGCAAAGTGATAACTTTCCTTGATGCACATTGTGAGTGTACAGAAGGATGGCTGGAACCCCTCGTGGCCGAGATACACAAAGACAGGTGAGGAAACAATATGGCATTATAGTTAAGATGTAATCTTAATGATTGACACTTTATATAAAACAGGTTTGTCATTGACATTACTGTTTCCATATTTTGTCTATGGCTTGATAAGTCTGTAATATAATTTAGTGAGCTTATATGGGTGTGTCTGGATATGACTCAGGTTGTCCTAGTTGGTCTGTATCCAAGAGATAATCTTGTCATTCCAGCTCTGCACCTTAATGTGATGCCTTCCACTCAACAAACTGCAAGCAAATTATCAATCATCATTTGTGATGTTTTAGCATGGTTTATAAAAAAAATATAGTTGTTTGGTATTTAAAGTGAATTCAAGGTGGTTATATATTGATTAAGAGTACAGACTTTCGTACAGTTGTTAACTTTGGGTCATGTAATTACAGAACGTCAGTGGTGTGCCCCATCATAGACGTCATCAGTGATGAGACTTTTGAGTATGTGACCGGCTCTGATATGACGTGGGGAGGATTTAACTGGAAGCTGAACTTCCGGTGGTATCCAGTGCCGCAGCGTGAGATGGAGAGGAGAGGGGGCGATCGCAGCATGCCGCTCAGGTAGGGATAACTATCCACCCATCCGCTTTCCATGGATATCTTGACACTTTTGTCATTTTCACATCATAGATGTCATTATCTGGCCAAAATAGCTCAATTGGTAGAGTATTCGCCTTGAGATCCAGGGGTTCTAGGTTCGAATCCTGGCCAGTTACTATCAACCGCTATGAGCAGACATTGTCTGGTATCAGCGGTATATAAATGTCAGCTTTACTTTTTACTTATCATAGATAAAGAAGTAGGATTTGTGTTACAAAAATTCCATTGCTGTGACGGTAACATAGAATATGCATAGATTTACCAATCAGTGAAAGATATGATTATATCTAAACTAAGGTATATGCTTTCTGTTTCAGATCCCCAACCATGGCTGGTGGTCTCTTTGCTATAGACAGAGACTATTTTTATGAAATTGGATCATATGATCATGGCATGGATATTTGGGGAGGTGAAAATTTAGAAATGTCATTTAGGGTGAGTAAATTATATTGGTTAAATTTGTTTACACACACATATCTTCTATCAGTTGAATATTTTTTAAAGAAGACAGCATAGGAAACGACATGATAATTAAATGTGTTTAACATGATTATGTTAAACACATAACTGGCTGAAATGGCCAACTTGGTAGAGACCCAGGGATTCCCAGTTCAAATCCCAGTCACTTATTCTAAAACACCAAGAGCAGAAATTGTCTGCAATAAGTGCTTTACAAATGTAACCTTTACCTTACTATTCATTTTAAACTATCAAAAATGTAGAATTCTATCACACAATATGATAGACTTATTTTTATCGTATTTAATATAAGCTTCAATATATTAATATTTATTTGACTATAACATTGATTTTTCATCAACATAAGTTGCATTTCTACAAGAGTAAACTTTTCAGAGACCTGCAGTGCAGATTATAGTCGATTTCCTTGGGAAAAAGATACAGTTATTCATAATTTACTGCTGAGATTTCTTGTAACTGATGCAATATCACTGTATAGCACGTTCTACCTATTATATTTTCACAATATTGAAGGAGCTGAGGTTATATCTATGTTTCTGTCAGGATATATTGTGAATTGTATGATTTTGATAATTTACTTTATGCAAAATTATCTATCCCCTACATCTGCCATAGGTATTTAATATACCTGGAAGTTTATTTGATATATTTGTTTATTTTTTTAAAATCATAAAATAATATCAACAATATGGATAGATAAAAAAAAAAAAAACGAAATATATATTTCTGTTATAGATATGAAATAGTATTGTCAAAAGTTGTCATGACAGAGATAAGTTAAAATAAAAATTTAAAAACTTAAATATATATTTCTGTTATAGATATGAAAAAGTATTGCAAAAGTTATTATTCACAGTGTCATGACAGAGATAAGTTTAGCCTTCATTAGTGTCTCATTGTGCGATGAGGAATGCAACTAACAAGTATTTCTCTGCTTCTTTTGTGGCATCTGCCAATCACTGGACTCTGTGCCTGTGGCTCCACCTATTGGTGTCATTGTTGACAGATATGGATGTGTCAGGGTACCCTCCTTATAGTGACGTGTTCACATGTCGGCCACGTGTTCCGTAAAGCCACCCCTTATACTTTCCCCGGGGGCACAGGCAAAATCATAAACCATAACAACGCGCGCCTGGCTGAGGTGTGGATGGACGAATGGAAAGAGTTTTATTACAAAATTAATCCAGGTTAGCGGCTCTATGACAAGGCATCATTGTTCATAAGTATACTTTAAGTGCCTGTGTTTTGTTAGTGTGATTGTCAGCATGCCCCACAATGAGTGTGTGCTATCTCTGATCAGCAAGCACTGCCCTCTCTGTGAATCATAACAGTCACAATCACTAGAGGGCACTGCATGCCTGGTCAGGGAAACCATACCTGCTCCAATCTTACACTGAAATCTTGCCACTGATTCTTGATTTGCATTGTGCAAAACAAATGACAACATAAATGGATCAACTCCTGCCTTGCTATGTGTTTTTTTTAACTCCTATCAGTAGATTCATTAAGTGTTTGTAGATTGTGATCTTAAGTGATAAAATAGCTGTTCTAAGGATAAGTATGCATTGTGACACATGTTACTTCCTGTGCATATAGCAGGCCTGCTTAGTGAATGGTAGCTGCAATGTTAATCCTTGTTATGAATTATTGACCTTATTATTTCAGCCATTTTCTTTCTTATAGAAATGTAAATAACACAGAATGCCAAGGATGAATGCATGAAACGTAACCAAATTTGGTTTGATGTTTTTCGGAATGTTGAAAATTGATCAGAGACAGAAAAAAAATGCAAATTAAGGAGCAGAGACATGACTCATCTCATGAGGAAGAATGGTTAATTATTATTTCAGGTGTGGACCTGTGGCGGCAAGGTTCTCATAGCAACCTGCTCCAGGGTGGGACATATTTTCCGTAAAGTGTCCCCCTACTCCTGGCCTGGCGGAGTGGTCAAAATCCTAAACCACAATACCATGAGAACTGTAGAAGTCTGGATGGACGACTATAAACAATTCTTTTACAAAATCAACCCAGGTTAGACCGGGTCTGAAAGGGGTCTTATACAATATTATTGAAAGTCTGGGTTTAACATTAATCTCTGATTTATCTTGTCATCTTTCTGAGATTTCTTCTCATAAAGCATTCTCAGCTAAAGTTATGGTGGAGGAATCTGTATTGAACACTTTGGGAGTTGCAGTGTGGTAGTCTGAGACTGCACCAGGGGGCTCTACTAACCATTCTCTGCATCATGGCCGACATCTCGCAATAGATATACATCTCTGATCGCATGGCACAGCTAAGTGCGTGCTTCCAGTGTAAAAAATTAACTTTCACTAACATAAACAATAAACATTTAAACCTCACGAGTCAAATATTGCAGTATTTTACTAAACACAGATGCTGTTATTCTGTTTGCATGTGTCAGCATTTACTTAGTTGTCAGTGACTTGTAGTTAACCTAGGCTGTGTGTTGTTGTCTCTTTGCAGTGCATGTTTCTTGCATGTTTATTCTGCTTTCTATGTTGTTTGATGTAAGTATGTATGTATATGTGTATGTATGTGCGTGTTGTATATCCTATATCTTGGGCTAACATGTTGCAATGATCTAGAACTATCCATTTATCTCTATAAAGCTTGGAGTCAACCATTGCTTATTCATACACAAACATTCACCATAGAATATTAAAATGAGATGAAGTAAAATATTGTATTGTCTCCATTTACATTGCATCATGAAGTCCATTCATATATTGGAAGTGTATGGTGTTTATTAGTTTTATTTGATATTTAATTTAATAACACCATGATGTTGCTCATACTAAACTATTAATGGTGATGGAATTATGGTAGATATATGTATTTAGACATATATTATAATACAAAATAAGAAAATAAGACAGTGTCAGTAAATTTATTTGGGTTCAGGTGTGAACCCCTCCTTTTATTTAATAATATTATATATTTTTTTAATTTATATATAATAGTGACCCACAAATACAAGCGTGAAGGTGTAATATTAACAAGTATGATTTATTTTAGGCGTAAGAAATACAGACTTTGGTGATGTGACAGAAAGAAAAGGATTAAGAGAAAAATTAAAATGTAAAAGTTTCCGGTGGTACCTGGAGAATATATATCCTGAGTCGCAGATGCCACTGGATTACTTCTCCCTGGGAGAGGTGAGTAGCGCCAGTCTGTACCGTGATGTCATGTGTCTAATTATGGACTATTAGGGAAAGACCTCTCAGATATTAGAGAATATTATTGCCAATTTCTGTAAAGCACAGCTTTTTGATAAATTATAATTGCATTTGGCATCTGAAAAATAGGTTCTTTAAACAATTTTGTGCATAAGATTTGTGTTGAGCCTACAACTGTTGCATTAAAATTAAAGCATCATTAGTAATACATGTTACACAAATGGGGGTGTGTCACAAATATTTATATCCCCTCAAAATTTGAATAAATATGTAAGTTGAAATGCAAGTCATGTAAAATACAGCTAAAATGATTGCATTTAATCTGACACTTGCCACTCCCATCTGAAATCAGTGACCACTTCTTTTTGCAATAAATACTTGTTTCTTTGGCTTTAATTTTGTTAATGATATTGTTGATATAAGTCGATACATTTACATATGAAATATAACAATTATCCAATCAAAACTATTAGATTTAATGTGTTAAAGTGAAAAGCGAGTCCTTGAGGTTTTCTGTTTGTGCAGTTTTATAGTTTCATTTCCAATCCTATTATGATTTAACATGATCCACTATAAAAGTAAAACACTTTTAACGTTGAGTAGTTACCTGTCCCATCGCTTTCCAAAAATGTTTTGACATGATTTACTGCAGAGACAATGGATGTTTGAGGACATTTGGCAAATTTGGAATTTGCTACCAATTTTTATAATTTTCATACCGATTACTGGATACACTTGAAATATTGCAAATCTGGAGAAAGACATCTGTTTGCTAATGATCAGTGCATTTCTCTTTGAGTTAAGTCATAGTAAGAGAAATAATCTTGTTTATTGGTGTGTATTCATGTTCATATCACCGTGAAGAGATAAATAAAGATGTTGCTTTACTTGTGCATGTGATTGATGGGGGAGAGCAGAGAGCAAGAGACCTGCGGCGGGCAGCTCTGCTCCCCGATCCCTCACAACTTACTCAGCATTGATTCTACCTGGCCTGCCCCCTGTGCCACCAATATACGGGTGGTGCCTACCAATAGCCATTACAAAGGCAGGGGTAACGGTTAGGTAGGGGAGCAGTGATGAAAATAAATGCCCTCAATGGAGGCAATGTTGTTGGCGTGAAGGGGATGGGTGTTGGTTTGGGTCGGCCCATTTAAGGTATACAGGGGTGATGGTTAGGTTCTGCTCATAAAGGGGAAGGGATGAGGATTTGGGTCGGCTCAAAGAGGGTGAAGGGTATTGATTATTAATGAGTCATGTGAGAAAGGGGTGATGGTTGGGGTTGTCTAATGTAGGGTGAGGGTTGAGATTATGCTTGCTCAAGTAGGAGGGAGTTACGGTTATGGTTTATTCATATTAAAGGAGGGATGTTGGTTAGGTTTGACACATTTAGGGGGAGGGGTGATTGCAAGGGTTAGCTCATTTGAAGGATGAGATGTGTTATGGTGAGGGTTGGCTCATGGAAGAGAGGGGTGTTGGAAAGGACCGGCTCATGTAGGGGGAGGGGTCTAGGTTAGGGCTTGCTAATATACAGGGAATGGCGAAGGTTAGGGCTGGTTAATATAGGGGGAGGGTTGAAGGCTAGGGCTGGCTAATATAGGGGAAGGGTTGAAGGTTGGGGCTGGCTAATATGTGGGGAGGGTTGAAGGTTGGGGCTGGCTAATATATGGGGAGGGTTGAAGGTTGGGGCTGGCTAATATAGAGGAAGGGTTGAAGGTTGGGGCTGGCTAATATATGAGAAAGGTTGTAGGGGGAGGGGTCTAGGTTAGGGCTTGCTAATATACAGGGAATGGCGAAGGTTAGGGCTGGTTAATATAGGGGGAGGGTTGAAGGCTAGGGCTGGCTAATATAGGGGAAGGGTTGAAGGTTGGGGCTGGCTAATATGTGGGGAGGGTTGAAGGTTGGGGCTGGCTAATATATGGGGAGGGTTGAAGGTTGGGGCTGGCTAATATAGAGGAAGGGTTGAAGGTTGGGGCTGGCTAATATATGAGGAGGGTTGAAGGTTGGGGCTGGCTAATATATGAGAAAGGTTGAAGGCTAGGGCTGGCTAATATAGGGGAAGGGTTGAAGGCTAGGGCTGGCTGATATAGGGGGAGGGGTTGAAGGTTAGGGCTGGCTAATATATGGGGAGGGTTGAAGGTTAGGGCTGGCTAATATATGAGGAGGGTTGAAGGCTAGGGCTGGCTAATATAGGGGAAGGGTTGAAGGTTGGGGCTGGCTAATATGTGGGGAGGGTTGAAGGCTAGGGCTGGCTAATATAGGGGAAGGGTTGAAGGTTGGGGCTGGCTAATATGTGGGGAGGGTTGAAGGTTGGGGCTGGCTAATATATGGGGAGGGTTGAAGGTTGGGGCTGGCTAATATAGAGGAAGGGTTGAAGGTTGGGGCTGGCTAATATATGAGGAGGGTTGAAGGTTGGGGCTGGCTAATATATGAGAAAGGTTGAAGGCTAGGGCTGGCTAATATAGGGGAAGGGTTGAAGGCTAGGGCTGGCTGATATAGGGGGAGGGGTTGAAGGTTAGGGCTGGCTAATATATGGGGAGGGTTGAAGGTTAGGGCTGGCTAATATATGAGGAGGGTTGAAAGCTAGGGCTGGCTAATATAGGGGAAGGGTTGAAGGTTGGGGCTGGCTAATATAGGGGAGGGTTATATGTTAGGGCAGGCTAATATATGGGGAGGGGTTGAAGGTTAGGGCTGGCTAATATATGGGGAGGGGTTCAAGGTTAGGGCTGGCTAATATTGGGGGAGGGGTGAAGGTTAGGGCTGGCTAATATAGGGGAGGGTGAAGGTTAGGGCTGGCTAATATGTGGGGAGGGATGAAGGTTGGGGCAGGCTAATATGTGTGGAGGGGTTGAAGGTTAGGGCAGGCTAATATTTGGGGAGGGGTTGAAGGTTAGGGCAGGCTCGTGTAGGTGTCGGGAAGCAAAGTTCATATGTCTGAGTCTACTTTCAACATGTTCTTGCAAAGTGTGATTTTGTGATTTTGATTGAGAGAAGAAAGATTTCTCTTCCAAAATTTATTTAATGTTCTTCCCCTATCAAGCTTTAGGGAATAATTACGGAATATTAACCATTTCCATTTGTGAATGATAATCATTGTTAATGTTTCAGATCCGTAACAAGGATACAGGGCTATGTTTGGATAGTATGGGTCGCAAGCAGGGAGAGAAGGTCGGCATGGTTTCCTGTCATGGAATGGGTGGAAACCAGGTTAGTTAACAACCCCATTCTTATTTCACAAACATATTTACTTTAGGCATGAAAGCTCTTGATTTTTATTATCCCATAAGATTGTCAAGAATAAATGGTATCCTTTAGGTCTCAAAGGAAAATTGGAAAGATCAAGCTGGAACTTATGTATGTTTTCAGATTTTCATTCTACATTTTATATTTTTATAGTAATTGCAATTTAGTTCATCAGCTACAGAAATTTTTTAACCATTTTTGCAGTTCCCAATTTAATTGAACTAAGACAAAATTATTCTCGGTGTTGTGAAGACCTTTTTACTACGATTGTGGAGTAATTCAATTTAAAAGTGTGAGCACTTCAAAAAATGTATCAAAACAAATTAGATACTTTCTGGTAATTTCATTAATTTCAAATTATGAAGATTACAAAATTATTATTAATTTAATGCTAAGGTCTGGGCTAGTTATTTTAGGGAAACTCTGATCCTTTGGATGTTAACTCGTTACTAGACAATTTACATTGCCTCTAGAGGGAGCCAGTGTCACAAACCTTGTACATAATTCAGCTATCTTACATCTTAACATAGTGTAATTTTCTAAATTTCATCAAATGGGAGTATTGCATTCATTTGTTGTGTAAAGCTTATGTCTCTGTGGAAATTGGTCTCAAATCTGAATTTGATTTAGAGGCAAGTAGCAACTGATTGTCCCCGTAGTCAGTGTGCAAGACTTGAGATGTGATAAAATGGAAGGTCGGGCACACCATCATCCTCAAATGGTCAAAATTCTGTTTCTATATCTATCAATGTTGATTGCTTGGATATCAAAATCAAATGCTATGCAGTACAATTTATGCAGTAGAATTGATGTTGTCTTGGCAACTGACAATTATAAAAAATATTCTCAATTCTAATTTTATTAGTTGTAGCTTTTTTTTATATTAAGTTTAGAGAAATTGATGATATTGAATTCAGCTTATCTGAAATAAAAATTGGCCCAAAGAGAAATTGTCCTGAATCCTCTTCATTAAGTATACTGGAAACCATCAAAGCCCTTGGGCCAATATGGAACAATCTGTTTGTTTTGAAAAATAGAAATTCAGAAATTAGTTTTCATACTAAACCCCTAATAAGAACTTCTAGCATTTGATCTCAGAGATCTGGGAAGATCACTTCTGCTTCAAGAAATCGGGGTTAAAACATGTACTTGACAGTGTTGTCCAATCTCCATTTTGTATTCAGGTATTTGTGAAGCTATTCCACAGAGACATATGTTTCCACTAAATGATATATGATATGGTAGACATATTTCAGACATATTTTTATACATGATATGTACACAATGATATGAAATACGATGATGACTCTGTGGTAAACTGTAATATCTTGTTGTACATCATGAACACCTCATGCTTTTCATGTCTGGTCCTATAAGATTATTTTCACTCTTTAAGTCTTGTTACATTTTCTCTTTCAATCTTTTTACTATCTTTGATATTTATATTAAAATAAATTGACATTTCCCTGTAGATTGTTGTCCGAGTAAGATAGCTTTTATGCCGCGTTCTCTAGAGTACATTGTGTAACCCATCCCACTATATCTTGGCTTGCTGTTTTCAGTACTTAGTCCATGTTATGTTTCCATGGTGACAGTTTTTTCACTGTTGTGTTATCTATATCTTGTTGTGATATGATAACCTGAAGTTAAGCGGTTGACCATTGATACCAGTCAATTAAAGGGAGTATCTTAAATTGATTGTATCCCTGGTTTGTAAGTATTTACACTTGATCATGGAAAATTGTTTTTATATATAACCCTGATTAAAGCAGTATAGCATTATCCCTTCTTGCCGCCCATATTGTTAACCTCAGAGATAATCATGCCCCTCCAACAACAACAGACTTTAATCTCTCACTGCAAAAATTCTTTGTGATAAGTAAGTGAAAAGAACAGGAATGTGTGGAAGCGAGGTGGGATTTGTGTGATAATGACCCATGCTGTGTGATAATGACCCATGCTGTGTGATAATGACCCGTGCTGCGTGATAATGACCCGTGCTGTGGCGGCGGCGGCGGTGGTGGTAGGAAAGCTGCTATAATTTGCACTTGCCATTGCCTCATTCTCCACAGATATTCTCCTACACCAAGAAGAAAGCTTTCCAAACTGACGACCTTTGCTTAGATGTATCGGCCATAGCTGGCCCAGTCAAACTATACCAGTGCCATGGCCTAGGTGGTAACCAGCTCTGGGAGTATGATAGACAGGTAAAAAAGACAAGGAATGCTCCCCCCCTCTCCAAACTTCTGACCTGCATGTGCCTGACCTAGATGTGTGTCCCGGGTGAAGCGTCATTTACTAATTACATTTATATAGCACCACTCAGACAAGTTTCATCTTTAGACTGATCTTTCTCAACTCTGTCAGTCACTCATTTTATATTTATTGATTTCTTTTTTTATAAATTTCTTTTTTTATATATTTCTTTTTTTTAATGAAATTTCCATTTTAAAAGTTAATGAAGCATTATTTTTAATGAAATTTCCAAGTTAAAAGTTGATGAGGTTGGTTTGCTCAACACGAAGTGATCCGTCCAAAGTGAAGCTTGTTGTTCTACTAGTGGTACTGTGTAGTTGTTTGTGGTGTGTGAAGCTTCTGTAAACCTATGCTAAAGTGTTTTGTTTTGTAGATTATTCTCAGTGTGTAGCAGTGCTGCTGTAATGTTCTTCCTGACCCTCCTGTACACACCCATACACACACACACACCTGCATACATACATGAGCGCCACCTATCTGTTATCCTCATGTCATGTATGTGCTGCCCCCTAGCGGGATATTTGCAAACACCCACTTTTTCCTGCCACATAAGCTTCTTACCTTGTGTGTGCCTTTGCCAGGTTTTTTCATACACTAAGAAGGAAGAAATAATGACCGATGACCTGTGCCTGGATGTGTCGAGTCGATCCGGTCCAGTCAAGCTTTTCAAATGCCATGGTCTGGGTGGTAACCAAAAGTGGAAGTATGACCGCCAGGTAATGTTTAAAAAACAATTATATGATAGAGTCATGTGTCCAAGGCCAACGTCATCCTCATTATAGGACCATTACAATCCTATATCAGTATCTTATTGTACTACTCAATAATTTTGATTCAAATATCAGCTTATTTCTGAGTGAATATGCGACTTTCCAAATTATACACATTTGGGACTATAGTGGTGATAATATTCTTTTCTTGAAATTCTATCAAAAGCATGGTAAATTTCTTTCCGAAATATATAATATCATTTTTTGACATGATACGCAATTACAAATGATTCATGCAAGTCCAAGAAAAAATTAATATTCATCAATGTTTTTATGAAATGAAGAAACCACCTAAAAACAAGAACCGTGCAAAATTGATTTTAACTTTATCATATTTGTCAGAATCAATTTGGCAAAAAGGGAATACAGTCATTTGTGGCATTGCTTTCACTGAGTTGTTCAGTACAGCTGGAACTTTACAACTTCAATGTATTCAATGGGCAAAGGTGGCAACTGAGAATTTGTTTAAAAGAGTTTGTTTAATGTTGTCAGTGACAAAAAGTTCACAACATTTATATGGAGGATAGAGAAAATATTAATATATACATATTAAAGTAATAATTGGGTTTATACCCTCAATACCAGCAGTTAATACCCTTGATACCAGCAGTTAATTCCCTTGATACCAGCAGTTAATTCCCTTGATACCAGCAGTTAATACCCTTGACACAAGGAGTTAATACCCTTGATGCCAGCAGATATTTCCCTTGATGCCAGCAGTTAATACCCTTGATACCAGCAGTTAAATTCCCTTCATACCAGCAGATATTACCCTTGATACCAGCAGTTAATACCCTTCATACCAGCAGTTAATTCCCTTGACACAAGGAGTTAATACCCTTGATGCCAGCAGATATTTCCCTTGATGCCAGCAGTTAATACCCTTGATACCAGCAGTTAATTCCCTTCATACCAGCAGATATTACCCTTGATACCAGCAGTTAATACCCTTGATACCAGCAGTTAATTCCCTTGATACCAGCAGTTAATTCCCTTCATACCATCAGATATTACCCTTGATACCAGCAGTTAATTCCTTTGATACCAGCAGATATTACCCTTGATACCAGCAGATATTATCCTTGACACCAGCAGTTAATTCCCTTGATACCAGCAGATATTACCCTTGATACCAGCAGTTAATTCCTTTGATACCAGCAGATATTACCCTTGATACCAGCAGATATTATCCTTGATACCAGCAGATATTATCCTTGACACCAGCAGTTAATTCCCTTGATACCAGCAGTTAATTCCCTTGATAACAGCAGATATTACCCTTGATACCAGCAGTTAATTCCCTTGATACCAGCAGATATTACCCTTGATACCAGCAGTTAATTCCTTTGATACCAGCAGATATTACCCTTGATACCAGCAGATATTACCCTTGATACCAGCAGTTAATTCCCTTGATAACAGCAGATATTACCCTTGATACCAACAGTTAATTCCCTTGATACCAGGAGTTAAATACCCTTGATACCAGCAGTTAATTCCCTTGATACAAGCAGTTAATACCCTTGATATCAGCAGATATTACCCTTGATACCAGCAGTTAATTCCCTTGATACAAGGTGTTAATACCCTTGATGCCAGCAGATATTTCCCTTGATACCAGCAGTTCATACCCTTGATGCCAAGCAGTTAATTCCCTTGATAACAGCAGATATTACCCTTGATACCAGCAGATATTACCCTTGTTACCAGCAGTTAATTCCCCTGATACCAGGAGTTATTTCCCTTGATACCAGGAGTTAAATACCCTTGATACCAGGAGTTAAATCCCTTGATACCAGCAGATATTACCCTTGATACCAGCAGAATTTACCCTTGATACCAGCAGTCAATTCCCTTGATACCAGCAGTCAATTCCCTTGATACCAGCAGTCAATTCCCTTGATAACAGCAGATATTACCCTTGATACCAACAGTTAATTCCCTTGATACCAGGAGTTAAATACCCTTGATACCAGCAGTTAATTCCCTTGATACAAGCAGTTAATACCCTTGATACCAGCAGATATTACCCTTGATACCAGCAGTTAATTCCCTTGATACAAGGTGTTAATACCCACGATACCAGCAGTCAATTCCCTTGATACCAGCCGATTTTACCCTTGATACCAGCAGTGGGTCTGATTTAGGAACTGACAGTGGTATCAATTTCAATTAAATGTTTCAAACTTTCTATGATAGTGCAAAAAAGTCATTTGATTCCAACATCCTTATTTTCCTTAGTTTTGGAGAAAAAACAAACAAACAAAAAACAGCAGGCAAAACTGGTTGAAATGACGTGGTTTAGACATGAATTTCAGACATGGTTTTTTTATGTGGTTAACTGTTGGAAAATACAATGTAGTATTACATGAACAATTCACAGAGAAAAGACGTGAATTATTCACATAGAAAAGATGTGAATTATTCATATGGATAACAGGGATTATTCACTTGAAGAAGAGAAGATGGGGATTATTTTCATGAGAAATAATCTGTTCTTTATATTAGAATCATTACCCCCAGACAGCTATCTGGGCATTGTTGATCCCTCATACACTGGAATTTCCCTGAGGTCCTCAGAGTATTTGATAATTTTCAAAGAAAAATATCTGATTGCCATCTTTATAAAGGTCGGAATTTATAACTAATTTATAAACGATTTCAAATATATCTTAGCCACATCTTAAACGACATTGTATACCAGAAATTCATGTCTTGAAAAATGGTATTTTAACCACTTCATAAACAGGACCAGAAATTTGTGTTGCTAATAAGACGTGTTTCTGGTTGCCCATGATTTTCCGAGAATCCAACCAGAGAGCCATGTGGTTTTTACGTGGTGTGTCTGCAGGGAACCAAATAGTTTTGCTGATTATTCTCAGTTTTGGGCAATAATTCAAAATTAAATATTATATTTCCATATATATATTTTTGGGGGGTCAGAATACCTATTGTTAGATAAATCAACAAATATAGTAATCTTCCATAGAAAAGTACTAATTTGGAGTGCATTATTAAGTCGTATTATTTGCTGATCTGCTGCTGGTACCATGTTCCTCCAGAGCCTCACAGGGGATTAAAGCTCAGGATTATGTGCACAAAAAAGGGTTTGGTGTAATCATGCTTTGTTAAAAGTATCAAATCCAGCTGATTAAATAAAACCACAAGTTTTAAATCATATTAAAATGCTCTAAAAGACCGGTTTAAGAGGAGAGGGAAATATTCCAGAAATTGGTATAGACCAAGAAATTTGACAGTCTCTGTGTAGATTGTGACTTCACTTTTCTTAGACATTAATATTTTATTTTCAAACATTTTATTTTGGTTGATAAATGTGATTTTTAGTGCTACACTGTGTGTCCAGATCAAAATGTGTAGTATCATAGTCCCCCGAAATTTCTGCCTAATGTTTTTTTTCTGCTTCTCAGAACTCCATTTGAATTAATAGTTAGATTTCCCCAGTTAAGATGAATTTAAATGTTACATAGCCTCAAATTAAATTTCAAAATATTAAAACATTTCTAAACATTCTTCATTAGACTTATATGTTTGCATGGTAGTCATCAGTTTTGTTTCACTGCACGAGTTTATTAGATATTTGTTTTCATTCAGAAGTTATTTCATAATTTTATCATTTGTGTTCAGCATGCACATATATGCATGACTTCATTCATAATGCTAATAAAACCCTTTCTGATCTTCAGCATAAAGTGATAAAATCTCAATTGAAATTTGACATTATTCATAGATTTACCAATGAACAGTTTTCCTCGTGTTATCAGTGAAGGAAAAGAATGGTTATGATAAATAGAATCTTTGTCGTGATTAACTATTCATAAATGAATGCATCAGATTTTTATTTGAATGAAATGGCAGCATTGTGGTAGGATTTAGATTCACTATCTAAAGTATGGCCAGTTCATCTGCAACATTTAGTTGTTATATAAGAATGAGTGAAAATCTTGCATTGATAGGATAAATAAGAATAAAGTGTGAAAATGATGATTTTAGAATAGATAAATTTCCAACTGCAATCTGATGTATAATGTTATTAATATGTTTTGTTTTTTCAGTCGTTAACAATAAAACACACAAATAGTAATCAATGCCTGGACAAGCCTACCCCAACAGAGCGAGATACGCCCTCTATAGGTAAGGACATTAAAATAGGTCATTCAACTGACGAGCAATATCATGGACTATATTATACAGGTGGATTGCAAAATATATTCAGAATCCTGTGTCCATTCATATATTAATTCAGGCTACGGGCCGTGGCGCAGTTGGTTAGAGCGCCAGCTTATTAGCACCAGTTCCTCTGTGGTGATCCTAAGGTTGTGGGTTCGAACCCCGGCCGTGCCGAGATTGAACTCATGATACGATTTCCCATATGAGCTGAGGCCCGTGCCTTAAGGGTTAACCCATTGTCCTTGTAAATCTGTGACCGGGTGGGTTGTCATGTCAAGGACCTGCGACATGACAATTCAGTGAGGCAGCATTATATCTGCTACAAGTAGGTCTCATCACGAAATGACTGAAAAAATGTTGAAAGTGATGTAAAACCCCAAACAAACAAACAAATATTTATTCTTCCTCATATTTTGTGAGATTCTGCACACCTTACAAAAATATTTGATGCTTTTATTAACAAAATGGTTGAGCAGATTCAGTTCTGGAATAGTTGTCAGGGTGATTCCAGAGGAAATTATAAATAGCGAGGAATGTAAGATCATGACTGTTCTTGAGAAAAGCATTAATAGCAGGGAATGTGAGATCATATTTGTTATGTGATGTTATGGTGTCCTTGACCTTGACCTGCAAATCTAATTTGACTCTGACCCCCTCATGTGAAACTCTCTTTTTAATCACTTAACTATTCAACTTTAAAAGTTGTGTATGGATGGACAGGGAATATTGTAATCAAGTATAGAACTTGTGCAGTGATTCTCAGTCACATATTGAGACTTTACTAGTGATGATAATTTGCATAATGATAAATTACATAATGATAAATTGCTTTATATAGGCCTGGTTTTAGTTGGTTACGGCTTGTATTAAATGTTCCAGGGCACAAGAATCCTTTAAATCCTTGATCCGAGCGCATGTGTTTTTTAATTAGGAATTTGTCCACCAGCAAAAAAAATTACTGAGCAAACGAAAATGTTTTCAAATGTTTGTTGTTGTTGCAGGACCTTGCAGTGGAAGCCCCTCTCAACAGTGGGTTCTCAGTGATATAGACTGGAAGAAAATGGATTCATAGCATTAATAGGCAGTCTAGGTCGTCATCCTCATGCAAACCCCAACTTTGTAGAGATACCTTGTCGGGAAGTACACTAAACGGGCATCACTTTGATTGTGACCTGGTGCAGTACACTGATCAAGCATGAGAACCAAGCCTCTTCAACCACATTCCAGGCTTCACTCTTATAAAATCATACATCAATACAGAACGATGTGTTTAACTTTTCGTCGTCAAATTTATATTGCACCAACCAGAATTGCAACCATGTTAGCTTAATCTAAGAAAGAGTTTTTCAATACTCATGTTACTTTAATATAAGAAATAGTTTCAGTAAGATTTGTCATAAAGGAATGTAAGGAATAAGTACTGACATTTTATTTTGTTAGCTAATAATGTCTAAAATCTGTACCTGATGTATTATCAATAAGACTTTGTTAGGAAATGTAGCTTATTTAAGATACTGCAAAAGTTGAAATGTTATTAAATTCTACAAATTCTTTACCATTTTCAAGTTCTGGAAATTATATGTCGAGGTAAATTATTTTCATTCAAGACTTGTATGTTGTGAAGGCTGGAGGTGCTTGGTTAATGCATTGCTTTGTGAGATAATTGCATAAAACCAGGCAAAATTACATCCATCCCAATATTGTCAACATGGCTATCTACTTCATCAGATAACTGTGTGACTAAATCTAACGTTGTGACAACTCTATTTCACTGTCTGTGTATAAAGTCATATTCTAGGGGTATTTGATATATTATATTGAAAGAAAGCATTGTACAGATTTTTGCAGTGGTCAGCATTATGGGGCATATATTTAATGTGAGATGTTTGTACTGTATAAATAGTGTGTCCTCTGTTACATACAGGTATGCTCATTTCCTGGTACAGGACATTAGAGGCACATTATTCTAAAGAATGAATTGATATTGATTCATATTGTAAAAAATAAACTTCAATCGCTCAGTGAAGTCCATTAAGTGATTTAAAAGATAAAATACAAGTGAGTTTCCTCTGCTATGATAAAATGTTTTTTTTTCTATCATAGATGTTTGATAAGTACACTTTTAACAACCAGCCACTGTTAGCATCCTACAATCTCTACTACAATTCCACAGTTTAAAAGTGCAAATATTTATTTCATTATGACTCAAATATGAAAATATGTGATAGTCAAGAAAATCAACAAAAGTGGTTAATTATGATGGTAACCTTTTATATTATATTTTTCATGAAGGACATACTTAAAAGAAAATGAATTTTGCAGATATTCTATTAATATTTATGAATTATAATTGATTACAATATGGGCATTGGTTCATTTATTTACCTCTGGATAAACAGTAAATGTTGGGACAGTCTGACAGTGATGTGCCATAGTGGGATCTGGGCTTATCATTTGACATGTAAAAAATGTATATATGTGGGCTATTTTGGGGATAGGACAGCAGAATATTTTCTTTGTGGGAAAACACAAATAGATGTTGTTTGGTTTCTGTGCAGCTCTAAGGTTTCCTAATTGGAGAGGGTTCAGAATATGTTGACTTCACTCCTTTCTCATCACTTTTTTATGTTGAGTGGAAATATCTCTGCAGTATTCTTTTATATTGAAAGTAATTTTAGAATATTCTTGTGAGCTGCGTTTGTTTAAATCATGGTGTATGATTATAGAAATAAATGTGAAATGTGGGTTTTAAATATTTCTGTATATGACTGTATAGTTGTAAATATGTATAAGAGAGGCAAGGGTGTATGTTTGATTTAAATGGGTGAGCTGATAAAATACATGCTTATTTATATTCGAGAAATGTATATGGTTTTAAAAATGATCTTAAGATGATGACAAGTTGTTTAAGTTAGATATGATACCTTGTTTCAAAGACTTAAAAGGCAGATGAATGTGGTAAGTATGAAGTCATAGTGCATACAAAGTCTAGTCCCACAAAGTTATATCAAAGAAGGTTTGCAAGAATCAAGATAACACCACCTGTCATTTGCTGCATTTGGCATTGACAGTCCCAGGCCAGGTTAAAAACTGTCTGGTTTCTCATCAAATCTTTTTTTTTGAATTGATAGGGAATAAGGTGTTTAACACAAATTCACATGGATCACTAGTTTATTCCATGATTTATTTATTTTTTTTAATTTTATTGTCCCAGCCACACCGGGAAGCTTTTTCGGGATTGCCTTTGTACTTGTAATTTTTTTTACCCAAATATTAGGAAGGGCAGTGGTGAGAAACAGTATTTTAATTTTGGCCTAGGATTATGATATCACAGAGTCATGTAATACATACATTATGTAAATGACCAAAATCTGTAAATGCAAAAACAAATGAAATTGATTGGCTATCAATATGTTGATTTTTGTACCCTTTATATTGTGTTTATATAAGTAATGTTAATTCATTGTCAGTGAGGTGTGACAAGTTTTATTGTGCAAGCTTGTTATTGAATAAAGAGGAAATACTAAAGAACATAATGATTACCTTTTATGAGTTTTACAGAAACTTGTAGGGTAAATTCTTTAAAAGAATAGGCATTTTGATACATGTTATTAGCCAGTTTGAAGATTTGGTTGAAACAATTACTAATTTGTTTAAAATGTACATATCTGGAACAAATGTGTTGCATAATCTGTCATAGATTTGGCATTGTGTCAATATTGATAAGTGTGAAGAGAAGACATCCATGATTTTATATAAATGACAATCTTAAGACTGCTGTATGCCTTGTAAATAATCATAGCATAACAGAAATTCTGCATAGATATTATCTCTTTAGTGTCCAAATGAAGTCATCGCCAACAACAGATTCAAAGCTGTTACAATCATGTACCAGAGAACAGTTGATTGCTATGAAAAAAAAATGATAATTTCTTTTTTTAGAAGGTGCCTTTGCGGCACTTGCAATGCGTACGAGGGAGAATATTCACTTCAGTAGTGTGTGGTATGAAAGGTTTATATCTGTGCAAGGGGTGCTATCATCTTTGCATTCATGAGTATTCCTGTTGACAAGTGTGTGTTGATATTATCTAAAAGCAGTGACTTCTCAGTGTCGGGTGTGTCCTTGTGCTGACCCCTAGTGTTTGGTTACTATGTGATGCTGTCATTCAGTGATGAAGCTTACGAGCTATTCTTGTAAGCACACTTTTCATACAGATTCTCTCGTCATTGATTATTACACAGAGGGCACATTTTGTTGCACTGGTATATTTTTAACTAACACTGATTTGGAAAATAAGTACTTATTGATATGAAATATGAGTCAGTGGTTTCATTATTTTAATCACTCGAAAATTAGACAAACCTAGAAATTGATGTAGATAGCATTGAGAAGTGATATATTATTGTGGTTTTGTCACAAGCAATGTAAAAATATATCAGATAAGAAGTGATGAGCATTATTTATCAATGGCATGCTGTTCACATTCTTAATCTAGATTGATGAAATTTCACAATACTTCAAATTTGATTGAATATGATAAGCCATTTTATATGGAAGATATGGGTCACTTATTGTGGTTCAGGGAATCTAGGTGTTAATTTAGACAAACAAACTTTGACAGATCGGTTTGAATCAAATTTCAAGTAGTTAAAAACATAGTCAAGTGTTTTTGTTTTTTTATTTAAGTGCTCAGTTCAGAAAATGAAAACAATTGTCAAAACCATCAAAAAAACTGGGAGAAAACTGTATAAAAACAAAGTTTTAAAATATAATTTGTCAACTTGACACTTATATAAATATTATGATCACAATCAAGATGTCTGTGATCAAAATGTAACCTTTATTTGGCAATTAAGAATAAGGTAAGACTTAACAATTCTTAGTAACCAGTGAGGAAAATTAAAAAAAAAACTGGCTCAATCAGTCAGGTTTGCCTCATGGCATTAGTATAACAGAGAGAATGAAAACAACTTTACCCTCATATATTTTTATATTTCTTGTGGCAAACCTGTATCATAAATGGAAACAAAATGTGATATAAGGTTTTATTAACAATATTATCACTCAAAGGTATATGCAGAGAAGTGTTTTGTTATTATTTGGATGTATGGAATAAACACTTTGTACAATATGGTATGTAATTGTTTATTTCTTATGTAGTGTACTCTTGTTTTTCACTATCCCATTTCTTTGAATCCCTATTTTGTTAGTCTAAAGAGGAACTTCAATACAGAGGAACTTCAATAAGTTTGAATATTGACCTTATATATATTATGTATAATTATCTTAAATTTATCATAGATTATCATAAATTTAATCTTTGACGTTGCTACAGTGACCTTGACCTTGAAAAGATCTGTTGCAAATTGAACGGACTGCAAAGTGATATATCATCTTGCCAGTGTACGTGATTACTAAGGTATTTCATTCATTATTCCATTTGTGATTCCCCCAGATAATACAACCTTCACCCTGCTTGAATATCATGTTATTCTTGTGATTAATAGGGACAAAAAAGAAAAACAAATTTGTCATTTTTTCTCTCCTTGCAAGGCCATTCTTATATTTTTTTCCTTACCAATCTATTCTATTTTTTTTTCTTGGCCAGTTTGGCCAATATAAATGTATTAATTTGGGATTCAGTCCATTTTAGGTATGGGCTATGTGGATGAATATCCTAAAGAACATAAATGATACATTTGACTGAAAAAGACACTGTCTAACATCTGAAAAATCTTTTTACATATTGTTTAAAGCCTTACTGAAACAAATTGATGATTTAACTTTTGAATATGCAAATGTTGTTAAGATATTGACTTCCTCAATAATCAATGTTGAGTTCAGAAATTAATCTGAACATCTTGGGAAGATAAATACAGAGATATTTAAACAGAGATTGAAAAAAGCAGGTCTGCCACTAGGTGTCAGTGCAGTGCACCATCCAACTCTCACATGGTCTCGTGCAATCATTTTTTGCACAAATTACAAAACAGTTCTCCATCTAAATGCTATAAAACAGTACCTTTATAATCTACTGCATCCACTTAATGTCAACATGATGATCCAAAGAGATAACATGGCTCATTTGTACAAAAAAGCAGTGAAAATTCACTTTTTTTTTTCTTTTTTTTGTTTGTTTTTTTCAAAATTCAAATCATGTAAGAGTCAATTTTTTTGTCCTCAAGGTTGATATTTTTCCCCACTGTCCTCCGCAACACCTCTGAATGACTAATGGACCCTGCTTCAATTGCAGTAATTTTGGGACTTGTTTCAACCATTTTTTAAAATTTACCTTGATAATTGAGAAGGATTCTGAATTGTAGACAGGGAATGTAAGTATAGTAATAGGGAAATGTTAGATTTTGTTTAAATAAAACACTGGAAAATACATGGTCTACCCCTAGATGGGTTGAAAAGGGTTAAATTAACTGGATTAATGGAGCCTCTGTATTGGGAGAACCAATTTCCCAAAGCTAAAAATCTATATCTTCTCCTCCACAGCTAAAATCAGACTCTTTCAGGGGGCAGAGGAAAGTGGAAAAGAAAGAGCATTGAGACTACTTGGTGGGGAACAAAACTATTGAGAATGGCCAAGATTGAGGACAAAAAATAAGACTTTTCTTCTGGAGAAAAATTGTTTTTAAAGGGTTGAAATTGGAACAAATAAATATATGAGTTTTAATCTTGTAGAAGTTATTTTTCATACCCTTTGTCAAAACAAAACACCTTGTTGTTAACTCATGAACAAATTGATTTTTTCTTGTTTTCTGTCATGTTGAGTATAATTATCCAACAGACTGCAAAAACATTGGAGCAATGATTTGGTTGGGGAAAAAAATATTGAGGATGGCCTCGCACAGGAAAATATGAGCAATTTTATTTTCCTCCACTTATTTTCCACAATGGTCCATCCCTAAACCCCATCAGCAATTGAATAAAATACCTGACATGATTGATGAATAATTATTCTCGAAGTTTACTTTGAGTTAGTTTAAAATAATGCAAGTGATTTGGCTTTCAGAGCCCTGTTTGTCCATTAATGTTTGTCCGTCGGTACAGGCCTAATACCCTGACAGTCCATATAAAATCGGTCACATGCTTGTATACATGTGGCCACCTGGTGGTCAAAAGAGTACAGCCAGTACCAGAACTTTCAGTAAAACACAATAATCATGGTCAGTGTATTTTGGTTGATTTTAGTGAGATAGCGTCGTTGAATCAGTTTCATGGCCACATATCATTTAAGCATAACACGAACCTCTGTACCATTGTCTGTGATTTCATAAGTGCTTTAATTGTTTTTGTTTTTTTTTTTGTTTTTTTTTTGTTTTTTTTTGGGGGGGGGGTTGCCATTGAAGAAAATATATAACATAATAACTTTATACAGAAAACAAATATGAAATCTTCATATTTCGAGTTTATTTGAGCTCAGATACATTTGCGAAGAAACTATAACATGGAGTTGATTTGAAGATTTTATCATGGACTTTAAACTTCGAGTAAGTTGGCACTGTGAGGCCAACCTTGAGCATGTGAAGCCTATTCCTGAAGATATATATATCAGTAATCGCATCAGTGACCATATGCAGCATCTGTATGTATTATTTAATTAATTAATTTTCTTTCATGTCTCAAATGAATATTATAAACAAGCTTGTGAAATATTGCAGTTTTAATTAAGATTGAAGACGTTCTGGGGTTCTTTAGCAAATGTTAGCAAAAAGTAACAAGTATCGATCCCCTTTTGAAACATGTATTGAAAAATGATGGATCCCGCGCAATGATCTGGGGCGCCGTCTGGTGGAAAGTTGAGTTGTTTACGCTGATAGTTCCGAAGACGAAGACATCGACACGTTTTGTTTAGATTTTAACAAACATAATCAAGATGTGAGTATCCTAGATTCTGTAAATTTGGTGGGGAATGTTACGTCTGGTCAAGGTTTAGCGTATTAGGCAAAATTATGATTACATGATGGACCAACGGACGAAAACAAGACATGTTTTGAATGTTCATTTTTATGGTGAATAACAAACAAGAGCATGAGAATTTTCCGATGGCAGCTGCCGTCCTTGGGACACATTTCTCCTTTAGTTTCGCACACCTATCGCTATATTTTATAATTATAACAGAAAGACGTGTTTGTATATTATTGGATGGTAGGATTTGGTGCCTTTTAACGTTTAAAATCGGGTGTTTTTGAAGCAATGCCAATACCTGGTCCGCCCACTTCGGACGTTTTGGCAAGAAGCCATGTTATCTTCCAATCTTCGTGTTGTTGTGGAACACCTAGGGTTTGTCATATATCAGAACTTGAGTATGAAATGAATTGATGATATCAGAAATGTTCGTTTGAACATAAGAAACCAAGCCTAAGATTCCCCTCGATATTCCAAATTGGTTGAAAACTTTGTGGGCGATAATACATCAATTTCGCGAAAAGAGCTGTCAAGACATTAATGCCAATAATGGCAATAATGGCACATTTAATTATCCAGAGCAAATTCTAGGTGATACTCCTTGTGAACGATAACATCGAACATGCCATAATATTGTACTTGTTCAGTCATTTAGTTCTTTATTAAACCTGACCAGGCGTCATAAATACATTTTCAATTTTTTTGTCTTTCTAGTGTACACATGGGCGCCTGCTCGCCCCCATTCTACCATTATATAGTTTTTCTACAATAATTTTAATTCAATTACCAACTTTCCACTTATTCTTTTCAATATTGGTTTGGTCTCCGGGGTCAAATAGTCTTTTAGATGTTTTAGATGGAGATTGTACAAGTTTTTAGCCATTGCAGAGTGATCAGAGTTCTGACTTCTTGCCCCCCACCTATTCTGACTACAGTGGCCTTGGACCACTATTACAATGCCTCATTGAAAACCATAGTCAATGCCTCACCTGTGATAATTCCAAAAAATATATAATGTCCAAGGATACTTTGAACAATATTTATCAGATGGCAAAAATATTCATCTTTCTAAAAGCAGAGTATGAAGTGAGGTTGATCATTGAAATTTTTCATCAGGATCACCTACATTGAAAACAAAGAACAGAACATGGAAATATAGGAATGAGCCCATGACAGCAAAGATCAATATAAAGTTCCTTCAATTTGTTTCATTATTTTTTTAATAACTTCGACAAAACAAGCCGTTATTGTACTATTGCACCACCTGTTTTTCGAGTGGAAAGACATTGGAGGTACCAGAGGCATAAACATGCTTCAGGGGGGGGGAGAACTTATATTTTGTGTCATATTTTTCCAAACTAAAACAGTTAACAACAAAAGGAAAACTGTTCTGGAAACTGAAAACAAAGACTAGCATGTTGTTGCAAAGCAGATTCTTGCAAAGTGCAAAATATAATTTCATAATTTGAAGTTCGGCTCTACAAAAAGACATTCCTATCTTAATACTCATGCATTTAGGAGCTAATTGGAAACAAATTAATTGAAACAAAAATTGTTGGTACTTTTACACCACATATGATATCTGTACAAGATGAAGATTTGTTAAAATAAAATAAAATATTTCAGATGTCCCTGTAAAATATAGGCATCTATGTTTGTAGCTTTGTCAATTGCAATAACTTGAATCAACCATTGTTCCTTAAATCCAAAGGGAGCCAATCATTTGCATGAATTTGAGTTAATCTTCAGCTGTCACATCGGTTTAGCTCAGATTTCCTTGTCATGACCAATGTTTTTTTTAGTTAATGGACATAAATATGAGAGTTGTATACCATTATACATTGTAATTAATTCGATCAACTTCAGCCATTTTTATGGCCAATATTACATTCTGAAAGCCAATCAGACAGGTCTGTCTTTCTCTCCCATTTTCGGTGGAGTGAGTGAGAGGACCTGGTCAAGAGCAAGTATGGCTGAACACAAGAATTAGTTTGAGGTTGAATTTGGGCAGTTTAGGTGGCTGAATATGGCAGTCAAAATTAAAGGCAGTGTGTGAAGGGAACTAACAAAAGGGCTTAGTTGTAGGAGCTGATGGAAAGGGCTGGTAACAAGTGAAGTTGGCCCCCGAGAGAAGTTGGACCCTAGGAGAAGTCGGCCCCCAGAATTTGTTGGATAGATTATCAAGTTACCGGAAGAAAATTAATGGCTACCGAGGGTCCCTGGGGTTAGTTAATTCCCTTAGGGTCAAATAGCCTTCTCGAAGGACATTTCGTGAGTTTTAAGCCGTTACAGAGTGACCGAGGCCGGCTTTTCTTGGGGCCGACTTCACCTACCCACGGTGGGGCAGTCTTCACTTGGGGGCCGACTTCACTGGTATTCAAAGGGCTTAGGGTAAGGGACAAGGTGGTGCAAGATTTATTAAGGATCAAGCATTTTTCCATCAGTCAACAGAAACATATTACTATATAGCTTAATACCTATTCCAATGGCATGAATATGATTTTTACTACAAATTCACCTCTACATTTCTCTTCAAATGAATGAAAAATGATCTATTATTTAATGTTGCACACATCTATAAATGTACAAATAATAAAATTAAGGTATCAAGGATGTACCATCTTATCAAGTAATGGCCTACTGTTAAACAATGCTTCTGATTACTCTTGCATTTAGTGACACATCATAGTGAACATTTATCACACTGGCAGATTTGACATTTTGCTATTGCGCAGTTGGCAGGATGACTATGTCTGTTGCCTTTGGCTGAGTAAATGTTTTATAAGTAGATAAATAGTCTAAATCTGAATGATCAGATCCTGAAAGTTACCTCAACAAGTGATTATGTTTCATTAACCCCTATTGAACAATATCAACTTTTGTTGTGAAATCATGAATTTAACACTTTAATTCCCAAAGTCCATGCTTAAGCTTTAATCATTTTAATATTAAGCTTCTTATCCTTTTAATTCAAAGATCCTATCCTGTCACCAAATTCCTCTATGATTTATTATTTTGTTATATAATGATTGGCCATGTACTGTCTGACATTTTCTGAATTACATAGCATTTTCTAATCGGGGCATATTTTGTTCATTAATTTTACATAGATATGTATACAATTTCTGCCATGTTGATTGCTGTCATCAAGATCATATGACAACAAATGATAGGCCTCACAAATCAATATGTAGTTTGGTAATGATGCCCTATTTCAAGGTTTTGAGACCCAACCAACTTGTCACATATTGCAGGAATGTGAAAGGTAGGCTTCAGTTTACACTGGGTCATAGAATCTCATTCAAGCATTCATATAACTAGAAAGGTCACAGGCAATTTTACAGAGGTTTGGTGTATGCTTAAATGATATGTAGTCATGAAATTGTGAGACAAGCACGCTATCTCACTAACATCATCCAAAATACATCTACCATGGTTATTGTGTTTTGCTGGAACTGCCAAGTACTGCCCGTACTCCTTTGACCACCAGGTGGCCACATGTATACAATCATGTGACCTCCATTGTGGTTTTTTCGGGCATTAGGCCTGTACCATTGGACAAGCATTAATAGACAAATAGGGCTTTGTAAGCCAAATCACTCCACTGTCCCAATCTTAAGGTTTCCCACAGTTAGCAAGACTTGACTAAGCAGGTGTTTGCACAAGATCACTGGTCAGCTAAACAAAGTTTGTTGACAAAGTGTCCAATGGATGATTTGGATTTTAGCAGAAGGCTCAGCCACTTTCAAATGGCACAGAAATTTATGTAGGGGAAATATGATGGGTAATAACTTTTGATCGCAGAGTTTGGGGTATAAACATTTCTTATGGATGGAAAAATTGTTTGAATGGAAGGAAAAATTGCTTGAAAACCTCATTTCATGAATGCTTTAAATGATATTTTTATAAACAGTAAAAAGTGGTGCCCACCTGTTACACAAAAGTCAATAAAGCAAACATAAAAAAAACTCAACGCATATCAGAAGATAATAGAAACAGGCAAAAACTTGGACTGTCACTGTAATTTGCTTGCCAGTGATGTGTATGTTAGAATATGGTATGCTTGTATATAAATGCTTTTCTAAATGTGCATTTTCTTGCATTTCAGGTAACCAATATCTCTATCCTTCTTGCTACAATTGGTCAATGTATTTGAAAGTTTACATCTATATTGTTGAGGCCAAGTTCAAAATGTAAGTTCTTGACATATCACAATATTTTGAATTTATAACATACACTAGCTACGGAATATTAATTCTTGTAATGTAAGTAAGTTAGTAAAAAGAAAATGTAATGTAATGGTGTAATTATAAGAATTGTCAGAATGAATATTTTACGGGAATGAATGGTTTTGTTACCAAGGGGCACCAATTGATTGGATATTTTGGTATTTTTAGGTAAATCGGCACATGGAGTAGGGAAGGAGAAAGCAGATGAGCAGTAGAGTATGGGTCTGGGCATCGATAGTCTCCCGACGCCCAAGCTTAACACCAACCAAACACACCAGTATGTTAGGCTGGCCACATTCGATCCCTCCAGCGAAGCCGGTAACACTCATCAAGGCAACAAATACTGCTTCATGAGACTCACACGCTTCCGGTTAATCACACTTCTAGTCATTTTCATCCTCACCGTCGTCATGGTACTGTACACTGGGATATTGCCGTCAACTACTCATGCTCAGGTAGGCTCAGGAGCGACGTACTTCCCGTCAACGTTACCTACTCTCAGAGGAACGCTGCTGCATTCAGTTAACACAGGGCGCATCCGCTACAAACATACCAATAGAAGACTACCTCAATGCTTGATCATTGGAGCACGTAAAGCCGGAACTAGAGCTTTACTTACGTTTCTGGATTTACACCCACAAATACGCACCGCGAAAAACGAGGTTCATTTCTTTGATGATGACGAAAATTTTGCCTTAGGATTAGAATGGTATCGAAAAAAGATGCCATATTCTTTCCCGGGGCAGGTGACTTTAGAGAAGACTCCTGCATATTTTACTCACAACTACGTTCCAGAACGCGTGCGCCAAATGAACAGCACCATAAAACTGCTCCTGATACTACGGGACCCGGTGGACAGAGCAATATCAGACTATCTGCAGATACACAGCAACAAAGTCACAAAGAACAAGCAAGACCTGCCATTCGAACAACATGCCCTGGATGAATACGGCAACGTGGTCAAAACCTACAACCCCATCGAACGATCGCTGTATTTCCGATACATGAGTTTTTGGCTGAGGTATTTCTCTTTGGAACAGTTTCTTATTATCAGTGGAGAGAATCTTGTCAAAGACCCAATCAAAGAGATCAGAAGAGTAGAACAATTTCTTGGGTTGGAACACAGGATTACTGAAGACAATTTTGTTTTTAACGATACGAGAGGTTTTTATTGCATTAGAAATGAAACTTATGAGAAATGTTTAGCAGAAAGTAAGGGAAGACGTCACCCAGATGTTAACCCGCTTGTATTGCAAAAATTAAGGGATTTCTTCAGACCATACAATCTTAAATTTTATCAACAGACAGGAATAGATTTCGGTTGGTCATGAGGGAATCAGCAATCAGATGGTTTGCATGTATCTATTTGATCTACATTCAAGTTTTATCTTTTAAAGTCGTGCTTATCATGGTTAAAAAAATCTAAAATATGTAAAGTGATCATTTTTTCTCCAGAAAATGATTTTTTTCTCCATTGCTTGATATACTAATATTGATTTGACATTTATGAGTGTCGTATTGGCATACTCTGAAATCATTGTCCATTGAAACAACAATATCACAATATATTTTCACTTCAGTGAAGAAATTTAATCATGAACATAATTACCATTGTAAACACGTTGAAGGAAATCCTTTTTGAAATAGAAATGTCTTAAATTTGAACATTTTTCAAAAAAATGATTTGTGTAAATTTGATGAAAGCTATGACCATGTTTCTCAAGTAGATCATAGAATGTAAAGAAGGTCCTTTGCGTCAAATATTGTTCGACATACAAGCTTACCTGGGTCAGTTGGAAATAATCCTAGGCAGCTATTATAATAGAGAGAACCAGCATAGTTAATAGGATTTTTAAAAGCACTTTAAGTTATGAAACATAAATATGTATACATCACGGTATTTAGCTGTGGTAATTATACCATTTGAGGTCATGGTTGAAAACGCTGTATTTGACATATCCTGCTTTGTTCACCATTCTGTTGTAATAATGATGGTGCTAAGTGCATCAAGCTGATGATGATGCTTTGTGGCTTTATGACATGGAGATGTCACCATGGGGTAGTGGAATATGACATAAAACTGGTGGTAGATATAGTGCCAAAACCGAATTCCTATTTGTGACAGGTTTGTCACGTTTATAATGTGCAAATGTTTGTATTGATGGAGCTGATAAAGTGTGGGTCATTTGTGTGCGGCTGACAGGATATATGTAGTCTTACTGCCATTTCTCTTGAGTTGGAGTAAAATATTCTTTTGGGTCATGCATAAATGTGACCGAATGAGGTCACGCAGGGCAGTTACATGACCACATCATGTGATATTCATGCAGGACCTTAAAAGGGTCACATATATGCAGGACCTTAAAAGGGTCACATATATGCAGGACCTTAAAAGGTCACATATATGCATGACTTTAAAGGTCAGGTATATGAATTAACTTAAAAAGTCACATATATGCATGACCAAACGGAGCCTTGCCTGCAGCCAGTCTTGGCATTTCCAGTAACAAACAGAACATTGTTTCAGTCAATCAGTGATAAGAAATCACTCTGACAATATGCAGAACTTTGATCCCATCTTTAATAGGTTAGATATTCTTTGTGTTTCTGACAGGAGCTAAGTCACCATCAGTCGTCACGGTGAACTTGTTTCACTCTTCCCCGTACTGTCCCGTTGCCGTGGGAATTATTAGTGAGTTTCAACCGTTTGCTGCTTAGGCATTTACACCTTTTCAGGGTTTTAATCCATACACTCTATGATGATTTTAACATTTTATCTGAAATATTTTAATTGATTTTAATATGGGTTTTGAACAAATCGATTCCATGGTCTTGTGGATACAGGTCACTGCTATCTTAATCCCATTCTAATAACATAACAGCACACGATAAGACAAAGCAGGATTGATATTTTTCATGTTGATTGGATAAAAATATTTGTGGGTGAAATTCAAGGCATTTCAATTATAATTTAAATTTCATATCTCTTGTTAGCATATGGCGTTTCCTGCAAATATTAGTACAAAAATTAAATGCTGTTCAGATTTATGTATATGCGAATCTCAAGTTTCACGAAAGTTCAAGACAGTTTTCACAATACCGTCAGCTGAGTTCAGACACATTTCAAAAAATATTTTATTGTCACAATGTACATTTCGTGCACAAGACTTTAAAATAGTGAATACACTTCTTTTAGTCCCAACAAAAGTTTGGACGATTTGCAAACTTCCAGGAACAATTTGCCAACTACTGAAATTTTCTATAATTTCCTTTTGTTTATTAGATTATTTATTTCTAGAATGGATTAAATCCCTGTGTGGTACAGAAACAGATATATTCTCTCACACTGCAGGAACTTCTACAGATATGTGCTGTGATATTGTATGCAGTAGATGTTACTATGAGCATCTAAAAGTTACAGTATCAGCATATTGATAATTCCGTTACACTCTGCTAATAGTTCCTATCCATGATGACACACTTTTAATAGTTCCCATCCCTTACACTGTGCTAATAGTTCCCATCCCTGACACTGCTAATAGTTCCCATCCCTGACACTGCTAATAGTTCCCATCCCTGACACTGCTAATAGTTCCCATCCCTGACACTGCTAATAGTTCCCATCCCTGACACTGCTAATAGTTCCCATCCCTTACACTGTGCTAATAGTTCCCATCCCTGACACTGCTAATAGTTCCCATCCCTGACACTGCTAATAGTTCCCATTCCAGAAACTATACAGATAGTTTCTGGCTATTTGACTCCATTTAATAAACCCTTTGCTCTATGCTTTATTCACAATACCACATTTACTGCTAATGAAAAGATAATTTGTAAATATTGAATGCTAGAATGGTATGGTAGAGAGTTGTAAATACTGAATATGTATGAGTACTGTATGGTGAGAGCCAAGCTGAGGATGCACGGATTACAGAGTGCATTGTTGATTGTTGTGTTGAGTTTCTGGTTTGGATGTAATGGTCAAACTGAGAACTGTAGACTGGGTAGATACGTAGGATACTGCTCACAACCATGTTATATATTATGGATGGGTTATTGGCAATATCATATCTGTTGAATTTAGATAGATAATTATACTGATAATTCTTATTGATTTCATTATGTATAATTGCATGTATTGTTTATGTTTCAATATCCGTGTTGTATGTTGGAAAGATTGATTTTTATGTAACTTTCGCAAACATGCAAAGCAAACACAGACGATTCTGATGAAACCATCACTGAACTTACTCTCCAAGATGAGTGCAAAGATCGACACAGAGAACTTCTAAACAATTATGAATTTATTATCTAAAGCCAAATGGATTATTTGGCTGAAGCAAGAAGGAGATTGCAAACTTTTACTTCAGCTTGGCTCCTTAACTCCTCAAGTGTAGCACTGAGTACAGTGCCAATGGTAGTTTCTATAAATGTTTATACATTTGAGGGCCTCAGCTTTATATTAAACTCAGTAGGAATTCTCGTCAGATGCTCTTTAAATTCTCCCATTTCTGGATCTGGTTAGGCTTTTCCATTAGAGGTGTTCAAAGCAGATATTACATATGATTTCTCCATGGGTTACAAGAGCTAAATGCATTCCCAGTCTCTGATATGAATCTTATGAATGCACAAAAATTGTCATGTTTGTTATCTTAATGAATATCTGGGATACAAAACATGAATAATAAATATGTGTAAAAGCTGTGTTCTTTTGGGTTATAGACTGGATTAATGCATTTCAGACATATTTTGTCTAGTCTTGATGAGTACTAATCAAAATGTGAGTAAACTTATGATAAATTCGGATCACAGTATCAAACCAAAATATGGAATAAAACATTATAAAACTATAGATTATTTTGCTCAGGTCTGGGACAGGCTAATCTCATATTTAATAGGATGTTATTACATCCCCTACACAAACATATCACTCCAGTCTGCTGCCAGATCCTCTATTTTTTTTGTTTTGTTATCTCTGAACTGGACTGAATGTAGGTCATGGCTAACCATTTTTGGGCAGCAAGAGACAAAATGAGTGCCAAGTTATTAACCTGGTTATTTCATTTGCTCTAAATACATTAGTCCATGTGATTTTTTCAGTAGATTTAGTTAATCGGGAAGTTTATTGAAAACTTCCCTTCTGCAGCTGTTTACAGTACAGCTGAGTTCATCTTCAGTGTTCTAAGCATATCAGCTGCTAAGTCCAAGATATATGGACATTTATAATCTGCTCTATGTTATAAGTTTTATCAGTAAATTGGTTTCTTGAAATTTGAGCAAAGCACAGAATTTTGGGTTGTGAGATATATTATAGTTGTTTATTTGCTGTATTTTGTAAGCAGGCCAAGTGGTGTGTTTAAGAATAGGTCACTTTATTCTTTCAAGAGTTTGTGTTTAAGAATAGGTCACTTAATTCTTTCAAGAGTTTGTTTTTCATAAATGATAATCATTTTGCCAACTGTGAGCCAGTTTGCATTAACAAAAATGATTTATTCCACGAATATGACATCCTGTATTTAAACCATAATGAATTCTTTCACATTGTGAAAGGAAGTGATACAAATTGGCAATTGTTAATGTAATCTTGTAATATTTACACGTACATTCTCACGATTTCTTGTGTCAAAAGCTCAATGTTTCAACATTACTTCCAGATTTGACATGTTCAAAAACCTTTTGGGATATATATTTGAGATTTGGGGAAGGATGAGATTGCAATTTTTGCTCAACATTATGTGCCAGGACAAAGTAAGTTGTCAAAAAATTAACTGCTGGTTCAGGGAAGACATTTTCAAAATAATTCAAAATCCACAATTACTGCATTTAAATAAAACCATACTAATCTTTATTAATATCTTGATGTGCTTAAATTTGCAGAATGCATATGATGATTTGTTATGTAATCTTGATGATTAAAATGATCATGAATGATGTGGAGAAAACACCAGCAATATAAAAAAATATATGTATATTACATACATATATATATATATTTACAGACTTTGTACGAATAGGCAAAGACATTTGAGGTTTTTCTGTGAAAATGAAGAAATAGTTATTTATATATAGTTGATATAGGCTAATAATTTGGCGGTAATTTTGGTGGTAATTATACCATATCTGTGTAATCCCACTAGTCAAGTCTCAATGTGAATCATAATGTGTTACCAATATCTCATCACGGTTATATTTCATTCTGAAGTTGACTAAATGAACTTATTATTTATCAGATATTGGTCCAGAGGATAAATGTCAAGAACTGTTCCACTTTCAGATGCTGTATTTGCTTATGCTTAATCACAGTTTCTGCAATTAAAATAATGGAAAGTCATTGTAGAATCTGATAAAGGTTAACGACTCGCACATTGAAGATGATTTGTTTTGTGTTATCATACCGGTAATTATATAGAACATCTGTTAATGTTATTCTCTGGGATTTTATTTTGAAGATTTGTTTATTTATTGTATAAAAGATTTGTTTATGTGATAGTGACATATATTTCAAAGGAAATTGTGAATTTGTCAAAAATATATGCAAATGAGCAAGCCAAGATGAAAATGTTATCAACCATAGTTTGTTGAATCATCGTAACCTAAAATTGGAATTAATCAAACATAACTAACAGCATAGGCCAATTTCCAATCTTCATTTTTTCCACATTGAAAAGTACACACCAGAACTCCTATAAATTCATTCCTTGATAGTGGAGACTGGCAAAGGGCCTATTTAAATGTATACTTTATAAGAGAATTAACCACCAATTCTGTGTATATTTAAAAAAAAAATTTATTCAAGAAGGTTAATCCAGATTAATCTGAATTCTCATTGAAAACAATAATCAAGCTAATGGTATGGCTGTTCTGACCACTTATATTCACAAGATAAATTGCACTTTGATATAATCCAGAACCACCCAGCACTGCACTGTGTGGATGCTCTGGTGTTTTCAGAGAAGGGTGAGATGATCGTGAACCAGAGCGCAAGCAGGGTCAAATTGTATACTTTTTTTATAACTTCCATGTTTTTTAGAATTTAGGTCAAATAAAAGTTTAATAATGATGGTTCATTCATACAAACCAGGTTGTGAGTTTTATTAGATAAATATAAGTTTTACAGATTGCACTATCAAGAATGATTGATTGATGTTTTAATTTTGGTTAGTATGTTATAGCACTTAATATGGAAATTATGCATGAGGAATATATCTTCAGCTCTACGGTGTACTAACTGATTTAATTTAGTCTGTATATATTTGTATATTGTTATGATTTTAATCTTTCATTTTAACACTCGGAACACAAGCAATAACACACAGAAAATATGGGCTTTTCTGGTAAATTTAATGTACAGGTATGCAAAGGTAATTTTACCAGGAAAACGTTAAATTGGAAAGATGTTAACATATCTGTAGATGTTCTATTGGAAAACTCCACTTTTATTCAATTATGTAATGATATACAGATCTTCATCATGGAGATGCGATTCTTAGTCTGATCACAACTTTCCAATTATCTGGAATGTATTAATATAAGATAATTGTTTACATAATATTTCTTCTGAAGTCAAGAAGGAATTGCTATTAATTTCAGGATATTCCTGAATTAACCTATTGAAACTCCATATTTCAGTTGGTGGTAGAATAAAAATGTATTTACGAAATACGTTTATTGTTTTTATTGAGGTTATGGTGGATAGCTTTCACCAATACCAATATAGAAATCACTTTGTCTGTCCTGCATTTGTGTGTGTTTCTTACCTCTTGTTTTGTTCGCTTGGCCCCTCAAGTGGATCTATGCTATATATAGATCACTGGATTTCTTTATATATCAGGCATCTGAGAATCCATAAGGTTATGAGTTGTAGTTGGTTACATAGAAGTTATTTGAGGCCATTTCCATTTAAATTTGTTCCGACTAACTGGAGTCATTGAATGATTTATTTTGACATTTTACAAATCCTTCTTGTGACAAATATGAATCATTGATTTATTTTCACAAAACAAAAAAGTAGGGCAGTGATCAGATCCCATTCTTCTCACCTACAGAGCATTCTATACTCTATAGTCTATTGTGGCTAGTGACATTTGAACCAGTGCTGAAACTAACCTCTGACTGAAACTGCTTCTGGTATTGAGTTGTGTGTTCTCTGTAAATGCATTGAAACAGCAGCTCACACAGTGTCTCCCCCTCCATGGAAACCTGATGTAAAATGAAGCCAGTAACCTTCTGGAAAGAAAGGGCAATATGTGTAGTGTTAAACAAGGTACACAGTAGAGTATGTTATCTGTATTCAGGCCATGGGAATGGGGCAGGGGTCTTGATATTTAACAGGGTCTATGAATCCGAGAGCAGAGTGCAAGATATCTTGTCTGCTGAAAAATCAGTGAAGATAATGGTTGTCGCAGGCATATGAAAAGGTTGGATATCATGTTGATATGGTGAGTGACCACACAATATCACTCAAGCAGATCTGTATTTCACAGAGAGTGCACACTTTCATAGTCCTCGATTCCAAGCTGGAACTGCAACATTGTCCTAGTTTCTAATAAAAGCTCCAATACACAATTATCGCAAATATTATTGTACAGTGACCGGCAGCCAAATCCGGACACTTTCATGTTTTTCACTCCCTATTTTCACAAAACCTTTCATAACTGGATAAAAACTGCTCACGTCAATAGAAGACCGTCAGTCTTAAAGGCGTGTAGAGTAAACATGATACCCGTTCAGTATTTACAGAATTAGGAGGATATTCATGCATTCAGCAAACCAGCAAACTGTCCGAGTTCACATTGAGTTATATGGTGATGTTGGTTACGTCACCACTTCTGTCCGAGTTTAATCTGCCGGTTTCGGACAGTTGCCGGTCACTGTACACTGACTGGCAACTGTCCGAAACCGGCAGTTGAAACTCGGACATTTTTAACTCAGTCAAATATCGAGTAAAACTGTGCTTTACTAATTGCAATTGAGCTGAATATTGTGCCCCATACATCATCTTGTAATTCCTATGCCGTTCAAAATGTTAAAAGTGTTTATTTGTTTTCACGGCACGAATGATCGCATCACTGTCAAATGACGTCAGAAGTGGTGACGTAACCAACATCACCGTATAACTCAATATGAACTCGGGACAAATTGCAGGTTTGCTGAATGCGTGAATATCCTGTTAATTCTGTAAATATTGAACGGGTATCATTTTTACTTCACAGGCCTTTAAGACTGACGGTCTTCTATTGATGTGAGCAGTTTTTATTCATTTATGAAAGGTTTTGTGAAAATCGGGAGTGAAAAACATGAAAATGTCTGGAGATCAAACTGCCGGTCACTGTAAGTGTGAATATTTGCCCAATTGAAGTTGAAGATAATATGCCACTTTCACTTACCTAGTAGGTTCTACACTTTTGTAGTATAAAGGAAAATTATAACGCACATTGATCTGTGGCTCTATTAATATGACCGCACAAGGGAAACATGTTTTTTGGGAGTAAAAAAGCTCTTTTAAATGCATGTGCTGGAAAAAAATGAATGACGTCATCGTGGGGTAATTATCTACTTGCATAGTTAATTACAGTGACCGGCAACTGTCCGAAACCGGCAGTTGAAACTCAGACATTTTTAGCACAGTCAAACATCAAGCATACCTTGCTGTACTAATTGCAATTGAGCTGAATGTTGTGCTCCACACGTCATCTTGTTATTCCACTGCCTTTCAAAACGTTAAAAGAGTTTATTTACTTTCACGGCACAAGTGATCGTGTCACTGTCAAATGACGTCAGAAGTGGTGACGTAAACAACATCACCATATAACTCATCTGGACATTTTCATGTTTTTCACTCCCGATTTTCACAAAACCTTTCAAAACTTTGTAAAACCTGCTCACATTGATAGAAGATCGTCTACTTTAAAGGCCTGTGAAGAAAACATGATAGCCGTTCAATATTTACAGAATTACCACGATTTTTACGCATTCAGCAAATCTGAAATTTGTCCGAGTTTTGTATTGAGTTATATGGTGATGTTGTTTATGTCACCACTTTGGACGTCATTTGACAGTGACACGATCACTTGTGCTGTGAAAACAAATAAACTCTTTTTAACGTTTTGAAAGGCAGTGGAATAACCAGATGATGTGTAGAGCATAACATTCAGCAATTAGTACAGCAAGGTATGCTAGATGGTTAACTGTGTTAAAAATGTCCAAGTTTCAACTGCCGGTTTCGGACAGTTGCCGGTCACTGTAGTTTTTTTGGTAGCGATTAAAGAAGGGATAGAGCTTACTTGAAAAACATTTTCGGGAATAACTACATTAACAATCTGCAGAACTATAAGGCATTAATCTTTAGCTAGAATGATGTTATTTAGTTTAGATAGATAGAATTTTAGAAGATGTCTTATAACTTGAGTAATTTGTGTTTTTGTAAATAAAATGATTCAAATAAATGTAAATTTTTGACACCATTTGGTAATTTTTTACTTGAATTTAAAGAAAGATAGGTATCTCAAAATATATATCATTAAAGGGTAACTTCTCTGGTACACTTTTGCAGTATGAAGGAGAATTTTAACGCACATTGATCTGCGGGGTCTGTAAATATGACTGCACAAGGGAAATATGATCTTTTGGGGAGAAATATAGCTTTTTCTAATGCACGTGGTGGAAAAAAAGAGTGACGTCATCGTGGGGCAATTACAGTGACCGGCAGCTAAATCCGGACACTTTGATGTTTTTCACTCCCGATTTTCACAACACCTTTAAAAACTGTGTAAAAACTGCTCACATCGAAAGAAGATCTTCGACTTTAATGGTCTGTGGAGTTTTAGTGATACCCGTTCAATATTAACAGAAATAGCATTATTTTCATGCATTCAGCAAACCGGCAAACTGTCCGAGTTTCCATTGAGTAATATGGTGATGTTGGTTAAGTCACCACTTCTGACGTCATTTGACAGTGACTCAATCAGTTGTGCCGTGAAAACAAATAAACACTTTGAACGTTTTGAAAGGAATAGGAATAACAAGATGACGTGTGAGGCACTGTATTCAGCTCAATTGCAATTAGTACAGCACAGTTTTACTCGATATTTGACCGAGTTAAAAATGTCCGAGTTTAATCTGCCGGTTTCGGACAGTTGCCGGTCACTGTACCCTCTCACATAACTACAGTGACCGGCAACTGTCCGAAACCGGCAGATTAAACTCGGACATTTTTAACTCAGTCAAATATCAAGTAAAACTGATCTGTAGTAATTGCAATTAAGTTGAATATTGTCTCTCATATGTTTTCTTGTATTCCCACTGCTTTTCAAAACGTTAAAAGTGTTTATTTGTTTTCACGGCACGAATGATCGCATCACTGTCAAATGACGTCAGAAGTGGTGACGTAACCAACATCACCGTATAACTCAATATGAACTCGGGACAAATTGCAGGTTTGCTGAATGTGTGAATATCCTGTTAATTCTGTAAATATTGAACGGGTATCATTTTTACTTCACAGGCCTTTAAGACTGACGGTCTTCTATTGATGTGAGCAGTTTTTATTCATTTATGAAAGGTTTTGTGAAAATCGGGAGTGAAAAACATGAAAATGTCTGGAGATCAAACTGCCGGTCACTGTAAGTGTGAATATTTGCCCAATTGAAGTTGAAGATAATATGCCACTTTCACTTACCTAGTAGGTTCTACACTTTTGTAGTATAAAGGAAAATTATAACGCACATTGATCTGTGGCTCTATTAATATGACCGCACAAGGGAAACATGTTTTTTGGGAGAAAAAAAGCTCTTTTAAATGCATGTGCTGGAAAAAAATGAATGACGTCATCGTGGGGTAATTATCTACTTGCATAGTTAATTACAGTGACCGGCAACTGTCCGAAACCGGCAGTTGAAACTCAGACATTTTTAGCACAGTCAAACATCAAGCATACCTTGCTGTACTAATTGCAATTGAGCTGAATGTTGTGCTCCACACGTCATCTTGTTATTCCACTGCCTTTCAAAACGTTAAAAGAGTTTATTTACTTTCACGGCACAAGTGATCGTGTCACTGTCAAATGACGTCAGAAGTGGTGACGTAAACAACATCACCATATAACTCATCTGGACATTTTCATGTTTTTCACTCCCGATTTTCACAAAACCTTTCAAAACTTTGTAAAACCTGCTCACATTGATAGAAGATCGTCTACTTTAAAGGCCTGTGAAGAAAACATGATAGCCGTTCAATATTTACAGAATTACCACGATTTTTACGCATTCAGCAAATCTGAAATTTGTCCGAGTTTTGTATTGAGTTATATGGTGATGTTGTTTATGTCACCACTTTGGACGTCATTTGACAGTGACACGATCACTTGTGCTGTGAAAACAAATAAACTCTTTTTAACGTTTTGAAAGGCAGTGGAATAACCAGATGATGTGTAGAGCATAACATTCAGCAATTAGTACAGCAAGGTATGCTAGATGGTTAACTGTATTAAAAATGTCCAAGTTTCAACTGCCGGTTTCGGACAGTTGCCGGTCACTGTAGTTTTTTTGGTAGCGATTAAAGAAGGGATAGAGCTTACTTGAAAAACATTTTCGGGAATAACTACATTAACAATCTGCAGAACTATAAGGCATTAATCTTTAGCTAGAATGATGTTATTTAGTTTAGATAGATAGAATTTTAGAAGATGTCTTATAACTTGAGTAATTTGTGTTTTTGTAAATAAAATGACTCAAATAAATGTAAATTTTTGACACCATTTGGTAATTTTTTACTTGAATTTAAAGAAAGATAGGTATCTCAAAATATATATCATTAAAGGGTAACTTCTCTGGTACACTTTTGCAGTATGAAGGAGAATTTTAACGCACATTGATCTGCGGGGTCTGTAAATATGACTGCACAAGGGAAATATGATCTTTTGGGGAGAAATATAGCTTTTTCTAATGCACGTGGTGGAAAAAAAGAGTGACGTCATCGTGGGGCAATTACAGTGACCGGCAGCTAAATCCGGACACTTTGATGTTTTTCACTCCCGATTTTCACAACACCTTTAAAAACTGTGTAAAAACTGCTCACTCCGAAAGAAGATCTTCGACTTTAATGGTCTGTGGAGTTTTAGTGATACCCGTTCAATATTAACAGAAATAGCATTATTTTCATGCATTCAGCAAACCGGCAAACTGTCCGAGTTTCCATTGAGTAATATGGTGATGTTGGTTAAGTCACCACTTCTGACGTCATTTGACAGTGACTCAATCAGTTGTGCCGTGAAAACAAATAAACACTTTGAACGTTTTGAAAGGAATAGGAATAACAAGATGACGTGTGAGGCACTGTATTCAGCTCAATTGCAATTAGTACAGCACAGTTTTACTCGATATTTGACCGAGTTAAAAATGTCCGAGTTTAATCTGCCGGTTTCGGACAGTTGCCGGTCACTGTACCCTCTCACATAACTACAGTGACCGGCAACTGTCCGAAACCGGCAGATTAAACTCGGACATTTTTAACTCAGTCAAATATCGAGTAAAATTGTGCTTTACTAATTGCAATTGAGCTGAATATTGTGCCCCATACATCATCTTGTAATTCCTATGCCTTTCAAAATGTTAAAAGTGTTTATTTGTTTTCACGGCACGAATGATCGCATCACTGTCAAATGACGTCAGAAGTGGTGACGTAACCAACATCACCGTATAACTCAATATGAACTCGGGACAAATTGCAGGTTTGCTGAATGCGTGAATATCCTGTTAATTCTGTAAATATTGAACGGGTATCATTTTTACTTCACAGGCCTTTAAGACTGACGGTCTTCTATTGATGTGAGCAGTTTTTATTCATTTATGAAAGGTTTTGTGAAAATCGGGAGTGAAAAACATGAAAATGTCTGGAGATCAAACTGCCGGTCACTGTAAGTGTGAATATTTGCCCAATTGAAGTTGAAGATAATATGCCACTTTCACTTACCTAGTAGGTTCTACACTTTTGTAGTATAAAGGAAAATTATAACGCACATTGATCTGTGGCTCTATTAATATGACCGCACAAGGGAAACATGTTTTTTGGGAGAAAAAAAGCTCTTTTAAATGCATGTGCTGGAAAAAAATGAATGACGTCATCGTGGGGTAATTATCTACTTGCATAGTTAATTACAGTGACCGGCAACTGTCCGAAACCGGCAGTTGAAACTCAGACATTTTTAGCACAGTCAAACATCAAGCATACCTTGCTGTACTAATTGCAATTGAGCTGAATGTTGTGCTCCACACGTCATCTTGTTATTCCACTGCCTTTCAAAACGTTAAAAGAGTTTATTTTCTTTCACGGCACAAGTGATCGTGTCACTGTCAAATGACGTCAGAAGTGGTGACGTAAACAACATCACCATATAACTCATCTGGACATTTTCATGTTTTTCACTCCCGATTTTCACAAAACCTTTCAAAACTTTGTAAAACCTGCTCACATTGATAGAAGATCATCTACTTTAAAGGCCTGTGAAGAAAACATGATAGCCGTTCAATATTTACAGAATTACCACGATTTTTACGCATTCAGCAAATCTGAAATTTGTCCGAGTTTTGTATTGAGTTATATGGTGATGTTGTTTATGTCACCACTTTGGACGTCATTTGACAGTGACACGATCACTTGTGCTGTGAAAACAAATAAACTCTTTTTAACGTTTTGAAAGGCAGTGGAATAACCAGATGATGTGTAGAGCATAACATTCAGCAATTAGTACAGCAAGGTATGCTAGATGGTTAACTGTGTTAAAAATGTCCAAGTTTCAACTGCCGGTTTCGGACAGTTGCCGGTCACTGTAGTTTTTTTGGTAGCGATTAAAGAAGGGATAGAGCTTACTTGAAAAACATTTTCGGGAATAACTACATTAACAATCTGCAGAACTATAAGGCATTAATCTTTAGCTAGAATGATGTTATTTAGTTTAGATAGATAGAATTTTAGAAGATGTCTCATAACTTGAGTAATTTGTGTTTTTGTAAATAAAATGATTCAAATAAATGTAAATTTTTGACACCATTTGGTAATTTTTTACTTGAATTTAAAGAAAGATAGGTATCTCAAAATATATATCATTAAAGGGTAACTTCTCTGGTACACTTTTGCAGTATGAAGGAGAATTTTAACGCACATTGATCTGCGGGGTCTGTAAATATGACTGCACAAGGGAAATATGATCTTTTGGGGAGAAATATAGCTTTTTCTAATGCACGTGGTGGAAAAAAAGAGTGACGTCATCGTGGGGCAATTACAGTGACCGGCAGCTAAATCCGGACACTTCGATGTTTTTCACTCCCGATTTTCACAACACCTTTAAAAACTGTGTAAAAACTGCTCACATCGAAAGAAGATCTTCGACTTTAATGGTCTGTGGAGTTTTAGTGATACCCGTTCAATATTAACAGAAATAGCATTATTTTCATGCATTCAGCAAACCGGCAAACTGTCCGAGTTTCCATTGAGTAATATGGTGATGTTGGTTACGTCACCACTTCTGACGTCATTTGACAGTGACTCAATCAGTTGTGCCGTGAAAACAAATAAACACTTTGAACGTTTTGAAAGGAATAGGAATAACAAGATGACGTGTGAGGCACTGTATTCAGCTCAATTGCAATTAGTACAGCACAGTTTTACTCGATATTTGACCGAGTTAAAAATGTCCGAGTTTAATCTGCCGGTTTCGGACAGTTGCCGGTCACTGTACCCTCTCACATAACTACAGTGACCGGCAACTGTCCGAAACCGGCAGATTAAACTCGGACATTTTTAACTCAGTCAAATATCAAGTAAAACTGATCTGTAGTAATTGCAATTAAGTTGAATATTGTCTCTCATATGTTTTCTTGTATTCCCACTGCTTTTCAAAACGTTAAAAGTGTTTATTTGTTTTCACGGCACAAATGATCGCATCACTGTCAAATGACGTCAGAAGTGGTGACGTAACCAACATCACCATATAACTCAATGGAAACTATAGGACAATCTGCAGGTTTGCTGAATGCGTGAAAATCATGCTATTTCTGTTAATATTGAACGGGTAGCATTAAAATTCCATAGACCGTTAAAGTTGAAGATCTTCTTTCGATGTGAGCAGTTTTTACACAGTTTTTAAAGGTTTTGTGAAAATCGGGAGTGAAAAACATGAAAATGTCCGGATTTGGCTGCCGGTCACTGTAATTAGAAACAAACAACAATCAGCTGAATAATGCAGCCAAAACAGCGATGTCACGATTTTCCGTGACATTTTGGTGTAAAAATCATTGACAGCGGTTCAATGAGGCAGTTCAATAGCGCGCGGTCCACTTGACAGTATCACTGCAATTTTGACCAGGTACCGATCGATAGAATGACGTTTTGAAGATATCTGAATATGTTGGTATGACTGGAATATTTACTATTTAAGTTCTCATAGAAATAAACATTTATGATCAATAGTATGCATGGGGTTTGCACAGAATATTCCTTTTGACTACCCAGCTTTACTAGGCCTCTTCAATATAGGCCTAGTGCCGACGCGATCAAATGTCGTACTATTTGGGCGCTCATGAATATTAATGAGCAAGAGATTCGAGTTACGTCATCATATCGTGCACGTCCTGTCCTACTGAAAGGCTGTAATTACATCATTGCACCGTGCATCTGGTTACATTCAAGGGGCGGGGCTAATGGAACAGACCTATTTGAACATATCTGATCGCATAAGCGGAGAGGGTGTTATATACTGAACCTGATGCAAAGGAGAGTACCTTTTGACATATTATGTTCTTAATCAGTTGTGATTGTTAAGAAATATACAGATTGTGTTTTTATTTATGTAGTATTTGAATTTTACTTAATTTACTGCTTTGGTTATCTTCATTGTTACTTTTTTTAATTGGAATTTGAGAAACCCCTTTCACCTTCTCTGTTGTATACTTTTGATTCACAGTTGTATGTATACAAGTATCTGCTACTAAGAGATATATATATATATTTCTAAATTCAATTGTCAAAAAAGGTTTTCATGAATGATACTATAGTAATGGTTTTAGTATCTCTGGACCAGTAAGGACAAGATATTAATATCTGCCAAAATTGTTCCGGTTATTCCACACATTAGCTTACAATTACCACATAGCTCTGTAATTGGTTGGCTCATGTCCATGCATATATATATACAAAGGATATATGATACACATAGGATATATGATATACTATTAGGATGATGTATTTATCCATCGAACATAAAATGTAGAGCATTATTGAAATGTGTGCTAACTGACATGCTTGATCTTGAAAAGTTTTCTCAATTCTACCATATTTCCTCTATATATCAGGCCCTGACCTATTTCACTCCTATGATCTTGTTGATTGCTTGTCCACAATTAGCACAGACCGAACTGTGATATGGAAATTACTGAACACATATTTTCCTGCAACAGAGTGCAACAGTCTAATTGAGAGTAGTGTAGCATTATTTCCTGATTACTTAATTATGAACAAAGATAGGTTTTTACACATATGATCACATATTATGCTCACTTTCATCAAAACACTAAATTATGAACAAAGATAGGTTTTTACAGATATTATCACATACTATGAACAAAAAGTAACTTCCAAAAAGCTCACTTTCATCAAAACACTAAATTATGAACAAAGATAGGTTTTTACAGATATGATCACATATTATGAACAAAATGTCAATTCCAAAAAGCTCACTTTCATCAAAACACTAAATTATGAACAAAGATAGGTTTTTACAGATATGATCACATATTATAAACAAAAAGTCAATTCCAAAAAGCTCACTTTCATCAAACCAAGTAGTCATTGCAGACATTTATGTAATATCAAAATCTTTGGACTACACCCTGGTGCATTTCCCCATTGTGCTCAGAGCAGCCACCTGGTGTAATAATAATCACACTCAGAGTGCCTTAAAAAGTATTTTCTGTTTTTCATGGAAGCAGTTAGAAAGTGGTGTACCCGAATGCTGGGTTAGGGTGTTCCAAAATTTGTCACAGCCATGTTGAAAGTAGGTAGACCCCAGGACTTTCCACCTTGGAAACCAGAGATGAAAGAACATCTACTTCTTGATAGACAGCCAGGTGATGTTCATCTCAGTCAGTTTGCTGGAGAAAGATCTTGGCTCATGATTGAACGCTTTGATGTGCAGACTGACTGGATGCAGCTCCCTCCCCAGGATTGGATGGGAGTTCCATCATATGATAGATTCAAGAATCTAGTGGATGGACTAGAAGTGGTAAATGACTGTGCAGAAAGGTCTATTAAAGAAGTGACTGAGTATGTGAACTATGCAAAGAATGCAGACAGACAGGATTGCGTATTGTTCATTGTAAATCACCACCGCTAGCTCCTAAATTTCCACAACTTAACAAAACAGCAAATGGATAATATGGATGACTTTTTGTAGTTTCGTAGAGGTTGTTCAGAGTGTTCAAATTTGAACCAAATTTCAATACAGATGTCAAGATTGTATCTTAGTCATGTAGCACCTAGAACATGTACTGATTATGACTATTAATGTACTTTTTTTCATATATTTGAATATGAATAAATAAATACTAAATTGACAAATGGTAGTTTAAGACTGATGCTGCACATAATATTGATATTCTGGTCCAGTTTCTAAAGTCTTATCATGTAAAAAAAATTTAAGAGGTTGACTCAAAAATATGACAAAAAAGGCAAAAAGTGGTAATTTTCAGTATTTTAAGCCATTTTTCAGGGTGAATTCCAAGAAGGAAGCCATCTGTGTAGAGAGTTGTAATTTTCAGAACTTTATTTTGTTGTCAATAGGAATGGGAATGCAAATGTGCTTAGCTCTATGATGAAAAAGTGATATTTTGGAACACCCTATAGAAGTCATAACGCATTCATGAAACCACAGAGGTCACAGGCAATTTTACAGAGGTTTGGGGTATGTTTAAATGACATGAGGCCATGAAACTGTGATACAATTAAGCTATCTCACTATCATCAACCAAAATACACTGACCATGGCTATTATGTTTTGATGAAAGTGCCAAGTCATAATGCATTCATGAAACCACAGAGGTCTCAGGCAATTTTACAAAGGTTTGGGGTATGTTTAAATGACATGAGGCCATGAAACTGTGATACATTTAAGCTATCTCACTATAATCAACCAAAATACACTGACCATGGTTAATTATGTTTCGATTAAAGTGCCAAGTACTGCCAGTACTCTTTTGACCACCGGGTGGCCACATGTATACAATCATGTGACCTCTATTGTGGTCTGTGAGGGTGTTCGGCTTGTACCATTGGACACACATTAATGAACAAACAGGGCTTTGTAATCCAAATCACTCCATTCTCCCAATTTAGGGTGCCCCACTGTTAGAAAGACTTTACTAAGCAGGTGTTTACACAAAATCACTGGTCAGCTAAACAAATTTTGTTGACAAAGTGTCCAATGGATGATTTGGATTTTAGCAGAAGACTCGTCCACTTTCGAATGGCACACAAATATATGTAGGGAAATATGATGGGAAATAACTTTTGATCGCAGTTTAGGGTATAAACATTTATATTATGCAATGAAAAATTGCTTGAAAACCTCATTTCATGAATGATTTAAGTAAAGTTTATGTTCCTTTCAATTGTAATCTGTATTCGTTATGTGATATTTTTGGACAAACATAAAAATTAATTCATGATTGCTTTCTTTTAGCGTAAGGGGGAACAGTGTCTTCTAAAGTTTGTTTTTCCCACCAAAAAAGTCTTTTGAGCCCAAAAAAATGGTGAAAGATAATAGCTTTGTATGAAAATAACTACAAAACGAATTTCAGACTTTAATGTATCAAATGCTTAGGGATGGATTTCTCTTTTGATTTGATTTTTAATTGGTTTTTAAGATTTTATCATTTTTAATCATTTTAGATTAACAGTTAAAGTAAAAATCAGAAAAAGATTTTTTTTTTTGGTAACGATTAAAGAAGGGATAGAGCTTACTTGAAAAACATTTTTGGGAATAACTACACTAGAAATCTACAGAACTAAGGCATTAATCTTTAGCTTGAATGATGTTATTTAGTTTAAATGGACAGAATTTTAGAAGATGTCTTATGATAATAAAAGTAATTTTTGTTTTTGTAGATACAATGATTCAAATAAATGTAAATTTTTGACACCATTTGGTAATTTTTGACTTGAATTTGAAGAAAGGTATCTCAAAATATAGACCATTAACCCCTAACAGACGGAAAGGATGGCAATGTCCACCACCCATAACAGACGGGAGGAACGTTGACATCCCTATTGTTCTGGCTTAATGACGTCATTTAGTAACATTCCTTTGGGCTGCAACTTTGTTACAATGTAATCATGATAATGACGTCAGACTGAACTTTTTACCTCAGCACTTCATTGAGTACAATGAACGACCATGGTTATATAATTTATCAAATAAGTATATAGATACACTAGTCCAGAAAAAAATTGGATAGTCCAGCCAATCAACAAAATTTAGATAGCCTAGTCTCTTAGGGGTAAATCAAAATTCCCTCTATTTAAATTAAGTAGAATAATATTTGGAGTACATCTGTTCTTAAATGTTGATAAGTAAACTTGCAAAACTTCTCAATTTTGTCATAAAAAGCATTTGAAATTTTGAGAAATATGATATTTTGTTTACTTCTTTTTTTGTATCACTGGGCAGTGATGAGATCGAACACAGCAGCTACTGGCTAATGGAATAGTCATAAAAGATCACTAAATTATGTTTTAATGTGTATATATCAACATTGATCCCCTCTGGACAGAAATATGTAACCTATTTAGCTTACTTTGGTATGTTACAAAGGTGCACTATTTCTTGTAGTTCAAGGAGTAATGACGTCATAGTGGTGCTGTGGCTATTCATCAATGAAATAGTGACATCATATATACCTTTTGGTAACTGAGCAACAATCAACAACACAGCTATGATCCTCTGTATGAAGTGTCCCTGTTCCCCCTAACGTTAAACTTTCTAATGTCCTGAATCAAGCTTATTAGTGAACCGGATGTTGTGTATCAATTATCCAGTTATTATCTGTTTTGACGCATCACTGTAAAAGTTTCCTTTCAAATCAGATCACGCTGAATGGTAAATTCATTAACGTGTTGTTTGATTTATGATGCTCATTTATGAACAGTTTTTTTTTCATCCTAAAAATTATTTTAATTTGTAACTGAAGTAAATGTGTCTTTTCATACTCTGCATTTCATCAGTAGAATTACAATGCCCTATATTGGTGTTTTCGAAATTTGGAATTCCATGTCTCACCAAGATATCATGATATCAGAATTGACCAGCCTCGGGTCATGACCTGTGATCACTTGGTTGACCGATCACTTGGCTTTCCGAGACCCTCGCCAATCAGTACAAAGCAGAATCTATATTAATAATCATGTATCAAATCACTTCACCAACACATTTTTATGATTGGTCATGACCTACCGCAGACCCTGTGCGCACATTGCTATCATTGCAGAAGGGACTGATATGAGAGAGAAGTCCTGTTTAAGAGGGTATAATTTATTATCAGTAATACAGATGTTGGTTAATACAGATCGGTTTTCAATTGATACAATACTCAATGTGTCATATATCTGAGAGCAACATAATTGCTCTCAGCATACATTGACTGTTTTGATGACTTTCCGATTTCAACATGTGAGTCAGAATGAGATCGCATCTAGTTGAGAATGTCATGTATATGAGATGGCAATCTTCTGAAATGGCAATGTCACTGAGTATTGAGTCTAGTCGGTAATCTCACGGCAAAAAGATGGCAATCGTATGGTGAATCCCATAACAATTTGATGTCAGTTCTATTGTGAATCCTGTATAGATTTCCAATTCTATTGTAAATCCTATATCAATTTGATGTCAATCATGTTGTGAATTTCATAACAATTTGATGTCAGTTCTATTGTGAATTCCATATTATTATTTCACCAATCAGTGCAGAGGATAAAGTTAATGAACAGACATGACTTGCAGACAACCTTTTGTCATTGACGCAGGGATTAATATGAGAGAGAAGTCCTGTTTTGGGGGGGTATGGCCTTTCATTCATCTGTCCAATATTTTTCCTCTTTCTTCTTCTGATAACCTATGCAAGAGGAGAATTCAATAAAACAAATAAGTTTCTAGATATTGATAACAAAAAACGGTCAGTGACACATGAATGAAGAGGGTGAGATTTTAACATAATTGATTGAGAACGCTAAGACAATCTTTAATGATATTTTTTTGATTTGCTGATTGAAGCATGCTGATGGGTTCAGTATTCATAACTTATCATGACATTTAGTACCAGTACAAACATGCATGAAATGACTGGGAGGAATTTTTAAACAAGTGAAGTAAGTTGAAACTTTTCAACATAGAATCTTCTGTGAAGGCGCAAACTCGGATGAAATGAGCAATGATGTATATTTCGCCTCATGAGAACTCCCGGTAATCTGATTACACATCGGCAGGCTCTGCAGATCTGAATAACAATGTACATGGGCGCGTTGTTCATGGGGTGTGTTTCCCAAACAAGTTTCTTATCACAAGTGTTTGGTTTCATTTTATAATTTGATGATTAATTTCATTTCGTTTTAGTGTTTGAGATCATTCATTTTATAGGAAACAAAATCAGTAAAAATTGTATGAACTCTGCTTCATTGATAGAGATATTTAGACTGGTGAATCAGGGACAAAGTTTATGTGGAAGTGACCCCTTGTGACCAATGACAACCACGCCCCTCCGAGTACTAAGGGTGAGTTTAACAGCAAGCTCATGGGCGAGAACACGTGATCACGTGAGCCTAACCCAGTGAGTATATAAAGCCAGGAGAACTGAGAAGACCATTCAGAACTGGAGGCAAGTTGAGACCAGTGCTTTGAGGAAATAGCTAGCTAGCGAGAATGCCTGCCAAATACACGTTGTACTACTTCGGAGGGCGTGGCCGCGGGGAGACTGTCCGTCAGATGCTTCACCTGGGCGGAGCTGACTGGGAAGATATCCGTTTTGAGAAACCAGAGTGGGACGGAGGCATCATCAAAGGTCCGTGAATTATAACGTCTTCCTTAAAAAAATAATCTTAATGAATATAAGGTCGTTTAGGAGATAGTTACTTTTGTATGAGGTCCTTGCGTTTTGTCGGGTGCCGGAGTGATTTGTATAAATTATTTTTGGCGACAACTTTTTACTTCGAGGTAGTGTAACATTTTTAAGGTAAAATAAAGAGAAATGAATGCATAAATCCTAATAGTGCAAACTATACTCCGGCACCCGTACAATTGCAGGATAGATATATTGACCTCAAATTGAACCATGCGAACATTTTAACCTTGCAACTCCAAACCAATGTCAGTGGGGAGAATGAGCAATTATCAGACTGTAGATAGTGAGTTAAAATTTTACTCTTTAAATTTCAAATGAAAGAACTATTGTCCCAGCTTTTTGTATATTTTGTATCCTATCATACCATACCTTGTTAATTCTACACAATCAAAATTCTTTCTGAAAGTCTTGTCAGAATTAAATAAAGTGCGACCTGAAAGTTACCTTTTTTTCCCGAAAAGAGAAACCTGTGCACGTGTTGTCTATGGGTGACCGTAGTTTGCGCTCGCTAATGTACTTATTTTTCTCATAGTTAAAAATATTATCTACCAATTTCACATTACATATGTCAAATGATATTAAATATAATATTTCTATCATTTTGTTGTGAATTAGAAGAATGAGCACATGAAACTGGCGCCAAAATACACGGGTGGTAATAAGAGGGAAATCTAAATTATTCATGAGATTTTCAAGACCTTTTTCTTTGCATCATATAAATGTTTATACCCCAAACTTCCTGGGATAGAAAACGTTTTCATGGAGCTGTTGTAAATGTGATATAATTATTTGAGCCTGCTGTTCACGCTGGGACACTATAAAAGCCAAGCTGCCACTCTGTGGCTGTAACAACGGTTTTCATCAGATGAGGATTAAAAACACTCTTGCCCTTCTTAACATTGGACATTTAGCACAGTATTTCAAACTGAAGCCCAGAATCGGGAATGCAGCATTTTTAATTATTTACTTTAAATTTAACTTACACCAAGTATTGGGCAAAGTAGTTACTGATTCTAAAAAGGAAAACTTTTCAGATAAGTTGAAAATGTTATTTCTAAATGATAATGTTGTGCAACAAATTTGATTTACTCCTATTGGGATTCTATCAATGCACATGGATTTTATCAGGTCCATGCGACATGGATCTGGACCAATCACATCCATGCCATATGGAATTTTCTTCCGTTCACTGTACCTCATTTATAGAAAAAGTATGGATTCCCCTCGTCCCTTGACGAGAAGTATTTAATTGCACTCCTCTTTAACTACCCTCAATAAATTACTGCGTAAAACAGTGTTTTTGGTCAACAGATAACATATTTAATCCAACATTAATGTGTTACATTTGAAACGAGTTTCCTAGACATTCTGATTCGTGATATTGCTCATCAGAAAATGGATAGTTTCACTTGGTCAAATCCATGGTGTCTCATGGGTCGGATGAAATTAATTTAATGCCACTTTCACTAAAAGTATGAAAGATTCCAACAAAAAATGCCACGTTTTCTATGCTACCAAAAGGAAATCTGTCTTTCACGTAGTTATGGTATATTTTTAATCAAAACTTTTTATAATTTGATGTGTTATTTTAATGTAACCAAACAGTAAACCCCAGTACATTTGCTTGGCAGATATGTGATTCAGATCACTGAAGGACAGTGTTCCTTATATCGTATAACAAGTCTTTTTTATTTGAGAAAAAAAGAATTTGTGGTCTCCTTTTTGAAAAATGATTTATATTTTCTCTTTTTGAAAATCAGACATCATAGACGTCATTGACTAGCATGTGCAACCCCGCTCGGAAACTAAGATCACGAGTTCGAATCGAATGCATCTACACAAATAACTGGCTTAATCACATTAGCCCTCGTTGTCTCTGATCAAAATAGTATACATTATGTTATGATAGTCTATATTATAACATTTATCACTGGTTTAAAAGCTGTAGACAAAATCGTACCATTAACCGAGAATCGTGTGAAAGACCACAATGGTAACTCGCATAATCTGTCGCGTATAATTAAATAGTTGTCGCCTTTAATTGGATACTAAAATCACAAATCTTATACTGAAAATCAGTAGTTCAGAAACGGTACAACTTCATATCTAGACAGAAAATGTCAAAAGTAAAACGCAATAACTTCATAATTAACACGAGCAGTCGGACATTATTTAAGTAGTTCCAGACGGTCTCTTCGTGCTCTACATTTCTCGCACTCTTCTTTCAAGAGGAAGCAAACCCGAAAAAGAATTTAGACCGATATAAATATAAGAGTTTTTGATTAAAGATTGATCCTAGACTCAAAATTCACAAAGATAATTTTGTTATGCCAACAAGTTTGATATTGCCACTAGGCCTGTGATGCATGCAAGCTAGCTCACGGAAATCAACCAAAATACATTGACCATGGCTATTATGTTTTGATTAAAGTGCCAAGTACTGCCAGTACTCTTTTGACCAATAGGTGGCCACTTGTATACAACATGTGACCTATTATCGTCTGTCAGGGTGTTAGGTCTCCACCATTGAACAAACCTTAATGGACAAACAGGGCTCTGTAAGCCAAATCACTCCCATTGTCCCAATTTGGGGTGCTCCACTGTTAGAAAGACTTTACTAAGCAGGTGTTTGCACAATCACTGGTCAGCTGAACAAAGCTAGTTGAGTGTCCAATGGAGGATTTGGATTTTAGCAGAAGACTCGTCCACTTTCAAATGGCACAGAAATATATGTAGGGGAAATATGATGGGTAATAACTTTTGATCGCAAAGTTTAGGGTATAAACATTTATATTATGCAATGAAAAATTGCTTGAAAACCTCATTTCATGAATGCTTTAAGTCGTGCACCTCTCTGTGCAGAGGAGCTAATTATAACTAGAAATTAGCAGGAACTTGAAGGCTGATGTATTTTCTCTATTTTATGACAGAATCTCCCCTTGGAAAGTGTCCCTTCCTGGTGATCGAGGACGACAAGACAAAAATCAAGTTATCTGAGAGTCACGCGATGATCCGCTACCTGGCCCGGCAGTGGGGGTACGCCGGTGAGTCCCTGCTCGACCAGTGCAAGGTGGACATGATTGCCGACGCCGTGGAGGACCAGATCGTCCGCAACTCCGTGCTCATCCGCCGGGAAAAGGACGAGGCGAAGAAAGCCGAACGGGTCAAAACGTTCGACGAGGAACAGCTACCAGCCATCTTCAAATATTTGGAAGCGCAGTTGACAGCTAACAAGGGAGGTGATGGGTACTTTGTGGGGGATAAAATTACCTGGTGCGACATCCTATTTACCCATTGGGTGTCCTGGGTACCCGATGGAGTCAAGGTGGCGCCACCTTTTGACAAATTCCCGAAGCTCAAGGCCCTGACTCAAAGGGTGGAGGGTCATCCGAAGATTGCGGAGTGGCTGAAGAAGAGGCCGGTTACAGACCTGTGAGGCATGAAGTCGAAATAAAGCTACCTCGCATTGGGATAAATAGTCTTCCAGAACATTCCATTGAAGCACTTGCATATCCAATATGTTCTGGACATTTGTGTGAACTGGCCTTTTTATTGGCAATCTTATCTTTCACACTAATCACGTACAAAGGTGGTATGATCAATTGAAGAGAAATTCTAATATCTCAATTAATTGTTAATTCTGTCCATAGCGAATTGAGTGTAATGTTTGTAAATAAAACATTAAAAATACATTTTCGTTTCATTAGGTTTTGATTTACAAGTGTATGCGTTCTGTTTTGCAGATAATCTTCCTTCGTCCCATTAGATGGCAAATGCATGGCAATTATGAACTAAACTTAAAAAGATACATTCTGGTACAATTGGGTTCAGGGTAAATTAAGTTTCACAGATCTGCCAGAAAGACGGATTGCTCAATTGCCAGCTTAAAGCAGGATGTGCTTGTATTATATGAACCACGGGAATATGAAAAGTTAAGATAGTGCCGCAATTGTTTGATCAATGTCAATTCTCCCTTCTCGTATAGGCTCCTTGCTGGTCTCCCTTGTCCATGATTAAATATATAAGAGTAGTACAGTTCTGGTTCTGGTATGTTGTGTAGTTCAGATGTGTACTTTTCAATGGGGGAAACTTGGAGATGGGCAATCCGCCAATACAACTGATATCCCAATCTTGGATGAGGTAGTTTTTGATCCATGCATAAATTTGTTAATTTTGCTTCAATGACCTGCATTTTTGTTCTGTACCTTCCAATCCATAGATCGGTTTCAGAACTTGCCCTGGCCTTCCATTGATCCAGATTTCTGCCCAAATCTAAGCACTTTTACAAAAATCTGAAGTCTGATCCTGTTGAGTGAATTATTGAAATAAGTTGTCGCACAGAATACTTTCAGTCCTTTGCTCGGTTGGGTGTGACAATGGTTTTTTTTTTACAAATATTCTGAGCAACTGGTACTCTGCATGGCATACTACCTCTGCAACAATTGGCATCAAATGGGGGAATACTTTAATTTTCCTCACATTTGCATACAATTAACATACAGCTCTGCAATTTGTTGGCTCTTGGACATGGTCGTGCACAATAACAGAACTGTACATACAATTTCCAATGTTCCACAATTTAACATGGAGACTTTTCAGTTCAAGGAGGGGGGGGGGGTATATTGGAAAAATCTGGTTGAAAAAGTACATGGATATATCTAGTTGTTTGGGAGTTTTACATCAGTTTCGAAATTATTTAATACATATATACATATCTCACTCCTAATTGTTGTGCTCACTTTCCAGTCACAACGAAATCTAAAATAAAATATCAAACTCTGTCCTTATTGGCTGCAAAAAGAAGCTTGTACTGGGGGTGCTACTGGCAATCCTGGTCTATACTTGCAGAGCCAGGTATGAACCCTGGATCTGCTAAGGAGAGTAAGCAACAGGGTAAAGGCTTTAGAATTTCCTAGTGCCAAACCTTATATGGTGTTCCACCACTGAGATGTTTTTCTCCTTTATTTTGAATACAAATTTCAACCCCATGAAATATTTCAAGAAAGCACAAGGGAAGGTTTCAAAAAATGCTGAACTATCTCAACATTGATTATATCCTTTAGATCTTAGGATATACCTTAGTTTTTTTTATCAAATTGAAACATCAGAATAACAGAAATATGGTGCAAGATTTTTCATGCCCTTAGTTTATATGAAGTAATACTATATATAGGTACATGGCCGAGATCAAACCTATTGTCATTTGTTTTGCAGATGGCTGATGGTCAAATTTGCCTGGAAACCCTTCCCAAATCGCATTATGGACCCTCCTGAATCCTCACAAATAATGGACACCTTTGAAATCGGGGTTTTAAAATCCTATAACCCAAAGTGGAAAGTGAACTTACTAGTATTACCGTGGCATATTTAACCGTCAATGTGGGAAAATCCTTCATTAAGATGATGGGGATGATGGGTTTTCCTCAACAGTTGCAAAAACTATATCAACTTTGAATTGACCTGTGCTAATTATTTTTCAATTGCTAAAATTGTTACCGTTTTAATAATCCAAAAGTTCAAATTGACTTCATATTGTATATGTCAACTTTGCTGACAAAACCCTCATCACTAGTATTATGAGTCTCCCCACCCCAGGTCAAATTAAATCCTGTTACAGAGACTCGATGCCCTACTCTTTTCAAAGAGAAATAAATATAATAACACACTACGGCCTTTCAAAACCAGTCCTTGATCACCAGTTGGAGAGAGAAACAACTCTGTAGCAGATATCCACTGAACTGGACACATTGTTCCACGTCACTTTATGTACAATTCCAACGTATACATATATAAATACACAAATACAGTTAATATATAAAAAAAATGATAATTGTTGTAAGTTACTTTTAATTATCCCCAAAAAGTGTCCATAAAAATGTCGCCCCATTTTCTCTTGACGAGGTTCTCCGGGTCGCGCTCATTTCTACAAAAAGTACATGCATCGACAACATCTTCGTTTAATATATTTATATATCTTTATATAAATGTAAAGATTCCCAACATATTGTCATATAATGTGTATATATTTTTTTCATTCCATAATATCATTATGCGCATCCCCTCCCTGCTTTATGCACATAGTATGAGAGCAGGTATCGTAATTGAAACTTGTGGGAGGATGTGTGTATGGTGTAAATCTGACTCGAATCTCCTACACGCCTAAAAGTCACCTGCAATGAGAAGAAAACTTTGTTATAACTATTTCCCAATTAGTGTTTTTGAATATAATAATTTATTTTTTTAAAGTATTTATTATGACAATTACTAAATAATAAACAGTTTTTAATACAAACTTTCTTTTAAACAAACTTTCTTTTATAAATATGCTGCATCTATTTAGGATTAAATCAAGGAAAATATGAAATGTGAGTTCACAAGATATGCCTATTCATAGATAACTATCAAGGTCGTGTAAAGGATAAGCAGGGATGATATATAACCTCTAATGATGCACAATGGAAAGACAAACTCTTTTAAAATACAAAGTCTATATTTATACATATTCATGAATATTCATGATGAATTACATAAAAGATAATGCGTGTTCTACAGATAAATTGAGTACATTTTCTACGGGACTATGAGCGAACTACGCTAGTATTTGTCACATCACCTGTTCTTTCCCTCATTACTCATTTTTTGTCTTTCTTTTTCATTCACTGTAAATTAGAAGATTTTCACACAGTTAGTACACTGGCATGCAGCTTATGATTACTATTTGTATGATAAACATACTGATGGCATTGTTAGTACTACCATTAGATAAACCTCCATAAAATATGCACTCTGTGATCACTCCTTATATAAAGAGCATTGAGGAGAATAGAAATTGAAAATGAATTCATCTCATAAAATGGTGGGCAGACTTGTAGACTCTAAAGGGTTGTAAGAATCAAAATTTAGAAAAGAGTAGCTACAAATAGAACATCCTCTGAACAATAACTAGTCTCTTTGTAGGAAGAAGCAGTGGGAGGAACAATACAATATAAAAGAATATGGGGAGAAATGAGACAATTCGATTTGTTTTTGGAATCAATAAAATAAAAAAGATGTAAAAGACAGTTGACGAGAGCAAATGAATAATAAAAATCAAATGCTGCATTAAATTTATATGGTCTTTTTACTAATGGAATTCATCTCCTACTCATGATGATTCTTATTGTTTATTTGTATCATCTTTCAACTGGTGAATAATTAGTGATTATTTGATGATGAATTATTACAATAACTTCTTCTCGCGAGAGAGGAAATGGTAAATGAAGTGTTAAAAGCTGTAGATATAGAACTACACAAAACCTGAGAGCAATAATTTATATTGCTCTCAGACAAAACGGACTACTTATGATATGTTAATAATCAACAAGCGATATAAATAACTGCTAACCACACACAACCGGTTATTAGACATGCGCATGCATTTGGGTCACAAAACACTGGATTAAACTGTTAAAATCAAACTATTTTTTCAATTACATCGCATGCCATTCCTATTAGTTATTTACCGGTAGGTGTCACCACAGTGCCGACCCTCCTGGAATTGTAGTCACTCAGCAATAAATATTACATGCAATGTTTTTGTACTATTCAATCTTGATCTCTCATAACAAAGTATTCAGCAAATTTCAAGACATATTAACATAGAAATTCGGGACTGGGTGCTTTGAAGTCATCAGGTTTAATGTCAAATTTAAATTTCCAATAGAAAATTACAAATGAAGAATGCCAAAGAGTTTTGAAATGTTTAAAATATATATAGATATATTCACATAAAAATATATACAAATATATATAAAAAATACATATGAATATATTCACATATATAAATTAGAATCTTCTTGTGAAGAATAATATTAATTCTAAAATTTTATGAAAAATCCATTTTGCAAGTGTGTAAACAACGGTATGGCTTCTTTCTTTTAAAATTGTAACAGGTAGCACTAGATTTGCATTATAAATTTATTACTCTTCTTTACAATGGTTTATCGACCTAATTTGAGGACCTATTGTGAAGGGAAAATATAAATTTATTATCACATTTTTTAATGATTGTATCATAGAGAATTTTTTGGGCACTTCCGGTATGTTTTTAACAATGGGGTAAGATGGCAACTCGCAATCGGCCTGTTAAGGCCTGCACTTATAAAGATGGACTTATGACACAATATGAGAGACATATGAGACTTGGTGTCCTTACCGTCCAGGTCGTCGTCCTCGTGGTCCGTCAGCATCAGGTATATATGCGGGTAGACCTCCCCCAGAGCCTCGAGGAAGGCGTCATACGCCGCCGTGGCCTTCGTCTCCAAGATGTCCAGAAACACCTCCGTCCTCTGAGACGCCGTCTTAGACTCCTTCACGTCGTCTGCTTCGTCTTTTGAAAATACGTCTTTATCCTGTACAAAAAAGAATACTGACTTCTAGATCTGTTTGTACCCTTTAGTAGCTATGGGTGTTGGTGTGGTTAGTTATTGTGTTTTTATCACATGTGATATTGACGGTTTCATGAACATTTTTCATGCTGTGAGGGGCCGTACATCCCCGGGCATACATCGTTCAAAATTGGACCGTTTTCGCACACTTCCCAATCCTAGATTTCCCAAATTATTCATAAAAGTCCCACACTAGCACAGCTGGTAGAACAGTGGGTATGTGCTTTGCTTGGTTAAAAAGTGGAGGACAGGAGGTGGTGAGTTCGACTCCTATTGCCGCCAGTGTTACCTTCACACTGGTAAAAGGCTAGAAAGTCAACCTGACATGGCCATTGTTGCTGGCATATATCGGTCATAAAAGCACCCTTCCACAACTCACAACTTCCGCACGGCTCTCATTAGCATACATCATGTGCACATAAATATTAATGACGAGCTGGGAATGCTCTCTTGGACTACCCAATCTCCCAGTCCGCTTCTGAGCTGAACTGATTTCTACAGGCCACATAGGCCACATAGGCCATATATTGCTCTTTTAAAGATAATATATTATGGAGATATTTATGTAAGGAGCATTTATTTTTTCTGTTAATTAAACGTATATTTCTATGAATCTTATTTGCATAAGAAGATAGTCATAAATATATAAATACACAGGGAAAGGGTATATTGTGATTATCTGCGAGGCCTGATGATACATATAGGTATATTCAATTTGGGAGCCGTTAGAGGGGGTGCAATTGTTATCTCAGCCGACCATTGTTGTTCCCTAGCAACAGCGTGGGGTCACGTGGTGGACGCCACTGGCGGGCAATACCCACATCGCCATTCAGCTCCTGGTCCACATCTTCACCCACCACACCACCCTTTATCAGTTCCATTCAAGATTGGAGAGAATAGGTTGTAAACGGGGGGGATATAACCATGTATTTCACACCTATCCACTCATATTTAATTTAATTAATATAAATTGTACATGTATATTAATATACTGTCCATGACCTTGTATATTAATATACTGTCCATCACCTTACATGGAATTTTAATTGTCGCATGTATATGTTATGATATAATTACAACATCAAGAGGATAATGCCCCAGTTGCCCACCAGGTGGCATGTAGCAGTTATGAATTTATGTAAGCATGTTTTCGTCAGATTAGTTGGTTGTGGTAGATTTATGGAATAAACCAAATGTGTGCAAACTGTAATGATTGTCTCTTTTATTGGACTAATTATAAGATAATATAGTCAGTACATACTGTCATGTAGCCTATTATAAGAGATTATAGTCAGTACATACTGTCATGTAGCCTATTATAAGAGATTATAGTCAGTACATACTGTCATGTAGCCTATTATGTTGCCGGCGTCTATTTCTTGGATGAGATATTTCCTTGTCTTCCGGATGTTTGTCCATTCATCATCTCCGCCATGATTGCTGGTTTCTGAAGGTAGGCCATACTCATCAATCCCCACACTCTACATATCGTACTTTACAACCCCACCAATACAATCCACATCTTAATATTTGAGGAACGATTTTAAAATCTTTTTTACAAGATTTCATGAAATGGATTTTTATTGATATTTTTTATTCGCCTGATTTTGTGGTATTCAAGGATGATGAAAAAGAGTATCTATAATGTGAAAAATATACCTTTATTAGATAATAATTGGCTAATTTTAGAGGATGATTTTAAATACAGAAATTATAATCAATATCAAAATACAGTATTAAAGCGGTAATTGAATCCGAAAAAAATGGTTAATTTTACAAGATAGTTTTGAATACAGATATGATATTATGAGGGTCAATAATGTTGCTGCCCAGGCAACTTTCAGTCAAAGTATGGAATACAGGGACTCAAATGCTTCAAATTTGGATAATAAACTTGCAGCACTGATCTAAAACTTCACATTTTCATTAGACTTTTAAATTATTGGTTCTGCTCTAAAATCAAATATTTTACAAACGCACACGCACACGCACATGTGTACTCACCAAGGTCATCGTCATCTTCCCACTCCACGAGGCTGAGATAGAGATGTGGGTAATATTCCTCCAGAACTTCCAGGAAGACTTCATAGGAATAGGTCTTCTTCTGTTCCAGGATGTCAAGGAACCGCACTGCCCTCTGCCGTCGGCGTGGATCACCCATTATATCGTCCTCATCCTAACATTTGAGAATAAATTTACCTTAATTGTTTATTATCTTTGAGAAAACGTTCAAAATCAAGTTATACTTATTTGTCTCCTGACGTGCCAATTGGTTTGCCATACCTTGGCAATCATCATTAAGTTGCACACCACTGTCGAATACTTTCATGCATGTCATTGTTATAAGGTTACTTTATTTATTTTGTTGCTTCGCAGGGTCTGTACAACCAAGCAGGATTGCATATTGCTTGTTGCCATCAGAGAAGATAAATAAATATAACGAGACCTATTAGCAATGAATAAGTTGGACCCGTCCAATAACTGCCTTATCTCATAATGGATACCCTTGTTAATTGCTGGGGATATAGCTCTCTGCAGCAGGTTACTACGTCATAAACATCATTTTATAACAGTGTAACTCTTAAGGCAGGATAACATTTGTACCAGTTCTTTTGATCAGATAAATTGGGCTGCGTTTAACTCCGAAAGAAGCGGTCCACAGTAGTATCAAAGTATCAAGGTTGAGGGTGTCGAAGAGTGTGATCCTGGACAAATAATGTCATAATTTTCAGAATTCTATCATGATCAAGAATTTCATTATCTTACTTTTTGGGATAAAGCTTTCTCCTTGACCATCCATGACATGATCTGACTGACATCTAGTGAGCGCACTATATTACCCCGGTTCCTCACCAGACGCTCCTTCTCCTTCGGCTTCATTCTGAAATATTCAAATATATTCAGTTATGACACATGTTGCTACTCATAGATCGTATAGGATCTCCTCTCTAGCTGTGGAGCCATGCTGCATAGGCTCTGAGTGCCCGCGAGACAAAAGTGGAGCGGCCACCATATAAAATCAAATCAAATCAAATTATATAGGCCGATTGTGGGTCGCCATACTGCCCCATTGAAGACAACACACCGGAATTGCACAATTAAAATCGGAAGTGCACAAAAAAGACTCTCTAAAATTTAATCAATAAAAAAAACAAGATGGAAACCTGCAATTCCACTAAGCCAGAATGGTTCGATGTTTATCTTTAGTGAAAAATATTAGTTTTAAGATATTGTGAGAGTGAACATTACGACACCACTGTCTGCTCTTCTGATGGATTGTGAAAGTATGCCTTCAAAGAATTTAAGATACCTAAACATCCCCAATAGCTGAAGATCGTGCTAGATTTACGAAGGTCGTTATTTAGTTAACTGTAAGTAAGATATTTTTATGTTTATAATTATGTAACTGTTGAATGGAATGTATTTCAACATTGAGAAAGTTATTTGACACGCATGTAATGTTACATTTTCTGTTTAATATATCACATTTCGCATTATTGTACACGACAGTTTTAAAAAACACTTCATTGGAAAGAAAATCAATATATAACAATTACACATTTTTATGAGAATGTTCAAATGATGAAGTGGATTTAGAAAGAAAATACTATTTGTATATCTCAAAATCATCAACATTTTTGTTGCGACCATTTCCATGGACTACTTGAAAATATAGTATTACTCATTTGTGAAAGATCAAGATATAGATGGCACAGAACATGGCATAAGACGCCCTGTTCTTGGCACAATCGACGTGTCTGACGTCATCAATTTGTGTGCTCGTGACAGTCTATAATGTTGGCGAGCAAAAATGTTGTGCAAGTTAATTACAAAAATATTTTGACAGACACACATATATGGAAACGAGACAAAAATGTTAAATGATAAAAATCTACAGAAGTTAGAATGAATATATATTTTCATATATGATTTTAATAATTTACGTGAAAAATATTTTTCATACTTTTTTTGCATGGTTTCGCTTTTTAAGGTTTCACTTTATGTGTGTATAAATAACTTCGTTTTTAACAAGATATCATTTCTTTGTTGAAGAAATATTTCTTGTTTAATATTTCAATATGTATAAACAAATCTGGGTTGGATGTAAACGATGGTAATCTGACAGTGATTAACGGAAACACTGGTATGTTAAACACTTTATTATATCTATATAATGGTAACTTATGTGATGTATGGTATAACAGTTATGCTCTGGAAAAAGGGATTCTGGTAAAATATATCAAGGATATTTTGTAAAGTACCAAGCACTTAATGATATTTTTAAAAATAGATGTTTGGTAAACTCAGGATCATCAAGAAAATATCACAATGATAACCATTGCAAGATAAGGTAATAACTACAATAGCCAAGCCTGGTGGATATGTGACCTCTACCCAATCTGATGCTTCAAGATACCGGCTCACAGTTTGTAACAGGTTTCCAGATATATTTTGCTACTTTTACTATGTTATTGCACACATACATATGTTTTGATAAGATTTGCTTCATTTAGAGACTATATAGAGCTCATGAACATATATCCTTAGGCCGACGGACTTTCAAATAGTACGGATACATTTACATTGACATTCGTATGAATGCAATGCTTTGTGGCGAAATGAATATCACCATGTTGGTAGAGAAGTGTGTAGATCACTGCGCATTATAACCCAATTAAGAAATGGGAGTATCTAATATTCTTAGTCATTTTGGTACATTCAGTGCGGTAATATAGAGGACCTCTGTTTCATATCTCATGAAATGAATAGAATAAACCATAGGGAATCTGAACTGCCAAGATAGTGCCGAAATTGCGTGATCAATGCAATGTCAATTCTCCGTTCTGTCATATACAAGTGAAGGGATGAAAGTTGAAATCACAACCTTGGATGAGATCATTTTAATCCAGGTAAAATAATATATATAGACACATAGACGCTGATACCAAACACATTTTATCATTTGGTTTGAAGACAGCTCATGGAATAAACCCTCAAAGAGTTACATACGGGGAACAGACCTTGGCTCATATATATCCACTTGGCTCATATATATCCACTTGGCTCATATATATGCTCTTTTCTGTCACAAAATAGTTATACCACTGTCAGCCAGGTGTATGTACTGTTATATCCAGTGAGCTTCTTTTGGGCTGGATGGAGGCGACCTATGTCCCGAATTCAGAGTAAATCATGTTTACCATCAGGACAAAAAGAGACTTCAAATATTCCCGATTATCATATGGGCGTATGTAAAGTAACAGAAAAAAATCAATAACATATCTATAGGTACAAACACAGGATTGACAGTTATGACCTATCCACGCAGACCAAGTGGAGAAAATGAAACACACATTTGCTTCAAAAACGCAATTGCTATATCGCATATACTGCTTGGTTCATCTCACCCGTTCTTCCTGAAAAGTGTGGTATGTTTATTTTTTCTGGTGCGCGCCATCTGGAGGCTGCTGTGGCTATAATCGTGGGCCTTGGTGGCCATCTTGGAGGCCATCTTGGCGGCGTAGAGCTCGTGCGAGGCGGCATAGTGTGGATCTCGGAGTGAGCGGCGCTGCATCGTGTCAGCATCTGTGAACCACTTCCAGCATGAACACATTCATATAGGATCACCACTATATACCCTCAGGTTACCACTTCTGTGATCCTCAAAACACTTCCTGTCTAGTTTAATTCAGGTGAGACATCCCCAGACGAGAACAACACGCGAGAGACGGCGAGATGTCTCACGCACAAATATTGAGACCTGTTAGTCAAGCCAACAATGCGCACATGCTTAGAATTGATCATATTTTTGCACATCCTCGTTTTTTATCAGTAGGAAATAGAGAAGAGTAGGTGTAACATGTACGGAAATAGAAAAGGAGTAAATATAGTCATGTTGATTCAACCCGAGGTCACCCAAATCGTAGCAATTACTCCCACTAACATTTAAAACCATTGCAGTGGCAACTATTCGACACTCATTTAACTTGATTCCAAATATAGATCGCCAACTTGATATCTGAAAGATCACTAGTTTTCTTGTTTGACCTCTTTAGTATGTATTTCATAAATCAGAAATCACGATTTTTCTTTTTTGATTCTCTGTTGTATGTTCACAACATTTATTTGGTTTGTTGAGACACAAGACAAAGCAATATCTGTCTTTGACATTTAACAGAAAGGGAATAGAAGTTTAAGAAAAGCGGGATGCTCATTGCACAAAATCAACTTGAATAGCGATTTGTGACATGAGCAATCAATGAATATTTGACCGCTTTAGCTTTGATTTTTGGAATTGTGGTGCATTACATGCCAATGTATGTAATCCATATGCAGGCAACTCACAATACATCGGAACATTATTTACATAAAGAATTATTTTCACTGTTTCAACATTTGAGATATGTTTCAGGGTCTGATATATATTTATTATCAAATTTAAAGATCAAATCATAGAGAAATGCTTGAATAACATATTTTTAAGCAGAAGTTGAAGGTGCTGAGAGTGAATTATTATTGAATAAACATATGAGTATCAAGCATGCACTTAAGCTGAGAGTTCACTTAACCATACAAACCCAATGTGAGCATCATTTAACCAACCCCAGTCACATGATCATATGTCAAGTGTGCCTGCTATGAGAATTGTATTGGGATAATATAATATAATATGATGTAACCTGCTTAGCCCTTTATACATGCACAGCATACAGTGTGGTAAACACGTCAACATGCGTCATATGAAAACTTCCAGGACTGTTTATTATACTTCACAAATAGAGCGTACAATGCAGCCATATGGAAAGCAAAAGAAAACTTGGATCCATACAAACACGACTATTGTATTGAATTAGTTTACAGGCGTACCAGTAGTGAGTGTTATAAAACAATTAACACTTTAACTCTGAATGTGAAAGAAGGTTATGACAGATATCAAGTGTCCAAATCACCACCATAAATATATACACTTACATGTCAATATGTAAAGGTTGGTCTGAACTCATTTCTCCACAGTGCCAGTTCCGGTAAGCACTGTGAGGGAGGAAGTGTATGAGAGTTGGAGGAGACGTGGTGTCTTGTATGCAAACCCCACAGCACTAATATTGCAATGTGATCTATGTTACTTCTGTTGTTATAATGAGAATGAGAGGTGACTAAAGTATGGACACAAAACACCATTTAGCTAGGATGTGATTATTGGTCAAACTGTACGCCAGACATGTGCGGTATATATACATGACATGCCACCAGATAAAACATACCTTACCTTATGTCTATTGACACGACTGGAAACTGCAAATAAAGCTGTGCTGATTGTTTGTCCTCACTGACTTCTCTATCGCTATGTCACCGTGAATCACAGAATAATTCTTGTGTTGTCTCAGAACTGGTGGCCGTGTTCTCCTGTGTGGAGACGTATGCGAGGGTGGGGTGCGATATTTTGGTCTATTGTGTGACTCCTAATACATTGGTAACTAGGACAAGTTAAGCGAAGGGTGGAGACAATTTAAATAGGCTTTATTACCGACCCGTATTTACCCATGGGTGTCCATCCGCAACCACTACGACATAGAATGCGTCAAAGGAAAAACTCATTGTATTAATAATATAAAAGGTGTATTGCCCTGACTAAAAGAACTGAGTTTACCTATTAATTTTCAAAGTACGGATATTGTTGATTTGTTGAGGAAATCACATGGACAGTTTGGACCAAACTGTAAGAATTGTTATGTCGCTATAGAACAATGCAACCTGCCTGTCCTTTCACACATCCACAGCATCACAGCACCACAGCTATACATATATATATATATATATATATATATATATATATATATATATATATATATATATATATATATATATATATATATATATATATATATATATCTCTCACATCTCACTGCGTTATTAATATATCTCTCACTGCGTTATTAATATATATGTTCACTTATTTTTTTACTGAGAGGTTTTCTGTCCGATCTGGATGGTAATATAAAATCTATTACCTTTAATATCTTGTGTGTGTGTTTTATGATAGGATGTGGAGACAAACAGTAACGTTGTCATACAATATTTCACAGTCTTGAAAAAAATATCAACCGGACTCTCAGTGTGTGGTTTAATTAAATAATATGATAATTAGCATGGAAGAATTGTGTAACTATGCCATTGCTTTGGGAGATAATTTATCTCAAACAAACCTCATATGTACATATGAACACCCCAGCCGGTTCGCACTTTGGTCAGCGCAATATATGCGGCTCAAGTCACACAGCCTGAGGAGTGCATGATTGTCATTTTATGACTTCCCGTCATCGTGACCAACATGCGATAATACAACCTTTGCCACCAGGTGGCTTACTCGAGTATGGCCGCCAGGCATGCGCACTCGTACAGGCACGTCAATTGTTGATGACAATTGGGTGCAATGGGCAATCCCATCATGATCAATTAATGAAAAATTAAGATATGTGATTGGTATTTGATGGAGTAGAGTTATCAAAAAGCAATAAATAAAATTAGCATGTGCATATCTCTCACTGCGTTATTAAAATTACAGAAGATGATCTTTAGCTATTTAACAAAAATATGCAAGATATTTTTTAACTATTCATGGTCAATTTTGGGTAAAACAAAACCAAATTTATCAAACCAATTGCAAAATAGTGAAATAACGCTGTAAACTGGATATATTGTATGATCAGAGCTTAGGTGCGAAATTATGACAGGTTATATTAGCAATTAATGCCACGCAATTTTGCCATTAAATTCGCTTAACATGAAAGTGTTTGGAATGGCTAAAGTATATCACAAATGTGTTGTATATCTAACAAACCCACAGCACGTTGTGCAAAGATTGGATCTTTAGATTAAGCTATTATGACTTGAGGTGTGGTGAAAACATGAGTACTACAAAATGCAATCGCCCTATTATGTGATTTCGAAATGGAGGCAAATTTGAATTTCAGCCTCATCAAAATATTATGTTTACATGTTGTTGTCAATCTATGGGTTTTACCTATCAACACTTTTCCAGTTAAAGGTAAGTCAAACTATATATATTATTTCCCTGTTTTAGTTACCTATAAAATCTGAAATTAGAATTAATACGCTGGTCCCCCAAAGTTATATTTAGACATATCAATCTACATATTACTGATGGTCACGTGTGAACCTTGTGTGGCTGTCTATTCAGACCAATTAAGCTTCTGAGACAGTCTCTTCATTCTAAGTTCAAGTTGAATCATTTCCACCAGTATGAATCATGGAGATAGAAAAAAAGAGATTTCACATGCAGAATATTAACGCATATCTAAAGTTTTTGTTAAACTCATTAATAATATCAGTATACGACAATGTTATGATCAACCGGAACTGGATTTCAGACCAAATTGGATTGGTCAATGAAATAATTTCCTTGATTGAATGGTTCCCTTGTGGATGATACATTGTGTACTTGTTTTCAGCAACATGTGACTATACGGGGGTGGAGTATATAGCAGACGACAAGGATGAATGCCATTACTGGTTGTGCGTCCATGGTATACAGTACGGCGCTTTCCCGTGCCTAGATGGTACCCGCGTCCCAGAGGGCGCTGTGGGACCCAGCATTCACAGCGTCTGCAAGAGACGCGACTATGATAAGAACGGTGTGGGAACCACTTCCGGTTACGAAGAAGGCTGTCCAAGAAGAGGAGGAGGTACTTATGGAGACGAGGAAGAAGAGGAGACAAACTTCTCAGATGACACAACAACGGAAGCTTATCATGTCAATACACCAGTGCCTTACACACAAAAGTATCAGCCACAAAAAGTAGTGGTTGGCCAAACGCATGACAGAAATCAGAGGGGGCAATCATTACACCAAGTTTTCCCTGGTGATCAATATTTTCATCATAACAGAGATAGATCGAGTAATGTGACTGTAAATGATTATTTCACAACTACTATTCCGACAACCTACGAAGAACAAGACATGCATGTCCAGTACACGCCTGAAGAAGCGCCACCTTCCGACGATTCCACCAACTTCTTTGTTAATCCTCAAGATGTTGAACAACCTGAACTATTCTTTGGCCAATGTAAGTTTCCTCTTCAATTCTCATCACCATTTAACATTTTGATTCTTAATCAAAGCTTTCGTGGAACATCCATGGCAAACTTTCTGTAAAGTTTTTCCCATAAAATATATTCTTTATGAAAATATGTTGCACATTTTATTGAAAGCATTCATGAAATGAGGTTTTCAAGTTCTATTTACTTGCATAATATAAATGTTTATGCCCCAAATTTTGCAATCAAATGCTATTACCCATTAAATTTCTCCTACACAAGTTTCTGCGCCATGTGAAAATGGTTAAGTGCTCTGCCAAAATCCAAGTGCAATCAAGCAAGGTTTTGCTATGAGGTACCTTCAGACTGGGGCAATGGATTGATTTCGATTACAGAGGGTTGATTGTCCATTAATGTTTGTCCATTGGTACAGGCCTAACGCCCTGACAGACCACAATACAAGTCACATGATGTATACATGTGACCACCTGGTGGCCAAAAGAGTAGAGCCAGTACTTGGCACTTTCGACAAAACACAATAACCATGGTCAGTGTACTTTGGTTGATTTTAGTGATGCAACTTTCAGGTATCAAAGTTTCGTTGCAGATATCATTTAAACACACCCCAAACCCCTGTAAAATTGCCTGTGACCTGTGTAATTTCATGAATGCTTTAAGTTACGTACTGAACAATTATTTCTTGAGGCTAAATAATTTTCCTTCTCTACAGGCTGTTTTGTTCAGTAGATAATAAAGTCTACCCTTTTCAATAACTGTTGGATACAAAGTGTCCGTTAACACTGATATATCCGACACACCCATGAAAAATATTTTTTGTAGAGAACAACATTTCTTAATCATTTTAACACCTTTATATATTTGGCATTATTCCGTGAAATATACTGGTCTTAAGGACTAATCACTGTTTTTTATCGTATTTTGTAAATGAACTCTGAAACTGATTTTAAACTTTTCACAAATGGCTAAAATAGTTAAACTTATATGAAAATACCAACAAAGGATATTCATATAATTTTCATATCCGTTTATTATTAAACTGAGATAAAATAATTGAACTAATGTATATTAAGAGAGATGATAAATAATTCTGTAAAAAGTACAAGTGCTTAACCTAACATAATTTTACGAGTTGAGTTTTATTTGAGAGCACAGTGTCATTACATCATTAATTCACTATAATAGAAAAAACTGAAGTTCAAATACATTTTAGACAATAAAACCTGAAAAACCAGGAAGCTATATTTTAAAAAGTGATGTTTATCTATTGCATTTACACATACATCCTGCAAGTCATAAAATATTCATTCCATTATAATTACAATTAACACTTAGTGGCTATATAAAAAACATAAATACATTAATGACTGTATGTTAGTTAATAATAATTGTGTACGGTTATAATTTTGTTTTATTATTACAGTTAGGCGAGAAAATGATCAGCATATCTTTGGCGGCACTTTACAAAGTGAATTTGTGACCGAGTCGTCCTGCGTCCAGGCATGCCAGGACTCGCTTACCACTTCCGCTTCCAGGTGCCTCGCTGTGGATTTTGACCGGAAGTCCTCTCATTGCTTCCACCACTATCAAGACACCGCCTGCCACCACCTGCACCACAAGCCGGGGTGTGTCCACTACACCAGGACCGACTGCTGTATGTCTACAGTTGGAGCTAAACATACAGATGATCACGCATAAATGTGATCAAATAAGGTTATGCATGTTTGACATCATTTGGTCACGCATATCTCATGCGTGGCACAATATGATCATGCGATGGTTGGGTGTGACCTTATTTGGTCACGTCAATGCATGACCAAATAGATTCTTAGGTCCAATTGTTATATATTTCTATACTCTAAATGTCAGCTAAAATCCCCCTAAATGTCAGCTAAAATCCCCCCAAATGTCAGCTAAAATCCCCCTAAATAGCTGAATAGAGCCATCATGTCAGTAATGATTCCGAAATAAGGATCATTATATTTTTTCAGATATTCATGAAGATTGATTTTTTTTTCAGAATATTTTTTTTTGCATATATATTTATTTAATGACTTTTGATAAGTTTTCTGTTTTATGCGCACAAATTCCATTTCGATAGTCAAACCCAAAATATTTGGCTATTTAGAATGTCTTTCACATTTATCACCCTCAAGAAAGTTATTCCAAGATTATATATAACTTGTAAAGTGTATCTCTCTTTTGCATGTCCTGTTATCATCGTTCATAGTGCCAATGGGTAAGTCAAGATCATAAAAACAAATCATTACATTCAGATCCCACTATTTTTAAAGTGTATTTTTGTATTTCTATTCTCAATAAATGACTACTTGATAAATACTTGATAGTATATGGACGAGACGTTTTTAAATGTTTTCACGCTTTAACAGAGTAAGGTGTATTGTAGGGTACGTGTCGCAGTTTGAGGGTTTCCACGCTACAGGGGGAGTACAGTTAGCAGGGGGAATCAACCAGGAGGACTGTCTTGCCCTGTGTCATGCCGACCCAGAGTGTCTGGCGGTGGACTATAACTCCAGGCTGCAGACCTGCTGGGTGCACAGGTACACGTCATACTGCAGCAGGCTCCTACCCAGACAACACGTCACTCACTTCAAGAGAATCACCTGCTATGAAGGTAAACCATGGCCTTTTAAAAATGCTGTTTAAATGTGTTTAAAATAGCCAAATTCAATTCACACTGCTTGAGTTTCAACATTTATGATCTGCCAGGTGTCTTTATTGTCCAGTGCAGGTTTTTAGACATGACATATAATACGATGACTGTCATTCTATATGCTGTGAAAATAATACATAACACACAATAATATTTGGCGACAAATGCACGTACCCTAAAAGAATAATTAGTTTCGGAATCTTTTGAAGAACAGAAAGACAATTCTGGGTGGAAACAGCTAGTTGAAACAATATAACATGTCAATTAACAAGTGTTACTGCTATGAGCCAAGCTTTTATATCTGCATAGTTCACCCATGTGTGACAGATTTTAGCACACCAGGTCGCAGCAGGGCATACTCAAGCAGTGAGAATTGAACCCTCATCCGCCTAGTCGGATAAATTCAGGCAAAATCTACGGTGGAGAAAATGACACAAATCATCCATAGTATGGAAGCCAAGTCCAGAACATTTGTTAGAAATAACTTAGAAATAGTTTTCAGAATATGCCCTTGACCGTTGACAAAAAAGAACTGCAATGATGCAAATGTGCTAATATATTGGTAATTGAAGCAACACTTTTTATAGTTAGTTCTTTTGATAGTTTAACAACAAATTGAGATTGTGACCTTTATCTTTGACCTTTAAGTAAGTAAGACCTTTACTGAATATCAAACTGCAGCTTTTGTATTTGTATGTGGAGAATTCAAGTAATTTACTTTTTGACATCAATTTTGATTATTTCAATTAATTTACCACATAATCCAAACTTCACATTAGACCTTTAATAATAAAATGTTAATTTCATTGCACATATGCTGGATTATTTATTTTACGATAGGACTATTCTTTATCATATACCGCAGTGTTTTGTGTAGATTTGACGACCCAACTTTGAGCTATTTGAGTTGATAGATGTTCTTCATTAAAATTCCATGTTTGCTTACAAAAAGGGCTGGCGTTAATGGTACAGAACTGATCTACGGTATCAAAAATTAAATTAAAAACACCTTCCTGGACATGGCCTCATACTACTCTGGAGCTAAAAAAGATTCCAGCCAGAAGTATGCAATGTGACCCGATGTAGCTTTTTTTTCTATATTAGGTACATATATAAACAAATTAATGGTTGCGTGCGACGTGTCATCCTTAGGCGGGTGTCCAGGTATTTGAGGCCATACCTGGCTGCCCCCGGGCCCGCTGACCGGTCCACAGTTATTACCGTGTAAAACATACCACTCACCGTTACACTGTGCTTGGTCATTGCTGTTGCTCTAATAGGTTGCAGTTCAGCGTCAGATGAGGCATTCATGTCTGCCTTTGTCTACCTGGGATTCCTCATCCAAGGCGCATCTAACTATTGGAGGCATTTTTTCTATTATTGTGATAATTGAGTGCAATTAATTTTCCAGGACCTATCGCGCCATTTACTTGATATTAACTTCTTCAATTGTCACTGTTTCTGCCGGTTTGGATCTCGGTATAAAATAAAGGGTTAAAATAAAGAGGCAAGATGAATTTGATATTTCAAAATAGAAAATTGTTTGTACATAACACATGTGTTACACACAGTAATTTTGTAAGCTTTAAAATGTTAGACCAACTCAATTTAAAGACAGATGTGTGTTTGCAAAATCTTGCACACGCGCTTTTACTTCAAGTTTACATGTGTCTGCTTGTGTTGAAATCCGCGCATGCGTGTGCACATGACCATACAGGTTTGCATACATCTTCCTTCTCGACTAATAAATTGCCATAAAAAGTGGCACATACATATATGTACTCGGGTATAGTTTACATTTGGCCGATAATTGCAGAGGTACATATTGACTCTACCTTGCCATACAGTGACAACGCTAATTTGATGTGTTCTATTTGTGAAGGCAATTTGATCAATTCTGTCTGTACCTGTGCATCTATTTTTCTTCACACTATTCTATTCACGGAGTCAATATATTTCTTTCAAATAATAATTTCTCCTTTCGCCGTTTGCATCACAAAGTGCATGCTTCAACAAGTTAGGACGTCTTTCTAAAAATACAACCTACATGTACAATATTCTCATAAATCCACATGCATTTTTTTTTACTTATTGTGTTTTAATTATTCACATTTTCATAATGAAAGCCCGATATGCCAAGAGCCCATATGATTTCCAGACTTCCAAGACGTACACCTCACCTGCCAAAGATTCCAAATTCAATTGAAGGAATTAATACATTAACAAGTATTTGAACTTTTAATATAACACCATAGTGAATAGTATGATTGCATGTGTAACACAGCCAACACTTTCCACTTATACCTTATGACTTTACACAATCATAAACCCTGCCATAAAATTCAGCATAAAAAGAGAAGCGGTGACTCCATACGGAAATAATATCATATCTCACTTGTTTTAATCTATTTAAATTTTGAACATGTTTTTAAAATATTTTTTGTGTTATTATATAATAGTAGGAAAGATCAGAGACATTTAACACACATGTTTAAATATCTCTGCAAAGATGCACGGGAATCTGGTGTAAACCGAAGTTTCATTGTTTGCCAAAAAAATAGAACTGCATTAAACCAATGAATTGTTTTGTCTTGAATGTGTAACAGTCAAATACGATATGATAACAAAACATCACAAGGTATTGAATAAGTTTCTTTTCATATCCCGACAAATTGGACCTCACCTACAAAGCTGTATTTTTCATGAATAGAATAAATACTATTCACCTTCACTCCACCACATCAATTATGATTTTCTTTAAATGCCAATGTATTTATTGCCTAAACTTTGATATATTATATACATCCTTCATAGTTTGACAATCCCGCGATAGCTCAGTTGGTAGAGCGGAGGACTGTAGATGGACGAAATGAAGATATCCTTAGGTCGCTGGTTCAAATCCGGCTCGCGGGACAAATTTTACTATCATTTAGCAAAAATAAAGTCACCTTTGAGTTAAGGAGTGAATGTCTATTTAAAGTTCACGTTTAAAAACAAAATTTTGTTTCCTCCGAATCTATTGGCAATCTTTTCATGATCATAAACTGTGTGTTGTGCACAAAACACAAAATGGAATTGAATTTGAACCTGTGAAATCTGAATTCAAAATTAAAAGCAAGCTGTTACAATATAAAAGCCTTGTATTGAAACGATATCAGCCCAAAAGAGAAAAAATGAAATAAAATAAAATAAAATAATAATAAAAAAAAAATAAATAAATAAATAATCATAATAAAAATAATAAAAAATAAAAAATAAAAATAAATAATCATAATAAAAATAAGTTCAACGAGTCAGGTAAAACTATGATAATTTAAAAAAATGAATTGAATTTCTCAGATAGAGAGTTGGTGTCTTAAATATACAACAGTAAAGAAATATAATGCGAATAATGGTATTGATGAATATGGTATGTGTGATTAGCGATAATTTATATGACATATAAATGGCAAACAACTGAAAACAATTTGGTAACAATGCTGAGCTTTTATGTAGCTTTTATTGCTGGTTTTATATTTTTCAGGCAGATTAAACAACATCAGTTCCATTTGGCCTGACTTTCACGTGATAGGAGGCAGGCTGATTTGCAACTGCTCTCTTGACATGTGTCTGGATATGTGTCTGGCTGATCGTAACTGCGCAGGCGTCGACTACAACAACGTCACTTCCGGTTGTTATCGGCACAGTACAGTTAGTGTTTGTACTCAACTGAGGTCCAAACCCAACTGCACGCACTTTAAGAGGGTCTTTTGTGGTCAGTAAACTTTGAATACGTATCAACTCGTTAATCACAAAGATGTTTGGATAATAAGAGTTGGATCTTCTTCATCCAAAGAAGAAGCAACTCTTCATCCAAAGAAGAGCCTATATTTCATATCTAATTTACTCTGGACATAGCCAGAATATAGAATGCTTTAACATAATTACTCATCCACTGGGATATCAGAATAATTATAGGTCCAAACCATTACACGAACTTCTTTAATAGTTTAGTCATAATGTTTACGAAAATAAATCATAAAAGTATACATCTATTCTTGAAAAAAAAATAACAGTTTGATATGTGGTATGCACAAGACACCATCTAATGTTAAAACTAGGTGGTCCACAAACTCTGAAACTCTGAAATTCTGAAAATGACAGCTAAGACATAAAGAGGAAGAGACCACTAAAACATACATAAATAAGAAGGCCGATGCTTGTATTATCATGTCTATGTGAAAACGCACAGTAAAGATCATGAATCATTCTTAAAAAAGAGTAGGGTATTGAGTCCCGGTGACAGGCTTTGATCTGATATCGCATTATGTCGTAAAAGGTAATTAATACAAAAAGCTAAAATTCAAATAAATGTAGTAAATGTTAGCACCGAACGTGACTTGAATGAAATGAATGATGTATTTGTAGATGGGCAAGTGGTATCTGGTCGCCCGGTGGGTGTGGCAGGCCCTCCTGGTCCTCCAGGCCCGGCCGGGAGTCCTGGGCCAGCTGGACCTCCCGGAATATCACCCTTCCTCTACGTGAGGCACAATAGACAGCGCCACGTGCCAGAGGTACCCAGAGGACCTTTCCATTATAGGAGGGAATATAAAGGTCAGGGCAAGGGAGCATTATCCGGACCTGCAAGCACTCTGAAGGCTGCGCTGGAAAGTAGCGGGTATGGTCAAACCAACAAGAGAACCGGAAGCCAGAGAAAGCATGGCCGGAAGTACACTCCTCAAAATGAGGGCACCTCCAAATACATGGCCCTGAAACGTGTAACTCCTCAAATAAAGAACGCGAGACTGTATAGAAAGTATGGTCAGATGGGATCTGAAGGACCTATAGAGTATTCAGAGGTCATGAAAAAGTACGTAACTGTGTCTCGACCCAATGAGAACACGACTCCGGGCCTTATCACCGCCTCCCCGGGGAACGAACCGTGGCTTCGCAACCCTCAGGCTATCATCTAACACATATCTGCACGATAAAGTCCAGTGTGGCATATTTTTGGTTTGGGTTTAAAAAAAAGATATTAGTTTATATCAAACTGGTGTAAATTTTGGGATGTTTTATTTATGCTTATTGTACATTGATTATGAATACAATTTCTTATTTTATGAGCATACTATTAGTGTTTATTTGTTGAAAAGAAATATATTTTACCCGACACACCTGTTGCATAATAACTTGTATAATGATGGCTCAACATATACTTTAGCAGAAACCTTCCAATGTCCATTATTGTTTTGAAAGGTCAACATGACCTTAATTGTAAAAAGCGATTTTCTCACATCTGATTCAGAAATACAAATAATGATCACATAATGTTGAACTTCTCTGCATTAGAAGTGCTATCGTTTAGGTTAAAATGCTAAATTAACCATTAAAACTGCTATACCTAATTTTTTTGCACTGACAAGCATTTCTATATGCAATGTCACGACAACATGTAGTGTAACAAAACGTCCATATATGTCTTAAAATATCATTAAAAATCTAGATTAACAGCATGGACAATTAGTGAATGCATATATGAGTTAACCACTTGAAAAAAATATTCCATTTAATGATTTGGAGCGAAAACTTACACTGTTCTGTACCATTTATCGGATGTCAATGAGAATGAGATTTATGATTGTTGCAAGGACAAAATAACTTCAGAAAGAATCATACAAATGTTCTGGACCACCATTTTGTTATACGCCAAGGCTTTCATATAAAGTATGTATGTTCCAGAACTAAGCGGCGAAGATGCAAAACATTTTAAAAGATAATTCATACCCCTAGAATAACATTAAACTCAGTGTCTACCTATAATTGCAATATAAAAATACAACTGATTTATTTTTGTCTGATTTATAAAACAAGATGATGATATGGTTTTGATCAGACAGGGATTGATTATCTAATTAAGTTTAATACGTGTTCCAAGCACTGGGAGAATATCTAGCATAATTTGAATAGGCTTGGTCAATATTCCAACTACTATGGGTGAGATCTTGGCAAAAAGTTGACAGGTTTGGTCAATATTCCATCTACTCAAAGGAGATGAGATCAATGCATGATCTGCACATATTTGGTATATCTTAGAACTTATCAATGTGAGATAGAACTAGGCATAATGTGAACATGTTTGGTCAATGTTCAGTCAATTACTCATTAATGGGCATGATATAAATAGGTGCAGTTATTGTTACTCATATTAGATCATACTTTGTCCTGATGTGAACCATGTCGTGTACAGTTAACTAATATCTTTGGGGAGAGGTCCAGAAATTGTGTTAATAGGCAAAGGAAAGTTCTAACTTAAGATTATTAAGAGATTATTACATCTCTCCTATCTCAAAAAATCTAATTCTGAAGAACTATTTGGGCAATGTCTCCATGCTTGTTATTTACAATATCATGACATGCTGGACATGTTTTAATATTCTTATCTATCATGTCTTGAAAGAATACACCTCTTGTTTTTTATACTTTTTTTACCATCATGTCATTTATAAATGAATATATAAACTATTTGTGAAAATAATATATTGTTCGTGTTATCCCTCTTATTCGTATACATTTATATGCTTATCACACATAAAACATTTCAGAATATATATACAGTCTAGGCCTTATACTGTTCAGGCTACTAGAGATTTGCAGTAGCCCGAATCAAAGTGTACTAGCCCGAACCATAACTATAATTGGTTAGGGCATTTCATATTTAGTAAGATTAGTCCAATGACAAAAGGACATGCTTACGAGAACTTGAAAAATCATTTAGTTAGTCCAGCTAGCATCATAGGAAGGTCTACAAGGCCGACAGTGTTTCTACTAGTTTGGGACTACGGGCTAGTGTTAAAATCCCAGACTGTATAATATGTTACTATAAGCACATATAGGTTGGCTTGAATTTACGCAAAAGCTAAATCATTACGTGTCAGCCCATTAAGAGATAGATGAGTGGATACATTTGCATACTTCTTAAAGGTTAAGTAAAATGTATATATCCTACCATAAGCCACCAGACCAATGTAGATCTCTTTGAGAATGATGAAATGAGAGTCTCCACTAGGTTGCACATTTCCAATCCCATTGAAGCCGGTTCACAAGGCGAGTCCCTCCAAACGCTCTGTGTCAAGCAAGATATCCGGGAGACACTATGACAAAGTCAAACCGGTCCACATTTCACAGAATTCTCTGCAGGATGGCTTGCTTACAGGGCATTTCTCATACATTTGTCATATGTAGTCCGGACACCGGAGCAAGCGTGTGCCTCAATAGCCTGAGGTCATTTAAAGGTCATGTCACACCAGGACACTATAGGTCTAATTATTTTCGTAATGATTCCAAAGTTCCCAAATATCCCAAGGGCAATTGTCATATCTCTACTTCTACATAGATTCTACTTCTTCTATATGTAAAAATAAAATAAATGGGTTTGGTGATAAAGTGATATGAAAATTATTCAGTTATTTTAACATGCAATTCCAAAACATCAATATTAATCCTAATTCATCACACTAACTTCACTTTAATAAAAACCCGCGATCTGATAATAAAACTAGTTATATATTATAGTAGTTATCGTTGTTATACATTATAGTAGTTATATATAGTAATTATCGCACAAAAATGGATGATGTCAATGAAGATGTCAATCTTGCAGTTATTTGCCCCACTAAACAAGAGGCCAGGTATTGGTAGCAAGGGCACGTTCAGAGGCTCGCGAGGTGGGAGTGTGAGCAACACATGTGAAATCATTTGTTTTATTGTATACGCTGTCTTTGACAATAGAGTTTGTTCACCTCTCAGGCTATGCCTAATCCATGGTCCACAATTTTTCTGCATATCTTTGCAAACTAGGACAATCTTGAATTCCATCACAGAGGGTCACCAGCGCAGTTAACCTAGGTATATAAAGCCCTTCTGCTTGGTCAGTCGATGCAAAACACTGTCCTTTCCTCCAGTAACACATTCATAGGAAACTAATCACCAGGATTTAATAGAACACAGAACAGTCAGCTGAAAAGTTGACTTCATTGTTTCGGTGCATCTTTGAGAAAGGATTTTTCGCTTCCAATATGTTTGTACAAGCATTATTGGGCTTGTTTTGCCTGCTTGGCCAAGGGATGGCACAAACCGCAAGTAGGTACCCTTTTAATATTGTTTTTAATATCCGATGATAATAATTAGCACGGACCTTCAGCAGACGTTCTCACCTTTGCGATAGAGGTGTCCTCCTTTAGCGCTGAGCATTTGGGCTCAGTCTGGTGAGTAACTGGTTAAGTCATGTGGTATTGACGTGGTAACCACAGGTTCAAAAAGCTTTGTAATTCTGCTCTTGTGGTCAATAATGTAGGTTATGCAGATATATAATATGATCATACCAGGATTGTATACAGACAATAGGTACACAACAGGGTACAAGCTGGTTTCAACAGGGTAAGGGCCATCATCAGGCTAAGGGGTATCATCAGGCTGAGGGGTATCATCAGGCTAAGGGGTATCATCAGGCTGAGGGGTATCATCAGGCTGAGGGGTATCATCAGGCTGAGGGGTATCATCAGGCTGAGGGGTATCATCAGGCTGAGGGGTATCATCAGGCTGAGGGGTATCATCAGGCTGAGGGGTATCATCAGGCTGAGGGGTATCATCAGGCTAAGGGCCATCATCAGGCTGAGGGGTATCATCAGGCTAAGGGGTATCATCAGGCTAAGGGGTATCATCAGGCTAAGGGGTATCATCAGGCTAAGGGCCATCATCAGGCTGAGGGGTATCATCAGGCTAAGGGGTATCATCAGGCTAAGGGGTATCATCAGGCTAAGGGGTATCATCAGGCTAAGGGGTATCATCAGGCTAAGGGGTATCATCAGGCTGAGGGGTATCATCAGGCTAAGGGGTATCATCAGGCTAAGGGGTATCATCAGGCTAAGGGGTATCAAAGGCTTAAGAGAGTATAATCAGGCGAAGGGGTATCAACAGTGTAAGGGTATCAAAGTGGTAAAGGGGTACACTCGATAATAACCTTCATACCTGGCCCCCTTAGTAGAGTTTGGAGGAATCAATCTGTGCCATAGTTGCTTATTAAGTGGAGGATGGGAGTTACACTTCCACTGCCGCCAATGGTTACCACTCTCAGAACAGTTAAAGATGCTTGAAGTTCGATCTGATATGGAACCAGTGTAACCTCCTGGATAGGAAGAATGGCATGATGGAATAAGATTACAATCATTTAAGTGCTACAATCGGTCCAGATGGACTAGCCAGATTGTTTTAATAGGTATGGGTGTTCAAGTCGCATTGTTATAAACGGTCTGGGCGCTCCAGCCATGCAAGATGTTTCAACACGTGATCAAACTAGTTTAGAGAATCAATATTCGGGATTTTTTTCTGGAATATCTCCTCAATGTGCAATCAAACCAGGGTAAATATATATCAATCACTCCTACAATTCAAATAACAAAATAGGCTTTTTGGGCACGAAGAATTCACACATATGTCTTGATATCTTAAAGTCACGTGCCAGACTGCTGGAGAAATCATCACGACGGACGATCAGTGCGTGTACGTGCAGTGCGTAGGCTTCTTCCCCCAGAGACGAGCTTGCCCTCCCGGCACCATGACTGTCAGGGGACCTTTTTTCAACACCGCAGCACCTTGTGGCTCTCGCGGACCTTGCACTGGAATCTGTAAGTATCACCTCCATGAACTAAAACAATTTATTATTATACATCAATATTTAAAAGGCAAAGTTTCTTTCAGTCTGTGTTAATTGTATTGTATCAAGTTAGAATTAACGTTTAAATCTCCTGTAGACTTGGACATATGGTAGATATTGTCTATGCGTTTTAATTCCTCAGTGCCATTTATTGCGCCTCCGCCGGTAACAGTGCCACCACCGCCACCTACAGTGACAGTGATAGTTCCGGTTCCTGTGCCAGTTCCGGCTACCACACCTGAAAGAACAGCGCCCCCTGTCACCACGCCCTCTACCGCCGGCCCTGCCACCACCACAGCCCCACCTCCCACTATGGGTAATTTAAACTTAGTTCAACAAATTAATGGACGAAGATATCAAATCAGAAAAATCGAGTCTCAATTTGTATTAATTAATAAAGCACCTTAGATATTGTGAAGACATACTTTTCATTCATTAATTTGCTTAAGAAGACATGTAAACTTATTGGTGTAATTGTTTTCTTTGCAGCTTCTGTCATGTTTGATATTTTCCCTAATTACCATCTGTTAAATGGTATGTACATCGAGGGCCTCACCCAGGAATACGAGTGCATTGATTACTGCAGGACCAGTTCCTCATGCGGAGGCGTCGACTATGACCGCAACAGCGGCACCTGCTGGGCGCATGGACCGAACACCGCCTGCTCCCAACCCGCCAGGAAAGTGGGATGCACTCACTTCAGAATCCGACCCTGCCGTCAGTATATTTTGACACTCGCATTTACATACCATTTCTTTTTTCCAAATATTTATTGAATAGGGAATTTGACATTTGCAAAAGTCTTTATTTAAAATTATGGTGGCGGTATAACCATACCGTATGGTATAATAGCGTCTTATTGGGATATATAATATTTTTTTACCCTTGTCTCTGCAGCTACGGACGCGCCAGTAACAGAGCCAACCACCACCACCGCCGCCCCGTCCACCACAAGCAAAGCTGAACGTAAGCCATTTATCAGCCTTATCAACACAGCAGTGGGCAGATGACTCTAGGTGATCAGCACTACAGTGTGCAGATGACTCTAGGTCAGATGACTCTAGGTCTGATGACTCTAGGTGATCAGCACTACAGTGTGCAGATGACTCTAGGTGATCAGCACTACAATGTGCAGATGACTCTAGGTCAGATGACTCTAGGTCAGATGACTCTAGGTGATCAGCACTACAGTATGCAGACGACTCTAGGTGATCAGCACTGCAATGTGCAGATGACTCTAGGTCAGATGACTCTAGGTCTGATGACTCTAGGTGATCAGCACTACAGTGTGAAGATGACTCTAGGTGATCAGCACTACAATGTGCAGATGACTCTAGGTCAGATGACTCTAGGTCAGATGACTCTAGGTGATCAGCACTACAGTGTGCAGATGACTCTAGGTGATCAGCACTACAATGTGCAGATGACTACTTTATCAGCATTAGAGTGGGAAGATGACTCTAGATTCTCAACACAACAGTGTGCAGATGACTCTAGATGATCAGAACTACAGTGGGAAGAAACTCTAGATTACCAGCACTACACTATGTAGATAACTCTAGGTGTTGAACACTACACTGTGTAGATGACTCTAGTTTATCAGCACTAAAGTAGGCAGACGACTCTAGGTTATCAACACTATAGTGTACACATGACTCTAGGTTATGTGTACAGGTGTACTTAGTGAACAGATGACTCTAGTTTATAAATACTGGTATACTATATATAGCAAAATGTTGCTATTCACTAGATAAACTCTACTTCGTGTTTGAAGAACAGAGTATGATAATACATATATTGTATACAATTAGTGAATTGTAAGTTAAATCTAAATGATTTAAATAGCATTACACAACTTGTAATATGATCTGTGTCAATGAATGGTACGAAAGAAATAGTTCCAAGTATAAAGACAAAAAAACACATTTGACATGAGAAAAAACATTCCTGACAATTATTACCAGAAGACAAGATGACTTTAAATCTAAATTCAAATCCTACTTATTATTTGGGACTATTTACTTCTCTTCATACTGTGACACATGACACTTTGGAAATAAAGACTTTCCCGACTCTTCAATGACTTTGTTGTGATTGGCATGTTCAATATTCAGCGTTAATCTTTACTCATGAACAAACCAACTCTTTCACACCTTTTTATTAAAATGTGTGTCTTTAATTTGATTTTGCTTCTCAACAGACCCATTTTATCCTAACATCAACGTTTAAAATGCTACAGAAAATGGGCGATGCAATCTTTGCTTTGATTTGATTTGATTTAAAATGTTGGCCGCTCCACTTATGTCTCTTTCGCTTTGTAGAAATTGTGTACCTGTACGAGAACAGTCACGTGTTCGGCGGGACTCGTGCAAACCACCCCAGCCGGTCCGCTTGTGTGCAGGCTTGTATTGACCAGGGTGGCAGCTGCTGGGCCGTGGACTGGAACAATGGTGAATCCTCCTGTTGGTTCCACAACATGGACACCGCCTGCAAAGACAGGACCACCAAGGCCGGCTGTAGCCACATCAAGGTTCTTATCCACCAAGCTTAGTTAGGTTGATCTTCCCAAGATCAGTCATGCCCTCTATTGACAAAATGAAAGCTTTACCAAAAATCTGAACAAAATTACATAACTCAATGATGGTATCTATTTTCAATATAGGCCCTCTGCCAGTCTTTATTTTTAACGATTAAATTTAGAAGAGTTGTGCATTACTGGTTCCGGCAAAGTTGAACATTTCTGGTTTGCCTTTCTCACTGGGGGAAAACAACATAGAAACAAAAAATATGAATCATCATCTTAGATTTTTTAGAAATGAACCAAAAAACTTTGGCCTTATTAGGGTAATCAATTTAAAACACTTCACCATACAAAGTCTTTCTCAACACCAAAGTGAAATGTTTTCCAAAAATATTTATTCTAATGATAATAATCATAATGTAGAAATGGAATTTATTTTTATTTCTAGGTAAACAACAACTGTGGATCTGGTGGCATGTCCACGGTGACCACCCCCACTGTGACCACCACTTCCCCCGTCACCCCAGCTCCCGCTCCACTTCCCACCATCCTAGGTACGCACCTTTCCTATTTCCTGTTCCTATCCTAGATGAAATAGATTCATGATTTATTTCTTTGCTCTGATTTAAGATGAGTATCATCAAACATTCTGTTGCAATATTTTCTTACAAGAAACGGAAATAAACAATGTCTTTTATCAATTCTTGTGCAAGTCATCAGAGTACAATCAATGGGCCATCCGCACGTAAATGATAGTATGGACTTGTGACCAGTAAGTGGAAATAATCGCTGCTCATGTTGTACATTATTTTGTATATTTATGTAACATTTCTGTCACTCTTTATGGTTATCAGGCGCTTATCCAGGACAAAGAATGCCCGGTGGGGTAACAATCATGGCCGATAATCCTGATGACTGTCTCCGGGCCTGTGATATGCTCATGATGTGTGTGGCTGTGTCATTTGACTTCAACACTAACACTTGTTACTACCACACCGAGGCTACCGCTTGCGTCGGGGACCCCATGATCAGCCCAGCCTTCTCTTACTTCCGTATCCGGTCCTGCCGTAAGTTACCAACCTTCTTCACTTTCATCTGTATTATTGATCAACCACACATACATGAGAATCTCTCTTCCCCCTAAGAATGCTTATCAAACATTTGCATATTGGTAGTGTATTTTAGTTGACTATTTCACAGTCAAACGATTCACATCGATCTCTTGTTATTAGATTAGTTTGATAGGATATGAGTGTATCAAATTGTTTTGGACTGTATTTTATTTTGTTGCATTATTTTGTAATTTGTTTTGGTTATATGAACAATTACTGATAATCTGTGTTTTTTTTTCTTCTATTTTCAGCTGCCCCTACTCCACTCCCCACTCCCGCCCCTGTTGTTACCCCAACCCCATTTGTACCGACCGTGCCCCCAATCGCAGTCCCACCACCACTCGGAGGTAAGTTTTCTAGTAGCGGCAATTGACTGAATCAACGAATCTTATTCATCGCGAAATTGTGCTTTGACACAGTGTAACACTGTCTCATGATGTTGTTGCAGGTTTCAGCACTGGATGTCGCCCCGGAGGTTATCCCGTCAATGTCACCAACTTTGAGGAGTGTATGCTGATCTGTTTTGAGCTGGCTGCCTGTGAGGGTATTGACTACAACTACTTCGGCCTGCCCAGCGAGAGATGTATCCTGCACCAGCACGCCACCGTGTGCGACGCCGCCACCGCCGATACCAACTGTTATCAGGCCAACTGGATCATCTGCGGTACAGCTTCCTCTAATATCGCCCTTAAACACACTGACATAATACATATAAGCCACAAGCAATGTTATGCTTTAATCGTATGGCAGTCTAATGATATTCTGTTATTACAATAAGTCATATTGAAAGAAATTGCATATTTTGAAATGATTGGACGGATGAGTTATGTTTGGCACCCAATGACCTTATTGTGTCGATATGCTGTCAAGAATCCATTCATTCATATACATTGCTGGAATTAAATGCATTAAGTGTAATATTTATTTATGAAAGTTATATTTTTTATGTTCTTATCAGACCCTGCCACAGAGCCATTTGTTGCCCTTGACGTCATTTGGTGTAAGTATAAACGCTAAACTACAATTAATGCTTGTTTCTTATGTCAAATCATCTTAATTCTCAACTAAGAATTGTGAGCACTATATGATTAATGATTGCTTGCAGGTTACCAGATCGGCTTTGCTTCCATGACCCTTGGCACCTTCCAGCGTCATCTGATAGCTCCCAGCTTCTACGACTGTATGCAGGAATGTAACTTTAACTCCGCCGTGTGCCACTCCTTTGACTATCTCAGCACGGGTGACTCTGGTCTGCCAGAATGCTACTTCAACACCTTGGCAGAGGAGTGTAACAACGGGGCACTTGCTGCTGGGCTCAGAACAGTCGTAGCCAATAACAACGCCATCAGGGCCAGGAGTCCATGCACAGGTGAGCGCCAGTTGTCTCATCTCCTCAGATGATGTTTTTAATTTGTGAATATACTTAAAATCCAGTTGGAATTCATCCTGCCCTAACTGGTCACTTGATACATCCTTGCTTGACGATAAAATGTGTCATTATCTCATTATCTATTAAAACAGCTGTCCCTCCCTTGGATCCGGTTAATACTTGCACAACCAACCCCGGAACCACCATTGCTCCTGTGTACATCTCAGACACTAATCTCAAGAACATCACCGACTCCGCCACTTCCGCCGCCGTCGCTAACGCCGAGCTTGACAAAAAGAAGAAGCTCCTGGGAGACCTGGAACTGCACGTGGAGAAGAGAGGATTCCTGCAAGCTCTGCAGAGACAGCAGGGTGGCAGCCCCGCCAACATCTCCAACCTGAAGACACTCTCCCGACTGGCCCGAGGCGGACCCCAGGCCAGGAACCAATGGTACTCCTTCATGAGGACCACCACCATGGAAGAACTTAAGCAGTTCATTGCACTGGCCAAATCAATTACGCTAATCAACAACAACATCTGATGGTGAGCTTTAATACTATATAGGTCTTTTGATTACAAAATATTCACGAGTTTGGTGTTTTAAATGAATCACAACTAGTTCTTAATATAAATCAGTATTCATAAAATATTTTCAAAATATACATTTCAGTATTCAGTGATTCAAATTGTTGACAATAATATACATCCGCATGAAAATTGCTTGTGATCGCTTGCAAGTAAAACAAACATTTCTTTGAGTCTAATCGCTGGCAAGTGAAACAAACTTTTAGATGAGTCTATTTATCATTTCAGATCCCAGCGCATTAGGATAAACTGATGTCCCCAAAGCGGTTTGAATCCTCATTTCTAGGTAATAAGAAATACTTCCAACCATAAACGATTGCTAGCATTTTAAAAATGAGTCAGTTCCACAATTTACAATATGGCATTATGTGAATATAAAAAATACATAAAAAAACTCATATTTCCAAACAAAAATATCAAAAAAATATTGAAATAGATGCATATCATCACCAGGTCTGAGTTGGCTTCTGTGAAAAACATTTAACATACTTCACACATCAAAGCCCAAACACCAAAGTGCAGGAACGAACTTCACACCTGAGCAATACACACAATTCAAATATAAATTTATAAATAGAGATTGATAATCCAAAAAATGAATATAAATAATGCAGAAATAGTCATAGCAATAATATTGTGATACGAACAGCTGTATGTATTGAAATAAGAAAGCAAAAAACAATATTAATTAATAGACAATAGTAATTAATAGACAATAGTACTCAATGATCTAATCATGACACACCTGTATGTACAATAGACACACATTGTTATCTCACATTCCATAAATACAATAATAGTTTCCCCAAAGTGATTTTTAAGATTTTATATGTAACACTAAAAGTATTTTCAGAAGGAAAAAAAGTATTAAATATACGCTTAGTCAGTTCAATAGATTGTATGAAGACAAACATAAAATAGTTCCATATATAAAGAGAATTAGTATCTATCTGACTCCTTTCTAGATACATACAGTAGCATGTGTGATCACAACCCTCTTCTGATAAATTTGATAATTTGACTAATCAATTTAGATACTTACCAAACAAATGCAATAGAATAACTCTAAACAATAGAAAAGAAGATATTCTCAAAATGTATAATATTAGAGTTATTTCCCATACATACAATAATATCAGTAGCAGAAACTATACTTTCAATAGAAATACTTTCCATACACACAATAGAAGTATTAATACTCACACTGACAATAGATATATATTCCACACATTTTAGAAAATCAATTTTCTTTATTTCTTCCATGCATGTAGCACAGGTAATAGTTAAACAATAGAAGTACACTCACAAAAATACATTCCATACATGAAATAATGCCACACTATTCATTTATATAATATGAGCAGTTCTTTCTTCTTTGCAATAGAACCATTACTTGCAACTCTTTCAACATAATCAATATTCAACACATACCAACACATAAGTTAACCACATACAATGAAATCAGTAATATTACTGCATTATTGCATACAATAAAATCTTTTATTTTACTGCACACAATAGAATCAGTAACTATACCACATGCAATAGAATCAGTAACTATACCAGATACAATATAATCAGTAACACAATAGAATCAGTAACTATACCACATGCAATAGAATCAGTAACTATACCAGATACAATAGAATCAGTAACACAATAGAATTAGTAACTATACCACATGCAATAGAATCAGTAACTATACCACATGCAATAGAATCAGTAACACAATAGAATCAGTAACTATACCACATACAATAGAATCAGTAACTTTACCAGATACAATAGAATCAGTAACTATACCACATACAATAGAATCAGTAACTATACCACATGCAATAGAATCAGTAACTATACCAGATACAATATAATCAGTAACACAATAGAATCAGTAACTATACCACATGCAATAGAATCAGTAACTATACCACAAACATTAGAATCAGTAACTACACCACACACAATAGAATCAGTAACTTTACCAGATGCAATAGAATCAGTAACTTTAACACATACAATAGAATCAGTAACTACACCACACACAATAGAATCAGTAACTTTACCAGATACAATAGAATCAGTAACTATACCACACACAATAGAATTAGTAACTTTACCAGATACAATAGACTTTACCAAACAGAAGCGGTATTTAAAACATTACTTTTCAACCACATACAATACAATCAGCATTTCAATATGTGCAATAGAAGCTCCATCTTAACACATACTACAGAAGCAATAATTTAGCACTCACCTCAAAACAAAAACAGTCACAGTATTTTAAAATATACAACAGAAGCAAACTTTCGACATAGAATTAGAAATTTAACCACAAACAATAGAATCAGAATCTAAATACATTCAATAGAATCACATATAATAGAATCCCTACTATCAACACAATAGATTATAATCGAATATTAACTCCAGTACATTCATCACATAAAATAGAAGGGAATACAATATACAACTTTGCATAATATTTCACACATACACTTCAACGATTGAAAATAAGCCCACATGTACTTTATTTAAAGTCTTGTACTTTTTGCAAACAAGTCCGGTTTCAGCCTTATACTTGATTATTTACGTTCATCTTTATACGACATCTCTGCATATCTATACTCTGAGAAACACATTTCCTAATTCCCAATGCTCTAATAAATAACCATTCAATTGTTATCAATAGTTTAACCAATAGAAGCGAATATGTGTCATACAGGTACAATATCATTACAAATGTAAATGTCTGCCTCCAAATATGAAATATATGCATTATCCTATTCCTACTTTACTTTGATACCATTAACCATAACCACACTTTCTTGAGATTCATTAGCAATATTTCTCTCTGAGACATACATCCTTCCACAGAAATGTAATAGTCTGCTGTTGTATGACACCTATTGAAATGTAGCATCTTCCTTTTAGCAGTGTGATATATTTGGGTTTTGACTCACATATTCACAGCCATGTTCTTGTTAATAGTTCTTTTTGAAAAAAAAAATATTTTCCAGATTGTCTTCCATGTACTGTCGATGATAAGTGTACATCACATACTTTCAACCCATACCATTGAAAAATAGCAGCCCTGGTTTCCAGTAATGCAAGGTATTCGATAACTTTTAATGAGTGAATTGCTTTCATTAATACTTGACATCACACATTCATGTATCCTGCAATAGTCAGTCTGTCTCACCTTCTCATCCATTCATATCTATCAATAGTCAGAGAAACGTTGATTTAGGCAGTCTGTATCTATCCTGCATATACTACACTTATCAGTGAGGTATAAGTGGATCCATATCCTTCCACAAACGATTATAGTAATAGTCAGTTATAGTCAGTAATAGTCTGTTTAATCTAGATATCTAGGCTAACATGCAACATCCTATATATTTTATTATTCAGGAACATCCTTTCTTATGAAGCCTATCCCCATTCGTACCCTTCCGCTAGTAAATCTAAGACTAAATTCAAAAGTCTCTGATGCCAATACATGGATCCAAATAGTAGCATATGTCATATGACATTCAATAGTCTTCGATGCCTGTACTTTAAATGTTGACATTTATTCTCTTGCAGTTAGTTGCCCTGATACAAAATTAGATTTTTAAAACTTATTGATCAATACACCAGACACAGTCCTTCTTTTCCTAAATGCAGTCGATAATTATCACAATAACTCAATGATAAGATATTGTGATAGCCTACCTCTACTTCCCTTCAGCAATAGTCCTTCACCAGATAAGGACATTCATGCAATAGTTTATAGCCATTCATATTCTGTGGCACAAATCATTCAATACTCTGTGACACCAATCATTCAATAGTGTGGCACAACATTCATTCAACAGTCTGTGGCACCTATAATGCAATAGGCTATGGCACCTGTCATTCAGTAGTGTAAGGCACTAATCATTCAATATTCCTCTGAGACAACAATCCTTCAATATTCAATATTCACTAATCAAGTGTCTGTGGCATCTATCATCCAATAATCTGTGGCATCTATTATACAATAGTCTAAGGTCTGTAGCACCCATCATCCAATAGTCTGTGGCTCAAAGTATTCAATAGTCTGTAGCACACATCATCCAATAGTCTGTGGCACCTAACATCCAATAGTCTGTGACACCTATCATTCAATAGTCTGTGACACCCACTAATCATGCATTAGCTGAGTTATTCAATAGTCTTCTGGGACAACAATATTCCAATAGTTTCTAGACTCTAATTATTCAATAGTCTTCTATGGCACCTGTCATCCAATAGTCTGTGTATCACTCAAAAGTCTGAGGCGATAATTATTCAATTGTCATCTGTGATTAGATGTTTCAATAATCCATTCAATAGTCTGTTGCACCAATTATTCAATAGTCTATCACAGCATTCATTCAATAGCCAGTTGCACTAATTATTCAATAGTCTATCGCAGCATTCATTCAATAGTCTGTTGCACTAATTATTCAATAGTCTATCGCAGCATTCATTCAATAGTCTGTTGCACCAATTATTCAATAGTCTATCGCAGCATTCATTCAATAGCCAGTTGCACCAATTATTCAATAGTCTATCGCAGCATTCATTCAATAGTCTGTTGCACCAATAATTCAATAGTCTATCGCAGCATTCATTCAATAGTCTGTTGCACTAATTATTCAATAGTCTATCACAGTATTCATTCAATAGTCTGTTGCACCAATAATTCAATAGTCTATCACAGCATTCATTCAATAGTCTGTTGCACCAATAATTCAATAGTCTATCGCAGCATTCATTCAATAGTCTGTTGCACTAATTATTCAATAGTCTATCACAGTATTCATTCAATAGTCTGTTGCACCAATTATTCAATAGTCTATCGCAGCATTCATTCAATAGTCTGTTGCACCAATAATTCAATAGTCTATCGCAGCATTCATTCAATAGTCTGTTGCACTAATTATTCAATAGTCTATCACAGTATTCATTCAATAGTCTGTTGCACCAATAATTCAATAGTCTATCACAGCATTCATTCAATAGTCTGTTGCACCAATCCATCCATAGTAATCAATCTCACAAATACTTCAATAGCTTGTTACAACTGAAGGCCTGTGGTAACAATCTCTCAATAGTACATTATTTAATATCAAAAACAGTTTTTGAAACCTTCTAGCCATTCATGATACCAATCCTTTGATACTCTTGACATGAATCCTTCTTAGGTGTTTGACAACATTCCTTCAACGATTTATGACATAACTCAACCAGTTGTTTGTGACATTCCTTTAAAAGTCTGTGACAACATTTCTTTGTTAGTCTGTGAAACCATCACATAATAGTCTATGTAAATAGGCCTCGACAATCTGTGATACTAATCCTTCTACAGTCTGTTTTACATCATTCTTACAATGGTCTGAAACAACTTTCCATCAATAGCCTGTGACATGTCATAATGGTATGCAGCAGCAATCTGTCAATAGTCCGAGACACAAATCCTTCAAAAGTATGTGAATATCTTTTTGTAATAGTCTATGGAGGAGAGTTTGCAGGTGTAGCAACTCATACTTGCCCAGCAATAGTCTGTTACACCATTCTTATTTTCCCAGTGTCTGTGGAGCATTTTCTGTGACCCCAGTTATTTCAATTGTCTGTTACATTATTCTATCAATGGTCTATGACATCATTTGTTGTCCAATAGACTGTGAATTCATCATCCATTTATGACATCAATCTTAAATACTCTGTGAAACTTAGTGCCTTGATAATCCGACCCATCATCCCTTCAACAACCAATGGCACCAAACTTTATATTGTCTGGTATTGACTTGATTGTCAATCAAACCCACACCATTCCTATCATTGTATATATCTTTACCACACCTTACAACAACAAATTATGACAAAAGTTCTTCAATTGTTGTTGACACTCAATGTTCCACAGTGTAAGGCACAGATCCTTTAAATGTTCATGACAATAGACCAATTTACAAATACTCTCGTTCGACCGATCCTTTAGTATCCTGTTTACCAACACCTCCATAGTCAAAGCCCCAAACCATCGCTCAGCCTACCCCTGTAGCTGAAATGAGCAGATCGGACAATCAGAGAAATAACCATAAATCTTTCATCAATTTCCTGATGATATCAGTAACAATTATTCGTTTAAAGCATTTGAACTATTGTTACCACCTTAATCAATATAACTAATAATAATTTTTATGTTAATAGTTGTCAAATTAAATACACCATTGTTATTCTTAATAATTTATTAGCAAGTCGTATTATTACGTTAATTTACACTATACAAAGCAACATCAATTAATCCCAGAGGTTGAAATATTTACACAATTGTTTTCATGAAAATATATCCTTCCTGCAACAGTGATAACTTATAAATTAACATAGATAATGTAAAGTGATTCAACTTATAAATGAAATGTTTTAATATAAATATATGTACAATATTTGTAAGTCCCACAATAGACAATTATTTGATTTAAGCAATAGTCATCAGTTCCATACGGGAACAATCCCACTTTGATTTGCTTCATTGAATAGAATATGTCATTAATGTATATTTGGTTATGTCTATTTATATTTGTATACTTATTTATTGTTCTGATTTGATGTTGGGTAAATGGAATAAAATATCGATATTTAATTCAAAGCAAAATATTTTCTTATTTGGTTATTTCTTTAAAATAATTAAAGATTAAAAGGCTTTGTTGTAAAGCCGGAATGGTACTTGGGTCCACTCTATGTAAACCATTATTGTTATTGTTCACCTTTAGCTACATATTCATCAACACTGAAAGTGATGATACAACTAATCATTGTCCAATGAACTTGGTCATTTATAATGATATGTGAATGAAACAATAATGAATAGAGGATCATTGTTCAAACTGCCTTATTTAATCATCAATCAATTAGTAGCCCATTTATGCATTGCTAGCTGACAATATAGAACAATACCAGATCACAAACCGTTCAGCAGCAAACACGACTGTCCCAAGCAAGGGACCATGGTTATAGAGCCACATTACCCATACCGACAACACCTATGTGTGCCCCTGGGCTAACCTTCACCTGCCCTGTGGCCACTCAAGATAGACTAGGTGAAACAATAGGCTTGCATATTCTTTATTGTCTGTGATAGCTGTGGCGTGAATATTGTATGACATGTACAGTTATAAGGACGTGCGCTGTTAACGTATATGATATAGCCCTCTCCTCTCAATAGGTGCATCAGAAAGAATTATCTCTATGCTAGAGGTTCCAACCAAAATTATCAGTATCATTTTAATGTTCATTTACTGGTTATCAGTATGAAAATACTCGTATTGAGTGCAATCAGATAAGTGATTTTTATTGATATTTGTTTATCATGATTTAACGGTTTATGGTGACTTAATGGACACAGAGTGATATGATGTATTTAGACTTGTGTAGTTAAAGACCATGAAAACTATGAGAACCCCCATTTCTATCCCCAATTAATAAATCCTTGTTACTAGCCCTTTTTAACCCATTTTGTTGTAAACATAAGACCCCTTTGTATTTGTGAGTGCTTTACTCCAAAAATTTGATATTTCCCTATTACTGCTCAAATGGCTGGTTTACGATTAAATTCCAGTCTTCTCAATTTTCATAGAAAACTATTACATCATGGTTGAAACAAGTCTCAAAGTGACTGCAATTGAAGCACGGTCTGCACTTTGAAGAAAGAAAATTATGAACCTTTCTTATTACTTCCTGTGATCAGCATAAGGGATGAAGGTGTCAAGACTCCCAGTACAACATTTGCATTGGCATGTTGTATTTTTCCACAAATTTAATATTTTATAATCCTCAAACCTGTACCATATGAATGTCCAAATTTGATCAATTTTCTTCCTGTTAGATAAAAATGGGTACTGTGGTAAAACATGATACTGATGCATATATTTTTGGATTTATTTAACCAAATTTACAATGTAATTTGCAATTAATTTATAACTATTTTCTGATTGGCTAGAACTACTATAATCCCCTTGACAAGATGGCTGCTACCAACAAAAGATAATCATGGGTTCAGAAAATTTGACAACCGGAAAATAATCAAAATCATATCTCAAGATCTTTTCATGGTTTATATTGGTTTAAATTGCATATCCACAATTTGTCGAAGTTTCCCCCCCCCCACCTTTGAAAGGCCTGTTATGCTTCATGGGTGACAAAGCGTCCACCCAAAATACCAACATTTTCATGACGATGTGTAATCAGCCATTGCTTTACGTTTTATTTGAACAATCAGAATGTGATACCCTCCAAACTGTCCCAGACTTCAATGCTGAAGATATACCCTCCAAACCCTTCCAACATATGCTTCCGGTAATCGATCTATATTGTGAATATCGTTCATCTGGGTTTGATGAGTCTTTTCGAATAAGCACATAAAATGAGCCAAAATTCACTTGTGTCAGTTTTTACAAAACGCACTTGCACTGAAATGCGACAAATCATTACGTGTAGACCCTTAAGTGATTTCGACGCAATCGTCCAACAGCCACCATATCTAAGTGCTTTCACAGAATGGCTACTGCTATCGCAAATGATTTTGCCAGTAATACAGTAAGTGTGAATTATTTCACCACTATGCCCTTTTACACTTTCATATCCTCTACTACAGCTCATTGCTCCAGTGTCTTACTCGTGCCAAAAACATATTATATTCACACAGCCCAAAATCAACAACACATTAATGCCAAATGCACTAAATACGTTATCATTAGATTCCTACAAACCAACTGTGTCATTTAAAATCATTTATACAGGGTTCAGATAATATAGTAATAATAAAATCAATTTCAATATAAAATCAATCAGTTTCAAAACAACAAACTAATCAAGATTTCCAGATATAATTTTTGTTTACATCCTTGATATACTCAAGTACTCAATGACTTTGATTTGTCTGTTGAAGTGTGTAATTTTGCAATCATTATTTTAGACCCTATGAGCAGTTGTTATTTTCACTTGGTACTGTGGGGCCTGGAGCATTAATATATTTTTTATGTCCCATTCTACTTTTTACAGTTATATATTTGTAATTGAAAATGCCTGCCAATTCGGCAATCTTTGACCCTTTTATCACCCCAGGCATTGTTGAAATGTATTTTATTAATCATTGTATTTTCCAATATTTATATGTGTCAGTAATCAATTTACAAATATAACGCTTCAAATATGACGAAAACACGACCTTTGGAGTAAGTGGCTTTTTCCTGGTTTCGTTTCCCATTGTGTAAAATTGAAGCAATATTCAACAGTATAGAGCTAAAATTCTGAATTATCAAAAACCAGAAAACGAAGTAACGGACGTTATTGTAGATGATATTTTTATTTTCTAGATTTTCCTTTTCATGATTTATAGACACAACCTCTCTAACACACACTTACTGACCCTAACACAAGTGAGAGAGGGATAGCTGCACAATTGAGAAAACAAGAAAAACTGATCTAACTTTACATAGCTGAGAGACAACTCCATAAGTGAGAGGCAATCACACAAGTAAGACAGATATAAAGAACTGCCTTATAACCTTACACAGGTGAGATACGGCTACATAAGTGAGAGGCAATCACACAAGTAAGACAGATATAAAGAACTGCCTTATAACCTTACACAGGTGAGATACGGCTACATAAGTGAGAGGCAATCACACAAGTAAGACAGATATAAAGAACTGCCTTATAACCTTACACAGGTGAGATACGGCTACATAAGTAAGAGTCAATTATACATTTGAGAAACAGCTATAGAAGTATATAAGATACATTTGCACAGGTTTCAAAAAGACAGATACCATACTCCTGTTAAAATATAATGTGACATGGATAATCTTGAAAGTGAGACTTAAATGGTTCTTCCCAGATAAAACTGCCAGGTCAATGAGCAGCACTCAAATAAACGTCTTAAAAGAAATAAAAGAATTACCAACTGCAATGCCGTCCAATAATCATTATACTCATTTTGGGTTTCTGAAGCAAATATATGAAAATTCAAGTTCAATGTTTTTTAAATGGTGCTTTAATTATAAAAACGGCACCAGGTCTTCTGTATCAGTAAGATTTGTTGGTTTATTCATTCGCCTAATCTTAGATCAGTACAAGGTAATAATGGCTTCTTCTATTTCTATGAGTCTGTCTGAACCTCAATCTTAAGAGTCAAAGAATATAGATGTGATGTTTCCGTGATATTTACACTCAATCTATCTTAATGACATCATTATAAGTTATCATTGTAACTCCTTATCGTTTATCACATTGGTTTAGATTGATCTGGCTGTATGCTGAGCTTTGATATGGACAATCTGAGTAATGATCCCGCTATGCTAATTAGCAGTTGAGAGACAATGGAATGGCATGTAGATACAGAAGGAGTGATATGGCACTTGTCGAGTTGACACTTCTAAATCACGAACAGGGACTATCACATGCGCATTGGCGACTACTTATAACCTTTTTTTAACCTTTTCCCAGACACATGTTTTGTCAAAAAAAAGTTAATCTTTTTAGAATTTAATTGAACTTTGTGTTGATTATTTACAATTTCTCAAATGAATATATGATATTCCTGAGCATGGCATACTCCCTTCCGTCAGTTGAGTCCAGTTCGTGTTTTGCCAGGCGCCAGACAGCAGCTCCGGGCTAACTTCGGGGACATGTTCATCATAGAAATGACATCATTTTGCACACTCCGCTGTCCAGGAGTGGTCACGCTTCTTAGCATTCTGCAGCAGCAGCACACTCCCTATGCAGCGTGTACAGTTATGTTAACCCTCTACCTACAACAATATTCAACGTTCAAAACCTTCATTATTATTTTTAAAAAATTCTCTTTAAAAAAAAACCATGGCTTATATGTATCAATAATTTTACAAGTACTGAGGGAGAAAAATTATCTATGATCACATATTAGTTAGATAACAACTTGGCTTACTTAGAGCCTGGTTCTGTCAAATGTTTTTCCATTGTCTGCGCCTTGGAAGCTGAGGGGTTAAGCTCTGTGAGTTTGAACAGGGAGCGTTCCAGTGGTCATCATAAGACCTTTAAATCTGATAGCATCCCAGGAACTGTGCACTTCTTGCTGCAACCAGGGACCTTGACACATCTCCATATTGCCTGAGAAACTTCTAAGGAGAAATTAGTCATTTGAGTAGCGTCAGTCTTGTACTTGTATGCATAACATTTGTCCTATCTCCATACAATAGCGACAAGGACTCTTTTGCATATAATTTCCTGAACATTCTGAGCAGAAGGGTCGCAAGTTTTACTACTATTTTGTCTACTTTTGTATTTTTTATTTTTATTTTTTTTGGATTATCTAATTATTTATAGAGAGACTTAAACTTGACACGGGATCATGGTGACATTAAGGACATTTCTCATCCTCTTCATCTCTGGCTTAACCCTTTGCCACGGAGCCATGGTAACCAGTAAGTATATGCCACCATTTCTTTATATTTATGGCTTCTGATACTTGCACATCAGATATCAACATTTCAATATTTGTTTCGGAATATTAGAAGGATATAAATCATGTCTGACAGACCCCAATTTGATTGCCTCATAAATATCTATAAGAAACACAAACTGGAAAATAATAAATGCCTCATGTTTTTTCGCTTATTTTGAAAAGGACACATTATGTCAAATCGTAGGAAAGGAGAATGGGTTCTGTGGCTGCACGTTATTTGTTTAGGACTGGACTTAACTCTATCATTTACATTCTTCAGAATACGGTACTGATGTATGAAACTCATGTTTGGAACTATTATCACCAAGACTACCTCAGAAACATATAGGACTTTTTTATTTGATTTACATTGGTGGAAATATTAAGCAATAGGGTGTTCTTTTTCTTCACAAATGATCAACATTCTGGTTATAGTCATGGAGAGTGTAAAATGGAAGCTGTCCAGGGTAGTAGAGGATAGAGTTTGATTGTGTAGATGGTAAGAATACCAATGAGACTTGATAAGGTGTTATAAGCCATCCCTGGTAAGCTTGAGTCAGTCTCATTCTCACATTAGATACTTATAATAACTGGGATAATTACTATGGTAATGATTAGGTTATAACATATAACTACCTACATTCCTATCAGAGCTGCAATAGCGCTCAGTAATACGTCCAAACCTTAATTAATATGCTTAGCGCATATCTAATTGAATTTTGAAATGATGAGATAAGATATTATGCGGGAAAGAGTATTCAATATAAAAAGAATAAAATCCAACCCAGGATGATAATTAGATTTGAATGAAAACTGGAAGTTAATTTTAATGTTGCGATGACGGGAACCTTCATAATAACTCTTGCAAGGTTAAGGTGATATATCGACTTATTTGCATATTTGTTTTAATAAAAGATGACACAAACATAAAATAGAATAATGAAAAAGAAAATCCCAAATAGAAAATAAATAATGTGCGATTTATATGACAACTGACAAAGATTTAATCTTTAATCTTGACTCATTTCGTCTTCTATGAATATGTCAGCATGAACATGGGTTGTTGCTATAATCAATTCTTTGAGCATATTTGTTTTCATAAAAGATGACACGAACATAAACTAGAATATTAAAAAGAACCGAAACAGAAATATAAATTACACGCGATTTATATTATAACTGCCAAAACCTGAATCTTGTATCATTTGTTCACTGTGTTTGTACTGAGAAACTAATTTCGCTTCTTTAGAAAATCAGCGAATACATGGGTTGCTGCGAAAACCAATTATATAAGCTTTTAATATTATATTATTATTCTCACATTGACAACATATAATTTGCCTTGATAAGAACAGTAGTCCCTATTTAAAATGACAATAAAGGTTTCAATAGTGCTGAAATTGCATGATGTGTTTTTCCATAAGAGAAGATGACTTACTTTAAAGGGGAAAACTAAAGTAAGGAACAGTCGTGTTGGATTAAAAAGTATAACAGGGGAGCGGCGAAAGCATTCATACATATTGCGTTACCGGCAAATCCGTAGCAGTAGCCAAGTTACGAAAGCACTAAAAATAATGTGGCTTTTAAGTTCGTTGAAGATGGCTTCAAAATCTCTTTAGGCTTAATACCTATTGTTTAATATGAAGCCAGTAGTCTTATGACAGCAGACCAAATGAGCTGAAACAGGACAAACTGCTATAAAAATGAAGGAAACTGGTGTATTTTGGTCATTTCGTAATCATCACGTCAGATATATTGCATAATGTGGGAATTTGGAATTCCCGAGGAAATCTATAGGAATAGTTGCATACCTGCACAGAGGCGAGTTGGCATAAGATCGCATATATCACACGCCTCTGCCTGGAGGGTGTCACATTAGCGAACGTCCGATGTGACAAGGCAGGTATTTCTAGGATGCAAACACCACTGCTTTATGACCCATTGTTTTCACATTACCATCGAAAATTACATTTAGATAAATTGTGAATGAAAAGGCTTCCTAGTGCATTCTATGCAGTAACTAACGGTTACGAAAATCTGCCATAAATTCAAATGCATGTCCTGATATCATTCTATGGAATCAAGATTCATTTCCATTATGATAACAATGTGATAGAGTTTATATAGCGGTGATACCAGAGCATGTCCGTGTCTGTAGCGCTTTTCAAGGTTGGGTATCTGCAATGAATGTCTATTTAGAAGCTTAGAAAAAACTTCAACTGAGACACTAGTTCCAATCTCAATAAGAAAGGCATTAGTTATTATACGTCTGTAGAACTTGTCTAATGATTACAGAAATATTAGTTAGTCTTTGAAAAAAGATAACTTCATCAGGAAAAAAATCACTTCAGATGCTCATTTCAAATATTGTTTCGTTAAGAAAGTTATACAAACTTGACTCGCCAAGAGTGGTCCACGTTGGTCTTCAGGAACAAAGTCATGTAAGTTTGATCATTAGGAACAACTTTATGTGGGTTGATCACCAGGATTTGTATTCTTTTCAGGTTGCGGTAACCTTTTTCAGGGCAACAGTGAGTTGTATGTGGGAGATGATACCAACATGTGTATATTCTACAAATGTGTTGGCACTATCTCGGGTACGAAGGTCTACCAAGCTAACTGTGCCGCTGGTTCTGGGGTGCTGCCCAACACAGGTCTTGTCTCCACCAATCCGTGCACGCTGACAGGGACCACGTGTGCAGGGGGATGTAAGTTCCGGTTTTTCTTTATATAACTCTAACATAATATATGCTTCTGTAGTTATTATTAACTTAGATAAAGATGTACATTTTGGTCTTGTTTTTTTTTATTCACTCAAAAGAAAAGCAGTGCGGGTAGAGGGAAAAATCAATCCCAAACCAAAGTATCAAAGACCCTTACTTATAATTGAGTGATGAGAGGATAAATTACCTGTGAAAAGCAAAAACGTTTAATGTATTTAATGCCACATTGCTTTAAAATTGTTCTGAAGATTAGATATTAGATTATTGAAAAATGAAATGTTTCTACCAATGTTTTTCAGTCCAAATGAAGGTACCAGGGCCAAGCCCCGTGCCAGGCCCAGTAACCACCCCATCACCTACCCCTGGACCCACCCCGTCTCCCACCGTGGTAGTGCCTTCGCTAGGGTTTCACGGAGTTCACATCCTGGGCGGGACCCAGCAGCTGAGTATCAGTGACAGAGATGCATGCTTCGCCGCGTGTTCTGTCGCCGGTCTGGCCTGTGCCGGTATGGACTTTAACACTGTGGACAACACCTGCTGGTTCCATACCTCGGCCACGGAGTGCAACACCTTGATCGCCAAGGCAGGATGCATACACTACAGGCTCTCCGTCTGCAGTAAGTCATGTATTTTTCTATTCATATAAATGAACCTTTAGCGTTGTTTAGGTTTTATCAGATCACATAGAAGCCTGTCATCGGGATCAATGTCCTGCTCCTTTCGAAGAGTGATCAGGGATCTTTCTTTTGCATTATCACATAGACATGATAACACAAACCACGGCCTTTGGTATCCAGTCATGGAGTACTGGCTGGAATGATAAAAAAATCCAGTAGAAGATATCCACCTTTTTTCGATCACCTTGTTCAACTAAACTGCTTGTCCCAAACGGGATTCGAACCCTCGATCATTAGCACAGGAGACAAATGTCCCATCCATCTTTGTCATTATATATTTATCGCTTTTTATTGAAAGAATTGTATCAAATGACAAGGTTTGGAGACAAGGGTCAGATGTCAAAGCTACTTCATGGACAATATCTATTGTCACAGAAACATATTAGGGTCAGTTCCTCTGTGGTGATCCAAAGTTTCTCTTTGGTGATCGTGGGTTTAATTCATGGCCGTGTCAGCATTGAGTTTATGTTACAATTTAACATCTGAGTTGAGGCCCGTGAGAGAGGGGTTTCCCCATTGCCCTTGCAAATCTGTGACCGGGTGAATTGCCACGTCAAGGACATTCGACATGACAATTCATTGCAGCAGCACTATATCTGCTACAAGTAGGCCTCGTCATGAAACAACTGAGATAATGTTGAAACAACAAACAAACAAACAAACAAACAAACAAACAAACGCAAACTTAAATGTCAGGTTTTATATACGGAACAATTACCACAAGACATTGGATAAGAATAAAGATATTTGATTTTTATACTGATTTTTATACCATCTCGATCTTTCAGAATAAGGTATTTATCAAATATTGAGATATAGCAGCTGAGATATATGTCAATATCCTGGCACACGAGACGTGATAAACGTCATCAATTTGTTTGCAGTATATATACTTCAAATGTTTGAATAAATGTATAATTTATGATAATGATAATATCAAAATTATAATGTTGAATCAGAAGATAATCGAATATAATCGTACATATAATTTTTATATTATCATTGTGAAAAATAATGTTGATACATTTGATTGATAATCTATTGTGTGAGTGCGTCGATAACATCGATTTAAACACAGAATTATTTCCTTCTCAAAGAAATATTATATGTTGTGTTTTTCCTTGCAGTTTCTGTGCCAACAGTTGCTCCCACTGTGGCCCCCACCGCGGGCCCCACTCCTAACCCTGGCATTCCTGTCCTTCCCCCAATCACAGGTAAGACGCAAACATATGCCCCAGACACGTTTGCACCGGGTCCCGGCCGGGGAGTAAAGAATCGGTCAGTCTCACCATTATTTAGCTACAATCTGAGATGTGCCATAACGGAAACGCCGACAACTTTTGTGTTGCAGCTTAAAGTTCCCAATGACACGTACGATGTCTTAAAATTTCACAATTGTGCCCGATGATCTCCCGGTGCCTTCAGGGCACACTGGCTTACCGACCGATTCTGTTAAAATAACCCATCGGCCGGGCATATTTACTAAAATTGGCGCAAAGCGCCCACTGAACGGGCTTCAAATTTGAAGCCACCTTTACAAATTAAAATATGCTAAAACAAGGACAATAATTAAAGACAAATAAAAATATTATTTTTAAATGATGTACAATAGATAATAACATTATAATGAAAATATCTAAATAAATCAATCTATTAATAGTTGTTGGTAAGCTGCATAAATTGACATATTGCCACCTAGAATGTTACCTTGTATTGTAGACTCATTTCCCGGGATGCACATTGATGGCGGGATCTTTCTGGCCAGCGCTACCAGCCTGCTGAGCTGCCTCGAGGCGTGCGCCGCCATGCCCTCTACTTGTGCTGGACTGGACTTTAACTTTGGCACCAGTGGGTGTTACATCCACTCCACAGCTACAGAGTGCAATGCCCTCCGAACCAAGGCTAACTGCAATCACTTCCGGGTGATCACTTGTACTAGTGAGTATTGTTCTATCAGTCTGAAGATATGGAATTAGTTGAAATAGAGTTCATCGTGACGTGCAATTAAACATTCATTTCAGTGGCATGTGATATATGTATGTTTTTTTTCTATTTAATTATTCAATATGAGATTTATTTAAATAATTTTGTGGATTTAAAGGATTAATATGAGCATTAGGGAATGCTTTGATAATATACTAATATATCATTACAAACCCTCCCGGGGGTGGGGGGTGGGGTACTCTCATAGTCAGATATTTTCGCTGAAATTTTCCCTAAAACAGGTTAAGATATTTCATCATTTCCCCTAAAACAGGGTACTATTTTTCAAATTTCTCCCTAAAACAGGGATCACAATCCCCCTTTCCAAATCTCCCCCTTCTGCATCATCCCTAAATGAGGGTATAAAAAATTCAGCTAGTCCTAAATCAGGGTACCAATAATGATAGAATATTTCCCTAAATCAGGCTCTGGGGTTTTCAGTTCCATCCAGGTTAAGATATGTTATCATTTTCCCTAAAACAGGGTACTGTTTTTCAAATTTCTCCCTAAAACAGGGATCACAATTCCCTTTTCCAAATCTCCTCCTTCTGCATCATCCCTAAATGAGGGTATCAAAAATTCAGCTAGTCCTAAATCAGGGTACCAAATTTCAGCTAGTCCTAAATCAGGGTATCAATAATGATAGAATATTTCCATAATTCAGGCTCTGGGGTTTTCAGTTCCATCCCAGCCTCCGCGGGTTAAAATCATGAGAGTACCCCCCCCCCCCCAGGCAAACCCTTCACATTTCCTTTCAAACAAGAAAACAGATATGTTTTTCAGTTATTAATGGTCCGATTAAATGATCACCTATCTGGTTAGTTTTCTTGTCTCCCCATAATAGAAACGGTAGTCATTGGTGAAGCATATATTAACATTGTTAATATGATTTTTATATAATATATTTTTTCAGCCACTCCAACACCCAGCCCTGTGACACCCACACCTACCCCGACAACCACACCCACTACCACGCCCACTACCACGCCCACCACTACGACGACCACGCCCACCACCACCACAACCACGCCCACCACCACTGCAGAGGGTAAGTACAATACCAACACAGTCCCTTAAATCAAATCAACAATTTGTCAAATTGATATCAAAGGCATTGTTATATCAATTGGAAATAGAGATGGTACATTTCATACTGTGCCATGTCTATATCTAAGAATAACGTATTTATCAAAGATTGAGATATCGAGGCACTGCTTATATCAACGCAGGTCCTAATCTAAGCACATTCGATGTGGTATACGTCATCAGTTTGTGTGCACATGGCAGTCTAATTTTGGCGCCAAACTTTTAAAAATAAAAAATGCATATATATTCAAACATTGTATTCGTCATTTCTACAGTATTTTTTAAAAAACGCTTTCTTGTTACTGGGGCCAATTCCAGACACCTTCTCAAGTTACAAATACTTATGTTGATCCAGTTTCCCACTCATATTGTTGCCATAAATATGGAGATTAATTAAAGGTGAATTATTGGGAGCTTCTGAAATGTTTTATCCAAATTACCCCATTAACATGTCAACGAACTATGGCAATTAGAGTGGCACTTTGAACAGTCAAATATACATTTAGAAAACTTTTTTCTAACGAGTCATTGGTTTTCAAAAGTGTCATCTTTAAAAAATGTGCCCATGCCATTTTAATTGGCTTGTGTAAAATCGTAGTGATCCTTGTAAAAGAATATCTTTTTCGTCTGTAAAAAGCAGCTTCGGGCAGCAAGGTAAGGATATATTTATTAAATGAAAGTAATGTTGAGGGTGGAAGCGAAACTAAACGGAAGTATACTTTTTCATGTGTGTGAAAAAAATAATAATAAATAAAAATTAAAAATAAATAAAAATACAAAACATAATATGAAGATCACCTTGCATTCCTGTTACTCTATTTTGGTTTCACAATCAACAAAATATTTTCCTATAAAATCTGTAACATCATCAAACCAATCATGCATAAGTTATACATTATTGAACCCCGTCTGAGCGGAGATATATCAAGATGTCTTTTTAAAATATCAACCCACTTCTGGTAGTTAATACATGATCGTTTCAGATACAAATGTAAATATCTGACTGTATTTATAATATCGGATAAGATCAACAGTTTTGTACATTAAAAGATTTCAATATGGGCCAATAAGGGAGTTCGGGTAGAATATCTGTCACCAGAGGGCACTCATAATCAAACTACCAGCAGTCATGAGAAAATGGTTTGTGCCCACCAGGTGGCTCTGATATTTCTGCAAACAGATGACAATATGATTGGGAGTCACATCCTGATATAGATTATGTGTGAATAAAGAATTTATTTGTTTCTGTCTCCCGTTTGATTAATGTTATTCAATTCCTCATGTGGACAAATGCCTAAATGTTGCACAGAACCTTTCAAAATAACGTTCATGGTATTGATAAGCTTCTGTTCAAACATACAAAAAATCAAAGTTACAAAAAATCAAAGTTACATGTTCCTCTTATACCTGACCTTGCAACACACATCTATTCTCCAATATCATCATCAGTTATCATCAGAATGTTTGCAAGATAAAACAAGTAATTGGTGTGACGTTTACAGCCTTTGTGAGCACTCACGTCGGCATGCACATCCGGGGCGGGACCTTGATCAGAACCAACGTGAACCAGATGCAGTGCACAGACGCTTGCCTGATGAACCCTACCTGCCTGGCCGTGGACTACAATGCTGCCGACACCACCTGCTGGAGTCATACCACGGCCACTTACTGCAACGCCCTGGTCTCCAAGGCAGACTGCACCCACTTCAAAAGAATCCCCTGTCTTGGTATTTATATGTCTTAGTCAAAAAAAAAACTTAACAAAACTCCCAGATATATCTCCGTCTAACTTTTGTTTGTTTAGGGTAGAGAAATAAATCGATATTAAAATAATAAAACCAAAGCTGTATTGAGCATATTTATTTAGGCTTAGTGAATTGCAAGAAGGGTTTAAAAAAAGAAATTTTTTGGCTTATTTGTGAACTAAAATTGTTTGGCTTAAATTGTGAACTAAATTTTAGTCAGTTAATAAGGAATGTAACCTCATCAGTTGATATGGTATGATGCTTTCAGCCGTTGCTTCAGATAACGTATTCCAGCAAACCGTCAACCAGTTCCACATCCTAGGGGGCACCAACAGTTGCAACCAGTGCAGCCTCGATACTTGCCTCAGTAACTGTGCCAATAGTATAGGTGGAACATGTCAGGTAATTAACAATCATGATATTCAAATTAATAGAAGTGTCAAAATATATCAGGTGTATTTGACATATTTTGCCTTGTTATCATGTGTAATAAGTTGTGGCCTTAATATTGGTGCCAGATTACTGTTATCATACAGAGAATGCTTCTACATTTTAATATAGTGATATGTTGATGTTAATTACCGATTTTCCTTTGTGCTAAAAAGATGATTTGATTTGATTTGATTTGATTTGATTTGCTTTGATTGATTTGATTTGATTTGATATGTTGGCCGCTCCACTTTTGTCTCGTGGGCACTCATAGCATGTCAGATTAATTTATTTGGGGAGATTTATGCTTAGGGTGTAGATTACGACAACAGAACCATGAGTTGTTATGAGCACACCGGTGGTACCATCTGCAACACACTCCGAGCCAAACCCTACTGCAACCACTACAAAATTGCATTTTGCAGTGAGTATCTTAACGACTACTAACATGAGTACTCACAATATTTGATCATGTCATCATCGGTTTTGCTTGTTGTGTTGTGCAGTGGTAAAGTAAATGTGATGTTGTTTGCAGCATTCGCCACTCCCGCCCCACTTCCGGCACCAACCTTGGCTCCAACTTCTCAAAACTTTCCTTCTTGCTCATGTGAGTAAACACTCTCCTCTTAAGCATGAATAAAAAGGTAAAGATAAATGTAATGTTATTATTGAGCATCCGTGATGAAGTTGTGTCATCTACATTATCTTTCATAATTTTCCCGGATGTTCCCGGTATTTATAATTTCATCTTTCTTTATTATATCCCACATATCTGCGTTTTCTAGGGAATAAGAATTATTCAAATATCAAGTTATTACAAATTAGCAGGTTATATGACAAAAATTCCAGAGAGTAAGAAAAGTATCCCTTAAATAGACCATGGACGTAGAAAATGTTTTATCTTTCAGTATATATATATATATATATATATATATATATATATATATATATATATATATATATATATATATATATATATATATATATATATATATATATATATATATATATATATATATATATATATTAAGGGTTTAATCATTACAGAGGGTATATTTGGCATAGTGATATCCTTTTCAATTACAAGGTATTTTGGATGCCCAAATTAGAGTAATGTTTCTTATGATTTATGTTGTATGCAGTTGTGTTTTCGGGCCACGCTGCCTATCCTGGAATGAACATTCCCCTGAGTTCCTTTACTGGTATCTATGACAACTGTGATGATTGTCAGACTGCCTGCGAGAATAGCAACACATGTAGAGGCTTTGACTACAATGTGGACAATGGAGGATGCTGGTTCCAGACAACAACCAACAAGTGCAACACAGTCACCAGCTCACCTAATGTCTACCATTCCATCAAGATCCCTCCCCAATGCTGTAAGTATTCACTTTGGCCAAATCTGCTATTTTATCAAGATCCTTCCGATGAGCATGTACTAGCTGTGACCAAAATCTGCCATTTTACCAAGAACCCTCCCCAATGTGGCGAGCTTCCCGGATGAGCATGTACTGTGAACAAAGTCTAATATTTTACCAAGATCCCTCCGCAATGTTGTATGTACTATGCTCCCTCTCCAATGTTGTGTGACTACTATTTTGTCAAGCATTCCTCCCACATGGTGTAAGCATATACTGTGACTAGAGTCTGCCATTTCAATGCCATCCCTCTCCAATGTTGTAAATATGTACTGTGACCAAAGTCTACCATTCTACCAAGATCCCTCCGCAATGCTGTAAGCCCGTACTGTGACCAAAATAGGCCATTTTAACGCGATTACTCTCCTATGTTGTATGTATGCCATTTTAACGTCATCCCTCTCCAATGTTGTAAATATGTACTATGACCAAAGTCTGCCGTTTTATCAATCTCCCTCTCCGAAGTGGTAGAATATACCCATTAAAATCCCTACATGATAGTAAGCTCAATCACGTGGCAGGTCAAAACCTGCACTATGGTGAGAAATATTAAACAAATGTCAAATGACATTTTAACAGGGACAATCACTCTTTTGTGTCAGATTTCTGAAGTCTATGAAATAATGCAGTCATCGTTTTATATTTCAGTGGTAGATAATGCCGGCAATGGGTATGTCTTACCCACAACTATAAATGTGTAAAAGAACAAACACTGTGAAGTGAAACATGCTGACATGAAACATCCCACATCTACAAGAAACTGTGAAGTGAAACATGCTGACATGGAACACCCCACATCTACAAGTAACTGTGAAGTGAAACATGCTGACATGGAACACCCCACATCTACAAGAAACTGTGAAGTGAAACATGCTGACATGGAATATCCCACATCTACAAGACACTGTGAAGTGAAACATGCTGACATGGAACACCCCACATCTACAAGAAACTGTGAAGTGAAACATACTGACATGAAACACCCCACATCTACAAAAGTGAAGTGAAACCACACACATCTACAAAGACAGTCATGTCCAACATGGTGTTATGTTACACTCCTCATCTACAGTAATGAAGAAGGTGAAACATACTACATAAAAAACTGTGAAGTGAAACATGCTGACATGAAGCATCTTACATAAAAATGCTGTCAAGTGGAACATGCTGACGTGAAACACCTCATAATCTGCAAATATATGCAGACTGTGTAGTGAAATATATGCTGACATGGAATACTGTCGGCATCTGAAGAGGTACAGTTCCCTTAAATGAAAGTTGCTGTCTTCATAGAGGCCTAACGGGATACAAAATCTCACGTTGGGAATTAGAATGTTGAATAGTAATGAGTTGGAAGGGCATTCACACCAATATTTTGATTGCAAGGTCAATTGTGGTTGTGGTAACCACGTTTGAAAGCAGTGAATACTAGATGGCTGAAAGTCGTTTAACCATTTCCTCAATATCTCAAATACAAATCCTGGCATGAAATGGCTTGGTTGAGAAACCGAACAACAGTTAATCATACATGCACACACATCTCATTTCCTCTGAACCCTCTCAAAGAGATAATGCATACAATGAAAACCAAGCCCATTGGTTAACCGTTTATTTTACTCCTCAAGTCTCTTTTAGTGAAAAGAGGTTTGAAAATTTACATACCTTTTATCAAACTTACTTAAGGGAAGGAGGTAACGCCATTTTTAACAATTTTTTGTTCTTATTTTTTTTTTTGGGGGGGGGGGGGGGTTACCAGTTAAAGTTAAAGAAGAATGATAACACGCCTTGCATAAATGTGAATTGAACCAAGCTTCATCCTAAAGGGTTAATCGATTCAAGAACATTTCTGAAGACGATTTGTGCCAAAATGTCTTTACATGAAGAAAACATGCAGATTAATTTTACAATAATCAACATGTTTGGGTTTGAAATGTCAAAATAAACGTGAGTCAGAAGGATTTGGTCAGCCGATCGGATGTAAATAAATGAGGTAACCATGGGCAACCTGCAGTGCCATATAAGACAGGAAACAATGCGCATGCCAATTCTCTAGTCCAATGAGGTGGAATATAAAGTGTATCCTATACAAAAGAAATAGTCCCATAATTGTCTACCTACGCCACGGCCCCTTTGCTCCCCCCCATGTTATTTGAACCATACTTCCTTCCACCCCGCCCCTTGTACATCCTATTTGTAGCAGGTTTATCCATGTATATTAATCTTCTGTGGATTATTTCTACTTTGGGGATCTTAAAGAAATGTGGACACAAGAGTCTGTATCTCACTCCGGGTTTTAACATGTAAATATATATCTATGAATTACCTCACAAAACCCAGATTGGTTTCATTTCATATAAAGGAAGTATCGAAAAAAACAAAATTGTTCTCAGTCTATTTGTGTCATATTATCCATCGATGATATCTTATGATTATTTCCCGCATGTTCTGACACGTTAAAGGCAAGTCTTACATTTTTTACACAGATATTTGTTTTTCTGACGCTCGTCATTGTTGTTAACGTCTCCCTTTGATATTTGGTAATTATTATGATCAGAAAAATATATATATCCACCAATCTATCTAAATGTGGCACATGTATGATCACAAGCAATGTTAATTTCAGCAATTCAGCAGTGTAATTTATGGATGTGATGTTCAAAGGCACGCATTAAGACCTATATTACTAAGATTGATCAGACGGTCATATATGGACACGCCTTTCTGATGACATGTTAACAGCCTTCGTTTACTTGGATAATTATATCAACCCAAGTCTTTATCTTCGATATTTTGCACAATGATGGTCATTACATTGATCCTTGTAATATAACACAATATAGACCCTAATAATCGATGTTGCTGTTACTTAACACACTATATTTTAACCTGTTTATGTAAAGATATATCACTTACTTCAGAACAAAGACACAGTAAACCAAATCTACATTCAAGGTTATTTTCCAAACTTTGGAATGTTCATCTTACCAGATCTGTTTAAACATATTTCAGTCTTGCATTAGCATCAGGCACAAACAATATTTACCTACCCGTCCCTAATAGTTTAAAACCTAGCTGTAACACATTAAAAGTCAAACATAAACTTGGATTATTATTACAGTCATGTGTACATTAAATCATTAGACAAAGATAATGTTAAGAAATAATTTATAAGTAATTTATGCCATTTAAGGTTATTAAAGGACACTTTAAAGACATACGTTGTTAATATTATAGTAAATTTGTTGTAATGTTATAAATTGTTATATTATAATATTGTAGAAGGAACATTAACGCTTATCCTGTGGCTTGTTGATATATTTGATTTTTAAAATATTATTATCATTTCAAAATGTGGGGGTGGTAGTAACTGTATATGTTTTAATGATAAAAAATTGACATAAAAATAACTGTTATCAAAATTTAATATCTGTTTTTTGTGTGTTCCTTTTTGCATTAGTAAAATCTGCATTGTACAGCTGATCTACATGTATGCCAGCCAAGACCACCTGTTTCGCTATATGCATTTATGCATGGTTTGCTTTTTAAATTTGTTTGAAGAGAGAATATTTTTGAAGAGAGAATGTTTTTGAAGAGAGAATGTTTTTGAAGAGATAATTTTTTTGAAGAGATAATTTTTTTGAAGAGATAATTTTTTTGAAGAGATCATTTTTTGATGAGATCATTTTTTTGAAGAGATATTTTTTTAAAAAGAGAATGGTTTTGAAGAGAGAATTTTTTTTAAGAGAGGACCTAATTAGGTCATCTGACAGCCTGGTAGATTAGCATTTTTAGTTATATTCAAATTATGCCAATATGATAGAATAAATGTATCCCTGTGACTGAATGGGGGTTGCAGATATGATTGTTTTTTTAAAGCCCCACATCCTCATACTACTCCAAGAGTTAATGTGTACCCGAGGAAGTGGTTTGATCCACTTGGTGCTAAGGGACCACAAATAGATTTAGGGTGTAAACAAACACCAGTGATGGTTGCTGATTGCCAATAAATGTGGAACATGACAGGATAGTGGCATCATAGAGCTTATAGTGATAATTATTAGGAAAAGGTATATGTGTGAAATCATTTCATGACAAAAGTCTCAGTACTTGCAAGGAATTAAGTTAATCATCATGCCATGACCTTTTAAAAAAGATGAATGTCCTTTATTGATTGATTCAAATGTTTGTGGTCTTAAATATGTCCAGAAAACCAGTCTTTTTAAACAACAATAATTATATCTAATGCTCACTAATCAAAGGTCACGGGCCGTGGCTCACTTGGTGAGAGCGCCAGCTTATTAGCACCTGTTCCTCTCTGGGTTCGATCCTTGGCCGTGCTGAGATTTAACTCATGATACAATTCCACTATGCGTTGAGGCCCCTGCCTAAAGGGTTAACCCGTTGTCCTTGTAAATCTGTGACCGGATGGGTTGTCATGTCAAGGACCTGCGATATGACAATTCAGTGAGGCAACACTATGTCAGCTACAAGTAGGTCTCATCACGAAATGACTGAAACAATGTTGGAAGTGATGTAAATCCCCAAACAAACTAATAACCCATTATTAAAGACGTGGGGAAAATTACATTCTTGTAGGAATACCAGCTGAAGAATGACATGTGCGGTGGTGTAGATTTCATTTCCTGATATCAGTAATCCCATTTTTGTGACTGAACACTTAAATTACTCTTTTGGAAATTTGCATTCAAGATAAATGCACAACTTTTCCTTGTCCTTTATAAATATCTTATCTTGGTGAATAGATAATTTTGTTATGGCAATTATTAAGTTAAGGCTGACAGGAAGAGCACATGTTTTGCTTTGTTGTAACATTAGCTCCCCTCATTATCTTTCCAATTAGCAGTCCCCCCATGACGTCAGCATGTGGACGGCATCATTGCTAACACACGTGTTAATCAAATTCAAACAGATAATATAACTGTCACTGTCATATATTACCTTTTTTGTTAAAAATGTGCACTTTGGCTTCGGACAAACGGCCAATGCTGATAGATATTCATGATACATATGACAGACGTGTAATTTTCTTGCAACGATTTTCAAAAAAGATATGGACAAATTTGTGCCTTGTTATTAATTCACAGCAAAACAAACATTTTACTTTTAAAATATATAATGAAAGAGAAAATAGACTCCAATACATATGGTTTCTAGGAACGGTTTTTATTTTACTTCTCACAAATAATCAAATACACGATATTCATAATAACTTAAGTGCAATAGAACATCGTGATAACATTTACTGACAAGAACTGACTGTCTTCCACAGAATCATACACAATTATACAGAACTCTGATGAATTAATTACTCAGTTTTATACATGTCTCAGATGCACCGCTTCTCTACTGATGAGGACCTGGGACATGACAATTCAGTGAGGCAGCACTATATCTGCTACGAGTTGGTCTCAACATGAAATGACCGAAATAATGTTGAAAGTAATGTAGAATGTCCAACAAACAAACAAACAAATCTCTACTGGTGTTTAAGAAAGGTTATCCGTAACCATCTTATCATGTCTTAACCAACCTATCATGTCTTAACCAATCTATCATGTCTTAACCACCCCATCATGTCTTAACCATCTTATCATGTCTTAACCATCTTATCATGTCTTAACCATCTTATCATGTCTTAACCATCTTATCATGTCTTAATCATCTTATCATGTCTTAACCACCCTATCATGTCTTAACCACCCTATCATGTCTTAACCACCCTATCATGTCTTAACCACCCTATCATGCCTTACCCAACCTATCATGTCTTAACCACCTTATAATATCGTAACCACCCTATCATGCCTTACCCAACCTATCATGTCTTAACCAACCTATCATGTCTTAACCACCCTATCATGCCTTAACCAACCTATCATGTCTTAAACACACTATCATGTCTTAACCAACCTATCATATCTTTAACACACTATCATGTCTTAACCACCCTATCATGCCTTACCCAACCTATCATGTCTTAAGCACCTTATAATATCGTAACCACCCTATGATCTTTTAACCATCCGATCATGTCTTAACCATTTTATCATGTCTTAAACACCTTATAATGTCTTAACCACCCGGTCATGTCTAAACCATCTCATCATATTTTAACCAACCTATCAGGTCTTTACCAACCTATCCTCTTATTATGTCTTATAACTGCCTCACTATTCTTGACCAACCCCTCATGCGTAAACCAGCTACTTTAGGTCAGCCACCTTAATTTACCTTAACCATCTTTCTGCACCTTAATAACATTTCCACCGACCTCCCTTGCACAGTTGGTAAGGAATGGGTCTGTGCTCTGGTTTTTTACCTTTTATATTGGAGGCACTAATTGACAAAGGGTTCCTTATATTATCGACATCACTCATCGGTTGGAAATAACACACCGGAAGTAACCTCTGAAGAACGTCTTCAAACATAATTAACAAATCACATGCACGGATCCATAATGTGTCATCTGTTAAGAGTAATTCTGTGATTTATATCTTTCATTTTGCGCTGTGGTATGAATTCCTCTTAGACTCTATACTCAACATCTACTTAAACATATATAATCAGAGGAAGTACCAAATAAATGAAGGGTTATGTACATTGTCCTGCAGCCTACACAATTTAAGCATTCGTTTGCATGGTACTTCCCACACTTGATTCACCATTCTCTGATGTTTTTGTCTTGCATACCAGTGCCTTTGCAGCGATTTTAAACTGTTTATACCGGGCAGCATATATAAAAGGATTGATAATTGAGTTCACGAGGACAGCATAAACCGTAAATGCATAGAACTGAGAAGCATGTACATTGCCCTTGTACCCAAAATTTGGCAGGAGAATCAGAGTTTCATTGCATACCCAACAAATAAAGAAAAACACAGAGCAGGTAATGAGGGTTTTGAGGACGTTTCCACGCACTTTGGCCATCTTCTCTTCACGCCTTCTCTCAGACTCTGACGCCTGGTTGTTGGCTGTAGCTACACGGACACGAAGAGCCTGGTAGATCTTAACATAAGCATAAATCATTAGACAAAGAGGCAGATAAAATTGCAGGATAATGTAGCCAATACCACTGATCTTTGACACCGCCTCATTAGGAAAGAATGCAAAGATTCTGCACTGACCATCTATCAGCCCAGTGCTTGGCACAACATATAGGAACTCTAAAAATACTGGAACCGTCCAAGGAAATATTATCATGGCAATGACCCTATTCTTGGTGAGGATAACCTTATGCTTTAGAGGGTAGACAATCTCTAAATATCGTTCAAGCGTGATGTTGACGAGATTGTAAGAGGACGAGAACATGAAGGACCACATCAACAGTTTGGTGATCCATAAGCGGCAGTAGACATCATGCCAGAAGGTGTACAGGCCGCTTATATCATAGTGAACATCACAGGAAGCCACCATCACAAAGGAGGCTGACATATCTATCAAACTCTGATTTATTATCAACTTGTTTGTCAGCTTGGCGCGCATCACGTGATTCTTCCATATCACGACAATCACAAACCAATTATCCACCACCCCAATAGTACCAATCAAAATGTACAGGATATTCTCATAATCAAACTTTGGTCCAGCTTGCAATTCCTGAGATTGGGATACCGCATCAGTTTTCACGGTTGTCAGGTTTGTCATCATTTCAAATGATGGATTATCTGAAATGGAAAAGATATAATCATATTAGATATCATTAAAGGAAAAGGTATGTATTTTTAGAAACAGATGAGGCGTTGTATATCATCAGTAGAAATGACAGACATAGGCATATAACGTTTTTACTGTGTGGGAAATATCCACAAATGATACATGACTGAATGTGGACCTTTGTAGTCTATTTTTATAAAATATTACCGGTGACCTTGAAGTGATCTTTGAATGACTTTGGAAATGAAACTCCTAGTTCCGTGGATTTTACTATAAAAAAGCAATATTCAATCATCTGCATCTTTCAAAAACGAGCCGATGCAATATTTTAAAGTTTCATACATACGTATTTTCACAAATTAATCCCCAATAAGCTGCTCTAATCATAATCGTACATAAAAAATGATATTAAACTATCAAAGTATGTGAAAATGTGCTACATTTGCAATAGAAAAACATCAGGTGACAAGAAATGTATTAAATGTAGAGACAAATGGATTACCTCATTGAAAAGCTGATTTCTTTCTGCAAATTTTAATATATTTTATTTTTTCTTCAATAATAGGAAGGTCCTAAAATTAGTTCTTGAATATGTATATAAACTGGAGAATGTGTTCTAATTTTTGCGCCATTTATGCTGGGTGAAAGTGACACCATGTACCCACTGCAATAGAAAGTTTTGTACTACCCATTTCATGTTCAATGTCTCCCATTTCTAGTGATGTTGTGGTTTACGCATGGATATTTTGGAATCCACCAGTTTACACCACATGGTTTCTATATAATGTAATTTTCATGTGAAAATGTAAACTATGTGGAAATCATGTCATTTGATTTTCGTGAAGCTATTACAAGGTTTTCTTGTGGAAATAATACAAGGTAGCGTTACAATCAATAACAAAGAAACCTACAGGAACAAAAATCCTTAAAACTAAAACGCCCTCCAAAATTGAAATCGGTCATCAGAAATGAAAGGTTCTAATAAAATGCCTTCAGAACCAATACACCTTCACTCAGAAGGACCCAGATCAATGAAACCCCCAGAAGAAAGGGTAGGCCATACTTCTCTCTTTGAAAACTTCATATCATATGACAAAGAGCAGATTATTGCCACATCTCTATTCAAAGCACCTTGACCCAAGACTTTGCCCCTAATATGCCAGTGCTTTCAAGTTTGGACTGAGTGACTGTTCACCTATAAACATGATGATGGCATTTCAAAACCTAAGTTAATAGGTTATACACTCGGCAAATTATCCCATTTGCAAATGCTAAAGGACTTCAATGTGTGACTGGTCAGCCCAAAGATATTTTAAGATGGGAGCGAGGCTCTTGATTGAAACATACAAAAAGGCACTCAGGCAATTTATTGAAATGTTAAGTTTTAGCTATTGTCTCATGATGTTCATTCATTTGATATTCAGACCTGACCGACTTATCTGAAGATGAAATGGTACATCTGACAGCCAAAACATACCCTAGGATTGTTAAACCGAAAGAAAAGAAATCGGCAGCATATAGAAAGTATACACAACTGGAATATCAGTGATAAAATCTGTTCAATTACGAAAAGCCAACCACCCAATGCTCGTAATCCTACAGGCAGCGGTGGGCCTGGATCCATACTTAAACAACTACCAAGTCTTGAAAGGATGGATGCTATATGAGGCCCAGGTCATTACATTTAATCATAAGCATTAAAAGAAAAGGTAGCCCTTTTATGTTCATGAAAGACCTTTTTAGTATTTATATTGTTGTAAATTATCACTATTGTTAACATAATTCAGTGTTCAGTGAAAATGCAGAAGCTAATCGACAGGAATTGGATCTACTGATCAAGGATATCATAAATTGGTACTATTGATGCAATGGAACGAACGCATTTGTGGTGTGTCGCACCAATCTATACCCACTTTGCACAACTTTAATATATGCAAAAGGTTCCTAATACCAGACCAATCTTTCATTAATCCTACAGCTAAATGAGTATTTTAGACTTTTTATGGACAAGGCATTTCAGCCATATTGCTTATTGTCCTGTAGTGTGATACTTCATAGGAGGTAGCTTCTAAATGTAAAAAGATCAAGTGCCTGATCTCAGATAGTTCTGTGTCTACAGTAAGCCGTTGACCAAAGGTGGCTATATATATTCTTTTTAGATATTTGCGAAACCATTTTTAATTTGATCATAGCATCTAAACAGGCTAATTTGTGTTACAGGAATATATGATTAACATGCTCAAAAGTTCTTCATATATCTATCATAACGATGTACATTAGATTCCTCTGGTCTTTATTGCCAAGAAAAAATAAATTTAACGATTCATGAAAAAGAAAAAAAGCCTGAAGATCAATGTGAAATATCCAACGTATGTCCCCCCACTATTAATGTCACATGGAATGATAAACTTCCGGAATCCAGAACGGCGATCGGTCGCCAGTCTTTTTATTATTATCATTTTCGTTTCATGTTCATTTCATGTTCATTTCATTTTCATTTCATTTTCATTTCATTTTCATTTCATTTTCATTTCATTTTCATTTCATTTTCATTTCATTTTCATTTCATTTTCATTTCATTTTCATTTCATTTTCATTTCATTTTCATTTCATTTTCATTTCATTTGTGACTTGGCTTGCAGGCCAATGATTTACGCAATAGGTATCTGTGTCTGTAAACTATTGGGTTGCCATTAGCATTAGTCAATGGATGAAGTATGGCTACCCATACATGTCGCTGCACAGTTGAGGTGTTGAATGTTTGTACTCACATGGCAAAACAGTTGGCAGAAGGCCTACATAAATTTTCCTACAGAATTGAATCGGAACATGCAATGTAAATCAGTGTATTTTATGTAAGTGGTCTGCATTCAAATCAACAAATGAGATCGATAGTGCTGTTCTTGTCATCATATTAAGGACAAGTAAGATTACAATGGGTGACTAGACAGTTATGATGGCACACAAACTCATCATGAGAAATATATCAACGTACTGGACTATACTTAATATAAGCATCCATGCTTTGAACAAGTTTAGAAAGAGTGTCTTATTTTTATTCAATAGGGAATGACAAATGCCTAATACAAAGTACACGCTATGAATTTAAGTTTAACATTTTGGTCCTGGCGCATATATATTGAAAAACAAAAAGATTTGTCTTCTACAATTATGACAATAAATGGCCTTCCCTAGATATTTTAACCAGTTTGACCAAGTTTGACCAGTGAATGACTAAACTATTATAATCTGAGGATATGAAAATTTTTATCCAAAAAAAAAACAAAACTTAAATCATACATTTATGTCCAAATAGTTTTTCGTATCTTTAAAAATATACTGTACCAAACATTCATGTCTTGAAAATAATGTCCTAACCACGTTGTCCCTGGGTTTCTGAGATTTCCACCAGAAATACATGAGTTTTTCAGGTGGCGTGTCTACTGAGATGTGTTTACAAAAATGAGCTCAGACTTGACATATCCATAACCTGCAAGGCGTTAATTACCTCTTTCATAACTGACAGTCATATGTTCCAGGCGTTGTAATTATAATTTTGTTTCAATCTAATATTTGCTTGCATAATCCAATGTGTCTGCTTTGTGTGGTATGTGTTCTAGATCCCTAACATCACACCTGATCTGCTCAGCATTGACTAGACTGACATGTATTTTAAACAGAGGATAAAAACATCCAATGTTTCTCAAGTCTTGCAGTATGGATAATTTAAACTGTTAAACTGTGTCAGATGATCAGAAACCATTGAGAGATTGTATCTGGTCGGATCGGAGATTCCTTCTATTCTTTTGAACGTTATCTTTTACTTCGCCATTAAAATAATTAAGCTTTTTAAAATTTATCAAACGGATTTAGTTTGTGTTAAGAAGCGCTTGATATAAAAAAAAACTTACCTTAAAAGAGCAACTTCCAGTTTCCTACGTGAGCAAGTTGTCTGTATTGTGTAGACTGAATTAACAGCCAGCAGTTGGATGACGTGATGGATGAATTTATGATAATACATGCAGCTCTCTATTTCTTCAAACTGGCACACTCACTCTTCTCCTGTAGAATGGAGAATGTCTCATATTATATACGTATCTCATTTCTCTATATCTTCAGAATAATGTCTTCAGCAGTCCCAACTTCAATGCATAGTTGTTTATCATCAATGACAACTCCATGGCCCCCAAACCATGGCCCTTAAAAGCATGCTATCTTTTGACAAACTTTGCACGCAACATGTGCATACATTTTAGGGCATATTTCTTTGTCATATATCACCATCATCCTTCTATGACACATTAAGAGTGGAATTTGATGACATGTAAAACCAGTATACAGCAAGGTATTGTCACATTTATCACGTCCACCCCCCAGATTGGTATTGTTTAACATTCATCACGTCCACCCTCTAGCTTGGTATTGTATAACATCCATCACGTCCACCCTCTAGCTTGTTATTGTTTAACATTCATCACGTCCACCCTCTAGCTTGGTATTGTTTAACATTCATCACGTCCACCCTCTAGCTTGGTATTGTATAACATCCATCACGTCCACCCTCTAGCTTGGTATTGTATAACATCCATCACGTCCACCCTCTAGCTTGGTATTGTATAACATCCATCACGTCCATCCTCTAGCTTGGTATTGTTTAACATCCATCACGTCCACCCTCTAGCTTGGTATTATTTAACATTCATCACGTCCACCCTCTAGCTTGGTATTGTTTAACATCCGTCACGTCCACCCTCTAGCTTGGTATTGTATAACATCCATCACGTCCACCCTCTAGCTTGGTATTGTTTAACATTCATCACGTCCACCCTCTAGCTTGGTATTATTTAACATTCATCACGTCCACCCTCTAGCTTGTTATTGTTTAACATTCATCACGTCCACCCTCTAGCTTGGTATTGTATAACATCCATCACGTCCACCCTCTAGCTTGGTATTGTATAACATCCATCACGTCCATCCTCTAGCTTGGTATTGTTTAACATCCATCACGTCCACCCTCTAGCTTGGTATTATTTAACATTCATCACGTCCACCCTCTAGCTTGGTATTGTTTAACATCCGTCACGTCCACCCTCTAGCTTGGTATTGTATAACATCCATCACGTCCACCCTCTAGCTTGGTATTGTTTAACATTCATCACGTCCACCCTCTAGCTTGGTATTATTTAACATTCATCACGTCCAGCCTCTAGCTTGGTATTGTTTAACATCCGTCACGTCCACCCTCTAGCTTGGTATTGTATAACATCCATCACGTCCATCCTCTAGCTTGGTATTGTTTAACATTCATCACGTCCACCCTCTAGCTTTGTATTGTTTAACATCCATCACGTCCACCCTCTAGCTTGGTCTTGTATAACATCCATCACGTCCACCCTCTAGCTTGGTGTTGTTTAAGATCCATCACATCCACCCTCTAGCTTGGTATTGTATAACATCCATCACGTCCACCCTCCAGATTGGTATTGTTTAACATCCATCACGTCCACCCTCTAGCTTGGTATTGTATAACATCCATCACGTCCACCCTCTAGCTTGGTATTGTATAACATCCATCACATCCACCCTCTAGCTTGGTATTGTTTAAAATCCATCACGTCCACCCTCTAGCTTGGTATTGTTTAACATCCATCACGTCCACCCTCCAGATTGGTATTGTTTAACATCCATCACGTCCACCCTCTAGCTTGGTATTGTATAACATCCATCACGTCCACCCTCTAGCTTGGTCTTGTATAACATCCATCACGTCCACCCTCTAGCTTGGTATTGTTTAACATCCATCACGTCCATCCTCTAGCTTGGTATTGTTTAACATCCATCACGTCCACCCTCGAGATTGGTATTGTTTAACATCCATCACGTCCACCCTCGAGATTGGTATTGTTTAACATCCATCACGTCCACCCTCTAGCTTGGTGTTGTTTAACATCTATCACGTCCACCCTCTAGCTTGGTCTTGTATAACATCCATCACGTCCACCCTCTAGCTTGGTCTTGTATAACATCCATCACGTCCACCCTCTAGCTTGGTATTGTTTAACATCCATCACGTCCACCCTCTAGCTTGGTGTTGTTTAACATCTATCACGTCCACCCTCTAGCTTGGTCTTGTATAACATTCATCACGTCCACCCTCTAGCTTTGTATTGTTTAACATCCATCACGTCCACCCTCTAGCTTGGTCTTGTATAACATCCATCACGTCCACCCTCTAGCTTGGTGTTGTTTAAGATCCATCACATCCACCCTCTAGCTTGGTATTGTATAACATCCATCACGTCCACCCTCCAGATTGGTATTGTTTAACATCCATCACGTCCACCCTCTAGCTTGGTATTGTATAACATCCATCACGTCCACCCTCTAGCTTGGTATTGTATAACATCCATCACATCCACCCTCTAGCTTGGTATTGTTTAAAATCCATCACGTCCACCCTCTAGCTTGGTATTGTTTAACATCCATCACGTCCACCCTCCAGATTGGTATTGTTTAACATCCATCACGTCCACCCTCTAGCTTGGTATTGTATAACATCCATCACGTCCACCCTCTAGCTTGGTCTTGTATAACATCCATCACGTCCACCCTCTAGCTTGGTATTGTTTAACATCCATCACGTCCATCCTCTAGCTTGGTATTGTTTAACATCCATCACGTCCACCCTCGAGATTGGTATTGTTTAACATCCATCACGTCCACCCTCGAGATTGGTATTGTTTAACATCCATCACGTCCACCCTCTAGCTTGGTGTTGTTTAACATCTATCACGTCCACCCTCTAGCTTGGTCTTGTATAACATCCATCACGTCCACCCTCTAGCTTGGTCTTGTATAACATCCATCACGTCCACCCTCTAGCTTGGTATTGTTTAACATCCATCACGTCCACCCTCTAGCTTGGTATTGTTTAACATCCATCACGTCCACCCTCGAGATTGGTATTGTTTAACATCCATCACGTCCACCCTCGAGATTGGTATTGTTTAACATCCATCACGTCCTCCCTCTAACTTGGTATTGTTTAACATCTATCACGTCCACCCTCCAGATTGGTGTTGTTTAACATCCATCACGTCCACCCTCTAGCTTGGTATTGTATAACATCCATCACGTCCACCCTCTAGCTTGGTATTGTTTAACATCTATCACGTCCACCCTCCAGATTGGTGTTGTTTAACATTCATCACGTCCACCCTCTAGCTTGGTATTGTATAACATCCATCACGTCCACCCTCTAGCTTGGTATTGTATAACATCTATCACGTCCACCCTCTAGCTTGGTATTGTTTAACATCCATCACGTCCACCCTCTAGCTTGGTGTTGTATAACATCCATCACGTCCACCCTCTAGCTTGGTATTGTATAACATCTATCACGTCCACCCTCTAGCTTGGTGTTGTTTAACATCCATCACGTCCACCCTCTAGCTTGGTGTTGTATAACATCCATCACGTCCACCCTCTAGCTTGGTGTTGTTTAACATTCATCACGTCCACCCTCTAGCTTGGTATTGTTTAACATCTATCACGTCCACCCTCCAGATTGGTGTTGTTTAACATTCATCACGTCCACCCTCTAGCTTGGTATTGTATAACATCTATCACGTCCACCCTCTAGCTTGGTGTTGTTTAACATCCATCACGTCCACCCTCTAGCTTGGTATTGTATAACATCCATCACGTCCACCCTCTAGCTTGGTGTTGTTTAACATCTATCACGTCCACCCTCTAGCTTGGTATTGTTTAACATCCATCACGTCCATCCTCTAGCTTGGTATTGTTTAACATCCATCACGTCCATCCTCTAGCTTGGTATTGTTTAACATCCATCACGTCCATCCTCTAGCTTGGTATTGTTTAACATCTATCACGTCCACCCTCTAGCTTGGTATTGTATAACATCCATCACGTCCACCCTCTAGCTTGGTATTGTTTAACATCCATCACGTCCATCCTCTAGCTTGGTGTTGTTTAACATCCATCACGTCCACCCTCTAGCTTGGTATTGTATAACATCCATCACGTCCACCCTCTAGCTTGGTCTTGTATAACATCCATCACGTTCCCCCTCTAACTTGGTATTGTTTAACATCTATCACGTCCACCCTCTAGCTTGGTATTGTTTAACATCCATCACGTCCACCCTCGAGATTGGTATTGTTTAACATCCATCACGTCCTCCCTCTAACTTGGTATTGTATAACATCCATCACGTCCACCCTCTAGCTTGGTATTGTATAACATCTATCACGTCCACCCTCTAGCTTGGTGTTGTTTAACATCCATCACGTCCTTCCTCTAGCTTGGTATTGTATAACATCCATCACGTCCACCCTCTAGCTTGGTCTTGTATAACATCCATCACGTCCACCCTCTAGCTTGGTATTGTATAACATCTATCACGTCCACCCTCTAGCTTGGTATTGTATAACATCTATCACGTCCACCCTCTAGCTTGGTGTTGTTTAACATCCATCACGTCCTTCCTCTAGCTTGGTATTGTATAACATTCATCACGTCCACCCTCTAGCTTGGTATTGTATAACATCTATCACGTCCACCCTCTAGCTTGGTGTTGTTTAACATTCATCACGTCCTTCCTCTAGCTTGGTATTGTATAACATCCATCACGTCCACCCTCTAGCTTGGTATTGTTTAACATCTATCACGTCCACCCTCCAGATTGGTATTGTTTAACATCCATCACGTTCCCCCTCTAACTTGGTATTGTTTAACATCTATCACGTCCACCCTCTAGCTTGGTATTGTTTAACATCCATCACGTCCACCCTCTAGCTTGGTATTGTTTAACATCCATCACGTCCTCCCTCTAACTTGGTATTGTTAAACATCTATCACGTCCACCCTCTAGCTTGGTATTGTATAACATCCATCACGTCCACCCTCTAGCTTGGTATTGTTTAACATCCATCACGTCCACCCTCTAGCTTGGTATTGTTTAACATTCATCACGTCCACCCTCGAGATTGGTATTGTTTAACATCCATCACGTCCACCCTCTAGCTTGGTATTGTTTAACATCCATCACGTCCACCCTCGAGATTGGTATTGTTTAACATCCATCACGTCCACCCTCTAGCTTGGTATTGTTTAACATTCATCACGTCCACCCTCGAGATTGGTATTGTTTAACATCCATCACGTCCACCCTCTAGCTTGGTATTGTTTAACATCCATCACGTCCACCCTCGAGATTGGTATTGTTTAACATCCATCACGTCCACCCTCTAACTTGGTATTGTTTAACATCCATCACGTCCACCCTCGAGATTGGTATTGTTTAACATCCATCACGTCCACCCTCTAGCTTGGTATTGTTAAACATCTATCACGTCCACCCTCTAGCTTGGTATTGTATAACATCCATCACGTCCACCCTCTAGCTTGGTTTTGTTTAACATCCATCACGTCCACCCTCTAGCTTGGTATTGTTTAACATCCATCACGTCCACCCTCTAACTTGGTATTGTTTAACATCCATCACGTCCACCCTCGAGATTGGTATTGTTTAACATCCATCACGTCCACCCTCTAGCTTGGTATTGTTAAACATCCATCACGTCCACCCTCTAGCTTGGTATTGTTTAACATCCATCACGTCCACCCTCTAGCTTGGTATTGTTTAACATCCATCACGTCCACTCTCTAGCTTGGTATTGTTTAACATTCATCACATCCACCCTCTAGCTTGGTATTGTTTAACATCCATCACGTCCACCCTCCAGATTGGTCTTGTATAACATCCATCACGTCCACCCTCTAGCTTGGTATTGTTTAACATCCATCACGTCCACCCTCTAGCTTGGTATTGTTTAACATCCATCACGTCCACCCTCTAGCTTGGTATTGTTTAACATCTATCACGTCCACCCTCTAGCTTGGTGTTGTTTAACATCCATCACGTCCACCCTCCAGATTGGTCTTGTATAACATCCATCACGTCCACCCTCTAGCTTGGTATTATTTAACATCCATCACGTCCACCCTCTAGCTTGGTATTGTTTAACATCCATCACGTCCACCCTCTAGCTTGGTATTGTATAACATCCATCACGTCCACCCTCTGGCTTGGTATTGTTTAACATTCATCACGTCCACCCTCTAGCTTGGTCTTGTATAACATCCAACACGTCCACCCTCTAGCTTGGTATTGTTTAACATCCATCACGTCCACCCTCTAGCTTGGTATTGTTTAACATCAATCACGTCCATCCTCTAGCTTGGTGTTGTATAACATCAATCACGTCCACCCTCTAGCTTGGTGTTGTTTAACATCCATCACGTCCACCCTCTAGCTTGGTATTGTTTAACATTCATCACATCCACCCTCTAGCTTGGTATTGTATAACATTCATCACGTCCACCCTCTAGCTTGGTATTGTATAACATCCATCACGTCCATCCTCTAGCTTGGTATTGTATAACATCCATCACATCCATCCTCTAGCTTGGTATTGTTTAACATCCATCACGTCCACCCTCCAGATTGGTATTGTTTAACATCCATCACGTCCATCCTCTAGCTTGGTATTGTATAACATCCATCACGTCCACCCTCTAGCTTGGTATTGTTTAACATCAATCACGTCCACCCTCTAGCTTGGTGTTGTATAACATCCATCACGTCCACCCTCTAGCTTGGTGTTGTTTAACATCCATCACGTCCACCCTCTAGCTTGGTATTGTTTAACATCCATCACGTCCACCCCCCAGATTGGTATTGTTTAACATCCATCACGTCCACCCTCTAGCTTGGTATTGTATAACATCCATCACGTCCACCCTCTAGCTTGGTATTGTATAACATCCATCACGTCCACCCTCTAGCTTGGTATTGTTTAACATCCATCACGTCCACCCTCTAGCTTGGTATTGTTTAACATCCATCACGTCCTCCCTCTAACTTGGTATTGTTTAACATTCATCACGTCCACCCTCTAGCTTGGTCTTGTATAACATCCATCACGTCCACCCTCTAGCTTGGTATTATTTAACATCCATCACGTCCACCCTCTAGCTTGGTATTGTTTAACATTCATCACATCCACCCTCTAGCTTGGTATTGTATAACATTCATCACGTCCACCCTCTAGCTTGGTATTGTATAACATCCATCACGTCCACCCTCTAGCTTGGTATTGTATAACATCCATCACGTCCACCCTCTAGCTTGGTATTGTTTAACATCCATCACGTCCACCCTCCAGATTGGTATTGTTTAACATCCATCACGTCCACCCTCTAGCTTGGTATTGTATAACATCCATCACGTCCACCCTCTAGCTTGGTCTTGTATAACATCCATCACGTCCACCCTCTAGCTTGGTCTTGTATAACATCCATCACGTCCACCCTCTTGCTTGGTATTGTTTAACATCCATCACGTCCACCCTCTAGCTTGGTATTGTATAACATCCATCACGTCCATCCTCTAGCTTGGTATTGTATAACATCCATCACATCCATCCTCCAGATTGGTATTGTTTAACATCCATCACGTCCTCCCTCTAACTTGGTATTGTTTAACATCAATCACGTCCACCCTCTAGCTTGGTATTGTATAACATCCATCACATCCATCCTCTAGCTTGGTATTGTTTAACATCCATCACGTCCACCCTCTAGCTTGGTATTGTTTAACATCCATCACGTCCACCCTCTAACTTGGTATTGTTTAACATCCATCACGTCCACCCTCTAGCTTGGTATTGTATAACATCCATCACGTCCACCCTCTAGCTTGGTATTTTTTAACATCCATCACGTCCACTCTCTAGCTTGGTATTGTATAACATCCATCACGTCCACCCTCTGGCTTGGTATTGTTTAACATTCATCACGTCCACCCTCTAGCTTGGTCTTGTATAACATCCAACACGTCCACCCTCTAGCTTGGTCTTGTATAACATCCATCACGTCCACCCTCTAGCTTGGTATTGTTTAACATCCATCACGTCCACCCTCTAACTTGGTATTGTTTAACATCCATCACGTCCACCCTCTAGCTTGGTATTGTATAACATCCATCACGTCCACCCTCTAGCTTGGTATTGTTTAACATCCATCACGTCCATCCTCTAGCTTGGTATTGTTTAACATCCATCACGTCCATCCTCTAGCTTGGTATTGTATAACATCCATCACGTCCATCCTCTAGCTTGGTATTGTATAACATCCATCACGTCCATCCTCTAGCTTGGTATTGTTTAACATCCATCACGTCCATCCTCTAGCTTGGTATTGTATAACATCCATCACGTCCACCCTCTAGCTTGGTATTGTTTAACATCCATCACGTCCACCCTCTAGCTTGGTATTGTATAACATCCATCACGTCCACCCTCTAGCTTGGTATTGTATAACATCCATCACGTCCACCCTCTAGCTTGGTATTGTTTAACATCCATCACGTCCACCCTCTAGCTTGGTATTGTTTAACATCCATCACGTCCATCCTCTAGCTTGGTATTGTTTAACATCCATCACGTCCATCCTCTAGCTTGGTATTGTATAACATCCATCACGTCCACCCTCTAGCTTGGTATTGTTTAACATCTATCACGTCCACCCTCCAGATTGGTATTGTTTAACATCCATCACGTTCCCCCTCTAACTTGGTATTGTTTAACATCTATCACGTCCACCCTCTAGCTTGGTATTGTTTAACATCCATCACGTCCACCCTCTAGCTTGGTATTGTTTAACATCCATCACGTCCTCCCTCTAACTTGGTATTGTTAAACATCTATCACGTCCACCCTCTAGCTTGGTATTGTATAACATCCATCACGTCCACCCTCTAGCTTGGTATTGTTTAACATCCATCACGTCCACCCTCTAGCTTGGTATTGTTTAACATTCATCACGTCCACCCTCGAGATTGGTATTGTTTAACATCCATCACGTCCACCCTCTAGCTTGGTATTGTTTAACATCCATCACGTCCACCCTCGAGATTGGTATTGTTTAACATCCATCACGTCCACCCTCTAGCTTGGTATTGTTTAACATTCATCACGTCCACCCTCGAGATTGGTATTGTTTAACATCCATCACGTCCACCCTCTAGCTTGGTATTGTTTAACATCCATCACGTCCACCCTCGAGATTGGTATTGTTTAACATCCATCACGTCCACCCTCTAACTTGGTATTGTTTAACATCCATCACGTCCACCCTCGAGATTGGTATTGTTTAACATCCATCACGTCCACCCTCTAGCTTGGTATTGTTAAACATCTATCACGTCCACCCTCTAGCTTGGTATTGTATAACATCCATCACGTCCACCCTCTAGCTTGGTTTTGTTTAACATCCATCACGTCCACCCTCTAGCTTGGTATTGTTTAACATCCATCACGTCCACTCTCTAGCTTGGTATTGTTTAACATTCATCACATCCACCCTCTAGCTTGGTATTGTTTAACATCCATCACGTCCACCCTCCAGATTGGTCTTGTATAACATCCATCACGTCCACCCTCTAGCTTGGTATTGTTTAACATCCATCACGTCCACCCTCTAGCTTGGTATTGTTTAACATCCATCACGTCCACCCTCTAGCTTGGTATTGTTTAACATCTATCACGTCCACCCTCTAGCTTGGTGTTGTTTAACATCCATCACGTCCACCCTCCAGATTGGTCTTGTATAACATCCATCACGTCCACCCTCTAGCTTGGTATTGTTTAACATCCATCACGTCCACCCTCTAGCTTGGTATTGTTTAACATCCATCACGTCCACCCTCTAGCTTGGTATTGTATAACATCCATCACGTCCACCCTCTGGCTTGGTATTGTTTAACATTCATCACGTCCACCCTCTAGCTTGGTCTTGTATAACATCCAACACGTCCACCCTCTAGCTTGGTATTGTTTAACATCCATCACGTCCACCCTCTAGCTTGGTATTGTTTAACATCAATCACGTCCATCCTCTAGCTTGGTGTTGTATAACATCAATCACGTCCACCCTCTAGCTTGGTGTTGTTTAACATCCATCACGTCCACCCTCTAGCTTGGTATTGTTTAACATTCATCACATCCACCCTCTAGCTTAGTATTGTATAACATTCATCACGTCCACCCTCTAGCTTGGTATTGTATAACATCCATCACGTCCATCCTCTAGCTTGGTATTGTATAACATCCATCACATCCATCCTCTAGCTTGGTATTGTTTAACATCCATCACGTCCACCCTCCAGATTGGTATTGTTTAACATCCATCACGTCCATCCTCTAGCTTGGTATTGTATAACATCCATCACGTCCACCCTCTAGCTTGGTATTGTTTAACATCAATCACGTCCACCCTCTAGCTTGGTGTTGTATAACATCCATCACGTCCACCCTCTAGCTTGGTGTTGTTTAACATCCATCACGTCCACCCTCTAGCTTGGTATTGTTTAACATCCATCACGTCCACCCCCCAGATTGGTATTGTTTAACATCCATCACGTCCACCCTCTAGCTTGGTATTGTATAACATCCATCACGTCCACCCTCTAGCTTGGTATTGTATAACATCCATCACGTCCACCCTCTAGCTTGGTATTGTTTAACATCCATCACGTCCACCCTCTAGCTTGGTATTGTTTAACATCCATCACGTCCTCCCTCTAACTTGGTATTGTTTAACATTCATCACGTCCACCCTCTAGCTTGGTCTTGTATAACATCCATCACGTCCACCCTCTAGCTTGGTATTATTTAACATCCATCACGTCCACCCTCTAGCTTGGTATTGTTTAACATTCATCACATCCACCCTCTAGCTTGGTATTGTATAACATTCATCACGTCCACCCTCTAGCTTGGTATTGTATAACATCCATCACGTCCACCCTCTAGCTTGGTATTGTATAACATCCATCACGTCCACCCTCTAGCTTGGTATTGTTTAACATCCATCACGTCCACCCTCCAGATTGGTATTGTTTAACATCCATCACGTCCACCCTCTAGCTTGGTATTGTATAACATCCATCACGTCCACCCTCTAGCTTGGTCTTGTATAACATCCATCACGTCCACCCTCTAGCTTGGTCTTGTATAACATCCATCACGTCCACCCTCTTGCTTGGTATTGTTTAACATCCATCACGTCCACCCTCTAGCTTGGTATTGTATAACATCCATCACGTCCATCCTCTAGCTTGGTATTGTATAACATCCATCACATCCATCCTCCAGATTGGTATTGTTTAACATCCATCACGTCCTCCCTCTAACTTGGTATTGTTTAACATCAATCACGTCCACCCTCTAGCTTGGTATTGTATAACATCCATCACATCCATCCTCTAGCTTGGTATTGTTTAACATCCATCACGTCCACCCTCTAGCTTGGTATTGTTTAACATCCATCACGTCCACCCTCTAACTTGGTATTGTTTAACATCCATCACGTCCACCCTCTAGCTTGGTATTGTATAACATCCATCACGTCCACCCTCTAGCTTGGTATTTTTTAACATCCATCACGTCCACTCTCTAGCTTGGTATTGTATAACATCCATCACGTCCACCCTCTGGCTTGGTATTGTTTAACATTCATCACGTCCACCCTCTAGCTTGGTCTTGTATAACATCCAACACGTCCACCCTCTAGCTTGGTCTTGTATAACATCCATCACGTCCACCCTCTAGCTTGGTATTGTTTAACATCCATCACGTCCACCCTCTAACTTGGTATTGTTTAACATCCATCACGTCCACCCTCTAGCTTGGTATTGTATAACATCCATCACGTCCACCCTCTAGCTTGGTATTGTTTAACATCCATCACGTCCATCCTCTAGCTTGGTATTGTTTAACATCCATCACGTCCATCCTCTAGCTTGGTATTGTATAACATCCATCACGTCCATCCTCTAGCTTGGTATTGTATAACATCCATCACGTCCATCCTCTAGCTTGGTATTGTATAACATCCATCACGTCCATCCTCTAGCTTGGTATTGTTTAACATCCATCACGTCCATCCTCTAGCTTGGTATTGTATAACATCCATCACGTCCACCCTCTAGCTTGGTATTGTTTAACATCCATCACGTCCACCCTCTAGCTTGGTATTGTATAACATCCATCACGTCCACCCTCTAGCTTGGTATTGTATAACATCCATCACGTCCACCCTCTAGCTTGGTATTGTTTAACATCCATCACGTCCACCCTCTAGCTTGGTATTGTTTAACATCCATCACGTCCATCCTCTAGCTTGGTATTGTTTAACATTCATCACGTCCATCCTCTAGCTTGGTATTGTATAACATCCATCACGTCCATCCTCTAGCTTGGTATTGTATAACATCCATCACGTCCATCCTCTAGCTTGGTATTGTATAACATCCATCACGTCCACCCTCTAGCTTGGTATTGTATAACATCCATCACGTCCATCCTCTAGCTTGGTATTGTTTAACATCCATCACGTCCATCCTCTAGCTTGGTATTGTATAACATCCATCACGTCCATCCTCTAGCTTGGTACTTTAACATCCATCACGTCCACCCTCTAGTTCGGTATTTTTAACATCTAGCACGGTATTGTTTAACATACACCACCTGCACCCTCCATATCGGTATTGTGCACCCACCAGACATATACCAAGTTCTTTATTCAGGAATGGGAATTAATCAATTCCTATAGAATTTCATCACAAAGATTTTTATTGTCAGATGGCCTCATGCTTGTGTTCTTACAACTCCAAATCTTGTAACATAAAGTTACATTTAAAGCTTCCACGAAATCAGCACTTTTAAAAGTTTTATGAAATCAGCACTTTTCTAGCACTTTTTCCTCTCATAATATCAATCTTTCTACATGTTTAACATGTTTATGCTAGATCTTTACCAATAAACAAACGCACTTGCTTACCAAGCGTGTGTTTGTAATAGATCACCTTTCATCGAAACAAAGTTTGTTGACAAAGAATTCAATGGATGATTTAAATTTAGCAGAAGGCTCGTCTCCTTTCAAATAGCACAGCCATTAGTGTAGGAGAAATATGATGGGTGATAACATTTGGTCACAAAGTTTAGGGTATAAACATTTATATATTGAAAGGAAAAAGTCCTCGTAAATCTGATTTCATGAAAGCTTTAAATGTCTTACACTGAGTGCATATGATAAATAACAATCTCTTCTTTGATCAGATCAGTCATCAACGAGGCTAGATTCCAAAGGGAGATGAAAGGAGCATCTTTATAAAGTATAACAATCAGTATATTGTTAAAATGTTACACTATATCTGAAAGAGAAAGGTCATGTCATCTCAATTAGTGAAATCAGAGAAACTAGACTTTGTCCTTTACAAGGGTCCTTTACACGATTAATTACCTTGTGGTTAGATAAGAACTCTTTAACTGAATGGCTTTTGAGGCCAAGAGTATCCCCATGTTTATAGGTCAGTTTGGGTAATTTGGGTAATTTCTGGTAGACTTGGTATCTACGAATGTAATTACATCTGGTTTCTGTGGTATGTTCACATGGGAATGATAATACTACCTCACGAGTAAAAAGTCTGTACTGAGCTGTAATTGGTGATATTTCTGTGCCTTACATGTTTATATCAGATAGGTTAAACGGTTTAAGCACCAATTTTGCAACAACAAAAAAGTTTAAAATTCGCATATTGGTGATAAATATATTTGTATTTCAGATATTTTAACTTTTTGATTGATGTATCCCCATTAGTGTCTGTGAAATCTATTTGTAAACGACCCTATTGCATAGACTACTTTTGAAAGCACACTTTCTTTTTGGCGTCATTTGTACGTGGATAAACAGATAATATATTATGCCTGCCATAGATATGCTTATACACTTCTAAGGCATTTACATTTAAGGTCTATAATCCACAATCAGTTTGAAGCATCTGGAGAGAACTTCGGGTGGTCTCGTATATTTTCGTAACTGCCTTCGGCTCTGGGGGATTCCAGGATGAGAGTGAGGCTATGACGCCAGTGGGGGGTATTTCCCATTCAGCACACATGGCAGACAAACCAAACAATAACAGAGGCAGGTGGTCTTCTCTGTCATATGTTGTTAAAATGTTAATATAATGTCATAATTATGCAATATCCTGCTAGCACAGTATATAAACTCTAACTCTAACTGAATTCAGACTGGATATTATGCAACTTTCTTCAATTGATAAGTAGTGTTCTCCAGTCACCCATCGGCAAAGCTCAGATAGGTGATATAAGTTGCCACCTGCAAAAACTGAGTCGAGACTAATAATAACAAATTAAGACTAGCTGGTAAAGTTTACTTTTTCTGTGCTAAATTAACAAATAACATTACTTTGAACACACTTAAGCCAAAAAAACATAAGTCTGTCCCAGTTTTTCATTGTGGATTATAGACCTTAATAAGGTTAGAGGTTTTGTAAAGTTTTAAGGCATTCATTCAGGTGTTCATAAAAATATAAAATATCTATATCACATATCAGCATCACAATTATTCCACAGTGAGAGGTGGCGTCCCACAGAGACAGGGGGCATCCCGCAGAGACAGGGGGCATCCCACAAAGACAGGTGGCATCCCAAAGAGACAGGGGGCATCCCACAGTGACAGGTGGCATCCCACAGAGACAGGTGGTATCCTACAGAGACAGGGGGCATCCCACAAAGACAGGTGGCATCCCACAGAGACAGGGGGAATCCCACAGTGACAGGTGGCATCCCACAGAGACAGGTGGCATCCCACAGAGACAGGTAGCATCCCACAGAGACAGGGGGCATCCCACAGAGACAGGGGGCATCCCACAAAGACAGGTGGCATCCCACAGAGACAGGGGGCATCCCACAGTGACAGGTGGCATCCCACAGAGACAGGTGGCATCCCACAGAGACAGGGGGCATCCCACTGAGACAGGTGGCATCCCACAGAGACAGGTGGCATCCCACAGAGACAGGTGGCATCCCACAGAGACAGGTGGCATCCCACAGAGACAGGTAGCATCCCACAGAGACAGGGGGCATCCCACAGAGACAGGGGGCACCCCACAATATTGAGGTAAAGTGTTCAACCTTCAGCCAATCCAAACAAATAACAATATTATTATGGTGATTTTAAGGCTAATTAGTAAGAGAGCAGGTGACGAGGAAGATCAGACATTGATCTCTCTTAACAGTGAGGAAAAATTTGTGAGAAAGGCAGGTATTCAATTTATTTGTAACCTTTGTAATTTGTATAAACTTTGAAGTTGTTTGTGTCTTGTAATTCAAAAGATTTTCAGGGTCATAGTGTAAGATATAGATTACCTACCCAGAGACTCTTAAGAATATATATAGACAATCATGGACAATCACGGTCTCTGGCAGAACATCATGCATAGATATTGTGTGCCGCGTGAAGTCAACAAGTGCAGGTTGATGCATCGCCTTAACCACGGACCTAGAGATGACTCACCGGGCACAAGAGATCACGTGCAGGAAGACGAGCCCATGTGAAACCTCGTGTCGCAAAAGGAAGCCACGCAGGCAAGACGAGTCCATGTGAAACTCAGTGTCGCAAAAGGAAGCCATGCAGGCAAACCCCACACACATGATGAAGAATTTGACATCAGCGGGGAAAGGCATTATTATTGAGCGAGCGAGAAAATGCATCGAGAAAAAACAGACGTGAGCGGGGGTCAAAGAGTCAAAATGGAACATATAGCGAACAATTCCATCCCGTCGAAAAATAACTTATGAAGATATTAACATACACATGCCTGCATAAAACAAGATGTCTGATAGCTCAGTAGCACTGTAGGATAATTTGATATTTGCTTCTTCAGGTTTTGCTACAAGGTTCATGATTATCAGCTGTAATGCAGGAAGTGTGCCAAGGTCAGGCTAATGGATGCCAGGGTGAAGGTGTGTGACTAATTACTTTGCACATGTCCCTGCCACAACGCTCTCAACTGTTAAGATTTTTTGTCAAATTGTTAAATATAAATATGTGAGGCTTCTTGTTCATTAAATAGAATGATTATGATTCTATTTAAAAAGAGGCATGAATACCAAAATTAATTTCCAGCACTTGAGGGTAATCTTATTTCTGTCTGTCCCATACAATATCCTGGCTATCCCAGCCTCTCCTGGTGTCCCCAGGTTGACCCTTTGCACCCTCATCAACAGCTGTATTTGATAGATCTCAATATACACTCTTAGGATTATCAGCACTATGAACAGACTTGTCTGACTTATCAGCGCTATATTAATTTTATTATTATTTATTTTTATTATTGTATATGGATTTAAAGGTATTAAAACCTTCATCAGGTGGAAACAAAGGGACTATTGGATTAAAGAAAAGGAATACTGCTTGAAACAAAAGGAATATTGCCCATTGGTAATCTGTACTCTCCTTGGTAATAACAAGAGTGACCTATGCTAATTGAGAAAGTTTCCTTCCATTAATACAGTGTATTTTTACAGAGCCCTTTATTTGGTTGAACACATCACTTTATCCAGCACAGTGACAATATTTTACAATTTTGTGAACATATACCAAACAGCTTAAACTGTGCCTAAATGCATACAAAAGTAAATCTTCCTAAACATAGCTTGCTTGAAATGTTGGTTAGGATATGAGGCTGTGAGATGTTATAATTAAGACATTTAACCTCAGATGCTAGAAGCAATGGAGTCATACTGTAATCAGAAGTTTTACACTTAGTAACCCTAATTTGGCTGATATAAAGAAATTCTCACAATTATGTCTCCCTGCTTCCCTGATCAAAAGCACATTTGTTTGTATTTGTTATGTATTGAAATATACACTGGTGTTGGAGGGAGCCAAAAGGACCAGTCCTAATACCTGTCCTGGTCAGTAATCACTCAATCTCAGAAATTTACATCTGTAAGAATATTCCATAGTGAACACTGACTTGGTTTAACTGGATTTCAAATAGATACTGCAGGTTGATTGACAGATTGTTTGTGCACAGTGTATAGCTTTTAACTACATCACAATTGTTCATAGTGATATGGTGCAACATCTTAGCAAGCATAGAGGGCGATTACAGGTCTTGAGGGACCATATGCACATTTACAATCATCATTACCCTAATCAGTGTTTAAGGATAATGATCTTTTAATATGACACTAATTAACCCATACACTGATACATCATGACATAAAATAAACTTACTCTTGTGGAGTGTTGCCTCAATCAACATGATATTTTATATAATTTATTGTAAACCTACCACAATGGCTTTAAAACAGGCAAAGGCAAACATATCTTTTTGAATAATGTCATCCATGACTACATTTAGCCATACATACTGCAAGAAGGACATAATATGGCCACATGGATTCAGAACCTCCATGACATCTGTGTGTGTGTGCATGACCTTGCATCTTCAATATGTGCACATTCATTTAAGATAAAGATTGCACTGTGAGTAACTAATTTAAAAGTAAATGATGTTTTCAGAAATATTTTTTATAATGTGAGGATATTATATATGGTTTTATACAGATTTTTCACAGATTTAAATCATTTCAAAGACCAACATGAGAACGACTCCTGCATATATACGCAGTAAAGATATCACGCATTCCATATGAGAGCAATCTAAAGGAAAATACTTTGATCTATCAATAGTCGTATAACAAAAGTAACAATAAGAAAAGCAAAAGTAATATTTTGAGAAATGTGCAGATAAGGATTACATTAAGACACGATAACAAAGCAAATTATTGATTTACATGCATCTCCAAATTCAATTAGAGGAAGACAATTTTACCTGAAGAATAGAAACACTGTTAACGTTAGCTTTAGCTCGTGGGAAACTTTGGATGAGAATGATGATAGCAGGTACTGAACTTGTTTGCGCAGCATCGAGTCTGGTTTCTACGGTTATTAATAATTAAAAGTATGAGGAGCTGATGGAAATCATCGAATTGTTACATTAATTAGCCTTTTGTCTGTTGGTTCTCGTCTGATTTCACATGATTCTTTTACAGAAAAAACCTAAAGTCGCCAGTTTAGATTCTTTATGGTCCATTTTTTACAAGGTTTCATCTAGTAGTTTAAAAAGGCCAAAATATATGTCACGGGTGTGCATCTTGTCATAGATCTTGGAGAGGAAATGCTTCATAATTGATTTTTGAGTGCTTTTATAACAAATTTATCTACAGAAGGATAGCATGATGACTGGAAAGTCTAAATAGAACGTCTAAATAGAACGTCTGAAAGAGAAATTCTTCAACCCTTTTCATATTTTTAGCCTGATATGAAAACATGAATGCATAAGACCTTTCTGGTCTTGACAAGGTCATACATAGCTGTGTGTCCCGTCCTTCATAAATACATTAGCTTTTTACCCTCGGTATACACAAGGATATGCAGGAAGCTACCTGTATGACGCCTATGTCTGCTTTTCAGTGTATGTTAAAGCTATCAATTGTAGAGATTAGTCAGTTACCACATTAATATCGTGATGTAATAATCTGCGGTTCGAAAAAGTATTTGTTATTACAAAAGTTCTAACAATGGATAATAAGATCATGACAACTTATTACTGAAAGATAAAGTGCAAAAGATAGCATTGAAACACAAGTTCACAAAAGGAGGTCAAATTCATGTTAAAGATGCATGCTATATCTCTATTTTCTGCACAAAGTTTTGCCTTTTTTATTTTATATCCATATATAGCTTGATCCATTCTCGGAGTTGTTTCATTCATAAATGTATAAAATGTGGAAATTATCTATTGGCTATTTTAGTAAGCCTTTTTTTATAAATATATTAAATATAACAAAGTCACGGGCTGCAGTACAGTTGGTTTGAGCACAAACCTATTAGCATCAGCTCCTCTGTGGTGATAAAGAGGTCATGGGTTTGATTCCAGCCTATGCCGGCATTGATACAATTTCTTACATAGTTTTATATCCTGAAGCCCGTGTCTGAAGGATTGTCCTTGTATATCCGTGAGAGGCCACGGGCCGTGGCGCAGTTGGTTAGAGTGCCAGCTGATTAGCACCAGTTCCTCTGTGGTGATCCAAAGGTCGTGGGTTCGATCCCCGGCTGTGGCAAGGTTGAATTCATGATACAATTTCACACATGAGCTGAGGCCCATGCGCGAAGGGTTAGCCCGTTGTCCTTGTAAATCTGTGACCGGGTGGGTTGTCATGTCAAGGACCTGCGACATGACAATTCAGTGAGGCAGCACTATATCTGCTACAAGTAGGTCTCATCACGAAATGACCGAAATAATGTTGAAAGTGATGTAAAGCCCCAAACAAACAAACAAACAAATATATCCGTGAGAGGGTGCGTTGACATGTCACGGACCTGCGACGTGGCAATTAGTGAGGCAGCAGTACATTTGGTACAAGCAGAAATCGTCACGATAAAACTGTTAAAAAGGATATAAAATTATACAAAACTGGATCATCCGTGGATGACCATATTGCCGGTATCAGCTGTTTATCATTTTGTTTCTGTTATTTATTCTGAGAAAGTCATCTTTGCTATGTTGAAATGTAGACACGTGGTGATCGCTGCTTCATACCATTCTTACTTTGGACCCTTCTTGCTATTGTCTGTTAGCTGCTCTCTGATTGATCGAAATAATTGCTAAGAAAACAAGCAAATTAGTTCTGCAGATTACTCAACAGAAGTAGGCTTGTTTTTACCTATGTTGAAGAAAATTCACTGTGATCCTAGTGAAACAGATTTTCTCATTATGTTTTGTATAATTTAGAAATAAAAGTAAGTTTGGCAATCAGATATGTGAATGGAGGTGGAAAAATTCATATTTTTGAAATGACCAATGTGTGCTTTACCTCTATTTTTCTCTTAATGTATTTGAAAAATAGAAAATCTGTTTCTCTAGGATCTATGGTCCCACACTCTGCAGAACTTTTCCCTTTAACATATTGACATGACAAAATAATTTTTTGAGGAGTGACATATTACTACGCCACTTTTTATGAGTTAAAAAGATATGAAGCTTTGAATATAATCAAGAAATTCTATTGTCATTTTCAAAAAAGAAATCAATAATTTTATTTTCAAAATGAATATCATGAAATGTCATTTCATGCCTAGAAAGGTTTAATGAAAGGGGAACTCTTTTTGACAGTTAAGCATTTTTCCCATACTTTTTTGAAAACGTTCCATTCTGACGTTAAAAGAAAGTAGTTCCCTCAGAGAATCTACCACCAGAGGACACTCACTAACCTCAATTGCTGTCTGGATCTGAGTCAATATGCCACACCCTGTGTCTATTGTTTTGGAGGCCTTTGCATAAAGCTCCCTATAAGATCCATGTGGATTTTAGTCTAACAATAAAACGTATTAATAAAACAGTATTCCAAATAATTATCAATATTGATAGATAATTACTGTTATTACAGTAAATCAAAGTAATATGAGAAAATAGCCTAGCTTAGACTGTGCCATTAATTCGACAAATGTTTACAAGAAACTTCTGACAACCAAAACTCAAGTGACGTCGGTAAATTACTATTGACACATTGGATCCATTTGCTCAGTGTTTTTACTTTAAATTCTCAACTGTTGTGTTACAAGTAGAATAATGTTATATTATATTGTACACCATTTAATTGTTGAAACAAATTTGAATATCAAATTGTTAGGCCGTAGTTCATTTGTTCATTGCTCATGTCGTTTTTGCTAAGAACTTCAAGGTACTGTCACACCCAGCTGAGCAGAGAATTTGAATAGTATTCTCTAGAACAATGTTCATTTTCATATTTCCTTCAACAGGACCACAGACGTGGATCAATGTGGCTAGGGTAAATTTTGAATTATTGAATCTAAGGATTTGGTGGTACAAAACAGAAATATCAACACTGTAAGGTCATGGAAGTAAAATTAACCACTTTGAAAATTGATGAAAACTAATATCATCCAACATTGTGATTTCAGCTCTCATCCCTTTAGTTGTAGATGACAAACGAGATAATTGACATCGCATTAATCAAACAATTTTGGTTCTACCTTAGCTTTTCAGATTCCCCATGGGTGGATATCACACAAACAAGATCATGCCCTTTGAAAGTTTATATTTGTTGTGCTTTATGTTGCCCATTTGCTCATAATATTCACAAAGTAAGATAAGACATTGTCACACCCCGCTAAGCACAAGATTACAAAATAGTATTCAGTGAGATACTCTTGATTTTCACAATTTCTTCAACAGGGTCACACAGACTCTTTATGGGTTTAATACAATTGGCCTTAGATTTGGCAAATATATAATCAATAAAAGGCTAGGTTAAGTTTTAAAACTTTGTGTTGTAGGATAAAATGAGACAAAACAGAAAAGCCCATACTTTCAGGACATGATACCCTCCATAGCAGGACTTCTCTATCATATCAGTCCCTGCCACCATAGCTATAAATGTGCGCACAGATAGATTTGTTTTGTACTGGCAGTTGTACTGATCGGTTGGTATATGTGCCAGACACCTGGTTACAGTTTATGACCTGACGTTGGTCAATTCGGATTTGATGATTTCTTTGTGAGCAAGGCAAGAATTTATGACTCAGGGATTTCCAAAATTTAATATGAGATAAAAAACAGGGCAATGACTGCAGAGGTCGTAATTGAATACTACCTGTGTAATGCAGAGTAGGACATGACAGTAAATTTGATAACTTTATACAGGATTACAAATTTCTCACCCAAGTTTGGGATTTAAGCTTCCGTCTGTTCAGTTGCAAAAGGCAAAGGATATTGCACAGATTAAAAACTTCTGCACTTATTCTATTCTCATTTAAAGTATACTTCAATCTATCGCCAGGCTGTATGTAACATATCTGCATGTCATTAGCATTATGTTGTTATGATAGATACAATAATGTGTTTGTCTATGTGAGTGAGAACGCGTGCTTGGTGTAGGATGTATGGCCGAGCACCCTGGGGCAGACGACAGGTGCCTCCTTGCGACGCGAGCAACTCTGCACTTACTCACAGTAGCGTCTCCACATTCACCGCAGACGACATTTTGCAAATTAATAAGGGCAAAAAATGGATTGCATTTTTTGGAAATAAAATCATGAGAAAATATTTTTGTGGCAGTTAAAAAGTGATGAATATAAAAGTGTCAATTTATTGTTATGTGTTTGTAAAAAAAGTTATCATTTTAACTGCTTTATTATGTTAAGATAAGAAATGCCTCAGGCTACTTACCCGTTCGGTATGTCATGATATCAAAATGTCAATACAAAAAAAACTTTTAAAGTCAAAAGCAATGTTTTAGTGAACTACACATATGGTATCATTCGTTAGTCAGAAGGAGAAAACACAAACAAGATTTGTCTCATGAATTCTTGTTTTAGTTTTAAAGTCAGGTTTTGAAAATAAAAGTAGTATAGCAATTTCCTACTAATAAACTCAATTACTTTATATTTTACAGTTTTCTTAGCCATAAACTTAAACTCCTTAATCCTTCATTAATTCAATCTATATGTTTGGATCATTACTAAACCCTAAGTAATTTGACCACGTGCAAACAATCTGTAATGTTTAAATTGATATTCTACATGGTTAGGAGTGGTCATGTATGAAACTTTGAAAGGTCCATGTCTATTTACTTTGAATACAGATCTTCTTGATAAGTGACAAACAGGTCATTATAATTCAGCACAGTCAAACAGTCACCACCTGCTCACCACCTCCCATTAAACTATTTATTATTTTTTGATAAATTTGAACCTTTTACTTTACAATAAAACATATTTCCACACCTTGTGGCTAAAGCGTGCTCATGTCAGGACAGTGTGAACCCGTTCAACGATAATCCAGCTCCCATTTCTTGAGGATAAATTCATTACCATAAATACCTGATATGTTAATAATCTTATGATGACATGTAATGACTTTAATGTGCTCATTTCATTGTCCTACGTCATCGCAACAGGTCCTTATTAGCATACCACCTTCTATGTCTTCTGTCCACCTTCCAGATTTTGGTCATAAGAACATGTGGATGGTTGAAGCTTAGAGGCAACAGATATTGAATTGATGATGGGGATACTCGCAGTATTTTGTTCTTGTCTCTTATGGAGCCTTGCCAGCACAGGTGAGTTTTTACTTTTGTCAGCTTAGATTTGTATTAGTTTAAGGTGTGTGTGCAAACTACGTTTTGTCCCTCTTGTTCTTTATAATTCATAGGATTAGAGTTGTAAAATACAAACCAAATATGTCAAACATGATGGTTGTATTCTCATCAGATCATCAAGCTAGAAACCTGAATTATTTCTAATTACCAATACATTGAAAAACATTTCAGATTTAAGATACATTTCTCATCAGGAAATAACGTACAGAATATAGATATATCATTGTTAAACATCTTCATAAGTATGTCTAGTCTGGTTCAGTATAATTCAATATTAATACAATTGCATGACTTGTCTGTCCACTAAGAGAAGATAATCAACTTTGAATGGAAAGTCTTTGATATGGTGGGGAAACATAGTAGGGGATCAAATTTCTGAATAGGGTAGAGGCACGAAGCATTCACTGGCATTGTGCTGGCAGCAAGATCATTGATAGCTGATGGTGGCAGGCAAGCTATCAAATCACTCAGAACATGGCGGTAAAATGTTGGTTAGAATATGCCTCAAAATCTCTTAAGGTCCTAACACGTATTACCACTTACTCGATCTAAACATCTGATGTCGTGATGAATGAAGAAACACTAACAACTTTAATGAGACTTATAAATGTAATAAATATATATATATATATATATATATATATATATATATATATATATATATATATATATATATATATATATAGATATATATACATATATATATATATATATATATATATATATATATATATATATATATATATATATATATATATATATATATATATATATATATATATATATATATATATATATATATATATATTATGCCATTTTACCAATTATTTGATTACGAAGATTTGAATGGCAACTGCTCATTGCTATTATTCTGTAAATCTCTTTTTTTTATTATATGTTTTGAGTAAATTCAGTCCAGAAAACAGAAATTACATTGACATTCAAATAATATTCACTGTTTATAAGACAATGATGGATGCTTTCTTTCTGTACGTTTGGAGGTCGCTCCAAAATATATCAATTAGATAAAAGAAAAAATTGACAAACAATAAATCCAGTCTTCACAAGTGATTCAGTCATTTTTTATCTGTATTATGATATATTTTCCTCATTAGAAATCGCCCAGGTTTTGGAGAGGTGTGAGAGATTTAGGGGTCCCACAGAAGGACACCCAGTCTTTAGTGTTAGTTCAATGAATGTCCTTGGCACTCTCATTTTTAGGCTTTAATATTCTTGGGACCGTCATATTTAGGACTTGATGTCATTCGGACCCTTATTTTTAGGCTTTAATGTCCTTGCCACCTCGAACTTTTATGTTTTAATGTTCTTGCCACCTCGAACTTTTATGTCTTAATGTTCTTGGGACTTCAGATTTTAGCACCTCAGGTCCACAGGACACTCAGGAGATTCAGATTCCCAGAATCTCGCTGGGAACAAATGCCTTTCAGCATGGTCATATCAATGGTCGAATTCCCCACTTTTATCACCAAGAAAGGCAAAGATCAATTGGTCGATGTGTGAATAAAACACATTACAAAACTGAATTCCCTTCTTTGCTTGAGAACTAAAAAACATATCATGTGAACAAAAATTAAAATGAAAAGCAATGAAATTGATTTTGGGGCTTAAGACTTTTTGGACTTCAAGACTAAAAACAATATGACGTGAAAAGATACCAAAGTTTAGCACACTTTGTGTTGGCTAGAAATTAATGTGTGCCAGTGCTTGCTGAGCTGTGAACGCACTAAAACCATGGTGGCTGTATATTTGTCGAGAAATTACTAAAAACACGACATGGAAAAACGCTTTTCCCTTTTTTATTGTGAGAAAAGAACTACTGTGATGACTATTAATTTAATGATGAAATATTATATCCATTGAAAAAATGAAAAAGTCAGGAAATAGGAAATGAATTTTTTATGCAGATTAGGTAATCTCATATAATAATGTACATGATATTTACATAGGATCAATTAACATTTTATTGCCGCCTTTTAAATAACAAAATCCTTTCATCTCTATTTGCATTTTACAAATCTTCAATGCAGATTGGTTATTTTACGACTTCAAAAACAAAAGCCTCAACGTTAATTAATGTAAAGTTAAAGTATTACTAGCACGGAATTACATTCAAAATTCTTTCTGGACACATTACAAATGTAATATGAAGCATCAGCGTGGAAATACATTTATAATTTATAGTTTGTGAAAGTAATAATGCCGAAAACCACCCAAGATGTTCACACATTAGGTGTTATAGTTCATCTTAAATGTTAACATGTTAGCATGTTTTATTGTTATTGTTTTACATCACTAATCACGGTACCCGGTACATGTTATCGCAAATAAACATGAAAATGTGTAACAAATTGTACATTGCACACATAAACACTAAAGAAAAGACATTAAAAAAGAAAGCATCTTTCTTTTACTTTATCTGAAATGAATGATGTGGGAAACACAAATTGTGACTGAAATTACGGAAATTGAATGGTAAAAAAACATTAATACTCAGATCAGTGGTTTTGATGTCAATACTTGCTCTAAGAATTTTGTTCTTGACCATGTGCAATTTTCTCACATCGATTATTATTGGAGATTAAAATGCCGTTTGCATCTCAATCAATGTGGTCATGTAAAATTCAATTAAGGCTGAACATTAGTCATATATCTGAGGTGCATTACTTGTATAAAAACTGTAACAGGCTTAGTCATTAACCTCATTAAACATTCCCAACCTCATTCAGCACTTAACACAAAACTGCACGTGATGTACATACATAGTTTGTAGTTATAAAGTTATGACCTCAAGGTTGAAATATATAGATGGAGATATCAAAGCTTAAGATCAAACCTTCAATCTTAAGGCTTCACCTAAGGTGTGACCTCAACATGACATCGTGGGAATATGGACCACTTAATTCTTGATTTCCTTAAGTCATTCATTGATTGAATAATTAATGCGGATCTATTGTCCGGGTTGATCATATCTCATAAAGGTAGTTATTTCATAAAGGTAGTCATAAAAGACATAAAAGCAATAATGTGTGTGGCGGGATTTATATTTAATTTCTGATAAATATCCTGATGATGATGCGTTCTATGGGTCGTTCCAATGTTACTAAAGCCAAGATAGAAAATATTTTGATTACAGTTGGTGGGATGAGTGGGGCCTTGCAAGGAATAGAATACAAACAATGCTTTGTGAAAACCTATTAACAAGATTTAATGCGGATCTATTGTCCTGGTTAACAAGAAAGTCTTTTTTTGAAAAAAGAAGTTGTATACAGTTTTTGAAAATGGTATTTTTATTTTTTCATCATTTTGAAGTTGCCGTAAATCATAGACGTGACTGTTTGAAACCGGCAGTTGAAACTCTGACATATTTAACACAGTCAAACATACCTTGCTGCACTAATTACAATTGAGCTGAATGTTGTGTCTCAAACGTCAACTTGTAATTCCACTATCTTTCAAAACGTTAAAAGTGTTTATTTGTTTTCACGGCACGAGTGATGTGCCAGCCGCCATCTTTAATGAATCCGCATTAGATTTGTATTTTTTTGGTGGTGCTCCAAACCAAAAAGTACACAGAAAGCTCTCAGTATGACCTTTGAAGTACAAGAATCCTGAATATTGGTGAATGGCAGGGTATAAAAAAAGACATCTGAATTGCGATCTTAACATATAAGCCGTAATATCATCCTATCTTGCTTGTTTTGATCAGAACTGATTATCTAAAGGAGTTAATTAAAAATAAAGACATGAACTAAGTATTGAAGAAAACACAATGACCACCAGGGCCTGAATAGTTTATTGTGAGGTTCAATAATCATATCAAGGAAGGCTATCTTTACAAGATGTTGTTGCATTCTGAGACGCTCACTTATCTTGGTCAACAGCCATTGGGAACAAAGGAATGATCTCTTAAGTGATTTAACAGTACCCATACGATAAGTTATGGCCCTTTTTCCAATGCGTCTCTCTCTTGATCCAAAGATCTTGATATTTTTTAGTCTCCAGATTTCAATATGTGATAATGTTTGCCTGTGCAGTTCTGCAAAAGTGATTTTTCTTATATTCTGTGGCTTTCAATGTTTGTAGCGATGTTGGACGTGTTCCCGCACGCCTCTGTGTCAGGGGGTCGACTGGTCAATGAGGACAGCGTGGAGTGGTGTTATTACACCTGCGTGGAGGACGCAGATTGTATGGGCTTCGACTTCCATGTTAAGAAGAAGAAATGCTGGCTCCATGGAAACGCCACAGAATGTGGTCAAATCGACTACAATCAACAAGTGGACCACTACCGACTCACTCAATGTCGTGAGTAGCTTACTCTTTTACTCTTTCTTGGGAAGATTTTATTAAACTATTTACATGTTTAATTTGCATAAGATAGGTTGCAATGATATAGGTTGCAATGATATTCGTTTACTTCCTCTGACGTCATTGCACTGTTTTGACGTTGTTCAAAGTTTAGAAATCCAAGTCTCGTGAGTCACGTGAGTCACGCCTACCAAAGTATCATACAATCAGGACTGACGATCTCAGGTCATGACCTGTGATCAACTGGATGATCGAGATGCTAACCAATAAGAATCAGTGTGAATAGTCATTTATTCTTTTATCAAACAGTTCTCAGCCAAATGGGTATGAAAAAACTTGTGGACTTTGCGTCGATCCTGTGCGCACTTTTGTATCATTGGCGGCAGGGACTGATAGGACAGAAAAGTCCTGTTGTGGAGGGTACCACATATGTGCATAAAATAAAAAAAAACAATTCTGTGAAGTTGGCTCGGTTACCTGCACACCCTAACCAGGGGAAGCTTAGAAGGGGCCCTGTAGTTATATATCTCCCTCTCACCAAAGTTAAATACATCTGGCCTCTCCTAATGGGGAATGTACATCTAGCCTCTGCTAATGGGGAATAGTTTATGTGCAAATTAGGCCTTCTCTATTCACGTCATCGAAGAAACATTCACTAATCAACATGCTTTGCAAAACATAGTGTTAATATTGTCAGTTGCTTATCATACCATTGCATGATGTGTGTACATCTCCCACCTCTACGTTCGTGACAAGGTTTTATTTGTTCTTCTGATCACAAAGTTATAACGTTAGCATTAATTTTGAACAATTGCGGTTCGCCAATATAGCTTGATGAGATGAGTTCTGTAGGTATCTTTTCTTTTTTATCACCACGATGAAAGAACTCTACATTACAAGTCATCACAATGTTGGTATTATTTTATCATTATTTCGTAATAGCTGAGGGAAACGCTGAAAAACCGACTAAGGAGACTCCACACAGCGGATATGACGGCTCACATTCCATCACCGGTCTGGATCACGTGGAACTCCTCTCCAAAAATGGCGCCTACATCCGGGTCTTCTTCAACACCTACCTGGAAAATGGCACTCAAATTGAGTCAATTAAGGTGAATAGTTGCATAAAGCATATTCTAGTTTAATAAAGAAAAATATGCCCTTACAAAACGATACCATGTCAATCAAGACACAAGAGATTTATCTTAAATGTTGTCTGTTGAACATTTTTATCTTTTTTTTTTTATTTCAGGACGTAAACACCTGTTACATATCTTGTCTTGCTAATGGAGACTGCACAGCTATTGACTTTAACAGTGCAGACAGGACTTGCTGGCACCACTTTCAAAGCACAGCCTGTCAGCCACCAGAGGTCAGAGTGGGATCAACTCACTTCAGACTCAGGCACTGCAGTAAGTCATACAATATAGATACATAGAAAATGTCATAGCCACCCCCCCCCCCCTGCCAGTCACCATAACCGATGAAAAAATTAGAGGAATTATGTAGCTCTGGTTCCTAGACTATGCAGTCCAATATATATAGGACTATCAAGGACATCTCGTTGCAATGGGTTTGTGCAGCGGGCGAATCATGTCACTATTATGGAGGGTTTTGTCTGATTGGTTGACATAAATATAGAACAGGGAAACCCTAAACAACAACCACAAGTTCCAGTGACGTGTGACCGGAATTCCGGGCAAAGGCATACGGGCACCTGCGAGCTGGTTTACTGTCCATATATATGGACATGTTATTAGTGTCTATCTGGTTCCGGTAAAGTTTCCGGTACATTTCCGGTGTGTACTTTCCAATGGGGGAAACAACATGGAGATCGGCAATCGGCGTATAAGATAATGCATGTATATACAACGAGTGAATGGAATATACGTAATAGACCGCTCTTAGAAAATAATGATTTTTTTGGAGTATTTGAAACTGAATAATGTTTATTTTCAGGAGAACACAAAGAGCAGTCCTACACGACCCTGATTGACAGCAATGCTCACGTGATCACCGCCCAACCTGGCAAGCCCAGACCAGACACTGGCATCCAGGATGTGCTCTTCAATATGGTGGTCATTGGAGGTTATTACGTGTCGAACGTGGACGAGATGAACTCCTGCCACCTGGCGTGCAGAAACTACTATGGCGGAAAGTGCCATGCCTTCGCCTTCCACAGCAAGAAGTCCCGCTGCTATGTGTACTTCGCGGATACTTACTGCCAGAAGCCCTATGTTGAGACCGGATGTACTTACTTCAGAATGTCTACTTGTCGTATGTCATCATCCTGTTTATATCTCTACTCAGGGGTCACGGGTATTGATTGCGTAATTGGGTTGTAATTAGATTGCTTATAAGATTTTGTTTAATTCCTTGACTATTACAACAAGGGAGGCTAAGTCATCGTTATGATACTTCAATAAATGTAAAACAAAATAGAATACAACAGGGCTGCAGAAAGACAATAAGAACTATTGAAATTGTTTAATTTTACCTTTGTGTACTTGTACTCCTCACGGTTTTATTTATATGATATTCAGCTGGTTCGACAGAGGTCGAAAGCATCAGCGACAGACCAGCAATAACGGAAAGCACAACGACAGAGGATGCCACAACGACCGTCACAACGACCCAAGAACCTTTCACCACGACGACAGCGCCACCTAGCACCACGACAGGTCGCCCCGTCACCACGACGACAACGCCACCTAGCACGACAACAGATCGTCCCGTCACCACGACGACCTCAGCCCCTCCAGTAACTACCACCTCGGCCGCCCAAGAACCTCCCACCTCCATTCCATCCCGGGCTTCTAGGCAAAACATACCCGCCGTTAACGATAACGCCAACGTGAATATGTACACAAATAGGCACGCGATAGGTGGACACAAGAGAAGGGGCATCTACGATGTGAATGCCTGCTACAGGTACTGCCGGGGTAAGGCGGATACCTGTCAGGGCTTTGACTTCGATGCGGAGCGCAGTCAGTGCTGGATTCACTCGAGGTACAGCGCCTGTAAGCCACTGCAAGCCAAGTACAATGTCACCCACTACAGCTTTGTCCAGTGTGGTATGTTGCACCTACTCACCCATAAACACTTAAAACTATTTTCCTTCTCTCTGACCAGCTTTGGTCATCACACCAAGATAATATTAGCATTGCGCCCTGGGCCATCTTGGATAACTTACCAATTAACATAAATTTCCTGAAAGATATAATTTCACCACTGAAACCTAAACAAAGTCAGACAAAACGTGGAGCGAATACTTGCACCTTAACGATACTATATCATTTTATGATTTCAGATGACAGGTCTGAGATTCCAGATGCAACAAGAGTACATTTTGATGGTCACGTTCACGGAGCCTACCTTGTGCCTGACATTTATGACGTGAACACATGCATAGGAACCTGTAATAACGATGACGCATGCGTGGCCGTAGACTGGGATAGTCTCTATAGCAACTGTTACCTCCTCAACACACATGAATGCCCTGCGGTAAAAAATAACTTACATTGATATATGCCTTATATTAACTTAGCATCGCTTACCAAATCTATTGGTAGTAAATTTATATATTTTATTAAGGCGATAAAATATTGTAAGATAGGTGTCCATTGATATATGCCTTATATTAACTCAGAAACTTATCATCGCTTACCAAATATATTGGTTGTAAAATTATATAGTTTATCAAAAAGATATATGTTCTTTTGTCTATTCATTTTAGGTGGAATCTAAGAGGAACTGTACACACATTTGTAAAGTAGCTTGTGAAGACCGGACAACGACCACATCATCTACCACTGCTAGTACTACCACGACCATCAACACCACTCCCGCTCCTACTACCACCACTACTGCCACAACCACTACCGCCACCACTACCACCACCCCAGCAACAACCACCACAATCCCAACCACCCACAAGTCTGACCTCTATATCTTCCTTAACCAGCATGTCAGAGGAGGTGAAAGAAGGCTTCAGGTAAAGTGAACAATATAGTCATCATAATAAGAATGTTTCAAAGAAGCATTAGGTATTATATCAGAAGCATATAAGATATCATATGAAGGGTATAAAAAAGCATTAAGGATCATTTCAAGATATAAGAAGCATGAGACATATAAGGATATAAGATGCATTAGACATCACATTGGGAGGATTAGAGTTGTGAATGATGTAGTGTTATTTTGTTAGGTGACCGATGTGAACCAGTGCTACAGACAATGCAAGGCCGAGATTGGATGCAGAGGCTTCGACTATGATAGCAATGATCTCATGTGCTGGTTGCACTTTGAAAGTGAATGTAATCAACTCATCTTCAAGAGAAACTGCACCCATTACAGCCGAGTAGATTGCAGTGAGTATTCCTAATGGTTCATACTTAGACTAATGTTATCTTAATGCCCCAACACCAAATCATATTTGAGCCCATGATATCACTTTATCTTGTCCAGGTTCAGCATATTTGGTTGCCTTTCAGATGCAGTGACTGACCCCCTTGGCACCACCCTTCCTCCCAGCATTCCAGATTCAGCCCGGCAGGCCGACCTGCCCAGGAGAGATCCAGATGCCAATGCCGCTTACTTTGATGGTCATGTGATCGGTGGAGAGTGGGTCCGCAGAGACATTAATGACATCAATGACTGCTTCGAAGCGTGTGCCGCGAACAGCACATGTTTTGGCATGGACTTCGATAGTTTGTACTATACATGTTGGTTTATTGGAAGGACCTCTGAATGTGGGGACAAAGATCCTATCTATAAGAGAAACTGCACTCATCTACCTGTCAAGTCTTGTGGTAGGTTCAGAAAAAAACCAGTCTCATAGATAAACCACAGAGAACAGAGTTATTTTCACTACTTCTTTTGTCAGATTTTAAATGACAGGGATCAATACATTTATATATGCTTTAAATTTCAGCTGCCCCTGTTACATCAACACAAGTGATAACTTCATCTACAACAACAGTGCCACCCACAACAAACACGGAGCCTCCCACCACGACTACTGAAGCACCAACCACCACTACCACACAGGCCCCTACCACCACTACCACACAGGCACCAACTACTACCACTACCACTACTACTACCACTACAACCCAAGCCCCTACCCCCACCACTACAGTATCGACTACCACTACTCCCCTACCTCTGGATCCCAAAGACCTGTGTGTGGATACTCCAACGTACTTCTATTCACATATTGCTGGGGCAGTCTACTATAGCAATATTAGTACACTAAATACTTGCTACCAACAATGCAAGAAAACCTATGGCTGCAGAGGTTTTGACTTCAACAACAAGTACAACACATGTTGGCTGCATAATGAGTTTTCAGAATGTGATAGTCTCATCAGCAAAGACCAATGTGCCCACTACAGCCTCTATGAATGCGGTAAGTTCAGAAAAATGAAATTGATAAATTTAATATATTATATAGATATTTCAACAAATGTATTTATCTACACATCTTGCATGCATTCGCGTTTAATCAGAATAAGGCTTATTTTACTTTTTTCCAGATCAATATTCCTATGAGCACCCAAGACCTCTCCATTCCAAGGTAGCCACAAAGACTTGTTTCAACTCATTCGTGCATGGAGGTACGGTTGCTGAGGGAATTAGAGATGCTCAGAGCTGTTATGAGGCATGCGCTTATCTCAAGGTTTGCAAAGCATTTGACTTTGACTTCAACCTTGACAGATGTATTCTCCATACCAAAAATACTGCCTGCCAACCTACTACAATTAAAACAGGCTGTACTCACTACCAAATCAGAAAATGTGGCCTGCCTCCTTCTGTATATGACCGTGAGTACAACTGCAAAAATTATTATTGTTTTATGATATTCTAAAATATGATCTATATCTCCATGTAAAGTGTAAATGTGATATTGTTATGATTTAAGACTACCTGGAACCACACAATGGCTACCATGCATTGAAGGGAAAGCTAGTCTCCACAAACACATTGGAGAAGACATGTTTGGAGAGCTGCTGGCATGAATCTACCTGCTTGGCTGTGGACTATAATAGTAATACCAGGAACTGCTGGCATCATGGGGTGGACTCGCACTGCTCCCAGCTCAGGAAGAAGGACTACTGCAAACACTACAAGAAGACTGCCTGTGTCACAAGTAAGGATTGCCGACATATAACATTGAGTATTGATGCATGGATAACTAATGTACTAATGATGTACTAATGGTATTTTATTCGTATTTGATGCATGGACAACAATTAAGTATTGACACATTGATAACAATTTAGTATAGATTGAATATTTTTTTTAAATGCTAATATTCGAAAAAGTGAGAAAAAGAAGCAAAGTATTGATACGTTGATAACAATTTAGTATTGATACATTGATAACAATTTAGTATTGATACTATATTCGAATATGCATTGACCTAAATTCGAATAATCCATTTCAGCTACAACGGAAGTTGCGACCACCCCTACCTATGCAGAAAAACCGTCATATGCGATCCAGTACTATGGAACACAGGAAAACATAGAACATCCTGAACAGCCCAAAACACACTATCCAACTGAGAAACCATATGAAGAAACTACCACTGTGCAGTCAACAGTTAAAGCCCAGAAACAAAGGTCCCATTATGAACCAACAGATGAACCGTATCCCTCTCCTAAACCACATGCTTCCAGGTATCCTACCAGAAGACCTTATGAAGAACATACCACAAGGAAACCCCATTACCAGACACAAAAGCCTTACCACCAGACCCCAAAACCTCATCAACCTTACCACCAGACCCCAAAACCTCATCAACCTTACCACCAGACCCAAAAACCACATCAACCTTACCACCAGACCCAAAAACCAAGTGTGCGCTATCACCAGACCCCCAAACCACATGACCCCTACCACGAGACCCCAAGATATAACTACCCTGAAATAACCACAACTGAAAAGACTACAACTCGGAGGAAGTACACCGCAGCTCCATGGACACCTAAGCCGAGCCAATATGAACCATCTTCTGGGTGTAAACATAATGAGGATTCAGTTCCTAAAGGTAGGACCTCCTCCCCTTTTGCTCCCATACCATTTTTCTGATGAAATGCAACCTAGACTAACTAGAAGTCCTTATGAAGAGCACACCACTGAATACAACATTATGGGTTTTTTTTCTACTTCAGGATTTGTATCTGTTCATGCATGCAGCAAGGGGTATGGGTCATTTGAGCAAGAAGGAAATATCAAGACTCGCTATGAGTGCCTTAACAAGTGCCTCATGCAACCTGACTGCCTGGCTGTAGATTATAACTGGGAGGACTCCACGTGTTGCTTCCACAACCATACAGACACCGCCTGCCACAAGGTCCGCCATGAGAACAACTGGAGCCACTATCAAAGAATGATCTGCCCCAAGGGTCAGTATATCGCTCACTCTGGGAGCTGCACTTAACCAAGTATTTTTCACATTAATTAATATTTAAATCACAAAAAAGTGTGCATTAATCATGTAAATGTTTTCAATGTATTCTAAAGATGATTCTGAAAACGGGAATCAGAGAAGTTTCCATCACGAGGAGAAGAAGGAGCACAAGCAGTCGTATCCGGCGCCGCTGCCACACAAGCCGACGGAACTGCCCGATGGTAAGATCATGACCTCATAAGCCATCTTGCCCCACTGAAAACTACAAACCGGAAGTGCATCAAAGTATCGGAAGCGCACAAAAAAGCTCTATAAAATCCAATCATAAAAAAAGAAGATGGTAACCCGCAATCGCACTATGCATGAAACAATTGATGAAGAATCCTATTGGATAAATATTAATATTAAACAATGCTACATTCTATACATTCCACGGTAAATGTCAATACTTTGTGGTCGGCCCGACTAGCGCAGTTGGTGAAACACGGGACTTGTGCTTACTTTGTGTATATGAGTAGTGAAGGACGTGGGGTGGTGAGTTCAATTCCCAATGTCAGTGTTACTTACACACTGATTAAAAGGTTTGAAAGCCGGCCTAATATCGCCATTGTTGCTGAAAGGGACATAAAAACACCATCTCAAATCGTTGTACTTGTGTATTACTTATAGTAGTAACACATACCGCTCTTTCTGCAGGATATGTCGGTGTAAACTACGGCTCGTACCTGCCTGGTGGCAAACTGATCCTAACCAGCGTCTCTGAGCAGCAGTGTCTGTCCGCCTGCCTCATGCAACCCTGGTGTCTCAGCGTGGACTTCAACCAAACCGATGGCACGTGCTGGTTCCACGGCAAACACAACCACTGCAAGAAACAAGCCAAGTCCTACACCACCGCACACTACTCCAGAGTACCGTGTCTCTCTGGTGAGGAACTTCATCTCATATGTTATCTTGTTTATGATCAACTTCAAAATTGATATTTCTAATCAAAATAGACAGATTGTACAAGTTTCTAACATACTTAATGAATTAAAATGTAAAGTTACTGCAGACCTCTATATGATGAATTTCTTCATTACAGGTGAAAACAATGAGATAGTACAGACATTCTATCAGATGTACAATCCCTATGGAGAGTTGGTTTGTACCCATTGTGAGATGTCATATTGTATTCATGATTGTAACCAGGACAGGTCATGCCTCGGTGTGGATTATGACATCCGCAGCGCCACCTGTTATGAGCACCACGAGGAATCCCTGTGCGGAACGTCAGTGACAATGCCTCATGTAATGCAGTTCAGAAAGAAACATTGTGGTAAATACCGCTTCCTCAAATCTGTTAATAAAAAATATATTTAAAAAATAATAATAATGAGCATATATTTAAATATGTGGAGTAATTGAGTTTTGTTTGCAGCCGTAGAAAAGGTTCGTCTTCACGGAGATAAAGTGGACACGACTACTCCGGAAAATCTCCTGGAGCACTTCTCAACAGAAGCCTCTTTCCACAACATGAAGTACCCCGTGCCATCAAGTCAGTCTACCCTTCTTATTACCCCCATCAAAATCACCTGCTTATATTTTTGTGACACGCTCTTCTACGTATTTACATTCAACATTGTCAGGCTATTCTTCCTATTTTCCCATAAAAATGTCTTGTTTGTTAAAACTTTTTAATTTCCCAAAAGAATAACCTTACACTCAACTGCCTATTGACACTTAACCTGTGCATTTGGTCCTTATAGAATTTACTGAGGAATTTCCCATAAAAATAACATTACACTCAACTCCCTGTTTACATTCAACTTATAAATTGTCAGTCTATTTTTTTTATTTTCCCATAAAAAATAAAGTATTTGCTAAGACTACACTCAACTGCCTATTGACATTTAACCTGTGCATTTGGTCCTTGTAGAGTTTACCGAGGAATGGGACCATTACCCCGGCCTGCATATGTCCGGGAGCTTGTTCTACGCCCAGGCACCGAATGGAGACCACTGCCTGTACCTTTGCAGGAAGAACCCGGCATGCGTCGCCATTGATTTCAACACTTACACTGGCACCTGCTGGTTCCACGTCAAGAAGAACGTGTGTGATACACTCAAGCCCAGCCCAACAATGTATCACGCCAAGAAAAAATACACCTGCGGTAATTATGAATATATTATATACTTATTACCTGTACTTTAAAATATCTTAACAGGGCGATTCTTGTTTACTGTACTCAAGCAGATTTTAAATAAATGTAGGGTATTAACCCAACATAAAATTGTGTCATTTATACTAAGGTAAATTTACATCATTTTTTTATATATTTGCAGATCTCGATAAACAAACAGGACTTCCTTATCCTAACCCCATGCATTAAAGTGGACATATATATAATATAATTATTACATGAATATAGCGTGAAATATTTTACCAAATAAGCTAGTCCACCAAGTGTGCTGTCACAGACAATATATCATAGCGGACATAGCCAAATGGTGAGATATTGGCATTGATAATATTATAATTTACGTGTTATGAGAATGGTAACCCATGCAGGCGGTGATGGGGACAATCGATGCAGACAGCAAGCATACTTCAGCCTTGAGAAGTGGAACGTTTTGGTATCAACCATAATTATAATGCAAGTATGTGTAGTAATGAGGGTACAACTATTATTTATAATATTATAATTTACTTGTTATGAGAATGGTAACCCATGCAGGCGGTGATGGGGACAATCGATGCAGACAGCAAGCATACTACATTTTTGGTATTTTAACCACAAAGTATCTATACTTTTAAGGATACAAAGTTCACTGGGATAGCCAATTTTATTTGGGTTACATTTATACTAAATTCGAGGAGAAAATTAGATTTTATCATTTTGGTCTGACATTCTTTAGTCTTAAAGACGAAGATCTAATCATCGAAGTTTGCACTTTATAAGAAAAAATGTTCTTACATATACACATTATTGTTTTCATCAAATATTTTTTATCATTTATTTGGAAAATGTATTCTGTGTGCTTTATATTTTTATATCTTTCGTTATGTTGGTGTATAATTTGCCAAGACTTGCATTGTTTTGTATATTTTCCGCAGATCATTTTGACATAAATGGTGTCTGTTTCTTAAATGTTGTGAATATTATAAACAAATATTGCATTTCAAATAATAAACGTTTATTTGATTTTATAATTCTTGATTTATTAACTGGGAGCTTAAAGAAAGCTGTGACATTTTGTATATATTGTTACCATAAGGTGATTTCTAATATGTAAATATTGTGGAAAAATAAAATGTATATAATGGGAATTTATTTTCTCGTGATCTGTCAAATTTTGAGGCCACGGACCGTGGCGCAGTTGGTTAGAGCTTGGAGCAATAATTACTCCAAGGTTAGAGCGCCAGTTTATTAGCACCAGTTCCTCTGTGGTGATCCAAAGGTCATGGGTTCGATCCCCGGCCATGACAATTCAGTGAGGCAGCACTATATCTGTTACAAGTAGGTCTCATCACGAAATGACTGAAATAATGTTGAAAGTGATGTAAAACCCCACACAAACAAACAAACAAACTGTCAAATGTCATTGGATTAATACTTACTTATGTTATTTTCGAGTGATAACCAGATTTCTAATGCTATAGTAAATATCAATTTGTTATGTTGCGACATAGCAAAATCATCAAGATCAAGATCAAGATCATAAGTTGTGACTTATTAATATGATAGGTACATCAAAAGTTTTGATGTCAAAGATGGCCTAAGAAAAAACAAAATGTAGTATCACTGCGTGAAAAGTTATTTCTAAAAAATGCCAATAAATACATGTCTAAAATTTAAAATAGCAAATCCTTTCATACATACTTTCATAAATACTTTCATTTACAAATCAGGTAAAAGGTTCAAATGTAATTATTTAATTCAATTTAGTTCATGCATGGAAGAAATATATGCATAATGGTTTTATATAAGACATTTACAGAGGCCACGGGCCGTGGCGCAGTTGGTTAGGGCGCCAGCTTATTAGCACCAGTTCCTCTGTGGTGATCCAAAGGTCATGGGTTCGAACCCCGGCCGTGCCGAGATTGAACTCCTGACACAATTTCCCACATGAGCTGAGGCCCGTGCCTAAAGGGTTAACCCGTTGTCCTTGTAAATCTGTGACCGGGTGGGTTGTCATGTCAAGGACCTGTGACATGACAATTCAGTGAGGCAGCACTATATCTGCTACAAGTAGGTCTCATCACGAAATAACTGAAATAATGTTGAAAGTGATGTAAAACCCCAAACAAACAAACAAACAAACAAATAAGACATTTACAATGCATGCGCTTCTGCGAGACATTGGCCAAAACACTAAAAGGACATTGACCTATATAATACCAAACTTCTAAAATTGATATATCTTATAAGTGAATTGGATATCAGGAAATTGACACATTGACATTAACGAAAGCTTAATGATATGCTCAGATACAAAAATATTGGCAGTTCTCTGATATCCTGGCTTCATTTCCTCTATACAAAGACAGGTGGTCTCATAAATCACGAATCTTGTTAAAATAGTGCTCAGACTGTAGGAAGGTCATTAATCTTGCCTGGAAATGAGCGGTACGGAAACAACTAAAGTCAAAGTGGGTTATAATGGTATGTGTCTTTTTAAAATACTTCTAAAAAGAGGCGATGTAGATGATAGTAAAATATTCAATGCGCGGAATCAAACCTTTGACCTTTAGATCACCACAGATAAATTGGTATTGAAAAAGGTTTGCTCTGACCACCTGTACCACGATTCATGACTCTTGTTAGAAAAATGCACAAAATGATAAAATCTCACTGCGTCAAACAAAACAGTCTTGAATTTTGGATTCTTGGTCTTAGGTGCAAATCACAGTCACTGTTACCTTTATTTGCATTTTACCCATATTGATAAAATACTTATTATACCTATTATTATATTTGTTTCTTGTTATGTTTAGTGTCATGACAGTTTCCATACAGTATGATATTGGATAAGTGATCTGTTATATCAGAGAATAGATTACCGGTAATTATAATTCAACATGCACTTCAGAGTCAGCTGGGGACAGTACAATGTGTTGCATTTTGCTTGATGTAATGCCTTATGTTTCTTCATTTCATCCGGGCTTCCTTTCAGACCTTTAAGCCTAAGGGAATGCAATTGATCTGATCGAGCTTGCTGATGTATTTTCTGCTCCGTTCACCCTGGGTGGTGATGGTTTGTCTGTTGCAGCCCAGATCTTCTTGTTTTATCTCTTGGCTCTCCAGAGCCTCAATTTGTGTTGTCAGGTCCTCAATTTGTGTTGTCAGGTCCTCTAGCGAAAGCTTTCCAACAGATCTGACTTCTCTGCATTCTGGCAAGTCTGCAGGATTGTCTGTGCTGTGAGTAATTGCTGACTATCTTCTGACATGTCGGCTGCAGTGCTCTGCGGGGATGATCAGTTGATTGTGCTCATATGCTAAAACAAATCGTTCACCCCCTTTGACCACTGGTCACACAGACAACCGACTACTATTACTGTTGTAGAACCGTCCACATCAATGAAACCTGTATATTTATAATATGCCATAGCCATTAATTATTTATATTTTCCCCAGTTTGCCAGTCCACACATAAAGAGTTCCTCTATGTTATGTATTCATATCTTTGTCTTGAGTCTACAAGTCTATCCAGATGGACAGTGAAATAATTAATTGCTCAGACATGAAATATTGCTCCATGAATGCAGGTTTCACCATTGTTATATACAAGATATTTTTACTTTTAAGAAAAGGTTTAATCTGTATACACTGTGTTATTTTTAGATATTTCCATAAATAAAATTTCATGAACGTTTCTAGAATTACTGCAGCTGTTCTTTACATAGGAAGTGCAAGCAAACTAAGTGAATAATATTCAACTTAAGCATACGTTGTCAAACTGAGATGTGACATTTACAAAATAAATATAATATAGTCGTTGTTTTTTAAGACCAATTAACTTTAGCAAATCGTGGATTGTAAGTCATAAATCACACGAAAGGATGCAAAACATCTTAATTACGCCCACCGTTTTTAAAACTTTCATGCAATTATTTAACATTCAGATCTTTCGGATATCTCTATTACCTTGATGTTGAGTAAATGTTGATAGAATTGGTGAGTATTAAAAACGCCCCAAGAAAATTAACACTCATAAGGGATAAACACTGGATATTATTTCAACACATTTGTTGGCCTTGTTCCCAGGTGAAGTGAAAGGCTGCAAACATATGTGCCACACAACTTATTACTAAATTAAATATATCATTTTTCAACATATGTGATGTAAAGTGAACATAAACGGCAATACCAGGCACAGGAGGTACAGAGTGCCATTCAAGGGAAATATGTCATAACATTTAATCTTGCCATTTGTTTTGTTCCAGAATGTTCGAACAAGTGTCTCATTGGAAATGATCACATAACATTTTACTGTTTACACAGTAATCTATGCATTACATGTTAAGTACCTGACAAAAAGAGGAAAATCTCAGGTCAGTGTACAATCAGTAGAGATTAAAAACATGAGTTGGCATCCTTTTGAGGACACTTGCTCAGATTAGTACTCAGATTAGTGGGGTGTGTGGTCAATTTTACATGTCTAAAAAATCACTGTACACATTCCTGAGCATCATTACTATAAATATTTCTTCATTCAAATTGTGGTTTTATCTAACAATCAAAATAATGATTGCAATATCTGAAATTTTATTTGAAGCATTCACAGAAATCACAGAGGTCACAGGCAATCTTGGGCCAAGGGCCGTGGCACAGTTGGTTAGAGTGCCAGCTGATTAGCACAAGTTCCTCTGTGGTGATCCAAAGGTTGTGGGTTCGATCCCCGGCCATGCCGAGATTGAATTCATGATACCATGCCTAAAGGGTTAGCCCATTGTCTCATCACAAAATGAATGAAATAATGTTGAAAGTGATGTAAAACCCCAAACAAGCAAACAAACAAACAAACAAACACAGGCAATCTTACAGAGGATTGGTGTATACTTAAATGATCAATACATGTTTTTCCATAAACCAAAATACGTGACAAAAAGAGGATAGTTTCAGGTCAGGGTACCGGCGATAGAAAATTAAAATATGAGTTGGCATCCTGCCAACATCTTTCCCGTCATGCACTGCTCTCTCGCGTCAATTTCGTTATTTTTTCACGGACCAGCTAAAAATCCGAGAGAGCAGATAGCGAGAATTCCATATGTTCCAATGTGTATGTTGCTAAATTAAAACCTTAAAATGAAGATTTTATCTTCAGCATGAAAAAAAACTATTCACCAACTATATCAAGTTATTTTATGAAGGAAGATAGTCAGTTATTCCATTCAGCAGCCTAAGTTTGATTTATAGGCAAATATTTTCTATATATTAAAATATGTTGTCTAGGAAAACAGCAAAAATAATAAAAATAGATCAAAAGAAGCACTAGAAATCTGAACTCAAGTCTCATTAAAATCTAAGACACCATTTTCTAGTTGAATCTCTGTCCAGACACATTTTATATATTTAACCCATAAACAGAAAATGTAATAAAACAAAGAACTTCAGTGATTAGAGTGGTGCATATTTTCCTGGAGAAGTCATATGGAAAGTAGTCTGGTAGGATGTTAGTTTCATTGGGAGTTAATGTGTTGATATATGCTCAATTAGTTCACTCATATCAGAAATCAAGATGGCTGAATGCTGGTTGAGAATATGTTTGATTTCTCTTAAGGAATTACAAGAAAACAGAAAATCAATGAACCAGATCATCTCTATTAGAACCCATTCTATTAATAGATAAGCAAGGTTTGATATCAGCCTAAAACTATGTTTTACTCATTCTAAAGCAAGCTTTTTAAAAAATGGTCTAATTACTACAAGAAGCAGATTGATTTATTAATGATTGTTGTGGTAAGCCATCTGTGGTCTAATTCACACATGAGGTGTTTATTTCATGAAGCAGACATCCAAGTTATATACAGGCCAGCTCGGATGATTCACCGCAGAAAATAAGCTCCACTTCTCAGATTGCTGATCTGATAAAATTTACTGACAATTAACTTCTTTGTTTGTTTTGCATTTGATCAGATCTGACTGTTGTAATGCATCAATATAATTGTAAATTTCATGTAAAATGTTCAGGTGTTATTGGAATCATTACGAAAAACTAACTAATTTTTTTTTACCATCTTTATATGTGTTCTTAAACAAAAGTTAGTTTCTTCAAGATAATCCATGTGGTCTGGCCCATTCAATCGTGCATACAGGATGCTGTAACTAGGTCACTGGGCATGCCAACAATGTGTAGTAATATCAATCATCTCCGATTGCTTTCTTTCTTTTATCCCAGAGAGGTTTTATTTCTAAAGTTATAAATGTGCTTGTCCATATCAATCTGTTGGTAAAACTGATATAATATATTCACCATAGATAAAACAAGTCATCCATTTTCATGGGAACTATTTTCTATGCATATGCATATTTAAGTCAAGGTTGTACGAATAGATTTGGCGGTTTAAGGAAGTCGTTAGCTGGTCATCCCACTTGTGGTTTGTTGATCCGAACAGATAAAGTCCCTCCTTAGGTCATTGCCAGATACTGGTCCAAAATTATGGCTTTTTGCTTCATGGAAGATACACCTCATGTGACTTTATTTTGCTGCATTGATTAATTTTGCAATCTCGTCAGAAGTGGGTTTGTGTGTAAAAATGTGAAAGTTACGTGTATTTTCCTTTCCTCATCATAAGCAACAGTATTTTTTTATTCTTCTAAAAGTTACAACAAACAAAAAAGTTACAACAAACAAAAAAGTTACAACAAACAAAAAAGTTACAACAAACAAAAAAGTTACAACAAACAAAAAAGTTACAACAAACAAAATAAAAGTTACAACAAACAAAACAAAAACATTTAATTTGGTATATGAACACATTTCCTTGCACAATGGTATGCAAAGATCTGTCCTTTTAGTCTCGATTATGCAAGTTTCTCCAATATCGCTCAGGCGCTAACGCATCTTATTGATCAGAACTTTTTCATTTCTGTTCTACTTGTCTGATTTACATCAAATTTGAACTTAATCTACTTTGAATTCCATGTACTTTTGGTTAGAAGGCATTTCCAAGCAATATTAATTGATAATTTTGCATATAGCGATGGGCGACGACGATGTTGTCATTTTGAGCATTTTGTCATCATGCACTTCTTTATCTTTGTTTACATGTTATAAAAAAATAGTCATACACGCGCACATGCACAAAAAAGAACCTATTGCATGCACACGACAAACACTCCACAGTGGCGTCAGTTGCTTGTACCATATATATTGACCACAAAAAAAAAACCGAATCACAATTCATAGGAAATGAATACACATTCCCCATGATCGTACCGATCATAGAATAACACAGATATTCCCTTTTTGATATCCACTGCCGAGAGGCAGTGTATATAAAAAACAGCCATCCGTGTTACAAAAATGTATTGCATCTGATTTGTTTGTATGAATTAGATTAAAATATTGCTTAAAGGGATTAAGCACCAATTTTTCAAAAAAGTTTAAAATTCACATATTGGTGACAAATGTATTTGTTATATAGTCTACATACCTTTTGAAAAATGCATCCCCATTGTCTGTAAAATCTATTTCAACAAGACCCTATTTTACAGCCTACTTATGAAAGCACACTTTCTTGGTGTAACTTTTATGTGAAGTGTCATCATTGAGGCACTGAAAGGTAAAATGGTGTCATTAAAGTATGGCAACATACTTTTTTGAAGGACGCGTGCGCAACATCGATGGTGGTCAATTTTAATCGAGGACTCATTTCTGATTAATTATACCTATTTTCTGATCGAATATCGGATCGTATCATCTCAAAACTATCCCCATTCGAACAAATAACATTGGTGTTGCCGTTGTGAACATCATTTGTGAACTCTGAACGCGTCTTGAACATTATTTTCAAACTTTTTTGGCAAGAGACTGTGAAAGCATTATTTTCGCCATCTTGGATCTTAACAGTTTTCACCTGTAATTTGGAGTAAATCGCTAAGATCCAGCCACAACAAAGGTGAAATCACATATATTAATCTTTCAACTTACCTGAGCGAAGTGCAGCTGACATTAACTGAATTATATAACCAAATTATTAACCAAGTTTAAACTCTCCTTGAGAGAACAGTTGTACTCGTACCTGTCACCTCTTAAGCTCAGCTCTCAGGTGTTTCTCACAAGTCTTAGTTCCTCAGGTAATTCGGTCTTACCTGGGTTTACTGTGACTTCTGCCTCAGTTGAAATCTAACTTCTGTGAAGAAAAGACGTACAGTGAATTTCTGAAAAGAAAGTTGAACAATCTTGACAAAGGCGTATTGCCGAAGAAATATCGCCATACAATATCACCGCAAAGCACATAGATAAGATAACGGTAAGCTATTATTCATAAAACAAAACTATCTTATCCATATAACAAAAGTTGAGACTCGAATCGAATAATTACCGGTGACCACTTACCTGAAACAGGGCCGAACTCCTGTGAGGGTACCGAATTCTGGTGTGCACAAATATATTTATATACATACCAAGGCTGAACCCCCTTGGCATTGAGATAACTTACTAGCCTAGGCTGAACCCCCTAGTCAGTAACTTGTCAGTAACCCTAGCTGAAACTGATTGAACAACCTGTGTGAAAACACATTGTAGAATTGAAATAGAATTATATAACAAAATCTTAAGAATTGAAGACCAAAGCTGAATCCCCCTGATTGTAACTGAAACTTGAAATAAATACAGACTGAAATCTGCTGAAAATTATAGAAAATCGTGCTCAGGCTGAATAACCTGATCCAACTACATAAAATACATGAAAAATGAAATCCAACATGTACAATGTGAAATCAATTATTGGTGACTTCTATGAGAGAGCAACCAAAACCAGGTTTTATAAGATTTGGTGGGAAGGTTACTCAAGAAAGGAATGTACATATGAGCCACAAGAAAATATTGGAAAAGAATTGATTGAAAACTACATAGCATTGAAAATATAAAGAATAATGACTTTATACAGAAAACAAAGATGAAATCTTCAAACTGGGCTTCTATTTGAGCGATATGCACATCAGAACATGTAGAATTGAATTATTATTTGTATGCGTAGAATATGTAGAAAAGATAATGATTTTAAAGATGAAATCTTCAGATTAGACTACTATTTTAATGGCTGGCAGGGATTTGTTTTCAACGCCAATTTTGGGTTGCCAGTGTGTGAAAGCCCCTTATGTGTAAAAGTGCCCATATGACTGCCCCCTCCTATTTAGTTTCAATGTATAGTTTTACTGATGTTGTGTGATTCAAATTTGTTGGTTGTTGTATGATAGATGAATATGATTTTGATGAATTGGTTTATTGATAGAGAATTGAGTTAAGTTTTGATGGGTGGAGAGTTTGGCATGATACTAGTATTGTATGGATATACGATTTGGTGAATTAGTTGTGAGATAGACCCATCACTGAGTGACACTCAACATATGGATAGCAGGTAAAGAGTAACTTCTCTTATCAAAATTCACTTAAAATATGCCTTTTAAATTTTATTTCAAACTAACTGGCTCCCCCATTCAAGTAATTAAATCAACCAAACAGGAAATGCACACTGAAAACAAAGGGCAGCTTTCATTTCTCTGTTTGCTTTATCTTAACGGGTAAACAAACAGCATGCTATGATCAAATTAACTTGTTATAACAGTAGTTAAAATCTGGCAAGTGGCAGAGAGTTGTGACATGCCACTCCATATACGTTCAAATTAAGCTGTTATGACAGGAGTTATGCATCTGTCCAGAGGTAGGGGAGTGTAGCATTCCATACAGATTACATCAGTTGAACTCTATTGTCATCGTGGTATGGAAAAGGAAAACATTCAAATAAAAGAATGGAATGTAAATTTTATCATTTTCACAATCAAATATATATTTTAAATTGAATAAGCTGTCATATAAATTTACAATACTTCAGTAGAAAATTGCAATGCTCAGGCCATTCAAATAGATTCACTCCTTTATTCAATATAACTGAATATTTATTTGTGGTTATATGTATTAAAGAATATAGTTGTCGTCATAAGAAGAAAAGTTTGAATAAAGTGTTTATTCCATTGCTAAATCATAGAAATGTATGATGCATATAGCCTCATTATGTCATTAATAGTAGGGCTTACAAACACCCATTTCAGTCCTTGTTAATAAATAAATAACCTGACATAGCATGAGTTATCTGTATGTGTGCTATAGTGGGGTATGTCCATCACAGAGACATGTCATTGCTTAATCTTATTTCAGATTAATATACCATTACTCTAAGATCTTGTAAAGGGTGAGTCGTATGTAATATTCTTACAAGATTGGTAAGTCAGGGTTAGATATGTGCGTACACGATCAAAGAAGTCAAAGTCTTCACACACACATGATATCTGTCCTCTGCTTTGCATAGAAAAAAGTGTGTGTAGTGTGTGTAGCGTTTGCCTGCAACTATCACTGCACCAGGCGCTGCCGTGGGGAGCTAATTATAACATGTAAAACGCTAGCGTTCGTAGCGTTGCTCTCGTTAATTATCATCCCATTTCTAACTCCTGTTAAGGCGAGTGAGAAGGGAGAGATTGAAGGCGCAACTGGTGGGAAGGTCCAAGCTGAGGATGTGACTCCTCCTCAGGATGAGATGGAACATAGCATGGTGGAACTGGTGAACCTAGTAAAAGAAAAGTCTGATAGCTTTACTAATTTAAATGAACAAGTAGAACGCAAGACAGTAAGAATTAAAGAACTTGAGCAGGAAAGAGATGATGTAATTAAGCAACTGAATGCTCTCAAGCTAACTAACTCCTATGAGAAAGCTAAACTGAAGAGGGTTTGTTTGTTTGTTTGTTTGGGGTTTTACATCACTTTCAACAGTATTTCAGTCATTTCGTGATGAGACCTACTTGTAGCAGATATAGTGCTGCCTCACTGAATTGTCATGTCGCAGGTCCTTGACATGACAACTCACCCGGTCACAGATTTACAAGGACAACGGGTTAACCCTTTGGCACGGGTCTCAGCTCTTGTGGGAAATTGTATCATGAGTTCAATCCCGGCACGGCCGGGGTTCGAACCCACGACCTTTGGATCACCACAGAGGAACTGGTGCTAATAAGCTGGCGCCCTAACCAACTGCGCCATGGCCCGGGGCAACTGAAGAGGGCTGAAGGGAAGATAGATGAATTGCATAAGACATTGAACAGAAATAACGAATATATCTCTAAGCTTGAATGTAAGAACGAAGATCATGTCAAACATATCCAGGCAATGGCGGAGGCTGAAACAACTCCTCCATCACCAAGTGACTCGAGTAACACCAAGTCAAGTAGAGAGAAGGTTCTGTTTGTAACAAACAAAGTGTACGAAAAAATGACTAACTTTAGCAATGAGAACATCCCATGGACGTGGGAATATGTAAAAGGTGTAGCATGCATTACTGAAATGTCAAAATGGCTTAACTACCGACGATATGCGAGCTGAAAAGAGAAAACGGAGAAAATTTGAACGAAAACACAGAAAAACTGGACTTATTGTTGATAAAGAACAATTTCAGGCGCAACGCAATAAGTACAACAATTTGATATATCTACTAGAAACAACTACTTCTCTAATATAATTAATGAAAATAAAGCCGACCCGAAAAAATTATTCAAAATACTAAATAAACTACTTCCCTAATCATAATGATATGGAGGAATTAGCAACAGAATTTAATAATTTCTTTCTTGAGAAAATAACAACCATAAGGAAAAACCTAGATAATATCACCTCCAGTACTGCATCATCGAATAACACGGTAAGTGCCCTGCCCGAAGAAAAGAAATTTACTGACAATCTAAAAAATTTCAAACCTCTAAGTAACCAAGAAGTTGTTGAATTAATTAAGGAAGCAGCAAAGAAGTCGTGTGAACTGGATCCCATACCCACCTGGTTATTAAATGAATGCGTGGGGGATCTGCTCCCATTAATAGCTGCAATAATAAATAAATCCATTACTCTTGGAGTAATGCCAGACTCTCTAAAAATGGCAATCATTAGGCCATTAATTAAAAAACTAGGACTAGAATTAATTAAGAAGAACTATAGACCGGTATCAAACCTAGCCTACCTATCAAAACTAATAGAAAGAGCGGTAGCTAAACAGTTTATTGGTCATTTAGTAGCTAACAACATCTCTTGCATCTTCCAATCCGCTTATAAAGAATACCATAGTACTGAAACGGCCCTAATTAAGGTCCAAAATGACATGCTCATGGACATTGACAATGGTAGAACGGTTATGTTGGTATTACTTGACCTATCAGCGGCTTTCGACACCATTGACCATGAAATCCTACTTAATAGACTAAAAATGAGATGTGGGATTACAGGCACCGCTTTGAAATGGTTCAGATCATACCTGACAAATAGGCAACAGTGTGTAACAATACAGGGGAAAAAATCAAAGAATACTGAAATACAATATGGAGTACCCCAAGGGTCAGTTTTGGGCCCTTTGCTCTTAACATCATACATGGAACCACTTTCGGACATCATATCACCATATGGGTTAAAACATCACATATATGCCGATGATACCCAACTCTACATTAGCTTTAATCCTCTGCTTGCCTCTGAGGCATCAAAATCCTTAAATGAAATGGAGGATTGTATCAAAAAGATTAAAATCTTTCTCATCGAAAAAAAAATGAAAATTAATGATGGCAAAACTGAGATGATTATGTGTGGCAAATTGTCACAACTTAAGAATGACCACATCCCTACAAAGATCACAGTAGGTGAATCAACTATTGACAGATCTGAAAAGGTGAAGGACCTTGGAGTGATAATTGATAGTAAATTATCAATGAAACCTCAAATAAGAAAAATGTGTAAAAGTGGATATTTCCACGTAAAAAATCTGTCTCAGGTAAGAGATTGCATTGATGAGAAAACGGCTAATACCTTGGCCCATTCCTTTATCACATCAACTCTAGATTATGGAAATTCATTACTGGCTGGACTACCCAAATGTGAAGTAGCGAAACTACAAAAACTGCAGAATGCTGCAGCAAGAGTAGTGGGAAAAATAAAAAAGTTTGATCACATAAGTCATAAATTGAAAGAACTCTATTGGCTACCAGTATCGGCCAGAATAGACTTTAAGATAGCACTCCTAACCTGGAAGGTGCAAAATGGTTTTGCCCCAGAATACCTATCTGACCTATTAACACCTAAAGACACAGCTAGGTCACTAAGGTCAAATTCCAATAATGAATACATGATTCCTAGGACAAACAACAAAAATTATGGGGACAGAGCTTTCTCAGTATACGCACCAAGAAAATGGAATAAACTTCCATTAAATATTAAAAATTCAAAAACACTTAACTTGTTCAAAACAAGGCTAAAAACACATCTTTTCAAAAATTCTTACCTAAATAGCGCCATGAGCAGACATAGTCTGGAATAGCGCTATACAAATACTTTATTATTATTATTATTATTATTATTACTTATGACGTCATGAAATGTATTGACCTCTGAATAGTGGCAAAATGACGTCAAACAGTGCTACCCTACTTTGAGCCTCAATTGAGGTCAAACAATGTTCCCGCTACCCATGTTAACCCATCACGTGTAGCTTATGGTTCAAACAGACCTCTGCTGGGAGTGCAATTTTTATTTCATTTCTTATTTCATTATTTCATTTCTTATTTCATTATTTTATTATAATTTCAATTTGTCATAATGTTCATATGTGGCCAAGCTTTCAATACACCAAACTGTAGAATTGATGCTTAATACCTTTAATTCTAGCATTTTAGTAAATCGTTTTATTGATATCGGCATGATAGGAAACTGTTGGTTTAAACCAATAAAGGATTATAAAAATCCCAATTATATTCACCCTATTATGTTCACCCTATTACGTTCACCCTATTATGTTCACCCTATTATGCTCACCCTATTATATTCACCCTATTTTATTCACCCTATTATGCTCTCCCTATTATATTCACCCTATTTTATTCACCCTATTTTATTCACCCTATTTTATTCACCCTATTTTATTCACCCTATTTTATTCACCCTACTATGTTCACCCAATTATGTTCACCCTATTTTGTTCCCGCTATTATGTTCACCCTGATATATTTACCCAATTATGTTCACCCTATTATGTTCACCCTTTTGTCCAGCAAGACAATGTCTGGGATTTTTCCTTCATGTAATTTTCTATATTTTATGCAAATCATTCTGAATCATTTTCTGTGCTCATCAATCACGAACACCCCATCTATCTCAATCTTTGAAAAAATGTACATTTTGTATGTTTTTCATGACATAAACAGAACAAACGAATCTATTGATGGGAATAAAATATTTATTTGGTTTATACATTTATATTAATGTTTTTTCAATGTTAATTCATGTTTCAATATAAGTAATAATATTTTACTGACTAACATTACTTCAATAACCTTGTTCCTCTCTCAGAAATAAATTAAATATATGATGATGATATAATACATATTATTTACAGTCCAAACGATTCAGTACGATTTAACACACAACAGGTTACTATTAACATTATAGGCTGACTTCTAGATAAAAGGATAACTCTATATTCAATAACAAATCAGTATAAGTATTATGATTTCACTGGGAACAAATAGTCTTTTAACGCTATCCAATGTGTTTCAACAAACTCCAGTAATTATTTCAGAATATTGACATAGAATTACAGTTAACTTTTGAGGATGAAATATTGCTTTATAATACATTAATATTGATATTGACATTTTAAATGTTCTGGTTGACATCATATATTTTCTCACTGTTGTATTTGTATCTAATGTTTCATTACACAACATGGTTTTAATTTCTTAACCCTCTCATCGAATCGAATATGACATGAATAACAGTTTTGTGTAAAAGAAAATATGAACTATTAACTCCAAATTTCTATTATTAATGTAAGTACACCTATTATCCACTGTATTACTTAATATTTCTGGGTCACCTGATGTGAAACTATCTGTCATGACTATACGAGGCTGTAGATCATAGATATTTGACATGAAATTAAACATATGAATTCAGTCATATGACTTCAGTATTTTATTTTCCAGATGAGCTTTAGTGAAGAATGATATTTGCTGAATTATGTATTTGGAACGGTTTAGCAATCGTGAAAAGATTATATCAATGTTCAATATTCTCCTTTGTCTTTATCCTTTGTCTTCAGAAATAACTTATCGGAATATATAGAAACTCATCTGTATTTGGTTTGGGAACTCTTTTGGACATTATTTTTTTTGCATTCATTCGTCATATTCATACGCCGCGTTATAAGCACCATCTTATAAGTAGTTTTGTATCCTATGAACATGTTTTATAATAAAGAAAAAATTATAATGACATTGACAGATTGGATATGTCTCTACCTGGCGAATTTAGTCACAATGCACAGATATCATATACGTCCACACCAAAACGTTCCATATCTATTGTAAGTAACCGTTTATAACATTGTGTATGGCGTAGGTATATGGCGTAGGTATATGGCGTAGGTATATGGCGTATGTATATGGCGTAGGTATATGGCGTAGGTATATGGCGTAGGTATATGGCGTAGGTATATGGCGTAGGTATATGGCGTAGGTATATGGCGTAGGTATATGGCGTAGGTATATGGCGTAGGTATATGGCGTAGGTATATGGCGTAGGTATATGGCGTAGGTATATGGCGTAGGTATATGGCGTAGGTATATGGCGTAGGTATATGGCGTAGGTATATGGCGTAGGTATATGGCGTAGGTATATGGCGTAGGTATATGGCGTAGGTATATGGCATAGGTATATGGCATAGGTATATGGCATAGGTATATAGCTTGAGCTGCGAACTATCATAACTCCTTATTGTCAATCTAAATATTCTTTGGAAAAATGATGGTAGAAAAATAATTCATCCCTCATTCTGAGTAAGCCAATATACATGTGAGCGCTGGAAGACATGTTTTTGATAAACATAAAATGTCTCCCTCTTTGTATTCCTTCTCCTCTGTTTGGAGAGGTTAATTGTCGAATGTGATGGATTTGTTAATGACTGAGATAATGATCTGTTATTAAATTAAGAATGGTATGTATGTGCTTGTCCAAGAGACAAAGACTGTAAGTACAAGTAGTGGGTGTTCCCTGAAGAGGAAGATTGTCATATCGCAGAAAGGTCAAGAAATTGAAATGTCTAGATGAATGTTGATTGAGCTCATTGCAGTGCCTGGGACTGAGAAAGTGGAATTAAAATTAAAATTAAAAGGAAAGGTTGTATAATGGTGTGTATATACTTTTCTTGAAGGGACGATAGACGGTTATACATATATTGTGTATTCTTTGAGAGTGTGTATTTTTTTGGAGAATGTATAATATTTTAGCTGTGCCCAATTTTGAGGAGAATGGCGTATCTGTGTGTATTACTTGTAGATGAATGTAACGCTGAGTAGAATTTGTCATCCTTGTAGGGGGGCAGTGACTCTGAGTCATTTTTGTAGGGGGTGTAAGTCTTAGAATGGTATGTCTTGTATGGGAGGGGGTGTAATTCTTCGTTGAATGTTTTGTCTTCTTGTCAGGGGAGTGTGACTTTGTGTATTACTTGTAGATGAATGTAACGCTGAGTAGAATTTGTCATCCTTGTAGGGGGGCAGTGACTCTGAGTCATTTTTGTAGGGGGTGTAAGTCTTAGAATGGTATGTATTGTATGGGAGGGGGTGTAATTCTTCGTTGAATGTTTTGTCTTCTTGTCAGGGGAGTGTGACTTTGTAGAATTGTCTGTTACCCTTGTAGAGGTTTGTCATGTTTGTATGAGAGGTGGGGGGGGGTGATTCTGTAGTAAAATGGTTTGTCAGGGGGGGGGGACTAACTCTTAGAAAAATCTGTTTACCTTACAGGTAAGGAGTTGTGACTCAGTGTAATGTCCTATTTTCACGGGGGTGTGTAATTCTTAGAATAGCCAATCCTCCATGAACGTGAGTAGCGGTAATTCTGAGTAGAATGGTTTGCTTCATTGCAGAGGGGTGCAACTCTAAGTGGTTCAAGGTAAGGTAAAGGTGTACTCTTTGGTATGTGTTCCCATTAGACGTGTGGTGGGGCGGGGAGGATTACTCACCGGAACTACGCGTAGACAAGGGAGGCTATGAGGAATGTTGTGTTTGTGTCAAATGTAACAATATGTATTCTCAGTTTGTATTCCTTTTGAATCAAGAGCATGTATAGAAATAGAATAGTCTCGTTAAATGGTATGTTTTTTGCATGTATGGTGTCGCTCCTAACATTGGTGGGAAAAGTGAAAAATGAGAGCTGGTTTTCATAATCTGTCTTCAATAACCATAAATTGTGTTGTACCTGACTGGGTGTTTTTCACCCATTGGCAATTGCGTTGAGGTTTACAAGATCTGTAAAAAAGAAATTAAATTAATATAGTCATTATCTGGACATCATCAGAAATCAATTCCTTGTAAAAAGCAAATCATTGCGCCCCCTAGAGTCGATCTCGTAAATGTTAAAGGGATTAAGCACCGATTTTGAAAAAAACGTTTGAAATTCACATATTGGTAATAAATGTATTTGTCTTTCATGTTTATAAACTTTTTGAAAAATGTATCCCCATCATTGTCTGTAAAACCTATTTGAACATGAACCTCACATATAGGCCCCTAATGAAAGCACACTCCTTTCTTGGCGTCATTTTTATGTGGAGTGTCATCATAGAGGCACTGAAAGGTAAAATGACGTCATAAGAGCATGGAAATATGCTTATGACGTCATGAAATGTATTGTCTTTTGAATAGTACCAAAATGACGTCAAACAGTGCTACCCCACTTTGAGCCTCAATTGAGATCAAATAAAGTTCACGCTACCCGTGTTTACCCGTCACGTGCAGCCATGGACTGAGAAAATCTTATACAGACTGTGCAACTTCTATGTCTTGTAGCAACTTTTCTTGTTGCTTGATGTCAGACTTTAGTACATCATGGCGTTCATATGTATATATACTGTTGCAAAATCAAGAAAACAGGATTGGTGCTTAATACCTTTAAGTACAGACAACAGATATGTGGAAAGTATATGACCACACCCTTGTTGTTTGATTATACTTATAATTAATTACTCATACTTATTCAGATACTTAATCAGGCAGGTAATACTTATAATTAATTACTTATACTTATTGAGATACTTACTTAGGCAGGTAATACTTAAAATTAATTACTCATACTTATTCAGATACTTACTCAGGCAGGTAATCCCACGATAACAAATTGCATCTTGAGCAAATGCTGACGTGGTAAATGGCGTGAGTTGGAGGAGGGCACAGTCTCCTTGAGATTGCAGGAATATGAAGCAGGAATTGGTGGTTTCCACAAGTTTGAAGCCCAGACAGTCAGCTCCACGGGACAAGCAGTAGTTAGAACAGGTTGTAAAACTGACAATGCTCAGCTGAGCCAGCGTGCCGGGCACTCCTACTGTCAAGCGGAAGCCGACTGCAAATATAAACTGTGACTGTCAAATATCGGTGATAAACAGAAAATAAAGTGAAATACGCCATACACTATATTGATTTCTATATCTGCGACAAATAGATGTTATGGAAATATTTTAATGGCCGATGAAAATATGAATGTTTGAGACGAAAAGGTCATGTTAGTGGCCACGAAAAGGTAGATACAAAAATGACAATTTGAGGCAAACTTTAATGTCAAGAGATTCAAATAAAAAGAATCGTTCTCAATTATGAAATAATTGTGAATATTATCAATAATCAAATAATTGTGTATTCTAAATACTTAAATAAACTGAGCTTAACTATGCAGAATTAATAGGTCTCAACACTTTCAGTTTAGGGATTTGAGAGGGGGGACAAATTGTAGGGAATCTCCCATTCTCACATAGTCTGCAGACGAGGTCGTTGGAGAAGGTGGGGAGGGTTGTTCCGAGGGGCGGCGCGGCCGTGGTGGTGGTGGTGGCGGCGGTGGTGGTTGCCGTCGCCGTGGTAGGTACCGCCGTGACCGTGGCCGTCGTGGCCGCCGTCGTAGCCGCTGCCGTGGTCGCATCGGTGGATACCGTCGTTGATCCGGTTGTAGCTGTGCTCAGTTCGGTGGTTGCCGCAGAAGCTGGACAAAATGAATCATTACAATTACTTTACCACCACCATGTAGAGTATCTATATTTTTTGCAAATACAAAACATATGTCCCAAGGGTATAATGTTCACGTTTTGATAGCCTCAACTTTGAAGCTTTACCCAGTCTCTGCATGGATGTTCTCCAGTTCATGACAGCTTATAATCTGCACTAGATTTGAATTGATTTGACTGTTCCTATCCCTTAGAGAATCCCTAAGAGAATGAGGCTTATTCTCAATGTTAATATACCAAAGATGAAAAACAGTTTTGGGATGTATGTGGTTGTTAATATTGTCTAGGCACTTACTGGTAGCTGAGGAACTCGCAGCGGTTGACGAAGTGGTCTGTGAGGCCGTAGTGGCAGCTGTGGTTGAGGCAGCTGTGGTTGAGGCAGCTGTGGTAGTGGCAGCTGTGGTTGCAGCGGTGCTTGATGCTGCAGTTGAGGCAGCAGTTGATTGAGTTGTGGAGGCTGTGCAATGCATAGTCATTTATTACAAAAACCAGTGAACTCATTATATCTATTTAAGGAAATTCAATTGATTAATAAATGTAACAAATTACCCGCTAGAGTAGTAATTAAAACTGTTTTAACTCACCTGCTGACTGAAATAATTGACCTACCTGCTGGTTGATATAATTGACCTACCTGCTGGGTGATATAATTGACCTACCTACTGGTTGATATAATTGACCTACCTACTGGTTGATATAATCGACCTACCTGCTGGTTGATATAATTGACTTACCTGCTGGTTGATATAATTGACCTACCTGCTGGGTGATATAATTGACCTACCTACTGGTTGATATAATTGACCTACCTACTGGTTGATGTAATTGACCTACCTGCTGGTTGATATAATTGACCTACCTGCTGGTTGATATAATTGACCTACCTGCTGGGTGATATGATTGACTTACCTGCTGGTTGATATAACTGACCTACCTGCTGGGTGATATAATTGACCTACCTACTGGTTGATGTAATTGACTTACCTGCTGGTTGATATAACTGACCTACCTGCTGGTTGATATAATTGACCTACCTACTGGTTGATATAATTGACCTACCTGCTGGTTGATATAATTGACTTACCTGCTGGTTGATTTAGCTGACCTACCTACTGGTTGATGAAATCTTGGAGTAATAATGAATGGAGGCGCAACGGCCAGTGTATTGCACATGGCGTCATAGAGACCCATTGTTTTAGACAATGGTTTCAAAACCCTTTGATGTTATCATAGTTGCCGACCCTCAGATCACAAAATTTTCAACTTTACAAATTTGACCAAAAGTAAAGTCTTTTAGGAAGAAGAGGTTAAGTTTAGTCATATAACATTACTTAAATCTAAAAAAACCAATATATAAGTTACTTGTTCAATCCTTAAAATTGGACATCAAAATCACATTCATAAAACAAAAAATTCAATAAATGATATGAAAATGTTATTCATCTGACCATATCTGCACATATAATATGTATTTCATCACAAAAATGACAGGGGATACTGATTAAACTATCATGAAAATGTTAGTGAAAAAAGCATCCTGTAGGATAAATAGTTCAGTTAAAAGTCACCTGTCACTTGAAACATGTCAGTTTATTCAAGATAAATAGATATGTCTATAATATATGGATAGGGTGTTCTTCTATGCTGATCCTAGGTATCAGCGCATATTTTGGCAGGAATAAAAGATGTTCTAATATATAGTATTTTTTCTTGTGAATAACATGATATAAATATTTTTTCTGCCAATTAATGCACTGTATAGGGCACATCATCTGCTCAACATTTGGAAGGTTACGCAACCAACATGAAGAGGTGGCATTTCTATGGCGTTATGTAACAGCATTAATCCGTTGGCTGCCTGACCCAGTTTGCCGCCTGACCCTTTGATGTGGTTAGGCATGTGTCTCTTTGGTTAGTCCCAGTGTAAGAATATATTTTTAGTAACAGCAATTTCAGGCACAGAAGTGTGAGAAGGCCAAGCAAGAAGTGAAGTTTCACATGTATCAATCTTTAAATAACTTTTAAATAACTATTAAATCATGTAAACACTGACTCCTCAACTCGATTCTGTGTTGTTTGCATGCAAAATGATAGTATATATCTTAATTTTGTTAAATTGTGATAAATTCCTGTGACAGAAACAAATAGAGTCATTTTCTGAACCTGAAAATGTCATAAGGTTATGATATGATTAAAACATCTCACTGTACTGTACCCCCCATTACAAGTTAACTTCATAAATAATGGGTGTATAAAGAATTTTTTTTAAAACATAATGAGCAAATTCAAATCTGACCTCCATTTCTGACAATTCCTTTGTTTTCAGGGGCTCGTGAAAGCCCCATTTTGGTCTGCTTGAACTGAGGGGTTCCCTGGGAACCAAAACGAGGCATGTGATCTATTTATAAAAGGAATTAGGGATTTCCCAGCACCTCGATCCTAACAGAAGTGATAAAACTGAGAAAGACATGCTTCCCTTTAGCACAAGATAACTCGACTTTGATTTATCATAGAAAAATAAAACTAAGCTTTCCAAACTCAGAAGAATATTCTGCATCTTTCATACGCGATATGTTGGCAGCTAAAATGACTCTAAATTGGTTTAAAATGGACATAAAAATAAATGACGCCATAAAAAACAGTGAAATAACGTCATATCACACATCAACTTGTCGGCAACTATGATATCCCCTTTGATCTTTCCCCGTCACCCCTCCATTCATTATTACTCCAAGATGTAATTGACCTACCTGCTGGTTGATATAACTGACCTACCTGCTGGTTGATTTAGCTGACCTACCTACTGGTTGATATAATTGACCTACCTGCTGGTTGATATAATTGACCTACCTGCTGGTTGATATAATTGACCTACCTACTGGTTGATGTAATTGGCCTACCTACTGGTTGATATAATTGACCTACCTGCTGGTTGATATAATTGACTTACCTGCTGGTTGATATAATTGACCTACCTGCTGGTTGATATAAATGGCCTACCTGCTGGTTGATATAATTGACCTACCTACTGGTTGATATGATTGACTCACCTACTGGTTGATGTAATTGACCTACCTACTGATTGATGTAATTGACCTACCTGCTGGTTGATATAATTGACCTACCTACTGGTTGATATAATTGACTTACCTGCTGGTTGATAAAACTGACCTACCTGCTGGTTGATTTAGCTGACCTACCTGCTGGTTGATTTGGCTGACTTACCTGCTGGTTGATATAATTGACCTACCTGCTGGTTGATATAACTGACCTACCGCTGGTTGATTTAACTGACTTGCCTGCTGGTTGATATAATTGACCTACCTGCTGGTTGATATAAATGACTTACCTGCTGGTTGATATAACTGACATACCTGCTGGTTGATATAACTGACTTACTTGCTGGTTGATATAACTGGCTTATCTGCTGGTTGATATAACTGACTTACCTGCTGGTTGATTTGGCTGACTTACCTGCTGGTTGATATAATTGACCTACCTGCTGGTTGATATAACTGACCTACCTGCTAGTTGATATAATTGACCTACCTACTGGTTGATGTAATTGACCTACCTGCTGGTTGATATAATTGACCTACCTACTGGTTGATATAATCGACCTACCTACTGGTTGATATAATTGACCTACCTGCTGGTTGATATAATTGACCTACCTACTGGTTGATATAATTGACTTACCTGCTGGTTGATGTAATTGACCTACCTGCTGGTTGATATAATCGACCTACCTACTGGTTGATATAATTGACCTACCTGCTGGGTGATATAATTGACTTACCTGCTGGTTGATATAATTGACCTACCTGCTGGTTGATATAACTGACCTACCTGCTAGTTGATATAATTGACCTACCTACTGGTTGATGTAATTGACCTACCTACTGGTTGATATAATTGACCTACCTACTGGTTGATATAATCGACCTACCTACTGGTTGATATAATTGACCTACCTGCTGGGTGATATAATTGACTTACCTGCTGGTTGATGTAATTGACCTACCTGCTGGTTGATATAACTGACCTACCTGCTGGTTGATATAATTGACCTACCTGCTGGTTGATATAATTGACCTACCTGCTGGTTGATATAATTGACCTACCTACTGGTTGATATAATCGACCTACCTACTGGTTGATATAATTGACCTACCTGCTGGTTGATATAATTGACTTACCTGCTGGTTGATATAATTGACCTACCTGCTGGTTGATATAACTGACCTACCTGCTAGTTGATATAATTGACCTACCTACTGGTTGATGTAATTGACCTACCTACTGGTTGATATAATTGACCTACCTACTGGTTGATATAATCGACCTACCTGCTGGTTGATATAATTGACCTACCTGCTGGTTGATATAATTGACCTACCTACTGGTTGATATAATTGACCTACCTACTGGTTGATATAATCGACCTACCTACTGGTTGATATAATTGACCTACCTACTGGTTGATATAATTGACCTACCTGCTGGTTGATATAACTGACCTACCTGCTAGTTGATATAATTGACCTACCTACTGGTTGATGTAATTGACCTACCTACTGGTTGATATAATTGACCTACCTACTGGTTGATATAATCGGCCTACCTACTGGTTGATGTAATTGACCTACCTACTGGTTGATATAATTGACCTACCTACTGGTTGATATAATTGACCTACCTACTGGTTGATATAATCGACCTACCTACTGGTTGATATAATTGACCTACCTGCTGGGTGATATAATTGACTTACCTGCTGGTTGATGTAATTGACCTACCTGCTGGTTGATATAACTGACCTACCTGCTGGTTGATATAAATGGCCTACCTGCTGGTTGATATAATTGACCTACCTGCTGGTTGATATAATTGACCTACCTGCTGGTTGATATAATTGACCTACCTGCTGGTTGATATAATTGACTTACCTGCTGGTTGATGTAATCGACCTACCTGCTGGTTGATATAATTGGCCTACCTACTGGTTGATTTTACTGACTTGCCTGCTGGTTGATATAATTGACCTACCTACTGGTTGATGTAATTGACCTACCTACTGGTTGATATAATTGACCTACCTACTGGTTGATATAATCGACCTACCTACTGGTTGATGTAATTGACCTACCTACTGGTTGATATAATTGACCTACCTACTGGTTGATATAATTGACCTACCTACTGGTTGATATAATCGACCTACCTACTGGTTGATATAATTGACCTACCTGCTGGGTGATATAATTGACTTACCTGCTGGTTGATGTAATTGACCTACCTGCTGGTTGATATAACTGACCTACCTGCTGGTTGATATAAATGGCCTACCTGCTGGTTGATATAATTGACCTACCTGCTGGTTGATATAATTGACCTACCTGCTGGTTGATATAATTGACCTACCTGCTGGTTGATATAATTGACTTACCTGCTGGTTGATTTAGCTGACTTACTTGCTGGTTGATATAAATGGCTTACCTGCTGGTTGATATAATTGACCTACCTGCTGTTTGATATAATTGACCTACCTGCTGGAGTGCCTGTGGTTTGTGCAGTTGGTGGGGATGGTGTAGGAGTTACCACACCTGTAAGATTTTCATATATGTCATCATCAGCATAACATCTTTAAGTTCCCAACTTATAGACAATCTTTAACTTAATAAATAACAAAACAATTTATCAACCTGGGAACAGTACGTTCCATTTGTTTGACAACAAATGCGGTGCCCAGGATTAACACGTACAATGAGATACGATCGTTGGGCTTACCAGTGCACTGGGCGTTGATGTCCTCGCAGGGGTTGGTGACCGCGATCACCCCGCTTCTCATGCCGGTACCCGGTGCGCACGGCATTGTGGAGAGCAGGTTGCCGTTCACACACCAGTGAAATATACACGGGTTTACGTCATCCGCGACGAACAGACTCATCCTCACGTTAGCAGGACAAGCTACAATATACATAAAACATAGTTACAAAAAAATCAGTTTTTTTAAACGTATTTTTTACGTGGGCATATTAACGGAGGAAGTTGGAATGTGCCTGGAGTAATTATAATTACTCCAAGATATGAGGTTGGTGAAATAGGTGATAAGAAATGCAAGGAAGGGTGACACAGAAGAGGAATATATGATAACAAATCAATTTCATGTGTACTTTTTCTATGTCAATTCTAGATTCTATTGTGATAATATCAATTTTCAGTTAGCTGTGCTAGTATTCTTTCTGACCAATTTCGTCTAGAACTTGTGACCATTCGTCATTAAAGATGGTGTTTCGATTTTGCTGTAAATGCACTTTTTATCATAAGGTGAGATTTTATGAAATATAAAGTCATTAAAGCATACATTATATATGATGGTGCTTTCTGCTGTAAATACATTTTTTTGCAATCAGAATAAAAAACACATGTTTTTCAATAAGTACTATTTTCTGGGAAGAAATATTATTATTAAGCCCTTCAAAACCAAAAAGTGTATTGATATAGCAATGATTTATGCAATAGAAGTAATTGAAAAAGAAATAATTTATGTAGTAGAAGTATTTGACAAAATGTTAATTTATGTAATAGTAGTATTGATATAGCGTTAATTTATGCAATAGAAGTAGTCCAAAAATATATATTTTATGCAGTTTAAGTATCTAACAAAGAGATGATTTATGTGATAGAAGTATTTGACAAAATATTAATTTATTTAATAGAATTGTTTGACATAGTGTAAATGAGTGAATGAAATGTCGCGAGTACTATGAGAAACGTTATCGTTACCATTCTGTGACTCATATTTGCTGTTCTCGGTCATTTTGAAAATAGTTAAATCAGCATTCATATCCTATCATGATAGAGGTCATTGCAGTTTGAATTTGGATTGTTTTTCAACCTTCATTATGATTTATGACATATGAGAGGGTAGAGAATCTGAATAGATGGTTTCCAACCCCCCTAACGCCATCCCTTGTCAAATGCTACATGATTATAATCTATATATTCAACTAGGCCAAATAATAAGATGTCTATAAGATATTACGAGTATTTTCAAATCAGAATTTCACATTTTACAGTGACTTATGATTATAAATAATACATTCAGGGCAGTGGTTTATCACTATGTTTATATTATGGCAGTAACATGGGTGAGAGATATATAACCTTTGCATACCCACGTCAGACAATGGACATAGAACAATGTAGTCTACATTCAGACAAGAGAAAAACAATAAAGAGAGCAAAAACAACGGACAGAATATGTGACCGGCACCACATCGCCGAGCACAACAACCTGTGTATCTACCTGTTCACATGGGACACGTCTACAAACACACGTGACCAGGGTCCCTAATACTGTAACTCTGTGATATATCGCCTTTCAATAGATTGCATCTGAGCTTAGGTTAAATGTTGTGTACAAAAACAGTGATTCAAACGAGTTGTTAAGACAACATAGCTAGTTAAATTCATTTCTTTTCAATCTAAGGGTTCGCCTAGGTGCAGTTTTCTTAGTGGCCCTGACATCCGGTTGTATTATTGGCAATAATGTTTTAACTTTTGTAGCAGTGTGTAGATATAGAACATTGGCATGAATTTTTGAATGACAGCATATTAAAAATATATCAATGTTGTATCAATTTGGTTTATTTGGTTTCTATGACAATAGTTTGTTCACAGCATGTGACCATAGTGATGTTCTGCATCCTAGGTGCTTGTTATTTATGTGTAAATTTAAATACTATTGGACCGACGAGGAAAGTTTAATATCTCTAGAATATATAACACGATTTCAAAATCCCTGATTTTCGAGTATTTAATTAGTGTAAACCTTTTGTCATCCGTTCATTTCTCAATCTATAGCTATATCTATTTGAATTGAATCAGATGTATTTAGGACGGCAGGAAGATTGTAGGATTATTTCGTGTAAAACCTGTTTCAGAATAAATGTCTATTTTATTGTTAACTCTTGTTCAGTGTAAATTCGCTGATATAAACTCTGTTTTTGTATAGTCCTGCTTTAGTGTAACTTTATTATATTCATGGAAATGTTTATAGGTGATGTTTATATATTTTGTAAATAAAATGCATTTGTCTGTTTAAGATTCCTGTCATCACGTTGTTTATCATGAAGTCTGATGGACTAAAAAATAAAAAAATATCTCAATACTGTTGGTAATCATCTTCGTATTGTTCATGGTACTGTACTTAATGAAATAGATGACAGTGCTATCTTGACATGAATGATGTCGATATAAAGATGACTAAATACCGCCATAAAGTATGCAATACATGCAGATATAACGGACAATCCTAGAAGAAATGGCCCGAGGTGGAGCGCTCAACCTGCGGACACTGCTCCGCCTGAACAGAGCAACCAAGTCACGTGACCTGCATTCTCCCATGCCGCCAGATTTCTAGGAGTAGTGCAGTGCATATTTTTTTAAACAATTATATGTATACGATTTGCAGGATTGGTTTGAATAATTATCTCAGGTAATTGGATCGTGCCAATGTAAATTGTGTAGATTGTAATAAATGATCATTAATAAATGGATTAGTTGCGTTTTAATTGTAAAAAATGTATCTCGGTCGATGTTTCTTAACGTTTGAATATTGGATCATGGTATTTTAGATATATAAATGATAACACGTGTCACAGACTTTGGTGACATATCACTTTAACATATCTGAAGGCGGGTATCTTATTTTATGATGGCAAATGATTGTCAGGGAGAAGCTCGTGATGGTACCTCCTTTTTACCCAAAAGAGGTTTGGTTCTCTCACTTTCAAATTAGAAAATAGAAAATTTAAATATACAAGGCCGTAAATACAATTCTTTTTAGTTACATCGTTTTTTAATGAATAAAATGTTTAAACAGCGGACGTATAACGAGGAGAGAGGATAGTTTAAAAAAAATCAAACTAAACAGGCTTAGAAATCGGGTAAATGAAATTTGTTTGTTCTGTTTTGTTTGTCTTTTTTTTCTTTTTTTTCTTCATCTTTTTCTCATGTTCATTAATCATAATGTTCACAGTTCATCCCCAGAGATCAGCGAGTCTCAATTACTACTGAAGTTTAGTATTTGTATATCGGATCTATTTTTTAATGTATATTTATATTTTTAATGTATATTTTTATTATAATAACATCATGACAATAGTTTTTCTCCTGCTTGTACTGACGGCTTTTTATAGAGTTAGGTTTGGTTTGGTTTGTTTGGGGTTTTACATCACTTTCAACATTATTTCAGTCATTTCGTGATGAGACCTACTTGTAGCAGCTGCCTCACTGAATTGTCACGTCGCATTATAGAGTTAGAAAAAATATACATCATGCTTGTTCACGTTCCATGTATTGTGTTTCTCAAATAGCCATTTTAGAAAGAGTTCATAATGTCATCTAGAGATATAGGATATTCTCCAACACCACTTAAAAATGGTATATTAAATAGATTGCCCAGGGTGTTAAACACCACCAGGCAACGAAGAATTTCACACCTCTCTGAGATTGTTTATAGTCCATAAGCTATAAACCGTCCTTGCTATTTTAATATATTAAAGAAATCATCAAGATTTGCATAAATGTACAGTTAAATACATGATATAACACTTTATTGATTTTTAAGGTGCAATGGGCACTACTTTACTGAAACATAATGGCAGGTTCATCACACTTTAAAGAGGCAGTAATTGGTTTTATAAGCATATGCTTCTCATATATAATTTATATTTATTAAAAGGCTATAAAGGATGATTAAGTAAACCTGGTGATATAATTCCTAATTAACGGTATAAAGTGGTGCGAATAATGCCCAAAACATAACTTCATTTTTTTGTATATTTTAAGATTAGATATGGACTCATCCTTATTCTAAAATGCAAATATCTTTTTTTTCAAACGGGCCCATTGCATTTTCGTCTTAATGATGAAAATATTTCCCTTTGTCACTATAAGTAAAGGTTAATTACTTTTGGTTAGTAAATCTCAAATAAACCATAAGAAAATATAATACTTACGGGCTATCATCACCGAAAGAATCGGGTTCCAAGAGGAGACTAAGAGTAAAGAAATTAATCCTAAATAATGCATAATGAAAGCTTATCCGTCCCTGTCCGGTCAGTGAGAAATGTGCTTTGCCAAGAAATCTCCAAGACACTAAGTGTTCATACAGTTACCTAAGTTGCACCTTGCCCAATTCGTTGAGCACGCATGCGCACATAACGGTTGCTAAGCCCTCTGGTGGCCCAGGGCCATCATTAATATCCATTGTATCACAAAGAATTCCTTCAGGCAAAACTGATGCAGTTGTCGTATTAAAATCACACTTATCGCGCGAGTATTTGCATGAATACCAGGCCTGAATATTCAGGGTATGCTGAGTGACGGTAGGCGGTATTCCTGGATGATCAGAGGGATGGGAGTGCACTTCAGCAGATACCCATCTCTATTGTCTTGCTCCATTAAGGTGTATCTAGGTAACACTCCTGCTATCCTGTGTCATAAGCAATACAAGTTCCACATACTGATGTATACACCGTGTGGGAGACTCATCAGATTATACATGGAGAATTTTGTATTTAAGTTAGTGGTTTTACCAATGAAAAATTTACAAATATAATCCTGTATAGATAAACAGAAAATATATAGCACCTCCCCATTGTTAAGAGTAGACGATTGGAATACAGTTGGAAACCTTATAGTTGGAACTTTTATGATTGGAATATAGTTGGAAACCTTCTTGAATTATTGACAAGCATTTCAAATATCATTAATGCGATCAGGTACAAGACATGAAAAGAACAATTTGAGAAATAATTTCAGAATTTTTAAACTTTATTGCAAATTACAGTAGAAATGTGGTTAAATAATCCCAAAATATATTTATTCATATAATTATTTAGCTATGTTCCACAGTACATATTTTATCGATGTCACCTGGTCAGTTAAAACTGTGTTTAAAAAAGTATTGATGTCTCATACCATATTTAATGGAAATAAAATGTTAGATTTGTTTTTGTGTTGTTTTTGTTTTTTGTTTATTGGAAAAATATAACATTACATATAATGTTACGAATTTACAAGAGTTGACAGTTACAGATAATAAAGAATGCTTCTGTGTCAGCCATGACACCTCCTCGCTCCTTATACTGATCACAGGCAAACAGGAGAAAGGTGCATCATTTTTTCCTTAAAGTGCAGACTGGTGTAATAATCGATTTTGGAAAGAAACCTGTGAGCAGTAATAGGGAAATATCATATTTATGTAAAAATAAACACTCAGAAATACAAGGGGTCTCAGGTTCACAATTGAATGGGTTGAAAAGGACTTGGAGTTTGAAATGGGTGTTTTGATTGTCTTAGAGGTCCTTCAAAGTGTGGTGGTTTCTTTATTAAGAAAACACTTTATGCATATCGTTTGTGTTACCATTTTCTGTGAAGTTCACATGCTGTATCCAAAATTGTTAATTGCTATTTCTATGTCCCTGTGATTATTTAAAAAAGGGTATTTCACACCTGTAGTGTTCAGAGTCTAGTTTTTTTCAAGTTATAGAAGATCCATCATTATTGAAAAGTTTACTTGAAACTTTAATGTAGGTTCTTGCCTTTGTTACTCTTTGGAAAAAATAGATGAAAATGGTGCTCAATTATTACAGGTCCGGTTTAAAATTGGAAATATTTCAAAAAATAAATGTGAAAAGAAATCAAACAGATGCAAGAAAATGGCAAAAATATCACTTATTAGAGAGCTATGTAGTTATAGGTATGATAGGATTCTTTAAATGGATAAAGTAGGAATGAAAGTATTAATTAAATACCTGATATTAGAATTAGTTTTCATGATTAGTTCTCTATAAATCAATTGGGCCTCCTGACATATCACTTAAGCTCCAACAATTTTCATTTGAAAAATAAAATTGATATGACTTGGTCTCACTTTTGAGGTCAGGAGGAGGGTATAAACATGGCTGCCAACAAGACTTGTGCATGGTGGGGAATATTAACCAAAAACAGCAAATAGAAACGCTTTGAACTATGTCTAAACTACACACGAGGTGAAACAATTGATAGGCTTCCATCAGAATTACATACAGAGAGCCAAGTCACAAAAATGACAGATGAAATTGTATTTTTTGGTGGAGATGCACCCTTATCAAACGTCCACCCATGGAGCCTTGAGGATGAAGGTGTCAGATATTATCTGTGTAATACTACAAATACTTCAAAGTGTACAAAGCATTTCAAGGATGATGAAGCTGTAAATAAAATATTGACAAGCAGTGATTCTATACACAAAAGAGCACACATCAAAATTTTCCATGTAGAAACATGGATAAAAGTCGCTCCTGTTGTCATGAAAACAGCCTTACTATTGAAATTTAATCAGAACCCAGTGCTAAAAGAAAAGCTGATAAATATTGGAACCAGAGTTATATGCGAGTCTAGTCCCAAATATAGCTACTGGGGAATAGGCATGAATATGAATGATCCAAATGTCAATGACAGATCGATATGGGGTCACAAAAAACTTCCTTGGTAAACTGTTGATGGAGGTTCAGAATTAAAGTGCAATTGTATAATGCTAGACCATCTCAGAATATTGTGAATCAGTGTGAAATTCTACAAGGTCTACATTCTGACCATAGTATCCTAAGCCAAGTATCCTAAGATTGTTTATTTGTTATGATACCACACTACAAAGGCCACGGGTCGTGGCGCAGTTGGTTAGAGCGCCAGCTTATTAGCGCCAATTCCTCTGTGGTGATCCAAAGGTCGTGGGTTCGATCCCCGGCCATGCCGTGATTGAGCTCATGATACAATTTCCCATATGAGCTGAGGCTCGTGCCTAAAGGGTTAACCCGTTGTCCTGGTAAATCTGTGACCAGGTGGGTTGTCATGTCATGGACCTGCGACAAGAAAACATTTTTTCAGAAATAGTAACAGAAGTATGTGAGTCAGATAATTCAGAACATGAGATTCTCTTTAGAATAAATGAAAAATGGCAAGTCTCCAGGAACACATTTATTAAAAACAGACTTCTATGAGTTCCTATGTCTCTACATTAATAAATGTTAACTTTAATACCAATAAAGACTAAAAATAGATTACCTTTACACAATTGAAGGCCAATTAGTTTACTGAACACTGACTACAACATTTCAGCCAAATGTCATGTGAAAAGACTGCAAAAGATTTTACCATCTATAATAGACAATGACCAAACTGGTAATATAAGGGCAGATATATTGGGAAGAATATTAGAATAATTGGTGATATTTCATTCTACATTGACAATGAAAATATCTCAGGTATTATTACTTTTAACTTTGGAGATAATTTTAAGAAATGGATATATATTATGTGTCATAACATCGAATCTGTACTTATTAATAGTGGCAACCATTCAGAATTTTTCAACCAAGAAAGAGGAGTACAACAGGGATGTCCTCTATTGCTTATTTGTTCATCATTGCTGCTGAAATGCTAGCCCATAAAATCAGAATAGAAAGAATAGTAGGAGACAAAACAATAAAAAAAGGATTAGCCAGCTAGCAGATGATACATGTTTTCTAACAAATGAACAGTCTCTTAAACATTTGTTACGTATTTTTGAAACATTTTCTCATTGAGCAGGTCTAAGACTAAATATGAGAATAACAAAGCCATGGATCTTTAAAAGGTTGTGAACACTGCCCACACATTTTGTCATGGATAAAAAAACATAATGAAAACCTTGGCGTTGTATTTTCCAAAACAACAGAGGATAACTGTAAGTGCAGCTTCAAGTCAAGAATTGTAAAACTTAAGAACTTAATCAATGTTTGGAAGCAACGAAAATTATCCTACAAAGGTAAAATAACTATTTTAAACAATTTGGCTTCGCCTCCTCTCATATATGTTTCAAGTGTCATAAATGCCCCAGAACCAGTCATCAAAGAGGTAAATGATATTACATTTGATTTTATATGGGATGGTAAAAGCCCAAAAATTGGGAGAGACACACTAAAATGGTTTTGAATGAACCACTCTAAAATATCAAATATATTACAATTTCAGGTGAACTAATATGTTAGAATGATTAGAGACAGAAAGGTATACACACTATTGGTGACATTGGAAATGAGAAATGTGTATTTTACAGCCTCAGCTCAGTAGAAAATATAATATTCAGTGTAATGTCTTTACTATACTACAGATTAGACAAAGCATGCCATTGCCATGGAGAGGTATGCTCAATAATGCTATTGCCAATGATAAAAGCAGCAATGGAGCACCAGGAATATATATTAAAGACAGCTACAAATCTATAGACAATTTAAATATTATTATTGGAGCTTCCTTGAGGCAAAAACATTTGTTCCAAGTTGTATCAAATGGTTAGGAATATATCCCAATTTAAAATATGCAGACTACCAAGTGTGGATGAGAATATTCAGAATGGCATTTCACTGCACAAGAGAAACCAAACTCCAGTCCTTCCAATACAGAATCATCCATCGTACTATATACAGCATGTAATAACTGGCTGTTTAACATCAGAATAAAAGAGAGTGGCAAACTTTTGTGATCAAGCAGATCTTTATATACTGTAATAAAGCTACACAATTTTGGAGACGTTTCTTTAAATGGTGGAATAGAAAAGGCAAAACACCAATTACAAATCTAAATGGTCCAAACCCGATATGAATCAATGTTCAAACAAACCTGGCCACCTTTTGGTGCTGTCACCTAGTGTTTGCCAAATTTTACACTTGGGGGCGTTTATGTTCCTTTTCATTAATGGTTTCAGTCTCTGACGCTTAACATTTGTTTATGTCTTGAGACAGCTTTATTGCATGAAATTGAACGAATTGCTTCTGACCACAGGCCATGTGATCAGGTAAACAGGCAGCCAATCGTCAAGCATGGCTGAGAAAATAAACTTTGGCTGGCTGTCCTAAATCTTCACAGGCACACAAACTGATGACGTTTAACACATCATGTCTGCAAAGATAGGGACACCGTCTAAATCTCGATCTGTCAAGAATGAGTTATCATCAAAGTTAAAAATGGCACACAACATGCTTTTCTTTGAAATATGCGCACAATGAAGTGCACTTGAAAACCAATTAAACAGAAGCTGGTTTATTCACACCTTTTTCGCTGTTGTGCTAACATGTTTAAGCATTTCTTTGATTTTGCAAATCTGTTAATTAATTCAATGTAAAGGTGTCATTTTGTAGTGATACCATTTTAGGGGCCACGGGCCGTGACGCAGTTGGTTAGAACGCAAGATAATTAGCATCAATTCCTCTGTGGTGATCCAATGGTTGTGAGTTCCATCCCCGGCTGTGCCGAGATTGAACTCATAATATAATTTCACATATGAGTTGAGGCCCATGCCTTAAAGCATTCATGAAACCTGACTTTCAGACACATTTTCTTTACATGAAATGAATATTTATACCCTAAACAGTGCTTTTATGTCGTATTACCCCAAATATTCCCTGTTAGCATCTTTCTGTGGCACTTGAAATTTGATCAGTTGTCTGCTGAAACCTACACCAGCAATTGAACACTTGGTCAACAAGCTTTGTTTAGCTGGTCTGTGATCTCGTGTAAACACCTAATGAGATACCAGTTGGGCACCTGTCCAGCTTAGGAAACAGGGTGGAGATGTTTGTACAATTAATTGCCTGAAGTATACTTCAGAACAACATAAGATTATTTTAATATTATTTGAATCAATGATATAACTATTTTATGGTTGTGACAAATATCTTATGTTTGTGAAAGATATATCATTTATGGGAAAAGTATACTATTTATTTGAAAAACATCTTATGCATGTGAAAACCTTTCTGTCAAAAAGAGAAGACATGACTCAAAGGCTGCATGGAATCCCCCTTAACTTAAAGGCCGTGATATTGAAAAAGTGACATAAAACCCTTTGATCACTGGTTTGGCCTTAAATCACAAGGACTTTGAATGGCAAAACTGTGAATGCTGATAATTTGTATCAGTGAAATTTATGATTTGACCCTCTTTGATGAAATTTGGGTTTTTCACACCACTTAATGGGAAGACATCAAAGGCTGCATGGATTCCCCCTTAAAGGCTGGTCTGTATAGAATTGATTTTTTTTTTAAACTTTTTTTTGCAAACATATATATAAAAAATAATGATTTTGTGTACAAAACAAAGATGATATTTGAGAGAAATACACATCAGAACATATAGAATTGAATTATTTTTTGCAAACGTAGAAAATATTAAGAATAATGACTTTATATAGAAGACAAAAATGAAATCTGTATATTGGGAATCTATTTAAGCGATATACACATCAGAACTTATAAAACTGAATTATCAATTTCTGCAAAATCTTTTTGGACATTTGTACTCAGAATCTCATAAATATTCATCTGTTTTTAATAATTTCACCACCAAAAGAAAACCAAGAAAGGGCACTATCATCTTGATAAGTGTTATCTTCAATTCATTCTCTAAATAGTGAAAAAAATGGCCAAAAATGTGTTGTTCCAATTTTGACAATTGGTAAAAAACACCTCCTGTGACTTACGGATCCCCCTGACAGTTCAAAGGTCAAGGTCACACAGCACACTTCCTGTCCAGTACTGGCAGTACTTGGTGGTCACAAAAAATCACAATACTCCGGGCAGATGTTTTTTTGTAGATTTCAGACAGATAGCCTGCATGTATGTCAATTTTAAGATCATATATTGTTTTCAGATACCTTAAACCACTGTAAAATCGCCTGGAACCTTCCAGGTTTCATGAATGCTTTAAGGGTTAAACTGTTGTCCTTGTAAGTCTGTGACTACACAGAATCCAGCGCAAGTCAATACAGAGATACTCAGAAAGAACTGACTGTCAATTCAGTGGTGAAAGAATATAAACTGATTTGTTTTGTATTGACAGTTGAACTGATTGGTCAATATATGTGCCAGACGCCTGGTTACAATTTATGACCTAATATTGGTCAAATCAGATTTGATGATATTTTTGTGACCAAGGCAAGTATTTATGACTCAGGAATTTCCAAACTTTGAATGAGATCAAAAACAGGGCAATGACTGCAGAGGTAGTAATTGAATACTACCTATGTAATGCAGGGTAAGTGATGTCACAATTGATGTTAAATTTGGTATGGAGCATATCCCAGCAACCACTTATAAGAGAAAATTAAAACTTGGTATAGAGAAATGTCTTAGGTCATAGCTGTGCCTCTTCATACTTTTTTAGTCATGTGACCCTTGACCTTGACACGTTGACCTTGGATTCAAAATTTGTGTACATGCAACATCTCAACCAGGAAAAGTGAATTAAAAGTACTTCATATCTGTTATATATCAACACCATGTCGAGCACCATATACAGTTTTTACAAATTTGACTTTTGACCTTGATGATGTGACCTTGACCTTTGTATTATTGTGCAAGCCATATCTCATGAACAATGAACAGGAGATACTAAATATTGTGCATGCATGGCAACCGCAAAAACGTTTGTCCCACATCAGACAATATGTCCGACATTCAGCCAGGCAATGTCAGAAGATTTATCTTCAATATCAGACATTTCAATGCTTATGTCCTTGAGTCAATTGTCACAAGCTATAGTAGGAATGGAACCCTATCATCATTGTGATTTTCTAATAACAAAGAATACAGTAGGCGATCAGAGAAATGAAAGTTTAAAGCACCCAGTGTTTCGTTGGAGGTGCGAGATTACTGTGCATATCTTTTAAATGCGTTAAAAGTGATTGAACTGGCCTGCAAAGGTTTGACATGGCGGCAGACAAATAGACAGATGGGAATGTTATACTTGGCCAGACTTTTTGACAAAACACCAGAAATTTCCTTGTATGCATAAATGTCAAAGAATTTTTTGAGTGAGACAATGTTAGTTTTGGCAGAGGATCCTGCTGGATAACTTCATAACAACTTTAGGTATCTTTGATATGTCAATGTGATTTTCTTTGATACATAGGCCGCATAATGATACCATAGAAATATTGCATTGGTAAGGGAAAAACAGAAAACCACAACCTGTTTGCCAGTTACATAGTTCATGTGTGTTCAGTTAAGTGAGCAGAGCTATTAATCCAAATTAGTCCAGTCAATATATGACAAAAAATGGCCTAACCCGGAACAAATTAGAACAGAAATGAAACTGACAGAAAATGTCTCAGAAGAGCCTAGGGAATAACATAGTAAAAGTCTACCAAAATCCAAGTAGTGGAACAATGCCTAATTTGCATAAATCCAAAATGGCCGACACACGGCAGGGCAAATCTTAAAAATTACATATCTTGGCTCCTATTTGACATATTTGAGTAATCTGAGAGTCTATTTTATGTTTTTTGGACATGAGGAATCCATTGGGAAACTTCTCAAATAGCTTAAATGCATAATTTGTACTCTTCCTATCAAAAACGACCTGTAAATGTAGAAAAATAACAGTCGAAAATTAGTATTTTGCTTGTATACTGAATTTGTTGGGGGGGTTGTTTGACTACCTGGTGTCATGCAACAAATCACTTCCATGCCATGAAAAGTGTGATGCCCATCAATTGTGCATAGATTGTGATCAACATTATCTGCAGCATACTGAACAAAGTTTCTACCAGAAAAACCTGGAATGTCTACGCCATCATAGACTGCTGCACTATATTCATATTTTGTGACTTCAGAATAACTGCATGAAAACCCAAGTTTATGCAAAGTATCATTAAGGAATTTCGATCCAAAATGATGGTGCAGTTGGATACCAAGACCTAGCTGCAATGGAGTTATTACTACTCTTGGACGAGCTGCCTGGACCAATGCTTGGCCAACTGATGCTACTCTAACTTTTGCACCAGCTCCTTTAATGATATCTGTTGCAAGAGGACCACTGAATCTGGCAAAAATAAACATGCAGCATCAGGTGAAGACATCTGATCACAGGCAGGATAAATTTCACGCTCATGTGACAATTTCTTTATGTCATTCATGATCAATTTTGCTGCAGTTTGAATTATTCTAAATTTTTCATCCTCTGAACTATCCTGCTTTGGGTTTGAATAAAAATCATGCAGGATATTGGCAGCAGTGCTCCAAATTGTAATAACATTGGGTTTTCCATTAATTTCTGTAATGATAACTTTATTTCCATAATGTTTCATAATTTGCTGTTTCATGTATTTGTGACTGTATGGTTCACTGTCTGTTCCAAACAGATAGTCTGCCATCTTCTGTGTCAGTGAGTTGATGGTTAGTTGTTCTTCATCATTTTCCTCTAAATACTTCATAACTTTCTCAAATGCTTCTTTCTGTAATTCCTGTTTTGGTCGCCCTATTTTAGTACTGATTTCTGCCTGCTTGTCACTTATTTGGAATTTGTGAGGAATTGACTTGCCTGTGTGGAAATTGGTGCTGCATGCCTGATGGTAGACAGCATCTGCAGAATGTAGGTCATGAACAAATTCCATTCTAGCTTTGATAGTTTTGGCCCAGTCATCATCACACTGTTCACAAACAGTGGCAATACTTCTGTCAAAGTCTTTCGTTCTAAATGGTATCAATGCATGCTCTTTTTTCTTTCCATCATAAATATCACCTTATGTGCAAAATATGCAATGTATCTCATACCAAATGATATTCACTGACTGCCTGTATAGAAACTGCAGTTATTTCAAACTGGCCTTCCACTGTGTTGAAAGAAGACAATTCGGACTGGCATAATGGAGAATTAATATTGAAAGGTATAAACAAGAATATGGCTTGGTTGTTTATTTTGTAATTGCAGATCAACTAAAAGAAGATCTATTTCACTGAACCTATTTCTAGAGATGATATGCAATATTTTTCTTAACATTTTAATGATATTTATACATTGATATTGTGACCAGGTTATATCTAGTAGTATTTAGTAGCCAATAGAATGATATGACCTGTGAATGTTTCTGTTCTAAAAGATCAAATATTCTCACAAAGACTAGAATTACTACAATCATATAATCTGGTTTGATAGAAAATATAAGTGGTGCCACCAGCCACCGGGGAGGGGGGGTCAATTTAGTGTATTACTCTATTTGCAAATGTTCAGCAGACTATGGTATAACTGGTTCAGCAAAGGACATCTTTGAAACACATATGTATGATATTTGAATGGAAACCTGAGCATTAGGCTCATTGTTTTTTTATAATCAGTATAATTTACTGCATATAATGCTGACAATGTATGAAAATACATTACAATAAACACTACTTATTTCCTTATCATGGCCTTAAAATTGTATATCAACAGCAAGGGTATGATATGATTTCAGTATGCAGGGAACCTTTAATCATTAAAAAAACCTGAATGCATGCATGAAATAGGATGAAACATCGATGAGAGGTAGCCATTTTGAATTTATGCAAATTAGGTAATGTTCCACTGAGTTGATTTTGGTAGACTTTTTATATGTTCATCAGGGCATCATTCTGAGACAAATAACACTAAAATGGTTTCTGTTCTAATTTGTTCTGGGTCATTTCATATTTTGACTGGACTAAATGGTGATGTTTATTCACTCATCGTATTGGGATTAAGATCAACACTCATGACATATGATCACGTGTCTGAATACAAAGTAATATTTGATCAAAATTATGTAACTGCACTTAGTAATATTCGCTATGACGTAGATACGTACAATGATGTAACCGCAAAGTATAATTATACATAAACGTCACAGACTAAACCATACATTGTCCATAAAGTGACTTGAAGGTCTAAAAAGCGCTTCTAGAAATCTGTACGGCAAAATTCATGTAATCTTATCTCCCTTAGTTTTATCTAAGATTTCCTGATTGCATCATGGTCCTATCGCTAGGATTGTGTGTTGGAGTGATAGCAGTGCTGGTGGGAGCGAGTCCGGGGGTTGGAGGAGATGCTGGAGTATTCGCCAGGTTACAGGCTCACCTGATGGACACCTACATCCGGGCAAAACCATATACGCAACCCTGGTATTTACCTTTACGTATATCAATGTCATTCTCCTTACAAAACATCATAGATCTCAAAATCAAAGAACAGGTTTTAACCACCACTGGTTTAAGGATTCTTTCTTGGAATGATCCACAGCTTGTTTGGAATCCAGAGGAATTTGAGGGACTGACTTATGTGACGCTGCCTGCCAATAAGATATGGACTCCCACTATAGTAGTTGGGGAACGTTTGGATGGGACATCAAATCAAGACACGGCTGACAACACATATGTTAACGTTGACTACGATGGCACTACCCTTTGGCCTGTATTTGCTCAATACCAAACAACGTGTACTTTGGATATGAGGAATTTTCCATTTGATCAGCAAACCTGCTACTTACATTTTGGGAGCGGGACTGACACCGACGCTTCTATGCTTATGCTTGACGGACTCGGCTATGTTGATTTGAGTAATTTTATTCCAAGCAATATATTTGAACTTGTTGATACCAATGTAACTGAAGTTAATTATAGAACGTTTCAAATTCTACAACTAGATGCAATGTCTTTTAGAGATTTGCGCATTTCACTGACTTTAAAACGACGGCCATTGTATTACCTATTGCATATTCTCCTGCCAATCATTGTTCTCTCTGTGCTGCCTCTTACAGTGTTTCTGCTTCCGGTAGAGTCAGGTGAAAAGATGGGATTTGGAGTGAGCGTGCTTTTGGCTTTTAGTGTATTTTTGCTCATATTATCGGATCTAACCCCAGAGACATCTGAGAGTATTCCTTTGTTGTCTTATTTCCTGACGATAATATTTGCTGTGTGCTTCATGTGTCTGATTGGTTCTGCTTGTGTCATTAATATTCACACGAGGGAGCCACATGTACCGATACATCCCTTTATCCGATCGTTGATATTTGGCTTCTTGGGGCCATTAGTATGTTACACCCACACCAAAGAGGAGACGTCTCCGGTTGAAAATGCCAGGAACCATCAAAGAGTCTCTGACGTCACAGCCGATGATGGAGTTGCCAGGCACAACACAAATCAGGAACCTGGAACTCTTTCCTCGTCATGGATCAAACCTAACTCGGAGGTCATTCTGGAACAGATTTTGTGTGAAATCAAGAAATCAAACACAGCAATGGCAAACGAAATGGAAAATCCAAAAACAAATTGGAAAGATGTGGCTTGTATATTAGACAGATTTTTCTTCGTCACCTTTTTTGCCATTGAGGTGTCAGTTATCACTATGGTTTTGGTGATGTGGAATTTATAGTATTACAATTAAAGATATTTATGACACAATTTGATAATTGCAGGTCATTTTTGTCTTATTGACAATAAAAAGTCTTTTTTTCTCGCAGTATACGTGAACATAAATACAAGCCGAAATAAACTGATCTTTAGCCATAAAACCTTGTTTTTTTATTTTTTTATAGAGATTTAAATCATTCATGAAATGAGATTTTCAAGCACATTTTCCTTGCATAATATAAACGATTGTGATCAAACGTTATTACCCATCATATTTCCTCTACATAAATTTCTGTGCCATTTGAAAGTACATACCTGTTGATACCAATGTAACTGAAGTTAATTATAGAACGTTTCAAATTCTACAACTAGATGCAATGTCTTTTAGAGATTTGCGCATTTCACTGACTTTAAAACGACGGCCATTGTATTACCTATTGCATATTCTCCTGCCAATCATTGTTCTCTCTGTGCTGCCTCTTACAGTGTTTCTGCTTCCGGTAGAGTCAGGTGAAAAGATGGGATTTGGAGTGAGCGTGCTTTTGGCTTTTAGTGTATTTTTGCTCATATTATCGGATCTAACCCCAGAGACATCTGAGAGTATTCCTTTGTTGTCTTATTTCCTGACGATAATATTTGCTGTGTGCTTCATGTGTCTGATTGGTTCTGCTTGTGTCATTAATATTCACACGAGGGAGCCACATGTACCGATACATCCCTTTATCCGATCGTTGATATTTGGCTTCTTGGGGCCATTAGTATGTTACACCCACACCAAAGAGGAGACGTCTCCGGTTGAAAATGCCAGGAACCAGCAAAGAGTCTCTGACGTCACAGCCGATGATGGAGTTGCCAGGCACAACACAAATCAGGAACCTGGAACTCTTTCCTCGTCATGGATCAAACCTAACTCGGAGGTCATTCTGGAACAGATTTTGTGTGAAATCAAGAAATCAAACACAGCAATGGCAAACGAAATGGAAAATCCAAAAACAAATTGGAAAGATGTGGCTTGTATATTAGACAGATTTTTCTTCGTCACCTTTTTTGCCATTGAGGTGTCAGTTATCACTATGGTTTTGGTGATGTGGAATTTATAGTATTACAATTAAAGATATTTATGACACAATTTGATAATTGCAGGTCATTTTTGTCTTATTGACAATAAAAAGTCTTTTTTTCTCGCAGTATACGTGAACATAAATACAAGCCGAAATAAACTGATCTTTAGCCATAAAACCTTGTTTTTTTATTTTTTTATAGAGATTTAAATCATTCATGAAATGAGATTTTCAAGCACATTTTCCTTGCATAATATAAACGATTGTGATCAAACGTTATTACCCATCATATTTCCTCTACATAAATTTCTGTGCCATTTGAAAGTAGATGAGTCTTCTTCTAAAATCCAAATCATTCATTGAACACGTTGTCTCTGTTTAACTTTGTTCAACTGACCAATGATAGTTACATGGCCGCATATTATTTGAACATATCCCTAATCTCTCTCAAATTTCCGATGAACTATATGATTTCATGAAAGCTTTAACACTTGAAGGGCGTTTAGCGATGCATTCTGTTCAATTTTCTGTCCTATTATACAGAGATACTTGTCCTGGTATCCATTATCCATTAATAAGAGTTGCCAATCCCAGTATCCATTGATTAGAGGTGTGAATGACTGTGTACATTAATTATAGGTACCTGTCTGGCTATCCATTGATTAGATATGCCAATCGCTGTGTATATTAATTATAGGTACCTGTCTGGCTATCCATTGATTAGAGTTGCCGATCACTGTGTACATTAATTATAGATACCTGTACTGGTATCCATTGATTAGAGTTGCCAATCGCTGTGTACATTAATTATAGGTACCTGTCTGGCGATCCATTGATTAGAGTTGCCAAATGCTGTGTATATTAATTACAGATACCTGTCCGGCTATCCATATATTAGAGTTGCCAATCGCTGTGTACATTAATTATAGATACCTGTCCTGGTATCCATTGATTAGAGTTGCCGATCACTGTGTACATTAATTATAGATACCTGTCCTGGTATTCATTGATTAGAGTTGCCAATTGCTGTGTACATTAATTATAGATACCTGTCCTGGTATCCATTGATTAGAGTTGCCAATCGCTGTGTACAATAATTATAGATACCTGTCCTGGTATCCATTGATTAGAGTTGCCAATCGCTGTGTACATTAATCATAGCTACCTGTCCTGGTATTCATTGATTAGAGTTGCCGATCACTGCGTACATTAATTATAGATACCTATCCTGGTATCCATTGATTAGAGTTGCCGATCCCTGTGTACATTAATTATAGATACCTGTCCTGGTATCCATTGATTAGAGTTGCCGATCACTGTGTACATTAATTATAGATACCTGTCCTGGTATTCATTGATTAGAGTTGCCGAACCCTGTGTACATTAATTATAGGTACCTGTCTGGCTATCCATTGATTAGCTATGCCAATCGCTGTGTATATTAATTATAGGTACCTGTCTGGCTATCCATTGATTAGAGTTGCCGATCACTGTGTACATTAATTATAGATACCTGTCCTGGTATCCATTGATTAGAGTTGCCAATCGCTGTGTACATTAATTATAGGTACCTGTCTGGCTATCCATTGATTAGAGTTGCCAATTGCTGTGTATATTAATTATAGATACCTGTCCGGCTATCCATTGATTAGAGTTGCCAATCGCTGTGTACATTAATTGTAGATACCTGTCCTGGTATCCATTGATGAGAGTTGCCAATCGCTGTGTACATTAATTATAGGTACCTGTCCTGGTATCCATTGATTAGAGATGCCAATCGCTGTGTACATTAATTATAGGTACCTGTCCTGGTATCCATTGATTAGAGTTGCCAATCGCTGTGTACATTAATTATAGGTACCTGTCCGGCTATCCATTGATTAGAGATGCCAATCGCTGTGTACATTAATTATAGGTACCTGTCCTGGTATCCATTGATTAGAGTTGCCAATCGCTGTGTACATTAATTATAGGTACCTGTCCTGGTATCCATTGATGAGAGTTGCCAATCGCTGTGTACATTAATTATAGGTACCTGTCCTGGTATCCATTGATGAGAGTTGCCAATCCCAGTATTCATTTTTTATGAGTATTTCCTTTGAATCAAATCTTAAAAGTATAGACTCGAAGTTATTATTTTCAGGTGTTACACTTCAGCAAAATACAACGGTCTATAAAGTACTTATACTCTAATGACGAAATTTAGCCTAAAACTGAGAGCCTTATTTATCAAAATAACAAAAACCTTTCCTTCGAGTTTCACATGTTTGTCTTTAAAAGAATACTGTAAAGGTATTCAATTTTTTTGATAATTATTGCTTAAATATTGGGTTTTTTATGTTATGCAGAATAGTAATCTTTCGGACAAAAATCCCAGTAAAGAATCCCAGCAAGGGACATAGTCTATGCTTTGTAAACCGCTGATACTACAAAATCAGGTGAAAATTGTAGCAGTTAATTATATTTTTGAATGAAAAATTCAGTGGCTATTAATAAATTCCATAACAAAATCAATTGAAACATTTAGCGGTTAACAATAAATTGTTGAGATTTTTTATATTTTTCCAAAAACATCGGTAGGCTCCTGAACTTAAATGAACATCACAGTTCGATAACACAATAGATGTATATATGCAAGCAAAGCATTTTCTTCATAGATGATGATGATATAAATAAAACACAAATTAGTATAATTTCATAATCATTTTTTATGACAAGGAGTTAATCCCATGGCATGATTATTAAGGGATGTTGAGTTTGTGATTACAATAAAATATGCATTCTAAGAAAATTGAAGACAAATAATAAATTGCTTGCACACAGTTCAAGCCATCAATATCAGAGGATGTTTTGATGACCTCTTAGACGGCTTCAAGCTAAAACTTGCACAGCGATCACATTAAATCTCTTTGTTGTGTACACGTAGCAAATATGCAAGCCACGTTTCCTGTCAGAGGCCCTCAATACACCCCACCTTTGTGTACCAAACCTCTTACCAAACAAAACTTCGCACAAGTTGAAATGACATATTACAATGCTTTACCTGGCATAAGTCAGTAATGAATAGTCCTTCGTGATATTTGGCTTAAGGAGCAGTGTGCAAAGAGTTACCCCAATAAGCCGGTAATCTAGAACTGAGACAGGACATTTTTTTCTTCTTTTTTTTCTTTTTTTGATAATATTTATTCATATTACAAAATTACCAATACATAAAGTGAGATATATAAAATGAGACAGACAATTTATTTATTTATTTATTTATTTATTTATTTATTTATTTATTTATTTATTTATTTATTTATCTATCTATCTATCTATCTATCTATCTATCTATCTATCTATCTATCTATCTATCTATCTATCTATCTATCTATCTATCTATCTATCTATCTATCTATCTATCTATCTATCTATCTATCTATCTATCTATCTATCTATCTATCTATCTATCTATCTATCTATCTATCTATCTATCTATCTATCTATCTATCTATCTATCTATCTATCTATCTATCTATCTATCTATCTATCTATCTATCTATCTATCTATCTATCTATCTATCTATCTATCTATCTATCTATCTATCTATCTATCTATCTATCTATCTATCTATCTATCTATCTATCTATCTATCTATCTATCTATCTATCTATCTATCTATCTATCTATCTATCTATCTATCTATCTATCTATCTATCTATCTATCTATCTATCTATCTATCTATCTATCTATCTATCTATCTATCTATCTATCTATCTATCTATCTATCTATCTATCTATCTATCTATCTATCTATCTATCTATCTATCTATCTATCTATCTATCTATCTATCTATCTATCTATCTATCTATCTATCTATCTATCTATCTATCTATCTATCTATCTATCTATCTATCTATCTATCTATCTATCTATCTATCTATCTATCTATCTATCTATCTATCTATCTATCTATCTATCTATCTATCTATCTATCTATCTATCTATCTATCTATCTATCTATCTATCTATCTATCTATCTATCTATCTATCTATCTATCTATCTATCTATCTATCTATCTATCTATCTATCTATCTATCTATCTATCTATCTATCTATCTATCTATCTATCTATCTATCTATCTATCTATCTATCTATCTATCTATCTATCTATCTATCTATCTATCTATCTATCTATCTATCTATCTATCTATCTATCTATCTATCTATCTATCTATCTATCTATCTATCTATCTATCTATCTATCTATCTATCTATCTATCTATCTATCTATCTATCTATCTATCTATCTATCTATCTATCTATCTATCTATCTATCTATCTATCTATCTATCTATCTATCTATCTATCTATCTATCTATCTATCTATCTATCTATCTATCTATCTATCTATCTATCTATCTATCTATCTATCTATCTATCTATCTATCTATCTATCTATCTATCTATCTATCTATCTATCTATCTATCTATCTATCTATCTATCTATCTATCTATCTATCTATCTATCTATCTATCTATCTATCTATCTATCTATCTATCTATCTATCTATCTATCTATCTATCTATCTATCTATCTATCTATCTATCTATCTATCTATCTATCTATCTATCTATCTATCTATCTATCTATCTATCTATCTATCTATCTATCTATCTATCTATCTATCTATCTATCTATCTATCTATCTATCTATCTATCTATCTATCTATCTATCTATCTATCTATCTATCTATCTATCTATCTATCTATCTATCTATCTATCTATCTATCTATCTATCTATCTATCTATCTATCTATCTATCTATCTATCTATCTATCTATCTATCTATCTATCTATCTATCTATCTATCTATCTATCTATCTATCTATCTATCTATCTATCTATCTATCTATCTATCTATCTATCTATCTATCTATCTATCTATCTATCTATCTATCTATCTATCTATCTATCTATCTATCTATCTATCTATCTATCTATCTATCTATCTATCTATCTATCTATCTATCTATCTATCTATCTATCTATCTATCTATCTATCTATCTATCTATCTATCTATCTATCTATCTATTTATTTATTTATTTATTTATAATTATCAGAAGCAGTTGGCATCATTTTGAATATTTTGTGATATACAATGTGAAAGAAATATTGATTTAAATGTAGCATTTTTATGGGCAAGCATTGTTCTACAAAACGTACGATATCTGTAAAGTACATGATGTACCGTTTCAATTATTGTGCAATATGAATAAAGGTTTGACATGAAATAAGTTTCTCTGTATAATTCATGTTTTCTAACTGATCTCATGTATGGAATAGGAAGTATTTTTCTCAGGGACCAGTATATATTTCCATGAGCTTTCTACTTAACCACGACATTCCCCATCACCTAAACATAGAAATCACGTAGTTATACATATATATAATTGTACTGAACACAATAAAGAGAATACAATTATGCGAAACAATTATGTGAAACATCTCGTCCATCACGAAAATGTGACATAGAATTTCCAATGTTTAAAAAATTATATGACTTTGGAATTCTCTAGCTTATGACTTTATATGACAATGAAATTCTCCAGGTGCAAGTATTGCAAAGGAGGATGATTGTCCGATGATTTAATCTTCAGCTGACTGATAGCGATGGATTTAAAATGGTTATTACAGCTATCAATATATGTCATTATCTCAAAATATACACACAGCTCACCAAAGACAGGTAAGTGCAAATCGGAGCACATAATACGCCCTGTGCACCGTCTCTCCTCGAATAAGCTTTTATCTTCTAGTTACATATTGGCGTTATTTCCTGGGGAACCAGGAAAAAATAGAAAGCAAATTTCAAAGGAAAATACCAAGAAATTAGGACTACGTAAAATAAAGAAAAGCCCGGTTGACTATGAAAAAAAATCAAATTACAACGGACCATAGAAGAATTAATCCGAATCATCAATGCTTCAGTCACACAATAGCGGAATTGTCAGAACTAAAAAAAACAACAAAAATCAATTAAGTCATGGTAAGTCTCCTCGCATTTAGTCTTAAGATTCCAGCAGTCGATGTGTTATTTATTGCTCTTCAGAAATTATTTGGTAATTGCCAGGGCTTTGGCAAAGGTTTGGAAATGTTTGAAGCATTGGTCATATCTCAGAAAGATTTTAATCGTATTGAGTTGTCGTAGTTCGTTGCAGCTTGTTTTAGCTCTATTATGGTTCGTACTGGTGCGTAATGATTCTTATTGATCGTCATGGTTTGATGTATAACATTTAAACATAGAATATATATACTTTGACAGCCTTTAACTTGAACATATTGTGCACATATTTGCTCATAGGTTCAAATGTTCTTCACAATTCTGATCTATTATGCCGCAAATTTGAATTTTGAACTCTTCCTGAAGAACGGCCAAACTCATATTCAAGATATTTAGTTTTTCGCGCAATCACATCGCATTGTAAGTTGGGCATTACGATCACAAGCTTGTAAAATTATCATAAATCTGCATAACTGACCACAAACTGACTGATCACTGCAGTCTTCCCCTACAAATACATTTTTATTCGCGTGACAATATATATCTAGGTCATTGCAAACAAATCTTCCGCAACATCTGTTATGAGGTCTTCGATAAACATTATTTGTTTGTTTGTGTGTTTGCAGAATGTCTTGGCCACAGTGGGTTGTACATATCGGACATGACGAGTCAATGTCGCTACATACAGTGTATCTGGTCCTACCCCTATGGTCCATACCCTTGTGCCCCTGGAACCGGAGTTCCCCCCAACTACAAGGGGCACAAGAATCCGTGTACTGAGAACATCCCTGTCTGCAGAGGTATCAAAATATGCCATCAATATTGTCATGATCAAAACATAAATTTGAGCAAGGAATATATATGGGTTTTATCAATCTCAAACCTGTATTGTGGGGCATTTGACATACTGTGAGGCATTTATAATACCCCACTTTTCATAGTGCAGCTGCTAAGTCACAGTTACATAAGTAACCTGGACAAGGCCTTTTGGAACAATTATGTCTGAAACACATATTTATACAACCAGGCTATAACTATATAAATCACTGCCATTTTGTGCCCTCGTGGTGGATAATGACATTAACGCCATTGATGTGAACGTTAGATTTGTGAAGTATACAAAATAATTTCAATATTAACACCAGATGGCACTCTCCTGTTACACACAATAAGGTATGATATTGGTACCCCATAATGAGATCTGTACCAACTTCTAAATGCACACACACACATTATGTTCCAAGAGATATTTCTAATTATTGCCATTAAACTTGAATTCTATGAATAAAATAATTTGTATTTATTTTTACAGGAAACTATGTTTTGAATCCTCTTCCTATACCACTCAAGCGAGGATATGATTTTTCACTGGATGATTTTCAGGGATATGATGGTAATATCATAAGTGTAGCCAAGAGGGCCGATACTGGGCGACAGTACATGAGGCCGCAGTCCAAAGTAGCGGTCCTCCCGCCTGATACCTCCACAGCTCACAGTCAGCAATATAAAGAGAAAAATAACTTCTCATTGAAAAGAAGTGAGTCTTTGGACAGAGTGGAGTCCCGAACATTCAATAATTGGAAAACAGAGAACAGATTTGGAAGGTCTGGTGTATACCTGGATACAGCACGAGGTAAAACATGGAACAAACCCGATGACACAGTCTTGGCCAGTTTAAATAGGGCAAGAATCTATAAGAAACGGTTGATATCAAAACGAGGCAGATTTAACCGGAAACAACCACACCGCAGGAGAAACGTCTCAAAAGGCAGCGGAGTAATTGCAAATGGCTACAGTAAAACATACTCACTGGCCACAGATATGCCTAGCAAACGATACCGTGAACGGCCAGATAGATACCACATAAACAGCAAAACTCTTAACCCATACAATGACAAATATTACCCTAAGTCAAAAACACCTAATTATCTCATAGGCCTGTTTTTAGGATAATTCGGGCATACATAAAATTAGACTATTGGAGTATTTTGATATAGCCCCCTGATATTCTATTTTAATCTGGGTTGAAACTTAATTAGAAATGTGAATCCGGTAGCCTGTTGAAAATGATATTTTAGATGACATTTGATAGATTTTGTAGTTTAACTCTGATTTATTGAGAATTTTATAGAATTTGGTAGGTTTGAGTACAAATGAAGGGCAACTGATTTGTCACAATAAAAATACGTCTTTATACATTACATCAAAGCCTTATGCATTTCATTATAACTTTATCAATTTAAGAGCTTTTAAAACTAACGCTTCAAGGCGCATACATTCTGTTATATGACAGGTTTACTACTCATAACAACACCAATATAGAATTGTATCCCATTATGTCCATAAAAGTTGTTGAAAGGATAATTAGGGTCAACAAGCTATCAACATAAAAGTTTGTTCACTTAGATATAATTTAATGTGTCTGAAATCAAATATAATATCTCTGTATATTAGTACAATTACAACTAATAAGCTAACCCTTTTTCCCCAATGACTTCCATTCGGTTGTGTGACATTGCATTATTTTGAACATATCATTTTTTCTATTAATGTATTCTGAATATGTTGTGTTCTAATTCGATAGATACATTCTAATATATTGAATTTAAAATGCACTTTAAAGAATAGATAATGCAGGAAAATGTCTATTCAAGCTTGCATGACAGTTATGTGATGTGAGGCAAAACATAATGTTTGTTATTATTATTTACAAGTCATTATGTAAAAATAATAGTTGCATCATGATGTCATGTCAAAGTTATTAGACATGCAGAATATATCTTTGGACGTTTCGTTTCCCTCAGGCCTGGTTCGTGTTCTAGGAATATTTAACTAACTCTCCATACCATATTTTATTGCGGTATGTGCCAACTGCCATATCTGATTGTTAATTACGCTTTACATGAACCAAATATGCAATGAACTGACAGGCTTGGGCTGGGTGTGAATAAGGAATCGAGCGCTCTCAATTTATTGCCATTTCATATCTTATTATTAGTATTCTAATCAGGCGTAATGAGACACACTATCTTAACGTAGTCATTTTCAAAACTGTGAATGATGACAAAGGCAAGTTTTAGATATACGATGGAGATGGTTTTCTTTGCAGTGCTGGTATTGATTGAGTTGTTCTCCTGTCAGGGTAGGTATGATTTACGTTCAATTGTTATCATATAAGTTATTATAACTGTAAATGCATACGTTAAACATACGCTAAATCTATTATGTAAACAGATTGATTTAAGCGTTGTCGCCTTAAGTATGAAGTTCCACGATTAGCAACTTATTTTGTTGCTTAATTTTAAGAGAATTCCTTTTTTATCATTAAAAAATACACATATCCCTTTTAAATATCATCAATTGCAACATATCTGGTACCAGAATATCAGGTCTCAGTCAACAATTGTGATTGTAAAAGCTGGAAACCAAGATAGCTGAAAATAAGTTGAAGAATTGCCTCTCGGCTTTTGAACCTATTGTTTCTGTTTAATGGTCATTTATGTCTTAATCTTCAATGTTTACATAACGTTGTCTTTTATAAAAGAACGTTGTCTTAACGTTGTCACAAAAGTTATCTTTTATGATTAAATGATTCCTTGTTTTTTTGTTTTTTATTCCCATGTTATAGTCTCCGGTGCTGATATAGTGAGAAGCCGTGAGAGGAGAGCAGTGAGTTTCCATTTTAATGATGATGACGGCCATAACCATAGACCATACAGTCATGGGTATGGCAGCCACGGTGGGGACGGCGATTACCTGTTTCACAAAGGACATCATCTTGATGGAAATGTTGTTATAACAAACCACGGCCATGGTAGTCAACACCATGGCAACCTACAAATCAGAAACCTGGGCCATGGTTTATCAATAGGCACCCATAGCGCCAGAAGGAGTGGATATGGTCATGGTGGACACTCCCACGGTGGACACAGTCATGGTGGACATGGACATGGTGGATATGGTGGACACAGCGGACACAGAAGTGAACATCGGCAAGGATATCGTGCCAAAGCTGTTGGATCTGATATCCTGGGCGGCCTACCTTCTAATGTGGCATTTGCCAGACAACCTGCTAATGACCACGGACCAGCTAATCTTAACCCTGAGGTCCCAATCTGGTAGATGAACTGCCTAGAAATCTCCCATCACGTATGGCCAGGCTTGAAAATGAATCTCACATCCAATTTCCTTTGCACAAGGACTATTTTCACATATTTTTTGTCATATATGTATACGGGTAGGCAGGTTCCTCTTCCTGTGCAGTTTCTGAATCAGGTATAACAACTTCCTATCCAAACTATATGGAAGTGTTTGTCATTAACTTCCAATTGTTTTCAGTTTATAACTAAGTGAACATAGAACTTCTCATTAACAATTCTTCACGTGTATGGCATCATCTTAATTGTAAATGTTATTTGACTTTTTGTTATTAAATTAATGATAGATAATAAATGCGGACTTGAATCTATTTCTTGCCATTGGAACTCATCCACCTGATCCAGTTATGAGAAAAATCTATAAAACCTCCAAAACAACCAACATTTTACAAATTTACAAAGAAAGATATACTTGAGATATGCTACAAATTTTTTTTGAAGAAATCTTCATATCGTGCCCATGCGTTGGAGACTTTTTTTTTCTGTTGATTATAGAATGAGAAATAATTTCTGTGGGTGGATTATTGATAGTGAAAACATCCATCAGTTTGGGATGGTTTCTACATCTCTAATGTTTAAAGATTTCACGAAATCAGATCTTCAAACACCTTTTCCTTGCAAAATATAAATGTCTAACTTTAACATTATATTACCCCAACATAAATGTGTGTGCCATTTGAAAGTAGGTTAGTTTTCTGCTAAAATCCATTTTACCAGTGATCTTGTATAAACACCTGCAAAGTAAAGGTTTACTAACAATATGTCACCTTCAGAATGGGACACTGGGGTGATCACAAAAGCCTGTTTTGTGTATTCGTGTTTATCTATTAGTACAGGCTTAACAACTTAATGGACCGCAATAATGGTCACGTGGGTACAGATATAATACTGGGCACATTCTACCAGGGGAGTTTACCTTGGTTGATTTCATTGAGATAGCTTTATTGTATTGTATCAGAGTATCATAGCAACCTATGATCTAAACATAGCCCCCAAATCTCTATTTACTCATCTATGACCAAATTGAAAATTTCAAACAATTTCAATAAAATCAGCTAGTTGATCTGTGGTATTCAGCAAATCAACCCATCTGTATGACATCGAAATCCACTCTGAAACTATAAATTAATACACAAACAAATCTCCATATTTACACAGACAGATTTGTTTGTTTGTTTGATTGTTTGGGGTTTTTCATCACTTTCAACATTATTTCAGTCATTTCGTGACGAGACCTACTTGTAGCAGATATAGTGCTGCCTCACTGAATTGTCATGTCGCAGGTCCTTGACATGACAACCCACCCGGTCACAGATTTACAAGGACAACGGGTTAACCCTTTGGCACGGGCCTCAGCTCATGTGTGAAATTGTATCATGATTTCAATCTCGGCATAGCCGGGGTTCGAACCCACGGCCTTTGGATCACCACAGAGGAACTGGTGCTAATAAGCTGGCGCTCTAACCAACTGTGCCACGACCCGTGGCCCTACACAGGCAGATCAACATGACCATGAAGCAAAGGCAATAGACAATTTTGCATTTAAAAAAAATCCAGTGTAAATTTTAATTAACCTTTTCACTGGGCGTAATATGAGAAAATATTAGGCCATAAACCAACATCTTTATGTTTTAATCTTATTATAATAACTGTTGAAATGTTTCACAATAACTTGATTTTATTCTGTTGAAAATTTTCACAATAACTTCATTTTATTCTCAGCTCAAATGTATTTCCATAACACATTTCATGCATTGCGATATTGAGATGTCATATAGATGCGATAAGACTTTTTAAAATATCTATGTATTTTCACACACAGATTAATAAAACAGATACATTTAACATTGATTACTTAGCCTTCAAGCTCAAAACGATTTGCATATTCAAAATGTAGGTCAACTGGAGTGCCTATTTTACCATCAAATAATCAATTTGTATTTCAAAACACCATGATTACAATCAGATTGACAATAGAGACCTTAATCAACCCCCAAAGGTATAACGTGATATTTATGTAAAATAGAAAGTCCTGTGAATATTGTCAAATATTAAATATGTACCTTAATTATCTAAACAGGTTCAATAATAGATAAGCAAAAATGCATACCCAAATTATAATGATAGTCAGTCATAATCCGAAAAACCGTTAATATCACCAACCCATCCTGGGGCTATGACTATGGTCACCGTTGGGTTCAAATTGTGTTTTATTGCACAGGATTAGTGTGATAATCGTTCTTGTCATAGCAGGATATATACCTATTAGATTGCAATTTGATATTTGGGTGTGTATTTATACTAGTTAAATTTAAATGTGATTTCACATATCAGGAAGATAATATATATATAATCAAAGAAGAAATGCTGAGGAGATGAATATCTTTCTGACAATATTCTTAATGGACATAACATTAATAAGAGGTAAGAATTATAATTTCTTTTGCTGTAATTTACATGCGGCATCTCTGCTTTATGACAATATTATGTTAAAATGACATTATGATGCACAACATTTGATAAACATGATGTGTTTTGCCAAAGATTAAAATGTCTGCCAATGAAGATTAAGAACCTGGGTGATCATCAAGCATTGGGGAATAAAAATGAGAATGGTAGAGCATTTGAAGATCTTGTGTTGGCGACAAAATCATTTCTGATAGCGGTAGCCAAGCTGTGGAAGCAGTACAATCAAAATGGCTGATAATCGGTTGAAAATGCCTTAAAATCTCTCAAAGGCCTACCATGACCTGTATATACATATATATCACAACTTGAACTTTATGCATCATTTCAGAAGCACCGTTTAGATATATATAGATTTGTGAGATCTATCTGTTAGGAAGCATTGATCATTTCAAGAATTGATGTGACACACTTAAGCTTGCCTGTGATTTGTATGAAAGTAATTAAAGAAATATAATAATATCATATGTTGGATAAACCTTTATACCTATATACCTATATATACATATATATAGATATTTCCATTTGAAAATGTCAATTACAGATGTTTGTAGTTACAAAATGTGTAAACCTCGGTTCTAGGTGCTTCTTTTAGAATATGTATGGTATTGAATTTCATTATTAATTAACTATGAGCACAAATACATTCATAATCTCCTGTTTCCCTGAATGATGTATGGAGTGAAATAAGACTTATATAAAGATATAAAGTTAATATCAAGAACATGAAAGGTCACATGATTACATTATATTTCAGTCTCAAGGGCACATATTGCCAACAACCGAGCAAAGAGAGCCGTATTTTCATTCGCCGGAGGAGTATTTGCTGATGGGGATGTGCTGAGCCCCGGAGATGATTCCTATATGTACCACCGGAAACCCAACCAGCATGACGGCAATATTATAGTCACCAACCATGGAAACGGTCAGGAGAGACAAGATGGAGATGTGCTCTTCATCAGAGACTATGAGGAGGGTGCAATAGGACACAATGATCTGTACCCTCCCGGGCATGATGATGACAATACCGGGGAGCAACAGTTTGAAGAGAGGAGGTTACGTGGGGCACGGAACGTGGCTGATACCCTGGGTGGAGATATGATAGGGGGTATTCCTTATTTCCCCTTCATTTAGGATATGGCTGATACCCTGGATGGAGATATGATAGGGGGTATTCCTTATTTCCCCTTCATTTAGGATATGGCTGATACCCTGGGTGGAGATATGATAGGGGGTATTCCTTATTTCCCCTTCATTTAGGATATGGCTGATACCCTGGGTGGAGATATGATAGGGGGTATTCCTTATTTCCCCTTCATTTAGGATATGGCTGAATCCCTAGGTGGAGATATGATAGGGGGTATTCCTTATTTCCCCTTCATTTAGGATATGGCTGATTCCCTGGGTGGAGATATGACGGGAGTATTCCTTATTTCCCCTTCATTTAGGATATGGCTGATACCCTGGGTGGAGATATGATAGGAGGTATTCCTTATTTCCCCTTCATTTAGGCATATCCCAATTTATCAAGACGCTAAACAGGTTTGACATTAATTAGAACTCTCATGCCATGGACATTTTCTACGGAACTTTGTAATTAGTGAAATATATATATAAAACATTTCAGTATACAACAACTAATTATTATAAATCTGTGTTAATACATCTGCTAGATTATCGATAATGTTATACAGTGTAAAAATCACCAGGCTTTGTTGTTAATCCCAGTGGAACCACATACATCATATTTAGACCTACTCAAAGTGCAAATATAGCTGAAATCATAATATTTAACTCCTAGGAATCAGGAAATCACCTAATTAATTAATTGCTCTGACACTGTTTCAAACTATGTGTATTGAAATGTTGCTCAGGGTATAATGCCTGTTTATGATATTATTGCCAGCACATACTTGCACTTAATTTGGCATATATAGAATTACGGGATTGAAATAAGGGTTATGTAAAATTGATTTTTACCTGAATTATGATTTTTTATTTTATTTTATCATATTGAAAATACGTATTAAATGATTATTTTAATATCTCTTGTTTGTATTTTTATGGAATTTGACAAGTGTGATTATTTCTCATTTAAAACACATAATAGGGATAGTTTGATCTCTGACAAATGTGACCAAGCACGACATCAATTGAGAAGTTGTAAATCTTCAGGTCGTGACAGGTTTAACAGAATCTTAATATGAAAATTCAAGGTGTAATATTATTCTTATATTTTTTAGTAGTCATTAGATACTTTAAACTTGACATTTATCAAGAATGGCATGGAGCAAATTAGATTTAATAAAAAAAATGTATTATACAAAATCTTGAAATAATATATTATTACTCTAAAAATATAGTTGATAAAAAATGTTTAAATTATCAAAAGCGATATATCAGGAGTACGGACTATCTCGATACATTTGCTTCATTGTGGTTGAAAATTAAGGCAATTTAATGGGGCAGGACGATATCTACTACATGCAGGTCTCGTCATGATATAACTTTTTTCATTCATCTTGTGGTATGTCATTTATTCAAACTAGTGATGGGAAGAACATTAGTTGGGCGAATCCCATTATCAGTCTCAATCTCTATGATGATATATCCATTCATATTGATAATAATAAATAATAATATAATAAATAGATTTATATAGCGTTGTTACCAGACAATGTCTCTTCTAAGTGCTATTCAGGGTACTGATCTCTGAAGAGTTGAGTCTTCAATCCTATTGGACATTATTAGCATTATTTTCTTACCTACCGATCTACTGCTAAATAAATCCTTGGGAATGGTCCGGGAAGCTAAAAATCAAATAACCCTGGCCTAATGGAGGATTAATTTAGCTGTACGATGTATACTTCTCATACCAAGATGTCTCAATTCACAAAACAGTACCCAACCAAATCCCAAGATTAATAGACAGAAAATAGAGGATTTTGTTTCTATTAGGTAGCTAATAACTGAAGTGATGTTAAATGCATGATCAGCAAGTTATTTTGACATAAATGATAATATTAGATTTATCAAGATACTGTGTAATGAGAGGAATATCTAATTATAAAAAGATTAGTTCAAATTATTTATTAGCCAAAGGTGAGTAAATAGTCTACATAATGCGTAGTGGACTCATGACATCCAGATTTTCGTGACTCTCAATTTATAATACAAAAGGTGACTATTTCTTAATTTCTCGTCAATGTACACATATACATATGACATATTCAAGTCTACTAGTTAATGAACACATGTGGGTGGGTGATAGGTTCAAATGTATGTATCTCTGATGTATCTTTGATCATTGAAAAATAATTTGTCACCATTTTGATGTACTTTTTTTTCATTTGGGTTCAGCAAAGATATTTGTAAGACGGTGACATCAGTGCACCGATGTGTTAATATTTAATTTGTATTTGTTGATGATTTGATAACAAAATAAATGCCAAAAACATTAATTGGCAATTTAAGAAACACATCTTCCAAAATGTTTGGAGTTAGAGGTAGAATAGAAAGAGCGATGATTTTACCAAGATTCAGCCTCCCTAGATTTCAAAAATGAAAATAATGGATTGCAGACAATTTGTGGTTGTTTGGCCCTCTGGTTGCGTCATTGGGTACTACGCATAACCAAAGAGTTATTGACCAACCTGCGAGACATACATGCTAAAGTACTATCTCAATGAACGGCTACTAATTGTCAGTTTTAAAAAGTTTGAAATTCATTAAAACATTACAATGTTTTACTTTAGTTACAACTCCATTTATCGACTAGTAATAGCTGGTTTTATAATGTTTGATAGACGACAAAACATCTTAATTGGTTAATATTGTATCGTTTTTTAGATTACTTTTAATTATTATCCCAATTAACGATTAATACGCTAATATTGTTTTTTTGGGGCGTAATCTAATCTACGATTGTTATCAATTAAAATGTGACCTGCCCCTATGCTGTTGAATAATTAACTAATTCATAAGTTATGAAGTGATCATTTTATTCAGACTAGTCATATAACATAACAAGAAAGTCTTTTTAATAAAAAAGAATTTGTATACAGTTTCCTTTTTGAAAATGATATTTATATTTTCTCATCATTTTGAAGTTGCCGTAAATGTAGAGTACAGTGACTGGCAACTGTCTGAAACTGGCAATTGAAACTCAGACATTTTTAACACAGTCAAACATATAGCATGCCTTTCTTTTGTGCATAAAGTTATTAATTTTCATATATTCTACATTTGCCAAAAATATTCAAATTCTATGTTTATTTATGCAGTTGAGGTGTCCCCCAGTCTGTGACACTGACAGGCAGGTTTGTGATCTGCAGGCCCCTCAGAAGTACATATCGCTCTAAAATTCTGTGTTATAATACCCACCATTAATTGCAATTGAGCTGAATGTTGTGTCTCACATGTTATCTTGTAATTCCACTGTCTTTCAAAATGTTAAAAGTGTTTATTTGTTTTCACTGCACAAGTGATGTGCCGGAAGCCATGATGACTAAGGTAGTTAATATCACAGGTTGCCAGATAGTGAAAGTCCCCAGCCCCTCTCTGTCTCAGTCTTATATATTAACTATTAACATATATAAAAGTAGTGATGGAAGTAGAAGTTGCCGTAAATGTAGACTACACTGACTGGAATATATTCTACGCTTGAAAAATTTTAATTCTATGTTTATTTATGCAGTTGAGATGTCCGCCAGTCTGGTCTGTGACACTGACAGCCAGGTCTGAGATCTGCAGGCCCCTCAGAAGAACATATAGCTCCAAAATTATGTGTTATAATACCCACCACTAATTGCACTTGAGCTGAATGTTGTGTCTCACATGTCATCTTGTAATTTCACTGTCTTTCAAAATGTTAAATGTGTTTATTTGTTTTCATGCACAAGAGAAAGTCCCAACCACTCTCTTAGCATGCTTAGTATCTGAGAGCAATAATAATCATAGTTATATTGCTCTCAGTTAGTATTAACCTATATAAAAGTAAGTGATATTACCCTGGCTGCCTGTCGAGAGACATGTGTGACCTACTTCCCAAACCTTAACCCTGTATCTACCCCACTGGCTTCACATGTGGGCTGTGTGACAATTTACACATTGTTCCTCGTCGCCTCTGTTTGCTTATAATAATAATAATAATAATAATAAGATTTATATCGCGCTGATACCAGTCGGAACTGTTCATAGCGCTATATTCAGAACGTGTGTTCTGAAAAGGTGAGTTTTGAGTCTACTCTTAAAAGAGTCGACTGTAGTACTTAATCTAATGTTATTTGGTAGCGCATTCCAGAGTCTGGGGCCAATCGTAGAGAACGCTCTATCGCCCACAGTCTTCAAGCGCATTTTTGGTACGCATAAATACGTACCATCATTTGATCTAAGATTACGTTCACCCTGTTTCACATGTAAGAGGTCATGCAAGTAAGGGGGTGCCTTACCATTAAGGGCTTTCCAGGTCATTAATAGAATTTTAAATTTTATTCGCGCTCGAACTGGAAGCCAATGCAGTTCCTTCAATTTATTGGATATATGATCAAATTTCCTAAGTTTACATACTACCCGAGCTGCAGCATTCTGTACCAGTTGCAGTTTTTTAATTTCAGAGTTCGGTAGCCCAGCTAGTAATCCGTTTCCATAGTCCAAAGTAGAGGTCACGAAGGCATGAGTTAGGGTAACAGCGGTCTTTTCATCTAGACAGTTCCTGATAGCAGAAAGGTTTCTTATATGATAGTAACCCTTTTTACACATTTTTCTAACTTGAGCCTTCAGGTTCATTTTTGAGTCCAATGTGATGCCCAAGTCTATCACACTGGAAGATGGTGAAATGTTTGAATCACCTACTCTGACAGATAAAGGTAGGTATGACTCTACATCACGATTATCTGTACAGAGTAGCATTTCAGTCTTCCCATCATTTATCTTCATTTTGTTTGATATCAGAAAAGCTCTGACCTCATCCACGCATTTTTCAAGTTTAATTTTGCTTAATTCTCCATTTCTTTTTGATGTGTGATCTATGGGGATGTAAATTTGCGTGTCATCTGCATAAATATGATAATTCATGTTATATTTCTTTAGAATGTCTGCCATAGGGGAAATGTATATAGTGAAGAGGATAGGACCCAGGACAGAGCCCTGGGGTACACCATATTTTATTGGCTTAAGAGTGGAACGCTTGAGACCTACTTTGACACATTGTTTTCTGTCTCGTAGGTATGACTTTATCCATTTTAGTGCATGACCTCTGACATTACATCTGTCCTGTAGTCTATTGAATAGTATATCATGATCAATAGTATCAAAAGCCGCAGATAGGTCAAGTAAGAGTAATATGACTGAATTCTTTTCGTCTAGACTTAATAGAATATCATTTTGGACTCTTAATAATGCTGTTTCTGTACTATGAAACTCCTTGTATGCAGATTGGAAGGTGTCAGTTAGTTTGTTTGTGACTAAGTGTGATATTAGTTGTTCAGATACGGCTCTTTCTGTGAGTTTTGAGATATAACTGAGATTTGATACTGGTCTGTAATTTTTTTCTATCAATTCTAGACCGAGCTTTTTCAGGAGTGGTTTAATAATTGCTATTTTCATATTCTCAGACATTTCTGCATCCGATATTGATTTATTTATGATTTAGTAATTATAGGGAGAAGAACATCCATGAGGTCATGCAACAACCAGGCTGGAAGTGGGTCCAGCTCACAAGACTTTTTAGCCGCCTTCTTGATCAGCTTCCTGACATCTTCTGAGGTAAGTGGCATGAATCTGTTCAGTATTAGTGAATTGACATTATCTTGATTGTATGTGGCGACATCTGGTTGTGGGGGGTTGCCAATAGGTGTCGCATCTATGTTGAGTCTAATTAAATCGATTTTTTCCAGAAAAAAATTATTGAATTTATTTGCCTGTTGAGTGTCATCATTTATAGTATACTAGGTCTCTCAGAACAGAGCCTTTCCTATGACATAGACTTCATTCTTGGCTTAAGGCCCTGTATACTAAAAAAGCATAAGATAATTGGTACTAACAGGGTCATATATTCCAGTTGTTCTACAAATAGACTAAACAAATCCATAATTCATGATGCAAGTGCAAATAGTTTCTTAGTGGCAACAATGGACAACAGCTCTTCAGATTGGTATAGGATTTTATCACTGATAACATTCTACAACAAAAGGTAATAATGATGATCTCTAAACATCCTTAACAACGGTTAATCTGAACAACGGTTAGTCCGAAGTTAAATGTTCCTGACACCCAAGGTCACTATTACAGACCTTATCAGACGTGCCAATATACAACTTTAGGTCACAACGTGCTCAACACCAAAAACAAGATGTTTACAATGTAGAAAATATGTTTAATCGTTAACTGGGCTGTTGTCTATCACCGTAGTCCCCCATCCTCTGGTAGATCTGTTGTTATCTATCACTGTAGTCCCCATCCTCCAGTAGATCTAGTGTTATCTATCACTGTAGTCCCCCCTCCTCTAGTAGATCTGTTGTTATCTATCATTGTAGTCTCCCATCCTCCAAAAGATCTGTTGTTATCTATCACTGTAGTCTCCCCTCCTCTAGTAGATCTGTTGTTATCTATCATTGTAGTCTCCCATCCTCCAGCTGATCTGTTGTTATCTATCACTGTTGTCTGCCATCCTCTGGTAGATCTGTTGTTATCTATCACTGTAGTCCCCCATCCTCCAGTAGATATGTTGTTATCTATCACTGCCGTCCCCCATCCTCCAGTAGATCTGTTGTTATCTATCACTGTAGTCTCCCCTCCTCTAGTAGATCTGTTGTTATATAATACTGTAATCCCCCATCCACCAGTAGATCTGTTGTTATCTATCACTGTAGTCTCCCCTCCTCTAGTAGATCTGTTGTTATCTATCACTGGAGTCTCCCCTCCTCTGTAATCCCTCATCCTCTAGTAGATCTGTTGTTATCTATCACTGTAATCCCCCATCCTCCAGTAGATCTGTTGTTATCTATCACTGCCGTCCCTCATCCTCCAGTAGATCTGTTGTTATCTATCACTGTAGTCCCCCATCCTCCAGTATATCTGTTGTTATCTATCACTGTAGTCCTCCATCCTCCAGTATATCTCCTCCTCTAGTAGATCTGTTGTTATCTATCATTGTAGTCTCCCATCCTCCAGTAGATCTGTTGTTATCTATCACTGTTGTCTGCCATCCTCTGGTAGATATGTTGTTATCTATCACTGTAGTCCCCCATCCTCCAGTAGATATGTTGTTATCTATCACTGCCGTCCCCCATCCTCCAGTAGATCTGTTGTTATCTATCACTGTAGTCTCCCCTCCTCTAGTAGATCTGTTGTTATATATTACTGTAATCCCTCATCCTCCAGTAGATCTGTTGTCATCTATCACTGTAGTCTCCCCTCCTCTAGTAGATCTGTTGTTATCTATCACTGTAATCCCTCATCCTCTAGTAGATCTGTTGTTATCTATCACTGTACTCCCCCATCCTCCAGTAGATCTGTTGTTATCTATCACTGCCGTCCCTCATCCTCCAGTAGATCTGTTGTTATCTATCACTGTAGTCCCCCATCCTCCAGTATATCTGTTGTTATCTATCACTGTAGTCCTCCATCCTCCAGTATATCTGTTGTTATCTATCACTGTAGTCCCCCATCCTCCAGTAGATCTGTTGTTATCTATCACTGTAGTCCCCCATCCTCCAGTAGATCTGTTGTTATCTATCACTGTAGTCCCCCATCCTCCAGTAGATCTGTTGTTATCTATCACCGAAGTCTGCCATCCTCTAGTCGAGGTGTTGTGACCTTTACTGTAGTTCCCCCCATCTCATGTAGTTCTGTTGTTATATATCACAGAAGTCTGCCATCCCCCAGTAGATCTGTTGTTATCTATCACCGAAGTCTGCCATCCCCCAGTAGATCTGTTGTTATCTATCACTGTTGTCTCCCATCCTCTAGTCGATCTGCTGTGACCTTTACTAAAGTTCCCCCATCCTCCAGTAGATCTGTTGTTATCTATCACCGAAGTCTGCCATCCTCTAGTCGAGGTGTTGTGACCTTTACTGTAGTTCCCCCCATCTCATGTAGTTCTGTTGTTATATATCACAGAAGTCTCCCATTCTCAAGTAGATCTGCCATTTTCTAGCATTCTAGTCTGTTGTTCCGTTTCAGATTTAGACTTTTTGAGGAAGACACATAATAGACATAAATTACATCTGTTAGATCTGTTGTTATCTATCACTGTAATCCCCCATCCTCCAGTAGATCTGTTGTTATCTATCACTGCCGTCCCTCATCCTCCAGTAGATCTGTTGTTATCTATCACTGTAGTCCCCCATCCTCCAGTATATCTGTTGTTATCTATCACTGTAGTCCTCCATCCTCCAGTATATCTGTTGTTATCTATCACTGTAGTCCCTCATCCTCCAGTAGATCTGTTGTTATCTATCACTGTAGTCCCCCATCCTCCAGTAGATCTGTTGTTATCTATCACTGTAGTCCCCCATCCTCCAGTAGATCTAGTGTTATCTATCACTGTAGTCCCCCCTCCTCTAGTAGATCTGTTGTTATCTATCATTGTAGTCTCCCATCCTCCAGTAGATCTGTTGTTATCTATCACTGTTGTCTGCCATCCTCTGGTAGATATGTTGTTATCTATCACTGTAGTCCCCCATCCTCCAGTAGATATGTTGTTATCTATCACTGCCGTCCCCCATCCTCCAGTAGATCTGTTGTTATCTATCACTGTAGTCTCCCCTCCTCTAGTAGATCTGTTGTTATATATTACTGTAATCCCTCATCCTCCAGTAGATCTGTTGTCATCTATCACTGTAGTCTCCCCTCCTCTAGTAGATCTGTTGTTATCTATCATGGAGGATGAGGGACTCCAGTATATCTGTTGTTATCTATCACTGTAGTCTATCACTGTAGTCCTCCATCCTCCAGTATATCTGTTGTTATCTATCACTGTAGTCCCCCATCCTCCAGTAGATCTGTTGTTATCTATCACTGTAGTCCCCCATCCTCCAGTAGATCTGTTGTTATCTATCACTGTAGTCCCCCATTCTCCAGTAGATCTGTTGTTATCTATCACCGAAGTCTGCCATCCCCCAGTAGATCTGTTCTTATCTATCACTGTTGTCTCCCATCCTCTAGTCGATCTGCTGTGACCTTTACTAAAGTTCCCCCATTCTCCAGTAGATCTGTTGTTATCTATCACCGAAGTCTGCCATCCCCCAGTAGATCTGTTGTTATCTATCACTGTTGTCTCCCATCCTCTAGTCGATCTGCTGTGACCTTTACTAAAGTTCCCCCATCCTCCAGTAGATCTGTTGTTATCTATCACCGAAGTCTGCCATCCTCTAGTCGAGGTGTTGTGACCTTTACTGTAGTTCCCCCCATCTCATGTAGTTCTGTTGTTATCTATCACAGAATCTCCCATTCTCAAGTAGATCTGCCATTTTCTAGCATTCTAGTCTGTTGTTCCGTTTCAGATCTAGACTTTTTGAGGAAGACACATAATAGACATAAATTACAATCACATGTGAAAGTAAAATAAAACAGGAGCATTTGATTTTGCAACGTTCTAAACGTTCTATTTTGACACCGTTGTCACTTATTTGGATTTATAATATCTATATTTGTTTTGTATAATATGTGGGAGGAAATTGTCACTTGTCACAAACAAATGAGCAAAACATACCTTACCTACTTTAGAAAGATACTGTGGCCAGAAGGTCAACACATTAATGTACGCCAAAATTCGCAATATTTAACATGGCCTGACATCCGATTTTTGCCTTATTTGTGAATGTCTCTACTCCATACCATACACATTACACATTGTTATAATAATTAACACGTTGATAATCATTCTTAAAATTTGAAAAAGGGAAACAATGGAAATAAAACGGCTATCAATACAGGTTTAAATGAATGATAAAAAGGCCTATGTTAATGGAGTCTCGTTATTTAATAGCCGGCCGATGCCTCCCACTATGTCAAATATGCGTGTCTCGTTAAAATAGCGCTAAGCGGAAATGAGTTTTAATAAACTTTACTACACATTGATGTTTAACACGCTGACCTTTGTGAAAATGTAAATGAGTGTTGCTTGTATTTACATTTTGGGCGATAAAGTATCCAGCTGGCCACACTAAAATACCATACAGCGGGAAGCCATTTTGAAAATATGTCAACTTTCTCTGAATAAATGAGTCGTAAAATGACGAAGCCGTGCATTGAAATTTAAATCAAAGTTTAATGAAGTTCTTGAGGGATAATCACATTCTTAATTCTTATCATGGGTTCTAGGATGTAGGACATGTAGGATGATTGTATCAAAGTTTCTGTATTCACTTTAAAATGAAAAGAAAATCAAGAATAGCTCTATGCTGTTCTTTTGGATTATGGATCTTAATTTTCTCGCATTACGGGCGAGATGTAAGGGCGGAACCTGAAGTGGGTAAGTCAATTTTATCCCCTCATCTATAAACCCATTTAACAAAGATTACATCCGACACAGACACAATATTATTGTTTTGTTGAGAAGAACAACACTTAAAATCTTCTCCTTGTCAAATCATTATGTAAATATAAAATGTTCACCCAATTTACATGTGTATGTACAATTTACACGTATTTACACATATAAACCACCAAATCGGTTTTTGTCTTCTTATATATTCAATAAAATAGAATAAGTAAAATTAGCACATTACTAAAAATCTATTTTTAAAATGCATGTCATTTTACCTATATCATCATCAAATTTATTTTTTTAAATGCATGTAATTTTGGCTGTATTACCAGCAATGGTCTGTGTTAAGGTTAGCGTTGTGTTTTACAGAGTGCAGCGATATACCGGGGCGCAAGGTGATGTATATCAGTGACACAGACAACCCCTGTATCTACTACACGTGTCATGGAGGCATTACCAGTCCCGCCATGCCCTGCGCTCCGGGCACCGCCGTCTTCCCAGGTCACTCCGGCTATGACGTCAACCCGTGCACCAAAAGCCCCACGTGTACGTCTAATTCTTCCTTATTATTTTTTCACTCTGTATTTTGATTAATTAAACTGAAAAAAATATATGATTCTATTATCATAGTCTATTTTTGTTATATGCAATATGAAAGCGAGTTTTGTGATTAGAAATGAGTCTTAGCAATCTGTGTAAGTTTTATATGTATCTGTGTACTGGTATTATAAGATTGATGATCAAATCGAAGATATATTTGTGTCTGGATATTTTGGTTGGAACTCGTTGTGACATACACTGTGACAGGTGACATACACAGAACAAGGTATTAATCGATATGACATTCACTGTAACAGGTGGTATTCAATGTGACATACTCTATCATCAGTGGCGTTCTGGTTTTTTCAGTGTGCCATTCATTGTGATAGGTGATATTCAATGTGACATTCACTGTGATAGCTGATATTCAATGCGACATTCACTGTGATAGGTGACATTCACTGTGATAGGTGGCATTCACTGTGATAGGTGACATTCACTGTGATAGGTGGCATTCACTGTGATAGGTGGCATTCACTGTGATAGGTGGCATTCACTGTGATAGGTGGCATTCACTGTGATAGGTGGCATTCACTGTGATAGGTGGCATTCACTGTGATAGGTGGCATTCACTGTGATAGGTGGCATTCACTGTGATAGGTGACATTCACTGTGATAGGTGACAAATACTGTGATGGGTGGTATTCACTGTGATAGGTGACATTCACTGTGATAGGTGACAAATACTGTGATGGGTGGTATTCACTGTGATAGGTGACAAATATTGTGATAGGTGACAAATACTGTGATGGATGGTATTCACTGTGATATGTGATATTCAATGTGACATACTCTATTATCAGTGGCGGCTGTTTGTTTCAGGTGATAAATACCCTGGAAATGAGATTCAAGATTCCGAAGAAGATGGAGCAGATTATGAATTTAAACAACAAAGTTACAGCTCAATGAAGGTTTATGCACGTGAAGCATCAATATATGAGGAAAGGCCAAATGGAGGGGAATATGTAGGTTTAGAAGAGGATTCCAGATACCCAGGCCCTGACCCAGAACGAGGGTCAAGGCCATATGACCATGAAGACAACTTTGATGGAAGACCTGGTGAAAGATCAAGAAATGCTGGTTTAGGTTCAGAGGATCATCGAGACCAGAGTCCTGACTCCAGGTCAGGGAGTAGTGAGCCAGGGTCATACAGTTATGAAGGGCCAGATCACGGTTCAAGTTCCCACGGCTATGATGGTCCTGAAAGAGAAAGAAATGGTGGTTCATATGAATATGGTGAGTCAGGTCAAGGCGCTGGATCTGGTTCAGATAACTATGTATCTAAGCCAGAGGAATATGAACCAAAACCAAGGAGTTATGAATCAGCACCTAGTGAGTATGACCAAAGGCCAGAAGCCAGAGCTGCAAGAATACCTCATACTGAGCACAATGAGATTACCTATAGTCGGTCACCCTCCGGTGCACCACCTCATTCCAGGCATAACAGCGAAGGGTATCATGGACCTGACTCAGAAATGTTTCACCCACGAAGCCAGCGGATCTCAGAGCAAAGTGAATTTGGTGGTGTAGAGGAGTATCGTCCAAACCATGTTGCTGAACACCCACTGCCAGATAATGAGATAGATGGAGGCAATGATATACCATTTAGAGTGCTAGAGGAGTCCAATGGTTATGATAGAGCTCCTGGTTATGAACCTGAACCACGAAGAGGTCATGGTCCTTATGGAGACTCTGGTCCAAGGCCAGACAGGGGTCCAGACAGGGAATCAGGATCCGATTATGATCAAGGTCCAGACTTTGGCCCAGGTCCAGGGAGAGCCCAAGAATCACACAGAGAACCAGGCCCAGGCCCATACAGAGGCCCTGGCTCAGACAGAGGTCCTGGGCCATATAGTGGTCCCGGTCCAGAGAGAGGTCCCGGTCCAGACAGAGGTCCTGGTCCATATAGTGGTCCCGGTCCAGAGAGAGGTCCCGGTCCAGACAGAGGTCCTGGTCCATATAGTGGTCCCGGTCCAGAGAGAGGTCCCGGTCCAGAGAGAGGTCCCGGTCCAGACAGAGGCCCTGAGCCATACAATGGTCCTGGTCCAGAGAGAGGTCCCGGTCCAGACAGAGGTCCTGGGCCATACAGTGGTCCTGGTCCAGATATAGGTTCAGGCCCAGGTAGAGATTCAGGCCCTGGGTTGGGAAGAGAAATTGGCCCAGGTCCAGGACCAGGTCCAAGTCGTGGACCAGGACCTGAGTTTGGACCTGGACCAGGTAATGGACCTCACAATGAGGACCCAGAGTATGGCCCTGGTCCTGGTAATGGAAGATCACCAAGAAAACTTGGTATTGGCTTGGGAGGTATTGGGAATCTTGAGTCAGGTCCCAATCCATCAGATCTTGGACCATCTCGTTCTCCTCGAAGACTACTTCCTGGTCCTGGTCCCAGATCTAATTCTGGTCATGGTCCTGGCTTTGGATCAAGTGATAATGGGCCTGATGCAAGAGATATTGGGTCTTTCGGGACAGGGTCAAGGTCACCAAAAAGGCACATTAATCATAGCCCAAATTCAGATTTTGGTGCACTTGAGAACAGTTTTGAAAGCAGAAAACCTAGGCAAAATAATGCAAATCCATTTCATTTTGGCCCAGGATCCGGTCCTGGTTCAAATCAGTTTGGTCCTGGACCAAGAGAACAGGGACCATCATCAGGTCCAATAGGTGGTTTTGGTGGGGGTGTTGCAGTAGGCATTGGAAGGGGAGAATTAAATCAAGGTCCTCCTCCTCCATTACCCAGACCACCTCCCTTTCCCAACTCCTTTCCAAACACCGGGAGGCCACAAACTTTCCCCAGTCCCTTTCAAGGCCCCAGAGGAGCGCCTCCTAACAACTTCCAAGGCCCTAGAAGAGGACTTCCTTTACCCAACAACTTCCCAGGCCCCGGGGGAGCACCTCCCAACAACTTCCCGGGCCCCAGAGGAGCACCTCCCAACAACTTCCCGGGTCCCAGAGGAGCACCACCCTTACGTAACAACTTTCCCGGTCCAAGGGGACAACCCTTTCAAACAACAGGAAGTGTCTCTCCTTTTCAAAATCTATTTCAAGGTCAAGGAAACCAGTTTAGCAATAGTTTTACTAACATTCCTAGTCCCTTCTCTCGTGGTAGACAAGGTGGCCGGATTGACAATGACCCACAGCCTAATATAGCCGGGAATATATATGGCTTAGGCCCGGCTCCTGGTGGAATGGGTGGGCTGGAGGAGTTGCCGTTTGGTTTACTTCCCTTGGTTGGGGGAGGTCCCGCCGGACTTGGAGGGCAGGGAGGGGGAGGGGGAGGCGGGGGAGCTAGATCACGTTCCGCCCCGGCTTCTGAGGGTGTAGCCAGGGAGGCCACAGTCCAACAAGCTAACACCACGGCGCAGGAGAGCAACTCAACCAGCTCCCCTGGATCTACCACCATGCCCCCAGGTACGTCCTATTTACATATGATATGGTTTGATATCACACAAACTTAACATGAATAATACAATCTAATAGAACACTATAAGGAAATGTCAGCAATTTTACTATCTATATGAATTGTTAATTCTGAAGAGAAATAAGCCACATTTACAACCACAATTCAACTAAATATAGGGACAACATTAGATGTTGAAAAATGTTCCATACTAGCTGATGACCGTAGTAAGTCTAAATAAATGATTTAGGATTTAGTTTTTCTTATGTCATGACATGCACCGCTATTGCTATGCATTCACTTGTGAGTGTATCATTTAAGTCTATTTTAGTGCTATAGTTTCGTTAAGCAAAATAAAATAGACCATGACATCCACTACTATAGCTATGCTTTCACTTGTGATTGTATGATATATTGTAGAGGCGATCGTGGTGTCTGAGGGTATAGATAACAGGATTGGGACGACCCAGGAGAGTGTGACAGCTTCTCCACTCACCGTTCCCACCACCATGTCCTCTACTCAACCTGTCACCATGAAGTCAGTCAGCATGAGCGATGATAGTATGGATAACATTTATTATCTCACCGCATATATATATATATATATATATATATCCACCTCAGCCATTGAAAACAGGAGTGTCGCAACACATTAACATTCACATTTCATGTTATTTAAACCTATAAATGAAACATTGTGTGCTGTTATGTCAATCAAGTGACACATAATTCTCTTTAATAATAGGTAGAACTTTAAAATGATATATATTCTGTAATACAGGGTTTGTTTTAGGTTTAATTCATTATACTCTTTGTCACTTTTGTTGTGATCGAGGAGTACAGAACAAAATAATGAAATCGCTCTTTTAATATGATTTAATAATAATTTGTAATTTTGATATATTAAATCACAATTTGTAATGACACTGACGAAATATTGTCTGCAGCAAATATACTTGTAGAATATTTGATATGAATGACGTTGTAAAATATATTTTTTAATAGCACATAATATAAATGTGTAGATTTATTTCTATATATATATATATATATATATATATATATATATATATATATATATATATATATATACTTCTGTGCGGTTATGTATCACTAATCCATGGAAAATGTACTCTCTACCTGTAGGATCTGTGCTTTATTAGAAAATCTATTTCTCTTTCAAAATATGCACATTTTGTAATGGGCTGTGTTTTGCAGAGTTGCTGAAGTCATTTGTGCTTGTATACACCAACACTCATCTTCTGAAGGGTCATAAGTTCTGCAACAACTGCACCATCCGCTACTGCATGCAGATGTGTGTCCAGTATGGGGCGTACTGCAGAGGGGTGGACTACAACAGGACCTCAGCCACCTGCCACATACACAACAAGGAGTCCGAGTGCGGCAGGATGATCCGAGAGAAGAAAATGGTACATCTCAGGAGAACATATTGTGATAAAGGTGAGGTCACTGGTAAAGGAATCCTGCCACCGGGACTCAATGCCCTACTCCTTTCAAGGAGTAATTGGTATTCTTAGGTTGACTTGCTGTATCATTTAGTACAACCTTGGAGTAATAATGAATGGAGGGGTGACGGGGAAAGATCAAAGGGGATATCATAGATGCCGCCATGGCTATTGTTATAATGACGCCATATAGGTGCAAGATATGAAAGTTTTGACGTAATTTTTTTTCAGAACTATTTTATGTTATCAAAACTACAATTTAGAGCTACACATATCGCGAATGAAATGTTTGTTTATTTATGCAGATTATGGGGATATAAATTTTATTTCTCTGCTCCAAGTATTGACGATTTTATGACGAGATTTTCAAATTCATATCATATTTATGAAAATGATTAAAATTACCATTTTCCTCTCGGATTATCGGGAAATCATGTACTTTTTTGTTATTTTTGTCTTTAAAGTTTATTTTTAATTATTAGCGCATATATTGGCAGCTTAGAAAAATATACCAAGTTGTTCCGTGAAGAAAATACTATCAGAAAATGTAATTTATAGCCCTGCCAATTTATGCGCCGTTATAAATAAATTGACCTAATATATACATGTCATCATTTAAAATCAACAAAAAATAACAATAAAAAATTGCAACAAAAATTTTATAAATGCTATATCATTAACAATATTTTGTTTTAAAGGTTTTCAAAAAGAGATATGAATAGTGACACATTTTTTATAAACATGTATAAAAAATAAAAGGTTTGGAAGATGCATTTTTCTTTTTTTCATAATATCTATTATTGAAGAAATCAGAACAGAAATGAACAGATTTATTTGAAGTAATTTTGCGTGGATGGTATTGTAAGCTTCAAAAGAGAAACTATTCTGAATTTTTCTTTAAAAAAAATAAATCAAAATGTGGTATAATACTTCAATAAATCTTTGGCCAATTTATTTTTTAAAAATATGAATCTTCAATTTTTCACTGCTCTGAAGTCGGCAACTATGATAGGATCAAAGGATTTTGAATCCATTGTGTGAAACAATGCATTGCTATGACGCCATAACTCAAATAACAGCCGTTGCGCCTCCATTCATTATTACTCCAAGGTACAACTAAGGCTATATAAGGTCAGATAGAAGCCTGTCACCGGGACTCAATGCCCTACTCCTTTCAAGGAGTATTTGGTAATCTTTAGGTTGACTTACTGTGTCAAAGGTGAGGTCGCTTTGTATCATTTAGTAAAACGTAAATTATATCAGGTAGGATAGAAGCCTGCCACCAGGACTCAATGCCCTACTCCTTTCAAGGAGTAATTGGTAATCTTTAGGTTGACTTACTGTCTCAAAGGTGAGGTCTCTTTGTATCATTTAGTAAAACGTAAATTATATCAGGTAGGATAGAAGCCTGCCACCAGGACTCAATGCCCTACTCCTTTCAAGGAGTAATTGGTAATCTTTAGGTTGACTTACTGTGTCAAAGTTGAGGCCTCTTTGTATCATTTAGTAAAACGTACATTATATCAGGTAGGATAGAAGTCTGCCACCAGGACTCAATGCCCTACTCCTTTCAAGGAGTAATTGGTAATCTTTAGGTTGACTTACTGTCTCAAAGTTGAGGTCTCTTTGTATCATTTAGTAAAACGTAAATGATATCAGGTATGATAGAAACCTGTCACCAGGACTCAATGCCCTAATCCTTTCGATTAGTGATTGGTGATCTTTCAGGTGAGATCCGGTGAAACAATATAAGAAAAGGAAGCTCTTACATTAGACCAAAGTTATTCAGCTTTTCACAGATATTAAATATAATTGAATTATTGCATATAATTCCTCTCGAGCAATGACGATTTGTTCATATGATAATGTATTTCAGAACACGGAAAGCCGTACTATCCAGTCGTGAAAAATTACAGGCGAAATTCAAATTATGGTGAAAAGAAGAAAACCGAAAACAAATTGGTGACAAAATCTGACCAGAAGTCCAGTACACGTACAACCATTAAGGCTGATATTGACGTGAGTAAATTAAATAAAAAAATGTATTGAATTAAATGAAAGGAAGCAATATCCTGTTTGATTTGTTTTGCCTGTTTCTCATGGTTTATTATCTTGTAACCTGTGTTTTTGTTTCCTAATTAGAATTGATATAACATATAACCAATTGTGCTGAAATTGCAGTTAGAACAGGCAAGAGATATAAAATATACCAAATCTCCACCGATGAAGAAGTTGAAGGATTCAAATCACTTAAAACAGGCCTTACAGTCTGCCTTAAGTGCAGGTCTTCTGAATGGGGAGCCGAAAGGAAAGAGCGCCAACATAAGCCGGCAGCCAGGTATCAACTCTATCGGTAAACCTGATAGAGCTAAGCCCTATAGCCAGCTTGGCAATGGTGGATATCACACCGGAAATGACGTATTTACAGCCGCCCCGGAAATGATGACTGAGGAACATACTACCACTCCCGGTAACTTTGCAAATATGTTAACAACTACCAATATTCCTGCTGCTTAAAACCAGGTTAACTTAGGGATTCTAGGACCAATGATGATAGAGGCTTAATACAATTAAACATAATGGACATAAAAGTGTGTTAGATGTGTAAGAAGAAAGTTTCACTTCACATTTTTAAAACTTTTGATCAAGATTTTCTTGTGTTGAGTGACTTTAAAAAGCATATGCAGTACAGGACACATATACCTTATTGTCTGCATATGTTATTTAAACGAATGAAGATGAATCCTATTAAATATTTCTGCGCTGGATTTGCAGCCACTTTGAAAGCGGTTCGTTCCAGTAATGATGAAGTCTTAAAGGTTATCAGGGGCTGTATAAAAACAAAGAGAGAGACATACGCTGGATGTATGAGGAAAATTATAACCATGTCTTTATCATGAGTACATCTCTTATGGATAACATATGATAGAACAATTCATTTCTCAAGGATAAATACTATTTAAAACAGTTTGTGATAATTTGCTTAAAGACTGCTGTCAAAACAGGCACGAATAAGGTGAAGGGACCGACAACTGTGTAACAAATATGCAGAGCACATTATGGAGACCATATGGACAAGGCTGATGTGAAATTCTGGATTATATTATTTATTTTATACTTTTTTTACATTCTGCCAATCTTTGATATCCTTGGAATCACACTCTTTGGGATGTTTAAATTTGCCAGTTAATGAAATGATGATAGAAATGTATTGATTTATTTTGTCTGAATTATTTTTGTAATTTCTTAAATGAAACTAACATAATGCGGGTCATGAAATTCCATTAAAGAAAAGAAATTTTGTATTATAGATTCAATGATAGCAAAGGGGATATTGGGTTCAATCCATGTAGGAAAGTATATATTAACAATAAAGTATTTACCTGTCCGTGAACAGGTTTGAAAAGTGTTTTTGTCTATTTGCTGCACCAAACACAGCTGTGGATAGATATATTGTATCAAAGAAGAGAATAAGGAGAATGAAATAATTTATCCAAACCATTTATACAGGATGTTAGACATATCATATCTCATTACGTGTAAGGCCCTAAGAAACTTTGATGCAATAGAACAAATTTCGGCCATCTTGGTTACGGTGCTTTCATAGATTGGCTACAGGTATCGCAAATTATTTTCCCAGCAAAACAATACCTGCGAATGCACTCTTTACTCTTCTCTATTCAACTTTTTAATCCCCTGCAACCTTTAGAAATAGAAAAACGTCATATGGCCCCGCTTTTAAGAAAATAGCTTGAGGGTACTGACAGCTATATTGCACTGTTGTTCAGACCTTGTAGCAGTAATTTAATCTCAGACATGTACATGTATACTTCTTCAATTATTTTGGCCCTTTAATCACATTTAACACCTGGAAGGAAATTGATATTATATTTTATTATATAAAAATAATATTGTTAAAGTAAAACCATTTGCGATAAAAAAAATCATGAGGTATTATTCCTTTAAGAGAAAATACAAAACAGTGAGAGGAAAGTCTTTGGAATGGAGTCAACGTGGAGGAATAAAAGGTTGGTCAATAGAGGTGAGCGAGAAAGGGAACTTCTTTCCCTGAGAGAATAACTTTGATATTTTCCCAAGCAGTACATGCTATTTTTTTCCATAAGAGAATATATTTTACTTTGGTGGTGAAACACTGGAGTGAGGAACAATGGGGCATAGCGGCGAATACATTCGCACCTATTGTGTTACAGTCTGTGATAACTGTGATACATTTGTGATAACTCTTGCCAAGTTGTGAAAGCACTGAAACCAAGCTGCCCAAAAGTTGACTTAATGATGTATTAATGTCCTTTCTAGGGCCTAATACGTTATGTTAATCTTACAAATGTATCCTACAAAGTAAGCTCTGTAGGTCTCTGTAAGCCATTTGGTAAATAGACGCTAAGAATATCTGTCCGATGAATAAGATGTCTTTTTGTTTTATGGATGTCAGTCCTATAATCATGAGTTCAAATCCCGCATCAGCCATCACATTTTGCCATCAGATTGTGAAGGAAAGTATGTTGTCCTATGATGAAAATTGCGCCCTAGAATATTGTCGGAGTAAATTATTTAACATGTACCCAAAGTAAGAAACCGTATGCACAGACTTCGACTGGTCTGTTGTTATTAACAAATCTGAGACCTATCTCGTTTATACAAAAGAATTCACGTTATTTCAATTTTATGTATATTTGGTAATATGTTTGACTAAATGTAATACTATGAGGCGACAGAAGGATCATGGGGGACACATTTCATGATCGGCCCTTTAGTGATTTTAATGATTTCACGGCTTATCTACAGCTATTTCAAATGATTTTAACGTCAATGATTTGAACGCTATGCCATATAGGTGGAGGAGCTAGATCTAGAATTTAGGATTTTCGTGGTGCCCGAAGAATAACAACTAGCTTTTGATATTATTTTGTAGGTCAGACATGAAGCTTTGGGGCGGTGTATGAACAATTGTGGTATTGCTGCTAAGCTACAGCTGTTACCATGACAACCAATCACATTTTTCCACATATCTGAAAAATAGACCATTTACGACTCATTCAATTTTGGTATCTTGATGGGTGTCTTGGAATACACCTTGCTTTGAATAGATCATATCTTTACCTCTCTGTAACCATAGCAACCAACGATTTGTGTAAAAAAAATGTAAAAAATGGGAAAGACATAGTTTCATTTTTAGATTATTGTTTATTCTGACCAAAATATCATATATTTTATTTGATACCTTTTTATGAGAATGCTCTTGATAGCATATACATATATTAGAGATATTCTTTAATATGCAGTTTACCATAGTAACATCTCCAATACATGGTCACAGTTCTAGACATATTATAAAGTTTGAAATTTTTATTTTTTGTCAATCTGGTTCCCCCACTATATTCCCCGATAACTGCTTTGCTAGAAAAAATATCAAAATGTGTCTCTCTTTTTTCCGTGTACCCCCAATGGTGCACATCTAATACATCTTACTAACAAATATTCCATTCTTCTATATTCTGGATCAGTTCTATTTATTCTGACATTTGTATATAGTTATACATATGAAGTCATAGTATATGTAATCATAAATTGTTAAACGTTTTTACTATTTATAAAGCTATACACATATAGTTATATCATATGCATTCATAAATTGTTTACACACATCTTGACAGTGATAAATACATAGTTGTACATATTTGAGTAAGGGTGCGGGTGTCTTATTGAATAGTGGAATATATGTTTAATAATAACAAATTTTGATAGTGGCATGATCCATAAGATGAACTGAGTACTGTTTAATGACTTCCCAAGTATTTTTCTCAAAATTACATTAGATATTGTCTTCAATATTTTGGATTTCTGCACACCCCAGCATGTTACTTCCAAATAGCTTTTAAGAATTGGATTGGTATCATAATTATTGTGATTAGAACTAGGAGTGATTAAGGAGGGGTGCTATTGCTTGACAAACATCTGCTTAGTGACAATGTTTGGTGCATATGAACAGAAAACAAACAGGAACAAGTTCATCAATGGACGCAACAATCTGAGCAATAATCACCGATCTTAAACACTGAATAGTTGTGGAGTATCTAATCTTGTATCATAGATTTATTAATTTGCCATACATTTATTGTAAATGAAAATAAATGACATGTATGAAAAAACGGGACGTTCAAGACCTCTGCCTTGATTATCAATCGTTAAAGTTATCACAGTTTGAAGGGTTTCCTAAACATTTCATCACTGTTCATTCCAAACATACTGCACAATCAACAATTATCAAATTACATGACAGCAAAAAACGTCTGATTTCCTGTTAGTCCAGGCTGTATTGTGTGTTATCCTAAAGCTGACTTCTTTATCCGCCAGGAGCTAAACTGGTTCCGGTGTTGACATCCGGGACAGCAGGGGGGTCAGCTGATCGTTCCGGCTTGGGAAATACAAATGGGTGAAAAGGGATTTTTCCAACTATGTCTGCACCTTGAACATGACCTTTTCCATACCTACCATGTTTCCCATGACCGCCATGACCATACCCTCCCCCGTGACCACCGCCATGACCATACCCTCCCCCATGGCCATCATCATGCCCATACCCTCCCCCGTGCCCATACCCTCCCCCGCCATGTCCATAACCCCCTCTATTGTTTTTAACTAATATCAACTTTCCATCATGGCTTCCTCCGTGACCGTGATTTGTGATTATAATCTTTCCATCATTTTTATGTGGCTTTTTATGAAATAGATAAGCGCCAACTTCCGGAGATTTAAAACCACCTCCTCCGCCAAAACCTCCACTGCTCAGAGAAAATACAGCTCTCTTCTCTCGGTCCTCTGTAGACTCAATCAGTGATACTGAAAATAAATGATAAAAAACAAATATCATCATCATCATGGTAAATTAAAAGAAAAAAATCATCGACATAAGATCAATGGCCGTTGTGGTTTGTTGGTAAAATATAAACAAGTAATAAAAATAAATCTCAAGATCTAAGGCACGTACCAATTTATTTAATTTTAAGGATATAAGATTTATGCTTAATCATGGGCATAAGAAAAACATATTTTTGTCATTTTATTTTTTTCATCTGGCCGATGAAACTTGCTGGGGTGCAACAAATACAATTTTCCCGCCATTTCTTCCTTGGCCAGCAGACGAACATTTATAAAAGTGCTATTATAATGCATCTCCCCGGAAACCTCCATCTTTGCCCAATATATCATGCCGTCTAAATATTTCCATACTTTTTTAGATCTACAATAAAAATGTGAGAAGGAAACGTATACGGAAGTGTGGCTGTTGTTCATATCAGCTCGAAGCTTCGAAGTATGCGAGCCCAGCTTACAAATCATAGACAAAGTATGAACTCTGATATAAAGTATGAACAATGATAAAGTATGAACAATGATATAGTCTACCTGAATTTGGATCTCGAGAGAATAGAAATCGGGGGTCAATACTCATTAACAGAACATACATTTTCAAAATATAGGGTGATATTACACACTCTTGTCTAACATATTTTTAGTTTTGAATGACTAAAAATAAACAAGAAACAAAAAAATCTTGAGAAATCTGTACAAAAAGTTATTTTTGGAGGTTCTAAAAATATAGAGAAATGCGTATGACATAATGTATATGCATAAGTCATTTTCACATAAACCATTTTATCAAATTCCAAAAATCTAATCACTTCACAAACATATGGAATATGACCATGAATAAACTGTGATATGTACAATATTGTACCCGACAAATGCCGTTTACAATATTATTAATTATACACCCCAATCGGTAATAAATATACCCCTTGTGTAATAATCCAAATCCCAGATGCTATCAGAACTTGCACAACTTTCCATTGATTAGATCAAACCGATGCTTGCTTAATAGCTGTCCTTCGGATATTTCAAAATAATGCAACTTACCACGTTGAAGAACATTAAGGAGAAGTACTATAATGGAGATATACATCTTTCATCAGGGAATGACCTCCCCAAAATGATAGCTAGGTAGAATAACACTGACGATAAAATAGCAATTCAACTCTTGCGTGTCCTAATAAAAAAATGAAATATCCTTCCCTTTTTCAACGGATAATAACAAATGTGATAAACATGTATGTAATGTATTTTTGAAAGTCGCCTTTTTGCCGCCATTTTAGGGATGATGTAATAAATATTCAAATTAAACGTACAAGTGAATTGTAGTAATTTTAATTTACTGATAGGTAGGGTGTGGTGAATTAGTTAAAAGTAGAAAAGTATTTCCCAGTTGCTATATAGCATAACCGTCCCCTGATATTATATTTATGGCAAGGAAAATGACTCATAACATAAAATAGATTTGGCAGAATAGAGGTTATACGAAACAGATAGCTAACTACAGTTGGCCTTATTGCTTACCTTTATGAGCAATGTAACAACACAACATCGTGCTACATATATGATTACATAACAAATGAGTTTTTGAACAGTTATTTTTTTCCATGATTTCAAAGGAAATGTCCCATTGTGACGGATGAACACGTAAATAATGGATAACTCATACAAAATATGAACAACCTGTGTGCTTTGTTTACCTGCTTCCTGTGAGTGTTTGCCTTGTTTAGCTGGAACTGGCAATATTCAAAATGATAGTGTATCGTCACATGACGCACTTATTTTTATATATTTATTACTCTGTGCGAAGAGAACGCTTTTTAACCAAGGGCATCGCTTCGTGTTGACATTGGTATAAAATAATGTTTTGAACAAATGTAAACATGATTTCTTGGCTTTTTTAGCTGCTTACTAAGAGCAGTGAGTCCCAAAGTAGACTTAGTCCAGGAAGTCCCAGAGTAGACTTTCTTAGTGCAGTAAGTCTCATCATTTTCAGACCGACCCCACTAGCACATTTAGTAGAGTGTAGGATCTGTTCCATTGTTGGTTAAATAAGTGGAGGATGGGAGGTGGAGGGTTCGACTCCCACTGCCGGAAGTGTTACTTTCACACTGGCTAAAAGGCTCGATATGACCTGATATGGCCATAGTTGCTGAAAGGGTCGTAAAAACACCATTTCACAATTTCACTCATCATTTTCGACGATATTTTAGATGAATTTTGGATGAAAATATTATATTCCACTCCATGTTTTATCTAAAAATACAGTTTATTTTATCACGAAGTCGACTTTGTATGAGTTTGTGGAAATTGATGAAGTAACTGGATCTATCAAATATGAAATCAAATCAATTCCAACTGATTTTCTTTAAAAATGATAAATGACTTGTCAAAAAGCAGCGAATATTCAACATTGGGTTTTATTGTGAATATCAATTTAACTTTGTCAAAACATATTTGCACGTGCACTTATCCGGAAATGAGTTATGTTTGAAAGTAGCTCTTAAAAATGATAATTAAATGAAATCCAATCTCATTTTGACTGACATTTAAATATTGTGTAAGTGACATATATTAACAAGAAACTCTTGATGTTAATTAATTCAATAGTCAATATAGGTTGGTTAACATATTTGTTCAAGTCGCCAATCCTATTGTTAGTTATGGTGTGAATCGTGTTGTTCTAGTACACGATTGTGCCTCCATTGTATGGCCATGCGTGCTTGCGTGACCACGGCCACAATAAATTGAGAAACAAACTGTCCGAAACGAGTGCCGGGTGTTTATGTTTCGTGTTCCATGATTATGACGTTCACGTTTTATTAGTTTATCTCTGCTTTATGACCACTTACGATCCCATGTCGTAAAAAACTCATTTAGGTTACAACTTAATCAGACATTTGGTTCTACGTATTTTTTTAGCAGGAATTAACAAGTTTGAACTCTGTTTGCAGTGTTTTGTCTCAATCCTGATTTGGAGCGATGAAAGAAGGGATTACCTAAAAGGTGAATTCCATATACGTCTCATGTGGAACGGACAATAGTGTGTTTTGTTATGTTGGATTTTATGCATTAAGCTATGAAGCTGTATCTATGACAGTGTGGAGGACAGTACCGTTTTTACTCTGTTGTCTCCTCTTTTATGCTGGTTCGTCTGCTGATCTTGTTGAGATCCGTGAGTATTATAATTAATTTTGTCAGTTTTGTTAACACCGACTTTCTCACAGGTTTGATATCAAGTATTTTATTAATCCGTAATTTTTGTCAAAGATTTTATTTATCCGCAATGTTAATCAATTTTCGGCCTTTCCAAAAACCAATCAATTATATCTCTATTGTGATCTCAGAAATTGGGACGTGAAAATTCCTTGACCCCTTTCTCCGTAAGTGAATATTATAGACGGCACAGACAAATAAGTTATATCGTAGAATAATTCATCCATAGAAGATATTCATACCCTTTTTTTGGTTAAATGTCATCACTTGGATTAGCATTGCATTTCATTTCTTAAATGCCTAGATTCATAAAAAAGAACTCACCTGGAATACTTAAAACACTGGTAGCAAATGCAAATAAAATAAGGGTTTATCAAATATAAACAACTTGTTGTGATCTTAAACTTTCATGGAATGTTTTCCTCAGATTACATGATCACTTTGAATTTAACAATTATGAAAAAAGTACCAAAGCTTCTAATATTTTCTTCATTTTAACTCTTATTCATGCTACTTAATGAAACAATTGCCTTTTAAATATGTTGTTTATAAATAAAAGCCTTACAGTCAACATTCATGTTTAAAGAAATTGCAATATTGGTTTTTCAAATGATCCTTGAAAAGCATTTTCATTTGTCGATTGGAGATGTTATTAGTATTACTAGAATGTGAAAATAACAGTAGTAAATCAGTCATTCATGATGAAATACAATGAGTTAGTCATGAGATCTCCTAGAGAAAATATCTCCTGTTAACTCTAGCTTGAGCTGTGAACACATTTCTCCATCAACTCCGCGCGCTCATATACAAAATTAGATCAAAAATACTTAGTGCTGATTTTACATAAAGATCTCAACATTTACCTTTTTACATATACATCTTCAATAGGGACTTTGCTGCGTCGTTATCCACTGTAACGATATGGTATAAGTTTGGAATTACTTCAAGGTATAAATAAGGATAAATGACAAGAATGATGACATCAAAGCTAAATCTGAGATGAAATAATCAGGAGTAATTTAGCCAAATAAATTCCACATAAGGGTTGAAAAATGATAAATCATAGGATTAATTTAATTGTTGATTGGTAAATCTGAAGTGAACGTTAATGCCGCATTGGTTTTAAGCCTAAGATAAATCATTTTTTTAATTGAGTATGTTATTTATACTTTAGCAGGTTATGGCGCTGGAAATGCTCAGAGCAGAATATACAAGAATTATGACTATGTGGACCAATATCGAGGCGACGGTCACCAGTTTGAGACTCCCCGGGAGTATGAGGGTGAGGGTGGGTACGCAGGAGACAGGCCCCTGCAAGCCCGCGACGGCCAGTATAACCGAGTGAGCAATGCCTATGACAGCGGCCACCTTGGAGGCCATCCCGATGACTATGAGAATCTGCCAAACAGTAGGGGAGGGCATGTCAACGTGGGGGCGGGAGGGCATGGTAGGAGCTATCAGGGAGGTCAGGGAGGTCAAGGAGGTCAGGGGGGTCAAGGTGGGGGTTATGCCAATGTAGGGGCAGGAGGGCATGGCAGGAGTCTTTATGGTGTATATGACAACTTTCTTGCAACAGACATCAGATCAGCCCAGACCCATCTGCCCCAGAAGTTGAGTTTCCATGCCAAATCACAAGGAACTGCAGACTATGCAAACTATGATAATTTTGGAGAAGGATATGGTCACGGTGGAGGTCACAGCGGAGGTCATGGTGGGGGATATGGTGGAGGTCATGGCGGAGGAGGAGGAGGATACGGTGGGGGTCATGGTGGAGGGTATGGAGGGGGTCATGGAGGAGGGGGTCATGGAGGAGGGGGTCATGGTGGAGGGTATGATAACTTCCTTGCAACAGATATCAGATCAGCCCAGACCCATTTACCCCAGAAGTTGAGTTTCCATGCCAAATCACAAGGAACTGCAGATTATGCAAACTATGATAATTTTGGAGGAGGATATGGTCACGGTGGAGGTCATGGTGGAGGTCATGGTGGAGGATATGGTGGAGGTCATGGTGGAGGTCATGGTGGAGGTCACGGTGGAGGATACGGCGGGGGTCATGGAGGAGAGGGGTTTGGAATTGGGCTTATGGAACCATATGGCAGACAAGCTCAAGGAAGTCAGCAGTTGTGGAATTTACCAGGGCATCAGTATAACATGCCTGGTGTCGGCGGTCATCTTGGAGGCGGCCACTATGGCTTTATCGACAACAATAGCGATGGTCTTGGCAATAGGTTGATACAAGATCTGGGCATATTCCCCATTGTATTTCCGCCTGCCGGAGGAGCGGAAGGTCCGCGTGGCATTGTTCCTGATGGCCGATCTGCCCAGAGCCCAGTAACCAAATCTGACACCGATGAGAGAGCAGACAATACCACAGTGCCGGAGACAACCACAGTCATGGTGGACACCACTGTAGTGGACACCACTGTAGTGGACACCACTGTAGTGGACACTACTGTAGTGGATGAGTCAGGTAACCATGGTAACAAGATAATACAAGCCAAACTATCGTCATGAACCTAAATTAAATGCATTTGAAGGACTAGCCATGCTGGTCTGAAATATCATTTGACATACTACTAGATATGAGGAATGGGACAAAGAAATAAATGATTCTATTGTAGTGCATTGACCAGATTGTCCAGACTAGAATTGTTGACCAAACTATAAAAAATCCTCATAATCCTATAAAAGTAATATTGAGTATATTACCATATGATAATTATATAAGGTTTCAGCTCTATTTGCAGAAGAATGAGTGTTTCTTGTGCTTTATCGTTTTTTATTTTCTATGTTTACATTAATTTACATTTTACATTCAACAGAGAGGATAAGCGATGGACAGACAGTTAGTAATGTAACTGTGCAGTTATCTTCTACTGTGGACAATACAGAGACAACAACACCGTATCAGACAACAGGGGAGCCTGTCATGGAGGGAAGCACCGCGCCTCAAACCATGGAGGTGACCACCATACCAACCACCCAGGCAGGTGGCAACCAGTCAAACACAGTAAGACCGGAGATAACACAGCCATCATCATCTACCACTGAAATCCCTCCTACAGTGACAACTCAGGCAGACACTAGTACTCTGTCCTCCACTGAATCCTCCACTGAATCCTCTACTGAGTCCTCCACTGAATCCTCCACCATAAGGACAACCCCCACTGGTACCACTACTACTCAACCTACACCCACTGCGTCCACTAGCACTCAAATTACAACCACTGAGTCCACGAGCACTCAAGTTGCACCCACTGAGTCCACAAGCACTCAGGTTGCAACCACTGAGTCCACAAGCACTCAAGTTACAACCATTGAAATAACAACAACTGAAGGTACCACGACCGGCTTAAGTGTTGTTCCTCCTACGTCAGAAGCAAGCACACCCGTGACCACACCCACTACAACCGTTCAAACATCACTCAGTACCAGTGAGGTGTCTGAAACCACTGAATTAAGCACAACTAATGACACTCCCCCTCCATCCTCGCCATCCACGTTACCTGTCCCATCCACGCCGGCCTTAACGGTATCTCCCAGCCAGCCTGCTACTACGGAGGATGGTGTAGGGGGCGGCAATAATGTGGAAACTACTACCCCAGTAACGCGGCCCTCATCAACCACAACTCAGGGTGCACAGATCCAGGGTAATATCGCCCTCCGCACCAGAGATAATACAGGTAATATGAACCATCATGTAGCAGTTCATTGATATTTTAAACTCTGATATCAATATTATAATATAAATGTTAAGATGATACTCAAATTATATTATGAAATAACCAGATGAAATCTAAATTGTAGAAAATACGAAAGAAAATGCAATGTTTAATAGAAGACCCCGGCCACAGTTCCGGTTCCCCTCTGACTACCCCTCCACAACATTTGGCTACATCCGGGTGAGAACCACAACGAGGCCACCGGCCAATCAAAACCGTGCCAGGGAGTTTGACTTCATGGTTGAGGCTAGCAACTCAGCTGGTTCTGCCTACAGTGGCAATGGTGTCCTACATTTTGGACATCCAGTCGGGGAGGGTTTTGATGACACCAGAACCAGTTCGGTTGTCACAGCACAAACTACGACTGTGCTGCGACCAAAGACGACGGTCTCCAGTCACGCCGCCTTGAATACTGACGATGTCAAACGTACGTATACAGAACCTATACCTGACTGAAATGACACAAGAAACCAAATACCTGAATATTTAACGTTTGTACAATGAACAACAGTTCTTTTGATTTGATAACAGGTAGATGATTGAGGTTAAAACATTAAATGGATTTTTATCCTCATTCTCTAATGTTAAGGAATATGAAATAAATAATTTTGTTCAAATTGTATTTCTTAAAGAAAAAAAGCATTTTAAAATGAGTAACAAAGCTTATAGAATTATGTTCAGTATAACAGTAATGAAAACAATTTATTTCTACTCTGCGTCAATTCTTATCAACGACAAAACGTCATTTTAAATCTGCAACTTCCATACTGGGTTTTTATACATGGCTGAGATCTTTCAAAAAATGTAAAGTTGAAGTTGAGGTTAACGAATAATTGCAAAATGTCAATATATGAATTTTATTATTTTCACCACAGGGATCAAAGCTCTCTTTATAATGGTGGTACCGAATGCCCATATCATTGGTGGAAATAGGGTCTGTCGCTTCTGCACCTTGTCATATTGCGCTAATATGTGTGTGACGCTTCTCAAGGCAATATGCTACGCTGTCGACTACGATCATCAAACGTCATCATGCTATGTGCATAACAAATACGGCGTCTGCCGCAGCGTTAAGACAACAAAATCAGGCATACATCTCAGAAGGAAAAATTGTGGTAAGAAAACTAACTTATTTTAAAATGCAAACTTAATTTTCTATAATAAGAACTGCATTATTATTATTATTATTATTATTATTATTATTATTATTATTATTATTATTATTATTATTATTATTATTATTATTATTATTATTATTATTATTATTATTATTATTATTATTATTATTATTATTATTATTATTATTATTATTATTATCATTATCATTATCATTATCATTATCATTATCATTATCATTATCATTATTATTATTATTATTATTATTATTATTATTATTATTATTATTATTATTATTATAATTATTATTATTATTATTATTATTATTATTATTATTATTATTATCATTATCATTATCATTATCATTATCATTATCATTATCATTATCATTATCATTATTATTATTATTATTATTATTTTCTCTCCATTGTTACTTACGGCTAATAACAGAACAAAGATTCTGGGAGAGAATTTTTCTAGCTTTTATAAAAGATTCAGACAGCTTAATTAATATCACGCTATAAAAACAAGTGGCAAGTGTCCAACCAATACTTTAAAACTAGACCTTCGTATTCACAATACGTACATTGCTCTGTATTCAAAGTCTTGTCAGTAACAAATCGTGTACTTTGTGCAGTAATTTATGTAATACTATGTGCCTCTCTGAAAGGAGAGGAAACATTAAACTATTATGTGACCATTTTGAGTTAATCAATTTAGAGATATGTTAATCATAATCTGCGCTATCGGTATTTGACTATTACCAGTCTCTATGAATCTTTTTCATGCCCGGAGGATTCATGCTGACGCGCGAGCAGAGCTCAATCAAATAAAGTATATTACAGATCAGAAGTCAGATATTTACATAATGGTTAAGGCAAGAATGGTACCGTTTTGCTTGTAAGATCTGCCTTAGGCTTTACATAATATTTACCATTACAGAATTATTCAAGGGGTCATGTTTTACAAGTATATAATCCGATGTTACTGTGGAGTGAACATTCTGAATATATGAATATTAATTCATACTTTATACTTTGTCATCAAGATCTTGAAAAATTACTTAATGATTAAAGTTTTAGATTTACATTGCATAGTGATATGAGACGAAAAGGTTGAAGCTTGGCACACTCGACACGTTAAACCATCATCAGCTTGTGTTCATATGTATTATCAGCATATGTTCATATACTTAATATTAATAATTCCTTTTTCGCGAATTTGAATATACTCTGCGAGTCAGTAACTGTTTTTTTCTAGTAGCATATAGCTTTGATTTCAGATAAATCTTTCTTGTTTAAAATGAAGTTTACGTGAATGTTTAAAACACGTGAATATGTACATATATGCGTGTGCGTATATGCGTATATGTGCGTATGTAATAACAATCTTGTTGAACACAATCAGATGTTTGAAAGGAATGTTTATATGACTCCCAGAATCACGTGTTAGGAGCACACAAACTGATGACGTTTTCCTCACCAGATGTGACATTATTTAAGAGGCCAGTACCAACAGATAATGTGCTCTAAACATCGGAGGCCACGGGCCGTGGCGCAGTTGGTTAGAGCGCCAGCTTATTAGCACCAGTTCCTCTGTGGTGATCCAAAGGTCGTGGGTTCGAACCCCGGCCGTGCCGAGATTGAACTCATGATACAATTTCCCACATGAGCTGAGGCCCGTGCCTAAAGGGTTAACCCGTTGTCCTTGTAAATCTGTGACCGGGTGGGTTGTCATGTCAAGGACCTACGACATGACAATTCAGTGAGGCAGCACTATATCTGCTACAAGTAGGGTCTCATCACGAAATGACTGAAATAATGTTGAAAGTGATGTAAAACCCCAAACAAACAAACAAACTAAACATCGGCCTTTTTATAGAGACGTATTTCTAAAGATCCAGATAGCATATTACAAAAAGACATAAGCAACAACAATTTTCAGTGCCAAGTGTAATTGGAAATGTAAATTAAAGATATATTGAGAATAGTCATTGTGATATTTTGCAGCAGGGACGAAGATGGCGAGTCCAAATAGAGAGAAGCTGGGTGTCCCAGAAGTGCATTCAAAAAAACAAACAAGAACCACAGATGATCCCAAACCCGTTCACATAGCCTCAAGGCCATTAAAATCTGTGCGGAATTCTAGGAATAAATATAAAAACCAACACAACTCTGAATCTCACAGGACAAGCCCAGCAGCTAGAAGGTCTGGTTCTACCCGCAAAATTCACACCAAGGGGAAAGGGAAGGCCGTTCCGTTCCCCACAACCTTTGTTGAACCTGTAAAGATCAAACAGCCAGATTACAACCACCCCAGAAGTAAGAATGAAAATGTTTACACTTTAGAACGCTTAGAAACCGCTGCAGACATTGCAATTAGAGGTATGGCTTAATGAATGAAAGGTCTCAGCTTAAATGATAATATATCTAATACCATATAAACTCATAGAAATATTGTTGTCTCATTTTTTAAACTCTATTTTATTTTCAGTATATATAATCAATAGCAAATGCATAGTAAAGATATGTTTAGAATTGTCATTGTGATATCTTGCAGCAGGGACGAAGATGGCGAGTCCAGGTAGAGAGAAGCTGGGTGTCCCAGAAGTGCATTCTAAAAAACTAACAAGAACCACAGATGACCCCAAACCCGGTCACATCGCTCCAAGGCCAGTAAAACCTATGCAGAATTCTAGGAATAAATATAAAAACCAACACAACTCTGAATCTCACAGGACAAGCCCAGCAGCTAGAAGGTCTGGTTCTGACCAGGGGACCGGGAAGGTCTTTCCGTTCCCCACAACCTTTGTTGAACCTGTAAAGATCAAACAGCCAGATTACAACGACCCCAGAAGTAAGAATGAAGATGTTTACACGTTAGAACGCTTAGAAACCGCTGCAGACATTGCAATTAGAGGTATGGCTTAATAAATGAAAGGTCTCAGCTTAAATGGTGATATATCTAATACCATAAAAACGTATAGAAATATTACAATATAAATGATGTGAAGCCCTTATAGATATTTAAAACTGAGAATTTCCTTAAAATGCTAGAAAGTGTCAGACGGATAAATAACTTGTCAATTGGAAAATGCACAAAATAATGATCCCTTTTCCTCTGACCATTGATTCTGTTCTTTTTTCAGCTGCAAATGCACTTCAACAACTGAGATTAAAGCCAAGAAAACTTAAATGAGTAGTTTACAGGCAATGACAATAGTTTAGGGATATGGATATCCCTAACCACCAAAACTCACAAATATATACAGAGAAGGTATTAATATCCTGCCTTTATTTGGCAGAGATATTGTCTTCAATACACGAATTATGACAGCCAAAAATACCCTGCAGAAACATTTTGCTATTGCGTGAAATAGATTAACATTACAGTGCAAACCCGAACTATCATTTATTTTCTTGCCTCAAGTTGCTCAGATAAAGTATGCCCCGTGTATACTCGTGCCTCAATAAATGACTCATTCAAGAAATACCATGCAAAGGACAGCTGTGACAGGTATCTACGTGGCTTGCACTATCCTAATGGTAGTTAATGACCTTTGTTGAATTATTTGGACACATAGCTCCTTGGACCACAGACGTATTTGCGGATGATTGATGATCAAATATTCCCGTCTGAGATGATATTTTACATCGTCTTATGGATTTGATTTGTTTGTATTATTACTGACCTCTCCAACACTGTTTAGGCAATATCAGGTTAGATAGAAGCTTATCCCGGGACTCAATGCCCTACTCTTTTCGAAGCGTGACTCGGGATATTTCTTTTGTATTATCACATAGACATGATCAGTAACATCAATCTTAATTAACCTATAATGTTTCTTATTAATATCTGCATGATGTGATTTTCAAAAGAAAATTATTCACCCTGAAATTACATGCCTACCTATTTATTGTGACGATATTTATTTTTTTGATATTTTTTCAATGAAAATAGTTTTAAAAACTAATCAAAATATATTTATAATAAATTATTGAATAAGCCAGATTGTTGAACAAGTCACTCATAATAGACATATATGGTGCAAATAAAAGATGAATTGTAAACTATTAGCGTGTGTATCCATATCCTTTTTATAAAAACAACATTTAACAAAGTGATTGTGATGAGGGTAACTAAAATGAATGATGAGAATAATCCAAGGATAGTTTTGTCAAGTTATGAGGGTAATTCATACATATTTATATGTATGAAATAGCTACACCCATCTTTCAATCCTTACCAATTAGCACTTGCTGAGTTAGTGCTGCAAAAGCATAAGTCATCCCCTTAAAATATGGTTATTTGAGAACATCATTTCATTATCCATTTAATCGGAAAAAGGGGGTCATCTCTCTGGTAAGATTTCCCATATTCTGGTATTTATGGCACAAATATCGTGATATATTGCACATATTTGGCAAGCTATAAATCCTTTATAAATGTGGTATGTAATGGGAAAAGAGATATTCCCTTTTGATAGGCTTTTCTTCCTTCTAGTCGGCAATTTGACCAGATAAATGAATGGATGGATTCCTAATGGCTCATTGACACAGTAAGGTCATTCTAAAAGTGTATATTGGTGTACACCTGAAGGTGTATTTTGTAAAAATAAAATCAGATACGTTGATTACCCCAAATATGACCAAAATATAAAATACACCCCAAACATATCTCTAAAAATAACCCACTTATAACATTCTTTCTTTCCCTAACATTCTTTCAAAATACTGTGTCTGACACTAACATAAAAACATCGGATCACCTTGCTTTTTTTAAGCTATTTGAAGTTATTGAAGCAAAATACCATGAGTGGTGTGGAATTATATCGTTTTGTGATTAACTTTTTGATTAACTACAACAAAACCAAGGTTGTTAATCCATACGTAAGTTTTGAAAAATCTAAAACAGTCACTCATAGCTTGGAGTATAATGAATGGATTGATGTGATGTGGTGCAGTGTGTGCATAACGCCATTGCTTGTAACAATGGGATTGCTTGTAACAATGGGATTGCTTGTAACAATGGGATTGTTTGTAACAATGGGATTGTTTGTAACAATGGGATCGTTTGTAACAATGGGATAGTTTCCCTTTGAACTGATCATTTGTTTTACCACCGATACCCATTGGTGAAGGGAGCATTTTTATGTTTGGATTTTTTTATTTCATCATTTCATAACGTACAGGTTCTTGGGAATTTCAGGGTGATATTTGGGATTTTTTTGTAACACGGATGGTCCCTTTTTGATATCCACTGCCGACAGGCAGTGGATATCAAAAAGGGACTATCTGTGTTATTCTGTGATCGGTACGATCATGGGAAATGGGTAGTCGTTTCCTGTGGGTTGTAATTCGGTTTTTTCTGTGGTCATAATTGTTAAAGCAACTGACGCCACTGTGGAGTGTTCGTCGTCTGCTTGCGAAAGATTCCAATTCGCGCATGCGTCCGGCGAATGAATACATATCTAAAAGAAGTGAACAAAAGAAAAGAAGTGCGTCATGTAAACAAAGCAGAACGTTCAAAACGATGTCATCGTGTTCGCCCATTGTTGCATTAAATTATCTCTTTAAAATGCTTCCCAATCACTAGAACAAGGAACTTTCAGTAAGTTTAGTTCAAATTCGGTCTTTGCCGATGGGTGATTGGAGAACACTAAAGTTTACCGGCTCGGCAAAGCCAATAGGCATCCCGCCGAAATGACAACATCGTCATCGCCCATCGCTGCACAAAATTATCCTTTAAATTGCTTGGAAATGCTTCCCAATCGCTAGAACAAGGAATTTTCAGTAAGTTTAATTCAAATTTGGTGTAAATCGGACAATTGGAACAGAAACAACATGCAAAAGTCTCTGATCGATGACTTGCGATAGCGCCTGGGCGATAATAGAGCAACTTACATAATCGGGCCTGAAAAGGCACATCTTTGCATACGTTTATGCTACAGAAATCGTTCATATACCAAATTAAATGTTTTCAAAAGACAAATAAAGATAATTTCAACTGCTCCATCAGTTTGCAATAATTGTTTCATTTTGTGTTTTTTGTTTATTGTAATTTTGTTTTGTTTGTTGTAATTTTTGTTTTGTTTATTTTAATTTTTGTTCTGTTTGTTGTGAATTTTGGTTTGTTATTTTTTCCCCATCCGTGTTACATGTGGATCACCACTTTTTCTTGTTTAAATTTGATAGGTTATTCCCTGAGAGCACTTAAAATCAATATCGACAATGGAATTTTTATAAAAAATTGTAATTTTTATGATAATCATATTGTGATATAGAAAGTTGACTTTTTTAAATCGCCATAATTGTAAACAAATATTGTCTGTACACATCGCATCATTTTGCAAACTTCTTTGTCATGATATATAAATTATTTTTGTAGAAATGTTGAATCAATGGTAGGAGGGCCCACAGGCTGCTGCCCGCTCGTGAGACACTGACTCCCCAGCTTAAATTTAGTGGAAATTGGGTTGTATGTAATCTCTCACAGGTGATTCAAACTTTGTTCAAATGTTTTTAAATTTGCTGGTATTGACAACAAGACATGTTCTGAGATGTCTGTGAAGAAATTATAATGCTTACATTTTTTTCTCCAAAGATATGGGGCATTAAAGTTTGACAAATTTGCCCATTTATGCCTCCATCTTGCTGCCCGTGGTACCCAGGCCAGTCTCAACCCTGTTCTCTTCCTTTCTAAATCGCCAAAAAGCTATTGCTCTGATTGACCTCATTCCAAGTGCAGTGAAAACTACAGTCTTGTGTCTTTACAGGGGTGGGTTGTTGTAAGATTTATTTTAATTATTTTCATTGATAATTTTGCTGTAAATAGTTTGAGCCTGATTCTAACAAGGATTGGAAAGTCATATTTCTTGCAACAACCTACCATTTGAAAGCATTTTTTCTTGTTAATTGTATAAAAATTCGTTTTATGAAATGAATGTACACCCCTGTTGGCGATTTTGCTTTGAAAACTTCATGCTGCCATCTGTTGCAAAAGGGCTATCTCCATATTTGGGATTTGACTCTAACCCGGCCCCTTGAAAATGTATACAATTGTAAATGTCTGACCTAGTTACTGTACAATGAGAGTCTCAGTGCTCCAGACGCCAGGAATCAAAACAACTCAGTTTGCAGTAATCTTTCAAAGTTTGCATGTTTTATGAAATATATACAGTCATATTTACCTCACAACAACATGAATATTCATTGATAACATAAAGTCAACATGTCTAGCATTGATGTATGAGGGAAATTATCAGTACACAGACGAAATGGAGGTTCAAAGAGAGGACCATTGGCATTGTCAGTGGTCACACAGTGAGGTAAGTTAATTTTTTATTTCAATGTTAAATCATACAAAACCTTGGAAGATGAGTTGTGCAGAGCACAAAGTATTAACCTTCAGACTTAAATGATATAGATCAGTTTTTCAAAGCCAATTTTTGTAATATTATTTATTTATCTATTTACTTATTTATTTATATTATTTTGCAGATGCCAACAGTCTAATGACAGGTTAGCAGTATGCTGACAGTGACATGTACTCATCAAGGCTGTGTTGGATACTGAAAGTCTATCATTGCATGCTTGGTCTACAAAGGCTTTAAAGTCCACCGATAGGTTAGCAGTTTGCTGACAGGTACTCATCAAGGCTGTGTCAGACACTGAAAGTTCAACATTGCTTGCTCGGTCAACAAAGGCTTCAACATCCACTGACAGGTTGGCAACCAGCTGACAGGTACTAATCAAGATTGTGTGGGATACTGACAATTCAGCATTGTATGCTTGGCCCACAAAGGATTCAACATCCACTGACAGGCTGGCAAGGCAATGTGGGATACTGACAGTTCATTATTGCAAGTTGTGTCAACAAAGCTTTACCATCCATTTGTTGGTAAATCATTTGACAATTTAAAACTTAGTCATGAAATTCTCCAGTCACGTGGTTTCAGTTTGGGATGGAGAATGATATAAAAATATTTATTTGATTTATTTATTTTTTAAAAGTAATGTTTTATTGTGTGATATATGTTGTTTAAAGATGTAATATAAGTAGTGTGAGACTATCTATACATAAGAAATGTAAAATTCATTTGTGTCAAAGTTCTTAACTTAGATAAATATTTTGTTTTTTAGAAGGTGAAATCCAAATAAATTTACAAAAAGTGTTTTTGGTGTCCTTTAATCACAATAAAAAAATATTTAAACTTTATAAGTAGGAAACAAAGATCTTTTGATTGTAAAAAATGAAAACAATTTATATAAACTGGTGGTAAAATTTTAATATTTTTTTTCAAGAATGTATAAATTATATGGATTGAGAAATGATCATGCATATTGATATGGGACTTGAAATAGCTATTTTATGATATGCCTATTAATGATTATATTTATTCCATTTAGAATAAGACATAAAAAGTAAGGCAATATAACTTTGAATACAATAAAAAAAGAGACATAAAAGAAAAATTGGATAAAAATGTGATTTGTTGTAAAGTTTGTAGATTTTTACCAAACTTTTGATATGAAATTTACTGTATCAGAAATAATTATAACAGTAAAGCTCTTCTATTCTTTAAGATCTATGTGGGGCTTTAGAATGTGATTCTTTAAAAAAAAAGTTTATGTAATTATCATTATTAGTTATAAAGTTATCTCACTTTTTGTTAAATATTAGGTTATTTTTTCGGTTTTCTGGTACCGTTTCGTAAATAAACTAAGTCCAAACACTTTTTTTCTAAAGTTTGAGGTTCAATTTAAACCAGAAATTAATTCAGAACTTTACTATTCTTAATGAAATATCTTTATCTAGACCAAAAGCTTTAAATAAATGAAATAAAAGCCTTTCAACATATGAATTATGAATATACCATCCCTGTAAAAATGGCTATTTTGCTCTTTTTCCTCCCTGTATAAACCAGCGTCCCGAAAAAAGCCTCTATTTAGGGGTGAAAAATGGTCATAACTTGACAACCGTTACTCCGATTTTGATAAATGAGACCTTGTTTAAATCGTCTTGTTAAGCTGCATAACATAGGCTATTAAAATCAATATTTCAGTGACTTTGAAAAAATCATGACCTCCCCTATCAATGGTACATCACTTTGCTGGGCAAATACTATGTAAATGCAATTGAGGTATACATTTCCAAATTTTTTATAAACATCAGTAGAAGGGATTTGGGTAATGAAAAGAACAATATTGAACAGGTGATAGGCCTGTGAATGAATGTATTGATAGTGTGAACTGAGTGTTGCGTGATTCAGCAGAATTGGCTAAAGTGTTAGGGAAATCAATGCATTAGTATTGGGCTCTTCATGAATCGGGCATCTGATGCAGAAATCTCTTACATGGACGTTCCTAAAAAGGTATAGAACCATCGTAATTTGGTGTAAAGAAATCTCTATAATCAGTGGAAAAAGTAGAGGTCTATATTTCGTCTATGATGAGTCCAAATTGTCATATTTTTCATTGAAATACACAACTTGCAACCCTTCCAGTAGGATTATTGCACATGCCAAAAAATGGTGACTTGTCCATTATAATTAGACCCATGATTTTCCGATGAAAATTTTTAGGTTTTATGTAGAATTACCCTCATGAAATGAACTATCTTCATATCTATCTTAAAATGAATAATGGGAACATTAATATTTCTATTATAATAGGTACATGGCCATCAAGAATCTGAACTGTATATATTTTTATAAATATCAATTAACCAAATCTAGACTAGGATTGAAGTCATCGAAATAGGGACTAATATCATTTTTAAGATTCTCAATATTAATTTTCGTTAATTTCCTGAATCTTATATTCTTTTTCGTAGTAAGTATATTTCCAAAACTGAAATTGCATCTAATAATATTATGATCCAAACTTAATTATGATTTTAAAAATCGGAAATTCAGACTTTTATATATATTAGGAAATTCAGATATTTTAGAAAACATCATACTAATTTTTTTTCTGTTGCTGCTGTCGATACATTGGCTGTTTGAATAATTCCTTGATAATGGCCTGACACCTGGTGGAAATAGGCCGATTGTATCTGATAGAGTTAAACACATCTGTATGTACATGATATAAATAGAGCAAAATACCTTGGAGTATCAACACTTGAATCAACACCTCCAATAAACTTATAACAAATTGATATTCATTTGGGAATGTCCCATTTACAATAGATTGAAGATTAGGGATAACCCCTCATCATGATAACTCATTTAAATATATATATATATGCTCTCCATATTTCCCAATAATGCAGACCCAAATCTTTGTAAACAATGAGGGTAAGACGAATATACACAGGTTAATTTAGGAGATTTCAGAGAAAGGAATTCAATGCCTGTAAATGTATTTTCTTTGATTTATACCTGAATTAAACAAGAATTACTGTTATGAGTCAAGAAGTCATGATATTTCTGCTGCAAAGTTGTAGTGTGTATTGTGTCACAGTCTTTCATTCATTATTATCAGAGATTCCCTTTAGAAATTATAGAAATGTATTTCGAATTACTGGTTTCTAGTTTGCATAAGCAGGCCATATCTTAATACTTTTTAATACTAAGATATGGCCTCGTTTCGCTAGGCAATCACAGACCAGTATTGCTGTACTTTATATCACGTAATGATTTAGTTATAAATAAAAGAAAACAAATAAACTCAGAACTAATTTTTGAATACTTGAGAATTGCCAGTTATCATCTACAACAAATATCTGAGCTTACTTATCAAAAGCGATCAGTATCATATATTTCAATTTTGATACTGCTTGTGAAGATTACTTTGTTATCCAACCAGTACATGATTGTCAATGGTGAAATCAAAGTTCATTTATTTCTTATCCAAAGTGTGATATAAAGTAAATGGCTTTGTTTGTTCACTGTTGAAAAAAATAATTTTGACATTTGGAGAAATCAAAATTGATTCCACCATGTGATAGGCTACTCTGCATACACAGGTAGTATCCAATTACTGCCTCTGCAGTCATTGCCCTGTTTTTTAACTCTTTCAAAGTTTGGAAATCTCCAAGTCATAAATACTTACCTTGCTCACAAAAATATCATCAAATCTGAATTAACTAACATTAGGTCATAAACTGTAACCAGGTGTCTGCCACATATATTGACCAATCAGTACAACTGCCAGTACAAAACAAATCTATTTAATATATTCTTTCACCTATGAGTTGATTTTCTGAATACTAATGACTTGCGCTGGATTACACATGTATAGCTTTGGTGGCAGGGACTGATATGATAGAGTCCTGCTATGGAGGGTAGTGATAGGCATGAAATATACATTCATGCCATGATACTGAACTTGAGAATATGTAAGCTAGTCAGCTTCAGTGCTTTGTGAGTCCGTATTTTAAAATAGATAAGATAAGATTGTTCATTGTTTGTATAATCGTATATACCGCGTAATGATCATGTGACCATACCTTATTCTATACTTATTCTACATCCTCAACAATATTTGGATGGTTCTGACTACTTCTGTTGTCATTGCCATGTTCTGAGGTTGATTGAAACTGGACCACCATGTCCAGTCATGCATTTGAGTCTCGCCCACAAAAATCTTAGATTTTGACCTGTAATCAGTTGGTTGGCTGAGACACTAACAAATCTGTGTGAATCATCATTTATTCTATCACCAATCAGTTCTCACTCAGAATTTTATGAAAAGTCATGACTTGTGGTAAAGCTTATATGCACCTCTTAATCCTTGGTGGCAGAGGCTGATGTGATAGAGAAGTCCTGTTTTGGAGGGTAATTTCTGCATTGAACCCATGGTTTTATTTAAAGAGATACTTTCTAGTAAAATACATTTCATAAATTATATGATTAAATGATCATATATACATAAATACATTGAAATTCAGAGACCAAAAATATATAGCGGTAACCATGGCAACACAAACCAACAATTAAAATTAATCTTGCAACCCCCATAAATTATGATCATTTATTGCAATTTGGGCCTATGACGTCATCGTGCGGGATTTATTACACATGCCAGTCGAGCTGCAATCATTTTCAATTTTCACAAAACTTGTCATAACTTTGCTAATATTGGTCCGATTGTCATGCTTTTGGCACCAAAATGTCGCATTTTTTCTGTTCTATCCAACGCACATAGAAATTCTAAGACCGAAAATCGTGACACCGCTATTTTGGTTGCATTGTTGTTTGTTTACTAGTTATTTATGTAAGTAGGTAATTGCCGCACGATGACGTCATTCTTTTTTTCCAAGCACGTGCATTTAAAAGAGCTACTTTTCTCCAAAAAAACATGTTTTTCTTGGGCGGTCATATTAATAGAGCCTACAAATCAATGTGCATTATAATTCTCTTCCAAACTACAAAAGTATATCAGAGAGGTGAAAGTTTCCCTTTAAGAACAAAATATATGATACCCTCCATAGCATGACTTCTCTATCAAGGTGAACACAGAATCAACAGCAAGTCATCAACATTCATAAAAAATCTGGCTGTCCACTCATTGGTGAATTTATATAATAAATTTGTTTTGTACTGCCAGTTGTACTGATTGGTCAGTTTATGTACCAGACACCTGGTTTATGACCTGATGTTGGTCAATTCAGATATAATGATATTTTAGTGTGCAAGGCAAGTATATATGACTCGGGGAATTCCAATCTTTGAATGAGATCAAAAACAGGGCAATGACTGCAGAGGTAGTAATTGAATACTACCTGTGTAATGCAGAGTAAATATTTGATTGATTGCAATGTAACCACTAAAATAACCACGAAAACAAGAGAATGACTTATAAAAGCATTGACACCATTTCCAAGAAGTGATCTGTGCACAGGCTGGCACATGTGAGGATATTCATTTTTGGCTAACCTTGACTAGCTTGTACCATATAAACCAGATGAAGTCCACCACCTCCTCTACCCCTCCTCCATCCCTCACATGAAAGGTCCACCACCTCCTCCATCCATCCTCCATCCCTCACATGAAAGATCCACTACCTCCTCCATCCATCCTCCATCCCTCACATGAAAGGTCCAGCATCTCCTCCATTCCTCACATGAAAGGTCCACCACCTCCTCCATTCCTCACATAAAAGATCTACTACCTCCTTCATCTCTCATATGAAAGGTCCACCACCTCCTCCATTCCTCACATAAAAGATCTACTACCTCCTTCATCTCTCACATGAAAGGTCCACTACCTCCTTCATCTCTCATATGAAAGGTCCACCACCTCCTCCATTCCTCACATGAAAGGTTCACTACCTCCTCCATCTCTCATATGAAAGGTCCACCACCTCCTCCATTCTTCACATGAAAGGTCCACCACCTCCTCCATTCCTCACATGAAAGGTCCATTACCTCCTCCATTCCTCACATGAAAGGTCCACCACCTCCTCCATCCCCCATATGAAAAGTCCACTACCTCCTCCATCCCCCATATGAAAGGTCCACCACCTCCTCCATCCCCCATATGAAAGGTCCACCACCTCCTCCATCCCCCATATGAAAGGTCCACTACCTCCCCCATCCCCCATATGAAAGGTCCACCACCTCCTCCACCCTGCACATGAAAGGTCCACTACCTCCTCCATCCCTCACATGAAAGGTCCACCACCTCCTCCACCCTGCACATGAAAGGTCCACTACCTCCTCCATCCCTCACATGAAAGGTCCACCACCTCCTCCATCCCTCACATGAAAGGTCCACTACCTCCTCCACCCCGCACATGAAAGGTCCACTACCTGCGAATATGGAGGGACAGGATTCTTAGATTTAGATTTTTGCGTCACATGTTTTTTTTATTGTGAGATGCGATTAGTACCAGGCAAAATAAACTTCATCAAATCCACTGCTTGCTAATATGGAAGGTCGGGATTTTTATATTTAAATTTTTGCTTCACATGAATGGCCAACATAATGCTACCAAATTAGTGAGCATGACTGTAGTGTGGGAATTTTCTCAGAATGATATATATGTGAAACATTGCCTGCAGGTTGGTGTTATTAATTCAACAAACTATTAGGTCGTCACCTGAAGTGAAAAACAATTCAGGATTTCATTAATTGTGAATAGTGTGTTGATGGTAAGTAAACATATGTGTATCTCGTCAAATGAAGTCTAATCATTCTCTCTCTGAGAGCTTAATGCATCTGTGAATAAGCCATGTTATGGCCATGACATGTACATAAAATCGTCTAAAAAGAAAAAAAGAGTTAATTTTGCATTAAGTTATTAAATGAAATGATGAGCACTTAATTATCAGCATATGAGTCATGTTTTGGCGGTAACTCAACCTCTTCTCTATGTGAGTATGATATTACTGGAGCAACCACGTACCACTCATTAACACCGTCTCACTGAGCATGCAAAGCATAAGAAATTTAGACATCAGAAACTTAAATTGTCCACTTAAATTTCATTTGCCCATATATGATTATTAATGAGCAAATTATGAATGACAGACATTGTAATATTTGTAATAATATAGAACGCCCAAAATTCCTTATGCGCTTGAACTTCCTTTATCTCATTACATGTTCTCGAAAGCCGAGGATTTCATCATGTACTATGAGTCGCACTTCACCTTAACTGTCTAAACATCTATTAACCACATTTTATCACAAGAACTTTTCAGTTGCTGTGGTTAACGATCCTCTATAATTGTCTGGTCACAATATTGTATTGGTTTATAGAATAGAATTACACCTTTAGAATTACACCACATTAAGACTGCATCAAAACATGTATTTTATGACCATAGCTTATTTCAAAGTAAGGTTGTCTTGTTCAGAAATACATGGGATTTATTTGATATGTTTATCCTTTAAATGTTGGAATGTTTGAAGAAATCACAGTGATTTGCAATATGCTGATATGTATGGTATCATTATATTTCAAAGAATGTTTATTATTATTATCAGTGATTTTATTGTGGCCCATCCCGATTTCCTGGGACTGACTGGATATACATTTATGATGGATCTGTGGGTCACGTCGTGAGCCTGTGCGGTGACTGGGCACTCGTATCCCGGGGCAACCATCAGACAATGATGAGGTAACCCCGGGCTACAGGACTCAGCTATGTGAATATGTATGCCATGACACAAGACAAGGGTAGTTAAATCAAAAATACCTGCCCAGCTTGAAGCGCAATCTTCCCCCACACACTACATGCCTCAAATAATAAATAACATCATTTGATCGCTTACAGGCTGAATGCTCTTCAACCCAAACCCATTCCACATTCTATGTTTTAATCACTGGTACAACTAACTATGAGTGTGGTGTTTTGTTTTTTTGTTTTTGCATTCCCGACATGCAAAATAGCAGTCTGGTACCCGAGCCAAGTTCTACTATAGACGACTGCCTCCCCACAAGAATGGCATTTGTGTCATTTGAATCTATTGTTCTTTCTGATTTATTGTTTGATTCTGCAACGCACAATGCATTGACTCTGCCAAAAATAAGGGTAATATGAGAAATTGATTTGACAGAATACAAACATAACATGTACAATATGAAATGTAGCATGCAAAGGTATATCTCTCAGTTTGCATACAATGTGACTATCTGAAATTTTGCGTTAAACTTAGTAGTGTCTAAAACCATGGAAACCACTTTAGTCTTTTCCATCGGTAGGTCCATAATATTACCAACGCAGCTTTATCAATCAGCTAGTCGAAAATCATTTTAATTAATATGTTTTGCGATGCTTTAGATATACAAATAACTAAGCAACTTGGAAAGGAACAGAAATGAGCATATTGCTAACTGGAGGGGGAAATCAGTGAAAAGAGCAACAAGGAAAATAGCACAGTATATTTGTTATCAGCTTTTGAAATAAAATAAATGTTCTAATTGGTTGATAGTCAGCTGCAAAGTAAAGCAGACTCTATTCTCGTCCCTCTCGGGAACACCGTGACCAACCGTGAATGTATGCGTGCATTCCTTTTCAGGTGACTCCTAGAAATGTAGGCAGGCCTGTCACTTATCGTACAGTGGATCATTACAGAACAATTAGTGGACACGATTGTAACAGTATTTGAAGCACTTCATACAACCCCTGCGGCATGTGTATGTAAAATACTATGATAATGTCACGCTACACAAACATAAAACAAGCCGCATTGTACCCGCCATTGTTTTATCACGTGACGTCACTGTAAATGAAGTCTCGTTCGACGACTTTACTTCACACTCCTCACAGTTGTAGGTTCACTGGACCTATAATCGTTCTTTTGATCCAATATGAAGGGAAATATACTATTACTACCACTTGGACTAGCTTTGCTTTTTGCATGTATATCTGCACAATTTAGTCAAAATGGAGAAATATTAAGTGATGCTAAAAAAGTTAAAGGTAAGTTTACAAACCACTACTACATGTGATTAGTTGTCAAATCTAAAAAAATAACAGGCAACATTTGAACCACATCTGTAAATTATCACAATAGCTAAGTTATGTTATTGTATATGGCTGATATAATATTTCTGCAAAAAAAGACTTATTTATTATTATAACCAAGATGAAAACGCAATATAGAGTAGAGTATATTAACATTCAGATCGTGTAGTTGCGATATTTGAGTGTATTATTACTTCCGACAGAGAAGGTCGTTAAAGTTATATTGCTGAAGAGATGGGACGAATTGATGATTGTAGTAAACCTAGAAGTATCTAATATATGCCCTTAATAGTAAACATATAACATGAGGAAATAACATTTTTAATCAAGATGCAAAAATATCAATTATGAAAAGACTCTTCATAAAAATCGGGGACACTGGGCAACACTTGAATAGACAAATATGTAATTATAGAATAGAAACTAGAAATTATGGGATATAGGTCTCCCAAAAAAGAATATGTAATATGATGGCGTGAAAATAGCACAGTATATTTATTGTTATCAGCTTTTGAAATAAAAATAAATGTTGGTCTAAATCGAACTTTTTAACCACAAGAGTAAATCAGTTCTCGGTCTCTAACAGAAGCATTTATGGAGTGGCAATTTTTCCTTGTGACACATAACAAAGATATGCTGTATAACATGTTCACGTGCTTCAAATATCAATTTGATGAAAAAAAATCGATAAAAAGATTCATTTTTATTATATTATGTTTAAATTCTTTTTAGAACTTTTTGGCAATTTCTTTTCAGAAATGATTCTATTTTCTAAATATTCTCATTTTACAAGAGATATCCAAATTATATTCATTCTTTTTAAAAGCAGAGATATATCACCGGCTTGGGTATAACAAAGGCACTTGAAGTCCATAAAAAGACATCTATAAAAAGACAAAGCATTTGTTTCAAATGTGGTGAGACAGTCCATTATGTTTTACAATACTTCATATTGAAGATATCCATAATCATGCAACTTCAATCTTTTGGTTATTTCAGAGCATATATGCGTGGTAAGATAAAAATAGATGTTCGATATTTCTTAAACTTGAAGGCTTATACATATTTTCCAAAGATAAATCAATAATATTTTACGCTCCATTCAGCCATATGTTGCCAGTTATAGACATGACCTACGAATTTTCCTGTTTCATGGGCCCATTCATTCATATAAGTGTCCATTAGGATATGAAATGTTTATCCCCAAGACCATCAGGTAACCCGACTTAGTCCTCTCTGAGTCGGGTGTTTTTCTTCTGTAACATAAATGCTTGCGGGAGTGAAAACAGACCTTTAGAATTTTATTGAAGAACATAATATCTATAAGTTTGATTTACCAATACAGAAATAAGGAACTCGATGAGATAAGAAATAATTTATAGCAAAATTCCATTTCACTTATATTTGTGTAAAAGTTCGTTCATCGTTTGAAAAATGTTTAACCACAAAATCTGCCATCTGTGTATTTAACGATGCATTGGAGTGGGAAGAAAAATATTTGTTAAACATGCGATCCTAACTTCATAAAATGTTTGAAGGGTTACTCATTCTGCAATAAATCATGGATTTTTTTCAAATTATGATAATCTATGAAGTATACATCTATTGGCAATGAATTCCAAAACGCAATACGCAGATTGAAATTAAATTTGAACTTGGAATAAAACAAATTTAAAAACCAATACTTCATATCATCATATTTCAATAGGTTTGTATTGAATAAAGTGAATATTAAAAGATTGTCTGAAAGGTTATTCCTTTAAGACAAAATACCAAACTTCTCTGCGGCTGACAAATGTGTGGCGTTTTCTTTTTAGAAATCTTTACTAATTTACTAATGATGATATATTTGTTGCAGTAATAACTAAATAATTATCTTGTAGAATTGTGTAAGCGGTACAAGTTCCTGTGGTCAGATGCGGAACCGGAAATCTTCTACTACTGTTTCACGAACAAGGCGGCGGTTCAGCTGAAGTGTAAGACTGGTTTCTATATGTGCAAGAGAGAAGCCCAGCCCTTCCACCCTTGTGACTGCAAACACGAGGACGATGCGGCACCTGAAGACGGATCAATGAAATCCAAAGGTACATATTCAAATACAAAGGCTCATGCCTATATTATAGTGAAACACTCGTTCAAACGCGATTTCTTCGATATGTCTTATCAGATGAGATATTTTAGCTATCAAGCTCAGATCAAGCGATTTATTATAATCACAATTTGATGATGAACATTTATATTTTACCTTATGTATTGTGCCAAATCTTACATAAATATTAGATACATATATTGATTTCTTGCATATTTTTCTTTTGTCATAACTTAAAATATTGTTTGTGAATACTAAACATTTGATAAGCAATCTTGCTCTATGGTCATTTCCCATCCGGTTACCTTTATGATACATTTTCAGATCTCCCAAACGTTGGATACTTTTGATGAAACTATTTATGTGTATATCGTATTTGATGATATTGCTTACTTACGCTTAAACACAATGTATGGGAATTAGAATGAAAGGCTAACAAATGCATTTTGACATCCCCGGGTCAGTTATATTTGAGTCATTAAACTGATATATTCTGACTCTGTCTTGGGTCAGTCCTAAATATTAAAGGAATTCTCGCTACATAACAATAAACCCTTAGATAGCATCTCCTCATGGTCAATACTGTTATGAATTTCGCTGTAATTTCCTAAAAAAGACATAATAATGTGTTATTAACACTGTAGAAATGAAGTTTTTATTTAGCACAAATTGGTATGAATTTTGATATTTGAAATTTGAGAGGTTTTTTTAATATGTTTACATGGTACTCAAAAGTATGTGTTTGGAGCACACAAACTGATGACGTTTTTCACATCAGATGGGACATCTTTAAGAAACCAATGCCAATACATTGAGTGCTGTGTACATCAGGACACATTTATCAAGACACATTTCTGATAGATTAAGATTGCGCCTTGTAAAAATGTTTCCATTTTATGCTCCGGGAAAGCCAACAGAAACAGACATTTCAATGATATGACTACAGGAGCACAAATATTTATTACAGGTTATTCATATTCACAGGAGATATGCCGTTTATAAGTTGTCTTTGTTCTTTATAACGATATGAAATATGCTGTTTTAAAGGTTCTGTATAATGATATGAGAAATTTTATTTGCAGGTTAATTTACAGATTCTCTATAATGACTTGAAATATGCTGTTTATAGGTTGGTTTGCAGGATCTCTATAATGACAGAAGAAATACTGTTTACGGGTTGGTTTAATGGATCTCTATTATGACATGAGAACTACTGTTTACAGGTTGCTTTACAGGATCTCTATAATGACTTGAGATATACTGTTTACAGGATCTCTATAATGACTTGAAATATACTGTTTACAGGATCTCTATAATGACTTGAAATATACTGTTTACAGGATCTCTATAATGACTTGAAATATACTGTTTACAGGTTGCCCTGATCCATTCCTGAAGTACAGCAACTACCACCGCCATGGCGGACAAGAGAAAACAAATCTAAAAACTCTGCTTGAATGTCAGAAAGATTGCTTCAAGTCACCTGTTTGTATTGGTATTGACTGGGTTGAAAAGGATGCATCCTGTTTTATTCTGGACAAGGTAAATATGAAACCAAAATGTTGAGTCTTCCATTCTCATTCACCTGTACATATACATATACTGGTACCAGAATTGAACTGGCGGAATTTATTGTTTATTATTCTGAATTCATTATTATTTAAAAGGCAGCGGAACAATATGGTCTTGCGGAGAAGGAAGGAATTGATCATTACATGAGGACGACCTGTACGGGATCGTTTGGTATTACCCCGGGGACAGACGAGCCGGAACAGACTGGGGAAGATATCCGGTACCTGCCTCACACATATAGTCCTATCGCTCCTACCACGCAACCCAACTTCGGTAATAATATATATATGCTTCAAATATCAAAACCATTTTTCCCTGATTTATATTGTCAAAATATCTGATCGTACATGTCTGACGTCACACTTTGCAATGTAATGTGCAGATACGGATGAAATTGACAATCGTTTCGACCGGGATGAGCTGGACGAGTTCATGAATTCTTTGGGGGGTAAGGATCGTCCTGAAGGGAAGCAGATCACAACAACTTCCTCGGCCACCACCGCCGGCAGAGTGATCACGACCACCCAGGCTACGACAACCACCACCACCACATCTCCCGTCACCTCCGCCACCCCCAGCTTCGCCTTCACCATCCCAGATGGAGGTCAGTTAATCTAAAAGCCAAAACAAACCAATATCTTAGTATTGTTGTGATTCTCGTAACCATGGCAACCAGTGTTTTAACATCGTTGTGATTCATATCCATGGCAACCAGTGATTTAGTATTGTTGTGATTCTCATAACCATGGCAACCACTATTTTAGTATTGTTGTGATTCTCATAACCATGGCAACCAGTATTTTAGCATTGTTGTGATTCTTGTAACCATGGCAACCAATGTTTTAGTATTGTTGTGATTATCATAACCAAAGCTTTAGTATTGTATCACCGTATTATCAATCATGAATTTAGAATATAAAGGCAGTTAATGAAATGATAATACATTTTCTTAAATGATTGTTTAACTAATTCACAGGATGTCCAGACCCCTTTATAAAGTTAACCAATACAAATCATCCTGGAGGAAGAAATGTTACCAACTCCACCCACTACAACACTCCAGACGGCTGCAAGTTTTATTGTCTCCTGAACACGTGGTGCCAAGCCGTGGATTTCAACATTGCTCAAAGCACTTGTTACGCCCTCTTTGAGATCAAAAATGAACTAGCACAGGCTGCTCAAGGAGTGGATGAATACAGAAAACTGCAGTGCGGGCGTAAGTAAAGGATCCTAATTCATTTAAATTAATGATACTTTGTCTATAATTGATTTAACACAGGTTGAATTATTTCTTGATTTAAGTTACCTTATTCACAAATACCAAAATTTATATTGAAACTTCAAAGTTCTAAAACATAAAACACGAATTTGCTTTTGAAATGATCACTTGGTTTCAGATAATCATTCCGTTCATAATAATGTAAACCACAGGTTGTAAAGATCTGTGTGCCTTCTGTAGATATAATTATATAGTAATTTATGAAAAGACATTGTCTAACTGAGAATATGATGGATATGATCTCAGGACCTCTGGCCTGCTATGAGATATCTGGCTCTTCCAGCGATACAACTCTGACCAGTATCACCAACTCATCTACCCCATTAGTAAGGTGCAGAGGCGCATGCTTCGTGTCCCAGGCCTCGGCAGCAGCATCCGGAAGTAAGTTAGTTCTAAGAGTTCGCACATTGCTTTGGAGGATAACTGATGCACATAACTGATGCAAACTTAGAATAACTAATACTAACTTAGAATAACTGATGCAAACTTAGAATAACTGATGCAAACTTAGGATAACTGATGCTAACTTAGAATAACTGATGCAAACTTAGGATAACTGATGCAAACTTAGGATAACTGATGCAAACTTAGGATAACTGATGCACATAACTGATGCAAACTTAGAATAACTGATGCAAACTTAGAATAACTGATGCAAACTTAGAATAACTGATGCAAACTTAGGATAACTGATGCTAACTTAGAATAACTGATGCAAACTTAGGATAACTGATGCAAACTTAGGATAACTGATGCAAACTTAGGATAACTGATGCAAACTTAGGATAACTGATGCAAACTTAGGATAACTGATGCTAACTTAGGATAACTAATGCACATAACTGATGCAAACTTAGGATAACTGATGCAAACTTAGGATAACTAATGCAAACTTAGAATAACTGATGCAAACTTAGGATACCTAATGCACATAACTGATGCAAACTTAGAATAACTGATGCAAACTTAGGATAACTAATGCTAACTTAGGATAACTGATGCAAACTTAGAATAACTGATGCAAACTTAGGATAACTAATGCAAACTTAGAATAACTGATGCAAACTTAGGATAACTAATGCACATAACTGATGCAAACTTAGGATAACTGATGCAAACTTAGGATAACTGATGCAAACTTAGAATAACTAATGCAAACTTAGAATAACTAATGCAAACTTAGAATAACTAATGCAAACTTAGGGTAACTGATGCTAACTTAGGATAACTGATGCAAACTTAGGATAACTAATGCACATAACTGATGCAAACTTAGAATAACTCATGCAAACTTAGAATAACTCATGCAAACTTAGAATAACTAATGCAAACTTAGGATAACTGATGCAAACTTAGGGTAACTGATGCAAACTTAGAATAACTGATGCAAACTTAGGATAACTGATGCACATAACTGATGCAAACTTAGGATAACTAATGCACATAACTGATGCAAACTTAGAATAACTCATGCAAACTTAGAATAACTAATGCAAACTTAGAATAACTGATGAAAACTTAGGATAACTGATGCTAACTTAGGATAACTGATGCAAACTTAGGATAACTGATGCACATAACTAATGCAAACTTAGAATAACTAATGTAAACTTAGAATATCTAATGTAAACTTACAATATCTAATGTAAACTTAGGATAACTGAGGCAAAATTAGGATGATTGATACAAAGCACCATCATAAATCAAAAGAATGGCGTTATTATTATAGTAATATAAAATATATATATTTCCTGTTCATTAAAATGTAGATAAAGTAGTGATATGAGGTTATTTGTGTGTTGCCAGCCATCACTCGTGGATGTATGTCCGCCGCTCAGGCTGAGACTATGAGAGGTCCTTGCGAGGTGTCCCTGGGATCGTCAACAGTTATCAACTGTAAATGTCCTACTAGTTTGTGCAATGGATTGAGTATCAATGCTCTGGCTGGTAGGTATAGTATATACAAATACGGTTAGCTTGATGATATATAATTTTTTTGTATATTTTTTTTAAATAGAAGTTTTATGAAGGAAAGGGCCACTACCAATATGGCCCTCTAGATATGAAAAAGTCATGTAGCTTTGCTGATCATGTCACCAGAGATTCCTTCCATTCTTGGAGCCAGTCTGTTACTTTTTCTTTCACCAGATGTTCATTCCACACCTCAAACCGGTCTCGGCTGTTCCTCCCACTAGAGGTGATGTTCACACATGGATAATCCGTTATAATCACTTTGATATTGTCTGTTACTGGACTATTTTTATTACTTGGATATAGTCTATGACTGAACTGGTCTTGTACCTTGGATATAAGTCTATGACTGGACTGGTATTGTCCCTTGGATATAAGTCTATAACTAGACTGATATTGTCCCTTGGATAAAGTCGGTGACTGGACTGGTCTTGTCCCTTGGATATAAGTCTATAACTGGACTGTTCTTGCCCCTTGGATATAAGTCTATGACTGGACTGGTCTTGTCCCTTGGATATAAGTCTATAACTGGACTGTTCTTGCCCCTTGGATATAAGTCTATGACTGGACTGGTCTTGTCCCTTGGATATAAGTCTATAACTAGACTGATCTTATCACTTGGACATTGTCTGTGACTGGGTTGTTCTTATCACTTGGATAAAGTCGGTGACTAGACTTTTCTTACCACATGGATATTGTCTGTGACGAGACTGCTCTTACCACATGGATATTGTCTGTGACTAGATTGTTCCTGTGCCTTGGATATATTCTATGACTAGACTGTTCTTGTCACTTGGATAAAGTCTGTGACTAGACTGTTCTTATCACTTGGATAAAGTCTGTGAATAGGGTGTTCTTATCACTTGGATAAAGTCTGTGAATAGGGTGTTCTTATCACTTGGATAAAGTCTGTGAATAGGGTGTTCTTGTTACTTTAATGTTGTCTGCGACTAGGCTTACTTTGTCACAAGGGGTGTTGACCACATATTTACTTATCACCTTTGGTGCTTGCCAGAATTGCAACTACTTTATAACTTGGCTACACTGGGAGGGGGTGCTGATCACACTTGTAACCAATCTATGACAATGTGACTTGGTTATACTGGGGGGGGGGGGGCTGCTGATCACTCTTTAAAGCATTCATGAAACCACAGAGGTCACAGGCAATTTTACAGAGGTTTGGGCATGCTTAAATGATATATGGCCACGAAACTGAGATACAAGCAAGCTATCCTACTAAAATCAACCAAAATACACTGTGTTTGCTGAAAGTGCCAGGCAGCCATACGTATACAATCATGTGACATGTGACCTCTATTGTGGTATGTCAGGGTGTTTGGCCTGTACCATTGGACAAAAATTAATTGACAAACAGGGCTCTGTAAGCCCCACTGTTAGCAAGACTTTACTAAATAGGTACAAGATCACAAAGTTCGTTGACAAAGTGTCCAATGGATGATTTGGATTTTAGCAGAAGACTCCTCCACCAATGGCACAGAAATTTATGTAGGGGAAATATGAAGGGTAATAAATTTGATCTCAAAGTTTGGGGTATAATCATTTATATTATATTATACCAATCTCCGACATTGTGTGACTTGGCTATCCTTGTCACAAGGGGTGTTGGCCATATCTGTGGTGTGCCATATATTCAAACATTAGAAGTTTCCCTGACTCCTTCAATATGGGTATTTGTCTGCTTCATCAAAATACAATAAAAAGGTCTAAGGGTGATGTTGTATTTGTATAAGTTTCATTAATTGGCTTTTTTGTGTAAATCTATGTTAATGGATATGGTTAACCAGAGAAATAGCCCTCGTATATGTTATATTATGTGATCTCCACCAAAAGGCAATTCTGTAATGATCTTTTTAATATTTAACAGCACAGCTAGTTCATCTCCCACTTGATGGACATTACAGGGATGTTACAGACTTTGGTCGACATGCTTCAGTTAAGCCAGGCTTCGAAGCTCCTAAATTCACATACCTTTCTTCCTATCTAAACTCCTCAGCTGTCTTTACTGGGACAGAATGCTTAGCTGTAAGTAAAATAGTTCAATATTCCAGATTTGTAAACACAGACCAATAGATAATTTTGCACTAGCTATCCATTATAAAAAGAATTCAGTGTCTGTTACTGATCTATATAATAGATAGCTGTTATATATTATCTAATAGCTATCTATTATATAGACGTTATGCTTCTTATTTTTATGACTCTTCAGATCACAAGTTTGGCAGGAAGTCCATTAAGTGCCCCGGGAGGCCCCAAAGGTATTTCACCAAAGATGACACTTGCAATAGCAATTAAGCCATTTTCAACTAATACTGGACTAGAGAGGGGCGTCTTTGGCAACTCTGATTCACCAGACCAACCACCTTCTGTGTCTATAATTCAACGTGGAGATTTTGAAAGTATGTACAAAATAGGAATCAGTACAGAACGGAGACCAGAAGAAACAGCTGACTACCCGGATGTGATGTTACAGCCCAATCAATGGAATCTGGTGATACTGTCCTATGATGGAACAGTCAACTTGGCTCTGCAGTTACCAAAACTTCTTTTGAGCGTCAGCGGGGTGACTCAAGTAGGCAACAGCAAAGCTGATAATGGTTATTATATTTATTTTATCTTTAATGTCTTAGTTCAAAAACATATGATTATCATATGATGTGATTTTTTATTACAATACCATTAAGCATAAGGGCCTCAACAGATATTGGAGCAATTTTCAAGCTACTTTCGGCCATCTTGGTTTCCGAGATTCACAGCTTAGCCTCCCAAAATTACTTTTGTCTTAGCCCCTTTAACAATACATGTCAAAGCGCTCAGCACATAATATTATTCACAATCCCCAACACTGCATCGTCTTTCTTGTTCAGGCATCTCTAGGTACAATTTCTTGAGTCATTGTTTGTCCACCAAAGTTACAGATATTGGTGGATGATTCTGTATCAGTGGAAAGAGCTATCCTATCCGAACTATAGGAATGTAGTTGACCACATTTTAAGATTATTATTGACCTTTTTTAAACATTTAAAAATGTCATTGTGTGTGTCGAACATCATTTACACAAACTCTAAATCCCTATTATATCCTCTATGACGTTTGTCATTTCATGGAAGCGTTAACTTAATTGTTTCAGGTTCTCTGTCTATTGGCACTGACCCAGTTTCCATTGGCTGTGTACCAGGAATGTCTAGTAGTAACTTCATTGGAATGGTCGATGAGGTAAGTTAATTTGCGCAACTTGTCTGTTATTGCTACATCTAATCATTGGCACTGCAATTTGATTTGATTTGATTTGATTTGAGAAGTTGGACTCTCCACTTGTGTCTGGTGGGTACTCAGAGCCTATGCAATATGGCTTGAATACATTGTTGATAGCAGGCCAATTTCTTTTACCCCACATATGAAAAGGGTTTCTCCAACCATTCTGCAGCATGTGGTCAGTGATTGTGTGAATATGTCAAGAACTACACCAAAATGTATCAAAATTGTCAGACTAAGGCTAACACAAAAGCAGGAATGTGCAATAAGATAGTTATATGCAAAATAATAGAAAAAGGATGGGAATGATTTTGGAGGAGTTTTGAAGGAGCAGGTAATGCCTGTGATGAGCTTTCCTGGAGTAAGCAGATCGCAATGTGAAGACGGGGAGGACATATCTGTTGATGTCATGGAATGTAGAGGGAGAAAGCAGGGCTTTATCAACTGTGATCCGGGAAACCAACCTCCATATCCTGAAGATCCAAGCCTGGCATTAGAAGAAGGACAATGTCCATTTTGCTTAATTAGACCTTGCATTACCACCAACCCACAAAGCTGTATGGGTGTCAAACATCATCCTAGGCCTGGCAATAAACTTGTGAGAAAGGAACGCTACAGAAGGTAATGGAAGACATTGGACAGACTTGGAGCATGGCATATGCCTCTATACATTGCCAAAAAACATGCTTCAATGGAAGGCCATGAAAGAGTGGTTATCGGCAGCGAGATAATACCTGATTGTGTTCTGAAACTTGTGAGGGAATACTTTCCAAATCCTCCTGGCATCCCTTATCTAACATAAATGGTGGTGATTGGGATTACAATTTTAGTGAAGTACTCAGCACTGGTGAAGACGACACTAATTGTTGCAAGTTTAGATATCATTATTAAGTTATCACTCTCCTATTATATAGTCCCATTTATATAGTGGCGGTGGGGCTTTACGCCCTTACTATTACTGATTTCATGTCAAGCTCTCGGGCGTCTATATTTAACATATTAAAGATTGATAAACATTGTGATTTTTAATTGTTCAGATCTTTAACCTAGTTTCTCAACAATTATACCAAAGTTCCCGCCAATGATGACACAGGTTGTCATTGTTATATAGAATTTATTCCACGGACATCAATACTTTTTTAACATTAGCAATTTTGTATGCCTTTTGTGTCTAATTTCCTGTTTTTCTATTAAGGTACGGCTGTTTACGACTAATCTGGAAGGTTCCGATCTTCAGGCTCTGCAGCTGATCACAGAAGCCAACGTTGAGAAACAGGGATTGTAAATGTGAGTATGGTATGATAATGTGAGTATGGTATGATAATGTGAGTATGGTATGATAATGTGAGTATGATATGATAATGTGAGTATGGTATGATAATGTGAGTATGGTATGATAATAAATCTCAACCGAAGATAGTAACAAACATCGCCCATAGGTTAATGGAGAAATAAACCGGGCAGTCTGTTTTTTTTATGATTTCTCACTGCTTGAGTGTCAACATTTGTGTGCCACCAGGTGTCTTTGTGGAAACAAACTGTTTTGGGCTTTGAAATCAAATGAAAATACGTAAATACATGTTCCTCCACTGACTAAAACGTCTCCTGTCCAAAAATACTTTAATTTCATAAAAGAAATATCCTGACAGATCTTCAAACATTAGAAGGAAAAGGAAATTACTTAAAAGTTTGTAATGTGTTCACCCCTCTTCATGCTAGTATGCATATCTCTTCATGATCACTGGACCTATAAATATCGACAAATCAGAGTGCAATGAAAGATTCACTGCAGATTATCTAGCAAATCATGGCTAGTATTGTTCTCTTCTTTAATATCTTGCAAGTCAAGATTCATCTATCATCCTGGACACGGGACACACATGTCATAAGTTCGAAATTATAGTTGAATATTATATATATTTTTGAATATATTGGATATGTTGCTAGTCAAGGTTGAACACTTAACCTTTACCGTTTATAAAGAGTTATATTTGGTAGGCCTAAAAACTGTGTGCAGATAGCCATCTTTAATTTGCCATTTCGTCTCATTCTAGGTCCTGTATATCCACTAGACGTTGATGTCACTTCTGTGTGTAGATAGCCGTCTTTGATTTGCCATTTCGTCTCATTCTAGGTCCTGTATATACACTAGACGTTGATGTCAGTTCTTTGTGTAGATAGCCGTCTATGATTTGCCATTTCGTCTCATTCTAGGTCCTGTATATCCACTAGACGTTGATGTCACTTCTTTGTGTAGATAGCCGTCTATGATTTGCCATTTCGTCTCATTCTAGGTCCTGTATATCCACTAGACGTTGATGTCACTTCTGTCTCTTTGTGTAGATAGCCGTCTATGATTTGCCATTTCGTCTCATTCTAGGTCCTGTATATCCACTAGACGTTGATGTCACTTCTTTGTGTAGATAGCCGTCTATGATTTGCCATTTCGTCTCATTCTAGGTCCTGTATATCCACTAGACGTTGATGTCACTTCTGTCTCTTTGTGTAGATAGCCGTCTATGATTTGCCATTTCGTCTCATTCTAGGTCCTGTATATCCACTAGACGTTGATGTCACGTCTGTGTGTAGATAGCCATCTATGATTTGCCATTTCGTCTCATTCTAGGTCCTGTATATCCACTAGACATTGATGTCACTTCTGTGTGTAGATAGCCGTCTTTGATTTGCCATTTCGTCTCATTCTAGGTCCTGTATATCCACTAGACGTTGATGTCACTTCTGCAGCCATCACAATCTCAACTCTCTCAGATTCCATACACAGCGCAAATATAGTGTCATTACTTATTTAATACATAACCTATTTCGACAAATATTTGAGTATGCAAAAACTAAGAAAGAACAAACCCATTTGTATGTACTGACATCAATAAAGTAAAAGCTTTTTAATCCAAATGACCATTTTCACAAACTAATGCAGAGCGTAATATTGCCACGGACAGAGATTAATTTAACGTGATTTCTATTTGCATATGTTGCCCAATAAATAACACCTTAAAGCCTTTGACAATGCCAACAGAGTTTTTGAATGTGGTCATTTTGAAAGATGATGTTTGTATTTGCCCTATTTGTTAAATATGCTTGCCCTTGTAAATATTGAATGCTGAACAGCATATCCCATATACTTGCATTACAATAATAAATATGTCTGAGAGCTCAATTGTGGTAATATGTTTTTATTGTATATATCAATTTCTTCACAATGTGATAAGGTCAAAAGCTGCAGCTTAATTGTAAAGAATACATTGACTATTTTGTTTGTGTGTAAAATATATTCTGTATAGTATTTTAAGTTACTGATTGTAGTTTCTCTGGGTAGACGGATATTATAGAATAAAATCATTTTGATGAGACCAAAGTGTTGATCTTTAAATATGGAATATGAATCTCCCAACATAGAGTTTTATTTTTTCTTATTTGGTTGATATACACCTATTCCAACCTCTGAAAAAGGTCTAAACATTGATATTTATTGTAATTTATTATCTAAACATTGATATTTTATATCATATTTAGAATATGAATATGAAGTATTAATTTATTATTTCATAAACAAGAACCATCCCCTAGATGGATATACAGGATTGATATTAAGGGCGGGTGAATACCATTTCTCAGCAAAAATTACCATAAAAAGGTACACAAAAATTGATAAACTTCTAGAGTTTGTAAAAGGGGCCTCTTGCAAATGTGTTGATTGGTGTGGTAAATTGTCGATATCATTAAATTAAGAGGTGTTGAGGCATATCTTGACCATTATTTCTTAGTGATTTCTCAGCTTAGTTACTAGTTTCACAAATGAACACAAACGTGCAAATGCACTCGCCGCTATACCCCATTTCCTTTTAAGTTTAGTATTTTCTCTAGATGGAAAAAACGTTGTTCTCTTGGTATACGTACAAACATCTTACATTCATAACATGTAACAACCTTATTTATTAAAATCAAATAAAAGAATATATTTCAAGTAAATGTTTTAATATTGATATATCACATTGGCGCGATATGCATTTGTAGCTAAAATACCAAAGCAAAATGTAAACATTTCTAATGTCACAAAATGTATGGTGTGATGGCAGATTAGTTCCAATCAGCTGCATTGCAATAATTCATTAAAAGTTAAAAATAAATATTATAGTCATAATACAGTTATATAAGTTTATAATAGTTTTATAAAAGTTACACTTAAGGACATGTATGTTGTTCATGAGTAATATAAGTCATCATCATCATCATCACTTATTTATTTTTTTGAATGTCAAATAAACCTAAATAGTAGCCACTGTGTATATAATATAATTGAAAATATATTTAAATACAAGGTAAAAATCAAGTGCAAACTGGTTCTAAGAAAGGGTGACTGACCGCTGGATAAAAATATAGAGAAATATGGTAAGTTTGCACTGATGATGAAAATCCTGAACCCCACTTTAATGATGCATTAGATAATTTAAGTATTTACATTGAAATTCTTTTACACTAGTTGAATACTAGAGCACTGACAAATGTTTGGAAGGGGTATGTAAGTTTTCAATAAAACCTATATTAAGTTTTCAATAAAACCTATATTAAGTTTTCAATAAAAACCTACATCGACATAGTTTGCTTATTTCAACTAAAATATGCATGTCTGGATGAAATTCAATACGTATTTGGCTTGCTAATGTGCTACACAAGAATGGGATACCATTAACCATCATTCTCTCCGGACCGTATTAGACAAAATTGTAAGATTATTAATTTATCAAACTGTATCACGATAATAATGTCATTTTTTTGCTTGTCTCGCACTTGCGTTGAGTCTATTTTACACTTGATATGGATGGATGAATGAATACAAAGGTTAATTAATTAATTAATTAATTAAGTGATCAGGTGGAGGTATCCTGGAGTAGGTCATCCGGGAGAGGCTTTGTCATGTCTCGTAGGGCTTGGATATGTTCCACGCCCAAGCTCTCGCTGAACAGAAACACCTACAAAAGTTACATAAACATGTATATCAAAAGTACTTGAGCGGGATTTTTTTTAAACAATTAGGTTGATGACTATGTGATGACTAAGTGGGTGGGGCAGGGTCTGTACCCAAGTAGATTAATGACTGAGCGGCTTGTGGGTGAGGCAGGGTCTGTACCCAAGTAGGTTGATGACTGAGCGGCTTGTGGGTGAGGCAGGGTCTGTACCCAAGTAGATTGATGACTGAGCGGCTTGTGGGTGAGGCAGGGTCTGTACCCAAGTAGGTTGATGACTGAGCGGCTTGTGGGTGAGGCAAGGTCTATACTCAAGTAGGTTGATGACTGAGCGGCTTGTGGGTGAGGCAGGGTATTTACCCAAGTAGGTTGATGACTGAGCGGCTTGTGGGTGAGGCAGGGTCTATACTCAAGTAGGTTGATGACTGAGCGGCTTGTGGGTGAGGCAGGGTCTATACCCAAGTAGGTTGATGACTGAGCGGCTTGTGGGTGAGGCAGGGTCTATACTCAAGTAGGTTGATGACTGAGCGGCTTGTGGGTGAGGCAGGGTCTATACCCAAGTAGGTTGATGACTGAGCGGCTTGTGGGTGAGGCAGGGTCTATACCCAAGTAGGTTGATGACTGAGCGGTTTGTGGGTGAGGCAGGGTCTATACTCAAGTAGGTTGATGACTGAGCGGCTTGTGGGTGAGGCAGGGTCTATACTCAAGTAGGTTGATGACTGAGCGGCTTGTGGGTGAGGCAGGGTCTATACCCAAGTAGGTTGATGACTGAGCGGTTTGTGGGTGAGGCAGGGTCTATACCCAAGTAGGTTGATGACTGAGTGGCTTGTGGGTGAGGCAGGGTCTGTACCAAAGTAGGTTGATGACTGAGCGGCTTGTGGGTGAGGCAGGGTCTATACTCAAGTAGGTTGATGACTGAGTGGCTTGTGGGTGAGGCAGGGTCTGTACCCAAGTAGGTTGATGACTGAGCGGCTTGTGGGTGAGGCAGGGTCTATACTCAAGTAGATTGATGACTGAGCGGCTTGTGGGTGAGGCAGGGTCTGTACCAAAGTAGGTTGATGACTGAGCGGCCTGAGGGTGAGGCAGGGTCTGTACCCAAGTAGGTTGATGACTGAGCGGCTTGTGGGTGAGGCAGGGTCTATACCCAAGTAGGTTGATGATTGAGCGGCTTGTGGGTGAGGCAGGGTCTGTACTCAAGTAGGTTGATGACTGAGCGGCTTGTGGGTGAGGCAGGGTCTGTACTCAAGTAGGTTGATGACTGAGCGGCTTGTGGGTGAGGCAGGGTCTATACCCAAGTAGGTTGATGATTGAGCAGCTAATGGGTGGGGCAGGCTCTCCAGGTAGGTCCCCAGTTTTTGTTCATGACAGGAGTAAAACTTTGTTATTACTTCAAAATGTTAATGTTGTCTTTTCATAGCGCTTGAATGTATATACCTTTACCCCCTTGGGTGATCAATAGTTCACCCCTTACCTCATCGATGAATCCGTGGAAATAGCTCTTTTTGAGTGGATGTCGTCCAATATATACAGGAAATATACTGCTCATCACAGGCTCTGAAATGCAACAATATTAAAACGTATGATGAAAAAAAATATAAATCGACACCGATTATGAATATATTGGGTTTTTGCCATAAAAGAGGTGTTCTACGGTGACGTCAGAGCCTACCAGGCGGAAGGCCAATGCTTATGTTTGGAGCGTCAGTGTCAATCTCCGTATCAGAGAGGAAGAGTTGAAGTTGAGCGCCCTCTGGTGTTGGACCCAGTATCAACCTCGCCACAACAAACACCCAGTCTTCAGCGTCTGCAATCTATCCATAATCAAACAGTCAGCAAAATGTGTTATTTTTTATTTTGTCATTATATTTCAGTTATTATTTTCAAGTATATCTACATTCTTTTTCACGATATTTTCGGTTTATCTTGACTGAGCTTCACTCCCCACCCTCACAAAGGAGGACTGAGGGATCGACCAATTGTTAACAGCAAGTCCTGCTCTTCATTAATATTCATATATGCATGATACATGAGGAAAGGAGCCATGCAACAGGTGTTGGTCCATGACAATGGAGAGATACCACAGGAGACAGTAGATAGATTACTTATCACACATTTTGCCGAGGACAACAGGTACCGTGACTGGCCTAATGATAGTGATAGAGTTTATATAGCGCTGATACCAGTTATTATATGGCGCTCAGATGTGTCTGTACTTACCTGTCCTTTGACAACATATCCAATACCATTCTCTAAGATAACACTGAGGGATACGGTATGGATTCCCTCCTCCATCTTAGAGGATACCTCCACCACACCGTTAGAGAACAAGGTCATGGCGTTAGTACCCTCATATGTATGGAAGAGACGCTTGAACCAAAAGGTCATTGTCAAGCTGGGCGTTCTCTCATTGTCATAGCTAAAACAAATTTGATATTTAGAACGTGCTGCAATCCAAAGCACAAATGCTGAGGTGTATATATTGAAAGAAATACTTACTATGTCAGAAGTCCTGGCAAATATCCTACCATACTGGGAACCATGATATTTGAAGTGCCATCAAAATAACCAGACATCCCTTTCTTCTTAGCATAAGCATCAAACAGCACACCTTCATTCTCACCATGACGCATTATGCCGGAATGGTCTTCGGTGTCGCCATCTAGCGGCAGATACAGCGCAATTCCAATAAGAGCGCCTGTGGCTAGGGCATTGCAGTGGTCTGTGCTACATTTGCACCTCACCCTGAGAGTGACCCCTCCCTCATCGCCACGCTCCTCGTAGATGCTGCACGGGTGGACATCACTGACTGTAAGACCTTCCAAGCAACCTCGCTCCAAACTGCGGAACTCCAACTGGCTACCTTTACATGTTTAAAAAGCCTAGGTACATAAGTTAGTTAGTTACATAAGGCAATTCAACCTCAGAAAAGTGTCATCATAACCATGTGAAATATCACAATTATGCACCCTGGTCATTAAAGCATTTTCCTTATGTCCCCAAGGTTCTAAGTATGATAAATGGAAATCGTGTTTTCACGTCCCTTTCAGCAGCTATGGCGATAATAGATCGACTTTTGGGCCTTTTAACCAGTGTGAAAGTAACACTGTCGGCAGTAGGACTCGAACTCACAGCCTCTCGCCCTCCACGTATAAAAACAAAGCCACAGCTCCTTTCGCACTACCAACTGTTCTAGTGGGCCGGTCTAAGTATGATATTAACTCAATTGAATTATTACCTTATAAAAATGTCTTTTGATTTTCAATTAACCAAGTGGTGAACAAATCAGCATGACATTTTCTTCATAAGTAATATGAAATGCCTATTAAATAAATCTTGAAATCGCAGAGGTCACAGGAAATTTTACAGAGATTCTATTGACTGTGATACCAGCAAGCTATCTCACTAAAATCAACCAAAATACACCGACCATGATTATTGTGTTTTGCTGAAAGACTCATCTCATGTTTTGCTGAAAGACTCAAATGACAGAGAAATATTTCTTGTAGGGGAAATGACGGGTTTTAATGTTTGATCGCAAAGTTTGTTTGTATATTAACATTAATATTATGTAAAAAAGGTTCTTGAAAACCTCACTTTACGAATGCTTTAAATCGATTGGTTGAGATTAGCCTTGACAGTATAAGGACAATTTCAATATCTCCCCCCATTAATGATATCAGTTTTCCCTCGAATATAAGCTAAAGAGAACATTAGTCCGAATATTGCTTACCATCGGGAGTGACTTGGATGACCTCCTCAATGAAGCAGATGCCGCTGCATTGCTGTGCCTTAACTCCCTGGTGAACCTGACCTTCTCCCAGCTTGATGTTCTCAATGGTTTCATCGTATGCATAGGAGACATCTATCTCCCCGTGCATGTAGCAACGCTTAGGCTCACCTTCACAACATAATAACACTCATTGTTTGAGATCTCCATTGTTGTTTCAAATACATCGCTATGCCATGATATAACATACACAATGTGTAATGTTATGTGAGCAAAAATAATTATGCGTATATTTCTAAGGTAGTGGTGGTATATTCATTTATCCGTGGGATATAATGGTAAATTTGGATGGAAACTTTTTCGGGTCCTGCATCTCATAGCAAACCCTACACCTTATTCAAACCATTCCATGACAATTATTGGATAAACAATATGTATTCTTATGTTTATGTGATAGTGCAAGAATGGTAACAATTTGTATTATCAAATGAGGTGACATTATAATCATGTTTTATTGGGAATGGTTCATAACAACATGATGCTGTACCTTGATAGATGTAACTTACAGTGTGTCTTATGGTACTGGTCACAACATGGGGTGTATCGGCGGTCATAATCCACCATGCTGTTCCTGTCTCTCAGATAACAGATCTGGAATTGTCGGTTATAATTCACTGCTTCACAAGTCTCATCATTCAAGCAAACTTGTTTACACTGGTTAACATTCTCCACTGAAAACCACCCGGTGCCATTGGGAACAAAGGTGTCTTCCACTTTCTGCAGAAGCGAGGGGCATATACCTGAAAACAAAAATTACTCATATACTTCACAAACGCTAAACAGGTCATAGTCAATAATTGAAAAATGATATTTAAATTACCCTTCACTGAAAAATCATTTGATTGCATACTTGTCTCAACAAACCCATCTTTCAGAGTATATGTGCAAATTATACAAATGATTTCCTTATTGTGTATGTTTATGAATGCATTTATTGACTATATAGATTCACCATCATCCCTGGCGTTGAGGAACAGCCCTTGTATATTTGGCGGTGTAGTTCTCCTTTCTCCCTCGCCCTGTCTGCTATCAGGCTGTTGATCCACCTGACTTCCCTCCTCCTTGATTGATACACCACTCAGACCATTGTTAACCCTATACAGCAGTAACCTTGCTGTCTCATCAATGTCGTAATTATCAGACAACAAGTCTTTAATATTCCAATCTGGACTGTTATCAGATCGAGATGTTGCTTTTTGTCCAAAGAGAGGCATGGTGGTAGTTTCCATGGTTGGAGGATTGGTACTTTTAGCTTCTTCCTGTGTTGTTGGTGTTGGGGTATTAGGGACTGTCGTTGTTTCCATTGTTGTTGTCTTTCTCTCCACGCTATTGGCCTGTTTTCCTTGTGGGCGCTGGTAATCGCGAGCACAGGTTTTGATTGCGACATAACAACACATGTCTTTCACTGCAATTCCAGTGTGTTCATATAGCTTACAGTTGTGCGTCCATCTATCATATTCCACAGATTTACACCATGAGAAAGTTTCACACATGTGGAGGCATTGTGCCCAGGTTTGTCCCGGCCTGCTCTCGGTCTTATAATACATCTGTCGTCCTCTATATACTTTGAATGTGAAGCCATTGCAGTCTAAAATTGTAATAAGCAATTTAAACTAAAAAGCTTCAATCCAAATGATATGATACAAACATATCAACATACTTTCTAAAATAATTGTTTATTTAGCAGACAAATATGGAAATTATTTTTTTTTAAATACACCTACCATGTGCATCTGAGTCCTTGATTAAAAAGAATAAGAAAAAAACAAAAAATAGATTTCCAGAGATACAGAGAGCACTCATAGCTGATGTGGAAATATTGTGTTGTGAAAATCAAACTACATCTACCACTAAGATATTGAAATCAAATGGACAGGATGTGTGTACAAACAACTAAGTGTCCAGGGTTGTGGGTGTAACTATGTATCATGTTGTCTATATTAGACATTATACTGGAGGGAGGGACAATGTAACCGGAAGAGCTACTCTCCCAATCATTGTCTTATAATCACAGAATTATCCTAAAATGATACCCTTCCTGTAAGAATCAAAACAAATTTTACATTATTACATAACATATTATGTGTATTTGAATGATTTAATATAAATTACCTATTTAATACAGACTGAATTTAAAAAGAAAAATGTGGATCCATTGTCCATATGAGATATTTGCCATCCCTGGGCATTTAATAGGCGAAGTTGGGTGACCAGAATTCTATTGTTTTGAGTTTGACATGGTGCCAGGCCAGCATCACCGTGGCATTCCTGGCAAGGCTTGCTTGCACTTCTCTGCTCACCCGGACACAACACCTCCATTATATTCCCCATATATACATCATCTGAACACACTGACAGGCCAATAAAATAGCATTTATGAATATGATATAAGGTGTATCTTGCAAGGTGGCCACTGTTGCGTTGGATCATCAGCGCATGATGAATATAAAAACAGCATTAGACATTGCGCCAAATCCAGATCAGCTCCATTTATTATAACGCATGGAAGTGGTAAAAACGCACCCACATCTCATTATATAACGTTTGGGGGTGGTAAAACGTATCCACATCAGATCAATGTATAACACATAGAGATGGTGAAAAGACAATCACATCAGGTCAATTTGTAACACATAGAAGTGGTAAAAGGGCACCTACATCAGCAGAAAGTACAGGGCATATAGCCTAGGTGGTAAAAAGGCACGGTTCAGTGTTCATGTATCATTGGAAGTCTAATCATGATTTGGAAGGTTTTCAAGTCTAGGTGTACTTAATCAAGATATTCAGTCATGTTTTATCAGCGATATGGCTAGCACTGTATAACTTACATAATTCAACATTGCTAATGTCCGTTCCGATGTTCCAAGATTGTGTTTCCTCCATAAAAACTTTCGAATATCCTTCACTGAGACAATAAAACAGTTTCAGACATTCGCATCCCAGTACATACATTCGTGTAGACACCAAATGATTCCAGTAAAAATGCATCTCTTATCATGCTAACATTAAGCGCTTTTGGTTATCACTTTCTTACATTTAAACATATTTGGAAATCTTTATTGTGGGGGCGTCCTGTACCAAATTTATGTCATGGTTTCAGTGTAGACTGACATATAACAATATTACTATAATAATTTATTTATTATTAATCTCAGGTGTAAATTATTACAGACTTTGTGAATTGTATTTTTTGGAAAGGTCAATCTATAGGATGCATATCAAAAAGGCAAATGATGTTATTTAAATACGTCGTTCATTTAAGCAGTCTTAATATAAAATAGTATCTGAGAATATGTATATATATGTGCATTATACAAAACGCATATTAATCTGATAAATTCACAAAACCACAGCAAAATAAGATTTTTCTTCGTTGCTTCTTGAAATTGATGAAAACACAAATACAAACAAAAATTGGTTTAGTTGATTCAGAAAAAAACCTGAATCTATTTCGTTGTTGAAGGGTTCCCGATATGCACCAATCTGTCAAAATAGCCGTACACTGATCTTTCAAGCATGCTGAACCATATCTTATTAATAAAATAAAATGTCTGCGGTCACGAGCTTTGCTAAAATGCGACTTGCCCTCAGACCTGGCATTGTGCGCATTATCTGCGCAGAGCGTTAAGTACACTAATTTTCAAACTCTCCTCCTTTGAAGATTCAAAACTCGCGTTTCCGGTTTATCCGCCATAGTGGTATTACTTTGCAGAAATTGAAAAGTATTTTGTATCCAGCGCCATCCTCCAGTAGTTACAGGGTTGAACAGAAGTTTAACCCTGCATCTCAAAACAATAATTTATCAGGAATAGGTTCACAAAATCTGCAAGCAAAATGGTGAGTACTTGCACATATAATCTGTTGTTGTTTGGACCAACTTTCCATGTAAACAAACGCCGGTATAAGCTGTCATCTTGCAAAATTGCACTGTCATTTTAGTTTCATTTTGAACATTTTTGGCACGATATTATTTCCTATTTATCGCTGGTATTTTTGATGATATAATTTTAATCCTACCAAAAATTGCGGATCGATTTTCAACCTTAAAAGCATAATTCAGCTAAATAAAGTTTTTCAGATTTTTTTTCTACAATCATAATTTGAAAGATGTTTGAACTTAGATATCTTGATCCAATCATTTCCTCAGACATTATTATTTGAAGGAGTAATAAGTTTGATGTCATTTATCATCTAATTTTCAAAATATATTGAAGCTTGATTCACCAAACACAGTTTTAAAATAATGCCGATTGAGAGATATTCTTAGCTTAGGCAGACTTGTCAAATTTTAAGAAAACATTGTTATTACTTATTGTCATGTTGGTTTGGGTCCAGATCTTAAAGGGAAACTTTCACTTCTCTGAAACATGTTTGTAGTATGATGGAGAATTATAACGCACATTGATCTGTGGCTCTGTTCGTATGACCACACAAGGGAAACATGTTTTTTGGGAGAAAAATAGCTCTTTTAAATGCACGTGCTAGAAAAAAAAGAATGACGTCATCGTGCGGCAATTACCTACTTACATAAATAATTAGTATACAAACAACAATGCAGCCAAAATACCGGTGTCACGATTTTCGGTCTTAAAATGGACACATTATAGAATGGATATGTGCATCGGAAAGAATATGAAAAATGTGTTATTTTGGTGTAAAAACCATGTCAATCGGACTAGTATTAACAAAGTTATGACTAAATTTATGAAAATTGAAGATCATTGCAGCTTGAGTTGCACGTGCATTAAATCCCGCACGATGACGTCATTGCCACTAATCGCAATAAATGATCATATTCTATAGGGGTTGCAAGATTAGTTTTATATGTGGGTTTGTGTTTCCATGGTTACTGATCAATATCTTTTTTGGGTCTGTGAATTTTAATGTATTTACGCATATATGATCATTTAATCATGTAATTTCTAAAATTTATTTTACTAAAAAGTGTCTCTTTAAGTTTGTGCTTCATGAAATTCAACAAAAATATTTCTCATGGTCCAAAAGTGATTGCATATCCTGACTTATTTTGAGTGATTACTTTGAGGCCCTGACAGGTTATAACATAACTTTGAGGCCTGTACACCGTATTTATGAATTGTGCCTTAAGTTATCTTGGCATTGTTGTATATGTTTCATGATTTTACCATTATTTGGAACATTCTCACTAATTCTGAAGGCTAAGGTGGCTGTCAATCATATTATGGCTGTAATAAATGTTGTACAAATTTAGCATGATCTCAAAAGGAATAAGTCTGCCCCAGAGTTGACAAAAGAAAGAATACAAAATTTAAAGTTCTGCCAGATAATTTAGCATTAAGTCAGACTCTAGGTCTTCAAAATATCTGACATTCAGCAGGCTCTTAGGAATTTAGCACATTTCCACAAATTTAGCACAATTTGAATTGTTCTAAATATTCAGCATTCCACATGTAATATTTCAGAAGTGTATTTATTAATCAAACTCCACCTTTATGTGGTGTGTCTGGTCATCGACATCGACATATATGAATGGGGGCACTCCCATTCAGTTATATGTCAGATAAGCAGTGGTTTGTACTGTCCCAGAGACCAAACAAAGGGCTCCAAGCCACTGGGCCAGTCTTGATGTCAAGGTCTGCCAGTCATGTTAATTTAGGAGTTAATTGCTCACAGACTTGATCAGGCCTGGGCCTCACTAAACATAGTATGGCTCAGACCTTATGGTAACATCTTGTCATCTTCACCTATTTGTTTTTTGCCAGATACAAAATTTGCATTTGAGTGCAAATTTTATTTCTTTTTGATATTTATAATATATTACATACAAATAATTCTTTTTCAAAATTATCCGTTACTGGGACTCAAGGGTGTGGATACAAAACTCATATTTCTCGTATAAAAAAAAAAAAACCTCGAGAATAACTGCATGATAAACGAATTTTAAAATGTGGAAATAGTGAATGTTTACCTCAGTGTATAAGACTAAGAGCCTAGCCATGTACCGGTAAAAATATCCTTACTTTGATAAAATTTGTATTGTAGAGTATTATGTCATATAATGGTGCGGCCGTTGTGGCCATGAAGGGCAAGGATTGCGTCGCAATTGCATCTGACAGACGGTTTGGAATCCAGGCCCAAACTGTTGCTATGGATTTCCAGAAGATATTTGAGATGGGACCTCATCTCTATGTTGGACTCCCAGGCCTTGCAACAGATGTTCAGACAGTGTGAGTAGAGCTGGTCTTGGTAGTGAATAACATAAAGATTACATCAAAGTAGACATAAAGCACTCTCATGGTGGCTCCAAATGCTTCTTAGAGCCTCTGGCTCAGTGGTTTCCATTCAACTAGCCCAAATTTAATTCAATTTTAATAAGTCAATCTGACAAAAAGAAAGTCAAGCTAATTTGAAAACATCTCCACTCTTTTGTATCACTGCCCAAAATCCTTAATGTCACTACTAGTATTATGTTTTTATTTTAAAATTGTATATTTGAATATAAGTTTCTTTAACCTAGATTGTGTGAATACATGTGTAATAATGAAATACCAGATACACACTTTTGATTTTTATGTGATCTGTATTGAATTGTACATATTCTTCAGGTCCCAGAGATTAAAATTCAGACTTAATCTGTATGAGCTGAGAGAAAATAGGAGGATCAAACCCAAAACATTAATGAGTATGGTGTCAAATCTCCTGTATGAGCGAAGGTAAGGAATAACAATGACATTTATCCTTGTCTCATTATATATCGTTGCAATGTTACCACATTGGCAATGTATATTCTTTACTAAAGAGGCAAAACTTTATGGAAATTGCAAAATCATAGAACAGTCTTAATGAAAGCTTTATAGAGAAATTACAAATCTTGTGGGATAGCATTTGAAATTTGATTTTAAATAAAAGAGGTCGCTGTAATTTGATCGAGAAAAAGCCCTTCTCAAAATGACTGAAATAAAACTGTTAATATTTATACAATGGCCCTTTTGTGGAGCACCCCATTTTTTCACAGAGCTACACCTGCATAGTGTAATTTAATAAATCAGTAACCATATTTTATTTGAATAAAAAAATCTAGATACTTTTTTGTTCAGTTGAAACCTTTTGCCGATATTTATGTCTTAATACTGTGAACCAGTGAAACAGTGACTGTTATATATTTTTGTCATTTTGATCATGATCAATGAACAGATGCACATACCTTACCCTTTTGACTTTAGTCCCCAGACCAAAATAGATGAGTGGGATAAAAAATAATTTTTTTTTTCCTGAGTTAAATCTTTCTTTGTCACAGATTTGGACCATATTTTGTGGAGCCTGTGATAGCTGGTCTGGATCCCAAAACACTGGAGCCCTTCGTAGCATCACTGGATCTCATAGGCTGCCCCATGGTGACAGAAGACTTTGTCGTCAGCGGAACATGTACAGAACAGATGTATGGAATGTGCGAGTCCCTATGGGAGCCCGACATGGTAAATGCTAACTTCAACATATTATTTATTTATTTATTTATTTATTTATTTATTTATTTATTTATTTATTTATTTATTTATTTATTTATTTATTTATTTATTTATTTATTTATTTATTTATTTATTTATTTATTTATTTATTTATTTATTTATTTATTTATTTATTTATTTATTTATTTATTTATTTATTTATTTATTTATTTATTTATTTATTTATTTATTTATTTATTTATTTTCAAAATTAAACGTTAAGAGTGAATTTGCAATGTTTCTTGTCATCCGGATCTAAAACTGACTTGCAGTCTATTTGATGACCTCTTACATTTCAAAAAGGACACATTTGAATATATTGTCAGAATGAATTGAGGGTTGTTGATTTTAACAGATTTTCATATGTTGTATTTCATGTGATTTCAGGACCCAGACACATTATTTTCATATGTTGTATTTCATGTGATTTCAGGACCCAGACACGTTATTTGAGTGCATATCCCAAGCCTTGATGAATGCTGTAGACAGAGATGCAGTGTCTGGATGGGGAGGCATAGTACATATCATGTGAGTGTTACCCATCTCTCATATCCTGCAAATTATACTCAACATTTCTGGAACCAATTTTCACTGTTGTGCCTCAAGTGTCTCAATTATATCAGTTAATTATGAAATGTTTTTGTTATTTCAGAGAAAAAGATAAGGTGACTACACGGACACTGAAGGCCAGAATGGATTAATATATTGTGTGCTTATATTATTTTTAAAGACACTTCTACATTCGTAAAGCTACACAGAATTCAAAACTAATGTTATTGGGGAAAAATGGAAGTGGATATTGATTAAAACATTGAATGTCACAGTGACAGGTATAAATTATGGATGATGAAAAAAAAATATGTTTAATTCTTAGAAATATGGCAACCTTTTCATTTTGATGAAGAGAGGTATGATGCTGACTATCAGCAAAGCAAATGTATCTTTTTTTTTATATGTGACATTGTAAATAAAATATAATGTATATCTTATGGTGATGTTGCTGTTATGTTATATCTGGGAATGGTCAGATATCCTGTGTAGGATCAAATTCATTGAGATACATCAGTAAACTGACCCTTTTCTATTTCAATGCCAGAAACCCATCAATTTCTAGATTCTCAATAAAGGTAGAGGTTATCAAAAATATATTATTTTTTTCGCAGACAAATTTTTCCAGAGATATTTACTTTTTAAATACAAATTTATAGTATGATCTAAGCATGATCTGTTTTGATAGTGTATTGAATAATTTATAATGCATATATTTACACAGTCAAAAATCCTCTGAGGGAACTTTTGCCATGTAAAGCCCTGCGATGAAACTTTTTGAAGATATATGAATCGGGCTTTAGACCTAATTAAGATGGTTTGTAAAACATTTTGCAAATATGGCGATGGTGGTATACATGTATGCAAACTTGTAGGTACATTTTTGATTTGCAATGTAACCTCTAAATTTATTTTGCCAAAGGTGTTGCTAGTTAATTATATCACATGACCTAGACATCCCATTTATCTTATGGGTGGGATATTTGGAATTTTTGACATCACTTCTGTAAAATGCACTTTTATATCGAAATCTGAAGGGCCCAAGACACTCCCAAAAGGTTGCTTAACAAAATGGTGAGATACATTAAAATTATTTGCCACATTTAAAAAGAATGACAAAATCTTCAATAGATATTGGAATGGGTCATTTCGGCAATAATTATGCTCTATCTATGCTCTAATTGTATCCATTTCCAAAGACATCTCCAAGCTGTTCTTGGCCATGCCATGTAATAATTTAACTCGGACAAGCAGGGCTTAATCTTTTCAAAACAAAAACAGTTAATTATATTTTATTGGTATAAAAAAGTAATACATCAAAATTATACAAATCAGCTCATCAGACACTGATCAATTCAAATGCAAACAAACCTACAAATATTCTACTCTCATTGCTACGTAATGTCTCAGTAAATTCATGTCATAAAAGATCAATTGGGTGATAATGACTGACCAAAAATGAGATTTCCTCAACATCCAACTTGTTCAACATGTATTAAATTAACAGTTCTGGATGCAATGAATGATATAAAAATACATAAAATGATGTAGAAGCCACTGATTAATTTCTTGGATAATCAATAGTTTATTTGACATTGCACTGTCCAATTCACCTTTAACAATTTGTTACGAAAGGTAATGCATTTAAAGTTGTAATATCATATATTTTATGTATATAGATACATGGGCACAACATTTCAAAGGCATTAGCACAATATCATGGTCTACTGCACAAACAGCATAATATATTTAATCTGAATGAATTGCTATTTCTATATTAATGTACTTTAGGTACTATTTGGGATGATTTTTATGTACCGGTAAATGTAGTTACTAAATGCACTATTTCCATATAAATGTAGATACCAGCTGGTACTAATTCTATATAAACTGATGAAGTAGATACTAATTGGCTGACAAGCATTTCATCAGCATAATTTTCAAGTAGTATTCATAAAAAATACATAGAATCTTATACACACAATAGATTATGTTTTCAATTACATTAATTACAGTATATTGAATGGGAGATGTAAGCATTCACAACTTATATTTGTCATAAGAACGAACTATACAAAATGTTTATTGAGATATTTAAATATTTTTTTCTTTTTTTGCATTAAAGTAAAGCATTGTGGTTCTAGAGAATAGTAAATTTACATCTTATAGTTGGCTGGTACAAAGAGATTGATCATAGTTAAAAAATACAAGACAACTAATGGGTCCAAGATGCTCCTGCCAGTGACTTGTCAAAATGGTGAGATAAATTCACATGTTATTGGTCATATTTTGAGAGTTAATGTCAATTTTTTTTAAAATATGGAATGTACAATTTTAGTAGGAGACATGTTAAATTTGTTGGTGTAATTTAAATTGGTTTATTACAAAATGTTTTTGTTGACAAATATACATATACACACAGCCCATATCCACAGTCTATGTGTCCCTTTGGCTTTGGGAGCTTATCAAATGAAACCTATACTTGCATTTTTCTTTACTTCCTTTAAAATATAGTATTTGAAGCCTGTGACCTTGAAAAACAAGTCATACAAAGATTTTTTGCGTTTTAATTAAAGCTGGAAAAGGGAAATTGTTTATGCCACTTACCGGTACTCTCATTAGAAATTAGCACGTCATTCATAAACCTATCTATTCATACATTTATCATGTGATATAGATGGATGAATTTCTAACTCACACAGGTTTATACCTAATACATGACATTCACGGGTATATACCTGACAACTAATACAGGTATATATATATATATATATATATATATATATATATATATATATATATATATATATATATATATATATATATATATATATACCGGTATATATATATATATATATATATATATATATATATATATATATATACCGGTATATATATATATATATATATATATATATATATATATATATATATATATATATATATATATATATATATATATATATATATATATACCGGTATATATATATATATATATATATATATATATATATATATATATATATACCGGTATATATATATATATATATATATATATACATACATATATATACATACATAGTATTACATATATGTGTGTGTGTGTATACCTGACACATGGCTGACACACATATATACCTGACACATGGCTGACACAGGTATATAACTGACACATGGCTGACACAGGTATATAACTGACACATGGCTGACACAGGTATATAACTGACACATGGCTGACACAGGTATAATGGGCCTACACTGGTGTAGCACGGACACAGAAGGCTTGCATTAGGCTGTTACACACACCACCCTCAGTTTGTACCATGTTGACCTCCATGACACAGGAGCCTTTTGCCAACTTGATATCTCTCCCATTGGCTAAGCCGTTATCTGGTCCATGTCGAATGCTGCGATCTGGGCCCTTGGCTTTCATAATAGGCCCATTACTTAGATGGGGATCTGGGCCATGTTGCAAGTGTGGGTCACGTCCAACTTGAGGAAGATAGCTGTCCCTGTAATATGTACAAGATGAAAAAACTACATGCAAGATGAGTTCATCAATGAATTTTTGTTTTATCTCTACCAAAACTTAATATTTGTTGCTTTGTTTTATCAAATGCAATATCTACCAATACCACAAATGAACACAATAGGTTTGCATTAATACCTCATATCTCATCTTATGAGGTATTGGTGGGAATACATTGAATATGCCCTATTTAACTTTTTAATCTCCCAAGCTGGAGATTAAAAGTTTTCTTTCAAAGTTCAGCATTTTCTCTTAAGGGAATAACACATCATGAAAAAAGGGTTATTATATGATTGTATCAAATAATAAAACAAAAACAAATCAATCACATTTTATTTTTTTTATTCATGCGATAACATAGATTTTACAATCAATAAAGATATCTGCACATTTCTCAGTCTTGGTCAATATTTCACAGGGAAAAACTAATTCCCCTTGAAATGACCTTCCAGAAATGACTTAAATTTATGTTTATACAATCTACTACTTAGTACCTAATTTTTAGTTTTGGGTTCCAATAATATAGTGGCTAAAATTAAAATAAAAGGGGCTATTTTATGACTAGCAATTTTTTGTTTTCTGTACAGGGGGTTTCATTATAACAGTTATCTTTTCTAACAAGCTTAACCTGTTATAGCACAGTTAATTCTACATATTTTTCAGTTACTTTATGTAATCATATCAGTGAAACTCCATATGATCTAAATAGAATTTTGTTCTCAAAAATCAATATATATACTGATGAAAAAGGTGTTGGAAAAAACTACCAATTGAAGACCAATTATCGATCAATAATTGCATTCAGCAATGATACCAAAGTATAACAAATAGGTAAATTTATTTTAGTAGATCTCATCAATACCTCCTAAGATTAGATGTTCCAAGGCAATTGTCCGGAACACAAAGTGGGATCTCGTATGTATTTACATAATATAATGGGACTATCAGTAAGTGATTTGTGGGCGCACCTCTTATAAAGGATATTCCAATGAACAGAAAATAAATCCCTGGTAAAAAAATATAAAAAATTCATGACATAAAACATATGAAATCAATATGAAATTGAATACAATAATGTGTATAACAAACGTGAAAGGAGTTTTGCAACAAAAGAGTATGATTAACAATATCTAACAAATAACAATATAAAGTTGCATACAAGAGTCTGGCTGAATACTTCATATATGGGAACAAAAAGTTGTTACTGAGTATTATTTTTGGGCCAAATACAATAAACTCAACTTCAAATTTAAGATCTACAGTGACACTAAAGAGTGTATAGTTTTGACAAATTTGGATTATAAACAATACATATTTCTTATCACTCAAGATACTAAAAGTCTGTGTGTGTATGTGTGTATGTATGTATGTATGTATGTATGTATGTATGTATGTATGTATGTATGTATGTATGTATGTATGTATGTATGTATGTATGTATGTATGTATGTATCCGACCTTTGACACATCTTATCCTAAGACTAATAATTAGATAATATAACAATAAATGTGAGAAAGCATTTACATACACGCACAACAAAACACTCAATAATTGCACTTGTCCAAAATAAAATCTAAACACACTAAGGATCAAATTTATATATAGAGAAATTGGGTTATATATTTAAAAATATATATATATATATACCGTATGTGTTCAAATAAAATATAATGAGTCGCATAGTTGAGACTTGCATTGCACAGCCAGAACGAACAGAGCCAAATATCTTCTTTTATGGAAGTCTTGAAATTGTTAGCAATTGTAAAAGTCAAGTAAACTGGATAGATGAAATATAACAAGATATTGATTGATGAAAGAGTTTGAGTAAACATAACATGCTGCTCTTAGAGAAATCAGCCTCATTTTGAAGGTTGTAGGATGAAGATGAACTGTTATAGGAGATATGCATGTATACCTCTCACTTAATAACTCTTTGAATATGTGTGACAAACTAAATATTCATGGCAATAAACTGCCGGGTTCTCATTTTCAGACTGGGTTTGCTGTTATTGTGTCATAAACACTCCTAACATTATTTGTGTTTCACAATATAAAATTCTCTTTCTTTGTTCACATGCAGAGACCATCTTTTGAGGCTGGACACCATACTTAAGAACTTTATGTTTCTGTACCCTCAGATTCAGGCCAGATCTTTTTTTATAATTTTAAGAGATTCATTAAATCTGGAGTATGTTCTGCAGTACATGTATGTTATATTACTTAAAGTCTAAGGAATAAGCATCACAGAGCATTATCAAAGTTTTTCAGATGTTGGCAGAAGTTTCTATGGCAGAGTAATAGAATCTGTGTGACCTTGATTCCCTGACCATACACAATACAACATCTATTGATAATTATCACTTTATATGAACACCAGAAACTATGCAAATACCATAAAAGGTCAGTACTGTCCTATTGGATCTTCAATTTTGATAGTGTACATCTAATATTATTAACTATATATACCATTATGCTGTATAGAGCTAACAGTATAAATATTAACATCTTACAACATAGTCAATATTCTGTTTGCAATATGATGCCAGGAAAATGTTTAATTCATCTTTGACTTGACACTTTTATGTTATAAACTTGATGATTCTTTTCAACAAGAAGTGGCAAATCCTGGTCTTGTGAGTTCAGGGTGAATGGTTCCATGCCTGAGCCTGTAATCAGGACCACAACTAAGTGCAGCGTTGGGTCCATGTCTCAATGTCGGGTCCGCACCACTGGCCCGAGATGGACCCGATAGGTTGTGCAACTGAGGACCCAAGTGAAACTCAGCCTTCGGACCACGCAGAACTAAATAATCAGTACTGAAACAACAACAAATAAAAACAACTACAGCACGTGCAAGTGAAAAAAAAAAGATAAACATAATAAAAGCAACACAAAAAATTTATTTCTGTTCTGATCCATTAATATTTATGAACAGTGTGATATTGGGATGCATTTTATAATGGTCAGTGTATATATTATTATATATATATATATGTGGATTTTGAGACACATTTCTCACATATAATGTCATGCATTCCATTTTCACTGAACACTGATATTTGTAGCACAACAATAAAAACACAAATACCGTATTTACTCGTATATAAGACGAGGTTTTTTTCCAAAAACTCTTAGTTAATGTTTAGGGGGTCGTCTTATACACGAGAGCAGTCTTATACTCGAGTATTTACGGTAAAATGTAAATATGGTAAAACGTAAATACGATGTTCATATTTTCGAAATAACGGATATCAGACGTAGCGGATCGATTTTGATTGCGTTTTAAATGATAAATAAAGGTATTTACCCAATATTATCACAAAACGTAATACGATGTACGTGACGTCCTTTATCTTAGCGTCTGGGTGCCCACGAGACAAAAGTGGAGCGGCCAACATGTCAAATTGAACTTTCATATCCGTAGCTGATCGATTTTAATTGCGTTTTAAATGATAAATAAAGGTATGTACTTAATATTATCACAATTACGTCGAGAATTTCTCCACATCATTGATTTTAGCCTCAAAACAAAGCGTTTTCATTATTTATCATTTGAAACGCAATTAAAATCGATCCACGTGTGAAAGCATTTCTGTCAACAGGGAAGACACGACTCAAAGCAGTGGAAACAAAGACGAAATGCAAAACTGTGAACGCCGATAATTGGAATCAGTGAGAACAAAGTCAAAACAAAGCATTTCGAAATAATATGTTTTAAATGATATATAAAGGTATTTACCCAATATTATCACAAATTATTTTTCTCCACCAAGAATTTCTCCACGATGTAGAACGTAATACGATGTACGTGACGTCCTTGATCTTAGCGTCAAAACTGACACGTGGTAGAATATTTCTTTGTGTATTATAAAGCCAAAGATATTCATTATATCGCTTTTAATTATTATCGTTTATAGCACTCGATCGGCTGTAAATCATCGTGATAATATTGGGTAAATACCTTTATATATCATTTAAGACGCAATTAAAATCGATCCACGTGTGAAGGAATTTCTGTCAAAAAGGGAAGACACGACTCAACGCAACACGTGGTCGCAATTTTGAAAGGCGGAAGTGACAGGAAGAGGCTCTTGTTTTTAGCGCGAAAACGATTGTTAATATATTGCGCAATAATAGATGGTTTTGTTCTGTTCTCGACCTGCAAAACGTAATTTGTGATAATATTATGTATATACCTTTATTTATCATTTAAAACGCAATTAAAATCGATCCACGTGTGAAAGCATTTCTGTCAACAGGGAAGACACAGGGAAGAAATATTCAACCACGTGTAGACAGTCGTCCGCCTGTCCGATATTTGCTTTCACGCTAGTATTGCGTAATGCATGTTAAATTGATGGATGGTTTTGTTCTGTTCTCGACCTGCAAAGCGTATTTTGTGTTTATATTGGGTATATGCTTTTATTTATCATTTAAAACGCAATTCTCCTGCAAATCTGCAAAGTCAATGATCACATGACTTGTGAGTCACGTGGTCAATCGATCCGCTACTTCACGGACATCGTATTTACGTTTTACTTTTACTTCTATGTCTGTTAAAATTATTTATCATTTAAAGGTATTTACCCAATATTATTTCGAAACGCTTTGTTTTGACTTTGTTCTCACTGATTCCAATTATCAGCGTTCACAGTTTTGCATTTCATCATTGTTTCCACTGCTTTGAGTCGTGTCTTCCCGCTTGGACAGAAATGCTTTCACACGTGGCTCGATTTTAATTGCGTTTTAAATGGATTGATGGTTTTGTTCTGTTCTCGAACAATTTGTGATAATATTGGGTAAATACCTTTATTTATCATTTAAAATGCAATTAAAATCGATCAGCTACATTTGATATTTGTTATTTCGAAAATATGAACATCGTATTTACGTTTTACCGTAATTACTCGTGTATAAGACGGCTAATATCTTATATTTTAAGCATATTTACGTTTCACTTTTAAAATGACCGCCAAGCTTCAGCTTAAGCTTGAATGGTAGCAGAGCCGATATCTCTTGAAAAACCAACTCGTCTTATATTCGGAAATTGTTTTTTTTCAAGAAAAATAACCTCAATTTTGGGGGGTCGTCTTATACACGAGTCGTCTTATACACGAGTAAATACGGTACTGGTAATATATTTGACATATTGGGAGTATCAAATTCAGATATGGCAAATCATATAAGCTTACTCAATGAATAGCATGCATTAATCTAAGTGAATACAGTGGAATATACTCAAACAATGTAAAAATAATCTATCATAGCCTTGCCATCCTCATCTTATTTTGTACAAATGTATTTATAATGTTAGGTAGGATAGTTTTGTTTGGTGATTGTTCACCATAATGTAGTAAATCTTCTCAGAGAAACTTCCTTCTGAAGCAAAGTGTATTATGATTGTCATATTAACTCCTAGTAGCTCAAGGAATGAATTTTGTCATTTTATGCATAGGCTTAATACAGAAACTATTTGGTGATTTTAAACTAAGGTCAATATTTGTTTGTATCATAAATTAATTGAATCTGCAAAGACTTGATGTAAATGCCATTGCCTTAATTGCAAATTGAGGGGATTAAAACAATATAAAAATGGATGACTCAGATAGTTCATTTTTCCTAAGCCTTGACATTCACATCCCAGATCTAAAAAATATAAAATATCTTGTTGAATACTTACATGACCAGGTCCTTGTTGGAGCCCTTGATGAGGTTAGAATCTGGACCTTTGGCATTGGTTCTATTTCCAGACACGTAGGCCCTCCTTGAAGCAGAGGTCGGTGCTGGTCTGGGAGAGGGTGAGGCTGACGACCGCTCTGGAGTCCTACACACAGTAAATAAACATAGTTAAATTACGGAAGAAAAGATTGATATCAGAACACAAAAGCACTATTTATGTCAAATACACACCTCGATCTGTTACGGATTTGTGATGAGGATGAAGGGCGAGATGCAGAATTTAGCACATCCCTGTGAGTTCCCCTTGATCCAGATGTCGTCAAAAAGTCATTCAGAGAAGTCCTGGAATGAGCAAAACCACCCAGTTAGCATTATGCACATATCTTATCTTGACCAATATCTCACAAATGTGCCACCACTTTGTTACTTGCAGACAAAGTACAATATAATCGTGACAGTGCTTGCTTGGAGTCCCTATATAGTGACATAATGAGGACAGGACATGACAATGCTTACTTGGAGTCCCTATATAGTGATGTGATGAGGACAGGACGTGACAATGCTTACTTGGAGTCCCTATATAGTGATGTGATGAGGACAGGACGTGACAATGCTTACTTGGAGTCCCTATATAGTGATGTGATGAGGACAAGACGTGACAATGCTTACTTGGAGTCCCCTATATAGTGAAGCGATGAGGACAAGATGTGACAATGCTTACTTGGAGTCCCTATATAGTGACGCGATGAGGACAGGACATGACAATGCTTACTTGGAGTCCCTATATAGTGAAGCGATGAGGACAAGATGTGACAATGCTTACTTGGAGTCCCCTATATAGTGAAGCGATGAGGACAAGACGTGACAATGCTTACTTGGAGTCCCCTATATAGTGAAGCGATGAGGACAAGACGTGACAATGCTTACTTGTAGTCCCTATATAGTGATGCCATGAGGACAAGATGTGACAATGCTTACTTGGAGTCCCCTATATAGTGAAGCGATGAGGACAAGACGTGACAATGCTTACTTGGAGTCCCCTATATAGTGATGCAATGAGGACAGGACATGACAATGCTTACTTGGAGCTACTACATAATGATGACAAGTGGTACTTACTTGGGGCTTCTTGTGTAGTGATGTGGTGTTGCATCTTCAATGGTAGAGATGGGAGCGCTGATGCTGACACTAGGCGCTGTTATGTCCATATTGTAAGATGGTCCACTTGATGCCGCTGAAGGAGATGCACTGCGACCTTCACTCATCCTACTTTAAAAAGTGACAATAACAACATAAACATAGATCCCGGGTTGTAAACTGTATAACAGTTCAATTTCATGTTTCATATTTCCCTTTACCATATCAATAAATACAAATCTCCTTTGGAGTTGACCTACCTAACAGGTGACCTTGCTGGAGACCGTGTGAGTGACTTTGCCCTTTGTGAGGTTGCCATGGATTCCAGAAGTGACCTTGACTTGGACTCATCATATTTGCAGGCATCTAAAGCTATCTCGATGATAGAGACTGCCTGGTCTGGGAAGGCTTCTGTCATCTTGTTCTTCACTATAATATATCCAATCTTTTCACTTATTATTTTCTAACAAGATATAAGTCACCAAGATTTTCATTGATATGGGATTTTGTTGATTATTATTTTTGGAATTTTATCAACATTATTATTGTTATCTGTACACATTATATCTTTAATCTGATGAACATACAGGAGAATATGAGAAACAAGCAATTCAACATTGTGAATTTCATATTTACCATAATTTCAATGTGTACTTTAACAAATAAGACATACAAACCCTTTTATGGTCCAGGTATACAAAATCAAACTCAGACAAGCAGTAATAACCAACTAATCTCTCCAATTCTGGGTTATACAATATTATATCAGACTCACGTGCAGCTTTTTCAGCAGGAGTTGGTTCCCTTCGAACAGGTGACACAGCCCTGGCTGGGGAGACAGACCTAGCTGGAGAAGCTGACCTCTGGGGAGAGATAGTGCGATGCGCAGACGAGCGACTGTGAGAGCCCCCTGTTGGCACAGGGCTGGTGGTGCGAGAGGACTGCTGCGATGCATAGCCCAGCGAGCGTAGTTGCTGCACAGCCTGGGCTTCACTGTTGTTCACACTGAAGCAATTTATTGTTATATATTGTTGAGGAATATATTAAGTGACATAACAGTCTACCATAACCTATCATAGTTAAAAATTGGTGATAATGGTATATATGGTGTGTTTTTTTTCAATCTGTATGAAGAAATTATGTGATTGGTACAGACAAACCTTAAAGCTTTGCAGAATAGTATTTACACATCATTTTATTCATGTTCAATACCCATATAAATAAATCCACCTAAATAAAATGTCCTTATCCTTAAATAATTCTTATCTTATTGCAGGGAAGTCAGTCTTATCTTATTGCATATAGGGTAATAGGTATTGTGTGCAGGTAGCATCAGGGTGATATTAAGCAAAAGCAAGGAAAAATCATTAGCTGGTCCACTCTGGATACCAATAAGATAGACTGTGTCACACTGGCACCCCCCCAGACATCACAAGATATAAAGTTAGAACCCGGAGATAACATTAAATGGGCCTACCCTCGGAGTACGTCTTTGATGACAGCTTCGTCAGCAGAGGGGTATTGTTGTTTGAGTCTGACTGTGATCAGAGCAGTGGCATGAGCCTGTCCTTCCACACGTGAGTACCCAGCCTGCTGTAGCTCCATGATAGTCAGACCCTCTACATTCCTGTTCCTATCACAACAACCAAATCATTTCTGATGACATCATCGTCAGCTCTCACCTACACTTCTACTTCTATTTATATACTACTTTTTTATATCCTTTTTTTTAAATATATTTTTTTTTACTTAAAAGAATATGAAGCTATTTTTCAAATCCATGATATATAATAGACCAGAAAAGTTATATTTCATCCAGTAAACATAGTGATGTCTCGTAATCTATAACTTTGCAGTATAAAATGGTATCAGTCCACACTAATATTGTTTCATCAGAGGATTTGAATAATAACATCTCTGATTTCATGATAATTTAATTGTAACCAGCATTTATCATTAGGATTGTGGTAGGAATTTGTGCTGGAAAAAGGTTTCAGGTGAAGAAATCTGTGCAGGGAATGTACGGTATCTGTGGGCATAATATACAATGTAAATCAACTCCATGTTGAACACTCACAGAGCATGCTGAATGTAAGCTTGGAATCAGATTTAGCAGAGTAGTGGAGGAATCAGTGGAATAGCTCTGTGATAGTCAGAATGACTCAAATATTGGAATTGATCTAATGTCTATATGCAAACAAGCTGAGAGACACACAAATGTAAATAGATAGATCTGAAAGAAAGGGTTTATGTAATAAATCAAATCTGAGTTATGAAAAGATTTCAAAGATTATTTGTGATTTTTACATTTTATTGACAAGGTCTCTCTGTATTTGATAATGAAAGTTTTGTTTTAAGTAAATGTAAATGTATCAGCCAGTATCCTTGAATTTTTTTCCAATCGTTGAAAATGTTGGTAATGGATAATTTCTTCGGTTCATTTTACTGTATTTGACTGCATGACAGCCCAATGTACACAATTTTATAGTTTTTTTAAAAATTTCTGTCCAATTTAATTCTAAGCTCTCCATTTTCAGAGTTTTAACTGTGCACTCAATCCTAAGCAATTTATAAAACCGTCAATGGACCCTAGTGAAGTCAAATACAGTAATATGTATTCAATGTGTACCTTGCATTCCTATGTTAAGCACATGAACAAACGACAATCATATTAGCATTATCTTCACTATTACTCATAAGGATGGACCATAAATGCTCTTAAGATTACCCCTTTCCAATATCCTAATAGCAATGCAATCTATGAATGCCCTTATACTTAAAATAAAACCATCTGGCCTAAAAACGTATAGCTCTTTTAAAATATATAACATTTACTCAAATTTACCAATTTGGTAGCCCAAGCCTTGTATTAGTATAAAGCTTTTGGGGATACTCAAGCAATTCTGTGAGCCAAACCCCAAAACAGATTGCTTTAATTAACCGTTGGCAAATAACAACCAAGTCTTTAAAATTGTTTGAATTTAGCAATGTATAAACAGAGTAATCTATGGAGGGACCCCCGAACACAATAAAGCTGAAACTATCACAGTCATCTTAACTTAAGCCACATATAAGCATCTGGAACTAACCCAATATAAACTATTCATATTGTTACTTGGTTTGGTATGAGAATGTTGTGTCATCACTTACTTTGCCATAACTCTCCTGATAAGTCCAGCATCTGCTCCCGGGAACATCTTGTGAATTTTCTGCACTTTTTCTTCATCAGCATGTCCGAAACTTGTCTCCTGGAAAGATCACTTTTTTTTAAAATGTATAATAGAATCAAATGTAAATGACACGTATTTATAGTTTGTCTCATTTTCTGTAATATGTTTTAAAAAGAAGTTGGGTGTTGTTATCCATATTTCAGCTTACTTTAATGTAAGCACAAGTATCACACCCCTAAGCAAGCTTACACCCCAAAGACAATATGTATAGAAGGCAACATTTAGATTTCTAAAATTCTAAATATATAATTGTATTACATATCAATTCATTGTGCAAGAGAAACATATTTCAATGAGATAAAGTTATTAGTGTAAAAAATAATTAAAATACCACTGCAAAAAGCAAATAAGTATTACGAAGCAGCTAAATGGACAGGCAAAATGCACAACTGCAATACTCCCTGCCAGACTTGTGGGAGCTAATCAAATGAAACCTGAAAATGAATTTCTTTGTTTCCGACCTCTATTTCCTTTCAAACAAGATTACCTTTTCAGCATGTTTAATTAATGCCTTCACAATCAATATAACTGACCTGCCTCAACCAGCAGTAACTGGTCATGTGATCTTGCTTTGTCAGTGGCTATTTTTAGCACTCATGATTGAAAAGAAGGTCAGACGGTCACTGCCTAACACAGCCCATCTTTCATCGCCAACAACTCAGTGCCTATTTTCATCACTCAAGATTCATAAGAGTCTTATATATCATCGTAGTTGATTATACATATTAACCAAATTTCAGACTTAGTGGCAAAAGAACCATACATATAGCATCATAATAATTGATCAGTATTGTCCAGCAACCTAAATTTTGTCACTTCAAATATTGCAATAATTAAATATTATTTTTGCACTCTTACTCGAAAAGTCTCTTTAGTGAGCAAGAAAGTAATCTAATTGTATATATGTACAAGCAATATCAATCTCCAGGATATATTATTTCATTTCAAGGAAAAGACAATGCAGAAAGATAGCATTCACCATTATATTAAGTGAAATATAATGTATTGTAATTAGGAATAAAGTTTTTTAAATATAAATATAAATAATGTTCTTTCTGATTACATCATCTTATGTAAAACGCTTAAATTCATTTTTTTGGGTAAAGAGATAAATAGAAAATCTTAAGGAAAACATGCTTTTGTCTGCAAGCAATATCCTCAAATATGTTAACTTCAATCATTTCAAAAGTTGTTTCTGAAGCTGATAAGGCTAAAAGAAAGTTTTCACAAAAATAAAGTATTTCAAATGTAAGGGCTGATTTACACCTTAGCTCTGCTCATAAAAGTAAGAACATTCTTGAGATATCTGCAGAAGAAAAACTTCCAATTTTGCATATAAACATTGGCCAATGCCCTGAGAGCTATGCTGCTCATTGGTTTTTTTGTCATTTTCTAGAGATTGCTTCTTAAATGATCATTGAAATCCTTTCCAAGAGCAGGCTTGAGTAGATGATAATTTTAACATGTTCAAAATGCATGTTACATATCAAATATGGCTCCAACTTGTTATCTTAATTCTCATTGGCTAATATTCATAAGGTTATTCAAAATGGTTGAATAACCTAATTGCTAAGAACTCTGGCCATTAGTTTCAGAGGAAAAGATCAAAGTTGACAGACAGAATGACAGAAATTGTTCCTCCCATCACTGCAGAAGTTATGCTGACAGGGTCAGCATAGCTCATCAGAAAAAATTTAAAATCTGACCAGGAATATGTTATATGTTAATTCAACGTAGATTCCATTCAAATTCTGGTTTATAAACAATAGCACAAGATTGACAATAAATTGAACTGTATCAAGGGCAAAGAGCCATTAACCTGACATCTCTTGTGAGATTCTGGGACCATGACATTCACAAGTATATTGAGGACAAGAATGGTTTAATCAGAAAATGACAATTTCAAATACAAATGCAACCTTGAAAATGTTAAGAGTAGAGATCTTTACCTGGTTAAGCGATTCTAACCTTTTTGATGATCAAAAGTCATCTTGGAAATTAATTAGCATGCATTTGTCCTCTACCATTGTATTGTTGTGGAAACATGTTGAATATTGGGACAGCACTTGCACCATAGTGATATCATGAGAAGTATGGGATTAATGCAATCTGATAGAAGAGTTCACTTAAGCCATCCATCTCAAAATTTGAATTTGGACCCCCAACCACCAATCGCTTACTTATCACTTAATATTTAAGAAAGGCTAACATTGACAGATGCACAGACCACTTTATAACAATCCCCCAGGACCATCAGTATGGGCAGAGGGATAAAATGGCATAATTATATTTCAGTCTTTTTGCTTGACCTCCATGCATTTATTGGTAATCAACTGAGTAAAGACATTCATTCTTCTGTTTACACCTTATTTTCAACTATAAAGATAAAATTTCCACAGAACAAGATGTTACTTTTTCAGCAACATTCAAGAAAGTCATCTTCAGAAACTAATATTTGACTCTAAATTTTAAGATGCCTTTAGCTTTACTTGGTGTGATTGCATACATTTTTGAAAATAATATTTCAAAGGGTCAATGGCAAAATAAATGTCTCATCTCAATTTATACTACGGAAATGTTTATAACATAATAAACATTCTACAAAGCCAGAGTCAATTATTTGAACTCCTACCTTTTTCTTGGAATTCAAAGATCTAGCAACTTTTTTACGTCTCTAGAATGAACATATCATTTAGCTATATAAAATCAAGTGTCTCAAAAATGCTGCTAGCATGTGTGTAACTGTGAATGTGTTATCAAGAGTATACAATCAACATAAACATTACACATATAATCATTGCATGGCTACAAAACTAACAAAAATGTATAGTTAGCCCCAGGATAGTGGTCACCTTGATCTCATATGGAAACTAAATTGGGGCACCGTTAAATGATGTCTAACCTTTCCATTGCAGCTTAATTAATATTGAATGGGCTGATACCTTAATATTGGGAGATATGGCAGGGCCTTATGAGCTCATAAGTGCGGTTGATATAAAAAGTATGTTTAATTGTTGCGTTCATACATATTATATGTACACAGCCAATCCATTTTTGTTTATCATATCTTTTAAACCTTTATATAAAAATATCATTTGTATAAAGTGTTCAACTTTTCTTTTTTTTAGATAGAATATCTTGTCTTGTGATGAAGGATATTAATAAATGTCAATGAGACACATTTCAACTAATTTCAATCATGGTTTTTGATTTGATAGAAAGATTATTTTGTTGCAAAACCAAATCTATGATATAAAATCCATTGTGTTTCAAAGCAGGCATGATATATCATACATGTCTCATCAGGCTATATGATTGAAAGGGTAAGATCATGGCACTGTGGTATTAATATGTAATGACATGCAATTTCACTGAGGTAAAATTTGGTTAGTTTACTTCTACTAGCATCATGCTCATTTTTAGTATGAGGTCTGTTCCATCTCAATAACTTGCCTGTCTCAATAAAACTCTTCAACCAAATGCTTTAAATTCCTTGTCAAATATCCAAATTGAATGAATCATTGAATGAATCACTTATGTTTATGCAAAGGGGTTTTAAAAATAAAATTCTTTGTCTATTGTTACACTAAAGTTCTCTTTTTCGTTATGTGAAAAGATTCTTTTTTTGTGACATTAGAGATATCATTGGATGGTCAGCCGATGGCATACATAACAATGCATTGATATAAAAATAAAATAATTTGTTGATTGGTACATCAAAGTTCTCTTTTTCATAATGTGAAAAGATTTCTTTTTTGTAACATTAGAGATTTCATTGAGTGTTCAGCCTTTGGCATACATAACAATGCATTGATAATGAGATGATGCATGCTGAGCCTGACACTGCCTTAATAAGATGAGAGCTGACCTGTACAGATGATGCCCCACTCTCCTCCTCATCACTCTCATCCTTCATTGTTGTCACTCGGATGTTGTATTTGTCTTCCACCTGTAAACACAACCCGGGATTAATAACAATCCCCATATATATATATATATATATATATATATATATATATATATATATATATATATATATATATATATATATTTGTATCAAATAAACAACATTAAGATAATTACAGTTGAAAAGGTTGCTAACTTTAGGTAGTACAATTATGTTGAAAAAGTTTATTCGTTTGGGTTTTACTTTTTTTATCTATCATCTTATATTGAATAAAATAGGGTGATATTTAAGTGTGCCCATTGCCCCATTGGTTTCATCTTTATTATTAATCCTTTAATTTATTTTCTTAGCAATCAGTTGACAAAAGAGGCTAGAGAAATTTGGGATTTAACCAGCTTCTCCTGCTCACATTTAATTACCATCCTCATACATGTGTATATAAAGTACACTCTTGCTGAACCCCAAACATTTTTTTTAGCCACACATGCCAGATGACTCTTGCATGGGAAATAATATATTTTGCACCTTCCTGGAAACATAGGAAGATTTGTCACAAAATTCATCTGTATGTCCTCTAAATTGTAGTCAGCTAGTTATTCTACCGAAAAATGAAGATTTTTGTGAAGAGATTGAAAAATGAGGATTTCCAAGTGAAAAAAAAATGTCATTCATGACTCTCCAAGATGTGAAATAATATGATGATCAAGATGATCATGATCATTATTACCATCATAATTTCAGCTATATTCTTATTATCATGATTATAAAAAAAGGTTTGCAAATAATAAAATATGATGATAATGAGATTTGATGATGTGTATGATAGATTGGTATGTGAGGATTCTAAGCTTGTTTTACCTCTCTCTGCCAGCCTTGTTTCTTTGGGGATAGTTCCCTCATCTGTATTGCCTCTGGTTGGTGGCCGCCTCCTGTTAGCAGCTGGTTACGTTGTGTCGCATGTCCCCCATGAGGGGAGGAATGGGGTGATCTACGCTGTGCTGCTCTGCCAGCCCCAGGCTGGGGTGACCTCCCAGCGTGGGCTGATGGAGCGTATCCACCCCCACCCCAACTTGTGCCTGCCTCTGCATGGGCAGTCACGCCCTAAACACATACACAACACACATATAGGAATAATGAAATCGTTGGCATTTCATTCATTATAAAGTTATTGAGATGACTGTGCACAAAATGTTAAATATGACATAGACAATAATGAGACATCAAGTGAGACATTTTTGCCAGCGTTTGATTTCAATATAAAATTGAGTACATAGTTGATAGCTTACATATGCCCCATGAGATTGCTGTGCATATTGCTGTGCCTGGTTCCAGGCTGTCTGACGTGGGTCTTCCCAGGATGTGTTCTTTGTTGCATGATTGATGAAGAAACTGCAATCAACATATTTAGGAATTAATGGATAATAATTGACATGCATTTCACAAATTATAAACTAGTCAAAAAGAGTGATTTTGACAGATACTAGCCAAGATACATTGCCCACTCCACATTTGCATAAACTGTGCAAACCAACTTGATAACAGAAAAAGACAATTTAAAACCCACAGGAAGTTACTACACATTCTCAAGCTTCATACTGATCATACAGTAACATAGATAGTCCCTCTTTTTTAGATCAACTGCCAGTAGCAAATAAACACTGATTAAACACAAGTTTACACATGTAAGAGGCAATACCAAACAGTCAAGTTTGCCCAACGTGAACTCCGCCCAGATATGGTGAGGTGAATTTGGACTGGGTTCCATCTGAATCTATCAAGTAGGAATAGAGACCAGTACATGCCACTGGCCCACAACTGTCTTAATCACTTTTTTTTTATTGGCCAGGCCAGTTGACTCCTTTGACTTATTGGTATAATCTTTCACATTGACATACATTATCTACAAACACAAGTAGAATGGTTGGTTAGAAACAATGCACCAAGGTAGACTGGTTGGACAAAAGCAATGAAAACACATCTAAATGTCGTATGGTGTCATTCGGATATTGTTATGATGAACATGCTCTCAAAAAATATCTGGCCATCCAAATCAAGTTGGCTACATTCTCCTTGGGCCCTCTTTTCACCGGGAATGAGTTTATTGGTTTTGTCTCATTTATATACCACTGCAAATAGGTTAAATAAGCAGTTGACATCAGTTCCTGGCATATTTGAACAGGCCCCCGTTTGACCATGGCATGCTTGACAGTGGCAAAAAATCAGAACCCTCACACCATAAAAAATGTTCATAAAGAATGGTAACAGTCAAAAATTATGGGTGCTGGACGTTCCGACTCACGGCGTTCCGCCTCAGACGTTCCGCCTCACGACCTGTCCGCCTCACTACCTGTCCGCCTCACATTGCTTGTAATAGACCGAATTTGACTCTCTTTTTTTAAAAACACATCTACATTTCACAAAGAATACGAATCCTTGTCATATAAAGCTGTATTCTCAAGAAGAGGTTAGTAAAACATCGTCATTCGTATATCGCAAGTGATCTGTCAAAGACGCACGATTGGGTCCGGCAAGTTAGCCCGGGTTATCCCGTTTCTCTCCACGGAGCCAGCGGGTTTCGGTGGCGGAAGGCGCCGGACGCCGACCTCCGCCTTCTGAATACTCTCGGCGAATTCGGCGGAACAAAATACAGAATTGACGTATTTGAACTTACTTTTTTTTTAAACACATCTACATTTGACAAGGCTGTAAATAATCTCAACAAGAGGTTGTTTAAAAGGTAGGTGATTGTGGACTTAACATGAATCTATGGGCCAGTGAGGCGCACGAGTAGTGAGGCGGACAGGTCGTGAGGCGGACAGGTAATGAGTCGCTGGTAGCGTGAGGCGGATCGTCTAGCATTCAAAAATTATGAGGCCGAAGACAGTCCTTATATTATAAATCGAATGATTAATGCCATAATGGCATAAATTTCAGAAATACATCAGTTAAACATTGTCACCAGGTATGACAATTTTCGAGTTAATTTTAATTCCCTGGAAGATTTCATTCACTTCTGTACTCGATCTATCACTCATTCTTACAAAGATCCACAAGAATTAGAATGCAACAAGCTGGATCAGGAATTTTTCTGCTAAGTAAACAGTAAAATACTGCACAGAAATTAGAATAACATGCACAAAATCACACCATTTTCACATTAACAGAAATAGTTTGGCCAATGAAAATGTATGTTTAAGATTGACTAGTAAGTGAAGATCATTTCAAACTTACTATCTTTTCTGATTAGGGTCATATTTTGCTTCCCAGCCCGCTGGAAGAGGCTGAGTCCACCAACCCTGTCCAACAGTCGCCATCTTGTTTTCTGCTTTCCACGGTCTCACCCCAACAAAAAAATTTAAAATTAGGTCAAGTTTAATAAATCAATTATTATCAATGTTTTTGCGTATAAGATTAATATCATAATATCATTAATAACTTAAACGTCATAACTTGAATCTACAAATATTTTTGTCCCCGCTGTTAGAGAATTTATGACAATATAATATTTATTTATAACATAGTTTCCCGAGACTGAACATCCATCAAGACGCAAACATGCTGGCAGATACTCTTTTGATTTTGTTCATTTCTGTTGCCACAGCCTTTCTTGGAGAAGGTAAGAATACAATAATTGTTAAAAAGATACAAAAACATATTGTGAATCTATAATTGATAACTTAAGAACCTTAGATTTTGTTATAAAACGACGCAAAGACAAGTCTGGCAAGAAGTTGGATTTGTTTTTATTTAGATCGACACATTATCGCTCACTGTTCCACGCCCACCCCACTACATAGATCTGTTCTACTGAGTAAAACCGACAGTTATCCCCTCGTGTGCAAGATTTCAAGGGGGGCGATGAAACAACCTCTAACAATTGGTTCCAACAGGGGCAGTGAAGTCAGCCCGAAGTAGCCCCCAATGAACACAAATACCAGTGAAGTCGGCCCCCTGGGGTCGGCCCTCAAGGTCCAAGTGAAGTCAGCCCCGCCGTGGGTAAGTAAACTCTGCCCCCAAGAGAAGCCACTCTGTAACGGTTCAAATCTATTTGATCCTTAGGGCAGAATATTTAACTAAACCTAGGGACTCTCGGTAGCAGTTAATTACCTTCTGGTAACTTGATAATCTAGCCGGTAGCATCTAGCGAATAGATGAAGGCGGCCCCCAAGTGAAGTCGGCCCCCCGTGGGTAGGTGCTCGGCCCCTAGGAGAAGCCGGCAATGGTCACTCTGTAACGGCTCCTAAACTCGTGAAATCTCCTTCGAGAAGGCTATCTGACCTGAAGGGCATTAACTAACCCTAGAGGCCCTCGGTAGCCATTAATTTTCTTCCGGTAACTTGATAATCTAGCCACCTAAATCTGGGGGCCGTCTTCTCTCGGGGGCCGCCTTCACTTAGGGGCCGATTTCACTTGTTACCCTCAAACCATGACCACAACCCCAAAGTGGATAGCAGTAGCAAGTGCCTGTGTATATTTTATTTGGTAGCTTTATATTCCTTTCTCTTATCTAAAACCTGAAGATAGCTGCCAATATTAATCTTAACCAGCTACTTTCTGCCATAACTAGACCTCATATCTGGCATATATTTCTGTGAATATTCTCATTTTCATTCAGGCCCTGACATTAGAACATGCATTCAAGTTTGGCGGCCATTTTAATTCTTCCAAAATGTAAATAATAGCATTTATTTCATATGGTTAAACTTATATTTTCTCCAACTTGTAAATAATTTACACTTGTGGATAATTTACAATGATAAAATAATAAAATTCAGCAGTTTGACTGTGGTCTAATATGGGAGTTCAGTAGCATGGTCCACTTCATATCACAATTATTTTGACCAAGCACCAAAACCCTAGATCGGCCGAAAGATATTAGCAGCTAAAGAGGGCCCATACATAGGTTAATTAACCCCTAACGGACTAGCCTATCTAAATTTTGTTGATTGGCAGGACTAACTATTTTTTTTCCTGGACAAGTGCATCGACATACCGAATTGATAAAGTTTATAACCATATGCTCAATTAAGTGCTGGGGCCAAAAACTCATGATCCAATCAATCTGATGTCATTATCATCAGGGCTTGACATGCGCACTGGCCAGGTGGCCCGGAGCCACCAGATCCTCTGTTCGGGCCTGTGAATGCTCTGTTGTAGTGGCCCAGTTCGGCAACCATATTTTTGGTCTTAAATGGCCCAAACTATCTTGATTTTAATCCTGGATAGATATCATATCACGATAGACATTTGATTGGAACAAGTAACCCCCACTCAGACATTAGTCACAAAACAGCCTTATATACAATGCTCTTTATTGTATCACACATCCTATCATCTTTGAAAACTTCGGGCCACCACTTCTCAGTGCTCTGGTGGCTCAACTGGGCAACCAACATTTTTCTTTTTATGTCAAGGCCTGATCATGCTGCCCATGGGAATGTTACAAAATGATGTCATTAAAAGCCAGAACATTGGGGACGTCAACATCCTTCCTGTCAGTTGCTGGTGGTGGATGTTGCCGCCCTTCCCATCCGTTTGGAGTTAATGCCCTTTGGATCAAATAGCCATCTCGAAGGAGATTTCATTAGTTTGAACCGAGTGGCCAGGGCCAGCTTCTCTTGGAGCTGAGTCCACATAGCCAACCTCATCATTGGTATTCAGTTATGCTCGAGGTAGCTGGTTACTCCGCCTGACAGCTTCCTGCCCCAGTAACTCTGCCAAACACAAGTAAAGTTTGTCACCAAGTGAACATGGCCCCAAGTGAACCCGGGCCCCCAAGAGAAATCAGCCCCCAAGAGAACTCAGCCCTAGATTTTGAAGGCCAAATTTTCAAGTTACACAGCAGGGCTTGACATACACACTGGCAAGGCCACCAGATCCTCTGTTCGGGCCAGTGAATGCTCTGTTGTAGTGGCAACCATATTTTTGGTCTTTTAGTGGCCCAAACTATCTTGATTTTATTATTCTAATCCTTGATAGATATCATATCATGATCAATAGACATTTTATTGGGACAAATATCCCCCACTCAGACACTATACAGCCTTATGTACAATGCTCTTTATTGTATCACTCATCCTATTGTCCTAAGAAACTTCGGGCCACCACTTCTCATGCTCTGGTGGCCCAACTGGGCAACCAACACTTTTCTCTTTATGTCAAGGCCTGTACCAGTCTTGTTATTGTTATTTATAAGCCATTACTGGGGGTTGATAATGGCTTTTAGGGTCAGGTCACACAATACCCAAAACTACAACATACACAAGTGGGATCATACTCACCAAATTTACTCAATACAATAAAAAAAATCTTAATAGAATATAGCTATATATCTTTCTTGTGCTTCAATAATATAACTGTTTTATTTTATTTTGTAAAAATAATATTTGTGAGATTTTGTTCAATAACTGCAGGGACATTACAAGTATGGATGTTGCAAAATTCTCTTTATCTTCTTAAAACTACCATACATGTAGCATTCTCAATGGACAAATCTTCCCAAGACCACCATAATAGTATGTTGTGAGTGCTGGCGGGACATTTTCAGCCTCATAGCCAACATACTAGAAGACATAAAAAAGGAATTAAGATTTGAAAGGCAAAAATATTGATCAACCAGAGAGACTTTAATATGTTTGTTTTTTTTCTTCTCAAAATTGATTCCCTATCCCTTTAAGCCTTAAGAATAATATATTTAGATAAATTGTTATTAGAATAAGATTTTTATTTTATCTTTTAGGGTTGACATGGCTGTTGGTATACAGAACAGACAAATACCAGAAACTGAAGTCAGAGGTGGAAAAGCAAAGCAAGAAATGCAAGTTATTATTTAACATAGTAAACAGTAACAGTTGAGGAAAAAAATAAAATGTATCAACAATCTTTCTGGTATCAAAGGAAATATTTTTATTTTAATTTGTATTTTGACTTAATATTTGTACACCATTGTATCCATTTTATTTGTCTATTTAATTGATTTTGTTATATTTCAGTGGAAAAACAAAAGGAAACAGCCGGTGAATCATCAGACAGAAGTCAAAAGAAAAAAATAGGTCAATTTTCATTTGATATTTTATGTTTGATTTTGAAACAAAATTTTATCTTGATAAATTACCATTGACAAGTTTTGTGTCATAGATTACCTCTTTGAAAATAATACTCTATGTCTCTATATTTCAAAGTCAGTTGTTGGCTTCACAAATTTGATCCAACTTTGCTTTAATGTTATGATATTTATGAATATAAATGAGAGTGAAATAGAAGAAAAGTTTACAAATTTATGTCTGGCATGTATGAATTCCACATATTTTTTGCTCCATTACAGAAAGACAAGAAGAAAAGTTAAAGAATAACAACAGGGATTTATCACTGGTAAGTACTTTAAACTCAGTGTTAATATATATTACTGGTAGCCACCAATATCCATCCTGCATGTTAACACTTGATAACAAAAGTGACCACATTAGTTTAGTAACAATTATGTTAAAGTTGTGATATTTGAGTTCCCGTAAATGTCTGTAATAATAAAATATTTAATCATGGCTATCTGATTAATTTAAAATGTTTCTGTCTTTTATTAACAGGTAAAAATGAAATCCATGTTTGCCATAGGCTTTGCATTCACTGCACTCCTAAGCATGTTCAACTCAATGTAAGTATCTTTAAATATCAAATAAAAAAATGAAAGGGTTTATAGATGAGTGTTAGCAGACAACTAAGGATGACTTTATGATGCAAAATAAACATGAACCATTGTATATTAAAGCTACCGTGAAAAGTGATCCACCTCCTTTTATTTCAAGTTGAACAAAAGATTATACAATATTTATAATGATAGTGTATTTTTTTTAACAATATTTTCCTAAAATTTCTATAATTCTGGTATCAGTTTTTGGCAGAATAGATGATGCCAGCTCAAACTTTTGAAGTACCTTTTAGAATATATACCTCAATCTTTTCTGGAAGTATATTTTTTATAACTTTTTATTTCGGTTACAACATATGTTTGGAATAACCTAGATAAATTAGATCAATTTCAGAATTACTTTATGCTCCAGTTTCTGTTAAAAGCCAGGTAAAAATAGGGCCCCTATTATCTATAATCATCAGAATTCTTTTATATTAATCAGAGAAATATCACTACCTTATGACATGCTATTGTGAGATTTTGGTCGTGGAAAAAAGAGAAGTGTGAGTTTTAATTTCAGGCTGAAAATCTGCATATAAAGCAAAATCCGTGTGTAAATTACTGTCAGATGAAATTTTGTGTTCTCATGGGTATCATTTGTCATGATTTGACAGTAAAATGAAGTCCACTTTTCAAGATAATAATTATTTAAGTTGGGCTCAGGATTTCAGTTGAACATTGGGGATGATTGAAAATAATCTGTCAAAAAGTGTAAATTATGAATTATAATTCCAAGTTTATCAGTGACTTTATAAATATACAATTTTATTTATTTGTAGATTTGATGGGAGGACAGTGGCCAAGTTACCGTTTCTGCCAATCAGTCTCATCCAGAACATATCTCACCGTAACTTAATTGGAGAGGACTACACAGACTGCTCCTTCATCTTCATGTATATTCTCTGCACCATGTCAATAAGACAGGTAAATCAGTGTCCTCAAATATATGTCCATAATCTAACATTTTGCATTTGACCTGTTTCATAATACATACCTAAGGCGTTTATTAACACATCAAATAAAGCAAGGGTGGTGTTGTTTGCTTTCAGAACATCCAGAAGGTGCTGGGATTTGCACCTAGTCGTGCCGCCAACAAGCAAGGAGGTCTTTTTGGAACCCCACCTCAGGCCACTAAATAATGGACTCTCCCAGTGCCATCCAAACAGGACCATGTCGTAGTGCCCGAATGCTCAAGTTTCCCGTTAACTTATATGTTTGATATATTAAACCAGGTTTGTGATGAAGCGCATGGTCTCCCATAAGACATGATATTTGTACTGCCCTTCATTAAATACTGGGTTTTGTTATCCACTGACCAAATAATAGGGATTTGGCATAAGTCAGGTAAAAACTTTAAATATGGCACAAGTTGTTCTTGGAATAATATGTCTTTTGTTCAGGTTATTCACAGGTAGTGATCAGGATAATGGATTGAAAGTTTGATTAAACAATTTGGGATATAAAGTAATAGATTGAACAAATTATGATATAATTGTAGGAAATGAAAGACTTGAACTTTTTCAAAATATGGCATAAATGTGTTCAGTTTTATCATGGTAAAAAGAATATATTGCATGGTAATTATTATAAGCACTACAATAGGCAATTAAGAAAGAATGTTCCTTGTACCCATGTGACCACAAAGCATGAATTGAAGCTTACATGGAGATGCAAATTTTGTGAGATATTGATCAAATAAATGTCAAGTAATAAAATTGTCTGTTTTTCTCATTGATTTAAAACTTTATTTTTATATATACATGCAGATGACTTTCTTTAAAAGAAGCCACATATATCTTTGAAAACATCCTCTGATCATAGAAGATAGCCAGAAATATGAAGTTACAAAAGGTATTCAATCTTTGAAAGTTTGATATTTAATTATCTAACTGACGTACTATCCTTCCATTTTTTAAAAGAATTTACACGAAACTTACAGTTTGGAGGGGGCCTTAACCATTTGGAGTCTTCGACATAGAGGCATCTTGTAATGGTGTGCTTGTCAATGACCTTGACTTACATTTCATGACCTTGTGAGTGTGATAAGTTGTTCAATGTACCATATTTTAAAGGGATCAGCCAGAGGAATTTACTGAAAGACAGCCCCCTCCCTCAAAAATGGACCCTAACAACATAAAAAAAGGTTCCGATTGGATGGTTACAGTCAAACAATAGTGTTTTTATGTTCCAAAATTGATTGCCCATATGAATACTAAAATAAATTCCAACATTTCAATAAAGTAATGAAAGGTATATAGTAGCACAGAATCTGGCTGCCAAATTTCCAGTGTGCAAGATTATATGTCGATTCCTCCTGATGCTCTGAGATTCCCTAGGGTCCAAAGGCCAGCAGTTTCCACAATTCCCAGGATTCAACATGACCAGAAAAAATGGTGTTAGTGCTTTATATCTTTTATTGTTTTTAATGTTTGATAATATATGTGCTGGTGATGTTGTTAATATTCATCTATGCATGATACATGTCAATAAGAGCCATACAGAAGGTGTAGGTCCAGGTGGGAGACATTGTGTTAAAAAGCAGACAGGTTATTTATAACTCCTTTTTCTGAGAACAATAATTAACCTTTCTGCTGTCATACACTACGTCTCCTAGCTGGAACTACACAGTTCTTATGGCTCTTATTGGCATGTACAATGCAAATATGATTATTAAAGACAAGCTGAGATTGCTCTCTGTGACTGAACAATCTCTCAGTCCCGTTCTGCAAGGAAGGGGAATGAAATTCAGTAAAAATGGAATTAAGTCTTTAAAAAAAATTAACAGCAAAAATATTTTAAATGCCTCTACTTTTAGGAACAGTCAAGTAGAGGAACAGGAAAGTTTTTATAGTTTGTACGACTCAAGTTACATTTAGAATAATTCTATTGAAAATATTTTAAATTTTATCATGAGAATTTGCCAATAATATGATGCCCTCTTCTGTAATTTGAATATATTTTGCCGCCGAAGTATCAGAAATAATGATGAAAAAAATCTCTTATAACCTTCCCAAACTAATATTGTGAGTGGGTTGTGATTATGTCAAATGCAGTGTTTAATGGCTGATAATTTGAAATAATAAGTGACAAAAACTCATTGTCTTGTCTAAAGGCATCATCTTATCCTATTCTTTGAATAATTTTGTTCATCTATTTTCTATTCTTACATAATTTTATGTATTGGAGGGAGACTGAACATTGTAAGGCCATGGAAAAAATGTATTGTTTCTCATCAGTTGTTAACCTTCAAGTTGTTTGCATCAGTATTTTATACTTTAATTACAATTGTTCAATGAGACCTCTTTCATGGGTCTCTCCTGCACCTGCACTTTTTTCCTTGTTAAATTTCTCTCTGTGACTGATCAATCTCTCAGTCCCATTCTACAAGGAAGGTGAATGAATATCCTGAATTAAATTTATATGCAAAATAGAGTTGTTTGATGATGAGCAAAAGTCTCCCAACCTAATGGTGATGTGGTCATTGAAGTCACTACTAAGAAAAATGACCTTCAAATCTGTGTTTCTTCAAAAGTGACCTTCAAATTTGTGTTTCTTCATCAAAAGGACAATAGACTTATCAATAATTTCCTGTCACTTTGGAAAGCTTCTAGTTGTGAGTTGTGGTCATCCTGATTAAGCCCCCCCCCCTATGTGTGTATTAATCTAAATTAATATCCATCTTTGTTTCACTAATCCCTCTTCCAATTCATTACTGTAAATTTAAAAAATGATCCTCTGTCCCCCATTGATTTAGAGGTGGAAACCAATATCAGGGTACAAATTTCATTAGCTCTACATTAATTAACCTTTACCAGATATTTGTAACATAACAAGACTATTATTAGTACATTCACGGGAGGCACCATTTTATTTGCAAACATATCTAGCTATGGATACATTCATGATCAAGAGATTTACAGGCACTACAACTTAAATTTGGCAAATGCAAATACCTGTTTCTCAATGAATAATATTGACCAGTTCAGTATAAGGGATTGAGTTTATGTGTTATGTTAATGTGAAAGTCTAACCAACTTTCCCCAGAGGCCCAACTCATAATACATATTATGATGATAAATATAATTAATATATTTGTGTATCTGAGTATATCTGTGTGCATGTATATCTGTTTGTGTCTACCATGTTTATCCCATCTTTGAACACCTGCTTCAAATTTATGCATTAGGTACAATGACATCAATGTTTCTCTCTTTTCAAACACTATTGAAAAGAAAACTTTTCCTAAACTTATGGACTTATGATTGAAAATATAGATTTGTCTTCACCTGATAAGTACATTCTTTTGATGCCAACTACATATTTTTAAGCCATGCTGTGCCAGATTATCATAAATTAAGAAACAGGATATATGCCAATTATTCCTTGGTCCGTGTGATTAATTGAGTATCTAAAACCCTCCACATTTGTATAAATGGGAAACAACTGATGAGATACAATACTTTAAGAACAGGGAAGTGGGAACAGTGGGTGTCCTCCTGGGTATTCAAATTATTAGTTCCCTTAATCCATAGAGGTCATCTGTCAATCAGGTTAATAAGCTGTACAAAGGATTAAAAATGATTAAGATCATATTGAGAAGGATATTGTCTGTGTTTCTCTTGATCCTCCATAATCCTCTGCGAGGGGGGGGTCAAATTTAAGATTTGGTCAAATTTAAGATATAGTCGTTTAATGAGCCTTTCTTGGAATGAAAATGTCAAAAGTTGAAGGAGAAAGAAAATCATGACAATCTATTTGCAACTACTTTACATTGAATAAAGATAGGAAAAACATGAATATGAAATCTCACATTTGTACCAAATATTTTATCAAGTGCATTCTTAATTTTTATATTACTGTTTATTCATAAAAAAATAAACTTCCTCTTTGGTTGACACAATGTCTTTTGTGATTTTAAAATAGAATAAAGATGAAATAATCTATCCATTTACATAAATTTATCCATGTTAAATTTGTCATCTTCTGTTTGGGACAAGAGATTATTTTAATTAACAATTAAAGTGATTCTTCACATTACAAGCAGCAGTAGAATCTAGAAAATAAAGAACAAGTTGGATTTCTTTAATTCAATAGCTGTAAACAGCCTTTAAATTACTGTTGATCTAATGTAGTGTTTAATATATGTTGATTGCTTGTTGTTTACATACAACACAGCTCCATGATTACACATTACATCATTTTGCCTTAATTACTTTATCTCCACAGGGACAACAATCATGCCAGATGCCATGGACATGTACTTTTGATCTTACGGAAATTTAGCCTGTGAATCAAACAGTCCCGCTTTGATTCAAATTATCAAATGTAATCTGAATACATTTTTATCACATAGTTAAAAGCTTATGTTTTACGTCTCAAAGCAATAATAGAATTTATTTTGCTCTCAAGTAATATATACCAAATTATATTTAAGGACTGATCCCTAGTCTCACATCTGGTCACATGGCATAAATATCTCTATAACCTTTGACCCAAATTGACCCAAATATGAGAGCATACTTGCAAACGCAAACACAAATCACACAGTCGGTGTCAGCAGATAGAATGATGCAGAGCAAATGCTTATCTTATCATGAACTTTGACTTGTATAGAAGTAAATCTATTTAGTAAAGTTAAGCTGCAGTCTGATAACCAGTGGAGAGAAAGGTGATAAAGTGAAGTTAGCTTGCCAGCATGAGCAAGTGAAAGCCGTGGAGTGGTAGCCAAGATATAAGAACCAAGAACCTCCCAGAAGCAAAGATGAAAACCAACACTTTCATAGTAGGTGCGTTGCTGTTGACAGTTGCTGTCCTAACCGTGGTAGTGTCAGCATCTCTTGGGGAACAACTACTCAAGGTTCCTTTATTTGAAATAGGTGGTCTATGGGTACAGGCCACAAGAGACTTGTTGAGCACTATCAGATCTGTTTTCCTCAAAATGCCAGACTTCACATCACCATGGACTTACATTGGTATAGCCAGTGTCTCAGTCATATCATATTATTTGTACATTATTTTTTGGACTCCGCTCAACAGAGTGAAAGTATTGGGTGATGTCGGGTACATCCCTGAGGGAAAATTCAGCATGAAAGATATAGCCAATGACGTGAGGAAGAGACGGGTTGTTGGAGAACTACCCCCAGTCTACCCGAATGGCTGGTTTGCGGTGCTTGAATCGAGAGATATCCCCAAACCAGGAGATATGAAAAGTGTCAGTGCTCTGGGTAAGTTATAATTTTAAAAAAAAGTCATTTTATAAAGTTTAAATGTTATTTGAATAATGCTGGGACATTAGACTTTTTTGTTTTAAAATAAGATAGAAATAATAACCATAATTAACTGATGACATCAGTGGTCCAAATTTTTGTTTTAATTATCAGTTATCAAAAATAATAATGAAGTCAGGTGTTGCAGTTTCAGTATATTCTGTCAATCTCAAATGATAACTATGTGTCAGTGTGTTGGTTTGTCAAGGTTAAACCCATTGAGGCTATATCAGAAAAGTTCTTCCACACCAAAAATACTGAAAACAAATCAATTGAAGTTGGCAGGGTCAGATTACCATGGAGAGAATGAGAATGTATATTTATATATTAGCAATATAAAAGATAGGCAAGACAAAAAATTGGCTACACTAACGTAGCAACCATCGTGAAAGGTGTTAAAGGAATACATGATGGATGAGCAAATACACATTACAACATGAGATAACATCATTGTTTCTGTTTTTTAAAAATGTTTTGACAAAAGCTCAGATTAAGGGAATCAGACCATGAAATTTGGACTTACTTCAGCAATGCAAAAAGTTCACTGATGGAATAATTATGTACCTATAACATTGAATTAAAAGTTGAAAAAATTATAAAATTCCCACAAAAATGGTTTTGTATTAATTTCTACCTTCTATTAATAGTCAGTTAGTGGCCTAAACTATGACATTTTAAGGGAGACATCAAAATAACACTCTTTGGAGATTATTTGAATCTTTTGGGATAGAATTCAGAAGAATTCTTCATCACAGTTGAATTGTAAATTATGTTTTTTGCCTTAAATTGTGCAAAACTATTAATGATGATCAGCTTTCTTTTTGATCATGTGAATAATTCTTACTTCATTATACTTGATTACAATAAATAAAACACATTTTAAGTAGACTTCTCATTAAAATTAACATTTGTTATTAAGAAATTGCCCATAAATTAAGGTCTGAAAAAGTACATGTCATGTTAGCTTCTTAAAGATGGACACAGGTACAAAGTAAAACATTAGGATGAGGGAGAGGAGGGATTGATTCAAGATATTTGTTATATTATAGGAGAATGCACCAATAAGGATAAGTAACTACAATCAATTAGTTATCATGGGAGAATACTAGCAAGTACTTTAGATAAAATAGGAATGGATATTCTTGGCAGTCCATTTAGATAAAAAAAAATAGAGACCAGTGAATTATATTTATTTTCAAGATATTCACAGATCTAAATCATATTTGGCATATTTTGATTGATACAATGCATTGTGCCAACAAATATCTGATTAGATGTATACTAATAAATAATGGGATGAAGGAAGAGATAAAGGGAGTGGAACACAAGTATCTAATGAGACAATGGGATGAAGAAAGGGATGGAATGATTGGGACACAGGCCTCAAGTAAAACAATGGGACGACAAAAGAGATTGAGGAAGCATGACAATTTCCAAGTTATTTGTTATATGAGAGGAGAGTGCACCAAATAACCAATCAAATAATCAGGAAATCTACATTAACAGAGCAGATATGAGCAAACATAAATATTTTAATTGGCATTTACTAACAGATCTTGAGTGTTGTACAGTACAATGCTCTTGCAATGAAACATGAAAAATGTTTAACATCAGAATAATGATATTAACACTTCCCACATGCTATTTTAACCTTAGGATAATGCTTGGTACAATATGACAAAAGCAACAAGTCAGAGCCAATAATTATCATTAATAGATAATGGTCAAATTGGGATAAGTGGAAAACATTGGGTGTGAAGTAACTACAATCAATTGATTATCTTGGGAAAATACTAGCAACTTTAAATAAAAGAGGAATTGATATTCTTGGCAGTCCATTTAGATAAAAATAATAAAGACCAGTGAATTATATTTATTTTCAAGATATTCACAGATCTAAATCATATTTGGCATATTATGATTGATATGATGCATTGTGCCAACAGATATCTGATTGGATGTATAACTAATAACTATACTCCAATATGAGATTTATTTTGTCCCAAGCAAAGCCACAAAAAGAATAATTATCTACAATTTAAACTAATGATGGCAGACAATTGTAAAAAATTAGCTTCAGCATTACCAAAAACATGGCTAAATTAGGTCATTGTGCAAGGCTAATGGGGAAATTGGCTGAGTGGTAATCAAAATCAGTGTAAATAATTATCATTATACTGAAGATAATGACTAGACTATGACCATTAAAGGACCAATACTAAATACTTCGTTCTGCACAGGCATCGGATGACTGGTATATATGTTAAAGTTCCAAATTCTTCAAATAATTTAAGCTTTTGGGCACTTTGAAAGTCATTTTATAAAGAGAATTTAAAATTCCATTAGAAATAACAAATCTTTGTTCATCAAAAGCAACTAATATTTCTGAATTGCTTGCATAGTTAACCGATTTTATGGAATTTAAAGTGTTTGTTGATTTTGAAAGCTCCTGATAATATAATATGATTTGAAATACACATATTCTTTTTCTATTGACAATTCACAAAATATGTTTTTTTCATATGTATATATCTGACTAAAATTTATCCATTTACTCTGTGACTCATAGTTCTTTACACAGATATTCCCAGCTCAGTTGTATCATACATTATATCATACATTAATCTTAATTAACAAACCCATACCATAACAATATATTGATACAACTGATGTGTTTCTAGACGCAAAACATTTTACATGTGATATAATAATATTCACTACACTGATACTGACCAACCAAAATAGCAAGAGAAAGATCTTTGAGGCAGAAACTGGAATATAATTTTGGCTTTTATAATATTATTAGACTCTGTGTTTTCATGAAGCGAGTCTTGAGAGAAACTATACACGTCCCAGTTGATTTAACCTGCATCCCAAGTTGGTCATTAGTCTGCATCAAAACCAATATAAAACACCCAGCTTCCTTCCTGGCATATAGAGGAGCGTTTTTCTCTCTCTTCTCCATTCCTTTAATCTGAGCTATTGCCACGAATCATATTATATAAAAATATATTGCAACATATTACTTCTTATTAAGGGGCATGTGTACTGGAGTCAAGCTTATGCAGATTTATATTTTGCCAAAGAGGCAATTTCTTTGATCATACTCAAGGAAATTGGTTTCAAATAAATGAGTCATTTACCGGTACTTTGATTTATTGATAAATGAAAGTAAAAAAAGGAAATCGGAAATCAGATTGTGCTTCATTCTGAATGTTTGTGAGCCATCATTAAACATTAATTTTTGATGAATCATAATAAATTGCTTCATTGCTCTATCAGTTTTCTGAATTGGAACATATATCAGCATCGTTATATGAATAATCCATAACCGGAAATGGTATCACATTTATTCCATACTAGACTATCCATAGTTGTCCCAAATTCCAGTAAAATCGACCAATTTTTTCTTAGTTGTTTAATTATTTGTCATTTATTCTGAGAAAGCCATCTATGCAATGTTTAAATGTAGACACTTGGTAATTACCGCTTTCCGCCATTGTTACTATGGACACCTCTTGTATTCATCTGTTAGCTGCTCTCTGATTGGTCAAAATGATTGCGATTGTCCCCCACCATTATCTCGACTGCTGTGATTGGTCCCTTAACTGGATGTGCATTATTACATCATATGATTATTAAGATATGAAGTGCATCAGAAATCTATATGCACAGCTGGTCACAGAAATTATCAAAAAAAGGATCTTTTTAATCATTTCCTCATGTTCAAAGTAATAAAATCAGTGTAACTGATTAATATTGTACTGAAGATAATGACTAGACTATGACCATTAAAAGACTGATACTGAACACTTTGTTCTGCATAGCCATGTGTTGAGTGGTATATTTATATATATGTTAAGTTCCAAATTCTCAAATTCAAATAATTTTTCATATATTTCATCAGAAAAATCAAAATATTTGTTCATCAAAAGCAACTAATATTTCTAAATTATAAATAATGTTTATATATGGTCAAGATTAAAACACATTTCAGCACCTCCCATCTTCTGACAAAACAGTTGTGTTCAAAAATATCAGCATCGGACAAATAAAACTTTCAAAATTATTTGTGGTGATTGATTAAAGAAATCATGCACATCTGGCTAATTCATTTGGAAAAAAATCTCAATAGTTTTTATGCCAATTTTTTCTCTTTTTTTGTGGCAATAATCATATATATTATAGAATGAAAGTGCATATCATATTGAACATTCAGGAAAAGACTATGAAAATGAGAAGAAATGTGATTTGTCAGTTAAATGGAGAAATTATCAGTTAAATGGCTAAATTGACCATGACCCTCAGACTAAATATTCATATTTGTTGCTGGTGATTGGAATGGCAGAAAATGTTTCCTCCTGTTTGTTGCTTGAATAACTCAGTAGCATATTACACATAGGATGGCATTACAAACCCGGATATGAGAAACTCAGACATCTCTCTCTCTCCTGTCTGAACCAGTTACTCAACGTTTTCCCATGATGCATTTGTGGCTTCACAATACATGGGTAAATTCATTAATAGCCTGATATGTGCAATAATCCAGCAATATTTTTTTCATAAAAGATTCAAAAAGTCTTTGCATTTAAGAAGGTAATATGTGACAAATAAGAGGTTATATTATATAATCTGTCAGTTGAGATTATATTTGATGATAGTGATCATGTGTACGTGTGATTTAACAGGTCAGCTTGGGTGGTAGCCAGGTTATATGTGAATATGTGCTCTGAAAGTGTGTACGTCTCAGAGGCCGCAGTGATTCATTTAATTCATCACACTCCCTCATTGACAAGCACTCTCCACCTTAAAGCTGAATGATAAATCATCCCAGGACTTATTCAGCATTTATGGACTGATTGTCATCCAACCGTGGTTAATTGTATACTGTTTGTGCGCTCCTGCTTACATTATCTCTTAGTGCACTCCTGAAAGGTCAGGATATAAAGGTGAAAGTTTTCCTGATGGTATCATCTTTATCTTAATGGTATCACCATCATCGCAGTCATTATCACAAGATGTCTAATGTTGTGTCATGTGTATTCCGTCAGCTTTGTCTGATTATTCGCAATGATTTGATTATTCATCATTTCATCTCATGATAGTTTTATGATCTTAATATGTTTGTGTCAAGGAGTGCAGACAAAGCCTATTTTACATATATTTATATAAACCAAATAATTCCCTGAAACACTGATACAAGAGGCTCAAACTGAATTAGAACTCAAACTGAATTAGATTCAGTAATCCTGAGCCACCAGATTAACTTTAAAATTATGAAATAAAAAGCATGTGCAGAGAATGCAAGGTATAATGTTGCCATGATGATCTTATGAGCAGTGTAGACATATTACTGTGCTTTTCCTGCAGATTTACCTGAGCAGTGTTTATTTGCCTGCAGATATTCGTGATATGGAAAACTAGAACACCTGCACATAACATAATAGTTTGTGACCCCATAAGGTCATACCTCAGTTGCATATGTGCAGGGCACCGCCCGGGAAATGAGGATCAACCGGCATCCCAGGTGCCAGGCACTTTTTTCCTATTTGCTATGAGTATGTATGGTCACATTATATGCAAGCACTGCACCGTACATGCAAAGAAGTTGCTGAATTACATTAAACAGATATGTCCCTAGGTCTAACCCATTATCAGCTGTGAGGCTAATACATGGGTGTGATCACATGACCATTTACACAACACTCATTCCAAAGTGGTAACCATGGTGACATTATCTAATCCTTCACAAATCTTTCAACGACTTCCTTCATATTGGTATAAATTTCGGTCTTTCCAGTGCTTTACCAAGAACCTCACTGTTAGTTCATACTGTTGTGCATATGACTCATGAAATAACTTGCTATAGTTGCAATTTGTTGTCCGAGAGGAAGTTTTTATGAAGTAGTTATCTTAATCTGCCTGATCTCATTATAATCCTCTATTTTTGTATTTATTCCAATAAGAGGTATAAACTCAATTAAAATGGAATGAATAATTTGGGGTCTCAATCTAGAACATTTGGTGTACCTTGCAGTAGTCACTATGGGTGCAAATGTTCTATGAATGGCACCGTCCCAAACGTCCTAAATAGCATTAAGTTATATGTGACTAATATCGATGTTTATTTCACAACATTGATATGTTTCATGAATGGTCATACAAACAATGTAGTATTCATAATACCACAGTACAAGGGGCAAGGTTCAGCAGTTGCCTAAACTGATGATAGGCTCTCATAGATCAGTAGTGGAGTGATTGATGTAAGATGGCCAGATTAAGGTGAAAATATCGAATGCTTAAGTACATCCCATCTATAACATTTGCATTGAAGTCATCCTATATTCCAGAACTTTGCTGTTAATGTTAAATGAAATGTAAAATCCAAGATAAATTTATTGGAAACTTATTTAGGATTCAAAACCAATAATTTTCACATTTTTTCCTTTAGTATTATAGATTTTTTATGAAATGCACATTTAATAACATTGGTTGTCATATGAACAGTTTTAAAGTTTTCAGATAACATCTAGATTTTAAAGGACTACCCAGACCAAAGATATATTTTAATTGTTAATTTGTTGGTAATCATATAGATGAGAGTTCTCATGCTGTATTAGTAATCTTCCATGACTTTATGTTGAATAATGGAAAGATTAGTTTAATTGGATCACAGCCAAGAAAAGGATGTGGCCTGAATTTAAAAGAAACCAATGATTGAAATATAATTTTATCACTTTTTTCCCACTCAAATTTAAAGCAACTATTAAGATCTTTCATTTTTTGTATATTTAGAATGGATTCTGTATAATTCATATATGAATATTGCACTTGTATATGGTAGCAGTATAGAATATAGACACAAGCCATTTCTCTACTTCATGTAACAAAATACATAAACATGTGGGTGTTATGAAATAAGAGAATTCAAAGCTAAGTCAGTGGCAGACAGTAATTAGAGGAGATATCAATTTAAACTTGTTGTTACAAAATGGAATGAGGCTTGATAGCTGGTATTCATAGGGAGACATTACCATTGGATTAGGGTATGTTTATTATCAATACCTCATAAATCTTATGAGGTATTGTTATTATGGTAAACTGTTGATATAGGTCAAGCCAAAATTTTTCATTTTATATATTATTATTTGAAATTCAAATGTCTCATTGTTCAAACATTAGTTTTTTTAAATTTCACGGAAAAATGGTTATGTGTGACATGAATATATATATATCTAAATTTATGTAAGGATATTAGTTATTGGGCCAAAATGACTGGAATAGAATTCACAGGCCATTTAAAAAAAACAAAAACAAATGTTCCATAGCATAAAACAGTGAAAATCTATTTTCACTTAGATAAGGCCAAATATAATTTAAATCTACTGGCTCATAGGTGCTTAAGGACTACAGAACCAACTGTCATGCCGTTCATATAATTTGAAGCAAAACAGCAAGTTATCTCAAACAAATATCATGATATTGTTTACTTGGTTGGATACAAACAAAACAATCATTTTGTGGTTTTCATGAAACAGACATTCTCTGTTTGTCAGTGACTATGACCAAAGGTCTTGAGTTAGGACAGTCGACAGAGATCTGGGAATTACATATTCATCAAAGCTGTCTTGGACCAAGTCCATATAGCCTTCGCATAGCAAATCTATTTATTGCTGAGTAAACTCTTACGCTAACATTAAAAGGCATGTATCAGCATTCAGTTTATCATATGACTCATTATATAGATAAGAATTGCTAATTGATCATGTTCTCTCGCACTCACACAATTTAATTGCTGCTCTAACATGATACAATGTCAACATGTTGAAAGGGTCATGCCAATGATAATTATGTCTTGCCAATGGTATGCATTTAACAAATAGCAAATCATTGACTGATAGATTTGCTTATGATTATCTGTAACCTTTGTTCTCTAATAAGTCTTTTAAAGTGACAAATACATGCTTGCATAAATAGTGCTGAATATTTGCTCTGATAAGAAAACCAATGTCTTGGACCAGATAATCACCAACTAGTGAAAATATTCATCAATCATGGCAGTGTAGGTACTCATCACCCTGTCTTCTGTGACCACAGCCATGTATCAAGGCAATGTAGGTACTTGTCACCCTGTCTCCTGTGACTACAGCCATGTATCAAGGCAATGTAGGTACTCATCACCCTGTCTCCTGTGACTACAGCCATGTATCAAGGCAGTGTAGGTACTCATCACCCTGTCTCCTGTGACTACAGCCATGTATCAAGGCAGTGTAGGTACTCATCGCCCTGTCTCCTGTGACTACAGCCGTGTATCAAGGCAGTGTAGGTACTTGTCACCCTGTCTCCTGTGACTACAGCCATGTATCAAGGCAGTGTAGGTACTCATCACCCTGTCTCCTGTGACTACAGCCGTGTATCAAGGCAATGTAGGTACTTGTCACCCTGTCTCCTGTGACTACAGTCATGTATCAAGGCAGTGTAGGTACTCATCACCCTGTCTCCTGTGACTACAGTCATGTATCAAGGCAGTGTAGGTACTCATCACCCTGTCTCCTGTGACTACAGCCATGTTTCAGGGCAGTGTAGGTACTTGTCACCCTGTCTCCTGTGACTACAGCCATGTATCAAGGCAGTGTAGGTACTCATCACCCTGTCTCCTGTGACTACAGCCGTGTATCAAGGCAATTTAGGTACTTGTCACCCTGTCTCCTGTGACTACAGTCATGTATCAAGGCAGTGTAGGTACTCATCACCCTGTCTCCTGTGACTACAGCCATGTATCAAGGCAGTGTAGGTACTTGTCACCCTGTCTCCTGTGATTACAGCTATGTATCAAGGCAGTATAGGGACTTGTCACCCTGTCCCCTGTGACCACAGCCTTGTATCAAGGCAGTGTAGGTACTTGTCACCCTGTCTCCTGTGACCACAGCCGTGTATCAAGGCAGTGTAGGTATTTGTCACCCTGTCTCCTGTGACTACAGCCATGTATCAAGGCAATGTAGGTACTTGTCACCCTGTCTCCTGTGACTACAGCCATGTATCAAGGCAGTGTAGGTACTTGTCACCCTGTCTCCTGTGACCACAGCCATGTATCAAGGCAATTTAGGTACTTGTCACCCTGTCTCCTGTGACTACAGCCATGTTTCAGGGCAGTGAAAGTGCTTCATGTAACAATACCTCAGTTTGTTCTACTTTGAGAGAAACATTGATTGTTTCTTAACAGAATGTTTAGAAGTTGGTCTCATCTATTGAAAACATGCTGGTTTTAAGTCAAACTACATTATTTCTTTTTACAATTTGAAAAAAAATAGTAGATAAGAATTTATATGGTAACTAATAGTTTATGTTTTGTATGCTACTTTTAGGTAAGACCCTTGCAGTGTTTCGCGGGGAAGATGGAGAAGCTCATATTTTGGATGCCTACTGTTCACATATGGGAGCTAACATTGCGGTGGGTGGTCGTGTCATCGGCAACTGTCTCCAGTGCCCATTCCATGGCTGGCGCTTTGATGGGGAAACAGGAAAATGTACAAATATACCATACAGTGATGGCAAAAGTAAGTTTAGACCTTGATTGTTTCTTATATGGAAATCTTGAGGAAAGAAGCCAAGTAAATATATAAGCATTACCCATGCCCCTCCAAATATATCCAGAAATATAAATAGTTGCATGTGCCAAGCAGTCAGGTGTTGTGGGTTTTTACTTCAAAGTAAATTTGTACTGTGTATTTGCTTCAGACAGACATATGATCATTTAGGAACATTTGTGTTTCCGTTATGCCCCACCACCTGTCTCGTCGGCATGCCATCTACCACAATGGTCCACGGCAACCATATGTTGTCTCTATGATACACAATTGTAAGACCTTTAAAATAGCAGGCAATGCACTCATGTGTGAAAAGTGAAAAAAAGGGGGCAAGGGTCTGGAAGGGGATGACAAGGAACCACAGTTCTTGACAGTCAGCCGCAAAGTTTACAACCCCTACTATGGCGTGATTGTCAGAAGTGGTGTCTGCAACTTTGTCATGTAAATAAGTTCCTTATCTTTGTGATATATCTCACTCCTAATGTGGGGATTTACAACACTGTTTGTGCCCTCTCATTGATGTGGTGTGAGTATACTCTGTCCTCTGTGTGGGTGGCATCACAATGATTACAACTTTCCTCACTGAAAAGTGAAGAATGATATCTCACCCTGAAGAATACAGCATGATGTCACACTGTGCAGTATAAAATGATATCACTGTAGAATATAGAATGATATTACACCCTGTAGAGTATAGAATGATATCACACCCTGTAGAGTATAGAATGTTATCACACCCTGTAGATGATATCGCATCACATGATGACACTTTATAGAAACATATCCCACCATATAGAGTATGAAATAATATTACACCCAGTAGAGTGTAGAATGATGTTCCGTTCCATAGTTTGTACCCTGTGTGCAGTGTACCCTCTATTCGGTGTACCCTTTATGTAATCTACACTATGCAGTGTACCTTCTATACAGTGTACCCTCTATGCAGTCTACCCTCTATGCAGTGTACCCTCTATGCAGTGTACCCTCTATGCAGTGTACCCTCTATGCAGTGTACCCTCTATGCAGTGTACCCTTTATGCAGTGTACCCTCTATGCAGTCTACCCTCTATGCAGTCTACCCTAAATGCAGTCTACTCTATGCAGTCTACCCTCTATGCAGTCTACTCTATGCAGTCTACCCTCTATGCAGTCTACCCTCTATGCAGTCTACCCTCTATGCAATGTATCTTTTGTATGATGTACAATCTCACTGCACTCTATATTATATAGTAACTGCACAATGGCTGAAAAAGTTTATAGATAGAAATGCCAAATTGTGCATGTGGGATTGTTACAATCCATGCATCATAGATTTCATTGATCACAAAAGATTCCTGTTTTGTAAGTTTAGGAAAATGCAAATGTGGGAAAGAGTTTGCAATATTCATTGCTCATGTTTTACGACCTCATCAGTCTTATTCATGTTTTGGGCAATATCATTCGTCTTCAAAGCATGGTCACGTCGGTGAACATTAACAAATATTTGCAGTTAAATAAGCTTAGTATGATTAAGTTAAATATTTACTCTCGTCATTGACAACGGGTACAAGGACAGAGGATCATAATGTTCTATCTGCTGAGATTGTATTTAGTAAGAACCAAAAACATCAATCAAACCAAAGTCAAATATATTCAGATTGAAAGGTATATGGGAATAAAAAATAATTGTAATAGACAATTTGAATTAAATCAGAAAATGACAGTAGTTAACAACCTGTGTCACCATTTCACCAGTTCATTGATTGTTTGAGATTTGAGATAAGACTTTAGTGCATCTATATTGAGCTGGACACAATCAAGGTCCCTGAAGGCAGCAAAAACATAATTATCAAGCAATTTCCAAAACTGATTTTTTTTTAAAAACAGAGATGTCCAATTGACATATCTCATCACTTTACAAACAATGTAATTGATTTAAAGGTCTATCAAGACCAGCACTGGCATCTCTGTAAATAGGGGTAACATACTCTATGATGGGGTATATACACTACGATGGGGTATGTACATTATGATTGGGTATGTACACTTCACATCTCATTTTCAGGTCTTGGGAGCATGCTTTCAACCAATAATTATTTCACTAATAATACTCAACATTAGCTCAATATGACTGTATGATATGAATCGGCTATCTTTCCTGGCATTTAATTAGCAATTCACATTGGGGTTTTTGCTCTTCTTTTGTTGAAATTCACCTCAAAACATATCATATTCACCAATGATGATTTGACCATTTTGAATGTTTGTTTTTTACTTGTTTAAAATGTATTGTTCAGCTTGTTATCACAAGTGCTGACCCATATACAAATTTTCCATGCAAAATACATGTACAAAAGATAACATTCAGGTTATTTTGTGGGCAAAGTCATCACTGACGAATGAAGCAGTGGACTGTTGGGGGTTCAATATCTGAGATCCATATGCATGTTATGTCATTTGGTTTATCAGTAACACTCTCCAGGATACATCAGTACCTCTTATTTGTGTGTATTTGGCTGCTTTGGCAGATTGTATCCGTACCTCTCATTGTTGTCTATTTTGTCTGTCTTGACAATAGATTATATCAGTACCTCTCATTGGTGTTTGTTTTGTGTCTGTCTTGACAATAGATTATATCAGTACTTCCCATTGTTGTGTATTGTGTCTGTCTTGACAATAGATTATATCATTACCTCCCATTGTTGTGTTTTTTGTCTGTCTTGACAATAGATTATATCAGTACCTCCCATTGTTGTGTATTGTGTCTGTCTTGACAATAGATTATATCAGTACCTCCCATTGTTGTGTATTTTGTCTGTATTGACAATAGATTATATCAGTACCTCCCATTGTTGTGTATTTTGTCTGTCTTGACAATAGATTATATCAGTACCTCCCATTGTTGTGTATTGTGTCTGTCTTGACAATAGATTATATCAGTACCTCCCATTGTTGTGTATTTTGTCTGTATTGACAATAGATTATATCAGTACCTCCCATTGTTGTGTATTTTGTCTGTCTTGACAATAGATTATATCAGTACCTCCCATTGTTGTGTATTGTGTCTGTCTTGACAATAGATTATATCAGTACCTCCCATTGTTGTGTATTTTGTCTGTATTGACAATAGATTATATCAGTACCTCCCATTGTTGTGTATTTTGTCTGTCTTGACAATAGATTATATCAGTACCTCCCATTGTTGTGTATTTTGTCTGTCTTGACAATAGATTATATCAGTACCTCCCATTGTTGTGTATTTTGTCTGTCTTGACAATAGATTATATCAGTACCTCCCATTGTTGTGTATTTTGTCTGTCTTAACGGTAGATTATATCATTACCTCCCATTGTTGTGTATTTTGTCTGTCTTGACAATAGATTATATCATTACCTCCCATTGTTGTGTATTTTGGCTTTCTTAACAGTAGATTATATCTGTATCCCCCTATTACAGATTTGTATTTCAGGTGCCATGATAGTATATATCCGTTCTTGATGAACGGTTTTACCATTAACATATTAGTGTCAAATTGATTGATGTTTTAACACTCTTGTCCTACATATTTGACAACTAAACCATGGATAATTATTGGATTCAAAATGATTAATGTGGAGCCACATAATATTGATATACATGTTTACAGTAGATATGCTGAAATATTTTATTGTACATGTTTAATCTTGTGTGATGAATTGCTTCTGATACAGGATTGATTGTTTTTACTATGGATGGCATTATTGGAAATAATAGGTGTCTTAGCAAATACCCTCTTGGATTGGCATTGAATAATTTTTTGTGTGCAACTCTTTGAGCAATAATAAATATATGTAATAATATAGACTATATGATAACAATTTGGAAAAATAGTGATCAGAAATGATGAGACGCATCTTCAGCAGACGACATTTGTCAAGATTTATGGCCAGGCCATTTGCTATTTGGATGATGGAGAAATATGAATATCATTTTCAAAAAGGAAATTGCATAAAATGTTCTTTTTAAAAGGCTTTCTTGTTCTATTGAGTGCATCCATTCAACAAAGAGAATCAAGATACACTGATAATGAGAGAGAGAGAGTTGGAAACAAGAATTTGATCACCTGATGGAAACATAGTAACCACAAATTACTGGAACATATCAGGTTGTTGACAATCTGGGCTGTCAAATATATATAATTCATACACATCTGCAAATCTTCCATACCAAATTAGTTCATGTCCTTGACCAAGGTGAATCACAAATTCTTGACCTCTTCCATTGGTTTTCTTGTATGACTCACATCCTTCACTCAGTAAGCATAAAATGGTTTCCCAGGATACGGCTCACCATGTTGTACCAATGTAATTTTTTTCAGATATTTTGTTTTGTTTTACAGTTCCTGAAAAAGCCAAGGTGAAGTCATATACAGGATTAGAAAGAAATGGATCCATTTACATGTGGTATCATGCAGAGGGTATAGAACCTACCTGGACTCCACCTGAGATAGAAGAGATCAAATCAGGGCTCTGGGCCTACAGAGGAAGAACAGAACACTTTGTCAATGCACACATAGAGGTTTGTTGCGTAATCCTAATTTTGCAATAATTTCCTGCTGATTTCTTTTATTTAGCATTCTTTTAGCACCCCTCTTTTTTGCTCCCACAAATACCCTATATTATCCTAAATACCCAAATACCCTATTCCAGAACTAGAATTATCAAATGTGCTGTATGTGCAAAACAAGGCAGCTGAAAGTACATTGACACTGGGAGTCTCCAGTACAAACAACAGGACAAACATGAGGCCATTTAGATAGTCACAGTTGAGAGATTTGTTTATGTTGCTGTTCAAATTGATATCAAATCTGACCCAAATTCATTTTTAATGATCATCAAATCAACTTCAAAAACTAAGGCCATATCAATTTAGTGAAAAGTTTGGCAGGTAATAATATAGTTTAATACAGTGATGATTCTTTGAGGTGAAGCAAAAAAAAATCAGAACAAATTCAGAGAATCAATTGATTTCATTATTTGCCTATAAACAAAGAATATCACGTTTTATTGCATTTATAGAATGCAATTACATGCTCAGCGAGAAATATGTTTGGAGATAAGTTACCGGTAATTCATAATGTGAATAGGAAATTATTGTATAAGCATTGAATAAACCATTCCATGCTCAGTAGCTTATGTTGCGTAAGACAAGGAATGAAGAATGAATTGACTAAAAAAAAAAGACTCACAGTATTTGGTGAAAATATAGAATTTAAAAGGGCAAAAAATATGCCATACAATATACATTACATGACAAAGTTGAGACTGGTAGTGAGCACATCTGATGTATTTTCTAGCAGAAATCTCTCAGTATTTATATTGCAAAACATGTCTTGATGTTCACAACAAAAATGATTTCTTTGAAAAAGAATTAAAACTGTGCTATTGAAAATGATAATAACTTCATATTCACGCAGTAGATTAATGAAAAAATTATTTCTCACAATGAAGTGATAAGAATCATATACATTATGCAAATGAATATACATGTATTCTAAGATTTGTTGATTTTTTATTATTTAAATTTGGCCCCAGAATTAGGCTGAACTGTATTCACAAACTGATGACGTTTGTAGAGTTGGTAGAAGTATGTAGAGTATAGATTGCCACTGACAGTATACATATCATTCTGAAATATCAAGATGGCACAGTATAAAAATATCATTGTTCACAAATGATATGTTATATGGCTATAAATACATTATACTTTGTGTAATGAGGTAGAGTCAAATATCTGCCTCTGCAATTACCTGTTAAGATTTATCTGCAATGCCTCAACTGCCTTTGTAAAAAAAAAACAAACAAGATAATTTACAGATTTTGTTCCAATACACCAAAATGATAATATCAAAGGAATGTGTAATAGACCATTATTTTGAGAACCGCAGTCTGAGATTTTAGCACCAGCCAATTGTCCCAGACTTGTAGAAACACTGTTGGGCTAGCACACCTTCCCCTGATGCTAGCTCCACTGTCTAGTAGCAAATCATGATTAATGTGAAGTATTAGGAGAAACATCCTTTAATCATTTGATTAATCATACTAAATTTGAATTGAATAAACCTAAATAGTTCAAACATATAATTAATAAAAAAAAATACACAGGCTAGTCCACATTGATTCAGTCGAATGCAAATCTCCACTTAACAAATATTAACCCACAATCATAATTGAATTGTCAACTTTGAAAAATATGTTGTCATCCTTCCTTACAAAGCTGAGCATTGGTATGTGATTATTTTGTTCTCCTTGTCACCTTGTGGTGTTTTATTAACATCATTCCAAGGAGCCATTCCTTGAATCCATCATTCCAGGAAACACGTTTGTGATACTTCTCAATTAAAGTAGTAAGTATGGCCCTCTATTGACATTAAGCCTGATTAGACTCTATAGAATACATAAACCTGAAAAAGTTCAGAAAAGTGGCATCATGCTCTGTGAAGAAAAATTGATTAAACCCATCACCAACTTCCATGCATATGCAGTTGATAATATATATGCATTATTGGTGACAAGTATGCAAAATAAACCACCTCAAAATTATACAAAATCAGAAAGAAATTGTAATCTCAAGGCATGATTCTATAAAAACAATTTATAAAAACAATTTATAAAAACAATTTATAAAAACAATTTATCTTAGCAACAGATAAATGTGCATCAAGATTGTTAAACATAAATGAGATTTGAACAGAACATGACAGCATACATTCAGTTACAATAGGTACATGGGGTAAATGCTTTCAGCATCATGAGAATAAGGTTAATAGTATAGCCACTAGGGAAACTCCAGTTTTATATATTGACAGCTGCCCAGACAGTGTACCATGGGCAGGAACTATAAACCTACTTAATGTATTCTTTTTTTTTAATATGTAGCTTCCTTTGGGGTGCATTTCATTCAGGCTTCAAGTGGACCTCATAAAACTATTTGGAAAATAATACAGATATAAAGTGAAATTGTTAAAGTGGATTTTCACAGGTCATGACATGATGGATTAACATTAAGGAATTTGATCACTGGCACAAAAAAGGGTAGAGTGTTTGAAGATCTTGTGGCCTGTTGTTGTGAAATACTTGCCGACATAAAATGATAAAAACATGAGAAAAATCTTCTAAGATCTAGGCCAAGACCATTCCAAAACTCCTGGCCCATTTGGAATTAGAGACTCCATTTTTCAAGGTCATTGGGCCAGTGTTAATGTCAAACTGTGCATTTTCAATAACAACCCTGTGGTAAAGGTTAATATCAATGTCTGCCACTGATTTGAGAGTGCTTGGGTTTTTGCTTTATCCACTCCACTGCATTTTTACAATTTGAGGCAGTGTTTTTATTACAACAGGATGTGATCTGGAGGAGCAGATTTTGCCAGATGACCAACTTATGTAAATTTTCCCTTTGATCTTGCCTGAATGGCTTCTCTGTAAACTGTTGCCTAAGTTTGATGTCCACTCTCAAGAATGAGAGATTCACTTTTATCAAAACCTGCTGATAAGTTCATTAGATTTAAGAATGTGGCATTTACATTTCAGTTGCATATAGCAATTCACAAGCCATTTAAAAAAATAAAATAAATCTCCTGTAGCTTTTTTAATTGACAATTTCCGTTTTATTCTTCTTGAACTTAAATGTCCACTTCAAGCTTGACTTCTTATAATGTATAAATGTCCAGAAGATTTTTGCAGATCAACATTAGGTGCTGGTTTATAACACAATACATTTTGTGTCCAAAAGTTCTATTTGGTTTGATGTGGTTTCAGGAGATACCCGAGAATGGTGCAGATCTGGCTCACCTGCCGGTAGTCCACAGTCCTCTGATGACTGCCGGAGCCGACCTCCGCTTCATGTGGTCCAAGATTTGGGACTTTGGCAAGCACTTGTGGGATGCTAGCTGGGCCCAGGAGAATGAGCCACACATCGGCTCACTGCGACTCACACATCACTTGACCTTATTTGGCATCCGCCTCCCTCCCATGGATATGAAGGTGGTAGCAAGACAGGTAAATAGATTTGTTTTGCTATTTTTTAGCTCTGGTCACCTGAGCAGAGTGGGAGCTGTGGTTTTTGGCTCAGTCCATGTGTCCATGTTTCAACAAAAATGTCAACATTTTTCTATATCTTATCAGCTATTTCAGATACCTTAATTGTGACCTTGACTTGGTTTCAAGGTTGCAATTTCCAAATTGTAACCAAAAACTTTGACATGTTATCACTTAGTTTTAGTTACAGATTTCTTGCACACATTCACCTCTTGAAAGCCAACAATTGATATTCCCAATCATGACCTTTGCTTCAAAGGTCACAGACTTTAAAATGTCACCAACTACCTTGGTGACATTACATAATATACAATAAGCTGCTGACTCACCTGGTGACCTACTTATGAATCTACTGACTAAGCAAGAAGATGTGATTCACTGCTGCTGGTTATGGAAGATGGGCTATATATTTGTGAAGGCACTGGCCTACTGACCTACTTTTGAATAAGTGTTAAAATAGCCACAAACTATGCAAAAACACATCATAAATCGCTGCTGGTTGAGGAAGGTCAGCAGTGACATTATATAACAATGCTGACAAATCTGAAAAACAGATATCTTCAAATATTAGAATACATATATTTTCACATAAATAATGGTAATAATTTTGTTACAGAAAAAACTTTTTACCTTCTATGCAAAATCTACTATATTAATATGTAAACAACATATTTTTACAAGCACAGTATCATTTCTTTTTCAAAGAAATGTTTCTTGTGAAGTCATAATGGTGATTGAGTCCACTGTTTGAGTTTTCAATGGTGATGGGGGATTTGTTTGCAGATTGGTCCTGGTATAGTGTATCTGATGTTTGACGGGTTTTTTGGTCATGGTGCCTATGTACACTCTATCACCCCGACAGAACCATTAGTCCAGCGTGTCATCCACCAGATCTATATCAAATGGTACATCCCACCAATCGTAGGCAAATTCCTTATGATGGCAGAGGCTCTGATGGTGAGTAGAGAAACAAACATTGAAACTTACAAAATAAGTATGGATGTGTTATCCAGTGGGTGATTTACTGGATATATGAAAGCAGAGAACATCAATGATATTAAATATTTCTGACATTTGACTAATAAGCTGCCGTGGGCTGAAGGCTATCTTATTTATGAAGCCATTATGTTGGATACCACCCATGTCAGAACTATCTTAATCCATTATTATTAATTATCCACATTCTCAGGAATCCACAGGTATCTCACATCGCACAGTTGTCTTTTATTATGAATAAACAGGTTTTGTTATGACAAACTAATTTTTATATGAGTTTGCTCCACAGGATATGATCTGATTAAGTGACTGTAAGATTGATAAATGCAATATATATTTATTAATTTGCTGAGAATTGTTTAGTTTTGGAGAAAAGTAAGAAGCTACAGTTCAGTCAAGTCAGGATTAACTGTGTTACTGTTCTTGCATGTCAGATGTAGGGACTCAGTAATTGCACCACTGCTCATATTCGTAACATGTACAGCTTAGGTATTGTGAGTCCAGTAGTGAGTCCAGTAGTGACTCCAGTAGTGACTCCAGTAGTGAGTCCGGTAGTGAGTCCAGTAACAAGTTCAGTTTAGAGTCCAGTAGTGAGTCCAGTAACAAGTTCAGTTTAGAGTCCAGTGGTGACTCCAGTAGTTAATCCAGTACTGAATCCAGTAGGGATTTCAATAGTGAGTCCAGTAGTTAGTCCAGTAGTGAGTCAGGTAGTTAGTCCAGTAACAAGTTCAGTTTAGAGTCCAGTGGTGACTCCAGTAGTTAATCCAGTACTGAGTCCAGTAGGGATTCCAATAGTTAGTCCAGTAGTGAGTCTAATAGTGAGTCCAGTAGTTAGTCCAATAGTTAGTCCAGTAGTCAGTCTAATAGTTAGTCCAGTAGTTAATCCAGTACTGAGTCCAGTAGGGATTCCAATATTGAGTCCAATATTGAGTCATCCACCCAACACATAGGGTTATGAAAAGCACTAGAAGTGATTCGTTATCATTCAGAATTCATGTTACACAGGATAGATATTTTAACACCAAGGCATCTTATGTGGAAACATTAGGTGAAATGTTATCTTTATTGTTTTGCATTTTTAATTATCAAACATTAATTTTTTTTTAAACTGATCAAGATGTCTGAACAAAAGCTTTTCGTTAGATTATTATATTATGTGAGTGATGTCGGATTGTATGACAGATTGTCTGTGACATGATTGTATGAGGCTTCTAGCCCAGTGGGTGCACACAACATGACACAGTGGTCTAAGCTCTAATTAGACGTACTCATTAAAATCATGGTAGCTGCTCAGATACAAAATAAAAGAGTAAACTGTCCTATCTTGAAAAAAAAACATACAGGGAGGTTAGCCATGAGATACTAATAATACTTGTCAGATTCATTTAAAGCATTCATGAAACCACAGACGTCACAGGCAGTTTCACAGAGGTTTAAGGAATGCTTAAATGAGATGTGGCCACGAAACTGTGATACAAGCAAGCTACCTCACTAAAATGAACCAAAATACACTGACCATGGTTATTGTGTTTTGCTGAAAGTGCCTAGTACTGCCTGTACTCTCATGTATACAATCGTACCGCCTGTACTCTCATGTATACAATCATGTAACCTCTATTATGGACAAACAGGGCTCTGTAAACCAAATCATTCCATTGTCCCAATCTAAAGGTGCCCCACTGTTAGCAAGATTTTACTAAGCAAGCTTTTGCACAAGATCACTGGTCAGCTAAACAAAGTTTGTTGACAAAGTGTCCAATGGATGATTTGGATTCAAGCAGAAAACTCATCCACTTTCAAATGGCACAGAAATTTACGTAGGGGAAATATGATGGGTAATAGCTTTTGATCGGAAAGTTTGGGATATAAACATATTATGCTAGGAAAAGGTGCTTGAAAACCTCATTCATGAATGCTTTATGTTTGCTGCTCCCAATTATTGATTTAAAATGCTAATTGTTTGAAATAATGTGTAATTCAGATGATTTAAAAAAATATTTATATGTAAGCAGTAGATATGGGATTAAATGAATATGCATTAATTTTGGAAAAAAAATGATTAAAATCATTTATCATTTGCTTGTGTGATTTCCGTGGCATTTACCAATTGAAAATGCATTGGAGCCTCACTATGAAACCCAGGTGATAATCCATTGAAATGTTGTTATGGACCAAGTTTTGTGCACTGATTTTGATATTGTGAGACATAAAAAACATGCAAATCATTGAGCTATATTATGGATTTTTTAAATAATTTATGTCATTATCAGTGGCTCATAACTACAAATTGTACATGATAAACCACTTAAATCCCACCAGTTGATTTTGACCCAAGGTCCAGGGACGAGTGAGAGAATGATGTGAAACAGTAATAACCTACTTCCTATAGCCTCATCTGGAGTTACAAAGAGCTCATTCAAGCTGCCCGTGCTTACCCGTCACAGGCATCTCTTGGCCGAGACAGCCCTCAGCTGATATTACAACTTCTGAGCCAAATAATTAGTTCTCTTTTTACTTCAATAGTAAGATTATATTTGTCTTGATGTTTATAAGTTGATATGGTTTTTACCCTCAGCCCCTGATGTAATCAGGCTGAGGGTATTGCAGTACTCCTGGCGTGGGTATGTATGTATGTATGTATGTCTGTATGTATGTCTGTAGCGAACATCCTTGTCATCGCGATAACTCAAGAACAAATGATGGCAGCTTCATGAAACTTGACACACATATGCATCTGGTAAAAACCTCGGACGAGTTCGATGGACGGCGACCTTGACCTATTTTTCAAGGTCACATGGACAATTATGTGAAATCCCAAGAATCACAATAACTCAAGAAAGAATGATGGCAGCTTTATGAGATTTGACACACATAAGCATCTGGTGAAGACCTCAGAATTTTTCCTATGAAACATGACCTTCACCTAATTTTGAAGGTCACAGGGACAATTATGTGAAATCATCTTGTCATCGCGATAACTCGAGAACAAATGATGGCAGCTTCATGAAACTTGACACATATAAGCACCTGGTGAAAACCTCGTACGAGTTCGATGGACGGTGACCTTGACCTATTTTTCAAGGTCACAGGGACAATTATCTGAAATCCCAAGAATTGCATAACTCAAGAACAAATGATGGCAGTTTTATGAGATTGGACACCCATAAGCATCTGGTGAAGACCTCAGAATTGTTTCTATAAAACATGACCTTCACCTACTTTTCAAGGTCACATGGACAATTATGTGAAATCATCCTTGTCATCGCGATAACACGAGAACAAATGATGGCAGCTTCATGAAACTTGACACACAAAAGCATCTGGTGAAAACCTCGGACGAGTTCGATGGACGGCGACCTTGACCTATTTTTCAAGGTCACAGGGACAATTATGTGAAATCCCATGTATCGCAATAACTCAAGAACGAATGATGGCAGCTTTATGAGATTTGACACACACAAGCATCTAGTGAAGACCTCAGACTTCTCTTGATGGAATATGACCTTCACCTACTTTTCAAGGTCACAGGGACAATTATGTGAAATCATCCTTGTCATCGTGATAACTCAAGAACAAATGATAGCAGCTTCATGAAACTTTACACGCATAAGCATTTGTTGAAAACCTCTGACTAGTTCGGTGGACGACGACCTTGACCTATTTTTCAAGGTCACGGGGACAATTATGTGAAATCCCAAGAATCGCAATAACTCAAGAACAAATGATGGCAGCTTTATGAGATTTGACACACATAAGCATCTGGTGAAGACCTCAGATTTTTTTCTATGAAACATGACCTTCACCTACTTTTGAAGGTCACAGGGACAAATATGTGAAATCATCCTTGTCATCGCGATAACTCGAGAACAAATGATGGCAGCTTCATGAAACTTGACACGCATAAGCATCTGATGAAAATCTCAGACATTTTTGTATGGAACATGACCTTCACTTACTTTTCAAGGTCACAGGTACAATTATGTGAAATCCCTATCATTGCTATAACTCGAGAACGAATGATGGCAGCTTTATGAGACTTGACACACATTAGCATCTGGTGAAGACCTCAGACTCCTCTTGATGGAACGTGACCTTCACCTACTTTTCAAGGTCACAGGGACAATCATGTCAAATCTACGTCATTGCAATAACTTAAGAACAAATAATGGCAGCTTCATGAAAAATTTGTTCACAAATATTGTGTGGAGCGAATGTTGTGCAATGAGTTACCAGGGCTGAGGGTTGATGCATCTCTGATGCCTATGTTTAATATACCGAATTACAGAATTACAGTCCAACACCTGTAATTAAGTCAGCACAAGCTAACTTCATGTTCTTGCTCCGTTTCCACCGCGTCTGCCGCTACTGCACTTTGTTTTCTTCCTTATTCAGTTATGCTTGGACATAGGGACTAGATACTATAACATGATAATGTATAGGGTTGGCATCTTTTTAGGCTGACCTTTTTGTGACCATGGATCAAAGTCAAGGTCATGACCAGCACAGGAGTAACTTTGCTTGTGAATTCTCTAATTTCTAACAAAATACAGAAATATTGATATAACTTAGTAGACGTGATCAACTTTTGAGAGAACTTATTGGTAAGTTCAATATTGGGTGACCTTAGGCCATTTTGAAGGTCACAGGAGCCGATTTTAAAAATCGCCTATTTGTGATATTTTACAAAACACTACAAATAGCACAAAAATACATTTATTTTACACTATATTTGTTCATAATTTCTAGAAAGATTTGTGTAACTAGGTCACAGAGACCTACTTATAGGTCATAGAGGTCACAACTTCCAAATTGTTGTGATTCTAATCCTTTGCAAATCAGAGAAGATTAGAGCTTGATATTATGTAAATATAGGTAAATATCCATGGGTTTTTTTTTTCAGTGCACTTTTTATGACCTTGGGTCAAGGTCAAGGTCATGATCAACACAAGAGAAACTTTGCTTGTGAATGCTTTATTTTCTTAAAGATTGCAGCAATATCAAAGTGATGTCATCTACATACGAGGGGCTTAAACAAGTTTGATATTGGATGACCTTGAGCTATTTTCAAGGTCACAGAAAACAATTTTCAAAATCATTTAGATGTAGTATTTGGCAAAACATGACATTATTTGAATATTAAAGTCATGTAAGTCATATTAGAATATTAAAGTCATGTAAGATAGAATCACAGAGACAAATGTACACTAACCAACCATTATGCTCACCTCAAATTCATGTCCTAGATTGTGACCCAATATTTTGCATAGATTCATCTATAGGGGGTCCAGATTGGGGCTCCTGATTATAACAAATTTATAGAAATAGGGTTTATGCATAGGCCCCCTTAAATATAATGGAGTTATACAGTTCTGGTTCCGGTAAAGTTGTACAGTTCTGGTGTGTACTTTTCAATGGGGAAAAAAAACAACATGGAGATCGGCAATCGGCCTATATGCAAAAGCCAACAAAACTGTCATACTGATAAATGGCTAATAATTCTATGTGGTATTCTTCTGCCGTCACTTGCAATTTAACCATTATTTCTCTTGTATTTTCAGATTGAGCGTGACATCATGATCTGGAATAACAAAACATACATAAAAAATCCTGTGTACGTGAAATCAAAAGAGGACACACAGATCGCCAAACACCGTCGATGGTACTCGCAGTTTTACTCAGAGAACAGTCCAAAATTGACATTTCAGAAGGAATCGTTGGAATGGTGATAGGAGCCAGATGACTGAAGCATCATCAGTGATGAGGTTGTCGTCTCCCACGGTGGGGCTCATCAGCACAGCGTCATGCCAACTATTTATACTTGTTATTAGATATAGCAATGGAACTTGAATTAATATTTATACTTAGTAGAACTATGAATGGAACTTGAATTTCTCTGTGATGCAGTTTTCAAAATGACACATCTTACCTTTTAATCATTTAGAAATAAACAAAAGTTAATAGGTTAATGTATCGTCTGTTGGTATCACCATTAGTATTCATATATGATGCATTTCAATTACATTGTCAGCCATTATTATATGTATATATAGTATTCCTGTATCCAAGGTGCATCGAGGCAAATTACATGTCCTCCACCACCTCATCAGCCACCGATTTTAAAATCGAGAAAAATGGAATATTTTACAGAATATACCAAATAGCACTTATTGGAATTGCTTCTGCACTACTCTACTTAAGCGCTTCTTCTTAAGTGCTTTTACACTTCTCTACTTAAGTGCTTCTTCTTAAGTGCTTCAACACTTACCCAAGTGTTAGGCCCATGACAAAATTTGAGCCATTTTTAGACCAACTTACTGGCAACCACCATAATTTTTTTCACAGCCTTGTGAGCAAGGTCACAAATAATTTTGACCTCAGCACAATAGGTGCAAATGCTTTCACTGCAATGCCCCATTCAACTTTTTGATCTCTAACGGTGGTTCCATACAGGAGACTTGCCTCTCAATGTTTGGTATTTTTTTCTTAAGGAAATAACACATCCCGCAATATGTTTAAGTTTGCAACACAGAGAAGTATGTTATTATGAATACCATGGGTAACTATGATGCCAAAATAAGGCTAGAAAATATATGTTTTGTGTCTCATTTTTTTTCTGTTGCAATAATCATACGGGGTCAGTATGATAACTGTGTTTTAATTTTCTTTTGAGTTGAGGATTTGATTTTTCTTTTCTTACCTTCAAATTAAGGTATGTCTGCATCAAGAGAAACAAGACTTTTTCTTGATTTGCCTATTATGATAAGTAATGGATGATCTAAGTATGAGATGAAGATGGGTTTGTGAAATATCAAGAGAGATACCGGTAGATATTTCCCATCCTTCCACTTAAAGCAACCTGTGAGATATGGACATGATACTCACATGTTCTTCTATTACATGTTCATAGAAACAATGATAACCTAGTCACTTTTCTTTCCCTCTTGCCATAGAGTTTCTAACTTGAATGAAATATATCATTATGGCGTAGAATTTAAGGCTAGGCCACTTCAAAGAATTTTTAATAATTTTAAAAGAGATAATTTTAAAGAAGATAATTTTAAAGGAGAGTTATGATTGTAATATTTAGAAAAAAATAATATTTTATTTAGATTAAGACCTAATTGTAGAGATATAAGCTGATAGATTGCAATACCAATGCGATTTATTCTTAACAGGCAGAAATATAAATCCTTTTATGTGATTGTATTAACTTTTTATGGTTTTTAAAATATTATTGTTATTGCTATAGTATTAGAGAATATAAAGTTAATGCCTTACAAGTTTTCACTTCATTTAATTTTGTAAATATTTCTTGCAGAATTATTTCCCACTACAAGTAATAACTCACAGATTTAATAACCAAAGGAAGTAAATGTAGATAAAAATGTAAGAAAGTGATTTTAAGCATAATAAAATTGCTTTGTGGGTTTTTAAAAGTCCATCTTGTGTCTGGTACAAAAATGATAAACATACTGAATGATATTATTTTTAATCACAGAATTATTTTTATATTTAAACAAGCTTTAAAATGTTATTTGATCATACACTGTTTCACTCTGACTTTATCTCTGTATATATAAATATATATATATATATATATATATATATATATATATATATATATATATATATATATATATATATATATATATATATATCCAATCTTGATCTCATGTTGAATACTGTAACTTTGTATAGATTATGAGTGGAACCAATTATTGAAGATGAATATTATTTAGATCACTCTCTTGCTCTAGATTGACATATTTCCAATTACATAACTTTTATTTAATCTTTGAAAAATATTGCTTATAGATAAAAAAGATTTGGATAATTTTTTCTGACCAATGTTTCCATGTTGAACTTCCATGTTTTATCTTAACATAAACACTAATTATACATATGTGATACTTAGGGAGATAACATGAAAAAAACAACATCCAACTCCAAGTCTTTCAAGAGCCACACAATTTTATGTGGTATGTAATACAAGTTTACTGAGTCCAAGTGACCATTATTTAATAGAAATGTTTACCAATGTTATATTGCTCCTATATATCCCAAATAAAAAAAATGTAAAATCAGTTAATCATTTAATTTGTGTTAGAATATTGATATTCATTGAAGCATATTGTTCAAATCACAAAGAGTCACCATTTTCTTTTTTTCTTCTTTTTTTTAAACATTTATCCATGTTTGTGAGACAAATTAGGATAAATATAGACAAATAATAAAGGAGTAAGGTATATTAGCCTAACAGGTGTTGGAATTGCTAGGAACATATACCAATTACTGTGCAGATGTTGTGCCTAATTAACTGCAAAATCTTGGACCACAAGAAAAGTATGGTATCAGCATGTATTTGAGAGGGTCCCTTGTTCACATCAGACCATGTTTGTATCAAGCATATGTTTACAAATAAATGGCAGAACAATTGGAACTGTAGAATATCACAGAGAGTACTTGGTCAGGGTATCTGAGGCTAAATGTGGATTAATCTCACAAAACTCTAGTACCCATGAAGTGTCTGCAGATTCCACACTCTCTTATTTGTAAATAGATTGTATACTGGTCTACTGAATGAGAATGGACTTAGATCATGTTGATTTATATGATACTTCAATATTCCAACATTAAGTCATTCCAAAGTAATATTAAACTTCTCAGGTAAGACATGAGAAAGGTGAACTAGTGTCATGAGTGGGTTAAAATTACTTTGATGTGGCCTTGCATTTATTTTTCATATCCTATTGAGCAAGTTGGGTATGCTCTGAAGCTGGCGTGTGGGAAATGGATCATGGTGTCTATTTCATCTTGGGTCTATTTCTCATGTGTCACACTTTCATGTCACTTACGTGATACAAAACAGCAAGATTATGCTGTGTTGTATTAACTACTAAACATAACATCAATGCTGACATGTCTTACAGAAGTGTTAACGTCCTAGTTTAATCCTTTTGCAAGGACAAATAAGCTGAATGGTTAAGTGGTTTGTTGATATATACGTGTGTGAATTTGTATGTGATAAAGATTTGTTACAGACGTCCAGTTGTTCACACCTTTGGTATCTGATTGGGATAGAAACTGTTATAAAAATTGGCAAACATGTGTTAAAAATTGAGTACTTGAATAATCAACATTTTATTTTATGTATTGTTTTAAGCATTCTGAATGATTGAGAAATTTGGGATCATGATGTGGTCACAATATAGAGCTTGATTGTTTACCAACAATAATCAGTGCTAGTTTACCGACAAAAATCAGTACTAGTGACATTGCCAATTTCAAATGATTACAATTATGATTGTATTCTGCATTTTTATTGTATAAGAAAGGTATATTGATTATGTCATAGATATATGATTATATTCCATGTGATTATATTAAGTTAATGTTGTTAAATTCATTTAAATTATATAAAATACACACATACTTTATAACTGTAATAAACACAGTTTATTTTGTGATTAAAGAGATAATTCAAATTGAAAATAATTCTGTTTTATATTAATTTATCTCAAATAATGTGAAAAAAATGTGTTCTTGCACTGAAATAATCTCCTATGATTCATATGAAGTACATGAAGTACATAAATTGCAATACCTTCTGATATTTTATGCTGATCTATCTTTTATGTTTTTCTGGGTTTGAGAACAATGAATCAATTACTGACAGTGACCATATTGACCAGATTTGATTTGTTTTTATTTGGAGTCATTTCACACCATTTAAGTAATATCAAGTCAGATACCAGAACTCTATGCCCTATAAGAGTGACTTGGGATCTTTTCTTGGTACTATCACATAAGCAAGATAGCACAATATTAATTTCCCTTTAATAACCAGTCATTGGGCACTGGTTGCAGTAAGAAACAACTTAATTTTAGATCATTTTAAGTTCAGTTATGCATTATGTCCAAAGTTCTCACCCAAACCAGGAATTACATTCAGAAAAATCTAAAGAAAAACAAAAAAATCACATCCACCCCCTCTTGAATTTGCCAAAATAAGAGCCAGCTGGTTCCAAATAATTTTACAGCACAAAGGCAAGACATCTTAATTACCTAAAATGAGTCAAGCCAAACTAGTTTAGGCAGTGCTATTTACTTGTTTGTTTCTGGTCTCGGACCCCTTTTGAAATGGTGGGTTGGTGGGTCGATAATAAAAAAAAGATATACCAAGACACTCTTGTCATAAGCAATGTGTTAAACAGAAAGTCATACACATTTCACACTAGACAGGTCATCTACATCCTATATTCAAAATATAGACTTATTGTGTAGTGTAGAAAGTCAGTTTTGTACATGTGGAAAGCATGTCTCCATAAACATAGGTTGCAATGATTCTGCTTATAAAACATTCAACTAATTACATTTATAAACAAACTTAAAATTGATAAAAGCACTAAAATAAGTTATGATATCAAATCATACTATCACAATTAAAATATTATCAATTTATATCCAAACTGTTATATATAATGGTATGGAGGTATGGTAATGTACTTGCACTAAGAATTTTTGAACATAAAAATTATTATTATTAGTCAATGTTATGTAATGACAAGTTAAATGTATTGTTGTGACGAGTTTAAAGTCAATTGAAAATGAAACATTTAATAATATCATGATAATCCATGTGACAAAAGCACACTGATAATCCTTGAAAATAACTGCAGAATCAACAATCACAATTTTTAAAACTCCACAAAGTATTCACTTAAACATAATTTATATTCCTCTCAGAAGTAACAGCTGGTAAGTTTTAATACTGAATATTTACCCATCAAAAAGTTAGTTCTTTGGTGTTATGGTCTTTGTGTTGACTGAGTTTCAGCCTCCTCCCTCAAGAAATGGCCTGTAGGGACCCTCACATCATAAAAAAGGTTCATAAGGGATGGTAACAGTCAAGTCTTGGTGCTACCTAGGAAACGTCTTGGCGCTACCTAGGAAACATAAAAAAAACTCATGATTTGAAATTTATGCCAAAAGATCTTGAAATCTTGAAATTGCCTCCATATTATAGTCTCAACATGTCTGAGCTCTAATAAAATCCCAATTTGAAGAGTTCTTATCTTTTTTCATTTTCTGTGTTGACAAAGAACTATTCAATTCTACATGTTATGACTTGCATATTGCTCAAATATAACCCCAATATGAAGATTTCAAACAGTACTTTTCCCAACTGGAAATCAAACCCCGGACGTTTAGCCTGGGAGACCGACCCACTGAGCCATGTTGAAAAGTACAATGTAACCTTCTACATCAACCTTCTAAAGTCAGTAACTAGAGTGTTGTGTCTATTTCTGTAAAAGTCAAGTAAAGTAGTCTGGTAAGATGTAGGTTTCAAAGGGAGCTAAAATGTTGATGTGTACTCCCACCCCCACAGCCCCCCCCCCCCCCCAAAAAATGAGAATGGGTCAAGAGACATCGAATTTTCCTGCCACCTGTCTGTCCCACTTCCTGTAAACAAGACTATTCATATTTGTTTATGCATCAAAACATTTCAAATGGTCATGCTAATTACCTGAAACAATTAATCATATTTGATACAGAGCAGTTACATTAGCAAGGTTTGCCAAAACCGTTTGTGCTTCTAAATGCTCACAATGTTGTCAGCACATAGTCTTACAACGTTTTTGTTACAACGTGCTTACAACGTGCTGATCACGGAGAAGGAAACTTGTGGTGGTTAAATTGGCCAATAGGTGGCTGCATTGTTTTAATCAACTGCAATATATATGCAATATATATGCAATATATATGCAATATATATATATATAATTATATATATATATATATATAATTTCAGACAATGTCAAAAAATTAGCATAACATGCCAGTTGATATGCTAGAAGAGATTTCTGAAGGGATATTCCAAACTGAGTAACTAGATTTGGCAAAAGATAGCAGAATTTGTTCACAGGTGAATGTATCTATATGACGCGCTTGCAACTTGCTCAGCACATGCTTACACCGCTTTATCACATGTTCAAAATATTTTCTTATATTCACAGATCTATTTCCTTACAATTTCAGTTTATAACGTGGCAGAGAAATATGCTCTTTTTTTCTCAGCTTTGGGTTGATATATATTATTGGCATAACTGATATTAAACAGGTCAATCTTAAATCCCACTTTTAACACTGAAAACTTTCTTTAAATATCATGAATATATAAGCATTGCTACCTCCAAAAGGTATGAAGGATATATGTTGCCAACTATACATTTGAATAAGCATCCGGACACGCACATGGCCACAGACACAGACACGGACACGCACATGGCCATAGACACACACGCGCGCGCGTACACGGGAGATGATCCCCAAGAAACGATCCGGATGATTTTTTAAAATATGGCCGCCATAATCAACGATTTTTCATTTTTACAAAACCTATAATTTCAAGATTTCCTCTTGGATTTTTAACTTCGAGTAAGTTGGCAATTATGCCAACATTGAGCTTGTATTTATTGCCGTGCTGTAAACCTGAGAGCAATATAACTTGCTCTCAGTGTAAACTCAACACAGAGAAACTTCATTCATGTCTGTTTGTTTGTTTTTCTGGTTTTATACTTATTTCGAATATATCTTCATATATTCCCAGAAAGGAATATTGAAATCAAGATTAATATGTTCTCGTTTATTTTATCAATATCGATTTGCTTAACCTGAGAGCAATATAACTATTATTATTGCTCTCAGGTTTAACATTTGAAGTCATTGATTGTGTATGTTTGATTACAGTATGAGATGCTGTGTTATTATTTCCTGCAATTCAATATGTGAAATGCTTATTAAAGCATTGTAATTTGAAGGGAAAAATTATGTTCAAGAGAAAGCGTGATGTTGGTTCTTTCTTAGTTGGGCGTGTCAACTATGCCTTATTGGGGACAAGAAAAGACATCAGCTCAAGTGTCATTTGACAATATATTTGTACATATTTCTGTGAGAAGGATGTCAGCAATATTGTTTTGTATATAATATTCCATTTGTGTTGTTTATTTTCTGCTTATTTTCCTTTCTTGCTAAATATCCTTGATTCAGGATGATAACCACTTTTCAGTTAAGATAAACTTTTCGACTCTGTAATAAATATTAAATCATTGAGTACAAAAAAATACCATTACAACTCAGAGAAGAAATTCACTGTAACATGCACGTGAATCATACTGCAAGGAAAAGCCAGGAATATGGCGACAACACCTTGTTTTCCATGGGGTTTAATGATGTACCTTTTTTTTTTGGGGGGGGGGGGGTGTTTTGTTGTTGTAGTGACCTCGTCGACGTGACAAAATGCACGCACGATAGAAGCAGTTCGTTTCAAAAACTTACAAATAGCTTTTGCTTTGGCGCCATGGCGATTGTTGGTCGATTTACATTATTGACAACTCAAACTCAGGCCCTTCGTCTCTTCTTCTCATGATTAAATTAAAGTCTGGCGTTTCATTTTTATGTTTTTAAACACTACCGATATATTCATTGCATGGTATAGACTTATTTGTGTTAAATGTCTCTGACAAAAGAGTGCGCATAGACTAATGTCAAAATATTTTTAAATAATTCCTGTGTACGTGCGATCTTTGATAATATCATATATCATATGCTACACATGGGTATATCCCACTGTAGCACATGTCTAATCAACTGTCCATGTCTCATTGGATGATGATGACAATGACCAAAATGCCGGAAAGTGAAGTGCTAATTTGAGACTTCATTGCAAATCACTCATCTCAAATACAAATACAAATACAAAATTTTATTCTCGGACAGACCTCTAGTGAGGTATGGGAGAAAGGCCTGGTGGCAATAGGATAGTTACACTCTATCGACCAGATAATCATACAATGAATTATGAAAAGTCTAACAATGTAACTAACAATGCAAACACATCAGTTATAACAGGTTGATTCAGACCCCGATTTGCAGTACATAATATGAATAATGTGTAAGTGAAATGATATAACAATATATTTACTAAATAATATGCATGACAACTGCTTACAAATACTGCATAGATTTGACACAGTTTAAATGGCACTAGTGTAAATGGTAATATTAATATTCATTTGCAGATTATGGTACACAAATAAACAGATATAGCCACCCTAAACACTGTGGGCCTGGGATGAGCACCACCAAATGGACATAAATTGGCTAAAATGAATGTCATCAGTGTTTGAAATGTTTTAAAATAATAACTACGAATTTTGATAAATTGACTAATTCTTGTATATCCATGCTGGTGAGGAGATGCCTCATGTTGGATATGTTAGGGTTCACCGAGTATCTTTGGTCAATTAGCCTGTCCCGGTCTGATTTGAAATGATTACATACCAGAAGATAGTGGTGCTCATCTCCAACCAAATCACTGTTACATAATGTGCATAGTCTCCTCTCTCTGGGTACATTGCTGTATCTGCCCATTACCACAGGGAGTCTATGATTATTAGATCTAAATTTAATGATGGGTATGGCAAGCTTTGGCTCAAGCAATGTGAGATAGGGTTCCAGCTTCAGGGAGGATTTAAATTTGATATAATTATCACATGCACTAGAACTATCAAGTTCAGACATCCACAGTTCGGAATAAGCGACATGAAGTTTTTGATCGAATGTGGCTTTTAGCGAGTTGGAGCACAATACGTCTGGTGTAGCATCCCACAGATACTCAAGCTGTAGCTCATCTAGAGTGGATTTGATATGTGTCAGCCTCACAATAGTCACAGCATCAAAGCTCAAAATAACTAGCCCTTTCCATTTGATTTATTTTGCTATCTTTTAATTGAATTTTACACACTTTTGAGCAGGTTATATAGTTCGGACGGAAATCACTTAATTTGCTCAACACAAATATGATAGTGAAATAATGATCGAAAGATTTCCCGCCACATGTGTACAAGGATCTAAGTTTGACACATGCGCATTTAGGACAAGTTTGGTCCAATTAATGGATGCTCCCGAACCACAAATTGCCTAACTGTGCGACGGAAACAAATATGGCCGAGGGAGGCGAGGATTGAAGCCATGAGCAGCAACGAAGACGCAGAAACTGGGGACTCTGTGCCCCCAGAGGCCGGAGAAGGTTTTGTTGACATACAAACTAAATCAGCAGACCTGCGACTTGCCAGAGGAATAGTTTCTACACTTGTTCAGAAAGGTGTGAAAGTCTTAGCACTTGACTTTGACAAGACGATCGTGTCGGTGCATACAGCTGGTTTCTGGCGACAGGGCACCCCAAACTTGGCTGAGCATGTTAGGCCGTGCTTTAAGGCCCTAATACAGGCAGCACTGGAAACCAAACTCCATGTCTGTGTTGTCACGTACTCCATGCAACCCATCCTCATCAGAGATGTGCTCAAATTGGTGCTGCCCAAATGGTAAGAAACTTAATGAATATTGAACCAGAGAGACCCCCCTCCCCCCTCAGATTAATAGACCTTCAGTCTTCAGCCAGAGGAATCCTTTTCCTGGTTGATGACACTGATGGGCAAAGTAGGAATCTTGCATTATGCAGGAATAATTCCTACACTGTGCAGGGTAATGCAGGTATTCTTACATAGTGCAAATAAGTAGAATGTATGAGTCATGACTTCAAGTCTATCCTCCATTACAGTTGTCCATCATACTTGAAGTTTATCAGCCGACAAATTTTATGTTATATTCCATATCCACGTATCCTCTTTTCACCTTCAACAATGATTTGATTTGTGATATCCAAATGAAGAATTTAAAGTCAATAAGGAATATGTCTCAGATGACACTTCAGTGAACTTGTTTTTATTCACACATTAAAGTTGGCACGACTTGTGTGGCTGGGTCACAGCAGGGGGCAGTACATCTCACAGCAGCATTAGGCCCTTGTTATCACATGCACTCTTATAGTTATAATAAACCTGATAAACTTGGTAATGTTATTACCTGTATCTATGCATCTCAGTGAAGTACACAACTAGGTAACTAAAAATCTCTGAATAGAAAAGTTAATTCCTAAACACCTCAAAAAGTTTGCTTAAATCAAGATTTGTCTCATGAGATACATAACTTTTTGGGCCTCAACTCCAGTATCCAAACTATGACCCTCGTGTGAAATATCAAGATCTACATTTCAGGCCTTGACAATGATAATTTGCTTATTGGTGTCAAATGGAAAAGACCTTGTCAGAATTGTTATACTTTTAACCAAATTTACTTGCCAATGATATAAACAATGAAATCTGGGCCAGTAGAATTTCAAAACCAACTGGCCCATACTGACCCATAGGATCCCAAAACCCCTGAGATCCACTAAGCCAGGATTTAATGAAAAGTCCTGCATGTAAATGAAGATAATCATTGTTTCTATTTGCCAACACAATGTTTCATCTCGATTAAATTCCATACCTTTCATAATATTTCTTTCTTCCGATATAAATGATCTTACGTTGCCATATTTGATATGGATTGTATGTATGTTATGGTATTTTGAAAAAATGAGGAGAAATGTTCAGTATATTTAAACATTGTATGTTTAATGCAACACTAAGTAATCTATGAAACTGCAATAAAATAATATTGGAATATTAATAAATATGTTAAATTGACATTGTTGACATTTCTTTATAGCTAAAATCAAAATGTTAATATTTAATTTTGTTTTCTACATTTCAGTGATACCCACAAGATATTGATCCGAGCCAACTCTAAGGATTGGTTACCCCAGCAGTCTTTGGCTGGCCAATGTTATGGTAAACAACCACACATTGCATGGATTGTGACAGAACTCGCCAACAATAAACATGCCATCATTCATCCAGCAGAGATACTGCTTCTTGATGATGACATTGAAAATGTCACAATTGCACAGCAGTTTGGTCATCTAGCATTTGAAGTGGCTGACGAAGTGTCTCTAGAAAATATCCAAGACTTTGTTAATGAAATTGAAGTAAGAAAAGAAATCCCATCTCCATGACAACTGTGCGATCCGACAGCTAGGCCATCATGGTTGTTCTGAATAGGGAATATGTTAATATGGATTTCAGATTGGCAGTTTCTAACCAAAGCAACTCAGAATGTAGTGTTTGGGTGTGGAAAAAATATATGTGAACTTGAAACTGTGGTGAACACTGCATTGTGATTGCTTGATTTAAATGGTGCCATTTTCTATTGAAAACAATTTATCTGAAAATAGATGACACATAAGAAGCTCATGACATGATGGATATTTTGATGAATATAATGATGTGTATATATTATATGTAAGGCATGTTCATGAGTTTAGCCCCAGATGGTACTGTTATTACAATTATAGGTACAAAAAACAAAATAAGTGTTATTTGCTATCTTGCTATCCCAGACACCAAAAGAAAGCAACTAGTAGTTCAATTGGAGTTCAAATTGCAAGTAGTGCTCTAACAGTAGGAACATACTATGGTCATTATGACAGTAGAGCAGGATTCATTTTAGACTACAGGTAAACATAGTCAAATTGAAAACTTCAGTTTGTTTATCTCAGCTAGTCACTTTAATCAGTGGAAATTGAAAAATGAAGATCTTGAAGTTATAAGCACAACAAGGTTAAATTTTAAAATTATCCCTTTTAATTGTTGACCTAAGAGTCATAGTTCTGCTCACTAAAGATGTTTTCTTTTGTTTTTTGTTTTTTTTACCATTATACATCAACTAATGAATATTTAAGTGCTAAATCAGATTATAGTTTTGATATATAAAAATGTGTTGAAAACAGAATAAAATGTGGCCCTGGGGCTCTCTTCACATGGCATGATCACCAAATAATCTAGGGTTGTGAATAATTGGCCTTCATCAATACATTTCCCATGACATTGACATTTCATTACAGTTTATTGATACATCAAATAAGATTGATTCCTTTTGAAAAATATAGAAACAATGCCAGCGTTTTGCACCACTATGTGTGAACAATCCTATGACAGTTGTGTGAATGTTATCACAAGATGTGAAAAGAAATTAATGTTTATAATCTCTTACCCCTGACATACCATTTAAGCACAATATGTTTACTTATTTACATTTATTATAGTTTTCAATTAGGGGACAATATTGCTTTGAGATTATTTTGCACGTTTTATTGATATACTTTTCAGAGTTGTATTTGGTACTCTGCATAATTATTCCTACCTCAGCTAACAGTTTGGCTTCTCATTAAATCTTCACACCTATTTTATCAGTATGGTGGAAGTCACATTACAAAGTGTGTTGCCTTAAATAAGAGCAGGTTATTGTGTTTCTTATCTTCATAGAATTTAAACCTTTCATGAAACCTCAAAGACCACCTTCTCTGTCGGGTCATTACCCATAAGCAAATATCAGTCAAAGTTAAATAATGCTACAAATTTTTGCTTTCATTAAAAGCAAAAGAGAAGTTTGATTTGACATGAAAAAAACACCATTTGAAAATGTTTAGATTAAACATTTAAATTGTCATGAAAAGAAAAGGTAAAATCAATGTGAATAATATTTGCAGAAGAAATGTTTGTTGAAGCATTTGAGTAGTGGTCTTCCCTTTATCATTACCTTATTCAGTGCTTTTGGAGATTCTGCCATATCAAAGCAGGTGGTAGAAGAAACATATTGGAACAATAAACTGCCTAGCTTCTCAGTGTTCTGTGCATTGAAAGGTGGTCTGTCTGGATATGTAAATATTGGATATCACATGTTTATTGAGTCATTATTTTGCTATATATGTGTATATCTTTTATCTTGGTTGATATTTACAAAACAATATCTGAGTTTAGAATTAGCCACTACTGAATAGGATGCTATTGAATCTTTTGCACATTTTTGTGAGTTTTAATGATGAGTGTTTTATTTAATTTCATTATTATATATTGCAATATATAGTATAAAGTTTAAAAAAAATTATTTGTGTTAAAAAATGGTTACAAATGAATAGGGTGATGATATTTTTATTGTGCGGCAGCATTCTGCTATATTATCTTTTCCTTCCAAACTAAACCCTGATGCTCCTCAGATCCATACAATACCCTGATGCTCCTCAGATCCATACAATACCCTGATGCTCCTCAGATCCATACAATACCCTGATGCTCCTCAGATCCATACAATACCCTGATGCTCCTCAGATCCATACAATACCCTGATGCTCCTCAGATCCATACAATACCCTGATGCTCCTCAGATCCATGCAATACCCCAATACCCCTAGGATCCATACAATACCCCAATACTCCTAGGATTCATACAATACCCCAATACCCCTAGGATCCATACAATACCCCAATACCCCTAGGATCCATACAATACCCTGATGCTCCTGGGATCCATACAATACCCCAATGCTCCTCAAATCCATACAATACCCTGATGCTCCTAGGATCCATACAATACACCCAATGCTCCTCAAATCCATACAATACTCCTAGGATCCGTACAATACCCCAATGCTCTTAGGATCCATACAATACCCTGATGCTCCTAGGATCCATACAATACCCCCAATGCTCCTCAGATCCATACAATACCCCAATGCTCTTAGGATCCATACAATACCCCCCATGCTCCTAGGATCCATACGATACCCCAATGCTCTTAGGATCAATACAATACCCCAATGCTCCTAGGATCCATACAATACTCCAATGCTCCTAGGATCCATACAATACCCCTGGTGCTCCTAGGACCCAAACAATAACCAGATAATCCCATGATTGGTTGCATTAAGTTTTATGTCAAACCAAATAGCAAGAGTAAATCTGTATAGCAGGTATAATTAGCAATAATAGAATCAGTTATACGGTGTGCATAGTTGGAGGATTTAGTACATCATAAACGCATCATCGGACAGCAAATAATGATAATACAGGAATGAATGTTCCCATTTATATTGGGGATACTTATCACAGTATTTTAAGTAAAAAGAAATGTTAAAGTAGACCTTTTTTGGAGAAAAAAATGTTTTATATAAAAAGTTTGAATTGTAAGGATAGATACTTTAAAGAAAAGATTGATTGTGGTTTCTGTTGTCACAAGGAATGAGTTGATTGGCTTCAGTTCCATTAACATGATGATTAACAGTAGTATATCAAATAATTTTGTTCAATTCAGACACCTGATCAATTAAACAACAAATGTTTAATATTAAATGAGGTCACATGGAGACAAAACTTTAAGGGAACAAATTATTGCCAAGTTTGTTTGTTTTTTTATAAAACCCAAAGATATGTTTAATTATCTATTATAATAATACCCAATGTAGACATGCAAGTATTCATATATTGAGTGACAGATACTCACAGGTATAATAATTATGAATGCGCAAAAAATCACCTAAATGTAAATATGTTAGTTGCTAAGGATAAGAATTATCGTGTAATATATTTGATAATCAGAAAGAAATTGTCAAGTGAAAGATTGGTTTGAAGATAGGAAAAAAACAAATATGGAAATATTTGCACTTTTTTTTCTTTGAAAAAAAAACCCAGCAACTTGGAAAGAACCTTTTAGCTAGTGCATATTGGGGACGTTTTATGCACTCTTTGCCATAATTTTGTTTTGTGTGCTTGACTTGCCCTGTATATAAGTCACTATATATTATTCTATTGATCATGACACTAAGTTAACCTGTATCTAAAAAGAAAAAAAAACAATTTTTTATGTCCTACTGGAAGTTGGGACATGTTACTTGCTACTGACTGACAATCAACAAAGCTTGTGACTTATGTTATTTTTGTTTGCTTCATATTGGATCTTTCCACACAAAAAATAAACATTTTTACACTTTCCCTTTATTTTCATGCAGTCCTTAAATGTTAATATTTTAATTTAGATTATTAATTAACAAAGATATTCCACCTGAGAAAAATGTCCTTGTGACAACACACACTAAGCCATTCCAAATTCCTGTGCATTTGTTCTCCTGCTCTTCAGTATGTGCATCTCAATTATTGACCCAGCACTCAGAACTGCAGAAATTTACATTTACGGGCTTTCAATACAGTGGGCCACATTTACATTTTCCTATATTTCTGCCTTCTCTGGCCAAACAATTCTTAGACCCAATATCATGGAGGGATCTAATATATTGCAAAACACTGATGACAACACCACTGAATCTTAACATGGCGGACAATTTGAACCTCAAGCTCTACACAGGGTGGGACATATAGTAATCTCTGATTGCTGTTTAATTTATACTGAGTGTGCTTGTATTATGTATTTTAAAGTTTATTTCTATTTTAAACTGTATATTATACTTATTATATGACTTCATGTATCCACTGGGCAAGGAAGATGGCATGACAATATTCATGACAGCTTCAAAAATGTACAACCTGTAACAAGGCTATTGTTGGGTCGCCAGCAGTGCCATAGCTACACTACAGTTCTATTGTAATCCGCTGCACCACCATTCTTCCCATGTGTGGGGCTGAAGATGATGTGGTGTCTGTCTGTGTACTCAATTCACCATGATGGCATTTTTGTTGATGCAGTGTCACATGTTACCAATGGTTACAGACCTTGGGGTGCACCTTTGCTGGACTGTGTACAAGTCTGCCCTGTACTCTTATAGTGCCAAGGCTTTAAGGGGTTAGCATCATGTAACATTTAGTATTTTGGCTTGAAATTGTTCATGTGATTGAGTCCAGAAGACACTAGATTTATGTAGTTTACTTGCATAATCTAGAACACAACATTGTTGCAGTTGGACTTTCTATGATCAGTCAGTTCTGAAGTACTTGATATAAACATAATGACAATAATAATCCAGGTGCATGTTGTGCGGGAGTATAATTTTGTTGGCTGCATCTGTGTATGTTCTTGTATAAATTGTTAAGTTTGAAGTAACTCAGATTTGTAGTGATGCTGAAAATTTAAACTAGAGACTATTCATGACAGCTTCAAAAATGTACAACCTGTATCCAACTACTGCTGCATATTGAATAAAGTATGTGGAATATAATCCATGTGTATTAAGTTATTTAAAGTGAAATAATAAATTGCATTGCATTGTTGATATTGAGCATGTAGATATTGAAATGTTCACATGCATTGTGGCATGTTCATAACAGGAGAAAACTGATGAATTATGAAATGCCTAACTGTACCAATGCATTTCTGATTGGAGATAGAGGGCACTACAGTATATATGGTCTCTTAAAAGGCAGAGGGCACCAAAGTAATAAGAAAAACATTCTTTTCAAAGTGGAGCTAGTGTTTACCACAGTTTTTGCAGCTGGCGACTCTTTACTTCACTAGAGCTCAATCAACTCCACCAAACTTTTCTTTGGTTGCAGTTGGTAGAGACCATGGACGTTCGACAAACCCCTCCAGATCTCCTATCTGGGCTTTGCCGATTGGTGATTGGAGAACACTAAAGTGGAGCTCTTGTCACCTCTGCTCTTTACATGCTGTACCAACATGCTCACAGTTAGCTTCATGGCAACTTGCTGGAAGTTTAAAATCCATGATTTTAATCTTGAAATGGTGAGCTTTGCAGCATCCATGTTACAGTTTTGTAAATGTGTCTGAGCTCCAAACATCACAAAGTGAAATCCCATTTTGAAGATTTCATCTTTGCTCTCTGTATATTTTTTATATTTAAAAAAAAAAAACAAAAAAAACAATTCTCAAATGTTCTGAAATGCACCTTATTCAAATAACATCCCAATCTGAAGATTAATAAAAATTCCCTCTATTTAACAAAAAACAAAATAATAATATTTGAAGTAAAACTATTCACAATATTTGTTAATTAAACTTGCAAATGTTTGTAATTTTGTCACTAAAATCATGGGAAATTTTGAGAAAAATAACATTTTGTTTTCTTCTTAAAAGATAAATTTTGTATTATTGGGCAGTGATTAGGCCTAATGCAGTGGCTGCTGGCTCATTAAGATCACTAAGTGAGACTTTCATGCCAAATTATAAATGTTGATCTTTTCAGACCAGAAATATGTTATCTATTTAGTTTCTTTCTTTTATTCTATTTGTGCATTATATCATGTACTGAATATGAGTTGAGGCCCATGCCAAAAGGGTTAACCTATTGTAAATCTTGTAAATCTGTGACCGGGTGGGTTGTCATTTCAACGACTTGCAACATGACAATTCAGTGAGGCAGTACAATATCTACTACAAGTAGGTCTCATCACGAAATGACTGAAATAATGTTGAAAGTGATGTCAAACCACAAATACATGAACTGGAAGGAGCAATGACATCATAATCATAATGATGTGCCTATTTACCGATGAAATAGTGACGTCATATATTTTGATATCTTCGCAAGAGTCAACTCAAAATATAGTCCTTACCTGATGCCCACATTTGGGAAGTGACACATTCCATACAGCTGAGATCCTCTGTATGAAGTGTCCCTGTTCCCCTCAAACGTTAAGCATTGGGAGATGGAATTATTACCAGGGTCAAGGGTTTATATACTTTGAGAAGTTTGCTGGCATTTTTTACCTAAAATTTTGTGTACCTTTTTTACCTTAAAATTTGTTTACCTTAAACTTTTAAGATCAACTAAAATGTTAAAGTTTTAATGATATGACTCTTCTTACAATTCTAAATCTTCAATTAAAACCAAAGAAGTCATTAAGCTATGTATTTCACATTTAATATTCTTCCATACTGGCACTTACATATTTTGTACAGTTTTCTAATTTGTTCATGCTCCTGGGGTCATTTATAATCATATATTTAATATTATTAGTACACCCCAATTTTTTCCTATACAAGATTTCATTATGTAAACATGCTGGTCTTATAACAATATCTACACTGCACATATACATAAGCATCTAATGGATTAAAATTATTACTTACAAACTACAAGAAGAAATAATAAGTCAAATTAATTTACAGAGACCTTATTATTTTTTCATTAATGACCAATGTAGGCTCTTCTTGTTAGAATCAATTAATGACTTTCTTAGGCTTTACTTTTCATTAATGATATTAGGCTTGATGAGTGGACTTGACTGGTGAGGACACCTAGCCGTTCCACTGGGTTACCAGAACTGGTCTCACAAGAAATGTGTACAACTCAATCAGGAGCAGCACAAAAGTGCTAGAAAAGCTCAAATGATATAACACACCAGATTATGCTTTGGTAGTGAACTGGACTTTTGGAAACTGTAGAAAGAAAATTTCACTGAAGACTTCCTTAATTAAATCTCATGTAAAATGGGCAAATCAAAATTATAGCACTACCATTTATTATAAAAATTGAAAATAAAAATGACACAAAATCATAAACAATTATTAATTTGTGACTAGTAGTGTTTATTAACTTTTTTCATACTGAAATATTGAGAAAAGAAATGCCCTAATGTTCACCTAACAAATATGATTTACATATTGTGGAAGTTTATTGTAATTACTTTACATTCAAACTTATCTTGTTACTCTACTAATATTTTTCATACAACACACAGTTTTGACATGCTGTACACACATTACAACATTCTAAGCTTTTAACCTTGTATGTATATTTCCTGTCATGAACAGATGTGAACACAATTTCTTTTTATAACAATTTGATTCATATACATTTGACTGATGTCAATCTGATCAAATGCATTTTTTACACACAAAAAAAGAAAAAAAAAAATTTTTCATCATTTTTATCTTGCATTCATCGTGATACAGATAACTACAATGGAATGTTAGCAAGATGAATAATTCAACAATAGTTTTTATTCCTTATCCATGCTCTATTTATACACAATTGTCTACATGATTGTTCCTTTATGATATATACATATACATGATATACAGTACGTATTTCAAGATATGACTAAACATGTATTGTTAAATCATCATGAATAATAACAATAAGTGTTTTGGAACCAGGTGAGACTAGTTTAAACATGAAGGTTCTTGTGTAGCTCTGGTTGGATATCACACACCAGTGTAAGAAGGCGAGCTAATGCTTTCTCTTTGTTGGTAACGACAGATCGGTTCAATTCCTCAATTTTTGTTCTGGTTCCCTCAGCTACCCGGGCTTCCATATCACCTTTTGATCCCATTATCTGTAATATTGGATTGAAGTATTGAAACTGATGCAAAACAAGAATACAGGTGAGGAAATATAAGTAACAATGACTCTTGACAGCCTTGTTTATGTTGAGTAGTGTCTATGGAGCTGAATGTTGGGCTTCACTTGGCTTTAAAATATCAAGTGATTAACTAGTTCTGTAGCTGTTGGTCAGTTAAGCTGACAGAATAAGACCAGACACACTTACACACCACATGGCCTATCCATGATTCATTTTAATATAAATATCTGGCACAGACTGAGACAGTTGTGCTCATCTTCAAAAAAATTTAAGTCTTGATTGAATGGCAGTAGCTGCAATGCAGTAACTAAAGACAACTTCCACAAAACATATAGCAGTTGGCTACTGCTGTAACAGGAAATGAGTCAAAGATTGCAACAAATTTTGCTAAAACCTTGAACTCTTGGTTATAATTTTGGAAAAATATTTTATATTTTCATTTCTGTATCAAAAGTTGTCACATTTTTACTAAACAATGTTAAAGTATCCAGCAATTGATCTTATTGGCTATCAAAATAGGTAGATCAATGGCATTTGGACCAACCAATTGTCAGTTCCATAGTGAAGACATGCAGGTTTAAGCTATTGGGCCCAATGTTTGGTCAACTGAATGATAGGCTCAATAGAAATTTGTTATGTTATCAAACTGACCCTTGCTTCATGTTCCCTGTACTGCTTCTCTCTCTCCTGTCTGTATGCTTCAATCTCTGCTTGGGCCTCTTCCTTGGCCTGCTTTAGACGACGTGCCTTACCTTTTGAAGAAATATATACAAATATTTTAATTACATCTTTACTTATAAGCTATCAAGAAAGAAATGCATTTTGTTGAAGATTATATTGCTATATTCTCAATTTTAAATTGCATGCTTGTTGGCCTAAAATGAAGTACATGAAATTGTCGTTCAAGTATAACCAATAACATATAATTTGGATATTTCTGACGTCAATCTGGATTCTGCAGTGTAGTCTAGAATAGGCCCCCTGCCAATCTCTCCGACCAATGATTAAATATAGTGGAGTTGTACAGTTCTGGTTCCGGCAAAATTGTACAGTTCCGGTGTGTACTTTTCAATGGGGAAAAAACAACAACATGGAGATCGGCAATCTGCCTATGTGAAATTGGACCTTGGCTTGGGCTTGGCTTGGATGAGGTATGTCTGGCCCTTCAGAAAATTCTATGGTTTGGCATAGCCCATGCCATAGACCTTGGACAAAGAGCGGCTTGAGAGATGTCATGAATTTTGTGTGGTTTTCTTGTATGTATCAATTTATTGTTACTCCGTGGACCAACCTCAAACCAGAGTTAACTGGAACTTGTGGAAGTGGGCAGGGCATTTTATTTTTAAAAGCCAAAGTCATGCTATGAATTGACTCATCTTTTGTGACATTGATGGTCATGCTAACATTTTTAAAGAATCCATTTTTATCTCTATAATATACTCACGCTTTCTAGCCTCTGCAACCTTCTCTGCTGCACGTTTTTCAGCCGCTAAAAGCTGCTGAATTCCAGTGGATTGACTGACAGGTGCCCCGTAACTCGCCATCTTGGATCGTTTGAGAAATTGTCATGTGACCCAGGCCAAGGGCAAGGTCACTTCTACTTGATTTTTGTTAAAATGAGTGTCTTTTGTGTGATAATATGTGTGATATTGCAGTAATATTTAACACATTTTACTAATTTATATTTTCGAATATTGTTTGTTATGAATGAATCATTTCTTATGTAAATTATTTACGAAAATATATGAGTAATCTTCTGGGTTAACAAGTACGCATAGTGTGGTGACGTCAGATTAATAGTTCGCAAGTGAAAGGCCTTTCAGTGCTGTTGGGAAAGAATATTTACGTTTTCCCTCCTTTCCGTGGCAAATTTGCCATTGAGACTATGCTTTATCCTTGTTAAAGTGGAAAGCATTTAATCTACGCTACTTTCGGTACCATTGCAGAACGTAAATAATCCCATTTTCGAGGAACACCGGGGTGATTCATTCGCCAGACAGGACAAGAAGACTTGTGAAGTTGTGGCTTTTCTTCCCATTCACAACTGACACATCTGTGTTTACTTTGTTATTGGCAGCGAATGCTGCCATCGTGTGCATTGTCTGTGGCACTGCAGACGTTTCTTCATGGCAGCTGATCAAGTGAACAACTCGCCAGACTGGCAAATAAATGACTCTAACCGTTTTCACAGATTCCTGTGTTATGGAACAGAAGGAAATGTTTATCACACAAGTGACAAAGACTTTAGTATTGAACAGGTTCAGTCTATGTGCAGACTGATAGAAGGTGGACACGGAGAAGAAATAGTACAGGAAATTGTGGCCTTCTCATCAGAAGACAAGGCAGCCAAATTTGAGTCCATTGTTTTTGCATTGGCAGTGTGTGCACGATCAACTGCAGATTTAAAGACAAAGCAGGCAGCTTATAAAGCTCTGGGGAAAGTGTGCCATACTTCAGTTCACTTGTTTAATTTTGTAAATTTCGCAGAACATTTGAGCGGAGAACATACAGGATGGGGCAGGGCACAAAGGAAAGCGATTAAAGAATGGTACAACAACCAGGATGCAGCACAATTGGCAATTGGAGTTACCAAATATAAGCAGCGTGCTGGATGGTCACATGTTGATCTGCTGAGACTGGCTCATGTCAAACCCAATAAAGACAGTAAGTGACCAAAATGTTGACATCTCATACTTTGATGGGATTTTTCAGAAAACAAATTCCCAACTTGATTTAAACATATGAATTTAGCACATACATGTATGAACATATCAAGAATATTTGATTGATTATAGGATATAATCAATATTTAGACGTTGGAATAATTTATGGCTATTTTTAGCTTAATCTTTGTTTAGATATAAAAAAAACCCTGTTCAACAGTGTTACACTTTCCAATTTGCAATTTCTCTTTAAATGCTCAGACAGTCATGATCGACATACATACAAAAACTATTTTGGAGATTTAAGCTTTTACACAAAAGAATATTTACAGTGTAAATTATGTTTAAGCAGTTTGAAATTCATGATGGGTCATAAAAATCATAGAAAATGTTATCCTTAGTGCATATTGTATAGGGTGAGCTGAGGTGATTCATGCTGAGTCATTGATTCAGATGGAGGACCTGTCCTCAGGTGCCACCCTGAGTCACTCACTCAGCACCAGTTGATAAGCTTCATCATTGATCACAGTGATGAGAGCAGTCTCAAAAGGCTTCTTTTTTCCCAGAAGTGTTTACCTTTCTTCTCTTCTATCTTGTTTGATTTACCAAAAATTTCTTTGAACCTTATAGAAATCCCCAGATTTTAAGTATGATACTTTTGAGGTATTTGTCTACTAGTTTCCATTACTTGACTGATCAAAACAGCTTAAAAAGGCAAGCAAGCTTTTGATTCGTTTTGAACCATATTACAGACAAAAACTAACAATAATCACATGATTAATATGAGTGAGAGGGATAGAGCAAATGCACAGACCTTTCCATGATCAGTCTTGACTTACACACTGGCCCAGTTGCCTGGGGCCACTAGATCCTCTGTTTGGGCCAGTGAATGGTCTGTTGTAGTGGCCCAGTTGGGCAACCATATTTGTAGTCTTTTAGCCTGTTTTATTCTATAGATATTTATCATGCATCCTATTATCCTTAGAAAGTTTTGGTCACCACTTCTCATGCTCTGGTGGCCCAACCAGACAACCAATATTTTTCTCTTTATGTCAAGTCCTGCCATGGCATTGATTATTATGATTATTGTTGTAAAATTTTGAAGATGAGAAGAGCAGATTTGTCACCAGACTTCCATCCAGTGCTGAGCATTTGCACAGGGGGAGCATGTAGTAGATAATACCATAAACAGGTCATGGAGACTACTCTAGTCTGGTTCCAGACCATCACTCCTCTCTCACCTCTATGTCAAGTCTATCACATATATCTCAACCCCAAAAAAACTCTTATCTCAACTTTATTGGAGCCAAAATTTATTGATTAAGATTGTAATTAAGGCAAAAATTGCAGATATGGTCCACCCTGACAACAGTATTGTCTGAGTAGAGCAAAAGTGTTGCCTTTTGTCAGTGTGATAGTATGAGGGATATAAATCTTGAGTGAAAATCTGACTGTATATCAATGGTTATTGATTACCATGTTTAGGGTGGAGAATACCCCATCACATTATGTGTTGTCAGTGTTTGGGCCAGTAGAGTGGAGAGAGTGCGAGGGTTAGGGTTGGGCATAGCCCTCACATTATGTGTTGTCAGTGTTTGGGGCTTGGGTAGAGACAATGTGAGGGTTTGGGGGGAGATCATGCATTGTCAGTGGAGCCATGGTGGAGACTGAGGGCAGGACGTCTGGCAGCATGAGGGTTAGGGTAGCGATTGCTGGTTCTCAGCCTAGGGGCTAGAGTGGAGACAGTGCAAGGGTTAGGTTGGGTATACCCCTCAGATTACGTTATGACAGTCCTGGAGCTGGAGTTAAGACAGTGGGAGGGTTAGGTGGGGTATACCCCTCAGATTATGTTTTGACTGTCTTGGAGCTAGAGTAGAGGCAGTGGGAGGGTTAGGTAGGGGTATACCCCTCAGATTACATTTTGACAGTCTTGGAACTAGAGTTAAGACAGTGGGAGGGTTAGGTAGGGTTATACCCCTCAGATTACGTTTTGACAGTCTTGGCGCAAGAGTAGAGAGACAGTGGGAAGGTCAGATAGGGTTATACCCCTCAGATTACGTTTTGACAGTCTTGGAGCTGGCATAGAGACAGTGGGAGGGTTAGGTAGGGGTATACCCCTCAGATTACGTATTGACAGTCTTGGAGCTGGTGTAGAGACAGTGGGAGGGTTAGGTAGGGGTATACCCCTCAGATTACGTTTTGACAGTCTTGGCGCAAGAGTAGAGAGACAGTGGGAAGGTCAGATAGGGTTATACCCCTCAGATTACGTTTTGACAGTCTTGGAGCTAGAGTAGAGGCAGTGGGTGGGTTAGGTAGGGGTATACCCCTCAGATTACGTTTTGACAGTCTTGGCGCAAGAGTAGAGAGACAGTTGGAAGGTCAGATAGGGGTATACCCCTCAGATTACGTTTTGACAGTCTTGGAGCTAGAGTAGAGGCAGTGGGTGGGTTAGGTAGGGGTATACCCCTCAGATTACGTTTTGACAGTCTTGGCGCAAGAGTAGAGAGACAGTTGGAAGGTCAGATAGGGGTATACCCCTCAGATTACGTTTTGACAGTCTTGGAGCTGGCATAGAGACAGTGGGAGGGTTAGGTAGGGGTATACCCCTCAGATTACATTTTGACAGTCTTTGAACTAGAGTTGAGACAGTGGGAGGGTTAGGTAGGGGTATACCCCTCAGATTACGTTTTGACAGTCTTGGAGCTAGAGTAGAGACAGTGGGAGGGTTAGGTAGGGGTATACCCCTCAGATTACGTTTTGACAGTCTTGGAGCTAGAGTTGAGACAGTGGGAGGGTTAGGTAGGGGTATACCCCTCAGATTATGTTTTGACAGTCTTGGAGCTAGAGTTGAGACAGTGAGAGGGTTAGGTAGGGGTATACCCCTCAGATTATGTTTTGTCTGTCTGGGGGCTAGGGTGGAGACAGCATGAGAATTAAATGGAGTATATCCTACTCTCCCAGAGCATGGCTGGAAGCAGATTATGCAATGTTTATCCAAGTCTGTCTGGCTTGCATTAAAGGCCAAAAGATGCACATATATTTTGGGTCACTTAAAAATAGCAGCAGCCCAGCACTTGTGGAATGTGTTTCTTGCTTCAGCTGTTACATAGCAGGGCTGCATTGCTGAGTAATTTCTCTCCCGCCAGGTTGAGCAGCTATTCTCTGTACTGTCTAATGGCCAGGGCTAATATTAAAAGGGAATGGATGGAGTAGATGTATTTTATCTCCAATTTTCCTTTGTTGCATAGCTCATTCACTTATCTCAGATATTAGGAATCCCAGATAATGCACAAACAATAGAAACCAGGGATCCTCCATTCAGCAGTATTCTCATATCCTATACCAGTCTCAATACAAACCAGGGATCCTCCATTCAGCAGTCATTCTCATATCCTATACCAGTCTCAATACAAACCAGGGATCCTCCATTCAGTAATCATTCTCATATCCTATACCAGTCTCAATACAAACCAGGGATCCTCCATTCAGCAGTATTCTCATATCCTATACAAGTCTCAATACAAACCAGGGATCTTCCATTCAGCAGACAGTCCCAAATCCCACCCCAGTCACTGCCAGTCACAATGTATTTCTTTGAAGCAACAGCCCACATTTGCCATTTCCAGCCTTTATTTCCATTCCATGGATGAGACAGTACTGGAGGTGGAGCATGTGGCAAACATGCCCCAGCTCACAATGCAGCAGTCTGCCTCAATCTGTCTCCACCACACTGCCTCTGTATATCATATATGTGTAACATGTACAACTGGTAAATATTATATAATAATACATAATCAACCATTTTCATCAGTGTTTAAATTTTGAGATTTCCCATTGCCCTTTAGAAGCAAGAAACTTTTGACAAATTAGAGCAATGTTTGAGGCCTTTTTCTGTCATTTTCTATTATTTTAATTCATTTAAACAGGCTGAGGACAATAAATGTTTTAAGCCTTATTTCAGATACTGCTTATCATTACTTGTTATTTTTAAAACAGAGTCGAAAATTGATTACTTTTATAAGTTTGAAAGTTTTTTGGCCAATTGCTGTGAATTCACCCAGGAAATACAGTTTGACAAAAAATGGAACACTTTGACAAAAGAAATCAAAATATTTAAATATTCATATTTTATGAGACCTATTTTCAATAAACTGATATATAAATCTCAAACAAGCTGATCAATGTCAGTAAAATGCAACCTTCCCTTTCCTTTTAGATAACATAACCCACACTTGTCACTACATATCTTTGCAATTAGGAGTTTCATGTTTAAAGCACTTGAAGTTTATAAACATGAACATTTACTGAAATGTTTCCTATTGTATTCAAAACTTTCTGAAATGTGCTGTTCTATGTGCTGTTCTATGTAACCATAGTGATCTTGTAGAGCATGTCTAGTGCTACAAGCAGATATAGTCTGAAATGGTGCTATATAAATTTTTATTATTATCTAAGGGCTCAGCCAAGGGGAAGTGAACATTAACATGAAAAAGTGAAACTCAAAATATGTGCTTCTTTTAAATTGTACCTTATAAACTAAAAACTGTAGTTTCTGAAACTGTTTTATTTTTGTCTCTACCCTTATTGGTTGCAAAATAATCACAATTTGTTTAAGACCCTATTTTGTTGGTTCATTTTGCTGTCTGTCGTCGTTTTTCTATCAATTTAGAAAATATGGTGTATTTTATTAGAAATCACATGCAAAGTAGTGGAAATGGGACTTTAATAAAGTTGAGATGCTATGTTATCATGATTTAAAGTCAAATTCTTGGCACACAAGTCTAAAGATGTTTTGGGGGAAAAACTTTAAAATATGAATTTGTCCCTCCGTTACATGTCCCTCCGTTACAAAAAATATTGAAATTTTTACCTCATACTATAATGCATATCACAAGGAATGTGAAACTTTCTGGAAGTAAGGTGCTTATAGTGAAGTATCATAACCTTCTGTATGCTTTATGAAACTCATTTAATTTTTGGTTGATTTTATATGAAGAAAACCTGTCCCTCCGTTACTAGTAACGGAGGGACAAATGTTCAGGTTCATGCAAGTTGTTATTATTTCAGTTATTTGCCAGAAATTTTTATTTCTTAAAGTGGTTTATGTCAAGTGGAAATGGACACAAACAATGTATTTGGTTAAACATGTATTGGTTGGCTAATATGTGGTCTTGCACCTGAGAGACAATAGACACTTCATGTTTATACTCATGCATCAATCAACATGGTCAGTGATACATAATTCTATTTCCCTGTCTACATACTCATGTATAAAAAACACTGGTTTTCAATACTGACTGAGTTTATGGTAAAAAAAATCATATTTGTTTGCATTGGTACTTTAGTCAGAGGAAGAAAGCCACCAGCTGACCTGCACTGGGTACACAAGCTGTCCCATCAGAGACAACACAATTGCTGTTTGATAGGTGTGATTCCTTGTGACACTATGTAACCGTTTGATCTTGTCAAAGTTTCTAATTTACCTGACAAATCCATTCTTAGGGATAATGCAGTGTTCCTGGCTTACAGTTAGGATAACACAAGGCTAAGAACATGATGATAATGTAATGAAATGAGTTGTGTGTGTCATCCTTATAATGACCAAAATGACCATGGTCAAAATGACCATGATACAAAGTGGACCGCTGGACCAAGTGCATGTGCATTTCATTTGATAGCTATATATTCCCTCCTCTTATCTAAAACCTGAACATAGCTGCGAATCTTAATCTTATTCAGCTACTTTCTGCTGTCATTATACCTGATGTCCGTCATATCTTTCTGTTAATATTTTCACTTTTCACTCAGGCCTGGACATTAGCATAACCTTTAAAGCTTGGCGTCCATTTTAAGTCTTAGTCTTCAAAAACGTAAATAGTATGCATTTCTAAGCATTGTTAAACTCATATTTTCTCCAACTTGAAGATAATTTACACTTGTGGATAATTTAGATTCATAAAATGTCTAAATTCTGTCTAATGTGGCAGTTCAGTACCACGGTCACCTTTGTCACATGGTTATTTTGACCATAATCCATCCTTAGTACCCAGTTGTCATTTGTGGTGTGTATTTGGTCTTTGTTACTTATGTTATTTCATTCAATTTATTCTGTAAATTTATTCTGTCAAGTTCATAAAGATTTAGCACCTAAATAGTACATGTACAGTTTGCTACAGAAGTTACTTGTTGACAAGATTACAGCTGAACATTTGTGTCCCTCCGTTACTATTTTCTGTTGTCCCTCCGTTACGACAATATTTCTTGAATAAATAAAACAGTGTTAAGGTTATAAACTTGATATTTTGGTATTTACTACTAAGGTATGTGTAGATGATATATGATATAGTGATTTTTAAGAATATTCATAAGAACTTTATGTTAAGCCCATTTTGCTACATGACTCCAAAGCTGCTGTTCAAAAGTGTCCCTCCGTTACAGAAAACATATTTTGATACCATACATAAACTGTTACAGTATGATCCTCAATACTTTGGCATATTGTAATGTACAGTGGGCTTTGTCAAAAACAATAATTAAGTATTTCTAATAATTTTGTATTTCTGGTATAAATGCATTTATGTTATGCTGTTCAGTGATGCTGTCCCTCCGTTACCGCTTGGCCGAGCCCCTAAATCAAATAGGCTTACTTTGTATGCCCCTATAGGTAATGAGAATCACAGAACCTTATAACTGAGTGAGATACTCCCATCAGTGCCTCAGCTGCAGGCGATTTACAGAACCTTATAACTGAGTGAGATGCTCCCATCAGTGCCTCAGCTGCAGGCGGTTCACAGAACCTTATAACTGATTGAGATGCTCCCATCAGTGCCTCAGCTGCAGGCAGTTCACAGAACCTTATAACTGAGTGAGATGCTCCCATCAGTGCCTCAGCTGCAGGCAGTTCACAGAACCTTATAACTGAGTGAGATGCTCCCATCAGTGCCTCAGCTGCAGGCAGTTCACAGAACCTTATAACTGAGTGAGATGCTCCCATCAGTGCCTCAGCTGCAGGCGGTTCACAGAACCTTATAACTGAGTGAGATACTCCCATCAGTGCCTCAGCTGCAGGCGGTTCACAGAACCTTATAACTGATTGAGATGCTCCCATCAGTGCCTCAGCTGCAGGCGGTTCCAGTGTGGGGTAGCATACATGTGTTACATGCTGCATGGTTCTCTCTGCAGTATGCTAAGTACCTCCGGATCTGGCAGGGTGCCAATCAGGTCTGCAGACCCATGCCTTGCTGTAATACCTCCTTACAAGATAACATAACCCACACTGATCTTGTCAATATATCCCCAGAGAAACTCAATGAAAAGGAAGCAATGAAAATATTATCTGAAATTATCATGTGCATATCATGTCAAATGTCTTTGATTGCCTGTTCTTGTAAGGTTATGGCCATAATTATGACATGACATGAAAATGATATCAAACTGGCCAAGGAAATGTATTAGAGATATTCTTCAGAAAAAGAAGTTTTATTATGAAAAGACAAATTGTGTTTAAAAGAAATTCATGATACGAAAGGTCACATTCGCTCACCTTTATCTCATGCTACGTATTTTATTTTCATCATGTTGTTCTCATTCAAACTTGGTCCTTAACTGTTAAATACATTTTTAAAAATCATTTATAATATAAATCAAATATAATGATTCAACAGGCCAAATGTTCCATGGTTCAGAACATTATTTGCAAAATGTTTTTCAGTATCATATCATATAATGGGAGAGTGACCTCTGAAAGGTAATCATAAAAAATTAACAAAAGAATAATAAACTTCTTCCCAAAATAATTATTGTTATAAGGAATAGGTCCAATTTTGTGTAATGAAGTAAGCAATTGTCAAATTTCTAAATGAAATGAATTATTTCAGGTACAGCACTGATTCTCAAGTATGTGATCAAAGGCCTAGGGGAGGCAAAGAAGCAGGTGAACAATGACGGAGATGGCCTGGCCACTCTGCTTGCCTACCTTGAAGCCGTGGACACCGTCAAGCACAGTCAGGATGAACACCAGGTGGCAGCACTCATAGAACAGCACCAGTTGTCCAGAGAACATGTACCTACAGGACTTCTTAATTCTAAGGAGGTATGTCACCTATAAACGTCTTTATTCACAAATATATTGTAAGAGATACCCAGGATAGAGTTATATTTATATTTACATGTATGGTAGGGGTGGTGTTAGAGTATGCGCTATGTTACAGGTATGGCGAGCTTTGTTGCACCAGATGCCGCTGCCGGAACTGGTTTTGAATGTGGGAAAACTAACAGCACTGGGCCTCCTCGACCCACTCACCAACAACAATCATGCACAGGTTGCCATCGACAGGCTCATGAACGACACACAGGTCATTGACAGCAAGTAAGTAGCAAACACCTTCTCCAAATACATTTATATTCCACAATTTAGTAATTAATAGTATAAGTTAAACAAATGTTGTCTGATACCATATTCTAACCCTAAAAACATGTCCTGTAACTTTAATGTTAAAAGATTTAGTGTTGGAATAAAAATGTTGATATGTCAGATTTGTAGACTTAAATCATTATTCAAATTTAGCCAAGAATAAATATTTTTTGTGTACAAATCAGTATAACTAAAAACCAAGTATTATATTATTTACTAAGAGATGTATGCAATGTTGTGTGTTTCAGTATTCATCCATTTGTGGTGTTGTCCTCACTGAGGAATTACGAGACTGGTCGGGCCGAGAAGGGCAAGCTCAAGTGGATGCCTAATGGGGCTATAGTGGATGCCCTCAACTCAGCTTACTATGCTGCCTTCAAGGTAATATTAGCAGCACAAGTAGAACTCAGTAGTCAGATGACTTCACTATATGTTCTTATTATGCTGCCTTCAAGGTAACATTAGCAGCACAAGTAGAACTCAGTAGTCAGATGACTTCACTATATGTTCTTATTATGCTGCCTTCAAGGTAACATTAGCAGCACAAGTACAGCTCAGTAGTCAGATGACTTCACTATATGTTCTTATTATGCTGCCTTCAAGGTAACATTAGCAGCACAAGTAGAGCTCAGTAGTCAGATGACTTCACTATATGTTCTTATTATGCTGCCTTCAAGGTAACATTAGCATCACAAGTAGAGCTCAGTAGTCAGATGACTTCACTATATGTTCTTATTATGCTGCCTTCAAGGTAACATTAGTAGCACAAGTAGGGCTCAGTAGTCAGATGACTTCACTATATGTTCTTATTATGCTGCCTTCAAGGTAACATTAGCATCACAAGTAGAGCTCAGTAGTCAGATGACTTCACTATATGTTCTTATTATGCTGCCTTCAAGGTAACATTGGCAGCACAAGTAGAGCTCAGTAGTCAGATGACTTCACTATATGTTCTTATTATGCTGCCTTCAAGGTAACATTAGCAGCACAAGTAGAACTCAGTAGTCAGATGACTTCACTATATGTTCTTATTATGCTGCCTTCAAGGTAACATTGGCAGCACAAATAGAGCTCAGTAGTCAGATGACTTCACTATATGTTCTTATTATGCTGCCTTCAAGGTAACATTAGCAGCACAAGTACAGCTCAGTAGTCAGATGACTTCACTATATGTTCTTACTATGCTGCCTTCAAGGTAACATTAGCAGCACAAATAGAGCTCAGTAGTCAGATGACTTCACTATATGTTCTTATTATGCTGCCTTCAAGGTAACATTGGCAGCACAAGTAGAGCTCAGTAGTCAGATGACTTCACTATATGTTCTTATTATGCTGCCTTCAAGGTAACATTGGCAGCACAAATAGAACTCAGTAGTCAGATGACTTCACTATATGTTCTTATTATGCTGCCTTCAAGGTAACATTAGCAGCACAAGTAGAACTCAGTAGTCAGATGACTTCACTATATGTTCTTATTATGCTGCCTTCAAGGTAACATTGGCAGCACAAGTAGAGCTCAGTAGTCAGATGACTTCACTATGTTCTTATTATGCTGCCTTCAAGGTAACATTAGCAGCACAAGTAGAACTCAGTAGTCAGATGACTTCACTATATGTTCTTATTATGCTGCCTTCAAGGTAACATTGGCAGCACAAGTAGAGCTCAGTAGTCAGATGACTTCACTATATGTTCTTATTATGCTGCCTTCAAGGTAACATTAGCAGCACAAGTAGAACTCAGTAGTCAGATGACTTCACTATATGTTCTTATTATGCTGCCTTCAAGGTAACATTGGCAGCACAAATAGAACTCAGTAGTCAGATGACTTCACTATATGTTCTTATTATGCTGCCTTCAAGGTAACATTAGCAGCACAAGTAGAACTCAGTAGTCAGATGACTTCACTATATGTTCTTATTATGCTGCCTTCAAGGTAACATTGGCAGCACAAGTAGAGCTCAGTAGTCAGATGACTTCACTATGTTCTTATTATGCTGCCTTCAAGGTAACATTAGCAGCACAAGTAGAACTCAGTAGTCAGATGACTTCACTATATGTTCTTATTATGCTGCCTTCAAGGTAACATTAGCAGCACAAGTAGAGCTCAGTAGTCAGATGACTTCACTATATGTTCTTATTATGCTGCCTTCAAGGTAACATTAGCAGCACAAGTAGAGCTCAGTAGTCAGATGACTTCACTATATGTTCTTACTATGCTGCCTTCAAGGTAACATTGGCAGCACAAGTAGAGCTCAGTAGTCAGATGACTTCACTATATGTTCTTATTATGCTGCCTTCAGGGTAACATTATCAGCACAAGTAGGGCTCAGTAGTCAGATGACTTCACTATATGTTCTTATTATGCTGCCTTCAAGGTAACATTGGCAGCACAAGTAGAACTCAGTAGTCAGATGACTTCACTATGTTCTTATAATGCTGCCTTCAAGGTAACATTGGCAGCACAAGTAGAACTCAGTAGTCAGATGACTTCACTATGTTCTTATTATGTGCCTTCAAGGTAACATTAGCAGCACAAGTACAGCTCAGTAGTCAGATGACTTCACTATATGTTCTTATTATGCTGCCTTCAAGGTAACATTAGCAGCACAAGTACAGCTCAGTAGTCAGATGACTTCACTATATGTTCTTACTATGCTGCCTTCAAGGTAACATTAGCAGCACAAGTAGAGCTCAGTAGTCAGATGACTTCACTATATGTTCTTATTATGCTGCCTTCAAGGTAATATTAGCAGCACAAGTAGAACTCAGTAGTCAGATGACTTCACTATATGTTCTTATTATGCTGCCTTCAAGGTAACATTAGCAGCACAAGTAGAGCTCAGCAGTCAGATGACTTCACTATATGTTCTTACTATGCTGCCTTCAAGGTAACATTAGCAGCACAAGTAGAGCTCAGTAGTCAGATGACTTCACTATATGTTCTTATTGTGCTGCCTTCAAGGTAACATTAGCAGCACAAGTAGAGCTCTAGTAGTCAGATGACTTCACTATGTTCTTATTATGCTGCCTTCAAGGTAACATTAGCAGCACAAGTAGAGCTCAGCAGTCAGATGACTTCACTATATGTTCTTATTATGCTGCCTTCAAGGTAATATTAGCAGCACAAGTAGAGCTCAGTAGTCAGATGACTTCACTATATGTTCTTACTAATCTGCCTTCAAGGTAACATTAGCAGCACAAGTAGAGCTCAGTAGTCAGATGACTTCACTATATGTTCTTATTATTCTGCCTTCAAGGTAACATTAGCAGCACAAGTAGAGCTCAGTAGTCAGATGACTTCACTATATGTTCTTACTATGCTGCCTTCAAGGTAACATTAGCATCACAAGTAGAGCACAGTAGTCAGATGACTTCACTATATGTTCTTATTGTGCTGCCTTCAAGGTAACATTAGCAGCACAAGTAGAGCTCAGTAGTCAGATGACTTCACTATATGTTCTTATTATGCTGCCCTCAAGGTAACATTAGCAGCACAAGTAGAGCTCAGTAGTCAGATCACTTCACTATATGTTCTTATTATGCTGCCTTCACGGTAACATTAGCAGCACAAATAGAGCTCAGTAGTCAGATGACTTCACTATATGTTCTTATTATGCCGCCTTCACGGTAACATTAGCAGCACAAGTAGAGCTCAGTAGTCAGATGACTTCACTATATGTTCTTATTATGCTGCCTTCAAGGTAACATTGGCTGCACAAGTAGAGCTCAGTAGTCAGATGACTTCACTATATGTTCTTATTATGCTGCCTTCAAGGTAACATTAGCAGCACAAGTAGAGCTCAGTAGTCAGATGACTTCACTATATGTTCTTATTATGCTGCCTTCAAGGTAACATTGGCAGCACAAGTAGAGCTCAGTAGTCAGATGGTTTCACTATATGTTCTTATTATGCTGCCTTCAAGGTAACATTAGCAGCACAAGTAGAACTCAGTAGTCAGATGACTTCACTATATGTTCTTATTATGCTGCCTTCAAGGTAACATTAGCAGCACAAGTAGAACTCAGTAGTCAGATGACTTCACTATATGTTCTTATTATGCTGCCTTCAAGGTAACATTAGCAGCACAAGTAGAACTCAGTAATCAGATGACTTCACTATATGTTCTTATTATGCTGCCTTCACGGTAACATTAGCAGCACAAATAGAGCTCAGTAGTCAGATGACTTCACTATATGTTCTTATTATGCCGCCTTCAAGGTAACATTAGCAGCACAAGTAGAGCTCAGTAGTCAGATGACTTCACTATATGTTCTTATTATGCTGCCTTCAAGGTAACATTGGCTGCACAAGTAGAGCTCAGTAGTCAGATGACTTCACTATATGTTCTTATTATGCTGCCTTCAAGGTAACATTAGCAGCACAAGTAGAGCTCAGTAGTCAGATGACTTCACTATATGTTCTTATTATGCTGCCTTCAAGGTAACATTGGCAGCACAAGTAGAGCTCAGTAGTCAGATGGTTTCACTATATGTTCTTATTATGCTGCCTTCAAGGTAACATTAGCAGCACAAATAGAGCTCAGTAGTCAGATGACTTCACTATATGTTCTTATTATGCTGCCTTCAAGGTAACATTAGCAGCACAAATAGAGCTCAGTAGTCAGATGACTTCACTATATGTTCTTATTATGCTGCCTTCAAGGTAACATTAGCAGCACAAGTAGAGCTCAGTAGTCAGATGACTTCACTATATGTTCTTATTATACAGTAAAGTTAAGAACAACACTTTGATATCTCAATATGTCCCATATATAATTTGAATAAATTTGATATGAATATCCACTCTCTAATGTGTAGTGATTATGCTGTAATCAATAGTCTGTCCACACAGTTTTATATTGTCTATTCGAGTTGTTAAGATATTGTATACAATTTTAAGTAAGCTGTGTATTCAGTTTAAACCAATTTGATATGCTGATTATTTGTTAATAGAATGTGAAGCCGACAGAGCAGCGCTACCTAGTGGCAATTGATGTCAGCAGTACCTTGACGTTTGGTGGTGTCAATGGATCCCCACAGGTACGCCCTCTGTTGGTAGGGGCTGCAGTATCGCAACTGGTGGCTAAGATTGAGAAGGAGTATCAGGTGGTGTGTTACTCGCAAGCAGTCACCCCGATATGTGTCAATGCTCAGATGTCCATACAAGAAGTCGTCAAGACCCTCGCCGAGATCAACAGACAGGTAAATTCCCAGCATCCCTTCTATCACCCTCTGAAAATTTACTGCTTTTGAATGAAACTTATATCTCTCTGAAAATTTACTGCTTTTAAATGAAACTTATATCTCTCTGAAAATTTACTGCTTTTAAATAAAACTTATAACCCTCTGAAAATTTACTGCTTTTAAATGAAACTTATATCTCTCAGAAAATTTACTGCTTTTAAATGAAACTTATAACCCTCTGAAAATTTACTGCTTTTAACGAAAAAATAAACTGTGGGGTTTGGCCAATATACTTAATCTTGTAAAATAAATTCTTAACAAAGTTCAGTTAAAGTTTAAGTCCATTAATAAATCTTGAAAAAAAGTATGGTATATTTTTAATTTGATTGCAGTTTAGTTTGTTGAGTAACAATGAATATGATTCTTTGGGTAGATCCATTAAACCCTTAAATATTTGCATTGAACTGGACATTTAGGAAGAGCACAGGTATAACGGTTACATAATTTGATATTTAATAACTAACAGACAAAGTGTATTGATTGTAAATGGGTTTCTAGGTACCAGTGAGTGGCAGTGATGTTTCCATGCCCATCACATGGGCCACAGATAATAAGAAAGCCTTTGATGTGTTTGTGGTGTTGACGGATTGTGAGACATTCAGTGGCCAGATTCAGCCAGCTCAGGCTCTAGCCAAGTACAGACGGGACATGAACATCAGTCATGCTAGGTCTGTTTGAAAAATCATAAATAAAAGAGTCAGGAAATTTTACAAATTTATAGATTTCCAGACACTAAATATGATGAATAGCAATAAGATTTTCAAAAAAATTAAAATTTTGGTTTCCTCCTTTCAATTTTAGATGAAATTTAATAATCTTATTAGAAAATATAAGATTTCTAATTTTCTAGAGTTTCTTGTTATTTTTGATGATGTATGTTGGGGGTGTAATGTTTTCACGCCTGTTGTGGTGATGATTTCAGATTGATCGTGTGTTCTCTGACAAGCAGCGGCCTGTCAGTGGCAGATCCCAATGATGGAGGGATGCTGGATGTCATTGGCTTTGACGCAGCCACACCTATTGTCATTCAGAGCTTTGCCTCAGGTGCTTTGTGAAGAGAAGGCGGATCAGATAACAAGGGAATTTAAGGCAGAAACACTTTCAGAAAGACCAAAAAATCATCGCCTTCAGCTGTTTCATGTTTGGAATGAATAGTTTTTGATTTGTTGATATTCAACTTTTAGACTTTTGGTAACGACTGAAGGATTGTAAATAACAAATGTGAAATGCCAAGTTTCCATTGGTGAAAGGCATTAATTTTCACGTGTTATGTTGTGGAATGAAATGGCATTTTCAAGGACTATTGGATAGAAGTCACATTTGTGGCAAGGTTCATCTGTGACACTAGCTTTCACATTTCCACTAAATGATAACATTTTCAATGTAACACCATGGGTGCTGGTTCTCAGTCTACAGACTGAAATCAGTCAAAAATGTTTTAAATTTACTATTAAACTCTATTATGGATGTGTCAAAATCATTTGTTTTCAGTCAAAAAATTTCTTACCACCAGCACCCATGTAACACTCTGAATATTTGTGATTAATTTTGATGTACTTTAATAAGTATACAAACCTCAGATTATTTTATTTCATGGAAAAGAGCATTTAGGAAGTACCCCTGTAGTAAAGTAAATGCAGTCAAATATATATTTCAAACCAGGGCACTTGACAAAATTATTCTGTTTATTTCAGATCCTCATAATTTATCGATTCAGGATTAACAATTAACATATATTTATGTAATTAGACCACTTTTTGGTAGTCATTATTTCTGACTTTATTTCAGAAAATCTTAGGTTTTCGATAGATGCAAATGTGTTTTATAATGTTCAGTCAATTTGTAATGATTTGTTGCTATTTATATGTTCTCACAAACCTGGAGAGATTGCTTTTACAGGAAAATGGGAAGCATCAAGAGCATATGTTGCATATCTTACCCTATGTAAAAGATAAATACCTAATTGAGCAAGGTTTTGATGTAGAGATATATTCCTGCAAAAATTTTAATAAATTATCTGAAACCATTTTTACCTTGTGAGTAGGTATATCATGATAACAGCTGATTCATCTGAACTGCATGATCAAAAAAGCATTTTTATTAACAAGAAATTATCTAAGATATCAAATTGTTTTGATGTCATTTAAAATCTCAACTGACATAAAAAAAATGGTGCATACAGTTTTGAGGTGAGGAGTTGATAGGTTGAATGATAACTAGAATGATGGCAAGTAATATACCCCATACCCTTAGCCACCCTATGTTCATATACTGAGCAAATCTTCCACCAGCTTGCAGCATGTGTTTTCATAAGTTGAGGCTTTACCATCTTCATATTGAAATGGTATTTGCTTTTGTGTTAAGGATGAATGTATTAATGACATGACTATGTGTCTGTCGGCTGTTAGAGGTTTATTATCAGTTGATGAAAAAAAAATTTGGCTTTTGCTAACAGCACACACATTTATAATTATATATATTTATGAAAATAAATTCTGATTTTTATGTCAAATAAAATATATAGAAATGTATTTATGAGATACCATATAATAAGTTTATAGGTGAGTTTACATTTAGTGTACGTTTTACTTTTAAACGTGTATTTTTCACATTTTTCTTTTGTAGAACAATATCATTCGGAAGGAAATAAAACAATGATGCGATTTTTATATTTTGACATTCTTATGGTTGATACACATACTTAAATGGACCAGAAGAGAAATGATATATTTATCATTTGACACTAAACCAGTTCAAAAAGATCAAATGTTTTATTTGAGAATAACAAAGGGAATATGAATGAAGGAAACCAGAGGATAAATTCATTTCTATGCATGAATGGAACATGATTTTAAATATGTTATTTACTTAAAGCCGGTAAAATATTAAACTTTGACAAGTATATGTATTGGACCAATTAATACATGGTTTCCTTGTCCATTCTTCTTGTACTTGAGTAAGGTTTTGCTTATATATATATATATATATATATATATATATATATATATATATATATATATATATATATATATATATATATATATATATATATATATATATATATATATATATATATATATATATATATATATATATATATATATATATATATATATATATATATATATATATATATATATATATATATATATATATATATATATATATATATATATATATATATATATATATATTCAAACATTTTTACAAATTACGAGAGTTGAGCTGAGTTCAGGTTGGAAATGTTTAAGAAATATCATTAGTAACATTATTATATATTGTAATTAAGTCTAAATTGACATAAATATACAGAAGTAAAAATATCAATACTATTATTTCATTTATCATATATGTATATATGAAAGTCATTTTTAAGAAAATGTTTTAAAAAAAAGATGATTACAATTTGAAAACAATTTTACTGCTTACTAGGTCATTAGCATGTGTTCCAATCTCAATTAATGTGATTCCACTATGGTAGATTTGTGATGCAGATTTGAAGCAGAAACCTGTGATTATTGGAGTTACTCAACACTATCTCAATCTATCACTTGTCATGCAAACATATACAGGCAAGCTACAGTTGAAATCATTTGAAAAAAATGACTTCTGTAATTAAAGAATGAGAATAAAAGCATTTAATTTGGGATGCTTTTTGACATGTGACTGCCACGTATTGTTTCTGGGAGCAGAAGAAAGGGTAGACTATTATCAGGTGAGAAATTTGTATCAGTGGTTTTTAATTTAGAGCTTGTGCAAATTTCTCCAAAAAAGTTTTAACTTGTGGATTAAACGCACATTGGAATTGCTTATTATTTATCACAGAAAGACAACCAATCTGTTCATAGATTGATTTTACAAGGGGATAATGTGATAGAAATGTTTGCACAAAAAAGTTCTCCTTACAAATATAACTACCTGCTAGCATGCTTGGAGGCTTGGAAATGTTAGCATGAATAGTAGATATGTTTGCAGTTCTTGGAGTGTTGAATGAAAAGTTTACAATATTGTTTTTTCTTATCCTGTCCCATTTTGGCACAATCTGATCTCACTTCTTGTTATTGTCAAATGCTTGAAATCGTAATATGAATTTACTGATTTCAAGCATAACTTCTGTTACCGAAAGATGTAAATCTGGTACAAACATAATATCTCAATGTTCTTAATTTGTCTTTGAAAATGGCATGAGATATATTTGAACACAATATGGGCAATCAGACCCTGACTACTTTTGTTATATTCTCGTAACATTATTGTATTTCCAAATGATATAAACATTCTCATCATATGTTATCTCACAGTTCTTTAAATAATATTGTATGCTGGTTATTATATTATTGTTATTGAAAAAATGATTCCATGCAGTTTAGTACCCGAGATCTGAGCTTTGCTTTTTTAGTGATATTATCATAAGCTGAACCATATATTTTGTACCTTGATGTCTTTGAAGTGATCTGGTGTAATTCAGTCAATTTTAGACATTTAATGTGGATATGATAGCAATAATATGAAACATGACCATGTACTTTTTTAAGGATTTAAATAGCAGGTGGTTTTGGTGAAGCAAATATGAAATATACCAAGAACATTAAGTGTTTGGAATTGTGACAGGAAAAGATATCAGGCTGTAAAGATTTGTTGAATTGAGTTATGTTGTAAATCGATTTGCAGTATCTCTAAAATAGATTGCAACGAAGATCACCTGAAATCCCTCCTCACGGTGAAATATGTATGACAAGATGTGTTGTCCCATAAGAAAAACATATCTGATTTTGGAGGTGAAACACTGGAGTAACAGACAGTTGTGGGGGATTAAAGAGTTTAATAGGATATTTACAAATGCATTTGTAGGTATTGTGTTAGCAGCAAAATCCTTTGTGATAGTGTAAGCCAAGCTGCGAAAGCACAAAAATGGTGGCTGAAAGTTAGTTGAGAAATGCTTCAAATTCTGTTTAAGGGCCAAACATGTATTGATATTTAATGTGAATAATTCACTGGCTGCCAACATAAATCACTGCTTCATGATGAGAACACCTTTAAATTCATTGATATCATATCAGCTGGCAAATCGTTTTTGTTTTTTTTTGTTTTTTTTTGATAATCTAAATATTTGTCAAAGTAGGTTTTACACTTTTACCAGTATACAAGATGATAAGTTTTTGTGGTAAATTTTGATGCATTTTATGCACCAGTCAAAATCTCAAGAACGATACCAATGAGAGAATTATGTTGTATTGATAAATTTGAAGCTGTCCTGACATCGATAAACAATGCTGCAATTGTCTGTGTCAATAGAGAATGGTTTCCACAGGTACATTATACTCCCAATTAAGCTATATTTTAGATGGAGCAGATATACTGGAATTGTTCCAAATAAAAATCTATTGTTAAATCATCCCTTATGTTAATGGATTGATGAGCACATTGATAGTTCATTATGTGCTCTAAATATATTAAGACATTAGTGCCTAAATATAATGCTGCCAAATTTGTGTTTTGATCTTAAGCCATATTTTTGAAATCTTATTGAAGGTGGTTTTATTCATTTTGAAAAAAAAATGGAAATTGTTATTGGACAATGAAACTTTCTGTAGAGGAATAATGTGATGATTAGCAGTGATAGGACATACTACGCCATGGTAATATTCTACTCAATGTAATCATATTCTACTACTTTTACCATAATAACCTTTTATGATAATCAACATTTAATTATGAAAGAGAAATATTCAACCTTGGAAACTTCTCATCAAAGATAAAGCTGATCCAGAATTTCAATATATTGAATTGATAATGATGATTAGTAGGATTTTAGCATGGAGTTGTATTGTCTCACTTATATAGAGAGGTGCTGATGGGATGATCATTCTTGGTTTAAGATTTCCACTTTAAGTGGCTAGAGGTGCTGGTGGGTGTGTACTGTATACTTTATATTTGATATAACATAATTTCTGGTGGTGAATACATTTTACCGTAAATTGATGAAAACAAACAGTAAAATTACCCTGAAAATTTATGTGAATTGTCCAAATAATATACATTCTGTGAAACAACACTTTTGATGAACATGTGAATAGCTCATGACCTCTAGATATAATAAAAGGTAATTAAAAGGTAAAAGACCATGAAAAAAGTCATGTATGATTTGTTTCTATATGCATGACCTGAACGTTTCAATTTTGATTTTATTTCTGTTTGATGACCATATCCTATTCAAATCATTGATATTCAGTGATAATAAATGCCTCTTTTTACAAAACACGAATGACTATATTTATACAGATTACTGCCTAATAAAACAAATTAATTCAACATAGTTCCTGATTTTATTGCTTATTCTCCTGTGATTTATATGAGAATGGAAAGGGAGAGAGCAATGTTTCTACACTCAATATCAACACAAAAAGGTGATTTGAGCGACAAACATGTAATTGACAAACATGATGAAAAAGTAGTTAGAATGTTAGAGATAAAACCATAATATGGCCATCCAGCCTTGGGCAATAGAGGGCAAGCTAATTGGTACAAGCTTATTGGTATCAGTTCCTCGTGTGATGTGAGGTCTAGTGAGAAATCTCCAGATCAACTCACAATTCATGTTTAGATACTTGAGAGAAACTATGCCAGTTTTATTCAGCATATGTTAGAAATAATATGATAATTGGGTTCCTTTTCATGTAAAACGCCAACTTATGGGTTGTTGTATAAATGAAAAGTTAACAATGCTGATTATGGAGAGTATACAATCTATTTCTGACATATTTATACATTGTCATCCCTCAAAGTAAACATCAAACGTTTGGAGATAGGGCCTTCTATATGATGGTTAAATACAACAGGGTAAAGACCAGGAAACTAATGACGACTTTATTGATATTATACATCATCTGTCATTGTATGTCACATTCATCAATCACTTTCAGTAAATAAGATTGATCACTTTCTACACAATAAAATTCTCCATTTAGGAAGACAATATTATGGCTCAGTTATTGAAGTGCTAATATGGAACAGCAGAGGGCTTGAGATAGGCTACAACATACTGAACCTGTTATTTGTTTTCAAGATATAATATTAAAAGACAAATCCAGAACATTCAGGGGATATGTACCTTAAACCTGGCAAAGATTCATCAAATTCAAATAACTATCATCCTATTGCTTTGAATAGTGGTATCTATAAAACTTTGAAGTGAATAGTTAGAGAGCATTTAGTTTGGTTTTTAGAAACTGGCTTATATTACAGCTGCCCAGAGTAACTTCAGAAAAGAAAACCCTGAAGAACCATTGACCATCTGGCATGTTGGTAATCTGGTACAAGAGAAGGCTTTATTAAATGTGGGCAACGGGATGTGATCAGTATTGGGGAGGATATGGAATCCTGATAGTTTGAGCACAGGGCAGTAATGTGCCCAATCTTTTTTGAAACTGCTGATACAAGTTTTAACCATTTAGGTCTTATTGACCAATTCAGTATGTGAAACACTTGTTAGGGATTAATTTATTAAGATCCATGCAGAACCATAGTGTATATAATCTTTTAAACATGAATAAATTTACATATTAACTGGCTACGGGCCATGGCGCAGTTGGTTAGAGCGCCAGCTTATTAGCACCAGTTCCTCTGCGGTGATCCAAAGGTCGTGTGTTTGGCATAGATTGAATTCATGATACAATTTTACATATGAGCTGAGACCCATGCCTAAAGGGTTAACCGGTTGTCCTTGTAAATCTGTGACCGGGTGGGTTGTGACATGACAATTTAGCGAGGCATTAGTATATCTGCTACAATTAGGTCTCATCATGAAATGACTGAAATAATGCTAAAAGTGATGTAAAACCCCAAAACAAACAAGACAAAATACATATTACTTATTTATTAAAATGTATTTAAGGTTATGTAAATTATAATTGTTACCAATTATTCACTCATTCTCTCAGAGCATTCAGCAAAATTGGTGGTTAAGGTCAACTGGTTAAGGTAAGCTATTTATACTACTTTCTGCACCGAAATTATCTCATCACATACTTTTGGTCATAGGTCGTGGCGCAGTTGATGAGAGCGCAAGCTGATTAGCACCAATTCCTCTGTGGTGATCCAAAGGCCATCAATTCAATCCCCGGCCATTCAATATTGTAGAGCACTTGTTTACTTTAGTTATGGGCTTATTTATTAAGAAACATGAACCATACTGTAAATTAAGTCTTTTAAACATATTTAATATATGTATTACTTATTTATTAAAATATATTTAGGATTATTTTAATCATCATTGTAGCATCAATCTAACTTGATATGACCTGCAATCTTAAGTTTTTGAGACAACAGACTGGCAACAATAAGAAAATAATCTTCTTCCTGACCTTCAAGTGGTTCAGGGTGACCTTCAACAATCAAGTTGTTGACTCTCTGTTTTGAGAATATGCTCTTTCATCTTTAGAATTTGATTTTAAACATATTTTTTATTTGCAATTGAACAACTTTAGATTTTCACACTTTGTTCTTCTTAGTTCAATTTCTAACTGGGATAATGTGTCATTTGTGGTTTTAATTTTACACTCATTACTCTTTGCCTTCTTTAAGGCTTCCCCTGCTAACTTGTCCGCTAACTCAACTGAAGACCCCAAGCTGTTAATTTCCTCATTAATGTTTCTGATATCTTCATTTCTAATTGAATGTATTTCATTTTTTATAGATTTCACATCACCACAAACTGTCCATAATGTGCATTCTGCTATCACAGAGACCATAGATTTTCCTCTCCAAATCAGGTATTTTGGTTCTAAGGAAAATATGTCATGTGAATACTCAAGATGAGTCAAATGACCAATTGCCAACGATAAACCATATTTCTTTCTTTTAAATGGATATAAAGCAATATTTCCGAAATGATCATATCAACACTTTAATTTAATGAATGGTTTTATCATGCAAACTATATGATAAGAATAGGTTTGATATCAGCCAAGTGTCTATATGTATTACTGTATATATCTATGGGCATGGAATCTCTTGCGCCACATTTCTACCAATCTAATGTTTCAAATTAAATTTTAAATAGTTAGGTATATCCTAAAATATAAAGGATATGGTCCACACAATGATAAAATAGCAGAGCATTTTTATTTCTTTCATGAAGTTGAAATTTATGTTTCAAAAGAAATGAGAAGTCTGTGATTGAGTGTTGTACAACTGCTCATAATATTAGCAAAGAATTACAAGGCTTAAAATAGTATTCTATGGGACACTATTCATTTCTAAAGTTCCCTCAACAAGATCACATAATTTTTATCTATACAAGTGATCTTAGATTTTGGCAGAAATATTAATCAATGTAAGGGTTGGGTACGTTTTGAAACACAAAATTCAAGCATTGGATGGCACAAAATAAATATACAAACTTAAAGTAAAACATGAAAGTGAAATAAACAATTTTATACATGGATTAAAAATGTTCTCATTCAAGGTTGTGACATCAGCTTTCATTTCTTTAGCTGTATATGACACAAAGGCTTCGAGCAAAGGCTTCAAAGGCTTCGAGCAGACTTGGTCTGATATAGCGCTATATAAATCGTTATTATTATTAAAGGCTAATTGACATTGCATTGATACAAGAATTTCGGCTTTGTCTTATTTGTTCAGATTCTCTCCGGGTCCAGTGTCTCCATTTAACTTATTTTAGTACATTATTTTAATCAGACATACATATATCAAATGCCTTCGTCTGTGTTATTGATCTCTCGATTGACTTTGTACTCCACGGAATCATCCTCAATAACCGAATGGGTATTTCTCTTTTCTTTAGTTGGGTTAAGAGATTTGAGCTCATACATTCCCATGCTGCTTCGCTCTGACAACTGTCTGTCTAGATCCGTGCACTTGTACTGTCCACATATTCGGCTTAAACATACTTGGAATGTACGACGAAATTTCCTACCAGTTAGGCTGTATATGAGAATATTTATGGCATAATTAGTTAGTGAAAATGCACCAATCACAACAGAGGCAGTTCCATAATGGTTATATTGACCCGACTCTATGGGATAAAATGGTTGAATAAGGTACATAATTGTGTCTGGAATCTCTGATAATATGAGGTAACATGCAACAATTAATAGCATTTGAGTGGATTCAGTGTCAGAGCTTTTTGTCTGGTGAACCATGATGACTTTACGTTGTGCTGTGAATCTGTTTAAAGAACGTATTATTATGATATTAAGGATGAGTACTATCAAAGATGGCACAATTACTCCAATGGCTAATATTATGATATTTCCAACTTTCAAAGCAAAGTTGTTGTGATCCAATCTCACTGATGGCCTCACCACGCACGCATGCGTGCTGGTGTCATAGGTCCAGAACGTGCCTTCTGCTATGCCGAGGAGCAGAGCAAGTATGCTCATTGTGAATATGACCTTGACTGTGCGCCGCACCGAACACCAGCCGAGTCGTCTCATTGGTTGACACACTATGATATAACGGTCCACAGTCAAACAGAGAATCAGGTACACAGACCAGCATTCACAGGACACATACAGAACATTGAATAACTCACACAAAAACGGGCTGGTGAGCAACTCTATGCCACACACTATTTGTATGGTCAGTATCATGTGGGTCAGGAGAACCATTGTGTCAGAAATTGCCAAGGTTGCAAAATAACATCCACTGGAATTGCGCATGCGTGGCTGAATCCATAATATGAATGATAGCAGATTCCCAGGTATTCCCACTGCATATATAATTGGGATGAAGTATGTTTCTAGGGCTTTCTGCAGGTAGATATGGAAAGGCTGAGGGTTAATGTCAGTATAATGGATCTGTGATGCGGTGTTGCAGTTGTGCATGTCATAGGAGGCATTGGTGAGATTTGGCCTGTCTGATGCCATCCCATGAGTGATTATATTCACGCATGGAGGATTTATGTCTGCATTGATCTGCATTAGGGATCTCTAAGTCACACACAGTAGTTGTGCCACTGTCCAGAAGAAATGCATTGAATAATGTCGGTCCAATAATTTTGGCACATAAATGTTGCGGTCATATGTTCCTCAACCATTTATCTGCAAATAAATTTGAATAGATAAATAAGTATTATTTTAAACAAACGTATACCACCACATATAATTCCTTGTCATCTCCTACCATATTTGATAGAAAAAAAACAGTTTACAAATTGTTTGCAGCAAAAGGTTGGGTCCGTGCTTTTTGGATTTATAACTGGATAAAATTGGATGTCATACAAATGAGTTCAGCAGAACGGTATAGAATGGAAAGCGGGTTATATGACAAAATAGGAAAAAGTATGGGATAGATTATAGAGAAATTGCATCATATGTCTAAGACTAGAGTTCTTATATGGAGTGGGCCATATGTCCACCAGAGAGACGGCAAGTGCAGTATATGCCCCGGAACAAAGTCAGGGAGAAGAAGGTGATCGTGTTAGAACACTCAATTTTTAAAGTTAGGAATCTACCTCCAGGTTTGCACAGGGAGAACTGAGTTAATGTGTGACAGAAAAAAACGTATATATGCCAAAATTACGATTGAAATAGTTGATTGAATATCCTGTGACATAAGTGAGATATTATCATATATTAAGGAACAGCATTGACCTTTTCCATCCCTTATATATCTCTTTATGTTGTGGTGGTCCCTGATGCGAGGATGGGGCCAAAACCTCAGTCAATGGACACAGAGAACTATGCCTGAGTCCCGAGTCAGGGGGAGGGGGACTAGTTGTGTCTGGACACCCATGCTATAACTATGTTAGCGGAGGCATTGGGTTTCTGTGTGACGAAACTGCTAAAAAGGCAGAATGGGGAGTATTTGGTGAGACAGATAAACTTATTTTGTGCCAAATAATCATAGCGGTGCTGAGCAGAATTTAGGGTCAGAATGACTTAACCCATTACCACGACTCCTGTCTCAGTCAGAAGGCAATTAAATTAGGTAAATGTGCAGAAAAAATAAATCAAATCCGAGTCTAATTTATTTTTGCATTTATGAGACACAGTGGAAAATGAACATACACTTTAAGAAATGCAATTTTCAAAAATAATAGTCTTATCTTTGAGAATGAAACAATTTTTCAATGTGCAAAGATTCTTATCATTTCATGTTTTATAAGTGTTCCATGAACACCACTTGTTGAGACCGGCATTATCACGGATTGTACCTTTATCCACAATAAAATATGACTGTACATACCAGACCTTGATCCCATCCTAAATGAAATCACAGTGAGATATAGAGCTGGCCAAGAGTAATAACATCCCAGTATGAAAGCTGACAAAGCTGCCTTCTGAGACTCTGAGACTCTGAGACTCTCATATGATCTCCACCAAGTGTCCTGGTCTGATAAGAGACAGCTAGCTCTGTCTTCCTTCCACTTTACTGTCTAAACAAGTAAAGGCAGCGGGTCCATATTTGAGTGGTTTCATCAGGGCTTTCTGTCCTGCCCGTCCCTTTGGTCTCCGCATTCTGGAAGTATATCATGAAAATCAATAATTGTGCTAAATGGCATTTGATGAATCACAATGGAATGCGCACCATGTCATTCACTTGAGACGGCAATGCATTTCGCTAAATTCTCCGTTTGAAAGTATACCAACTTTGCCACCACGACGGGTTATTTCCTGAAGGGGGCGCATTCAATGCTTATAAGGCCACCGTTAGAATAGAAGAGAAAATGCTGTCCTGATAGGATTTCTCCAAGTCTCACAAATGTATGGAGTAAAACACGTCTATTGACATTCAATAGGACAACTCAACTGAGCAGTGGTGGGTAGTCTCTTACTTTTGTGAAATCAAAAGTTCATCAAATTGATCAAATCAATCCTCTTCAATGCACAACCCCGGGTGATTTGAAACTTGCGATCCAATTAGTCCCATTTTATCAATTAACTGCCGATGTTAATCACAAAGTTTGGCATTCTTGACATGTGCAATTGTCAGACAACAAGGGTCATTTTCTTTTGAAGGTGCAGAGGCATGCTACCGGAGACGGCGAAATGTGCAGCTTGTATCCTGAGAATGGCCTTGTACCTCGGTCACAAACAATTATCGGTCCTTCCAACTTGGCAAAGATGCACAGGCAGACCTCCCATACATAACAGCCTTATAACAGGCGAGTGGTGAGATGACTAAAGAAAGAAGAGCTGGGAAAATGGCTGAATATGTACTTTGAGACTACCAAAAAAACACTTAGGTTGATTGATCACGCAGAACAAAGATATAATTATACAGAGGGTATGCGAGTTTAATGTATATGGTAAAAGGTTCCACCTACCCCACGCAGGCATTGTTGAGAAGAAAAAGAAATATGACATACGATATGATATACCATAGATTATATATATATATATATATATATATATATATAATTTATTTTCATGATATTTGTTATCTTTGCATTTGGTCTACAGAATCTTTGTATGTGGTCTACAAAACGTTTACAGAATCTTTGTATGTGGTCTACAAAAGGTCTACAAAATGAAAAAAATGAAACTTAAGGCCATACATTCATTATATCTTCAGACAATCAGTTTACACATGTGGCGTATTTGTAAAGTTTCAAGCAAATGATAACGAAAGCTTTGGGTTTTCTTCATTCGAATTTACAATATACATATTAGGTTGAGAGGTTGGGTCTAAAGGCCTTTAAAAAGAGATAGGATTGAAGAGGCAGTTTATTTGATTGGGTGACAAACAAGGAAGAGCAATATACTTATAGGGCGTCTTATCTAACATTTCAGCGAGATAATGGCAGAAATAGCTTAATTGGTAGAGCATTTGCTACGGGTCCCAGAGATTCCCGGTTTTAACTGCAACCATTTACTCTCTAGCGCTATGAGCAGACATTGTCTCTGGAATCAGAGCTGTATTAATGTTACCTTTACCTTTTTATTATTGTCAAATATAATAATATTTTTAAATCCAGATGTTGACTGAGTTTTTAGCCCCCTCCTCATGTCAGGACCCTCACAGCATAAAAAGGTTCATAAGGGATGGTAACAGTCAAATTCAGATGACAAGCAAGATAAAATCCACCGTATTCTGTGTTGTAAATACAGCTTCTCCATCACATTGATTCCACACAAGTAAATATCTTGGTCCTATTGCCTTGCCATTGTTTGTTTTATCATGTCTATGTTTTAATGCAAAAAGTATCCCCAGTCATTCTTAGAAAAGAGTAGAGGATTGAGTCCCGATGGCAGGCTACAATCTGACTTGACATAGCCTAAGTAGTACTGAAAACGACGCTGACACAAACAAATCCTATCGTTTTCTCTCACTCATGGACATGGTCAGTCCATTTACATTTCCAAATATAACACCTTTGTTAGACAGACCTTCTCTTTTCATTATGCTATTATAAATAGAGATTGATGCTTTCTGATGTACCAAACCGTATACTAAGTTGCCGGGTGTAGCCTCGAGACCTTTGATCTTTAACTCCATGTCGCTGCGGAAAGTATTTTTTGGTCTAGTACGTCACTTACTCGCGTGACATGAGGGATTGGAAGTCCGGGTTGATAACAGAGAAACGCCAACAGTGACTTTGGGAGAAGTGTCTGTGCAACAAATATGAGACAATGCCTGGCATTCTACTGTTCTATATCAGTGTCATGTCTACTTTTGATATTGCTACCACCTGTATATATAAGAAAATTAATGTAATCTACACAAAATAACCCAATTATTCAATGAGATATTTTATGCTTCTTGTTGCCAGTTTCATATATCTATATCACATTGAAATATTAAATCAATTTCTTCAATAATTTTTTTTCTCCATTTTTTGCTAAAAATGTTGGTTCAACATTAGACATGCGTTTGTCATCTTACTATTTGAATAATATGGGTGTGCGTTATACACTGTGAATTATGCAAGTAAATCTGTAGACTCAATTAAATGTTATTCAACATTCAGTTTTTGGATTTGGGAAAAATAGTTTCCAGAAATTCAAAACAGTAAGGGATTCATATCTTGATGGTAGTGCACGACATTGGTGATATGCAGAAATACTTAGTACTGTAGGTGCTTCCTTTTGATGTCATAAGAAATAAGTTTTAACCTTAAGAAAAATCATCATCACCAGCCCGCCTGATAGACTAAGATAATGATGGATTAGAATATCGCATGTGCTGTATTGCAGCCATCTTTAATATATTTGGCTCAAAGATACAGCTGAAGATAACAGTTCTGATCAATTTGTCAACAGATTTATGAGGAATATGCATACAGGTGGTTGATCCTACTAGCCTTTCTGTCAGACATACATCAAATGTTTTATTTATGGACTTTGTTTCTCTCTGTCGATACCCCATCACAAGTGAATTGTTATACAAACATTGAGGCTGGTCAGGAAGTGTCTCTATTGGGGTATAACAAATACAGTAAAATATCATGAAAGGCTTTTGATATGCTAAGAAAAATAAGGAAAAACTCACTGTTTCTAGTATTTACATTGCTTTGAGCTTTGACAAGTAGCACTTTTCCCTCTCAGTCCACCCATGAGCACACACCAGGACATGTCTGAGTTAATCAATACCAACCCATCTGTTGGCCTGTATGTTGGCTGTGATACTCTGCACACATTCATTACTTGCTTCAATGAGCAAGAATCCAATTTATCTCTACCATAGGGAACTTAACATTATATTCTTATTATCACCAGGTTTGACAGCATATCAGGGTATTTAGTAGGCATCGAGTCACGTTTTTCTATTCTCGTAGGTGATGTTTGGGCACGATTCCCACCTACACAAGATAATATTTTCATAACAGCTCATACAACCCTCTATCCAGATTGATGTTTGAGAGGATGATAAATATTTGTTGAAGGGAGTTATCTTTGAGAGTTGATGTGGCAATCAACTGGTATCAAAGCACTTACGGATATAAGGGTGATGCCAGAGTTGTGAGATGCAAATAGTTTGTTTGGAAATAAACCATTACTACAAGCAACGATCCTGTTTCCATAATATTGAACACATGTCAAGCCAAATATTTTAAAGCTTTTGTCATAGAATGTAGTATTGCTCTTCTGATCCCTATACAAACCCCCTCTGATCCCTATACATACCTACTCTTATCCCTGAATATGCCCCCCTCTGATGTCTGAAAGATACCACCTCTGATCCCTATTCATACCTACTCTGATCCCAGTATATGCCCCCTTTGATCCCTGTACAAACCTACTCTGTTCCCTACACATACCACCTCTGATCCCTACACATACCCCCTCTGATCCCTGTATATACCCCCCGCCCCTCTGATCCCTATTCATACCTACTCTGATCCCAGTATATACCCCCTTTGATCCCTGTACATACCTACTCTGTTCCCTACACATACCACCTCTGATCCCTGCACATACCCCCTTTGATCCCTGTACATACCTACTCTGTTCCCTACACATACCACTTCTGATCCCTGTACATACCACCTCTGATCCCTGCACATACCACCTCTGATCCCTGTACATACCACCTCTGATCCCTGCACATACCACCTCTGATCCCTGTACATACCACCTCTGATCCCTGCACATACCACCTCTGATCCCTGTACATACCACCTCTGATCCCTGCACATACCACCTCTGATCCCTGTACATACCACCTCTGATCCCTGTACATACCACCTCTGATCCCTGCACATACCACCTCTGATCCCTGTACATACCACCTCTGATCCCTGTACATACCCCTCTGATCCCTGTATATACCCCCGCCCCTCTGATCCCTATTCATATCTACTCTGATCCCTGTATATACCCCCTTTGATCCCTGTACATACCTACTCTGTTCCTTGTACATACCACCTCTGATCCCTGCACATACCTCCTCTGATCCCTGTACATACCACCTCTGATCCCTGTACATACCACCTCTGATCCCTGTACATACCTACTCTGATCCCAGTATATACCCCCTTTGATCCCTGTACATACCTACTCTGATCCCTGCATATACCACATCTGATCCCTGTACATATCTCCTCTGATCCCTGTACATACCTCCTCTGATCCCTGTACATACCACTTCTGATCCCTGCATATACCACCTCTGATCCCTGCATATACCACCTCTGATCCCTGCATATACCATCTCTGATCCCTGTACATACCACCTCTGATCCCTGTACATACCACCTCTGATCCCTGCACATACCACCTCTGATCCCTGTACATACCTCCTCTGATCCCTGTACATACCACCTCTGATCCCTGCACATACCACCTCTGATCCCTGTACATACCACCTCTGATCCCTGTACATACCTCCTCTGATCCCTGTACATACCTCCTCTGATCCCTGTACATACCACCTCTGATCCCTGTACATACCACCTCTGATCCCTGCACACACCACCTCTGATCCCTGCACATACCACCTCTGATCCCTGTACATACCTACTCTGATCCCTGTACATACCACCTCTGATCCTTGTACATACCACCTCTGATCCCTGCACATACCTCCTCTGATCCCTGTACATACCACCTCTGATCCCTGCACATACCACCTCTGATCCCTGTACATACCACCTCTGATCCCTGCACATACCACCTCTGATCCCTGTACATACCACCTCTGATTCCTGTACATACCACCTCTGATCCCTGTACATACCACCTCTGATCCCTGCACATACCACCTCTGATCCCTGCACATACCCCCGCCCCTCTGATCCCTATTCATACCTACTCTGATCCCAGTATATACCCCCTTTGATCCCTGTACATACCTACTCTGTTCCTTGTACATACCACCTCTGATCCCTGGACATACCTCCTCTGATCCCTGCACATACCACCTCTGATCCCTGTACATACCACCTCTGATCCCTGTACATACCACCTCTGATCCCTGTACATACCTACTCTGATCCCAGTATATACCCCCTTTGATCCCTGTACATACCTACTCTGATCCCTGCATATACCACATCTGATCCCTGTACATACCACCTCTGATCCCTGCACATACCTCCTCTGATCCCTGCATATACCACCTCTGATCCCTGTACATACCACCTCTGATCCCTGCACATACCCCCTCTGATCCCTGTATATACCCCCCGCCCCTCTGATCCCTATTCATACCTACTCTGATCCCAGTATATACCCCCTTTGATCCCTGTACATACCTACTCTGTTCCTTGTACATACCACCTCTGATCCCTGTACATACCACCTCTGATCCTTGTACATACCACCTCTGATCCCTGCACATAACTCCTCTGATCCCTGTACATACCACCTCTGATCCCTGTACATACCCCCTTTGATCCCTGCACATACCACCTCTGATCCCTGTACATACCCCTCTGATCCCTGTATATACCCCCCGCCCCTCTGATCACTATTCATACCACCTCTGATCCCTGTACATACCACCTCTGATCCCTGTACATACCCCCTTTGATCCCTGTACATACCACCTCTGATCCCTGTACATACCCCTCTGATCCCTGTATATACCCCCCGCCCCTCTGATCCCTATTCATACCTACTTTGATCCCAGTATATACCCCTTTTGATCCCTGTACATACCTTCTCTGTTCCTTGTACATACCACCTCTGATCCCTCTACATACCACCTCTGATCCTTGTACATACCACCTCTGATCCCTGCACATAACTCCTCTGATCCCTGTACATACCACCTCTGACCCCTGTACATACCCCCTTTGATCCCTGTACATACCTCCTCTGATCCCTGTACATACCACCTCTGATCCCTGTACATACCACCTCTGATCCCTGCATATACTACCTCTGATCCCTGTACATACCACCTCTGATCCCTGCATATACCACCTCTGATCCCTGCATATACCACCTCTGATCCCTGCACATACCACCTCTGATCCCTGTACATACCACCTCTGATCCCTGTACATACCACCTCTGATCCCTGCACATACCTCCTCTGATCCCTGTACATACCACCTCTGATCCTTGTACATACAACCTCTGATCCCTGTACATACCACCTCTGATCCCTGCACATACCTCCTCTGATCCCTGTACATACCACCTCTGATCCTTGTACATACCACCTCTGATCCCTGCACATACCTCCTCTGATCCCTGTACATACCACCTCTGATCCCTGCACATACCCCCTCTGATCCCTGTACATACCACCTCTGATCCCTGCACATACCACCTCTGATCCCTGTACATACCACCTCTGATCCCTGCACATACCATTTCTGATCCCTGCATATACCACCTCTGATCCCTGTACATGCCACCTCTGATCCCTGTACATACCACCTCTGATCCCTGTACATACCACCTCTGATCCTTGTACATACCACCTCTGATCCCTGTACATACCACCTCTGATCCTTGTACATACCACCTCTGATCCCTGCACATAACTCCTCTGATCCCTGTACATACCCCCTTTGATCCCTGTACATACCACCTCTGATCCCTGTACATACCCCTCTGATCCCTGTATATACCCCCCGCCCCTCTGATCCCTATTCATACCACCTCTGATCCCTGTACATACCCACTTTGATCCCTGTACATACCACCTCTGATCCCTGTACATACCCCTCTGATCCCTGCATATACCCCCCGCCCCTCTGATCCCTATTCATACCTACTCTGATCCCAGTATATACCCCCTTTGATCCCTGTACATACCTTCTCTGTTCCTTGTACATACCACCTCTGATCCCTGTACATACCACCTCTGATCCTTGTACATACCACCTCTGATCCCTGCACATAACTCCTCTGATCCCTGTACATACCACCTCTGATCCCTGTACATACCCCCTTTGATCCCTGTACATACCACCTCTGATCCCTGTACATACCACCTCTGATCCCTGTACATACCACCTCTGATCCCTGTACATACCACCTCTGATCCCTGCATATACCACCTCTGATCCCTGCATATACCACTTCTGATCCATGTACATACCACCTCTGATCCCTGTACATACCACCTCTGATCCCTGTACATACCACCTCTGATCCCTGCACATACCTCCTCTGATCCCTGTACATACCACCTCTGATCCCTGCACATACCACCTCTGATCCCTGTACATACCTCCTCTGATCCCTGTACATACCACTTCTGATCCCTGCATATACCTACTCTGATCCCAGTATATACCCCCTTTGATCCCTGTACATACCTACTCTGTTCCCTGTACATACCTACTCTGATCCCTGTGCATACCCCTCTGATCCCTGTGCATACCCCTCTGATACCAGTACATATCCCCTCTGATGACCCTCTCTGGTCCCTGTATGTAACCCCTTCTGATCCCTTAAATGTCATTACCCATGATATTACCCCTACACAAAATTCTGCCATTTGAAAGTAGACGAGCTAAAATCAAAATCACCCACAGAACACTTTGTCAACTAACTTAGCTTAGCTGATCAGCGAGAACCTACTTAGTAAATATTTGCTTCTTTGGGTCACCTTCAGATTAGGGCACTGAAGTAATTTGGCTAAAAGAAGCCTGATTGTCCATTGCGTTTTGGTACTTTGTTGCACAACAGTGGTCACATAATTGTACTCATGTGTTCACATAGTATTAGGTACTTTCAGCAAAACAAAATATTCCCGGCAGGAGTATTATGGTTGATTTCAGGAATATAGCTTTTTTGCACCACAGTCTCATGCCACATTAAACATACCCCAAATCTCTGTCAAATTGCCTATGACCTTCACGAAAGCTTCTATTTACCCCACATTGATCCTTCATCTCAGGTGAAGCATTTGTCATCCCATCATTTGTCATCCCATTTGCTTATATAATAGGCTTTCCAGCCTTGATATTCAGAATACTAGTCTCGCACCTTGGATATTTCATTTGTCAATGGTCCAGCCTTGAAGTTCCCTTCATTGACCTCTCATTGATGTTGATGACTTTAACTCCACATCCCGAATGTAATATTTGTTAAACCATCATCATTGAAAATGATCAACATTATTAATCCATCCAGGATAAAACTTTAGTCATCCCTTCAACCCAATGTTATCCCCTCATCTTTGGTGTACCATTTACCCGTCTACATTTTTGTTGAAGTTATTATGCAAATATAACACGTTATTAGGCAAATGTAGAGAACTCATCTGGCCCCTCACTGATTCCAGTCTGTACCCGAAACCGCTTAACAAGGGCTACAGTGATGATATGTTTCACATTTTCTCCTGAAAACCAAATCCAGGTTATTTTTAATCACACATTATCTTATCTTTCAAAACAATATATATTGTTATTAAGTAATTCAATGTTATCCAACCGGTCCCACTAGCACAGTTTGTAGAGCATGGGATCTGTGCCTTTAGTTTAATAAGTAGTGGACGGGAGGTTGTGGGTTCGATTCCCACTGCTGGCAGGGTTGCTTTCACACTGGTTAAAAGACTCGAAATTTTCCTGATATGGCCATAGTTGCTGAAAGGGCCGTAAAAACACCATTTCAATGTTATCCAATATTAAAGCACTTTATTTTTAGAGACAAACAGAAAACACAAAAGTCTTTCATAGCCGATTTTGTTTGGTTCACGGAACTATGTTTAATTTATATTCAGTCTGTACATAAAACATAAAAAAACGAATTTTACAGTTGGAACGAATCGAAGAAATGTAAACTCTCAATTGTCTAAAATCCAATATAACTGCTTTTGTCACCAAAACACCATTGCAAAACATTCCACAACAGGCATTTTTAAGATCAATAAGAGAGATAGCTTATGCAGTCAACTTAGACATTGCGAAGGTATTTGGAATTTGTAACACACAGAAACGCTTTAAACAAATTCAGTAGTAAAAGTAAGGTTTATACATACTATTTTTATAGGCACCAGAAACATATTGATGGACGGGACGATTAGCTCTTCTATGCATAGTTCTCCTACGGCGAATGATGTGACAGGCATCCGGGCACTTGTAGAGTGAGACGCGCCTGTTGCCGAGGCAGACGCTGGGACCGGGGTCAATACATCGTCTGTGTATATGTGATACACTGCTTATGGCTCTCAAATGTAATGTACCCTAAACAAAGGTCGAATGGACAAGTAATTGATGAGCGCATTTATCTTATATACACATAAATTAACTCCTGGCACAAACATGCATGGTCTATTGGCACAGTGGGACCATTTTGAATGAAAGTAGTTGCAAGATTAAATTTGAAATTATGCCACAGTCAATCATAAAATGGCTTTTTTCTCGTCCTACTTTTGGATTAGTTATAAAATTTATTATCGCTTCTTTTTTTCTGAATTATCCACGCCAATTACTGTTTACAGAAATATCCTATTCATGTCCTTATAATCTTATATAATGTTCCTGTAATATGTATGTCCTTATAATCCTATACAATGTCCCTGTACCACCTTATACATATCCTTATAATCTTCTATAATGTTCCTGTAACGTCTTATACATGTCCTTATAATCTTATATAATGTTCCTGTAATATGTATGTCCTTATAATCTTCTATAATGTCCCTGTACCACCTTATACATGTCCTTATAATCTTATAAAATGTCCCTGTAACACCTTATACGTGTCCTTATAATCTTATACAATGTCCCTGTACCACCTTATACATGTCCTTATAATCTTCTATAATGTTCCTGTAACGCCTTATACGTGTCTTTATAATCTTATACAATGTCCCTGTACCACCTTATATATGTCCTTATAATCTTCTATAATGTCCCTGTAACGCCTTATACATGTCCTTATAATCTTCTATAATGTCCCTGTAACGCCTTATACATGTCCTTATAATCTTCTATAATGTCCCTGTAACGCCTTATACATGTCCTTATAATCTTCTATAATGTCCCTGTAACGCCTTATACATGTCCTTATAATCTTCTATAATGTTCCTGTAACGCCTTATACATGTCCTTATAATCTTCTATAATGTCCCTGTAACGCCTTATACATGTCCTTATAATCTTCTGTAATGTCCCTGTAACGCCTTATACATGTCCTTATAATCTTCTATAATGTTCCTGTAACACCTTATGCATGTCCTTATAATCTTATATAATGTCTCTATAACACCTTAGACGTTTAATAATAACCTTATATAACATTATAATTCTATATAAACCTTTTATAGCCTTATAATTCTATATAATCCCAGTTACACTGGCGAGATTGCGTGGAGAACTAAAACGATTAAAAAATCGTTATGAGTCTGCACGCAGTTCGTCCTAGGTCTCTAGTAGTCTTTGTGGTTCTTAAATGTTCTTTACGAATCGTCCAGTGTTCATCACGGCCTGCTCAAAAGCTATTCAAAACATTTGCCATCCATTACACGAATTGCAGATGTATTGATTCATCGTAATTCGTTGTATGGTGCATAACCTAAGCTAGGGCCAGGAAGACAACTGCGCACACCATGTTATCATAATAAATCCCCGGATGGTCCCAGAAACAGACCTTTGCATTTCATATTCTATGATCACTGAAGGCTCACAATCATATATTTCTTTCTATGCCATATCCGTTATTGGGGTTGCAATGTACAACAGTAGTTTTACTGTTCTATAAAGCTGTTTTGATCAGGAAATTGGAAAATGAAAAATGGGATGAAGTGGTTTAAAATCAAATTTTAAAGTCAGCGCAGAGATATTGCTCGATTTGTCATATTGTATTACTATGCCAGGTTTTGTGTCGGGTTCAACATTTTGTATGAATCAATGGTTCTCTGCAAAGAACCACAGGATCATGACTTTGATTTGACTTGATATCGTTATGTTCACAAGCTGTTTGGGTATTGAACGTAGGTCGTCAAGGGATCAATGCTTATCAACCTGTTGTTTGCCAGAGCTAGTGGAACAAAGTTATTTTGATCACATTGTATATATTTAATATTACAATAATATGATGATTCATAATTTATGTATAAATTAGATACCGGGCGTCCAAAAGTTCACAGTGTTGCTTTCAGTGGTACCACCGGGAACAAAATTTACCCTTGCATTCCCGTTTTTTATTGTTTTTATCTTGTGAACTAATGAGAATGGGATGTTCATATAGTTATGTGAATCCAGGTACTTGGCAGATAAATGCAGATTTTAGATCTAATTTGATTTAAATTTTGATGTTTTAAACTGGAATTGATTTAAGTTGAGAGATTTCAAGTAAAATCGATTTCACAAAGACATGTTTTTTTTATCTAGCTTGGGACAGGATTATGAATATAAGCTGGCACCAGGAACATAAACAGAAAGAATGAGTTGCTCCTGCATCATTGGTATGCCAGACAAGGTCCTAGCAACAAGCATATGTAAACATGATCTGCGGTGCTGATGAGGTATCAGTGCTATTGGATTAAAAAAAAGCCAGCCACTCTATTCAGGAAACACATGCAAACGCTCACTGTGATCAAAGCGTGACTTTCACATTCTTTTTCAATGTATTCCACTCATTTCTAATCTTGACGTTTTCCACAAGAGGACGTAATATGAGATTTGTCACATATTTACCAAGAAGATTAATTTACTTTCCAGTGAAACAAACTGCTCTTGGATATTTACATTTAAAGCTCTCTGCAGAGGTGATCACGGCTGATTCAATAAATCTTATCGTGGAAATCTTAATAAATATTATCAGGAATCTCTGTAACAGCTTAACAAAAGATTTCCATAGTTAAGATCGATCTGCTGCTTTCAATGAATGGCTCTTGAAAGCCAAGAATCACTTAATAACTTTGATATCAATTCCTCACAGATGTCACAATATTAATTAATTATAATTTCTATTGAAATTTATGAATTGTAATTTCTATTAAAATAGGGTTGATTTATTTTGCTGTATATTGAACCGGGAAGGAAGGTTTTTCCTTGTTCTAACACAACAAACACGTGATTAATATATTGCTTTGCTATTATTACATGTATCACTTAGAACGCATTGGGAAGCTGCAATGAAATACGTTTATATCTGAACTTAATATCTTTGTGCATGCCATGTCCACCTCTAACTGGATACTGCTTCCTGTTCTATATTTATTGCATCTGCATTCACCCAATGAGCTGCTTTGGTATTGTAGGCTTAAAATGATAAATAAATAATAATAAATAAATAATATCTCTCCTCGTTATAATGATTTAACTCTTTAACGTTTTAAGTAGTATTAAATTCATTAAAATGAGTTATGAAATATATGTAGCTACTGTATCAAATAACATTTTAAAATATAAACAAAACATAAAATAAGTTGTTTTGACAAGATTGAAAGCAACATATTAAATCATATTATGTTTGAATATGAGACTGTTTGATATCGGTGCTTTGGATGCCCTGTTAACCACTTCACCTTGAATGCCAATATATTAGATCGCTTTGAAGGCTAAATTCAACGTGTTTGACTTAAGGAGCTTTTTCTATCGTGATGAAGCAAACACGCTTGCTGTAGATCAGACAGAAATATGCATGAGCTTGATCACCATATTGCCAATGAAGAACACATTTGCATGTGCGAATTGTTACTGTAGATGTGATAGGTGCACTGTAAAACCTCACAGGGTTAGTGGTCTTTTTAGTTCAACATCCGGTTCAACAATGCTGAAGAATCAACTTTTTATTGATTGGCTAATTGTCAGCTTAATTCAGCAAACCATGTGTTTACTCTTGATAAACATGAGCTTATTGCCTTGATATGATGTATGTGAATTATAAGTAAACAGGAAACTGTTCAACAATGAAAGAAATCCCGCAGCAGAGTTATTATAGATGAAGAGAGCACAAACAGCTTCAAAGGTTCCATCGTATACTTTTGAAAATGCAGTCATCATCCAATAAATTGTTGTAAAAACATATTCAATGATCCTTTTTGTTGACATTGTATTCTTGATTTTCTTTATGGAGTGAAATAGGAAACTATGATTTTTGTAATATATATATATATATATATATATATATATATATATATATATATATATATATATATATATATATATATATATATATATATATATCATCAGTCCCAAACTCCATGTTTCACAGCAAAAAAAGAAAGTTCGGTACTGGTCTGTCGGCTCTCGGTGTGTCACGCCCAGTTCCGATATTCTTCACCATCTTACTCTGTCATACAGATTTTCTTGACATTTTCTTGTAGTTTTTTTATTACAGGTAAATGGTATAAATAATTGACAAGCTCTTGATGTAATATTGGTTTCATGTCAGGCCCAAATTCACCAATAGACCATACTCGGTCATCTTTAAGAAACACATGTACATAACGAACACAACAATAAAAGTAGGAATTTTATATTATAAAAGGCTTTTACTAAAGTCAAGGGGTCATTTTAAGGTCAATGGTAAGGTCATAACATCAATTTTATGATTAAGCAAACATTGACTGCTAATTCCCACCATTTTAACTAAAGTATTTCGTAAGGTACTTAGATATTTTATGTACAAGCACATATGCATGTACTTGCACACATGCAAATATTAAACAAATTTCATGGTCAATTTATGGCTAGTGTTCAAGGTCATTATCCCAATATTACAGTAATTTAAATAAATATATTTTGGCACATTATACATCTGACGTTTGGCTGTAGTTTCTTAGATTTCCACACAAAAGCACAAATGCATTCAGAAAACTCCATCTCATTTAAAGGTCATTGTACAAGGTCATAATATTCTATACTTAAGCCAATGTATAACAGATGCGTATTCAAGAATTCAAGAAAGGTTTGGTTCGAAATCATTTTAAAATCAATGGTTAAGGTCATGATCCCAATTCCATGATATCTTTAAATTGATGAGTAATTACTCATCGTAAGAAAGTTATCTTTTCTGCTCATCTGTTCATTTAAAGGTCAATAATCTTGGTCAAGGTTTTAATATAGTGGTAAATTACTCCATAATTGTGAAAAGGGTTGCCATTAATTCTGTTGCATTAATCAATCCTGTTGCAAGTACTCAGTTACACAACACATAAGCACACATCAAACAGTTATAAAATATATTAAAGAAATTGCAGCAAAACGTAAGTCACTACGCTGCTACCATTAAACAATCTCCACACACCACACACACCGGCTGCTCTGTGCTGAGGTTTTGAAAATAAATGTGGCAAACTGGTTATCGCATGACCTATTTATTTATGTTTTCCAGACAATATATTATCCATCACAATCATATACCCACATTACAGAACCATAATTCATATTTTTAAACTGTTTTGTTGTTTTGCCCAGGAAGTGATCTCAAACACGAAGCAGTAACTCAACAAACCAGTATAATAGACATCCTTCGGTACTCCAGGATTTTGGTTGTTCGGTAATCCAGGATTTTGATTGTTTTTCCTTTGTATAATATTTTGCGATGGGTTGAGGGTATTGCTTCAATAATGTGTTGTCTGTCTATTTCAGAACTAATTAATCCCTGCATGGTTCTTGACAAGTATGCGTTATCGCTCAGCTGCAGGAGGAACAAATTATATGGACAGCAGCGACATCAATCAAAATCTGAAAACCTAGTTCAGAAATTATGTGGCAATGACAATACTCTGTATAGCTATATGTTATGAATGAAAATGAATGAATGATGAAGAATGAATGAATGAATAAGTGAATGAATGAAGAATGAATGAATGACGAATGAATGAATGAATAAGTGAATGAATGAATGAATGAATGACGAATGAATGAATGAATAATTGAATGTACGAATGTATGAATGAATGAATGAATGAATTTACGGCACATCTACCATTTAGGTCACTTCGTACTTAAAACGGTGAAAACATTACTAAATACTGAGAAGATATTTGACATAAAATCAATACAATATGCAAAGCACAGAATTTTAACAACATTACTCACAAAACACTAGTCACAGATATAATAAATATGTTTGACTTGTTTAAAAGTCTTTAAATACAGCTCAATGTTTTGTGCTGCTTGATAAGTAAGTCAATGATTGTGACAATGGCAGCAAATGATAATAACAGAGAAGGAACCCCAGTATTAAACTGACTGTGAAGGCCTATCAGATTATGGATACTATCAGAGAAGTATCTACAGTATCAAATAACCTATCTAAAACTATCCCAATGAAATATTTAGTCGTTATTAGATAAAATCGATATATTCAATGGTTTAAGCCCTTTGACAGTTGTTTTGAATATCAGTTTATTTTCAGCCATTGTGTAGTTTGTTGGGCTCTTGTTTCGCCCAGATGATATGGTTGTAGTTGTAATTCCAGTTATTCTCTCTTTAGTTATATCACGACAAGAATACAATACCACCCCATAGACATAAAGGCCTCCTGTGCAGATTTGGAGTCTTTTAGAGTGGCATCATTGTATTGTTTTCAGAATCCCTGAACGCCACTAGCAATTGAGCCATTTCTTGTGTCCTGTAAATCAGGACACAAGATATAAAGATATATAAATATGTAAAGAGATATAAATATGTCTACTGTATTGTTATTGTATGGGTATTGTATACATGACAAATTATGATCCCGTTTTCACATGGCAAACCATTTGTTTTTCACCAGTAAATCATGTGTTTTTCGTTTTGGTGAAAACCAGCATGGTTTGGCGAGGAATTCGCCCTATATAAGGCCCACTTGATGGGGGTTACTTGATGGAAACCATTTGAAGCGTGACATCCCCAGACAAAAAGGGTTTCCATGGACGAGAACACATATCACAAAAAATAGTTGGTTCCTTGAACATCCATGACCTACTGTAACCTATTCGTTCCTATTTAGCAAAAATGGCCCATTTCATGAAGAAATCCTCTGACATTGCTCAGGTCACAACTTACAAAATGAGTAATTGGTTTTGTTTACTACCAACAGCCTAATCAGACTGCCATTTGGTGAATTAATGTAGTATTCATGTGTACATATTTTGTGGGTTACATCTATTGAAATGATATGGAAAATAAAAATAAAACCATTCAATGTAATCATTTAATAAATCATCTAAAACTTTTAATATTATCAAGTTCATATTTGTGTTCCAAGAGAAATGAGATTAAAAACTCTGAGTGGTGCCCTCTTTTGCTCAATTGCTCATAATATTTGCTAAGAACTACAAGGCATTGTCACACTCAAAAGATTTCATTTCCATAATTCCCTCAACAGGATCACAGACATTTGTTTGTTGTGCTCCTAAATTTGGATAGAAATATGGATCAAGGCTAGAGTGAGTTTTGAAATACTAAATCTAAAGATTGGATGGCACAGAACAGAAATATTCATACTTTAATTGAAAAGTGGAATATATATATATATATATATATATATATATATATATATATATATATATATATATATATATATATATATATATATATATATATATACATATATATATATTAACTTAACTGTGTCTCTAATCTTCTTGTTAATCCGCTTGTTTATCAGCTTATTAATCAGCTTGTTAATCTGCTTGTTTATCTGTTTGTTTATCAGCTAGTACAAGCTTGTTTGCCATATACTCTTGTAATGATATATAAGTGAACACTTTCAATGGTTTGTTAGTTAAGCCTGAAGAAGTCCCTTGAAGGACTGAAACATGTCGCAATAAAAGGTTTTAACTCTTTGTCACCACAGACTTTGTTGGATTACTTTCATCACCATTACACTGCATACAACTAACTTTTTACTTTGGACTAATATATATATATATATATATATAATAATAAATAATAATAAATAAAATTTGTATAGCGCTGATACCAGACAAGTCTGTTCATAGCGCTGAGTTCAGGACATGCATCCTGAAGAGATGAGTTTTCAGCCTACTCTTAAACGAGGAGACTGACGTGCTTGTCCTAATATCAGTAGGCAAGGAATTCCATAGTCGTGGGCCTAAAGATGAGAAGGCCCTGTCACCTACTGTCCTTAGCCTGGTTTTAGGTACCTGTAGGTGGGTGCCATCATTGGATCTTAGACAGCGTTCACCTTCTTTAATCAGGAGTAGATCCCGTAAGTAAGGCGGAGCCTTACCGTTAAGGGCTTTCCAGGTTAATAGAAGAATTTTAAAATCAATTCTCGCATGAACGGGAAGCCAATGCAGTTCCCTTAATTTTCCTGAAATGTGATCAAATTTCCTGATTTTTCCAACTACCCGTGCTGCAGAGTTTTGGAGGTATTGCAGTTTCATGATGTCAGTTTTAGGAAGACCTGCCAGAAGACCATTACCATAGTCAAGGGTGGATGTAACAAAAGCATGGGTAAGTGTTACCGCGGTCTTCTCGTCTAGACAATGTCTGATGGCCGCCAGGTTCCTGATGTGATAATAGCCCTTCTGACACATTTTCCTGATCTGGGCCTTCATGTCCATGTTGGAGTCAAATGTGATACCAAGGTCAACAACTGACTGACTAGGAGCAATATCAGAGTCACCCACTCTGATTGTGGTTGGGATACTGCTATGGGTGGTAGTACTGTATCTGTCAGTACATATGAGCATCTCTGTCTTTCCATCATTTATCTTCATCTTGTTTGATATGAGGAAATTTCTGACTTCCCTGACACACTCCTCCAGTTTGTGTCTGCTCATATCCACATGATGGGGAGAGGCGTGGTCCACAGGGATGTAGATCTGAGTATCATCTGCATAAATATGATAGCTCAGACCATATTTTGCAAGTATATCAGATAGGGGTGTCATGTAAATGGTGAACAGTATAGGACCCAGGACTGAGCCTTGGGGTACCCCATATTTTAAGGATTTGAGACAGGATCTATGAATCCCCACCTTCACACATTGCTTTCTGTCCATTAGGTATGACCGAATCCAGGAGAGTGCATGACCTGTGACGTTGCATCTATCCCTCAGCCTGTCCAAAAGGATTTGATGGTCAATAGTGTCAAAGGCAGCGGAAAGGTCAAGCAACAACAAGATAACTGCCTTTCTATTGTCAAGGCAGCCCAAGATATCATTTTGCACTTTTAACAAAGCGGTTTCAGTGCTGTGATATTCCTTGTAGGCTGATGGAAACTTGTCAGTAAGACCATTCCTTACAAGATGGGGGACTAGTTGGTCTGCAACCGCCCTCTCAGTTAGTTTGGAGACAAATGTTAGGTTGGAAACAGGCCTATAGTTTTTTTCAACCAGTTCCAGACCTAGTTTCTTCAGCAGGGGTGTTATGATGGCTATTTTCATATTTTCCGATACTGCTGATTCCATCAGTGATTTATTTATGATGGAAGTAATTATTGGTAGGAGGTCATCTAGGAGGTCAAGTAAGAGCCAGGTTGGAATTGGATCCAGGTCACATGACTTCTTTGCTGACCTTTTGACCAATTTCCGTACGTCATCAATGGTTAGGGGTGTGAACCTATCCAGACATGTAGTACTATTGTTTGCAGTGTCACCTGGTGGCGAAATTTGGCCAGATGGAGCATTATCAATGTCCAGGCGGATTCTCTCTATTTTTTCAAGAAAGAATGTGTTGAACTTCTCAGCTTGAGTAATCTCACAGTCAGATTGGGGTATAGGTGTGTCCTTTTTCTTGTGCATGACTGTGTCAATGACTCTAAAAAGCTTTTTGGGGTCATGTTTGTTTTCCTCAACCAGGTTGGAAAAATATGATGATTGAGCAGGTTTAAGCATTGAGTTGTATTTGTTCCTCTGAGAGTTATACAGCTCCTTGTCAATTTGAGTGCCAGTCTTGCTCATTTTTCTCTCAAGCCTCCTCTTGAGAGATCTTTCCAGCTTTAATTGGTCACTCATCCAAGGTACAGGTTTGCGTTGGGTGACCATGGCAACCTTAATTGGTGCATGTTTGTCCATGAGTGATGTGAGTTCCCTATCATAATAATTTACCATGTCCTCCAATGATAAATGTTCCCAAGTTGAGTCTCTGTCAGTTAGGGATTTAATGTCCCTTCTTAGGGATTCAAGATCTAATGCCTTGAAATTCCTAAATTTGATAGATTTTTTGGGGGGTTTAGGAGGTACAATATCAAGGTAAATCTTAATCATTTTATGATCAGATAGGTACTCATCTACCAGGTGACTCTTCATGAGCTTATTTCCCCTAAAGGTCATGATTAGATCAAGGGTGTTCCCTAACCTATGGGTTGGTTCCTGAACCCATTGTGTTAGATCAAAGGTAGATAGGATGTCATTAAACTTAATGACATCAGGCTTTAAGGGCAAGTTAACATGGAAGTTGTAGTCACCAAGGAAAATGACCTCATGACTAAAGGAACCATAATGTGCAACCAATTGGGTGAACTCATCATAGAACTCAGATTAGGTATATCTATTTCGATCAGATGGTTCAGGTCTGTATATCACCACAAATGTTACCTTTTTTCCCTTCAATGTGATGGATGACTCCATGAGCTCCATGGTGGTGACTACTGGTTGGTTGGCCCTCTTGGTTATGAAGGGGAGTTCAGATTTGTATAAAATCCCTAATCCTCCCCCTGTACGACCAATTCTAGGAAAGGACTCAAATTCAAGTGACCCTTCTTTAAGTTCACTTTTGACTTTGTCAGAATTTGAGTCATGCATCCAAGTCTCAGTCATGAACAGGGCATCAAGGTCATGCTCAGTAAAGTAATCTTTTACTGGCAGGATCTTGCTAGATATGCTCTGTACATTGCAACATCCAATATTTAATGTTTTCTTCCCGTTTCTATTAGGATTTTTAATACGAGAATGCTGTTTGTTTACAATCCGTGGCCGACCACGTGGAGCAGAGCGAGCACGTGTAGTTGGAGCCGGCCCCGCAGGTCTTGCCGCATTGTGATTGGTCAGGTCAGACCACGTGGTATAGTTGGGCGTGGCTTGTTCATAAGATGATTGTCCACTATAACGTAAACAATTGAACCGATTACTGTTGCGAGCACGTGTAGTCGGAGCCGGCCCTGCAGGCCTATTATTGGCTGGTCGAGCAGACGAATGTGTATTTTTTACATTCCTACCACGAACAGCGCCCCCTCTGATAATTTTGCCAAAACTGCATGATTTTGACGAATTGCATGGACTTTCAACATATTTGTTGTTCAGTCTATGTTTTTGTGGCCGAGGAGGCAGAATAAATATGTTTTCCCAATAAAGATGTTTTGGGTGCGATATTTGTGTATATTTAACAAAATTGAACTGACAATTTTGCTTGCTCACTCCATGTACGGATAGTAGCGTGTCTGATTTTATGTAATCGCAGGTATCGAGCACCAAGCGAAATTGAGCAGGGAACAGTTCAATTTCATGCTCAGACTCAAATATATTAATATTTGAGTTTGCGATCAACTCCTGCAGCAACCTGAAGTAGGCACGTGGAATAATAATAAAATTAATATTTTCCAAAGAGGAATTCTTCGTGAAGATGCTAGTATGAATGTCACACAGCAGGATTTTATTTGACCCTATACCATTGTGAGGCAAGGTAAGTGTCTTTGTGGTTTCGCCACTATTCTTGTCGTATATGTTGAAGCATGAGCATATACAAACAAAGCCATGATTGTGTAGCATTGAACAGGTAGGTAATCTCTTGTGTATATAAGCTGCTATACGAGAGCTTGACACGTTCTATATTATGAACTACCGTAATAGTACACTATATCATTGACTGCAGGTAAATCTTGTGGAAGTCGCTATAAATAGCAGCAATACTCCCCAAAAGACAATTTGTGAAAAACAGTTCACAGAATATATGAAATTAATATCAATAAAAAGATATTGGTCCGTGAGTGAATTCAATATGATCGTAAAAGGGAGGCCAAGTAGTAGGCCAGATACGATTAATTCTTGAACCACACAGTAATAAATCTTACAAAGCTGAGATGATCGTAGAAGGAAGGCCAAATGGTGGGCCCGCTACGATAAGTTTTCTCAGAGCTGCTATAAGGTCTGAAGGTAGTTACAGACACAGATAGCGTGCAAGATAAGTAGATAACAACGCAAGAAAGAGCCACTTATAGGTAGCTGCTTGCGAGTTTGTTTTTGACAGCGGGTGGTGCGTCACAACAAGAAATAAATGGCTGGTAGTAGCCCCTTGTTTGTGTATCAACAACCACCGTCGGAACAAGTCCGAAAATCACTGCAATTTGAAATATGCTGCTGATGGGTCTGAAGGTAATTCTAGACACCAGGAGCAACAAGTTTTATGAATACAGAGGGTATAAGGTATCAGACCAAGCACTCGACACTGGCAGCAAAGAGTGGATACTCGTGAGCGTGGTGCCTCGCAAAGACAACACAGTATGATCCCGCCCTCGCGAGCGGTTTTCCAATCAAAACTGCCGTCAGAGCTTGCAATAAGTCTGGTATCAGATAGACCTCTGTATAGACAGGGTTCTCTGCGAGAAAGTGGGGCGATAGACTAGCAATAGACTCCAGAAAATCGACCAAGAAGGACGATTTTATCGGAGCTCAAATGAAAGCCGCCATTCCACTCTCAACGCATGCGCAGAATCTCCATATATATATATATATATATATATATATATATATATATATATATATATATATATATATATATATATATATATATATATATATATATATATATATATATATATATATATATATATATATATATATATATATATATATATATATATATATATATATATATATATATTCACTTGCCACATGTTATGAAGGGATTAACACTACCCTTAGTTTTCAGAGGTTTTCAAACACTACCCTTAGTTTTCAGAGGTTTTCAAACACTACCCTTAGTTTGCATGACAGTCAGGCTCTTCCAAATATTTTGTGGGTTCTTTCTTTTTCAATGTTCATTTCTTGTTAATTTTTGCACAATAATTTGAATATTTTTGCAGATTGAAAAGACAAATGTTTTCACCGCCAGGCAGAGTCATCAAGTGCATGATTTGGATACATGAGTGTAAGCATGCTTGCTCGATATTTGATCAAATTCTCAAAAAATGATTGTTCAAAGATTACACTTCTGTATTATGAGTCAAAATAGCTGATTTTTCAAGCAGTACAGAGGGGGAGGTGCTTAAAAAAGGAACAGCAGTATTCCACAGATGAAACTGTGGTCTTTGGTACATGTAATGTTCAGTGTTGAAAGAAATGTGCATATTGTAGCTTCATGCAACTGTGTTTACCTTGCTTGCAACGTCAAGACAACTTCACTTCAGGTTAAATCATCTTTCTACTCCAATTATTGACGAAACTGTTGTCTATTGTATGATGAGATATTCAGTGTTGAACGAAATGTGCATCTCAGATCCTCTCATAACTGTTTTTTTACATTGCTTGCAACGTCAAGACTTCATTGCAGGTTAAATCAACTATTCCAAATATTGACGAAACTATTGATTTTAGACCTGTTAACATCTTTGAAGTTGTAGAGCTTTAAGAATGGTCAAAATCTCTCCGTCTGTCTCTAATCCAATTATCGACGAAACTATGATCTTTTGAATATGTAATACTCAATTGAAAAAATTGTGCATCTCGTAGCCTCACGCAACTGTGTTTACCTTCCTTGAAATGCCAAGACGACTTTATTGCAAATCACATCTCTTCAATAATTGATGAAGCTATGTTATCTTGAATATATAATATTCAGTTGAGTTGAAAAATGTGTGTATCTCGTTGCCTCATGCAATTGTGTTTACCTTGTTTATAATAGAACATCCACTATACCAATCAACTTGATGAAACGTGAAATATAAAGAGAGGCAGAAGTGACGTGACATAGGATAACAGAGGTTGTTTTAACAAAGGTAATAGCAGCAATCCATGTATGATGACATCGTTAACAAACTTTATGAAACCTGTATGATGTCATTTTCCTGCAAGACTTCACTGTGGTATAAAGCTGAGTATCATCAGCATGTAATGGCCACAAGTTTAGTATTGCTGTCTTGTTATCAGTGTTTCTTGGGCTTTTGGCCACTATTTTAAGACATGTGAAAGTGACCACACATCCCTCTGATCTCAGCAAGTGTTCAACTCACATTTTTAATCTCCCACACTGATACCCTAACCAGACTCTTTCTTCTTTGTGTTAGGTATTTTGGCTTTTAGGGAAAAACATGATATTGTTACATAGTGAAGGGAGCCTCAGAAGATATGGGGAAACTTGCTTGGCTAAGTGAGTTCCTGGCCAATATGCTAATATGGTTCTTCCTCAGCTTCACACTCATTGCCATGGATCGTTTTGATTCATCCACCACTTGTTACATTGTGAGGGGAGCCTCAGAAGATATGGGGAAACTTGCTTGGCTAAGTGAGTTCCTGGCCAATATGCTAAGTGCCTACTCCTATCTCGGGTGATCAAGGAGAACTGCAGACTCGGATATAATGTCATCTTTATTCGGGGTATAAACTGTACATATACATAAATACATATACATAAATATAACCCCGAATTAGCATATGGCATGGCAATGGGCGATCAGCCTGAGTGGTTATCCGTGTGGAGGCGACAGAGAGTGGCGGCCTGCGGCCCGCACTCCTGCTCCCTCCTTGTCCTTACTGACGTGGCTTGGCTCTCTGCTTTTCTCGGTCCAAACTGCCCATTTGTCGTGTGTGAGCCTATATGTACCCACGCGTCATCTGTGGGGGGTTGCCTACGTGGCTTCCTCACGCGTCATCAAATGGACTCGTCCTGCCTGTGTATTCAACTTCGGCTCGTCCGTCTTACACATGATCTCACAGAGTGGTGGTTATGGTGACTCATCAACCATCAGTATCGTGTGTTATTGTCTATGAATGTCTATATATTTCCAAGAGTCTCTGGGTGTGTATTCTATATCCTACAATATTTCAATATAGTGTTTGTCATAGCAATGGCAAGCATTTATTTCCAAATCCACATTCACAGACTTGTAAGGAATCAAAATATTGTCAGAGAGCCTCAAAACCATTTATCCAGGCCAACTGTGGAAACCATCTATCCAGACAGAATGCGATTAGCTTGATATTGGTCATGAACCACTAGGGGCCCAGATGGATTATTGTGTGTACCATATATGACATATCATACACATAATTGTTTTCACTATTTACAATCCCCTTTGCTGCCCTCTCACAGTCAGTGAATTATCGTCATGTTTGTTCACATCATATTCGACACTAAACACTTAATTGTTCTCACAATTTAAAATCTGCTTTGCTGGCCTCTCACTTGAGAGGATGGATACATGGCAGCACAGCATCAGGGATGTGGAAACAGACTGGCACCAGAGATGAGAGGATGGATATGGCAGGACAGCGTCAGGGATGAGATGGCCTGGCACCAGAGTTGAGACAGGCTTGAACTGGAGATGAGAGGTGATAGGACGTCATCAGGGATGAGGAGACAGACATGACAGGCTGGAACCCAAGATGAGACATGGCAGAATTAGAAATGAGAGAATGGACATGGCAGAATAGTATCGGGCTGGTACCAGAGATGAGAGGATGGCAGGACAGCATATGGGATGAGGAGACAAGCTGGTACCAGCGATGAGAGGACTGCATCAGAGATGAGAGGATGGGCATGGCAAGCCAGCACCAGGCTGGCACCAAGGATCAGAGAATGGGCTCAAGAGGACAGCATCAGGGATAAGGAGAAACGTATCAAGTTAAAATAGAAAAGGAAAGGTGGCTTTCCAGTTGGATGGGTAATCTTCAAAATTGGATTTGTACCTGAAAATGGAATGGAATGGTGATTATAAACATAATGTATTTATATTTAAAGATGTTTTAAAAGATATATTATCTTAGGATATTTACTTTAGGGAATGGATGCACACAAAGATGTTCTGGTCCACTAAAGTCATAATGGTCCTCTTTAATATGTTATATGTTCTTGTAATTACCGCTGGTGATTGCGCCTTGCCCTAGGAATGAATGTAGCTGCCCCAAACATGAACCAAATAAAACCAGCCAGTGACCATGTTGCCAAAGTCCTACAACATCCAAATTTAAACTTTTTTCATTTTATATTATATACATATTATGAATAAAACAATGCAAATGCTTTTAAGGGAGCAAAATATTTAAATGTTGACCACATTTGCAAAACCTTCACTGACAGATTAATAAGAGATAATGGATAATTGTGGGGCACGGATTGCCTACGTGTGGACATGTATGATATCTGTTAGACATTCGTAGACGTTGCTAGGGAGATGTTGCTAAGGACATGTTGCTATGGACACTAAACTTATCCCCATATAAGGCCAACGAGTGAGAACTCATTAGGATTTGGGCATGTGCCTATATAACAGGCCTGAACCGCTACTCGCCACGCAGTGTCCACTTGCCTAGAGGATACACGACACTATGTGGGTATTTCATATCACACTCATGCCATGCCTTCCTTAGCCTTAGACTCAAGTGTATACCTGCACCAGAATAAAGACTACTATGTACACGATCTATGCTGAGTCTGCAGTCATTCTTGTCTCCATATAGATAGGTATGTTAGGCAGCTAGGTATTAGGACCCAACTCACTTAAGCCAGCGAGTATTGTAGATATTCCCTTCATACATCAGTAGGTCCCCAAACTTCCGTAACATAATGACTACCAGATATTTTAAATCTAAAATACTCACCATCCAAGCCATTCATTAAATTCTCCAAGATAATTTGGGCATGCAACTAATTCAAATAAACCTCCATATGGTACAGAATATCCATTAAATCCTAAAAACCAATATAAAACAATGTATGTAGTGCAAAACATCATGTAGCATAACTTACAATATATCATCCTATTATTAGAACACCAGGGCTGTATTGCATCAACAGGTTTATTTTGAATAAAAAATCTTCTGCACTTCAGTTTTATATTGTTGGTCTTTACAATCTTTACTTCATCTGACATTCAAATTAGAATTTGTTAATAACTTTTTCATGAGACACAATATTTGGGCAGTTATATATTCATATTGGCCTTTTATTTACATTGCTTTGATGTTTGATCTATCAGGAACTTGTCAAAATTTGAGGAAAAAAGTTTTGTGTTGCGTCACTCTCATTACAGAAGAAAGCAGTTTGACTATTGCCTGCATGAACTTTGTACACCCTGGTATAGGTATTGTTTCCTTTGTCGAGTTCTAACTGTGCCACAGGTTTATCGTTACTCATATGCACTGTTTGGGTGGTAGGGTTGTGTACTAAAACCGAAGCTCAGCCCTTTCTCAGGTGAGTTAGGAACTCTGATGGTGCATATTTTGCGAAACTCTTATAGGATTTGACATGTACATCAGCATTCCTGAGGAAGGCTGGCAATTTGCCTTCTAAATCAATGGATTTTGTTTCACCTGGCTGTAATTTGATCTTATTGCTGGGTTTCAGTAGAATGGTTTTAGATCTAAAGTGTAAGGTGTTATTATTGAAATCTAAGTTAGCATTCATTTCCTGCAAACTTTTTGTTCCCAAGATTAGATCTTTAGAGCCAAGTGTATCAACAACCAATGCAGTTAGTTCAAGCAGATGATTTTGTATTTTTACCTTGAATTTCATGGCAAACTTTGGTCTTATGTGTTCACCATTGGCACAATGGAAATCGAGTTTAATAACAGGTAGTCTTTTTAACTTTGATAAATAGTTGGATCGTCCTACTTTGGCAAGGCTGAGCATTGACTTGGTTGCTCCACTATCCGTTAAACAAAGAATCTTTTGCCTTGATGGTAAAACTCCACTTACCATGTTCCTGTTATTTAATCTTGCCGGTGTACAATATTCACCAGTGATGTGTTGGGCTGTTATTTCGTTGTTAGGGTCGAATGTGCTAAATTGTTCACCTTGAATAGTCTCTTCTGTCTGTATTGTTTGGTGTATTGTCTCTCTCTTGAAAGCTCTTCTGTCGCTGTCTCTGTCTTCCCTCTCCGTCCGTCTCATTGTCTCGGTGGTCGATGTGGTGCAGTCATTTTGGGCGTGTAATGACTGCCTCACTAAAAATCCTCCTCACTCTCTGGATTTCCCTTTTTTCGTGGTCTGCTGCCTGACCTGTCTCTCAGTTGGTAGCAATGTGCCCTCATCTGCTTTTGTAGCTAGGGGCAGTCTCGCCACACATGGCCCTTCTCTTTGCAATTATCGCAGGTGATCTCGCGTCGACTTAGCGTTTGTGCCCTCCGATCTTCTGTCGCGACTCGTCTCCCGTTGTCGGCTTCTCTCTCGTGATTGGGACCTACTGTTATATCTGCCCCTCTCATACCAGGAGCTCCATCTGCCACGATCTCTCGACCTTGGCCTTCTCTTTTAATCATAGCTAATCGCTAGCATCTCAAGTTGTTTTGCTAGATCTAACTTGATTGTCTCTGCCACATCGGATGCAGCGAATGTCACCCCCTTCACAGGAGCCTTCTTCTTGGCCCTGATATCCATGGGCTTTTGGGCTACCAGTATGGTGTGATCTAGGTCATCACCTGCCATTTCCACTTTGTCGCTTATTTCATCTGGCAAACTTTCAAAAATTTTGTCCTGAATTGCCTCCTCATCTTTAAGCGTTCTGCGATGGGTCTGATCCTCGTGACAAAAGCTTCTACGGCCTCTCCTGTGTCGATTGACAAATTGGCCCAATGAGTTTTTCCACTTTCTCTGCTGTGGACCCCGCTCAAGTACTTAATGACTGCATTTCTCAATGCCTCTGGGTCTGCAAAGTCCTTCCCGATCAACCACTTTCTTCCCCTCTCTGCTAGGGTCAACTTAAATCGTCTTCGTCTTCTAGGTGATGGGCCTCACAATAGTCCTCGTATGTGGCCCAGTGTGCAGCCACACCCTCGGTCTCTCTGCCCTCAAACCTGCGGGGCAGTAAGATGTCAGGTCTCGCACATGGTGGTTGGTCCATTGCTCTTGATGTGATAATAGTGAATGTCCAAAATAATGAATGATGTAATTCCTTGTCAGTAACTCTTTCTAATTTTCTTTGTCTAAATCGTATGTTGGATCCTTTTTTGTTTCTCCACCATGTGGTATCTAGCTTGTCATGTATAACACGAGGCGGGATTGATGTTACATTACTTCCTTTATTTCTATGAGTCACCTAGTACTTACCTACAACTGACTACTACTGACCTTCAACTGACCACGAGATACCTCGCGTGAAGCGTTATATACAGAGTGTCGCGTGTGGCTGATTGACAGCTGTCTCAATGGGGTACACCCCAATGCCTTGGCGGGGTATGCCCCATTGCTATTGTATATTGCTATATGACACAATAATTGTGAATTACTCAATAATTTAATTAAAGTTTCTCTACAAAATCTCGATTTTGGTACATTGATAACCAGGATAAATACAATAAAAGAATGAAAACATGAAATATTTAATATGCATTCCTTAATTATAAAGTGACATTTATAATGGTGACATAAAAATGATATATTGTCCGTAGATATGATAATGTCTTATTCTCAAGCAAGATTATATTGTCATGTAGTTAATCTGACAACATTAACAACTGAAAAATTCTCAATATCTATTGGTTTTTGTTTTTCTGTTGTAAGTATTTATAAAATATAAGATATGAAAGGGTGTAAATTGCAGATATCAAATTCTAATACTCATATATTTTTAACCAGGTAATGAAACTATCATGGACTATTCTCATATTTCATGAAAATATATCATTAGTGAAAAATAATTTCATCAAATCATATTATTAATTAATATAGCTTCATTATAATACAGCTTCATTATATTTGCCAAGGTTTATTGACCCTGCTAATTGTTGATGCAGTGAGTTGTGCATTGGTTGGTTCAATATTGAGTTGCTCCAGTCCAGGTATAGGTTCTCCTCTCTCCGCCCACTGCATGACTTGCCAGAAAGATGTGGGATACTGGGGCTCATTTCCACAGTCCTCACCAGATGGTGCTGCCAATGCTCCTTTCAAGTTTTCATCTGCCATATCTTCATTATTATTGTTCTCGCTTACATCAATTTTTGACCATTCATTGTTGCTCTCTGAAAACGTAGGAACATTTGCTTTTTCAACAGTTTCAGAATGGCATTTGTCAATTAAGCTAGGATTAGATAATGAGCTCATGTCTTAACTTTTATTGTCTACAGTTGTACTGGCAGCTGTGGTAGCTGCTGGATGCTCTGATGGGCTTCTACTAACTGATGCATGGGAACTGTCAACCACTCCACAATGTAAAGCAGGCAAGGTTTGGTGAGGTTCTAGTTGGGAATCATGGCTGGAGACTGACACCTGGTGGTGGTGCTGCTGTTGATTCCTTTGGATGTATCTGTTTTAATCATGTGTTGTCTAAAGTTCCAAAGTCACCAACATGGTAGAATGACACTGGCCAATCAAGAAATATCATGAAATATATTGATTATAATTAATTGATATTTCACAAAATCTTAACTGTTGTTCTTTGTGAATTTAGCCATACTCATCAAGAGACAGCAGCACAAAATACCTGCAAAAAACAATGATTGTCTGTTATATTTTAAAATTAATGTCCAAATACATTAATTTTGATTATAATTTTGATTTGACATTCAATAATCAAAACATTGTCAGAAAACACTATCAAAATATTTTCCTAAAATCTCGTTTGTTATCATTTTCGGAAAAATATGTTACTTTTGTGAAAAAAATCCTATTTATGAAAAATATCTTTCTCATGTGAAATATATCTTTCTTATGTGAGAAAAATCTACTTTTCTGTCGAAAAAGGTTTTTTTTTATTTTAAAGAATAATGCAATACTGTGAATACTGATAATTGGCATCAGTTAAATTCAGTTAAAATCCTGTGAAAATATAGGGTTTTGACACCACTAAACACAAAAGGCCTTGGGTGCAGCCAGGGTGCATATAAAAAGTAATGAATCAAGAATTTCCTTATCTTTTTTATCAATAAGACAAAATGTTTTAAAGATGTTTAATGGCCATGAAACTGACATTTAATAATATCAGCTTGTGTAATATACCAATACATTCCTTACATTGTCATGATTCCAGAACTGTTGTGTTAGAAATTCACTTGATTTATATTGTATTAATGTCATAAAGGGATCTTTTCACATTCCACACATTGCAAGAATCTTTAGGCAATGCCAATATATCCTGTCACTTCTATAGATATGTCAGGGTCAATTTAAATCATTTGTACTGTCAACATTTTAAAAATATGCATGGACTGATCAGCCATCTGAATGATCACCCAAGTCTCTCTTGGTAGCCTTATCATGCAATAGACCCATTGCTGGTTGACATATTGCCATATTGAAAACAACATACCAAAAGTGTGCAAAGAATTGGAAGTGCACAAAAAAACGTAAATCCAATCATAAAAAAACAGTCTATTTGGCTTTTGAGCTATTCTGATTGCTTTTTTGTAATGTTTGGAGACATTTTCTGGAAATGTATGCAAATATAAATTATCTTATCCTTTCCCAGTGCAGACGTGAGCAGATGATACTTTTGGCCAATCAAAGTGCACATTACATACTTGTCACATTGTGTGTGATAGGTTGCCAACTAATAAAGCTTTACCAACTTGGATGCACCTTATTTGACCCACATTTGAAAGTCATTGGATCTCTAAAAAATCTTTGGAATGCAATAAGTTGATAACAAATAAAGAGGAATTGAAGGAAGTATAGTTTGGGCCTGTGCTGTCTGGGTATCTGAGTGACAGGGTGTCCGTGCATCCATCCCTTTTTGTGAACATGATTAACGTGAGAACAAATAATGTTCAGTTTTGCAGACTTAAACCACAAATGAGTCTTACAGGAATACTTGCCCAGGAATAGATTACCATTTTAAATATATTTAACTTGAGAATGTTTCTCTGAAGAAAAATATAACCACCAAGTACTGCCAGTACTGGACAGGAAGTGTGTTGTGTGACCTTGACCTTTGAACTGTCAGGGGGCTCCGTAAGTCACAGGAGGTGTTGTTTACCAATTGTCAAAATTGGAGCAACACATTTTTGGCCATTTCTTCACTATTTAGAGAATGATATGGAAGATAACACTTATTGTGATTATCATGCCTTTTCTTGGCTTTCTTTTGGTGGTAAAATTATTAAAAACAGATGAATATTTATGAAGTTATAAATGAAGAAAAATCATTATTTTTTATATTATATATGTTTGCAAAAAAAAGTATAAAAAAAAATCTATACATCCCAGCCTTCAAGGTGGAATCCATGCAGCCTTTGATTTTTTCCCATTCAGTGGTGTGAAACCCCCCAAATTTCATCAAAGAGGGTCAAATCATAAATTTCACTGATACCAATTATCAGCATTCACAGTTTTGCCACTCAAAGTGATTGTGATTTAAGGCCAAACCAGTGATCAAAGGGTTTAATGTAACTTTTTCCATATCTCGGCCTTCAGGTTAAGGGGGATTCCATGGCTCAGATGATATTGAAATACTTTTTAGTCTTTTTTCAACACACCCTCTGGAGATTCTATTTTGTTACAGTGAAAATCTTTTCACCTTTACCCCTGAACAACTTAGTTAACCTCAACTTTGAAAGACCCAAGCAAGAATAATGCATTTCAAGTTTGGTAACTGAAGCTTAGTCAATAAGTATTGGCATTGCAAAGAAACTCACTTTGAGTAGAAATATGGATATCCTGAAGATGTAATAGTCACTTGATCGTTCAGAACATCCAAATAGTGGTATGCACATTGGTCTGAGGGAGACCAGTGATGTGTGACTGAATTGAAATTAATATAATTATTCATAAGTGTATACTGTATGGTGCCATTTATTTTAGTCCCTATTTACATGATGCATAGAGAAGGCTCTAATTTAATTGTAGTCATAAAGTCTCATTATTAGTTTAATTATTCTTATTGTAGTTTCTGAGGCCAATATCGTATTTTGAAGTATAATATTCATGTTTAGTATATCTAGTATTTGGGTCACATGACATATGTCTCATTTAGCCATGGTATGTAATATCATTTAGTCATGGTATGTAATATTTGAGTCACTTAGTTATATTGTGTAGTATTTGAGTCACATGACATATGTCTCATATATTTGAGTCACTTAGTTATATTGTGTAGTATTTGAGTCACATGACATATGTCTCATTTAGCCATTGTATATAATATTTGAGTCATATGACATGTTCCATTTAGACATGGTGTGTAGTATTTTAGTCACATAACATATGTCTCATTTAGCCACGGTATATAATACTTGAGTCATATGACATGTTTCATTTAGACATGGTGTGTAGTATTTTAGTCACATGATATATATCTCATATGACATGTCTCATTTAGTCATGGTATGTGATGTTTGAGTCATATGACATGTCTCATTAAGCCATGGTATGTAATATCATTTAGCCATGGTATGTAATATCATTTAGTCATGGTATGTAATATTTGAGTCACAAGACATATGTCTCATTTAGCCATGGTATGTAATCATTTAGTCATGGTATGTAATATTTGAGTCATATGACATGTCTCATTTATCCATAGTGTGTTGTAGTATTTGAGTCACATGACATATGTCTCATTTAGCCATGGTATGTAATATCATTTAGTCATGGTATGTAATATTTGAGTCATATGACATGTCTCATTTAGCCAAAGTGTGTAGTGTTTGAATCATATTACATCGAATCATTTAGTAACAACATATAGTATTTTATGTGTTTCATTTAAAACATATACCTTATTTCATCAAAGTGTGAAACGTCATGTGTTTTGTTTAAGTCAAGGTGTGAAATATTTAAGGCATATGTGTGTTATTTAATCACATCCTGGGATAGTTGGGATATATATAAATGCAGATAATATATGATCCATATTTATAAATCGAGCTTTTTATTCTTATTTCAGGCAAGTTTCTTATCCATAATGTATTGCGTTTCATGTAATTTGTAATTTGTGGAAAACAACAAAAATATGTTACTATCAATGTCATATCATGTAAGATTTTTAACATACAAAATGTCGTTTATACTTACCTAACAAGAAGAATAAAATCCCCCCAAATGACTGCATGTTTGCCTGTAATTACTCCAGTTTATGATGGGATCAATTATATTCTCAAGCATATGAAATATTAAAGTTATAGAATATAGAAATCATCCTAGATTTGCTGGCAAACATTTGGCGAAATTTGTGAATGTTGATTCTTTGTTTGTATGTAACTATAATAAAGAAATCTGCCCACGCACGTACCTTGACTGATACATTAGTCACCAGCAAAGACATAACATAAGACCAATCCTACAGGTTAAATTACAAAATCGCAATACAAACTATTTGTATGTAAGTGATGCCGATGAATAAAGTAAGTGATGCCGATGAATAAAGTAAAGTTTTGGCAGGTCTTCCCAAATCTGACATCAGGAAACTGCAATACCTCCAAAACTCTGCAGCACGGGTAGTTGGTAAAATAAGGAAATTTGATCACATTTCAGGAAAACTAAGGGAACTCCATTGGCTTCCCGTGCATGCGAGAATTGATTTTAAAATCCTCCTATTAACTTGGAAAGCCCTTAACGGTAAGGCTCCGCCTTACTTACGGGATCTACTCCTGATTAAGGAGGGTGAGCGCTGTCTAAGATCCAATGATGGCACCCACCTACATATACCTAAAACCAGGCTAAGGACAATAGGTGATAGGGCCTTCTCATCTGCGGGCCCGCGACTATGGAACTCCTTGCCTACTGATATTAGGACAAGCAAGTCAGTCTCCTCGTTTAAGAGTAGGCTGAAAACTCATCTTTTCAGGATGCATGTCCTGAACCCAGCGCTATGAACAGACTTGTCTGGTATCAGCGCTATATAAATTTTATTATTATTATTATTATTAAAGTAAAGGTGACATTTATATACCGCTGATATTAGACAATGTCTACTCATAGCGGTTGATAGTGGCTGGCCAGGATTTGAACCTAGAACCCCTGGATCTCAAGGCGAATACTCTACCAATTGAGCTATTTTAGCCAATAATATATTACAGATGAATACAGAGAATAAATTTAAGTCCTTTTTCAAATTCATAAATAAGGTTTCAAGACAGGCAGGCAGACAGACAGACTGCAGACACGGTCCATCATTTATCATCAGGGTACAATATGCATGGTGCCTCCACAGCATTACACGACCCACCATCTACTAACAGGGTACAATGTGCATGGTGCCTCCACAGCATTACACAGCCCACCATCTACTAACAGAGTACAATGTGCATGGTGCCTCCACAGCATTACACAGCCCACCATCTACTAACAGGGTACAATATGCATGCTGCCTCCACAGCATTACATGGCCCACCATCTACTAACAGGGTACAATATGCATGGCGCCTCCACAGCATCACATGGCCCACCATGTACTAACAGGGTACAATGTGCATGGTGCCTCCATAGCATTACACGGCCCACCATCTACTAACAGGGTACAACGTGCATGGTGCCTCGACAGCTTTAGACGGCCAACCATCTACTAACAAGGTACAATGTGCATGATGCCTCCACAGCATTACACGGCCCACCATGTACTAACAGGGTACAATGTGCATGGTGCCTCCACAGCATTACACGACCCACCATCTACTAACACGGTACAATGTGCATGGTGCCTCCACAGCTTTAGACGGCCAACCATCTACTAACAGGGTACAATGTGCATGGTGCCTCCACAGCATCACATGGCCCACCATCTACTAACAGGGTACAATATGCATGGTGCCTCCACAGCATCACATGGCCCACCATCTACTAAAAGGGTACAATGTGCATAGTGCCTCCACAGCATCACATGGCCCACCATCTACTAAAAGGGTACAATGTGCATAGTGCCTCCACAGCATCACATGGCCCACCATCTACTGACAGGGTACAATATGCATGGTGCCTCCACGGCATCACCTCCCCTGTGGGTGTGGGGATTAAAGAATAGCCCACTGCCCCCCAGCATGTCGATAAAGGCGACTAAAGGGGTCCCCATGTGGGCCTGGGGTTAGAATGGTCCTCTGATTTTTTTACTCCCTGGTTTTTTTGTCAGTTCGTAAAAGGCGAACGAAAAAAATAACCATGGCGCCTTGTTTTCCGTGAGGTGAGACCTGTAAGGGGAGGATATGGAGTTCTGCAGGTTGAGCACTGGACTGGTTTGGCAGTTATACCGGTCCAGATGCAACACACCTGTTTGAACCCAAATATTCACCCTAGACATGGAGGACTTTAGGGCCCGATATTGTCCAACCGGCTTGTGGAATATAGCTCCACACATTTCTCCATATCTAAAGTTCAGGTTTTATGAAGTTTATGTTGTTTTATTTTAGATACATTATCAATGATAAATTCTACATGTTCTTAAGATAAAATGTATGGTATCATAAACAATTTTTTCAAAACAATTATTTGCATTGTCTACAAGTTTTAACATAACAGATGTTTGGAGCTTGACTGCTCAAACGGGTCAATCTGGGGTGCATTTTATGTATTCTCGAGTATATTGTCTAATGTAGCCGAGTTTTATAGGTGTGCTGATGGCTCTGCCCCATATCTATAACTCCCTATTTTTTAAAATAGGAGTCAGAGTAAGGCTTAGGAACATGGACAATGAACAATAAACACAACACATATGGCATCAAACAAACAAAAAAGACAAAGGATAACGATTTAAACACAAATGAAACAAGATGGCCAAGATTTTTAATAGTTGAAAGCACGGATCCACTACGCACCATAGATAAAATGTCTCCTTTTGCAATTGAAAAAGGTATTCAAGGAGTAGCTGGAAAAGTGAAAAACGTTAAAAAGATGCGTGACAAATTATTAATAGAAGTGGACAGAAAGAGTCATTCCAATAATTTATTGAAATGACCTTTATTGGCCACTATCCCTGTAAAAATAACACCTCATAAGACCCTAAACACCAGAAAGGGAGTTATCAGGTGTCCAGAACTTTCTGGTATACCAGAGACCGATATTGTTGAGGAGCTATCTGATCAGAATGTTGTCGCTTGCCGTCGCATTAGCATCAATAAAGATGGCGTCAGAACTCCCATCAATACCTATATTATCACTTTTGAATCAACGCAGCTACCTCAATCAATCAAAATTGGATATTTAAACGTAAGAGTTAATATATATATTCCAAGCCCACTGCGTTGTTTCAAATGTCAGAAATATGGTCATGGCTCAGATAATTGTAAAGGGAACTTGACACGTCCAAAATGCACTGGCCAGCACAGTAGTGAAAATTGTGAATCTCAGTCTTTCAAATGCAATAATTGTGAAGGTGAACACCCGTCATATTCTCGGAATTGCCCCTCTTTTGTAAGAGAAAAAGAAATTCAGAGAATAAAGTACACAGAAAACATTTCCTTTCCAGAAGCCAGAAAACGTGTAGAAAGCAACAATACCCCTCAAAGAAATTCCTATGCTATTGTCACAAAATCAAAAGATACTAAATCCATTTCAGTTCAAACAGATTTAACATGGCCAATTGGTGAAAAGAACTATTCCTATATGAGCAAATCAATAACAGCAATATCAGCACAGACTCCTGTATCTTCTACCCCTTTACTTACTCAATCTTCAATAAACCCTACACAATCTTCCATAAAACCTTCACAGATTCCAATTCTTCACAGCAGAATAAACCTGTTAATAACTCTGACAAAAAAGAAACTAGAGATCAAGGGAAAAAATAAAATACAAAGAACAAAATCATTAGAAAGGATGGATACAAATGATCCTCCTGATATAAATAGCATTCAGGTGCACTCCAAGCATAATCGTAGTAGAATTAAATGATTATGTTTGACCACTTTGTATTATTACTCAATATTTTAAATATGGCTATTAGCAATATTATACAATGGAATTGTAGAGGATTGTTGAGGCAAACAGACCAGAACTGGAGTTATTAGCCCAAAAATATAATGCATCGGTAATTTGTTTACAAGAAACTAAATTTAAAGATAATTCCACAACATTTAAGGGATATGTACTGTATAATAAAGTCGGTTCAATTGATATTATGGACCGAGCACATGGCGGAGTTTCTATTTTTGTTAAATCCTGTATACCCCAAAGTAAAGTAATATTAAATACTAATTTACAAGCTTCTGCTGTTAGGGTTACCTTGCACAATACATTGGCAATATGTTCAGTATATTTACCACCAAGTGAACCAATTAATATTACAGATTTAAATAACCTAATAACTCAGCTGCCAGAACCATATATGCTAGTTGGTGACTTTAATGCTCACAACTATCTTTGAGGTGGCAGAAATAATACTGATGCCAAAGGACGTATAATAGAAGATTTCTTAAATAATAATAGTTTGTGCATTTGGAATAACGATTCTCCAACATATTTACATCCTGCTACAGGCTCTTTAACATCAATAGATCTCTCCATGTGCACTCCAAATTTATTTTTAGACTATTCCTGGGAAGTAGAGGAAGATCAATGGGGTAGTGATCATTACCCTATTATTTTAAATAACCATTTTCCTCCACCAGATGAACGAATCCCCAAGTGGAAATTTCATAAAGCCGATTGGGCAAAATTTCAAACATCCTGTTTTAACAAAATAACGCCAGAAATTTTTAACAATGTAGATGATCCTTTTTACGGATACATTGTATGATATTGCTGATGGGTGTATTCCCAAATCAAAGCCAAATTCTAAAATTAAAGAAAAACCCTGGTTTAATGATGAGTGCAAAAAAGCTGTCAAGGAGCGCAAAAAAGCTCTGAAAATATTTAATCGACAGCCAACTCAATATAATTTGCACCAATTTTGTATAAAAAGAGCTAAAGCCGTTATATTATTAAAATAAGCAAAAGAAAAAGTTGGAAAGATTACATTTCTAAATTAAATACACGTTCACCAATTAAAAAATGCTGGGATATGGTGCGTAAAATTACTGGGAAGGGAGGTGGAGCAAGGATCAAACATCTAAATCATAATGGCCAACTAATTACAAATCCCACTGAAATAGGTAACAAAATAGGTCAAACCATTTCCAAGAATTCCTCATCTGATAATTATTCTACAAAATTCCAACAAATAAAAAATAGAAAAGAAAGAAACCAACTAAATTTCATATCTAATAACTTGGAACAGTATAATAAGCCATTCACAATATCAGATTTAAAACTTGCTTTAGATAAATCCCATGATACCGCTCCTGGACCTGATCATATACACTATCAAATCCTCAAACACCTCCCTGACCAAACACTTGGGCATCTTTTGGATATTTTTAATAATATTTGGGAAAGTGGTAATTTTCCTCCTTCATGGAGTGAAGCCACTATCATTCTTATTCCCAAACCTGGCAAAGACTCGTCAGATTCAAATAATTATCGTCCCATTGTGTTAACAAGTTGTATTTGTAAATCAATGGTACAAATGATTAACGAGCGTTTAGTTTGGTTTTTAGAAACTGCCGCTTATATTTCTGTTGCACAGAGTGGCTTTAGAAAAACGCGAAGTACTATTGACCATCTGGTACGTTTAGAAACGTTTATACGAGAGGGTTTTATAAAAGGCGAACATGTGGTTAGTATATTTTTTGATTTAGAGAAAGCTTACGACACCACATGGAAATATGGAATAATGAGCGATTTATATGATATGGGATTAAGGGGTCGTTTACCCCTTTTTATTCAAAATTTTCTATCAAACAGACATTTTAAAGTTCGAGTGGGTGCATCACTTTCTGATGTTTTTGATCAGGAAATGGGTGTTCCACAGGGTAGTATATTATCAGTCACCCTTTTTATTATTAAAATTAACAGCATTGTTGATTGTATGAGGCCTGGAGCAGATTGCTCACTTTTTGTTGATGATTTCAACTTAAGCGACAGGTCAACAAGCATGCATACAATAGAACGGCAGCTCCAACAACACCTAAATAGATTACAAGAATGGGCTGATAACAATTGATTTAAGTTTTCTTTGAAAAAGACAGTATGTATGCATTTTTGTAAAAAGTGGAAGGCTCACCCAGATCCTGATCTACACCTTGGCCAAACTCGAATCCCTGTTGTCGCAGAAACCAAGTTTCTTGGACTTATATTTGATAGAAAACTATCTTTTATCCCTCATATTAAATATGTAAAAAAGAAATGCCAGAAGGCATTAGATTTATTACGGGTTCTCGCCCATAACGATTGGGGAGGGGACCGTAATGTTTTATTACAATTATATAGAGCACTCGTACGTTCCAAACTTGATTATGGGTGTATGGTATATGGATCAGCACGTCCATCGTATATTAAAATGCTCGATCCTGTACAAAATCAAGGGTTAAGACTATGCCTTGGTGCATTTCGTACCTCGCCTGCAGATAGCTTGGCAGTTGAGGCAGATGAACTGCCTCTTGATTTAAGAAGAGAAAAGCTTTCCCTTCAGTATGCTGCTTGCCCAGACAATCCTGCACATGACGCTATATTCAATCCAAATTATGTTGATCTTTTTGAAAATAAACCAAATACAATACCGACTTTTGGCATTCGTATTAAAGAATCTTTACAATCTTTAAATTTAAAATCTGAATCACGTAGCTAAATTTCAATATCCTGAAACACCTCCATGGACCTATGAAACTTTAAATATTAATGTAGCCATGTCAGAATTAAAGAAATACTCAACCGATCCATCCCTTTATATAAATAGATATAAAGAAATTAAATCTATTTTCACTGGATATCAGTGTATATACACTGATGGATCATTTGACGATGAGAAGGCTGCTGCAGCTGCTGTTAAGGGCAATCATATTTATTCAGAACGTCTGCCAAATAAATCATCAATTTTTTCTGCAGAACTACATGCTTTGTACCTTGCTTTGGATCATGTGGAGACTTCTCCACATCAAACATTTTTAATTTTTTCTGATTCTTTGTCTTGTTTACAAGCATTGAAAGCAAAGGATTGGAAAAATCCCTTTATTTACAAAATTCTCGAATGGTATCACAGACTCTGTACAGATGAAAATAAAGAAATACGTTTTAATGGGTCCCCAGTCACATTGGAATCCATGGAAATGAGGCCTCTGACCAAGCTACCAAAGCAGCATTGGACAAACGCCCAATAGATTTACTTATTCCATATACAGAGTTTAAGAAATATATTACTGTTTTTTTACGTTCTAAATGGCAGTTGCGCTGGAACGAAGCTATTTTTAATAAATTACATGAAATTAAGCCCGTTCTAGGCAAAACTAAAGGTGCTATTAGAATTAACCGTAGAGAAGAGTCTGTTTTAACCCGTATAAGAATAGGACATAGTCATTTGACGCACTGTTATCTGCTTAAAGGTGAAGATCAACCGGAATGTATTGGTTGTCAAAGGGCTTTGACTATTAAACATATTTTAATTGAGTGTATCGATTTTGATATTATACCAACTCAATATTTTAATGTACAAGATTTACATAGTATTACGTTATTTGATACTGTAGATACTTCTGTGATAGTATCGTTTTTAACTCACATAGGACTTTATAATCAGTTTTAAGGGCAGAGCTTTTGTTTATTTATGTCATTGACTTATTTATCAAGAACTGCAAAACATCATACTGATAAAGTCTTTTAATCAAATTATACATATTTATTATATTTGATTGGTATTATATAAATGCTGTTGTTAAATTCTTGTGTTATCTACATATTGTATTAATATTTACATTTTGTTTCTAGTCAATATAACGTTTTTGTTTTTACTATTTTGGCACTGAATGACCTCATTGTGTCGATGTGCCGTAAAGAAACCATTCATTCATTCATTCATTTTTAGCTTGTATAATTGCATATTTAAATTGAGGTTAGACTGTAGCATATCACTAGACCTCATACCCTTTAGGTGGACCTCATACCCTTTAGGTGGACCTCATACCCTTTAGGTGGACTAAAAATATGTTTGTAATATTTTTGGTAAGGCAAGATCTGGTAGGAAAAGGAGGAGTTCCTCGCGCTCATCTCGGTTCGTTCCCCTCGACTGGGCTGACAGGGTTGAGGCTGATGATAACCAGAATGATGACCCACGTGATGAACCTATGCTGACAGCTGGGGAGAAGGATGGGAACACTGCACTTGTAAATATCCGCACTGACACTGTTGAAACTGGGACTGTGATGGGTGATGGGCTGGGTGGCATGGGAAATCCTACGCCCAACCCAATCCCTGATGAGCAAAATGAGCAAAATCCGACCCCGGCAGGGATGGACATAGAGGTCAGCATGCGAGAAATGATGGACCTCCTTAATGAGAAATCGGAATCTTTCGCTCAGTTGAAGCAGCATGAGAAGGTGAAGGATGATAGGATAAAGGTACTGGAGGAGGCAAATGATGATTTAAAGAGGAAGGTAAATACCTTGGAATTCTCAGCTAGGCATGACAAGGTCAAGCTGACGAGAGCATCTAACAAGATCGAGGAGCAGAAAAAGACTATCCTTGCCAACAATGAGACCATTGCCAGATTGGAGGCTAAGAGTAGGGACCACCTCCGTCGCATTGATGGATGGTTGAGGCTACAGTGGTGCCCTCTACTTCTACCTCTGTGGTATCGGTGCCTCGTCCCCATCTACCGGTCAAGGACACTATATTGTTTGTATCTGATACTGTATATGCTAGCCTTATAAATTTCAAACCAAATCATGTAGTGTATGAATGGGTCATCGATGAAAATATAAACGATATAACTGATATGATGTATGCTTTCAAAGACATGACTTTTAGGTCATCTCTGAGGTCATATGCTGCCATTGTTGTATGTCTAGGGCTGAGTCAGGTTCAAGAAATGATCTATGGTAAGGACATCCTTGGCGGTGTAAAATCGATCACATACAAACTTGCAAAAATGGCTGATTGTCCTATTTATGTATGTCAAATTCCTCCAATATCGACCATATGTGACTCTAGAATTGTAAACTCTCACACCATTTTCAATCACTATGTAGCCAGGTGGGGGGGCGAAACTGGGTGAGGGGCAAATAAAGGTTGTGAACACCCCTGACTCCATCACTGATTTTGCCTCGACGGCAGTAGTGACATCTGCTAGTGATCATACGCTGCTCGATCATGCGGCTAGAGACCTGATGAAACACCTCTGTAAAGTAGTTGTGCCAAATAGGCAGGCGCACAAAGGTGACCCGGCTGAATTATGGAGTGATGATGAGTCGCCGGTAAACCTTGATGATGACGATGATCATGTTAGACATGTAGATTCGGTGGAAACTGATACTTCTGGTAAAAATGTGTACAATGTCAAGTTAGATTTTAACGATAAAGACTATGATGATGAAGAGATCAGCACGATCATACCTAGAAACACCTCCGCCAAACTAATAGGTAAGGGGGGTAAGAACATCAATAAGATTTCGAAATCAACCAACACATCACTGAAAAAAATCAAGGGTGAAGAGAGTGATAAGATCGATCAAGTTCTTGTCAAGGGTACTCCTATTGGAATAGCAAGAGCACTTGTAGAAATTAGAAATGTCATTCGTGAGTACAAAGCAGAAAAAAATGAGATGAGGAAAGATGTATGTATTTTTTACCGATATGGAAATTGTAAAAAGGGTAACAAATGTGAGTTTGCTTATGTTGAGCAGCATGAGGAAAGGGCATCTGGCAACAGACACCCCAGGGACCCTAGGTTAGCTACCCCTAGAAGTCCCAGTAGGGCCAGCTATGCTAAAAAACTCAAGAGATTTTTACGGGAGTATAGTGGACAGATTGTTAGTAGTATTAAGTGTGATACTTGTAAGTTCAAATCGGCTATGAAAAACATACAACTTGATAACCTATTGTACAGAAATATGACGACTTGTGGGAAAAACAATAAAAATGAAAATTCAAACCTATTTTTGTGCTGGTTGTCCATGATTTATATCTGTGAACCATGTATCTGCAAAAAAGAAGATAACATAAAGTTATTATTCTGTCTTAAAAAATCTGCTTTGAGTATGTCAATATATAAACGTAAATTCATATCAACTACAATGAACACTAAACAAAAGTTTAACAAATACCTTATCTCTGGACATGAATGTACTATAAATATCTGTCCACGCAATACGCATCAAAAAAGCAAATTAACTGCATCTAAATCGCATCTTGAAAATAAAATAAACAAAAGCAAAGTGAACCATTATTACGAATTTACTACGTCAACAAATAGTTGTACTACGAGTCCACACATTTACTACGATCTGCCTATAAATAGCTCTCGTGGTTCTAAAAATAACACGCGAGGGGATTATGATGGCAGTTTTTTACATGATCTCAATGAGATCAAACTTAATGATCAGCCCATTGATGATATAAATAGATCGAGGCACTGCGAATCAAGAAACTATGTTTATACACGTGATCAACTATGCTCTGCCCTTGCAGGCAGACCAACGATATTGTATGTCACCGGAAATTCGGTTTTGAGGAAAGCTGACCACAAATCCACAACATATAATAATGGAAACATAACTTACAGCGATAAAACGGATATGCAAGCACCTGAAAGACATAATCCAACATCACTAATTAGAAATAAATACAAGAAAAATCGAATCGATGGAGGTATGGCCTCGCCCACCCCCACTATGATTCGTCGTTCTGCCGAGATCAAGAATTATGGGATGGGAAAACCTCCATTCATGATTCCACCGGGGTCAAGGTCAAATGAGGTGGGAACTCCCTCAATATCTGATCTTAATGAAACATCAAACATATATGCAACTCAAAAAAGGCAAAAGACAGCTCTCTGTACTGATGGTGTAAATAGAAAAATGAACTTAAACAAAACACATAAAGATCTAACTATTGCTGTATCCAATGCACAAAGTTTGGGAAATAAAACTGATCATGTTAATCAATATATATTTGAGAATGGAATTGATATCTTTTTCATCACTGAAACTTGGATTAATATAACAAATGAGGATATGATACTATCAGAATTAAAAACTAATAACTATGAGGTGGAACATGTCCCTAGGCCCCTGAGGTCGGGTGGAGGTTTAGCTGCTGTATACAAGAAGGAACTGGATGTCAAGAAAATAAAAGATACTCACAACATATCTACTTTTGAACTCATGGAAATTAAAATTACTACCAATAACAAGTCATGTACATTTATTACTATATATAGAGCTGAACCGTCAGGGAAAAACAGATATACCTACTCACAGTTCTTTGATGAATTTTCTGATATTTTGTCCTACTACAGTATATATAATCATGAGGTTATATTTATTGGCGATTATAATTTTCATCAAAATAAACCAGACATGCCAAATGTGATTAAATTCAATGATATACTAGATTCATTCAATCTTATAAATCATGTTAAAGAACCAACTCATATCTTAGGTAATACACTTGATTTATTGATCTCAGATGTTCACAGTAATATCATAAATTGGCACCTTGTGGATGAAAAATTATCTGATCACGATATAATAAAGATACAATTAAATATGCGAACAAAAACCAAAAACACGAAAAAAATCATTTATAGGAATTTTAAGAAATTAAACATACAGAGTTTTAAAACCGACATTGAAAATAAATTTTGTACAGACAAATCATATTGTGAGGATGATCTTGATGAGCTGCTAAGCAAATACAATAAATTAACAGTGGTTCTTGATAAACATGCTCCATTAGTTGAAAGGACCATCAATGTTAGGAAACCGGCTCCATGGGTTGGAGATGAGATCCGCCCTAAAAAGAGGAAAAGAAGAAAATTAGAGAGGAAACCTAAAAAGTCCGGCCTGATATCTGACAAAATTCAATTTCAAATACAACGTAATAAATACAACAACATGATGAAATCTGCTAGGAGCAACTATTTTTCTAACAAAATTGATATGAATAAATCTGATCCGAAAAAACTTTTTAAAATATTAAATAAACTACTTCACACAAAGGAAGAAACTCCCTTTCCAATATGTAGGGACAAAAAGGAATTGTCAACTGAATTTAATATTTTTTTCTTACAAAAGGTTCAGGTGAGGGAAGCAGCAACGAAGTCATGTGAACTTGATCCCATACCCACTTGGCTGTTAAATGAGTGCCTTGGGAATTTATTACCATTAATTAGGGAAATTATAAATAAATCGATTACACTTGGAAACATGCCTGACAGTTTGAAGGAGGCAATAATCAGACCACTAATCAAAAAACTAGGCCTAGAGCTGATCAAGAAAAATTATAGACCTGTATCTAATCTAGCCTATCTCTCAAAATTAATTGAGAGGGCTGTAGCTAAACAATTTGTGGGACATCTGGTTCTAAATGGTATTCAGAGCATGTTTCAGTCAGCTTACAGGGAATTTCATAGTACGGAAACTGCACTCTTGAAGGTCCAAAATGACATGCTGACAGATATCGATAATGGAAAAACGGTGATGCTTATATAACTAGACTTGTCGGCGGCCTTTGACACCATTGATCATGATATATTACTAAATAGGTTGGAAAAAAGATGTGGTATTGGAGGTATGGCATTGAAATGGTTCAGATCCTATTTATAAGATAGGAAGCAATGTGTCACGATAGATGGTAACAGATCTGAAAACAAGGAAATAAGATATGGTGTGCCCCAGGGCTCTGTTTTGGGACCCATTTTGTTCACTGCATATATGGAACCCCTGAGTGATTTAATTGATAAATATGGTCTAAGACACCATGTATACGCTGATGATACGCAAATTTACATCAGCCTAGACCCTAAGTCTAGATCTGAAATAAAAACATCTATGGAAGAAATTGAAAAATGTTTACAAGAAATAAAGGGTTTTTTACTTGCAAATAAGATGAAGCTAAATGATGGTAAGACTGAGATGCTGGTGTGTGGGAGAAAAAGGGATATTAAAAATAACAATGTCCCCCATGAAATCAAAGTTGGAGCTTCTCACATCCCTAGATCGAGTAAAGTTAGAGATCTAGGAGTCATCATAGATCAGGAGTTATCTATGAAACCGCAAAGTAGGAAAATATGTTAAAACGGATACTATCATCTTAAGAATCTTGCACGGATTAGAGGCTGTATAGATGGTAAAACCTCAAATACACTTGCACACGCTTTTATCACCTCTACACTGGATTATGGTAATTCTCTACTGGCAGGCATACCTAAATGTGAACTGGCAAGACTCCAAAAACTTCAAAATGCGGCTGCCAGGGTTGTAGGCAAATTAAGTAGGAGGGATCATATTACAAAAAAATTAATGGAATTACATTGGTTACCAGTTGAGGCCAGAATTGACTTTAAAATAGGCCTTATCACATGGAAAATACAAAATGGTAGAGCCCCGGAATACTTAAGCAACCTTTTGATAAGAAAAACAAGTGAAAAAAACCTTAGATCTACCTTTAAAAATGAATATATAATACCCAAAACAAATCTTAAAACGTATGGTGATAGGGCTTTTGCGGCATATGCTCCAAAGGTTTGGAATGCCCTACCTACAACTGTGAAAAATTGCAAGACTATAGACACTTTTAAAAAACATCTTAAGACTCATTTGTTCAAGGAACATTTTTTACGTAAGCGCCATGAGCAGACTTTGTCTGATATAGCGCTATAGAAATTTATTATTATTATTATTATTATTATTATTATTATTATTATTATTATTATTAATATATCTGTTTCACTGAAGCTTATGTCAGTCAAATGGCCACGACAGACATTCCAGGTTACAAGACATGCATTTGTACTTGAAGATCACAATCAGAAATAAATCAATAGCATTCAATTTTTTTTTTTGAGTTTCGAAAATTAGATTGGACCCATACTAGACTGTATCAGGGAAAAATGACACATGTTTTCATGGGTCCAGAATAAGTCACTAAGTGGTCCTTTTGTGCTATGTACGAATGTCTCACATGTTTTGACTCTACTAAGCTCAAACCAATCATGAAGCATCAAAATGTAAACAACCTGAATTGCATTAAATTAATCAAATTATGAAGGAAAAGGTCAAAGAGGAGATTATAATTTGTCATGTTCTTTTTTTTTTTCATCACATGTGCATACACCCATGCATATACTTTCTCTGCTCTGATTGACTAATCTTTTGTAGTTTTGTGCTATATTTGTTATCAATAATGTCCATTCTCCCTTCTTTGCATATGCCTGCCAAGCAATGTGGGCATCGTGGTCTATGTTTTGAGTAAAACTCCAAAGACCACCGCAAACAGTCTTGGTGGAAAATATGAAACATCCATCCATCCCTTGACGTGAATATATCGTTGTTCAAAGTCCTTCTTTTTCAATATGAGGATGGTCTCCAAAGACACCTGAAATTTCCCCACCGTATAGCAGCGGCATGACGGGCACTCATGAAAGTTGTTTTTGTCCAGGTCTTTTAACCAACTCATCGCACATTCTCTGTGGAAGACATGTGTGCCATCAAAGTACACAAGTGTCCCTTGCACCCAAATCATTCATGCAGGTAGTACACCCCTCAACCTCAAGGTGTCGTTGGCTCAAGAGGGATCTACTTGGTATCCTTTGACAGGAGCGATGGACTTGTCTGGTAGGATGAACCTTTAGAGGAAAAATACTTTCCAGAGATGGCCAGCGGCAAGAAAATGATAAACAGGAACCCATGTTGGGGATGAATGAGGATAAGTTCCAAAATCAGAATGAAGTTTCAGTGGAGCTAATTAAATATGCAGGCCACGGGCCGTGGCGCAGTTGGTTAGAGCGTCAGCTTATTAGCACCAGTTCCTCTGTGGTGATCCAAAGGTCGAGGGTTCGAACCCCGGCCGTGCCGAGATTGAACTGATAACACAATTTCCCACATGAGCTGAGGCCCGTGCCCAAAGGGTTAAATCTGTGACCGGGTGGGTTGTCATGTCAAGGACCTGCGACATGACAATTCAGTGAGGCAGCACTATATCTGCTACAAGTAGGTCTCATCACGAAATAACCGAAATAATGTTGAAAGTGATGTAAAACCCCAAACAAACAATAATTAAACATGCACAGCAAACTAGGGGTGCACATCTCATTAAGTATGCACGGCTCATTAGGTAAGCTCAGTTCTTTGAATAAATAAAGCTCATTGAATATTCATAGCTGGCTTATGAGAAAGGCACAGCGCATTAAGTAGACACAACATTTTATAACAATGTCATTGCAACAAAAGGAAATAGAACCAAAAAGGGAACTTCTATGATATCGAAAATTGTACTTTTAGCTTGTACATATCCTCTCTATTAGCTTGTACATATACTCTCTATTTCTAAGCATTGTCTAAACACAAATCAAAGAGAAAAGAGATAAAACAATATATAGAACTGTAGTGAACTCTAAACTGGCCATTATGGTTTGAGTTATCAGACCATATGCTATCTACATATTAAACACAAAGAAGTAACTTTAGTGTACTCTAAACTGGCACTCTCGGTATAAGTGATAAGACCACATACCATCTATTGATAATGTCTAAAGATCAATCAAAGTCATATAATGGCGCTCCTGCCCGCTTTTTGAAACAATCTCAAGCATGAAAATGTAAGCAAGAACCTGAAATCTGATATTAACTTACGTAAGTATGGTCTTCAAATCTGAGATCATCCGATTTTTTTAACAAGCTTGGGATTGATCTTACGTAAGTACAAAACAGCACTTCTTTTGTTTTGTTGAATTATTTTACATGTATATTTTAATCACGTTTAAGTAATGTTCCTATACCTTTTTTCACAAAAACTACTATTTCTTCTCAAAAATGCCATCATATTTTGCTCAAATCACTGAATAACTAGTTTGTTTACATTACCTCCGATATTTTACCCTTCTGAACTCGTTACAATGGGATCTAACAGGATTTACATTATAACGTCATGAGGCCACACGGAGCAGTTTGTAACCTTTTTTCCAGTGTTCTGGGTGCTTCTGTGATGTCATGGTGCAATATTGTTACATTTTAACCCATTTTAAGCTCCATAAATTTATTTTTGAATACACTTGCAGCCAAATTCATCTTTTTCAATTTTCGATGCAAAATGTAAGCAAGAAAAACTGCATCAAAGCAAGTTACAGACCATGTTTGACATCGAAGCACAAACTTGAAATGTAAGCAAGACATTCTTGCTTGAAAATGTTTCAAAAAACGGATTTAAGCATGACTTGAGATGTCTAAACACTGCTCAAAGTGATAAAAAATTGAGCCATAGAAGTAACTTTAATGAACTTCGAACTGGCACTCTAAGACCACAAACCATGTATTGATCATGTCTAAACATCATTCAAAGTGTTAAGAAATGGAACCATAGAAGTTTAGTGAACTCCAGATTGGCACTCTTTGTATAATTGATAAGACCACATACCATTGAATGAAGATGTCTTAACATCAATCAAAGTGTTAAGAAATAGAATCATAGAAGTAATTTTAGTGAACTCTAAACTGGCACTCTTTGTATAATAATTAATAAACCACATACAATCTATTGATCATGTCTAAACATCAATTAAAGTGTTAAGAAATAGAACCATAGAAGTAATTTTAGTGAACTCTAAACTGGCACTCTTCGTATAATTGATAAGACCACATACTATTGAATGAAGATGTCTTATCATCAATCAAGGTGTAGAGAAATAGAACCATAGATCTGAAGGAATTTTAGTGAACTCTAAACTGGCACTCTTTGTATAATAATTAATAAACCACATACAATCTATTGATCATGCCTAAACAATCAATCAAAGTGATAAGAAATAGAACCATATAGGGATCTTCTCAGAGCGCCCAACTAGCATCCATGGTATAAGTGATAAGACCACATGTCACCTAATGAGCATGTCTAAACACCACTCAAAGTGATGAGATAGAACCATAATGGGATCTTCTGATTGCTCCAAACTGGCACTCCTGGTGTAAGTGATAAGACCATATACCATCTCATGAGCATGTCTAAACCCCACTCTGTGTGATAAAAATAGAACAATATGGGGCACTTCAATGGACTCCAAAGTGGCTCTAATGGTATACACCATTGTCAATCTCATCTGGAAATAAGACACCAAGTGCCAGTTTCATGTGGTATGAACTTAAAATGTAAATGTCCGTTAGCCCAACTTAGGGTGAATAGTACCATTTCACACAAAAAGGTTGTGCTGAAACTGGTGTGCCGTGACTAGCGCCAGCTCGACATAGTGCTTCCACTAGCCCGAGGTAGCCTTTTAGATGAGACTTGCCACTTTTCGTATGCACAAAAGAGGGCCACTTAGTGACTTAGCCATGTTCTGCCATGTTCTGGACGCAGGAAAACATGTGTCATTTCCCCTCGATATGGTTTAGTGTGGGCCCGACCTAATTTTTGAAACTCAAAAAAAATAAAATTGAATTCATGTATGTGATGTATCATAATGTACTTATTTATGATCTCTGCAAGTGGGTCAATATAGGTGGTGAAGACTATTGGACACAGCACTAATCCATGATTTACACCATAATTAATATTTTCAGATATATTTTGTCAATAGTGACACATTGTTTTCTACAAGAAAAGTATAATCAGTAGGTTTCATGAAACAAACCTGGATGTTGACATTCCAACTGAAAAAAAGAAATGTTGACAAATATAAAATTAAGACCGAATATAGGCCCTAGTCTGTTGCAACTGGATTATGTAAATGTTTTCGCTTTTTATGCTTTACTCTAATTTGTTGTACCTACACATCTTAATTGCTTTTCCTACAATCTTGGAGGCCACAGGCAGTGGCGCAGTTGGTTAGAGTGCCAGCTTATTAGCACCAGTTCCTCTGTGGTGATGCAAAGGTCATGCCTAAAGGGTTAACCCATTGTCCTTGTAAATCTGTGACCGGGTGGGTTGGCATGTCAAGAACCTGCGACATGACAATTCAGTGAGGAAGCACTATATCTGCTACAAGTAGGTCTCATCACGAAATGACTGAAATAATGTTGAAAGTGATGTAAAACCCCAAACAAACAAATTACCTCCCTCCACAAGCATCGACCATTCCCGTTATTGATGGCCTCAGCCATCTAAAGGATTTGTAATGTCTTTTCTACCTTAATAATGTTCCATATAGCATAATGGCATTAAGCCCATGTTCACCTCATGATTTTGCCGGCTGTTGAAATGCACTGCTATTGGAGGTTTGTTTGTTCTTCCTTTCAACCAGTGTGTGTGTTCTTCCTTTCAACCAGTGTGGAAGTAACACTACCGGCACCCACCACGTCCTGTCCTCCACTAATATAACCAATTAGGGCACAGCTCCATTGTCCTCCACTAATATAAGCAATTAGGGCACGCATCCATTGTTTTGCCAACTGTGCTTGCGGGCCGGCTGTTCAATCATTTAGCAGGTGCAACCTATTTGCATGTGGTAAAACCACAAGGATCATAAATTAAACAAGAATAAGTAGACATATGTACAGATCATCCTGATAATAATCCACATTGTGTGCGTTTATCCAGTTTAAACGTTAAAACCTGATCCTTAACAAATAGCTGAGCAGTGGATGATATAACCAGACATCAATATTTGGACGTCATGAATATGATTACTGACTGTTTTACACCATATATGGATGCACACAGACGCATTAGTACTGTTATTAGAACAAAGCATTTACTTACTTAGTCATATAAATGGAGGACGGGAGGTTGTGGGTTCGATTCCAACAGCCAACTGTGTTCCTTCCACACTGGTTAAAAGCTCAAAAGACAATCCGATATGGCCGTTAGCTGTCTGCAAACCATATGATGGGTGAGTAAGATCTTGTGAGGTATTTTTTTCCAGTATATTTTTGTCTGAATAAATAAATGTGGACATTTCGCTTCATGGTTTTTTGTTTGTTTGTTTGTATGTTTGTCTGGGGTTTTACATCACTTTCAACATTATTTCAATCATTTTGTGAAAAGACCTACTTGTAGCAGATATAGTGCTGCCTCACTGAATTGTCATGTCGCAGGTACTTGACATGACAACCCACCCAGTCACAGATTTACAAGAACAACGGGTCAACCATTTTGGCCCAGGCCTCAGCTCAAGTTTTTCATGAATTCAATCTCAGCATGACCGGGGATCGAACCCACAACCTTTGGATCACCATAGAGGAACTGGTGCTAATATGCTGGCACTCTAACCAACTGCACCACGGTCCGGGTGCAGGAGAGGGCCTATTCATGTGAAATGTAATTATAATAAAGATGTAATAGTAGAGGTAGATATATTGTATTTGATTTAACTTTTAGTGAACAAAGTTAGAGATATATCAAATATGTAACTCTCAATGACAAGAGAGGAAATTATCTGTTAAAATTAGATAATTTTAGTGAAGATATTGAATTCAGAACCTGATGAGAAAAAATGCAGTTAGGTAACAATAAAAGTCATATCAGTTATATTTTGAGCTAACAATGGGGCAACTTCAGATTGGGACATTGCAAATAGCTAATAGTGAAATAGCTTGTTTCTATTCAGTTTCGTGGCCACGCGTCATTTAAACATACTGATCAACTAAACTCGTCCCACAATCTCTATAAACTTACCTCTGTGATTTAATGAAAGCTTTAATTATCATGTCGTAGGTCCCTGACATGACAACCCACGCAGTCACAGATCTACAAGGACAGCAGATCAATCCTCAGTGCATGGACCTCAGCTCATAATAATTTGTAACCAGGATGCAATCCCGGCAAAGCTGGCAATCAAACCCAAAACCTTGTGATAATTGCAAAGGAACTGGAATTAATAAGCTTGCGCTCGTTTCCACTGCGCAAAAAGCCCCCGTGGGTGCAGGCAGTCACAAAAACTGAAATATATTGATATCATTGTTTCACTGTGAGATTAAATACCTTTTGATCTTTAAAATATATACTGTTATGTTTTCAAAATAATGAACTATATAAACCTCGAAATATAAACTGAAGAAATAAAGATTTTATTGGTTTTACCACTGGCAGGCTTTCAACATGCCTTTAACTCTTGATTTCTAATTCACTTTGGTTCTAGCAATTTCATAAATGATTCATATGCCACACAGCAAAGCGACTAATCTTTAATGCGTAATATCTCTATACAATGCCTTCATTTTTTTCATTCAAGTTTGATATGTTTTATCTTTAAAGAATAAAATGATTGTTATTTTTGGCAAAAAAAAATAAAAGTTCAACTTTAGCCATAAACTGATACTTCAGGATTATAAAGCATGTTTGATTACTTTGTAACAAAACAATATTACAATTTAAAAGGATTAGCATACTATCTGTCACTCTATTCATTATAAAAACAGCATTGCTGATTGCGTGAGACCAGGTCTATTTTTAATGTTTACACCACAGGAGAAGGAACACTTTAAAGACATGTTCACAAAATATGGATGAACATTTCAAATATCATTGATACAAACAAAAGCAAGACATGAAAAACAGATTTTGAGATAACACTTCCATATAAATCCTAACATTGTTTTACAAAAAAAAGCTTTGAAAAAATTAAATAGACAGGCAACTCAATATAATTTACACAAATTTCATATAAAAAGAGCTAAAGCCTGTTATATTATTAAAATAAGCAAAATAAAAAGTTGGAAAGATTACTTTTCCAAATTAAATACACATTCACCAATTAAAAAATGCTGGGATATGGTGCGTAAAATTACTGGGAAGGGATTTGTTTGTTTGTTTTTTTGGGGTTTTACATCACTTTCAACATTATTTCAGTCATTTTGTGATGAGACCTACTTGTAACAGATATAGTGCTGCCTCACTGAATTGTCATGTCGCAGGTCCTTGACATGACAACCCACCCGGTCACAGATTTACAAGGACAACAGGTTTATCCTTTAGGCACGGACCTCAGCTCATGTGGGAAATTGTATCATGAGTTCAATCCCGGCACAGCCGGGGTCGAACCCACAACCTTTGGATCACCACAGAGGAACTGGTGCTAAGAAGCTGGCGCTCTAACCAACTGCGCGTAGACCCGTGGCACTGGAAAGGGAGGTGGACCAAGGATCAAACATCTAAATCATAATGGCCAGTTAATTACAAATCCCACTGAAATAGGTAACAAAATAGGTCAAACCATTTCTAAGAGTTCCTCATCTGATAATTATTCTACAAAATTCCAACAAATAAAAAATAAAAAGGAAAGAAACCAACTAAATTTTATATCTCATTACTTGGAACAATATAATAAATAATTTACAATCGAAGATTTAAAACTTGCTTTGGATAAGTCTCATGATACCGCTCCTGGGTCTGATGAAATCCACTACCAAATTTTTAAACACCTCCCTGACTAATCACTTGGACATCTTTTAGATATTTTTAATAAAATTTGGGAAGGTGGTGATTTTCCTCCTTCATGGAGTGAAGCCACTCTCATTCCTATTCCTAAACTTGGCAAAGACTCATCAGATTCAAATAATTATCGTCCCATTGCTTTAACAAGTTGTATTTGTAAAACTATGGAATGACTGATTAACAAGCGTTTAGTTTGGTTTTTAGGAACTGCAGCTTTTATTTCAGTTGCACAGAGTGGCTTTAGAAAAACTCAAAGTACTATTGACCATCTAGGACGTTTAGAAACATTTATACGAGAGGGTTTTTTAAAAGGCGAGCATGTGGTTAGTATATTTTTGATTTAAAGAAGGCATACAAGACCACATGGAAGTTTTCTTTGATTTGGAGAAAGCATATGATACTATGTGGAAATATGAGATAATGAGTGATTTATATGATATGGGATTAAGGGGTCGTTTACCCCTTTTTATTCAAAAGTTTCTTCAAATAGACAATTCAGGGTCCGAGTTGGTTCATCACTTTCTGATGCATTTGATCAGGAAATGGGTGTTCAACAGGGAAGTATATTATCTGTTACCCTATTTATTATAAAAATCAACAGCATAGTAAATTGTTTAAGACCTGGAACAGATTGTTCATTATTTGGTGATGATTTTAATTTTTGTTACAGGTCCACAAGCATGCATACCATAGAAAGACAGCTACAACAACATCTTAATAAAATTCAAGAATGGGCTGACAATAACGGATTTAAGTTCTCTTTAAAGAAAACTGTGTGTATGCACTTTTGTCAAAAATGGAAGGTTCACTCAGATCCTGATCTTTATGTAGGCCAAATTTGGATACCTGTTGTTAAAGAAGCCAAGTTTCTTGGACTTATTTTTGACAAAAAATTATCTTTTATACCTCACATAAAATACGTTAAAAAGAAATGCCAGAAGGCATTAGATTTATTACGGGTTTTTGCCCATACCGATTGCCTGCAGATAGCTTGGCAGTTGAGGCAGATGAACTGCCTCTTGATTTAAGAAGAGAAAAGCTTGCCCTTCAGTATGCTGCAAAAATTGCAGCTTGTCCAGACAATCCTGCCCATCATACTATATTTAATCCAGATTTTGTTGACCTTTTTGAAAGTAAACCAAATACAATTCCAATTTTTGGCATTCGCATCAAAGATTCTTTACAATCTTTAAATTTAAATCCAAATCAAATAGCTAAATTTCAATATCCAGAAACACCTCCATGGACCTACAAAACTTTAAATATTAATGTAGCCATGTCAGAATTGAAGAAATATTCAACAGATCTATCCCTTTATATAAATAGATATAAAGAAATTAAATATATTTTCACTGGATATCAGTGCATATACACTGATGGATTATTTGATGATGACTAGGCTGCTGCAGCTGTTGTTAAGGGCAATCATATTTATTCAGAATGTCTGCCAAATAAATCGTCCATTTATTCAGCTGAACTACATGCTATATACCTAGCTTTAGATCATGTGGAGACTTATCCACATCGAACATTTTTAATATTTTGTGATTCTTTGTCTTGTTTACAAGCATTGAAAGCAAAAGATTGGAAAAATCCTTTGATCTACAAAATCCTTGAACGGCATCACAAATTCTGTACTGGGGAAAATAAAGAAATTCGTTTTTATTGGATTCTGAGGCATATTGGAATCATTGGAGATGAGTCTGCTGACCAAGCTGCCAAAGCAGCATTGGATAAGCGCCCAATAAATATGCTATTTTTAATAAACTACATGAAATTAAGCCTGTTCTAGGTAAAACCAAAGGTGCTTGTAGGATTAACCAAAGAGAAGAGTCTGTTTTAACGCATATAAGAATAGGACATAGTCATTTGACTCATTGCTATTTTCTTAAAGGCGAAGATCAATACGGTGTATTGGATGTCAAAGAGCTATGACTGTTAAACATATTTAAATTGAATGTGTCAATTTTTATATAATTAGGACTCGATATTATAATGTGCAGAATTTACATTCATTATTTGATACTGTAGATACTTCTGTGAAAGTATCATTTTAAAACCAAATTGGACTTAATAACCAATTTTAAGTGTGGAGCTCTTGTTTACTTAGGTCATTGACCTATTTATCAAGAACCATGAAACATCAAACTGTATTTAAAGTCTTAAATTTAATCTATTTATGCAAATTTATTATGTCTACAACTGATATATTGAAAAGATTTTGTTGATATTTTGTGTTGGTAAGATTATTTCCATAATTATGATATTGATTTTAAAAATGTTTATGTTCTTACCATTTTTAGGCACTGAATAACCTTAGTGGTTGATGTGCCTCTAAACAACCATTCATTAATTCATTCCAGTTCACATTTAGGCATACCAGCCAGTAGCGAATTACCATAGTCCAGTGTCGAACTGACAAATGCTTGTGCTAGTGTGTTTGCTGTATTCTCATCCAAACAGCCTCTTATTTTTGATAGATTTTTTACCTGAAGGTAACCATTTTTACACACTTTCTTAATTTCTTTTATTCATAGATAGTTCCTGATCTAAGATTACTCCCAGATCCTTTACTTTGCAGGATCTGGGAATTTCAGAGTTTCCCACTGTGATTTTTTCTGGAATGAGTTTATTTTTTAAATTTGAGTTTTTTTGCACAAATAAGCACTTCAGTCTTACCATCGTTAATTTTCATTTTATTATTTAACTAGTAATTAGCACCAGTTCCTCTGTAGGTTTGATCCCCGGCCATCCCGTGATTGAACTCATGACACAATTTCCCATGAGCTAAGGCCTGTGCCTATAGGGTTAACCCGTTGTCATTGTGAAACTGACCAGGTGGGTTTTCATGTCAAGGACCTGCGACATGACAATTCAGTGAGGCAGCACTATATCTGCTACAAGTAGGTCTCATTACGAAATGACTGAAATAATGTTGAAAGTGATGTAAAAACCCAAACAAACAAACAAACTTATTTTTCTTCCATTTCTTTTGTAGATTTCTGCATCCCTTCAGCAGACTACGGATCCAGGCTGATGTAAAGCTGCATATCATCTGTATAGACATAATGTCTCAAACCATACTGCCCAATTACATCTGTCAGAAGTTCCACATATGTTGTGAACAGGATTGGGCTGAGAACGGAACCCTGTGGCACACCATAATTAATATTCATATTTTCAGATATTTTTCCCTCAATCGTAACAAACTGTTTTCTGTTTGATAGATATGATTTGAACCATTTAAGTCCAGTACCTCCAACACCACATCATTTTTCAAGTCTGTAAAAGGCAATCATTTATTCTGAATGTTTGCAAGTCATCAATTTATTCAGCAGAACTTCATGCACTATATCCAGCATTTAGATCATGTAGAGACATCTCCAGGTCATGCTTTTTTGGGCCATGGGCCGTGGCGCAGTTGGTAAGAGTGCCAGCTTATTAGCACCAGTTCCTCTGTGGTGATCCAAAGGTAGTGGGTTCGAACCCCGGCCATGCAGGCATTGAACTCATGATACAATTTCCCATATGAGCTGAGGCCTGTGCCTTAAGGGTTAACCCGTTGTCCTTGTAAATCTGTGACCGGGTGGGTTGTCATGTCAAGGACCTGCGACATGACAATTCAGTGCGGCAGCACTATATCTGCTACAAGTAGGTCTCATCACAAAATGACTGAAATAATGTTGAAAGTGATGTAAAACCCCAAACAAACAAACAAACAAACATGCTTTTTTGATATTTTCTGACTCTTTATCTTCTTACAAGCTTTAAAAGCAAGGGATTGGAAACATCCTTTTATTTACAAAATCCTGGAACGATATCATAAACTCTGTACTCAGGATGATAAAGATATTCATTTTTACTGGATTCCCAGCCACCTTGGTATTCGGGGAAATGAGGCTGCTGACCAAGCTGCCAAAGCAGCATTGGAAAAACTTCAATTGATATGGTTATTCCCTATACAGGGTTTAAGAAGCACATTACAACCTTTGTTTGTTCTAAATGGCAATTGCAATGGGATGAAGCTGTTTTTAATAAATTACATGAAATTAAGCCTGTTCTTGGAAAATCTAAAGGTGCTTCTAGAAAGAAATCAGTTTTAAGTCGTATTAGGATAGTACATAGTCATTTGATGCATTGCTATCATAAAGGCGAAGATCAGCCTGAATGTATTGGTTGTCATAGGGCTTTGACTATTAAACATATTTTAATTGAGTGTATCGATTTTGATATAAGAACTCAATATTTTAATGTGCAAGGTTTACATATGTTATTTGATACTGTAGATACTTCTGTGATAGTATCGTTTTTAACTCACATAGGACTTTATAATCAGTTTCTAGGGCAGAGCTTTTGTTTACTTATGTCATTGACTTATTTATCAAGAACTGCAAAACATCATACTGAAAAAAGTCTTTTAAACAAATTATACATATTTATTATATTTGATTGATGTTGTATAAATGCTGTTTACATTCTTGTGTTATCTACATATTGTATTAACATTTACATTTTGTTTCTAGTCAATATTACATTTCTGTTTTTACTGTTTTGGCACTGAATGACCTCATTGTGTTGATGTGCCATAAAGAAACCATTCATTCATTTCGAAATAAACCAAATACAATACCGACTTTTGGTATTCGCATCAAAGTATCTTTACAATCTTTAAATATATATCCAAACCAAATAACTACATTTCAATATCCAGAAACACCTCCATGGACCTATGCAACTTTAAATAGTAATGTAACCATGTAAGAATTAAAGAAATGCTCAACAGATTCATCCCTTTATATATTAAATAGATATAAAGAAATTAAATCTATTTTCACTGGATATCAGTGTATCATACACTGGTGGATCATTTGACGATGAGAAGGCTGCTGCAGCTGCTGTTAAGGGCAGTCATATTTATTCAGAATGTCTGCCAAAGAAACCGTCGATTTTTTCTGCAGAATACATGCTTTGTACCTTACTTTGGATCATGTGGAGACAACAGACATTTCTAATATTTTCTGATTCTTTGTCTTGTTTACAAGCATTGAAAGTAAAGGATTATCTACAAAATTCTTGAACGGTATCATAGACTCTGTACAGAGGAAAACAAAGATTTTTTTTACTGGATCCCCAGTCACATTAGAATCCATGGAAATTAAGCTGCTGACCAAGCTGCCCAAGTAGCATTCTATAAACGCCCAATAAATATGCTCATTCTTTATACAGAGTGAGTTTAAGAAATATATTATTATAATAGTAACAATTAGTAACTGTGATAGTATCATTTTTAAACCAAATAAGACTCGATAACCAATTTTAAGGGTGGAGCTCTTGTTTACTTAGGTCATTGACCTATTTATCAAGAACCACAGAACATCAAATGGTATTCAAGTCTTTTTAATGATTTATACATATATCTCAAAATTCTGTGATGTAAGGATTGTTTATACATTATATTGTTGCACATTATTATCTAGTCAATATGTCTATGTTTTTACCATTTTTAGGCACTGAATGACCTCATTGGTTGATGTGCCTTTAAACAACCATTCATTCATTCATTCACCCTATCCTCATATGGCTACTACACGACCTCTTGGATGACCTCTTGCCCGTCATTACTGCTATCATAAACAAGTCATTGTCTGATGCAGGAGTACCAACTAAAATGAAAATTGCCATTAATGCACCTCTTTGGAAAAAAATAGGTCTGGAACTTACTGATAAGAATTACATACCTGTCTCAAACCTGAGCTACATCTCCAAACTTACTGAGAGAGCAGTCGCTGATCAACTAGTTCCTTATCTTGTAAGGAAAGGACTTGTGGATAAATTCCAATCAGCCTACAAGGAACAATGTTGCACAGAAACTGCCTTACGGAGGTTGCAAAATGACATCCTGCATGATCTTTACAACAAAAAGTCAATAATTTAAACATTAACTCATGCTTTTGTTACATCTTCCCTAGACTACGGAAATTGTCGCCTTGCTGGTCTTCCACAATAAGATATTAGACAGTTGAAATATCTGCAGAACTCTGAAGCACATTTAGTGGGAAAGATGTGTTAGTTTCTCAGAAATGAACATGATGACAGTCCGGGTTTGTTTTTGACCCTTGGGAATCTCAAAACTGATAATTGTCCACCCAGTTGAGACAGAATTACAGCACTCATTTCATATAGTGCTATATAGGTGGCCTAGTTTCACTGCATGAATGAATACGAAATCAATTACATTACATTACAGTAAATGAGCTGATAATGTCAATGAGCCACACACAACATAGTTCTGCACTTATTACCATGTTTTCACTGCTTTGCTTTAAAGATAAAGTTTACAAACCCCATCTATCTGCAGTTGATAAATATGAGATAAAGACAAGAATATGGGTTGGTGCACAGACAAAGCTCAATACACAATGGTGTTAAATGTGAAACATGGAATGGAGATGGCCTTATTCAATAGATGGCCTCATGATATTGAGGTTCAATGACTGATAGAAATTAACAAAAAGTTCAATGACCGACAGAAATTGACAAACATCTAAAAGGCATTGGTCCAATGACGTTGTCCCATATCACGCTGTATGGCACAGCGCCACATATTTTTAATATGTTGATAATTGAATATCGTTGGAAATGATGGAAACCCCATAAAGTTCTCTCTCTCTTTGATGTTAAGTAATATGATTGGTAATAACATTTGAGTATTTTGTTAAGACCAAAACGCTTTTTACTTGGGCTTATCCATTGCAGTTTAATGGTGTTAACGCCCTTTTCATATCTTCCACTGCTTTGTTTACATGCCATGTTAAAAGATGTTCTACTTTATCTTAGTCATATTAAGTCACGTACACTGCAATAAACACATAAGGTCGATCAACTAATCTTTATCATGAGGAGGCGTAGTATATGGTTACTTTATCAAAATTATTAATTCATATACTACAATAAAAATTATATATCCATATACTACGATAAAAATTCACATATTACAATAAAAATCTTACTGTTATGAATTGATAAGCAAGATATTAATAATCTTTTTAATGTTGTTTTCATTGTTCTCAAACGTTTCAGCAAATATGGCCCACGTTTTTCTTTTCTTTTTTTTGGGGGGGGGCGGTTCAAAATTGATATATTCTATACTTCAAAAAGATATCACGTTTAATACACATAAGTTGTGTTTCGATGCACACCCCATAAACTGTAATGACACATAACTTTGACCAGATCGGGTCACTCATGCAGTTCTCATTGGACAGTTTAAAACGTGTCTGTTTGCATAGCTATTATGCAGAGATTTTTGATGAGGACAACATCGTTCTGAACCAACATAGACTCATCATTGATAACTGGATTTTACTCTATATTTGAGTCTTTTGAAGTGTTTTACTAAGAAGTCAGCACATTGAAAAAGCCACAAGTCCCATTGAGAGCTTTTCTTGATGGTACTTTTGTGATAACTTTTTGAGATGAGGTTCATGATCGCATGGGGCCCCCAATGGTTACTTATTACGCGATTCCCGCTTTTAGGATGATTGAATCCTCGGATATGTAATGAATTTTTGGATTGCATGGCTTTCCCGTAACCTGTTGACATTTTCAATATTTTGCAAATTACCTTTTTGATTCCATGATCCCTGGAGTTAAAGTTGTTAGTGATTTATAACTCTGATGAATTTATCAGGGAATATGCGTCTCACACAGCCTCGGTATAAGCAAACACGTAATTGGTTTTGGGCCAAATACACTGACATGGACTATTGCTTCCATGGCTGTTGCAATGATGTCAAGCGTACCACGCCTGGATCTTCTTTACATTTTTTTTGACAATTGACAGCTGATGTTGTTTATCGGTGGCCAAGTACATTCACCAGGGGTTCGTTAACCTGTGCTGCAGTGCATGATGGTTGTGACACTTCAGCAGTAACCGAGGAGATGTTTGGTTGACAGTAGTCACTCACAAGGTTCCATCCACTCACAAAGCTTACAACGTACTTCCCTACTGCCACTATTAATACCACAAAGAGGTAAGAGGTAACTTTACATCATTATCATTAGTATCAATATCTCAGGAATGCTGATTTTCACAGGTGTCAAGAAATTACTTGAATGACTCAGATTTCTATCATAATCATTATATTTAGGTGTGATGTTTTCAATGCGTCTTATAACCTGTTCTATAGCACTTGCTATATGACACAATGTTGATATTTATGATCAAAGCATATAGCTTTAATTCACCGATAGTTAGGCAAGCTTATTAGCACCAGCTATATCTGTCACATGTTGGTCTCATCATGAAATGACTGGCATTTTGTTAACCGTGATATAAACCACAAACCAAAACAAATACATCCAATTCTCACTGCTTGAGTTTCAAGATTTGTGATCACCAGGTGTCTCTTGTGTCATGGGATAGAACTCTGGATATCTGATAATATTGCTACTACTCTACACACTGATTGGGGATGATGCGTAAAGGATCTCGAGTGTCATCTATACTGTGCAAGCTCTGAGTGCCCCCGAGACACAAGTGGAGTAGCCAATGCAATACAAAAAAATCAGTTTGTGAGTCTTAAGAAGAGAAAGACTGCTATGGGTGCAATAAACTGGTTGAAATTAAATGAGATGTAAATAAAAAAATTTTACTACTACTAGCCAAGCCTGCACGTCTGTAAAGTTCCCTAATGCGTGATAGATTTTAGCACGTCACGTGGCAGCATGACCCGTCCAAATAGTGAGAATTATAATGCAATTTATCAGTTCAAGTGGTGTCACAAAGAGGGCAAGTATGGCATGTACCAATGCCCATCAAGGGCTTACACTCCGATGAACATTCAGGATAATATAGGACACAAGTCACACTCCAATTATACATACATATATATATACATATATATATACATACATATATATATATATATATATATGTATATATATATATATATATATATATATATATATATATATATATATATATATATGTATGTATATATATATATATATATATATATATATATATATGTATATTTAGGCAGTTATGTATATATTCAATGAATGGGTTATGTTCTCTATATATATATGACAGATGATAAAATTATTATTCTGGTGGCTGCATAGCTCAAGATTTTTGACACACACACTGCACTTTTATTGATATTCAAAGATCATACTCTTAAAATGTGCAGAATCCGACTTTTCCATATCTATTGAGCAGATGGCCTTCAAAATTATCTGTGACTAGTCTTATCTAATTTAAACAACCATACTTAATTCTTTATTTGAGACCCCCAGAGAGGAAGATTCACAAACACACATAGATTCAAGCACTAGCCAGATTGCAAGTTAAAATCTGTGAGAATCGAAGTTTAAAAGCTTTTGGGTAATTTATACCGATTTAACAATAAGTAGTAGCCTATTGTTGTGGGAGGTAGGTAAAACAATTTGGTATTGTGATCTTAGAAAGCTTTGACGTGTATGATAAAATGGAAAGATTGAATTTATGTGGTAAGCATATGCCTCAACTTCAATATAGTGCAAATTTCAAGGTGATATGGTGTTCCGTAGGTATATATCAGTGATATAGTATATTTCTCGATTGTATGACAGGACAAGCTTTTACCTTTGGAAGCAACAGACAAGGCGCACTCTGATTATTTCAAGATAAAATAACCTGGGTTAGATTACAGTTTACTGTGGTATATTGACATACCAGTGAGCGCATTGAGGACAGGACTCCTTGCCTGAAAAGGAGTACATCGTCATGGCCCAATTAATGGCCAATGAGAGAGAGCCTAGACGTCACCGTCAAGGGTCGCTAAGGGTCAACAACCTTTAGATTAAACCCACTTTTGATTTCATATAAATATTCTTAGATAAGAAAACATTTTGCAATAAATTCAGAAAGATCTTCAATGATAAGAATTGACTAGTGAACTTATATACGATAATGCAGCAACTGTGAATATCGGCTTGAGGTTTCATTTTACAAGAGACCCAACAAGAACACTTAGAATATATTGGCTTATTTTAATTATGGTCTTGGTTTATAGCCGCCATTTCTGTTCCCCTGATGTCCCATGATACGTCCTTGTATCACTTACATTAATGACTCGATTCTTCCATGATGTCCAACAAGGTTCTGGGGTCAAATGTTTATGATCCAAGAGACCATAGTTGTAACTTTGTTACAATTTGCTGTACTAAAACAAAATGATGTCCTTTCTAATAGTGACTGGTGAATGGCGGTGAAGTCCTTCCCGTCCTTCAGGGGTCAATGATATTAAGTAATAATTCTTATGTTAGTGATCACATACGGTTTTTATGCATTATTTTCCTTATGTGTTACAAATGGTGGCCATTTTTCTGATCCTCATAAAAAGAAGCCAATTTAAATGTTTATTGATATGGGATCGGCAATTTAGACATGATGAAACATCTTCACGCTGCTTGGCTCATATACATACTCTAAACTACAATCTACATTACTAGTTTCAGGGACAAATAGAAGTCTGCTGTAGGGTTTGCATTTCACTTTTTGGTATGATCATTGTGTCACAGCTTGAACTGTACAATAATAGTGTCTTGGCCTCATTTTTAATTCATTCCATTTATCTAATTTGTGAAATTGTCAAAATGATCACCACATTTGTATGCCATCATACCAAGAGGTGTTAAGATTTATGATGCCATAAAATATGTTGAGAATAAATATGTTTTTATACAGCACCTGCTCCTCTGTGCTGAGCTCTTACACACTCCTTACTTTTCCAGCAGCCAATGGGTGATGGATAGTCACATGTGATGACATTGCCATCTAGTATCATTGATATGGTTTGTATTTTACAACTGATGTCAGGATGTGTGTCTACCATACCGTTATTCAAGAAAATATTAATGTCATGATGATACACATATTGTTTATGACAAAGCCTACCGTGATGGCATACAAATTCTAAGACCCGTCATGAAATGACCGAAATAATGTTGAAAGTGATGTAAAACCCCAAACTACTAAACAACATTTTTAGGTACTGACCAATGAGCAAACAGCAATATTAATAGGCTGTACAGATTGCTGTACAATCACGGTCATTCACCTCTCTCCACGCTATGCTTCAAGCTTAGCCTGGCTTTCTTCATATTAAAGTATATCTCACCACACAAAACCTCCTTGGATTCAGCTGGCTTAGTTAATGGTTATTGTCACTTTGTGCACACAGACACCTGTCACTCTCATAAACAGTATGCCAATAATATGACAGAGTATATTCAATATGTTTAGTATGTTAAAATTTCACATATGACAATATTAACAATATTCCGTCGATTGACCCAAAAGTATCATTAAAATGTATTTTACACACAATTTCCTTGATTTTATAATGTCTATGAATAATGTCTATGAATAAATATATATTGATATATATATATATATGAATATATATATATATATATATATATATATATATATATATATATATATATATATATATATATATATATATATATATATATATATATATATATATATATATATATATATATATATCTGATCTGATATATATCTGATGGCAAGCTCGTCAAGGCTTCATAAAGAGAGACTCCTACACAGCTAAAAAAGGAATATTATAGTATCATTTCAATAGAGGACAGATGACAGCATCTTCATATAAGCATTAACAGTAACTCCCACTCATTTGGCAAAGCTATAACTCATTGGAAGTCGCCTGTACTTGGCATTCTCACACTCAAATTTAAAGGTAACATTCTGGAAACCTTGTTATAATTTGTATTGTTGCGTAGAAGATACAATTACATTGTCGTCATGAGTAAACATTCTAATTATATGATATTCAAAAGTGACTACTTTGAAAGTGAACTTCATACTGATTAAGATGTGTGTTTACTTGATTAAATGACCTTTAAGATGGTTGGTAAAGAAGGTTGATAAAATATACACAATTCACGCAATGTACAATTCATGTAATGTACAATTCATGTAATGTACAATTCATGTAATGTACAATTCATGTAATATACAATTCATGTAATGTACAGTGTACAAATTGTGTAATGTACAATTAAAGTAATGTACATCTAAAGTAATGTACAATTCATGTAATGTACAATTCATGTAATGTACAATTCATGTAATATGCAATTCATGTAATGTACAATTCATGTAATATACAATTCATGTAGTGTACAATTCATGTAGTGTACAATGCATGTAATGTACAATTCATGTAATGTACAATTCATGTAATGTACAATTCATGTAATGTACAATTCATGTAATGTACAATGTACAAAATGTGTAATGTACAATTAATGTAATTTACAATTCATGTAATGTAAAATTCATGTGATGTAAATTTGTGTAATGTACAGTTACAAAAGATTTGCTCAGTTCAACACATTTGCCAGGCATCGGCTGTCGCCAGGTGATTTATGAAGATTAATAAAGGACTACAATGTATGATGGAGACAGTATCAACTGAGGGTGGATACCTGATGTTAATCATATGAAATATGTTAATTCTTGAGTCGATCATCCACCCTATTGCGGAATTGTCCTTGCATCATTCATTAAGAAAATAATTATATCTGAAAGCCAAAAGGAGCAGTGTTAATATCAATTCAGATGGACATCGCCTAGCCGATGCATGACAAGAATTCTCTCCTTTTGTAGATAATGAATCAGAGCAAATTGCAACATTGACTGAGATTTTATTATACTTATTACCGATAATAGATATCAATCTACGTTCCATCTACACACTCGACTAGAGTTTATTGACTTTTAAAGTGTTTGTTTTGAATGAACGTGCTACTTGATGTGCAGTTTATACGTGACCAGGACAAAATGCTGATACATGTATCAATGACCCAGATAATGAGATTTAACCTGCTGAAAGGTTTATGAATTTGGTCAGTCTGGTAAGTTTATTGATGTATAAGCATTATTATTTAATTTGGTATTGACTGCTATTGATGCTTCTGTGTATAATTGCACCTTAATATGCTTGAGCATGTTATAAGAGAACAAACTCGTATGATATTGTATTAATATGATATCTTATTGATTTAGATATCAACTTGCAGAACATCATACAGATTGCAAAGACATACGCTCACTGTATATCACTGTACACATGACACGTAGGGTTTGTATGGTATATTTCAAAGAATCTTTGTAGATAACCAAACCAACTCAATGTCAAAATGTGAATTTCTCTAGTATCTTTGGTGCGTTTTTTGCCGAAGAGTGAGACGGTGTCTCACCAAAAAGCATTAATAAAAAACAAAGGTCTTCTATTTGATTGATATACGATGTATATTCAGGACAGATATAATGCACAAATACTAACTTAATACGTATTTATTATAATCAATTCATTACAACAGATAGATTTTGCTATTTCAGAGTATAAATTTGTCAAGAGCAGCTAAATGAGAAAACACATACATACATATGTGTTGATATCCATAGCAACACATTTTTAAAAATGAAAAGTAAGAAATCTGTGCATGTGATCCACACTTCTCGGATTTCTCGCCATTGATAACATTAATGTCCAGAAGCTTCGAAATTAAGCTAAATCTCAGGTTTTACAGGTCGTCCTGTTGCAGACAATTATTTTATTTTCAACAAAATGTGTTTTTGGATTATGTTTTAATGCATAGTGAACTACATGAAGTTCTCGCCCACATGGAGAGCTAAATACAATTAATAAATTAGTTATTTAGATCAATATCTTGTTTATATCTTTAAGATGTCGCGCGAGAATGACCACAGTAACTTCGAGACCCCTGGGCAGCATGTATACAAGGGGGTGAACTTCCCAGGAGGCGTCAGACCGGAAGTGCTGCAATGGGTTGAATCATCGCTCACATTGAGAAATGACGATATCTTGCTCGTCTCATACCCCAAAACTGGTCAGTACATTCAATCTTTATTTCCTTTTACAGATTTTTATTTCTTATTGTTTTTGTTTTCAATATATATATGATTTGTTGATGCCATGCTAATTTAATCTTAAATAAATGCAGATAATCCTGTGTCAATGGCATTTAGTGATTGGGTTTACAACAATCAGATGTTCTAATCTTTTTATATCATTAGTGTAAAACGGAAGTGCTACATTTTATATGATTGTATTCTGAGAGATTATTACAAGACATTTAAATGCTAAACAATGTACCAAATGATTTATTTTGCCAAATATTGACATTTGTATGGAACACCGGACACAAAATCTCTAGGAATCTTTGTGGGAATAGCAAACCTTTGATTCCTCCATTTTCCATGTGTTGATGCTCTTTTGAACTGTGGTGTCCCTCAGCTTAGAATAAAATATTATGCACATCGCTTCTATGTGACATTTGTTTGTAGACAGCAATGATACCAAACAGTGTTTAGGACATGGGATCAATATCGCCTTGACACTTGTTTTAAATATTATTATAAATTCACGCATTCTTTCATGAAAGATATAATACTTCGTAATTGTCTTCTTTGACTAATATTGTATGCATTAATATAAGTGTTTATTTTGTTTGTATTGTTTCAGGGTCAACCTGGGTACAAGCAATTGTGTATCTAATATTGAACACAAAAGATGTCCACCAGGGGGCACTGTCACAGCCGGCCCAGAATGCATCATACTTCCTGGACATGAAAGCACTTCCAGGTCAAGATGCTATTCATGAATCTATGGAAAAGTTGCCTCATCCTCGATTTGTGAGAACCCATATTCTGCACAGATTCATGAAAAGCGCCATAATTAATAAACCTAGGATTATCATTCCCATGAGGAATCCAAAAGACACACTTGTGTCATTTTACCATTTCTACCGGATGTTCTATGTGCTGGGGTATTACAAAGGCTCTTGGGATAACTTCTTTGAACTATTCACTTCCAATAAACTTATATATGGAAATTGGTTTGATCACACATTGGGTTGGTGGGAACAGCGAGACCAAGAGAACATTCTCTTTATCAAATATGAAGATATGCAAGATAACCTGGAAAAGGTCATTCTCAAAGTCTCCAATTTCCTCGGCAAGGAGTTGACAGAAACTGAAATTATAAAAATAGCAGAAATGACGACTTTTGATCAAATGAAGGCCTGCCCAGAAACAAACATGATGAACGTCATGGGCTTTGATAACTCCATCTCACAATTTATGAGGAAAGGAAAAGTTGGAGATTGGAAAAACTATTTCACTGTGGCTCAGAACGAATATTTCGATAAGCTGTACAATGAAAAAATGGCTGAAACTGGTTTAAATCTGAGATTTGAAATGTAATGAGCACGTTACAACACTCAGAATATAAAGACAGAAACTAGTGAGATAAGGGTTAATTAGCAAATAGGATGTCATTTTCCTAAATCACTTCATGCCGACCCTATGCTATGGAAATGACAGCGACAATGACAGATATTATGATATCTCAGGTGATCACCAACATAACATTAATCAATTGCAAATGGATCACTAAGGTCATTTCTACATGTGCCTAATTACATACTCATATATCGACCAGAGCCTTCTTGTGGATTATTTAGTAGGCTGTAGAATGTACATGTAGAATATAAATTATATAAAAATAGCTTGATCACTATTGGTAAATAAATGAAATGTGAAATATATATATATATATATATATCCGTTCCATTTTATAGTTTCAGATATATATATAATTGAGCCTAATGGCTATCTTTTGTACCTCATGTGTCTGATCATCAAACTCGGAGTAATGCCAAACAAATGAACTCAAACGATAGAAAAGGGTAAAGACAAAATATAATTCTGTTTTTGTAGAAGTGTTTCAACAGAATGTGTGACCGATTATGGTTCATCATAAGCGAGATATCAGAATGTATAAATCAATATATCCATCTTACTAATTACAAAAGGGAAACACATCTTTTGCGATATGATCAAGCAAACAAACTGTGGGAGGAAAGGCAAATCTGAATTAAAGTCTTTTATTAAGCCACCTTGGCTGGACCCTTAGCTGGCTGGCTGCTGCCAGGCTACACTTTAAAACAATTGCAGAACATTCCAAAATATTTCAGACGATTTTGGCGGAGTAGACCTGTGCAGCTAAGGCTGGGATTGTGCACTTGGAATGAGAATGAAACTTGGTAAGATCACTCTTCATACCTCACTTATCAATCTTAGATTTTTCAATTTGGACCTCATTTCCAATGTTGCAGCAAATTGCGACTTTAAAAAATGTTTAGAAACATTTCTTTTTTAATGTATCATTGTAATATATCAAATAAATGTTGAATTGAAGAATATTGTATTTAATTTCTTTTTCCATAAACAAGAAATATAATTGAGTTCCATATGACCCCTACATCCAAGATGGCTGCCATAAACGGCAACACATATCAAATTAACTTAACACTTCCATTTATCTTGGAGAACCAATTCCCTTTTAAAATATATTTACCCAATTTCTAATTAAACTGTATCTTATATTTCCTTTTCAAAGGAAATTGGGCAAAGATATTATTTTCCGAATAAGATGTATTGAAAATAAGCTGCAGGTCAATGGAGATAAGTATTGCTGGAGTGCAAACTCCACCAGGGGGCGCAGTGGTGTAGCCAGGATTTTATGAAGGGGGGGGGTGAAATCTGGATATGCCCCCTGCTACAGCCTCCTAGTCATTATCAGCCCCCTTCCTCCTTTGCAGCCCCAAAGTTTTTTTAATGTTGTAGCCCCCTCAGCCCCCCCCCTGGCTACGCCACTGGGGCGACACGGTGAACCTTGAGTGTGCCTCAAAACATTAGTCCCTTGGTGTTGATGATGCAAAATGTCTGTATATTCATTTAGCGTGTTCAACTTTCAGTGAAAAATGAATTAAGACACATGTTCACTATAGACTCCTCTCTATTCGTCAAGTAATACACCATAAAAACTGTGTGGTAAGTTTCTCTAGTGTCTGTCTCACCTCTTACAGAATATATATATATATATATATATATATATATATATATATATATATATATATATATATATATATATATATATATATATATATATATATATATATATATATATATATATATATATATATATCAGATCTCATTATGGGGTACCATCTCATACCGTAATGTGTGTAACAGGAGAGTACCATCTGGTGTTAATAATGAAATTATTTTACATACCTCACAAATTTAACGTTCATATCAATGGCGCTAATGCCATTATCCACCACCAGGGCACTTAACTGTGACACTAGATGGTAGTGATTTATATAGTTATAGCCTGGTTGTATAAATATGCTTCTCAGACATGTTTGTTCAAAAAGGCCTTGTACAGGTTACTTATGTAACTGTGACTAAGCAGCTGCACTATGAAGAGTGGGGTATTTTATGTGCCTCACAGTACGTCAATGCCCCACAAGACAGGTCTGAGATTGGTAAAGACCCCATATCTGATACAATCTCTTTCTCTATATATATATATACCAGCCTATGTACATGTAATTCATTTAACTCATCTAACAACCAGAACAGGTTGCATACAAGGTGCCAATCCTGTGGAAAGACCTTTAATTTCCTGTGGGGACTAGGTCATCACATGCTCCTTTCGAGGCATTTATCACCCATTGGGGGCAACTCCCTTGGTGTACAGACTTTGGTCACCAAGACAATGGTCACCAAAGAATGAGGTGGGTAAGGTTGATTTACATTTATTTTAGATACACATATATAAATCTTAATTCTCGTAATTTCTTATTTGCATGTCATGATTCCAACACCCCTGTCATATAACAAAATTCTTTTGTACCCCTTTTATACCTATATAAATCACCAACGGCCATTGTTGTAAAGATTTAGGGGAAATTCTTCAAGAAGTGGGTACAGATGTTCCGTCATATAGACGTTCCCTCATATAGATGTTCCCTCATATATATGTTCCCTCACATAGATGTTCCCTCACATAGATGTTCCCTCGCATAGATGTTCCCTCACATAGATGTTCTCTCATACAGATGTTCCCTCATATAGATGTTCCCTCATATAGATGTTCCCTCATACAGATGTTCCCTCATATAGATGTTCCCTCATACAGATGTTCCCTCATCTTGCTTCACCGCCTTCAGTTACTATTGATTAGTTCCGTCTTATTTGCATTTAATGATTTCATTTTGCCTCTGGTGAGCTGTGTTGTTTGAGAATAATATCTGGAAGTAATATTACTGGAAACATTTAATATCTTTGTTATCTGCCCACCACTGATCCAATAATAGATCCATACAGCCTTCTTCAACCATTTGTAATATTGCCCTTCCCAGGGCCTTGGTGAGTGGTGAATGTTTGGGCGTCGCTAGGGCATATGAGGTTGTCATATAGTGTGTATCTATCATCTGCAGATCATCCGGGTACCAGTTCACAAACTTTACAGCATAGTCACGTGAGCATATTAGAGCCTCGTTCTTGGAAAATACATTCAACAGAGCTTGCCTCATATCTAGCGGGTCAGGTTCCGCCCTCCTGGCTATAATCTGCTGGAACACAGGGATCTTGGAATTCGTGAGGTAACTACGAGTAGCTCCATTTAACATTGTGAACTGCACTTGTGTGTTTAGCAGCTGTTGTAGTGAGTTGATGGGCGGGAGATGAGGAGGTGGGCGGCGGAACACCACAGCCATGGTGGAGTGCATGAAGGGGAAAGTGAAGTCCACCAAGGATTCCCTAGAAGAGGTGATGGTCAAGGCTGCACAAGCCAAGTCTGTTCTCTGCAAACATTACCACAACTTACAACGACCGTGAAGTTGGTTTGATATTGGATACTTGATATTGTTTTTTTTTTTTTTTTCAAAACGTGCCTACAAGTATAAACCAGTATACCCTTTTGGGACACCCTTTCACATAACTTTTTCACCATGTTCCAAAAGGGTATACTGGTAAATACTTAGTACTTGAAAAAAAACGTCAAATATCCAATATATCTAATATCAAAACATCTTGGCCCTCGTCTACTTACACTTCATAATTACATATGTGTGTTTATATATAAATCATAGTAATACATGTACATGTAGTTATATTTGTAGGAATATATCAATAAAAGAGAAATAGAGATAATAAAAAATGAAATGATTTATAAACAGCACATCCCTTTTTTAATATTTTGATCTGTGGCTCATTTAAAGCATATTTGAATATTAAGGATGTGAGGATGACGAAAAGCAGACATTCCTTTAAATATCAGTGAAAGTGGCAAATGGATTAAAAGAGAGATGTTTGCAAAGTTCAACAGCTTGTTGTCGCATGGCCGTATTCAGGTATGTGACCTCGTGAAACAAGCTACAAAGCCCTTATGAAATATCCCCGGATTTGAAATAAACACGCATGTGTGTCACTTGCTATCTTGGTGCACATGTACTTTGCTTATCATAAAACTGGGACAATGACCTAACGCAAACATTTATACCTCAGTGATGCGCGTATTGATGAGATTTCCAATGAATACGAGCATGCCGATTATTTCGTAACGTATTGATTAGTTGGAACTATTTTGCGTCGGCCATCTTTAGACTGGTCCCCCATCGAGTATCAGGAACATCGTGTATATACACAGATGGCAGCAACCAGTCTATGGCTGTACACACCATTTTCGGGTCACGTGACGGGGTCAAATGAGGTGCGCTTTGTTTACAAATGTTTTTAACGATAAATATCTTGTTTCATGTATCATTTAAAAAAAAATACAGTAGTTGTCTGAGGTATAAAAACAAAACATGCCTCGTCGGGTCAGCTGTGTGAGCGGATTCAGTTCGTTGGTGATGGCGGACGGATACCCTTCGCCTTCGGCTCAGGGTATCCTTCCGCAATCACCAACTCACTGAATCCGCTCACCCAGCTTCCCCGACTCGGTATGTTTTGTTATAAGAGCTATGCATAAAGGTCCATTTCAAGATAGTTGTGAAACCCCGACTTGCGCGAGCAGAGCTCTGGAGGCTACGTTGGGAAGAGACAGGTCGCGACACAGTGTCGCGACCTCAGTGTGGAAGGCACACACACTCTACACTTATCATTAAGACATTTCATAAGTCTTACACATCTAATCTTGCTTCCTGGCGAGTTTCATGTCTGAGTTAATTCATTTGCAGAAGTTATTTGGGGTTGCACTTCAGAGGCAGTGAATCCCATCCACTGATCAGCGTTCGTAGGTGTTTGGAGTGTGTGTCAAGATTGGCTGTTTCGAAAGCAGGTCATAGAGAGGCCCCAAGTTGGTTGCACGTGTGAAACTGTATTCTGTCACACATGCTAATCAATGTGAGATAAATGCTTGTTTTTGGTCCAGATAACCTTTGAATGAAGAATACATCCTCTTAACATTTTTGGTGGGAGAATTCAAGCCGATGTAATATCCATTTGATTTGTGAAAGTTTGATGAACCCCTGTTTGTACATCCAGTAATTTATCACATGACACAAGATGGCACCCACATCAACAAGAATTGTCTTCTGCACCAAGATCTTTGCCATTTTCGGCTGATATCAAGCTTCCAAAATGTTATACAAAGATACAAATGAAGCAGGTGATTCGTTTTAAGTAGTAGAAAATCAACTTTTTCATTTGTCACCTCATATCTGTTAGGAGAATGTCACACTAGGTGTGTGGTTTAGAATCTCTTCATGTGTGAATGGGGTGACACTGAAATGGTCATATTGCTCCGACCAGCCCAGCCAGAAGAAAACAAGGAGGACCAAATGCCGTTTCTCTTAAACTAATTTCAAGAGATGATTTTTAGGGGGGATTCCCTTCCCTTTCAGCTCCGATGTGTTTACAAACGATTGCAATTGCATAATGCGGAATTGAGTAAAATTCTATCTTCTTAAATAATTTATCTTGTGATCATTGACCATCATGTGCCGATAACATTATTCAAAACGTAATATAATTAGCATAAGGTGTGGGCATGCTTCTTCAAAAAAATCCAATCACTTTCACACCCGCAAGTACTTTAAACTCAAGGATATGTAAAGACACAATATATTTTTACGTGAGGTCATTAAGAACAATACTGAAAGCATAAAACTGACCAATCAAGAATTAGCGCTCACGTGAATATGATAACTTCCGGGCACCAACGTGATTGGAATGTTTTCAGCCAAGAAAGTCTACAAAAACACAGAAAATATTTGATATTTTGGAATATTTTTCTCTTGGATTGTTTGATCATCGTCTTCTGCCTTTGCTGCCCAAAGTGTATCATCCAAAATGCACAATCTAAAGAATCTTTTGAAGTAGTCTCATACCCGACGACCCAAATCATGATTCTATTCTTGCTTGTAGGATTGAGAAGGAACCCAGTCTAATCTTGAAGTTGACCTTACATTTGATTTGATTTGATTTGATATGTTGGCCACTCGACTTTTGTCTCCTGGGCATTCAGAGCCTATGCAGCGTGGCTACCCAGCTAGAGAGGAAATCCAATACATCATCCATATATGTTTGCGTTACGTCATCGCCCAGAGAGGCTGGGAGCTAATGCAGTTCTCTTCCCATTAGTCCTTTCCCATATACCATTCTCCCAGTGGTACAGTACCTACCTTTCTGGACAACTCCCCAATTAGCCCTGACCATGTTCCATCCTCTTGTTGGTACCCATAGCGATTGTCTGCCACTATATCAAAATCACACTTTACGTTGATTTTTTCCATTAATTTGTGTACGAACTCAGGAATAAATCCCTTAAAATCTCCGCAGCTGGAAGTGGTTGTATAGATGCAATCCTTAAAAAAGGAAAATGTTATAATATTTTATTAAATATATTCTCAATGATATAATGGCATATCTATATTAATGCAAATGGTATCCAAATTCAGTCACTTACCAAAATATAGGTAACTTTTATTTTAGATGGCAAGAGCTCGCCCAGTATGCCTTCAATCATTGTAGGAACTGGAACACTGGCTTTCACAGCGTTAATGCAAGTTCTTTTTTTGGTTGACTTTAAAGATCTGCTACCCCTCTCTAATGAAACACTTCTTTTCATATTAGCAGTTCTTGACACTGAACTTTGTTGATTTATGATGCCCAGCTCCGATCTAGTTGAGAGTTGTGTTATTTTATCTTTCGAAAGACCGGTTATTCTACGGATAAGACTGTCGTGGCACCCTTGTTCCTTAAGGTTTAGTAAGCATGTCATCCTCATGTTCTGGGGTGTGAGTACATCCTGGTTCTGATCTAACCCGGCACGCTGTGCTATCCGGGCGAGTGTCCTGCCCAGAGCATCTTTACCCATGGGCAAGGTTGTGTACCACAGGACAGGAGTCGGACAAGACAATGGCTGAAGGAACAAAGCGTCATCCGGACGGTCTGCTGAACTGAGAACAAAGTATGGCATGGACGCAAGGTCATTATTTGTCAGCAATGAAAGTGTGTAGTACCATTATCTGCCAGCAATGGTCACAATTTAGAATGTAAAGTCTGCAGTACCATTATCTGTCAGCAATGGTCACAATTTAGAATGTAAAGTGTGCAGTACCATTATCTGTCAGCAATGGTCACAATTTAGAATGTAAAGAGTGCAGTGCCATTATCTGTCAGCAATGGTCACAATTTAGAATGTAAAGAGTGCAGTGCCATTATCTGTCAGCAATGGTCACAATTTAGAATGTAAAGTCTGCAGTACCATTATCTGCCAGCAATGGTCACAATTTAGAATGTAAAGTCTGCAGTACCATTATCTGTCAGCAATGGTCACAATTTAGAATGTAAAGTGTGCAGTACCATTATCTGTCAGCAATGGTCACAATTTAGAATGTAAAGAGTGCAGTGCCATTATCTGTTAGCAATGGTCACAATTTAGAATGTAAAGTGTGCAGTGCCATTATTTGTTAGCAATAACTACTATATTTACAATGTAAAGTGTGCAGTGCCATTCCATTATTTGTTAGAAATGACTACTATATTTACAATGTAAAGTGACCATTATTTTGTATGAATGTGTGCAGTGTCATCAACGGCCTTTTTATGTGCAATATCATCATTTACCATTTGTGGCAATTATTAAGCATGGAATGTGTTCATTATCATTATTTGTGATCAGTGATATTTGTGAGATACTATCGGTTATCGTCAATACGATTTAGCATGTTAGGTTTGCATTGCCCATTATAACCATCTGTCAAATTACCACTATTTAGAATGTTATTACGTGCGCAATGCCATTTTTCAATAGTTATGAGCAATGTTAAAATTTGTCATCAATGGAAATTATTTATTCATCAATAGTTCTGATGATCAGTTCTTCACATGATACATAACTGTGTTGATTATGGACATCATGATATTTCTAATTAGAATAAAACACTATTTAGTTATTTTCTTTAATTCGTTTTCAATATTTATTAGACTTTATTTTCAATAAATGTAGGTAATACTAACCACTTGCTATTATATAATTTGTACAGGAGGACTAAACATCTCTCTGTTTTGTTGATTATTGTCTGTTTATGCACGTCAATATGACAAGCCTCTTCAGATAAAACTGAACCGGAAGTCCTGGGAGTGAACCGAACAAAGTCTTGGTCCATTTCATCAGCAAGAAGAATTAAAGTTGACCTCGTGAAGTGCACACTTCTCAGTTGACTGCCACTAATCAAACCGAAATGAACACCACAATAGTAGACAAGAGTGTCCAACAATACTTGTGGGTTGCTTACCCCCAATCCTCCCGCTTCCCATAACTGATCCTCTAATGTGGCAGAAATCGGTGTTGATACTTTGTATTTTGTATTTTGAGCATCGAAACTCAGAAAATCAAGTGATTCTACAGCCAGACTACCCTGTAAGAGCGTGAACTGTGGATCCGTCATGAGGCTCACAAAACGCCCTTGACGTCGCAAATAACGCTGTACTGACGTCACCATTTGACGTAGAGAGTCCAGTTGGTAACGTTTGCCTTTCTTCTCTTGTCTTATTTCAGAAATAAAGTACGACAAGGCCTGATCAAGCTCACCCAGTGAACTTCCTAATAAAATGTCTTCAATTGATTTACTCTCATACAAAACACTTGTCTTGAGCCATTTTTGCAAAAGACTAATGGCCCATTTCTCCTTCCTGTCCATGTGGATCTTCGAGGCACATCCGGGGACATTCCACTCCTCCCACAGATCTGGTCCTGTCTTGAGCTGCTCTATGGCGTTTTGAGGAAAGTTAAATGATGTTGCCATAGGCTGAGGGTCAATGCTAGTATCTTCGCCTATGAGACGTTCCAATGAGAGTTCAGCGTCTGTCCTCTGGGCCATGTTGATTGTAATGTTTCGTTTAAGTACACCGCTACATGGAGATTGTAATTCAAATAACAACGTGATTCTGGTATATCCGTCTCGCGGTCAGTTCAGCAAGCAATATATGTGGTTTTCTGTATGTAGCCCACACGCGTGTTCACATGTTACCCTCGGCCTCACTAAGTTTCACAATGTCTATTTGATAAATGAATATGTGTTATCGCTGCCCTTGACCCCATGACATTGATATTAGAATACATAGGTTACGTTATGTGATATCTATTCTTTTCGTCGCATTTGCCAGAACAATATAAAGTGATCACTGATTAGTCCATACAAAGTTGTATAAGGTCACCTGTTTTGTACCAAAGGGTCAGGGATGATGACCTGATGACCTATTTCCCTGTATGAAGCAAGCTAAATCCTACCTTTCATAAGAGGACTTCTTTATAATATTAGTCCCTGCCTCCAAAAATATAAAGATGAAAATAAAATAGATGGTACTGATATTGAGAGGGTCAAACATTTCAATTTTTAGGCATTTCATTTAACGAGCATCTAACATGGGAAAATTGTATAAATACAATTGCTAATAAAATATCAAGAAATAATTGTATCCAAAATAATTCAAATCATTTTTTTTTCCAGAAAAGGCAAGGTTATTGATATATAATTCTCTCATCTTGTCTCGCTTATTTTGTAATACAGTGACCGACAACTGTCCGAAACCGGCAGATTAAACTCGGGCATTTTTAACTCGGTCAAATATCGTGCAAAACTGTGCTGTACTAATTGCAATTGAGCTGAATATTGTGCCTCACACGTCATCTTGTAATTCCTATTCCTTTCAAAACGTTAACAGTGTTTATTTGTTTTCACGGCACGAATGATTGAGTCACTGTCAAGACATCAGAAGTGGTGACGTAACCAACATCACCATATAACTCAATGTGAACTCGGAAAGTTTGCCGGTTTGCTGAATGCACGAATATCCTCCTAATTCTGTAAATATTGAAAGTGTCCGGAGTTGGCTGCCGGTCACTGTACTTCTTTTGGATCACAAATGTAATCGCATACTAAAAAAGTTAGAATAGGTTAGAATAATTAAATGAGGAACATATAATGCTCACACTGAGCCAATCTTTAAAAAATTCAAATTGCTTAGAACTGATCATATCTTGAAACTGCAAGAGATTTTGTTCATCTTGTTTTATTATAAATTCAGTTGCCTTTGATACAAATATATGAAATTGTATACATTAAATACATAGTTTTATGTCTGACACATTAATATCAAATTTTACTACATTAAAGAGATGATACATTTCTTCAGATTGATACATTTTGATAAATCATGTCCACTTTATATATATATATATATATATATATATATATATATATATATATATATATATATATATATATATATATATATACATACATCAGGATAATAGTATTGTGTATTGAATTTCTATTACCCCAACAGGGTGGCCCTAGTGTTAGCGGTGGGAAACCTTAACAGAGTCTCCCTGGCCTTTACCAAGAATGTCCATGTAAAAACTTGTGTATTATGTGACTGATTTTTTGTAATATTGAAAGGCCTGCATGAATGAAATTTGAGTCTTATGCCTCGAGTCATAACAAGAAAGTCTTTTTTTTTAAATGATTTATATACAGTTTCCTTTTTGAAAATGATATTTATATTTTCTTATAATTTTGAAGTTGCCGTAATTGTAGACTACACTGACTGGCATATATTCTACGTTTGCAAAAAAAAAAACCATTCCAATTCTATGTTTATTTATGCAGTTGAGATGTCTGCCAGTCTGGTCTGTGACACTGACAGCCAGATCCGTGATCTGCAGGCCCCTCAGAAGTACATATCACTCCAAAATTCTGTGTTATGAAACCCACCACTAATTGCAATTGAGCTGAATGTTGTGTCTCACATGTCATCTTGTAATTCCAAGTGTCTATCAAATGTTAAAAGTGTTTATTTGTTTTCATGGGACAAGAAAAAGTCCCAACCACTCTCTGTCTCTGTCCATGGACTAAATATTTGACATTGACAAGTTTGATATACCGCAAGGTTTGACAGCAGGGTGTAGGTGTCAGCTTGACCAGCTATGAGCATATATGCAGCATGCATTGCCCTGCTAAATCTGTGCAAATCTGTGTAACACTGGTGCATGGCAGCGCCTTACCACTCACGGCCTTCCAAGTCATGAGAAGGATTTTGAAATCAATGCTTACAGGAATAGGGAGCCAGTGTAGCTCCCGCAGTTTCCGGAGATTTGATCAAATTTCCTGATTTTTCCTACTACCCAGGCTGCTGTGTTTTGAAGGTATTGTAGCTTCCTGATTTCAGATCTAGGAAGACCTGTAAGAAGGCTGTTACCATAATCTAGAGTCGATGTAACAAAAGCATGGGTTAATGTTACAGCTGTCTTCGCGTCTAGACATTGTAATAACTGCCAGGTTCCTGATGTGGTAATAGCCCTTCTTGCACATTTTACTGATCTGTACCTTCATGTCCATCTTGGAGTCAAAGGTGATACCAAGGTCAATTACTGACTCACTAGGAGTGATATCAGTTTCCAACTCTGATAGAATCCGGGATACTGCTGTTGGTGGCAGTACTGTGCCTGTCAGTACATATCAGCATTTCAGTCTTTCCATTATTTATTTTCATCTTGTTTGATATAAGGAAGCTCCTGACCTCACTGACACATTCTCCCAGTTTGTGTCTGCTTATATCAACTTGATGGGCAGAATTGTGGTCCATAGGAATGTAAATCTGAGTATCATCCGCGTAAATGTGATAGCTGAGGCCATATTTGGCAAGGATATCAGCTAGAGGTGTCATATATATAGTTCCCACCTTTACGCACTGTTTCCTGTTACAGAGGTATGACTGAATCCAGGAAAGGGCATGACCTTTAATATTTCATCTTGTCTCCAGTCTGTCAAATAGGATTTGGTGGTCAATGGTGTCAAAGGCTGCTGAGAGGTCTAGTAACAACAGAATTGTGTAACAACAGAATTTCGGACTTCTTATTATCTAGATCACGCAGAATATCGTTTTGTACTTTTAGCAAGGCCGTCTCTGTGCTGTGATACTCCTTGTATAGGCTGATTGAAACTTGTCAGTATGGCCATTCCTTACAAGTTGATCAGCTACTGCCCTCTCTGTTAGTTTGGAGATGTAAGTCAGGTTGGAAACAGGTCTGTAGTCCTTCTCAACCAGTTCTAGGCTAAGTTTCTTCAGCAATGGCGTGATGATGGCTATTTTCATGTTTTCAGGTACTGCCGAGTCCATCAGTGATTTATTTAAGATGGAGGTAATTATTGGTAGGAGGTCATCTAAGAGGTCAAGTAGAAGCCAGATAGGGATAGGGTCCAGCTCACATGACTTCTTTGCTGATTTCTTCACAAGTTTGCGCACATCATTTATGGTCAGGGGCATGAACCTCTCAAGCCATGTTGAGCTGGGTGCGTTTCTATTGTCCACAGTGCCACCTGGTGACGAATTTTTGCAGGGAGAAGCATTATCAATGTCCAAGCAAATTATTTCTATTTTTTCAAGGAAGAATGTAATGAACTTCTCAGCTTGAATGACTTCACAGATTGATTGGTGTGTCCTTTTTCTTGTGCATTGGTGTGTCCTTTTTCAATTACTCTAAAAAGCTTTTTAGGGTCATGTTTGTTTTCCTCTACCAGGTTAGAGAAATAGCTGGATTGTGATGACTTCAACATGGAATTATATTTGTTTTTTCTGGATGTTGTATAATTCTTTATCAATGTGAAGTCCTGTTTTGTTCATCTTTTTCTCAAGCCTCCTCTTGAGAGACCTTTCGAGCTTTAATCGGTTATTCATCCAAGGTACAGGCTTGCATTGAGTAACCTTGGCATGTTTGAGAGGAGCAAGTTTATCCATAAGTGACGTGAGCTCTTTATCATAGTAATTTACCCTGTCATGTAGGGATAAGTGTTCCCATGAGGAGTTTGAGCAGTTTAGGGATTTGATGTTATTCCTTAGGGATTCAAGATCCATGCCCCTAAAGTTCCTGTACGTGATTGATTTTTTAGGGGCTTTAGGGGGTGAAATGCCTAAGTATATCTTAATCATTTTATGATAAGATATAACTCATCCAACAGATGGCTCTTGAGATTTTTGTTCCCCTTGAAGGTGATGATTAGATCAAGGGTGTTCCCTAACTTATGGGTTGGTTCATATACTCATTGATTCATGTCAAAGGTAGATAGAATGTCATTGAACTTTATGACATCAGGCTTAATAGGCTTATTGACATGACAATTGTAGTTACCCAAGAAGATGATCTGATGACCAAAAGACCCATAATGTGCTATTAGCTGAGTGAACTCATCATAGAACTCAGAATAGGTGTACCTATTCCTCTCTGATGGTTCAGGTCTGTAAATGGTTACAAAGGTGAACTTCTTTTCCTTGATTAGCAGGAATGGCACATGTTCCATTGTTTTTACCATGGGTGGGTTCAACCTGTTTGTTTCAAAGGCAAGTTCAACACGGTGTAATAGACCCAGACCTCCGCCTGAGCGTCTAATCCGAGGGAGTGAGTGAAATTTGAGGGAATCCTCCTCAAGTTCATTTGTGACCCTCTCATCACAAGTTTCCTGTAGCCATGTTTCGGTCATGAATAAAGCATCCAGGTTATGTTCAGAGAAGTAGTCTTTCACATTTAAGACCTTACCAGAGATGCTTTGTACGTTACATGAGCCAATATGGTGGGTTGACCCCATCAACCCCACATTGCTTTTCCGGGGAAATCTCAAAGTGAGGCTATTCTATGATTGGCAGAATGAGGTGCAAGAAAGAGTTCACTATTTGACTTTTTTTATTTCTTTTTATACTTCACATACAAATAGCTAAGAAATTTGACCAGTAGTTTTGAGAAGGCCGTGTTTGACGGACAGACAAAATGATAGATAACAATCCCACTCTCACTCCATAAGCCATGCTGCCAAAGACCGCGCAGTAAAAAAGCAAACTATATACAATATTTTGAATCAATAATGTTTATTAGAAACAGTTGTGTGTACAGTGAGTTAATCACATACCCGTATAAATACTACATAATAACTGAATATTGATGCATTCATGGGCAAGATGAACTGCAATCCATGGGCAACATGAACTGTAATCCATGGGATATTATAGGATATTTTAATGACATCATGAGAGGTATGCGAACGTGTTAATTCTAGACTACTGTTAACAAATTTGCAAAGAGAATCCGTAGCATTTCATGCCATCCACAGAATACAATGCCTCTCAAAGAAGCTGTTCAAATAGTCAAAATGAGGAATACATAAAGTCTAATATACAACATGCATTTACAGTTAAAATCAATTCGGACGTTATTTTATTTTTTAATTCCTCGGTCAGTGCTAAATAGCAACTTTTGTCTCAATAACAAATAAATAATTTCATTGCAGAGTTAATATTCACTGATTAGCTCAATCTATCATTTTGATCACTTTATACATGTATGTTCAAACAAGGATTACCTTTCCCCTTTAATCTAAATACCTCATGCTGCAGTTCATAACAGGTGTTTGCAGAAAAGAAAAGGAGAACTTTTGTTGTATGATGACGAAAATGTACCCCGAATCAACTGTCACTCTTAAGAGAATCATCATAATTTATGGCTGGTTCATGTAAGTATTGTAAGTAATTAAAAATGAAATTTTATGGGAAGCACAAAATCTATAACTTGTATTTGCAACATTTAATAGCGTGTTAAAGATCCACATTGCAACCTATAGATTTGTTGGCTTAATCTATGATAATGAACATATAATTGCGAGTGTATGGCAGCAGCATGATATGAATAATTCACAATGATAATGACGTCATCCGATTGCACTGGTGGTGCTGCCCTCTATGTTTACATGCTCAGAAAAAGACACTTTGGGAAACAATGATTTATTCCTGGCCCCTGTACACATTTGCTGTCATATATTTGACAGTATCAAATTTAAAATGGCAATTATTATCACAGTCACTTTATTACATAAGCTTGCGATTGCAAAATTGCTTCTACTCAATGTGTCATTGATCAATGATAGTTTTGATTCTCAAAGACACAACTTTGTACATAGTTTTGAATGAATCATTCTGCCAGTTACCTTGTGACATGCAATGTATGAATGTTTAGGATAGAAATAAATCTGAAATGACTTGTGCAATGCCTTCTAAAGATAAGGACCTTTCACTAAATGCATAATTTCAAATGAATATTGAGATATTGTTTTAAATAATTTTAATGGTATTTTGTAGATGAAGTCACACTTGCCGTTTGAGTTAATTGTCCATTAATGCCAAATTTTCATTATGAAAAGCGTGATATTATCCTTCCTAATGCAGCTTATGAAATAGGTAGGATACTTGTTAATGTGATAGTTACTCTTTCACAGGGAAGGGGTTTTGGCATTTACTTATGAAATGTAATGTATGTTATTCATATATTTTCATCATTAATATATTTTTTAGTAATATGAATGATTTAAAAGAGTGAATGTCATAACAGCGTCCATGATGATCTCAGGGTTCCTGAAATACAAACAAATATGTTACCCACTAAATGTACATATATTCCATCGACATATGGCGTAACAGTAAAGTAATAGCTTATTTTGATTTAGTACAATTCATACAGATTGGACAAGCTTTATACAAGTAGAGTAGTTGTAAGCACAGGATATATTCAATCTGCAGCAACCTTTTCTACAGATATCGATGGATAGGGTGGTTCAGGAAAAAGGGGGTTGCAAGCGCAGGATATACTCACTCTATAAGGGATGGGTGGTTCTGGTGGTGCAAACTCACTGTATCGATATAGATGGCTGTGGTGATAGGGGTGGTTCTTAGTACAGGACATACTCACTGTACAGATATAGGGGGAGTAGGATGGCTGTGGTGATTGGGGTGGTTCTAAGTACAGGATATACTCACTGTATAGATATAGGGGGAGTAGGATGGCTGTGGTGATAGGGGTGGTTCTAAGTACAGAACATACTCACTGTATAGATATAGGGGGAGTAGGATGGCTGTGGTGATAGGGTCTAAGTACAGGACATATTCACTGTATAGATATAGGGGGAGTAGGATGGCTGTGGTGATAGGGGTGGTTCTAAGTACAGAACATACTCACTGTATAGATATAGGGGGAGTAGGATGGCTGTGGTGATAGGGTCTAAGTACAGGACATATTCACTGTATAGATATAGGGGGAGTAGGATGGCTGTGGTGATAGGGTCTAAGTACAGGACATATTCACTGTATAGATATAGGGGGAGTAGGATGGCTGTGGTGATAGGGGTGGTTCTTAGTACAGGACATACTCACTGTAGAGATATAGGGGGAGTAGGATGGCTGTGGTGACAGGGGTGGTTCGAAGTACAAGACATACTTACTGTAGAGATATGGGGGAGTAGGATGGCTGTGGTGATAGGGGTGGTTCTAAGTATAGGTCATACTCACTGTAGAGATATAGGGGGAGTAGGGTGGCTGTGGTGATAGGGGTGGTTCTAAGTATAGGTCATACTCACTGTAGAGATATGGGGGAGTAGGATGGCTGTGGTGATTGGGGTGGTTCTAAGTACAGGATATACTCACTGTATAGATATGGGGGAGTAGGATGGCTGTGGTGATTGGGGTGGTTCTAAGTACAGGACATACTTACTGTAGAGATATAGGGGGAGTACAATGGCTGTGGTGATTGGGATGGTTCTAAGTACAGGACATACTCACTGGAAAGATATAGGGTGAGTAGGATGGCTGTGGTGATGCATGTTGTTGTATGCACAGTTGGTATAGCAGCTGACGTTGTAGGATTTGGTTGGAGGCTTGTTGGTAGGAAGACATCTTCACCCGTCACATAGCCTTCACAATCACCTGATCACAGAATATGTGCATAAGTGTCACCAGTGATATTAAAATAAACATGTAATTCTCAAACTTTATGTGTGAATTAAGCATCAGATATAGAAATAGCAGAATTAAACAACCACATTGTGTAAATAAACGTTTCTGTTCCAAAATGCAAACATTATAAGTCATTTTCCTCAAATAATGAGTCCAAAAAAGAAATGATAGAGAAATGAGTCAACATCTAGATATATAGAATGGTTGTCATAATACATTACACAGGAAAGTTAAAAATGATTAGAATTTATTCTTAACCAATCCATCAAAACAGGATTTTTGTGCCTGTATGAGAAAATGTTTGAGTTTTGTTAACGGCATAAAGATGGATATAAAGACTGCAAAACTAAGAAGAAGACCTTTAATTTGATGTTTATAATAATTACATCCTTGTCGATATTATCGCATTTATATGCAAATAATATGGGCAGTGAATTATGTGATTATGCCATATACGGAGATGTTATTGTCTTTAAAGGAATTTCTTTTCATGTGCAAATGATATGAAGAGATCGCTGAAACATCATACCTGACCCAAGTATCAAAATACGGCTGATTAAAAAACGAATTTGTCTTTTATTCCTGTCATATTCTGTTATTTATATGCAATGTCCGTACAAATTAGTGGGTACATTGTTTATGAGTCACGTGAACTCTTTAAGCAAGAAATATTTTTTTAAATATAGATATGTTTTGAGCACGGTATAAATAACAGAAATAACAAAAAAAATAACAGTAGCTTTTGTCAGAAGTTTAATATTTGGCAAAAATGCATTTTTGGACATTTCTAGAACAAATATATTCCAGTGACAGGTGTGTTTTGTTGCATTTTGGCACCAATGCAGGTTTGTGCATGTGCACGAAAAATCATCATAAACCAGGTGATCACTATGAGACATCTGGAAGGTTTTAAAACATAATAACATGATGATCAGAAGCAAATATTTGGAACACACAGACTGATGACGTTTTTCTCGCCAGATGTCGCGTCTTGAGACAGGCCAGTCCCAATGCATGATACTTCACAATGGGCTGTACTCGATGCAGGCTTTTGTAAGAAGCGCTTCTGACAGATCGAGGGCACATTATATAAAGTTTTGTAGCTCTGTGTATATCTTAAACTAGATTGGATTAGAGTCCAAACAATAAAACACATAATAGAGTCCACATAAAACCATATTAATGGTGTCACCAAGGAGAGTTGTAACTTAATGCCACATTTGAAAGTTGTGTCTTAATATTACATTGGAGAGTTGAACCTTAATACCACATTAGAGACTTGCACCCAAATACCACAGAATGTAGTTTTAAGTGGAGAGTTGTGGCTGCCTTATATTTACCTTCCAATAAGCATGTATCCCACTCTGTAGGATTCTGATCCACATCAGCTGTGTGACCACACCATGGCCAAGCATTCTTACCCCCGGTGATACACTTGTTGTGGAACTTCCCATCATATATGAAGGGGAAAATACACGCTTTTCCTGCCCTGTTGAAGACTAAAATAATAAAAAAAAATGATTTAACAGAAATCCTTACCCTTAATTTGTGATTTTATTTTCGTATTTTTGTATCAGGTTCAGACAGGAACCCATCACCAGGATCCAATGCCCTACTCTTCTTGAAGAGTAACTATGGATCTTTCTTTTGCATTATCACATGATAAAACAAACCACGGCATTTTATAACCAGTCGTGCAGTACCGACTGGAAGGAAAACCAACTCAGTAGCGGATGTCCACTTTCTCAGGTACCATGCCTTTATCATTGTCTTATCAACCACGTCCCACCCCAAAGGGATTGGTATGATTACATTTTTGTAAAGTGTCAAAATGAAAATATGATTATATATTGAATTAAGGGACTGTGCCCCCCAGTATACTCACTGGCCTAGTTACTTTACAATACATCAGGTTGAGATAACACGTTGGTTCACTCACTGAGAGTTACCCAAAGGTACATCAAGTTTAGATAATATGTAGGTATAGTGGTATACTCACCGACACAATTACCCCACAGCACATCAGTAGTGTAATCGTATGTTGTGGCACACCACGGTTGATCACTTTTCTCAGTGATACAATTATAGTACTCCACACCTTTGTACTTGAAAGGGAATTGACAGCTTTGTCCGCCACCAGATCCCCCATATGTGGGCACTGGAACAGAACAAAATCAGCATGATCACTGGTGTTTCAGGTATGATACAAGATTTTTATACAATCATTTATTTGAACATTTTGAAATGTTAATTACACATCATCATAGTTATGTCCTACATAATGAATGGAGGTTTTACTGTTTTGGGGGGTTTGGGGGTCAAGGCGCTGTGCAAGACTTAACATTTCATATCCCCTGGTGTTGAAATAATGCAGCACCAGCTAAACTTGACATCATTTTCAAGATGGCTGCCAACGTGACATAATAGTGAGTTCACATTAAAACTATGTTGTTTTGGAATAATAATCTGCTGATTGCAACTGTTAGAATCAGCATAGTCCATGTTTGTGCTGAAATGTGCATTTAAAAAAATATTGAGTGAGCATTCTGGCCATGAGTGAAGCTGAATGGATATAATAATAATATAAGACCTGTGAGACACAAACCTCCTGATATGTCATTTGGAAATATTGATTTGGTATTAATAATACCAAATCTGACATTTCATGTTTTTTATCATTTATGGCAATGGTATAAAAAAAACATTCGATCACTGTGCTTGTAATTTGAGTTCATCAACTATGTAAAATGCCTTTCACCATCCCTTGTGTACCTTCTTTTTACGTTGTGAGGGTCCATACAGGGAGGGGATTGATTTGTTTGTTTGTTTGTTTGGTGTTTTACATCACTTTCAACATTATTTCAGTCATTTCGTGATGAGACCTACTTGTAGCAGATATAGTGCTGCCTCACTGAATTGTCATGTCGCAGCCGGTCACAGATTTACAAGGACAACGGGTTAACCCTTTCGGCACGGGCCTCAGCTCATATGGATAATTGTATCATGAGTTCAATCTCGGCATTGCCGGGGATCGAACACACGACCTTTGGATCACCACTGAGGAACTGGTGCTAGTAAGCTGGCGCTTTAACCAACTGCACCACAGCCCGTGGCACACTGACACTAACACTGACGCTGACACTAACACTGGCACTGACACTGACACTGACGCTGACACTGACGCTGACACTGACACTGAAGCTGACAATGACACTGACACTGACACTAACACTAACACTAACACTAACACTGACACTGACGCTGACGCTGACAATGACACTGACACTGACAATGACACCAACACTAAAACTGACACTGACACTGACGCTGACACTGACACTAACAAGGTTTTTTTATCTCATTTATTTTTTACATTCAATTGCAGTTTGGTAATTCATATGACAAATAGGAGCTAAATTTAGATTTGGGTAAAAGTTTGATTGAGTGGGATCAATCTTTCAAATAATAGATATCTGATTCTATTTTCTCTTGATTTTTACAAGCCCGTTATAAGACCGCCATATGGAAATTGATGGTACGATGACAGAGTTTGACTGAGAAAAGCTTGTATTTTTTCAGAGTTTGGTAATGGAATCTAATTGTGTCACTAGAGGGCATGACTGTCCTTAGGTAATCAATGTTAAGGGGCTCACCCTGACATGATGGAGGTCTTCCGGTAGTGACGCTCCCCCTAGTGGTGATAGTTCCCGTGCCTGACGGGGCCAATCCAGACGTGACACTCCCCCTTGTGGTAGTTACGCCTGTGCCAGCAGAGGGCACTGTGAACGGTAAGGTCGTTGCAGAACAGTCAGCTACAATCAATACAAATATATTACATGATATTATTTGACATTATTAGACACCTGCAAAAAGGGTGTGTTTACGTGTCCCTCCTTTTCAATCAGTCTTTGGGCATGGTTAATTATTTGAAAAGGTTCTACCACGAGAATATTTGAAATTCACATGAAAAACTAATGTCATAAATTTAGCAAATTTGTTTATTGTTGGATTGTTTATTCTGTGATATCCTATAAATTTGTTTGTTCCACCTTCTGGTATTGCCAAATATATAAATGAGCCAAAACTTGTTGTTCAGTGGATATCTTGTGCTATGAAATCATTGGCAGTTTGGATTCATCATGATAAATATCTTATATATCTATTTTGTTTTAATATCAAATAAGTATTACAGGGTAATCTCACAAAGGCATTAAATTCATGCTAGATGGGTATCATTGGTAACTACAATTATATCAATGTGAACTCCTTATTTTTGGTTATTTTTCAAAATTCTCTTTCTATAGTTGTATTGTTGGAATAAGAAAATAAATAAACAAAGACAATGACATTACGTGGTTCACAGTTTCCCCACTTTCCATCTTCCTGATAGTTGTAGGTGGTTCCACACCATGGCTTATCATGGCCGTCCGTGATACAATTAAACATCTCTAGACTGCCATACACAAAGGGGAAAGCACAGAAGCTGCCACCAGCATTCCCGCCACTCGTTGGAACTGTAATATAAAAGGTACATTATATCCGACATTCACCACCAAGTCTTCTTTGAACCATGGAAACTTTTAATTTGGCATTTGGGAAAAAGGTAGTTTATTTGATTACACAATGTAATTGAGTGGGATCAATCTTTTTTATTATTTATCTGATTTTATTTTCATATGATTTTTGCGTTCCCGGACCTCAGACCGTTATGTAGAAGGTACGGTGAACTGTGTTTGACCTATAAAAGGTCACAAATTGACCTGGAGAGTACAGCAGTATGTTTCTTATTGATGACGTAAAATAGGGATATTTCATACCTTGGCAGGGAGGCACTGTTGGGTTATTACATTCCACTGAAACACAAATATATCAATATATTTACTTCCATAATATCATATAACTGATATATGCAGACAATATAAACAATACCAATTTCTTTCAAATATTGTATATATTTGATATTTTCTATTCTTTCTACTAAATGGATGGACAACCAAGATCTTACAACTAAATTGGAACATGAGGATTTATACCATTATTAGGGCTTCGGTATGGAATGCAAAGCCAAAAATGTTTTCCATATTGTGGCCTGGTAATAATATTTTTATCTGGGGCGCAAAAGAAATGAAATATATTTAACAGTAAATGCTTGCTGTACAACGAAGTGAAGGTCAGGCTGGTTGTTCAAGATTCATATCAAAGTTGTGTCGGTATATCAGCTTCATAAAAACTGACATTAAAAGTCAGTGAGGTTAACAACCTCTGGACATATCGTTTAAAATGTCAAGGTCAGAAATGCCATATGATATCATTCATGTACTGTCACAATAGAGTGACTCCAAGTTGCTCTATTGCCTCATTGATGACAACATGTGGCATAACTATGCCTAGAATTAAATGTATTGACCTTAGTATTCTGAATATTATTATGAAGAGAAAGCTGAGAGCAATTCAATTACTTTTCAAAAACTACATATCTCAAGATATAACTTAGATTAAAAGTCATTAAATCCACAGCATGGTAGAACTCACTGATGCAGACTCCCCACTTGGGGTTGTCGGTGTTATACTCAGTCTGTGTTGAGCACCACCAGAACTTGCCATCTGAGTAGGCGTCTATACACTGGCTGTACCAGATCTTCTCATACTGGAACGGGAAGGCACACCCCGCTCCCTGGGCTGTGCCTAACTTAGTCCGGCTTGCTGAATCAAACACACAACAAAGGTATATGTCATTTTTAAATCGTCATAAGCTTTCAATATAACTTGAAAGATTGGGGAAATTCTTTATCGATGTATGTATTACTCTGTAGTAATGACTTTCAAGTAAATTCAATTATTTTCATTAATTTCTTCATTATATGTTTGATTTATATGCTTTATGTTTGACACACACGATATAGATCTGCACATGCTGCAATGTTTTCCACAGTTTTGCTTTAAATAGATTGGACATCAAACCAAAACCTTTATCTCATACCTATCTGCAGGAGTTAAGTATGAGAAAGTCAAGAACAAAGGTTTATAACAAAGGGCCTTATAACTATTACAAGGCCACTGAGAAGTGTAGTGGTATTTCTATAAAAATAAACGGATCTACTCCTCATACCGATTATAATGGCAATAAAATGTCTGTCTCTAAAACTGATCGGTATTACAATGGCAATATCTACTCCTAATGAGAACTAGAACTTATCCTAATTAAGAATTGACCAACAATGACAATGACAATATCTACTCCTAATGAGGACTAGAACTTATCCTAATTATGAATTGACCTACAATGGCAATAACAAGTTATACTTATGATGACTAGACCTACATCAAATTAAGAATAGCCTTACAATGACATGATCTACTCCTACTGAGAACTAGACCTACACCTAATTAAGAATAGCCTTACAATGACATGATCTACTCCTACTGAGAACTAGACATGCATCAAATTAAGACTTACAATGTCAAGATCTGCTCCTAATGACGATTAGACCTACTTCTAATCAGGAATGGAGGGGAATGACAATGACAAGATCTATTCCTAGTGATGAGTAAACCTACCATGACAAGCAATATACCTACCCTAAATGCCGAGGGAGTGCACCTTTCTTGACGAGACCTACCAAAATGATGAATGGGCTAACCATTAAACGTGATCTACCTGAACTTAATATGACAATAACTGACACAAATGTCAAGTGGACTTACCATCACATGGAGGCCTTTGATTGTGCTGGGTTAATCCTCCTGGTGTAACTATAAATATACAAACTGAGTTAATATAAAATAACTAATGTTTACATCATAGATATTGGATACAGAACTGTAGACCGTAGGATTTACATTGGTGATGCAGTCATCAATGTATTTCTGAATAGCTTGCTGCACAAAGTGGTTGTCATATCATAGTTATGTCAGTATACCAGCTTTAACAGGGGTAGAGGTCTTGGGTTTGCTGCTTGGCTTTTCATATATTTAAGATATTTGTCATTCCGATTTGGCATATCAATACATTTATGATGTAACATTAAATATATCATGCAAACTGAATATCAAATATGTGTAACAAGTACTCAGATTGGCTCGTGATTTGCTCATTGATTAACTAGTTCCTGATTACCTTTCATATATATGCATCAAACCATGTCAATGAGAACATTTTTTCAAGCCAAAGCACATGGTAAGTTGCCAATAGAGCCAATAAATAATTCATCATTCAGTTCAGTTGAACTGGATATTCACCTTAGCTTTAAATAGGTAGTCATTCCTTTAATTCACCATGTTAATGGGAGGAAGTACATAGTTAATGGTTTAAGCAAATGTTCCATATCATATGGTTTTAAAAACATAGCGATAAATGAATATTCATGAAAAGGATATGTTGTACCAATTGTCTCACAAAAATATAGTTACAAAATGAAATACAAGTCTAAGTAATACATTTTTCTCTGAAGCATCCGATTCAGTTTTCTTCACATAAACCCGTGTGGCAATAAAGGGCCAATAAACCCTAATAGTAAGTATGAGTGCAAATACACACAGCATCATAATATGGGTTGTAAACTGAGTAATAAACCACGAGCAAAACCATTTTATTGTAATAGGTGGGTTTGCCTTGATGGTAAAATATTATAATTCCAAAAGGTTGATTGAATTATTTCCATTTGTTTAAGAAAAGTGTTCTTTCCCCAATATGTTTTCAATGTTTGCCATCATAAAGGTTCCTTTTCTATATAAACACCCGTTAGTGACACACTCTGAAGTGGGCTTAATAAAGAGAGCTCCCATTTCCCTGGACTAATGATCAGCTCCTATCCATGAACAAATGTTCTTCTGGACCTTTTACCCGCAAAAGACAAGGCTTAAATGATGCTAAACTAATGCAGTTTTATCACTCTCCAAGGCCATCTCCCGTTGTCTGTATATTTATATATAATGCTCTGAGTATTTTTTCCTTAACAAAATGGTTGCACTAATTATTCATATATTAATTATAATATGATTATCAAGAATGTGATATTAATAATATCTCCACTAACCTATATATTTACATGTGTGTTATTCAATAGTAAAGTAGTGTAATGCTAATTACTGATCGTTTATTTATGAATTGTTAAAATTTTATAATTCTTATTCATAACCTATATTTATGTTGAACTTTCTATGAAAATTAGGATTCAATACTCATTTGTACGCAATAATAATGATTAGAATTAAACGATTGTTCAAAGAAATGCCTGGTCATATATTAAACAAATCTATGCAAATATGACCATCAATGTGATAATCAAAAATATAATTGTCAGAATATTAGGAATATCTTTGATAAAAGGATCTTACCTATGTGAAGAATGATAAATAATATTTGGCTTTTTAACAATGCAGTGACCATATTGTCTGAAAATAAAATGTATGGTTCCATAAGTACTGGTTACGGTAAGAACTGTGGGGTTAGTCGTGATGGGCGGTGGCCCATGACACGAACATGTGTATCATCATTACTGGGCAAGTACCTGCGACACACCTTAAGAATACCACAGATTGATATATTAATGAGAAATGAAATTATCATACAAACATGGTTCTTTCGACTTTAGCATTAAAACCATTTATATTTGAATACTTTAATTTAAATTAACATGTGAATGACAGACCTGAATGTGAAGAATGACCGAGAAAAATTTATGGTTCAAAGCTTTACTTGTTTAAAGACTAATACCATTCTTATCAGATATCTTAAATAGATATCTCTTTGCCAAAGTAAAACCATTTACTATTTCTGTGTATCTTACCTTTTGTCGATTCTTGTAGTGTATGTTACAAAATGCTGTTCACCAGTGTAGATATAAAAAAGTGCAACTGGCCTCAGTTTGGGAGGCCATGACAGTGCCAATCGTGACCTCGGTTTCGGTTGCGTGGATCTCTCCCCATTGCCCGTCCACCACAGTTGACCTCCCTACGTACACAGTTAAAGACACAATGCTTTATTGAACAGGTTTCAAAATAGATATGCAATCTCATAGTAAACATTGATGATAAATATGACAATATCTGTTTTATGCAAAAATCTGTATGCATTAATTCATCGATTTATAGTAAATATCAAATATATAACGCTCAGGTTTCAACACTTTATATTATACTTCACCGCTATTTATCTAGAAATATACCTTATAGAAAATAGGTACTTGAATTGATAACAAAACGATGGAATGAACTGTGATCAATATATGTTCATCGTGGAATTTTTGAAACATTCCTAGAAATGAGTAAAGTGTATGAATGAATGTCTTAAACGTGAACGTCACAGGTTCAATAAAGCGCGGAGTCTGGTGTCCTGATCTGGCTGAACTGTCTTGTCCCGCTGATAGGTAAGATCCTGGCCTATAATATCAACCTGACTTCACCCTACAGATGACCCTACTTAATAGAGAAACCTTAGCCTGTGGTCAATATCTATTCCAGGTGTCTTTTTCTCAACTTATTCTGCCCTTTAACTATTTTATAATCTATTGTCTGGTAGATGTGTGAATATGTCTATATTATTATTATAACTATTTTTATAATCAATGCATAGCACTGACACATTGGACAACAATTCAGATATTGGGGATGGTACTCTATCATTCAATGGAGAGTGGAGAAAATGGAGACAAAAATATGCTGACACCCTTCAGTTATAATAAATTATTAAGACTTTCATAAAAATATAAAAAATATAAATATGGGTACCGCTGAGAGAATGAGAGGGAAAAAAATCTTTTTCTCAGCGCTTTCACCCCTTTATGATTAATAGTTTTTCCTTCCTTTTGGGTTTACTGGGATATGGTTTGTGAACAAGAATGTTTTTGTTCCGGATTAAATCTGAATTTATTACTTGAGTCACGACCTCTTTCCGACATGAGGTGGTTACTGTGCCTTCATATAACCCCAAAACTATTCACGTCTCGTTTTTCAATTTTCGAAAAAAAAGTATTTATTCCATGAAGTGTTCCGAGTAATTCTAGGGACATATATCAGCACAATAGGTTCCTGAGGTTGACATAATATTGTGAAAGAAAATGCAGCCAACTGGAACAGGGTATGCCCCAAATTCCGACCAACTATAGAAATGTAAGGAGTTTTACCCCACTGTGAAATTTGTATTTAACTTTGTAAATGTTCATACCTAAATAACGTTAGCGAGACACGAATGCCAATTTAATAACGTGCTGATCCTCAGGTCGATGACCGATAGGGCGATATCCACCAATGAGGTCGATTTGTACATCATGAACAAGCTTTCCCATAAGTTGTTTTTCCATAAGTTACAGATAAAATATATTACACATATTTAATATGGGCACAAATAATAAGTGCAATTATAACACAGGGTGGATATGGTCAGATAGTGGTTATCTCAGACAGAGGATATGATTTCATCTGATGAGATGTTGTAAACTATCTAAACTGGCAGATCCAATATGGTGTTCATTGTGCGTAGCCCCGTAGTATCTCCTAAATAGGAATGTTTTAAATTGCGTTTAAGAGCTAATAGGTCATTTATGTGAGGTGGTGCCATACCATTTAGCGCCTTCCAAGTCATAAGCAGTATTTTAAAATCAATTCTGGCTCTAACTTGCAGCCAGTAAAGTTCCTTTAGTTTTGTGATCAAATTTCCTAAGCTTACATACAACTAGCAGCAAACTCCACCAGAGGGCGACATGGTTAACCTATCACAGTTTGCGTGTGCCTCTGGTGGACAGTGTGCTCTAGCAGCAGAGTTTTGTAACTTCTGGAGTTTTCTGAGCTCCACCTCAGGCATGCCAGCCAGTAAGGCATTATTACCATAGTCAAGGGTGGATGTAACAAATGAATGTATACCAGGGTTTCAGTCGTCTTATTATCTAATTATTGTCTGAGTGCAGATATATTCCTAACGTGGTAATAACCCTTCTTGCAGATATTCTTGACTTGAGCTTTCATATCAAGGTGCTGAAAAAGATAAAGCAGTTGCAGTGAAAGATAATTGATATGTTGGTAGAAACCACAGCCAAATATACCCAAAAAGTAAAAAAAAAGCATAATTTCTTTAATGAAACATTTTCATCTAATAAACCAAAAATGTAGAACATTGTGAATAACATTTTATCTCATAACTATATGAAAAGTTTCTCATGACACTGTTCCAGGACCGAATGAATCATTATTAGAAATCATTTTATCAAATCACAATAATCTAAAAGTTGTAAGTGGTGCCATCTTGTGGAAAACTCGTATAAATGGGACATTCTTCACAAAAATGTCGGTGACCATTTTTGAAGTGACCTGTGCCAGTTATGTTTCGCTTAGAATATTAGAAATTATTCAAATTAATTATAATAATCTAAATGCTGTAAGTAGCGGCATGAATAAGTAACAAACGTCATGCAGATATCTTGATAATGTACAGCGGAATAAATGTTTGATATCTGTGCTTACAATTTCAAACTTTCTGAGTCTATTTAATTGCTCAGATCCTGTGTGAATTCGAAATGGACCAGTCTCGAATCTGGCCTATTTATCAAAATTAATAGAAAGGGCTGTAGCTACACAATGTGTAGGACATCTAGTAAGAAATGATATTCAGGGTCTATTTCAATCAGCATATAAGGAGTACCATAGTACTGAAACTGCATTGCTCAAAGTTCAGAACGACATCTTAATGGATATTGATGATGGTAAAACGGTAATGCTGGTACTACTTGATCTATCAGCGGCATTTGACACTATTGATCATGATCTATTACTGAATAGATTGGAAAAAAGATATATTACAGGGATTGCCCTTAAATGGTTTAGATCATACTTATCAAATAGAAAACAATGTGTCATAATTGATGGTAAAAGATCTGACAATATGAATATTAATTATGGCGTCCCGCAAGGCTCGGTTTTGGGACCTTTACTATTTACAGCATATATGGAGCCTTTATCAGATATTATTGGTAACTATGGTCTCAAGCATCATATCTATGCTGATGACACGCAATTGTACATCACCATTGATCCCAAATCTGAAGAAACTAGAGATAAGTCTTGCAAAGAGATGGAAAATTGTATTATAGAGGTTAAAAAATTCCTGATAGAGAATAAGATGAAGATAAATGATGGAAAAACAGAAATGCTTTTATGTGGTAAAAGCTGTGAATTCATCAGAAAAAAATGTACCTAATGAAATTCTAGTAGGAGAAACTAAAATTCCTAGATCAAATACTGTTAAGGATCTAGGGATTATTCTAGATCAAGAACTATCTAAGAAATCACAAATATAAAAAATGTGTAAAAATGGTTTCTTTCATGTAAAAAAATTATCAAGAATAAGAAATTGTTTGGATGAAAAAACTGCCAACAATCTTGCCCATGCATTTGTTACCTCTACCCTTGACTATGGAAACTCACTTCTAGCTGGTTTACCTGAGTGTGAATTAGCCAAACTACAAAAATTACAGAACGCTGCAGCCAGGGTAGTGGGGAAACTTAAAAAGAGAGATCATATGACAAAAAACTTATGGAACTCCACTGGTTGCCTCCCTATTATTATTATTAATGTTCAAACTCGTTTTCAGTGGAAATGCCTTCGAGATACGTACTTAAATAATGCATAAAATGTATGAATCAATTTCAAACAAATTGGAATCATCAGTTCTAGGGAATATCTGAAAGGTTTGGGAGTGTTTCAGAACACCATGTTTATAAATGGCTGGACATAAGATAGGTAATCAGCCACGTGACCAACATTATTTTACATAGATTTGTCATATCTTGGAATTGCCAACTGTTATATGAGGTATATGGCAACACAATGGCACCACAAGAGGTTGTATCTTGCAAGAGATGTTGGATGATGTTGGTAATTCTCTGATATCAGCTGACCGGACTTCCATTTTTTGTTGGCGACAATGAGATGGGAAGCTTTTGACAGCAGCCAATGTGTCCTTTTCCCACCTGTTGAGTGGCCAATGTGGAAGCAAAGAATTGCCTGAGTCTAACCAACAGCATTATACTAAATGGATTTTTATGTTTGTATTAACAACCTTTTTCTGTACTTTTTCGGCTATATCAGGTCAGATAGGGCTGGGTCTAATGCCCTGCACTTTTTGAAGATTGACTAGGGGTCTTTCTTTAGCATTATCATATAGACAATATTACACAAACCACAGCCTCTGATAATCAGTCATAGTGAGGACTGGCTGGAGTGAGAGACAACTCAGTAGCAATAGTGAATGGAATGTCTCTGGTGAGGGCTATTGGTTTGCCAAAGAAGTAAACATGTTTAGAGATATGGAGGTCAGATTCTATAAATATTTTAACATGTTGGGAACTAAATGTAACAGTCAAGAATCAATTCAGTTTTTGACAACTACAAATAAAGTTTGAACAGATTAAACATTGTGAAAATGCAGGCAAACCATTAACAGAGCAGATGTGAAATTCTGCATTGATTTGAATAGATTGAAAGGCTTGAAAGCAAAATAAATTTGATACTACTTTTCATCTTTGTGAAGTACTGGCCTAAGAGGCAATACAATTATGTTTAAGTTTTTTTCTCGTATTACTGAGCCATGATTACCTTTGCAATTTGGATAAAGGCAAAAACCTCAAATGATCCTGTGTATTCACCAATATCTGCTATACAACATCAATGTGATTGTGTGGAGATAAGAAAAAACATCCTTGGGCATCCGTTTAGTTAATCCTAATAATATACTTGAATCTGATATGGAGATGAAACTGATCAAAATGCAGGTTAGATATTGAATTTGGTCCTAGCCTGTTATCTCGATTCTCATTGGCTAATATAGCTAAAAACTCCAAGCAGTAGTTTCAGAGATCAAAGTTGATGGACAGAATGACAGCAAAATTCTCCCTCATCTTTGCAGAAACTATGCTATGCATGGCTAAATATGTATTTTGGGGCAAACTTGGAAATTTCATAGTTTGACTTTTATTCTTTAAAAAAATCAGATCCCAAAAGCTATGTTAACATGTCAAGAAGCAGCAGTATCTTTCACTTCATATTACCCACAAGTATCCTTTATGAGATAGAATAGGTTTTATATGCAATCATAAAGTACTATGAAAGTCTATAATCCAGCCTTCAGATTCATTTCTATTCTCTAGAAAATTGTGAATGAATGATATTATTCACTTGGCAAGAGGGGATATGAAAAACTCTAGATATTCTTATTCAAGAAAATTAATTGACTTTGTCTTCTGTTTCAATTCTAATAACTGTTTGGATTGGTCATTTGTTAAGTTCAGATAGAATGGCTACACTTAGGGGAGCTGATTGTGTTGTCTAATTCTTGTAAGGATACGTGTGTAAATGTACTTTTCATTGACAGTTGCCTAGCAACCATGGACCAAAAGCAAATATATTTAGATTACGAGATTACACAAATTCACAAGAGGAATTTCTAAGACAATACCAAGTCTACATGAATAGTAAATCACATATTTAGCCAAATTTTACCAAATTTGAGTCCAAAAGGATCAGTTTTTTCATTGTATTTTTCCTTTATATCAACTTTGAAAATGCCTGCCAAAGACATTTCCCCCTGCCCTTACTCCCCTAAACTATTAAACAAAATCACCTCACATAAAATAAATGTTTTATTTCATGATCCAGACTTGCATTAATTAGGAATTTTAAAATATATACATTACAGTATATAGCCATACTATATGCTTATGTACATCATGATATAATATTAATTACACAGAAAGAGACTTTACATCCATTATTTCATTATTATAGTCTTAACATGATATGAATGTCAAGTAAAATGTTTACAGAATATATATATATATATATATATATATATATATATATATATATATATATATATATATATATATATATATATATATATATATATATATATATATATATATATATATATATATATATATATATATATATATATATATATATATATATATATATATATATATATATGTATGTATGTATTATACATATTATATATAAGCTTAGGATTTAACAAATTCCTTCATTATACATCTATATCATACCCAAATGTCATGGAAACAACTAAATTGTCTAATTCTGTATTAACCAATGTTGAAGATTTGATCATGATCATATGCATCCTGAGCATATAAAATCGATGATTAAAATATTATTTATCTCTTATTACTTCCAAATAAAATTGGACACTGATACACTGCTATCAAATGCTCATTATGCCTGCATAATATCTGTCTGAATGTGCATGACATGTTTTTTCAATAAGCGAATAAATACCTGACTTGAGGTGAAACACTGAAACAAGTCATGGGGGTTTCAAAATTTCAGGAAAGCTGGATAATCATTTGTGATGTTTCTAGCCATGCTGTGGTGCTTCTAAGTTGGTAGAATATTGCATCAAAATCTCTTAAGGGCCTAACCTTTAATCATTATGGTTTTACATGTATTTTACAACAGAGAAACCACCTGACTTGGAATGACCTACCTACGGTCATCAGCCAGTCTGGAGAATTGAAAGTGTGAGTTAAGGGTAGGTGATGTGGGTTAAAGGGTATGTGGTTGTTCTCTTATGGAAAACTACATTATATTCTATAAATTTTAATGAAACTTAATGTGTTGAACTTTTAATGTGACCGTTTAAACCTTATTACACATTCTGAATGACTAAAAGTAAAATTGAAAAATAAAATGTTAACATCATGGAATGTTTCATTGTCATTGACAAAATGTTAAATTTTACATCACACTACATTCTAAAATTGTTCTTTTACCCTGCATTTACACCTGCTTTTTCACAGTAACTTGCAACTAGCATTTCACAATTTCTGATACATACATTATAAGGTTGGCCTGCTAGGCATGATGTCATACACATAATATTTTGGTACATACTCTGCATTGCAGACATTAACCTGTCCTTGGTACTAATTATTCTGAACACAGCAATGAGTGAAATATCTGAATTTTATCCTGCAGATAATATTTAATGCAACGAAAGCTCAGAATCTATCACACTTTTTAAACAAATATTATTCACACTGAAAAGTGCTTACAGATTGAGTGCAGCAATAATGTACATAAAGCAAATATACAAGAAGATATTGTCATACCAACTTAGCATTCACACAGAAATCTTGTCAATCAAATCATAAAACCTGACATACCTATATGTACCTACTTGTCTTCCAGGTTTTCTGAAAAGCTTGATATGTGTCGCTGAACATTTAAATAGATGAAAGTAAATTTCGATCTACAATGTTCACTTGAATTAAATGTACATCTTACAGCAATGATAGCATGTTTGTATTAATTCTATCCTAGAGACGCAACCTTCTAACTAAAGGTTTGATCAGAACAATAAAACATAATGATACTCATTCTCATGCCCAAGCCCAATTATAAATTAAAACTGTCAACATGATTAGATTATACAGTGTTCCAGACCTATATTATTCTGACCATGATTATTTACAATTTACCTACATTTAATTTCAAGTACTTTAAAGGACTCATGCGGGATTTCTAATAAAATGTTTACAAACATTTTTTGCATACTTTGTTCATCACAATTTAACACAGCAAAGCTTTCTTGTACTGAACAATCAAAGTCAAATATATAACTACATTCAAGTAGAGTCATGATGCAACAGCAAACTGTGGCTATGTGTACATTTATGGAATGGTTTTTATAAATGTATTCAGTAATCTCATTAACAGAGTGCTTGAACATCAAAATAAAAAATAAAAATACATGTACATTCCCTTGTCAATACATTTCCACTGTTGTCTTGATATTGAAAAACCTATTACAAACTGCAAGAAATGATGTTTTCCTTATGTTTCTCATGCATTATAAATTGACACAGTATGATTGATAGTAGTTATAAGTTAACACAGTATGACGGATGGTAGTTATAAATTGACACAGTATGACTGATAGTAGTTATAAGTTAACACAGTATGACGGATGGTAGTTATAAATTGACACAGTATGACTGATAGCAGAAATAGTTTCTTCGCTTTCTGAATGGTCAGCACCTGTAAAATACTGTAGAGTATAGAGATTTCCTATCATATTCTGTCCTCAGGTCTCTCTCTGTCTATATCAGTCATTATTGCACATGATACTCTATATCTGGTGGATAAGTCTTGCTGGGTGTTGTCAATCAATTCAGCCAATCTAGGTCATCATCTTCCTCATCATCTCCAAACAGCGGAGGGGGTGGTGGCTTCCGGGAATCCTGAAATAAAACAAACATCTGAACTCATTTTCAGGTATCATTCTTGGCAGGCAATACAAAGGTCTGTCTAAATACTGATTTTCAATGTATTCCACCGATTATAAATTTATTGTTTTAGTTTTGATTACAACTTAAAATCAGCAAAAAGCCAATGTTTTATTGTGATCTTGACATAATTACTTTCATTAATTATAGTAAATTTCATTTTTATACCTCTATAGCGGACAAATGAATTGTGGCAAAAAGAAAATAATGGAGACATATCATTGGACACAGTGCACAATTTTATATGGTCACAGTGCAGTGAGAGCATAGTGTCAGAGTGGTAGGAGATGGCAGAGAGGAAGAGCCATGAAAAACAATGACATAGTGAAAGAGCATTGAATGGAGGTGACAGATCAATGGCAGAGTGGGGGAATTGGTGGTGACAGGGCTGTGGCATAGGTGATGACAGGACTGTGACATAGGAGGCGACAGGGCTGTGGCATGGGAGGTGACAGGGCTGTGGCATAGATGGTGACAGGGCTGCGGCATAGAAGGTGACAGGGCTGTGGCATAGGAGGTGACAGAGCTATGGCATAGAAGGTGACAGAGCTGTGGCATAGAAGGTGACAGGGCTGTGGCATAAGAGGTGACAGGGCTGTGGCATAGAAGGTGACAGGGCTGTGGCATAGGAGGTGACAGAGCTGTGGCATAGGAGGTGACAGGGCTGTGGCATAGATGGTGACAGGGCTGTGGCATAGGAGGTGACAGGGCTGTGGCATAGGAGGTGACAGGACTGTGGCATAGGCGGTGACAGGACTGTGGCATAGGAGGTGACAGAGCTGTGGCATAGATGGTGACAGGGCTGTGGCATAGATGGTGACAGGGCTGTGGCATAGATGATGACAGGGCTGTGGCATAGATGGTGACAGAGCTGTGGCATAGGAGGTGACAGGGCTGTGGTATAGATGGTGACAGGGCTGTGGCATAGGAGGTGACAGGGCTGTGGCATAGGAGGTGACAGGGCTGTGGCATAGGAGGTGACAGGGCTGTGACATAGGCGGTGACAGGGCTGTGGCATAGGAGGTGACAGCAGTAACAGAAGTGACAGGTCAGGGGTAGGGTGGCGACAGTGTGGGATGCTACTTACATCTTCTGAGTCACTGTTCACCTTCTTCGGTTCCACACTTTTGATTGGTGAAGGCTGATTCTTCTCCTTCTTTTCATCCTTCTTCTTCTTGGCAAATGCAAAGCCAAATGTATCCGCCACATTGTCGTCATTCCCAAACAGAGGCCTGCAGCACAGCAATACCACAAATAGCATTTAATCCAAAATACTGAATTCTTGTATCAGCCAAGCCAATATTAGGTCTAAATGTTCATCACTACTTGAAAGGTCAATTTTAGTAATTGAGATGTCAGGTGACTGATATGCATTAAAGAAGCTTGTAATTATATATCACATTCATATAACTTGTCATCACCTTCACCAAATAAAAGTCAATCAATTTTGAAGACTGTCTTGAAAGGTCAAGTTTTCACTATTAAGACTATTAAGCATTAACTGATAAGTATATAATAAATCTTACAACGCTAAATTATATATTACATGCATAAAACTTACGCGTCGTCATCATCATCATCAAATAATGGAGGGGGATTTTTTGAGAGCAAACTATGATCCTCTTCATTTTTCTTCTCAACTGTTTTGGCCTCCGTGTTGCCTGAGACAGACTCTTTCTCTGGCTCGGTGGGCTCACCAAACAATGGATCCTCAAACACAGAGTCTTTTGTTTCTGTCTTTTTCTGGGAGTCTTTCTTTGGATCTGATTTCTTATCCGTCTTAGTCTCAGCATTATTTCCAGGTTTTATCTGGCTACTATTTGTTTCAGTCTCTGATTTGATTGTATTATTCTGATCATCTTTCACCTCTGGGATTTCTGTATTTTTGGAAGACTTTTGCTCTTCATTTGCTACTTCTGAAACAGGTATTTTTTAATAAAGTAATAAGATACAAAATGAGTTTTGTTTATTTGAAATCAAATGAATAAGAACAAATATCATTGTATTGTCACTATTCCTATCATTGATAAATTGAAAACATTCACAAACAAATCATAGCACAAAAAATCCATTTGGACAAGTCAGACTTACATCTAATAGTTCAGGAATTCTATGATTAGTATTTCTAAACAAACACAATTTTTAGGTATTCAGTTTCAGCAGTGATACTTCCCTTTGGGATCTGAGACATCCAGATCCTCTCACAAAAACAAACACATCTGGGTCTGGACACATTGCTGGATTGGGATAGCAGTCTCACCTCAGTGCTTCATTGTATCTACTTACCATCTAGTTGAGCTTTGAAATATGCCTTAAATCTCATCACCACAAGTGTGTACAGCCCAGCTAGGCTATCTCATGTAAGCTACTGCCACCTGATGGCAACAAACCAAATTACTATATAGAAAGCATGCAACAAGCTTATGCCTTACTGCTGTACGCCACAGTGCTTTGCAGGGTCATGCTGTGAAGAGGTCTGAGAGGCTGGGTTCAATATCAAACAAATCAACTGTGCATGTGCATTTGGTGAAATATTGGATAGGAGGTGAAATATTGGATATAAGATTGCATTTCATGTGATATTTTTGCTACCAAGATATTTAATACAGGATAGGGTATGTGTATAAATTTGTCTTTTTATAAAAACATGTCTACCTTTTATATCTTATGCGACTTTCATCGTAATATCTCTGTTCAGATGATGATGTTCAGATAATGGTAACCTTGATGCCAAAGATGAGCATCTTTGAGATTGTTGACCTTTGTCAAGCTCAGTGGTATAGCATGTACTGTCCAGATGTATTGTCTGTCAATGATGTGCTGAGTGCGACCATAGCTTACACAGCCCACTGCACCGCATATGCACCACATCCAAGCTAATTCATAGAACATGAATCTTATTGTCTGGTGCTAAAGATTGTTTTATATCTGATGGTTTGGAAATTGGGCACTATATTGATTCATCCATTACAATCTTGCTGAGCTTTTCTTGTATAGCTGTTACGTAATTCCTAGGGAATCTGTTGTGTGGTTGATGGCAGGAAGGTGTATGTTGGTTTCATTGAAAATGTAAAATGATTCATACACAATTGATTCAAACACCATTAATTCAATTGGTTATGCCACCCTGGCTTTCAACAGTTTAGGCTCTAACCCATGTTTGCCTTCCCCTGTCAGAGTCTGTTGCCACAGACTACCATAGCTTCTGTATTCATCAAACAGCAAAGAGAAGATAAAGGTTCTTCATATATATCTATTGTCAGGACTTTGACTTATTGTATAATTTCTTTGTCTAATTTCTGGACTATATAATCACCCATGCTGTTAGTCACAGTGTTGACAGTGTTGGGAAGGATGGGGCAATTAGTATGGGGAGAGAGTACAGCACAGGAGACCACTACAAGGAGTTCCAAGGAGATATTGCTCTGAGGCCTATGTGCATCCCTGACTGGAGGAGGGGTAAGATACACAAGGATATATTACCTTTGTCAAGCTCGGTACTGTAATATGGGTTGCCCTTATCTCCGGTAATGGCCGCTGTAGCTTTTTTGATGCTATCTTCAACCACATCTTTGATTTTATTTCCTGCCTCATCTAATTCCTTAGCATAATGAGGATTGCCTTTGTCTCCAGTGACCACAGCACTTGCCTTCTTTATGCTGACTTCAACTACTTCTTTGATTGAGCTTCTGGCTTTGTCTAGCTCTGCAGCATAATATGGGTTTCCCTTATCTCCTGTTACGGCCGCACTAACTTTCTTGATGTTACTTTCCACAGCATCTTTTATGATGAGTCCAGCTCTATCGAGTTCTGCAGCATAGTGCAGATTGCCTTTATCCCCACTTAAAGCTGCGGAGGCTTTCTTTATGCTGACCTCAATCACTTCCTTTATTTCATTTCCTGCTTTATCTATCTCTTCTACTTTCTTTTTATCTTCTTTTTTCTCTTTCTCTGGTTTACTTGCAGCTGGTTTTCCTTCAACAGGTTTTCCACCAGAGGGCAATGCTGCTTGCTCGGGAATTATTTGTGACATAATAGACTCCTCTACAATAATATCTTGCCCCAAACTATCAAGCCAAGCCCCATATTTTGGGTTGCCCTTATCTCCGGTAATGGCCGCCGTGGCTTTCTTGATGCTATCTTCAACCACATCTTTGATTTTATTTCCTGCCTCATCTAATTCCTTAGCATAATGAGGATTGCCTTTGTCTCCAGTGACCACAGCACTTGCCTTCTTTATGCTGACTTCAACTACTTCTTTAATTGAGCTTCTGGCTTTGTCTAGCTCTGCAGCATAATATGGGTTTCCCTTATCTCCCGTTACGGCTGCACTAACTTTCTTGATGTTACTTTCCACCGCATCTTTTATGATGAGTCCAGCTCTATCGAGTTCTGCAGCATAGTGCGGATTGCCTTTATCCCCACTTAAAGCTGCGGAGGCTTTCTTTATGCTGACCTCAATCACGTCCTTTATTTCATTTCCTGCTTTATCAATCTCTTCTACTTTCTTTTTATCTTCTTTAATCTCTTTCTCAGGTTTATCCTTAGCTGGTTTTCCTTCAACAGGTTTTCCACCAGAGGGCAATGCTGCTTGCTCGGGAATTATTTGTGACATAATAGATTCCTCTACAATAATATCTTGCCCCAAACTATCAAGCCAAGCCCCATATTTTGGGTTGCCCTTATCTCCGGTAATGGCCGCCGTGGCTTTCTTGATGCTATCTTCAACCACATCTTTGATTTTGTTTCCTGCCTCATCTAATTCCTTAGCATAATGAGGATTGCCTTTGTCTCCAGTGACCACAGCACTTGCCTTCTTTATGCTGACTTCAACTACTTCTTTAATTGAGCTTCTGGCTTTGTCTAGCTCTGCAGCATAATATGGGTTTCCCTTATCTCCTGTTACGGCCGCACTAACTTTCTTGATGTTACTTTCTACAGCATCTTTTATGATGAGTCCAGCTCTATCGAGTTCTGCAGCATAGTGCGGATTGCCTTTATCCCCACTTAAAGCTGCGGAGGCTTTCTTTATGCTGACCTCAATCACGTCCTTTATTTCATTTCCTGCTTTATCAATCTCTTCTACTTTCTTTTTATCTTCTTTAATCTCTTTCTCAGGTTTATCCTTAGCTGGTTTTCCTTCAACAGGTTTTCCACCAGAGGGCAATGCTGCTTGCTCGGGAATTATTTGTGACATAATAGATTCCTCTACAATAATATCTTGCCCCAAACTATCAAGCCAAGCCCCATACTTTGGGTTGCCCTTATCTCCGGTAATGGCCGCTGTAGCCTTTTTGATGCTATCTTCAACCACATCTTTGATTTTATTTCCTGCCTCATCTAATTCCTTAGCATAATGAGGATTGCCTTTGTCTCCAGTGACCACAGCACTTGCCTTCTTTATGCTGACTTCAACTACTTCTTTAATTGAGCTTCTGGCTCTGTCTAGCTCTGCAGCATAATATGGGTTTCCCTTATCTCCTGTTACGGCCGCACTAACTTTCTTGATGTTACTTTCCACAGCATCTTTTATGATGAGTCCAGCTCTATCGAGTTCTGCAGCATAGTGCGGATTGCCTTTGTCCCCACTTAAAGCTGCGGAGGCTTTCTTTATGCTGACCTCAATCACTTCCTTTATTTCATTTCCTGCTCTATCTATCTCTTCTACTTTCTTTTTATCTTCTTTATTCTCTTTCTCAGGTTTATCCTTAGCTGGTTTTCCTTCAACAGGTTTTCCACCAGAGGGCAATGCTGCTTGCTCAGGGATTATTTGTGACATAATAGATTCCTCTACAATAATATCTTGCCCCAAACTATCAAGCCAAGCCCCATATTTTGGGTTGCCCTTATCCCCAGTTATGGCCGCTGTGGCTTTCTTGATGCTATCTTCAACCACATCTTTGATTTTATTTCCTGCCTCATCTAATTCCTTAGCATAATGAGGATTGCCTTTGTCTCCAGTTACTACAGCACTTGCCTTCTTTATGCTGACTTCAACTACTTCTTTAATTGAGCTTCTGGCTTTGTCTAGCTCTGCAGCATAATATGGGTTTCCCTTATCTCCTGTTACGGCCGCACTAACTTTCTTAATGTTACTTTCCACAGCATCTTTTATGATGAGTCCAGCTCTATCGAGTTCTGCAGCATAGTGCGGATTGCCTTTATCCCCACTTAAAGCTGCGGAGGCTTTCTTTATGCTGACCTCAATCACTTCCTTTATTTCATTTCCTGCTTTATCTATCTCTTCTACTTTCTTTTTATCCATTTTTTTATCCTCGGTCTGTTTGCCACTGGAAGGCGCCATTAGAGACATTGATGCCTGGGCCGTTATCATCTCCTCCACTGGCTGGTCCACTACAGTCATCAAATTGGCATATTTACTTAAACTTCACTCATCATTGTTTTTTTTTTTCATCTTCTATTTCATTTTACTTTATTTTCAACAGATTATTTTTTTCATTATTTCAATTTTATCATGTTTTTTGTGTTGTTCGTGTTATATACATTTAGCTTAACATTTATAGACATCAACAAAAGCATGCTATGATGTAATCACAACAATCATTTCACATATTATAACCTTAACGTTAAGCGCATTAGATTACACAGCGACATATAAGCAGTGTCTTAATGTGGTGAGGCATATATACCTTGCTCTTGTGGAGCAGTTCTCCCTTTATCCCCTTCTCCACAAGATTCCTGCATCTTATTTTCCTCCACTTTAACTGCAGCATAAATGGCAGCATTATCAAGAACTATTCAATTCTCGTGATTTTTTTTTTCTGCTGAACCGTTTCAATATAATGTGCAATCAATTAAATAAAATTATATACATTCATCACTTTAATACAATAACTGATAAAATGTTTATGTTTGTATTCTATGCATACACCTAATGTGGAAAGTAATATGTGGTGCATTAAAGATAGAATATTAAACAAATCAATATATTTTAAGAAAGATGACGAAATGTGACAGTACATAAAATAATATTGAAAAGGACTTACCTTCGACGAAGCTTCCATTGTCTCTTCACTTACTACTAAATCTAGCTATTACGTTAGTTTCTACATGGCAAAGCAAACCGAGTCAAAGACCACCAAGGTTTGCTCCTCACTGATTGCTTTCCTTAATGTTAATTATAAATTATGCAATCCAATAGTATTTCTGATGATAGACTATAACTTTTACCACATTTACCCTAATTTATCTTACAGACACAGACATCAAGATGCATTAAATATTGTTTGAAATATCACCTTTGTGATTCATATAACTAATATGTCTATACCAGTTATATTAGTGACTATCTCTCAATAATAGTGGCCTCCCAATATCTAATGTCTTGAATCAATATAAATATTTGTTAAAGAAAAAAACATGATCTTCTTACACCTTATTGTCTATGTCTGTCAATTAACATAACGTCGTCGAGATAAACTTGGTATCAATGAGGAGCAACCCATTGAGATGACCAGAAAGATATACATGTACAAACCTGGGTCGTCAGAGACGTTCTCCACATCCTTTGTAACTATTATCATATCCTCCACATCCTCCATGCTGACACCAGGTGGCACTGCATCAATCCCATTGCTAGTGTCATTGGTGAGGTCTTGTTCATCAAATTCATCCTCTTTGTCTTCTGTCTGCTTTGAAATATCCTCCTGGATGACAGCAGATGCATCACAGATAATGTCACCAACTATCTGATTGGCTAAGTCTTCCAGCTTACCCTGCTGCTCTGGGCTCATATCTGGGTCGGCGTTATCCACAATGTCTTCTTGGGGTGCACTTTCCTGAACTATGCTCTCAACTGTAAGGATCTTATCTTCAATATCTTTTGCTGAATCTTCCTGAACCGTTTCATTCTCTGAATGTATTTCACCAGAAGAATCTCTTTCAGTATCAGTCACAATCTGCACCTCTGTAGACAAACTTTCCTGGAGTATTTCAGGTTCAACAGCTTCCTCAGGCTTTACTTCTGCTAATGGTGTGCTTGATGCTGAACTCTCATCCTCTATCGGTTTCCCTGCTGAATCATTAGATCTAATATTTGCAGGCACTGGTTCCTCTGGACTCTCTATTACCTCTTTATTGCTATCTTCTTGGACCGTTTCCTTAACATCTTCTACTGGTGTTTTGGCTGCACTTTTTACAGCCACTGTTTCTAATTTTGTGGGTTCTTTGACTTTCACTGCAGTTTCAACTACTCTTCTATTTGCTTGAAGCCTTTCCTCCTCTTTTTCTTCTTCTTCTTCTTCAGAATCCTCTTCCTCAGATTCTTCCTCCTCTGATTCTTCTAATCACCAAAACCAGATAAAATAAAGAAGAAACAAAAGGCGAGAGGATTACATGCAAATCAATAACTATATTAGGCAAATAAAACAGGAGACAGAAATTCTCATTGAAAGAATGTGAAGCCATGAATAAAACCAAATTAAGTCCTCCTTCACCACATTAAGATGTAAAATACGGACAGAATGTCATATATTTATATATGTTTCACATTAAGGATTAACAAGCTGTAATGGGTAAATATGAAGCAACTAATACATTATTGTGGAATGACTAATTGTGTCAACTTTCAAATTGAAAACATTGCCACAATAGAAGTCAAGTAAAATGATAATCAAAACAAGCAAATAAGTTATCAAATCATAAAACAACACCAAAAATCACAATTTTGTACATCCACAATAATGTCCCTCAAATAACTTGATATACATGTTTTAATCATTTAAATCAAACATTACCTTTTAATCCTCTAGAACAGAATGCTGCTATCTTAAATAATAAATGAGCTTATTAGAACAGAAAAATACAAAAAGGAGAGGGATTGGAGACGTACCTTCTTCTTCTTCCTCTTCTTCTGGTGGAGAAGCCACCATCTGCAATGTCACCGTCTACAACACAAACATCAAACTCTACTCCTAGATCTCACCTCAGAAACAAGAAAATTTTATATACGCTTATGCAGGGTTTCCACTCTTCAGGACTAATGGAAATAGGACCATTTCAATCCCAGATGTTTCAGGCCTGTGTCTAAACCTGCTGACATAAAAATGTTGTCATAGTGACCAAAAAATGGTTTTGATAAACGAACAACCCTAAATGTAAATATAAGAATATATTTTTGCAGGTAATCGTTTTAGTTTTCCCAACCTTGTACTTAATTCCCCAAATTTTTCAGGGCAGGATGGTGACCCAGCAGGATTGCAGATTTTCCCCAATTGTCCCAACTGAGTGAAAACTCTGTTTATGTAATTGCTGCTTAATTGTTTTACTCAAGAGCCCATCTTATTGCAAAGGGTCGCTGTGATTGCTTGTACTGGTTGTGACATTTACTGAGTTGAGCAAGTGCTGGGTGAGGATGAGGCGACTGACCTTGATAGTTTTTAATATGGCATCATGTATATCCTTGCCAGAGTAGGACTTCTCTGCACTAAACTGCTCCCTCAGCATGCGGTACACTGTGTTCATGATCTTCTTCACCTTTTTAGAAAATAAATCAAATTCATTTAAGAGATCCATGATTGTAAATAACATTATTCATTACATCAAAATGATAAATTGATTGTTACTTTTTCATTTGTGCATTGTTCTTTAAATATTAGAGAAAACTAAAACATAAACATTAAAAACATCCCATACCTCTTTGATCAAATCTTCTCTCGTGTATTCCCCTCCACTCCCAGTAGATGGCGCTGTTTCAGTTTGTTTGGCCTGCTGTATCTGTTCCTTAGCTCGCTGCACCTGTTCCTTGGCCTGTGCCTTTGTCTCCTGCACCTGTTCCTTGGCCTCCTCAGCCTCAGCCTCTGCTGCAGCAGCTGTGGCGGCACTGTTTCTTGCTGCGATGATGGCCTGCTTGGCACGGTCTACAGCCCGCTCACGCTCAGCCTCCAGTTTGTCCTTCTCCTCCTCTACCTCCCGTAGCCGAGTCTCGTATCTCTCCTTCATCGCTCCCGCCTGGGCACGTAACGTGTCATACTGTAAAAATATCCAAACACAATGTATTTTTGGTTTTTTTTTAGTTGATCGAAGTCCAGTTTCTTGTCCTCCCAAAGGAGACTTATGGCTACCTTAGATCAACTATCAGGGAGACTTGTGGTTAACTATCAGACCGACTCACCTTGTCTTTCCAGGGTGACTTATGGTTTCCTATCAGACCAACTCACCTTGTCTTTTCAGGGAGACTTATAGTTACCTATCAGACCGACTCACCTTGTCTTTCCAGGGAGACTTGTGGTTAACTATCAGACCGACTCACCTTGTCTTTCCAGGGAGACTTATGATTCCATATCAGACCGACTCACCTTGTCTTTCCAGGGAGACTTATGGTTACCTATCAGGCCGACTCACCTTGTCTTTCCAGGGAGACTTATGGTTACCTATCAGGCCGACTCACCTTGCCTTTCCAGGGAGACTTATGGTTACCTATCAGACCGACTCACCTTGTCTTTCCAGAGACTTATAGTTACCTATCAGACCGACTCACCTTGTCTTTCCAGGGAGACTTATGGTTACCTATCAGGCCGACTCACCTTGTCTTTCCAGGGAGACTTATGGTTTCCTATATGACCGACTCACCTTGTCTTTCCAGAGACTTATAGTTACCTATCAGACCGACTCACCTTGTCTTTCCAGGGAGACTTATGGTTTCCTATCAGACCGACTCACCTTGTCTTTCCAGGGAGACTTATGGTTACCTATCAGACCAACTCACCTTGTCTTTCCAGGGAAGACTAATGGTTTCCTATCAGACCAACTCACCTTGTCTTTCCAGGGAGACTTATGGTTACCTATCAGACCAACTCACCTTGTCTTTCCAGGGAGACTTATGGTTACCTATCAGACCAACTCACCTTGTCTTTCCAGGGAGACTTATGGTTACCTATCAGACCAACTCACCTTGTCTTTCCAGGGAGACTTATGGTTACCTATCAGACCAACTCACCTTGTCTTTCCAGGGAAGACTAATGGTTTCCTATCAGACCAACTCACCTTGTCTTTCCAGGGAGACTTATGGTTACCTATCAGACCAACTCACCTTGTCTTTCCAGGCTTTATATTCATCCAGCTCTTCTTCCAGCTGTATCACCTGCTTCTCTCCCTCACCCTTGCTCGACTTCAGATTTGCAAACTTAAATATAACAAAAATGCCATAGATATAGTTATTTGCATTAAGAATTGCAAAATATATCAAAACTGTAGATCTTCTACAAATGAAGTGATCATGACCTTCAAGGTCAGAGCATCCAACCAAATTTGTAATACTAAACAAAGCTAATCTTCATGTAGCTCAACCAACCTTCTCCTCCATCTCCTTGACTTTGCCCTCCAGGTGGAGCTTCTCTTCCTGTACTTCTTGTAACGCCCTCTGGTGTTTGGTCTGGACAGATGCTAACAAGCGCTCAGACTTCACTGACCACTCCTTCCTCACTTCCTCCTCTGCTGCTGCCACCTAGTGTCAGAAATATTTAATAAGAAATGTAATTCAATTCTTACTGATTCCAATATCCTCATTTAAAAAAAAAATCAAAATCATTTACTGACAACATTCTCCACATGGACCTACCTGTTCTGCAGTTGCTGCATCAGTGGAGTTTTTGGTTTTCCTTAATTTTTCTTTAAGACCAGCTACTTCTTCCTGAAAACACCAGAATGGAATGCTCTTACTATATTTTTTTCAAAAAATAAATCATTAATTATTGCCATCTACATCTGAATGATGTCCAACATGAATCAAAATGGCCATTATCATGAATCTTGAACTATATAGATTTTAGAATGTTGTTACTCCAGTTCTAAAGGGTTGCTGGTGTTTTCAACCATTCTCCTATTCGACCGTGGCGTGTTCGACTGTGGGAAAGAATTCTGTCGCCCAGTTCAGTCGTGGCTAGTGGAAGCAGGCCCACGAGAAGTGGGCCATAGTCATTCTTTAACCACTCAAAACTCAAAACATATTCTTTGAGAAGCCAAACTGATCCTGAATGCCAAATTTATATTGAAAAGAAAAAGTAGAAAGAAGGTAATTTATTTTATTTAATAAAACCGGACAGGCATGGTCGAAATGGTTACCGTCGAACAGGGGAACAGTCGAACAGGGGAATGGTCAAAACAGCCAGTCACCTTCTACAGTACCACAAGTATAGCATGCAGGATCCAATACAAGCCATACACTCTGCCTAAATGAAAAATAGCCACAAATCCTTGAAATTACAATCTATAACATCTCAGGAAGATTACGACTCATAGCTCACGGAGTGATAATTAATTCTGTGACCATATCACATGGCAGGTTAGAAAATAAGTAGACTTGGCTTAAAACATATGGTACTGGTTTTATAACATTAAACCATTCAGATATCTGACATTGCCAGGTCTACCAGGAACAGACCAGAAACAGGATCTAGTTCAGGATATGGATTAATTTATCATAAAGAAAGTTGTATCTGTAACCTTATGAGAAACATTCATCCACCCCAAAAAAATTATAAAAATAAAATTCTAAATAACCAAAACAAAATTAATTAATTTCAGAAAAACTAATATTCAACAAAACACAAACCATGCATTTTTTTAAAAAGAGCATCACAGCAGACTTGATCTCATCACTCGTATCTCTACTGTATAGTGGTTTGCTTTCAAACTTCAACCAGGCAATTAAATATAGAACACAGTTCTTGTTCAACTAGTTATCATGTTGTTATTTAAATTTTCTAAGTTAAAATTCATCATTACCCACAATCAAAAGTGCACGGTGTAAAATGAAAAATACCCCAGCATTATCCTTTATGCTGAATTATACTGAAATGAAGATGATATCTTGAAAGAGGAGAGACTGACTTCCAACCGCCTGGTGGTGAACAAAAAAACTATCCCTTATGCTGGTCATGTCACTATAGCGACAGGACCAAGCTCTTACTGGTGTCATCAGACATGCCATTGTCTGTTCATTCTATAGTAATTAGGTATAACAATAGACTTTCTTGTTACCACAGCACTAAACACAACATTATACAAGATACCTCAAACATATAACGCAGGCTATCAGCTGATTTGGTTCAATCTTTCCTATTATAGTGATACATCTAAGAAAAAAGGTTTTTTTTTTGTATAGAGACTTCAATTATTTTGAGTCAGTTCTGAATGATATAATGAACGAGAACTGTTTCTATGCGATATATAAGCTTAAATCTTGAGGGTATCAAACATCTGCCAAGAAGTATATGATGGATGTTTTACTTGAGTGAAAGCCTCATCATGGAGCAGACAACCCAGAACCCAGTCGAAACAAACATCTCCAATCTACCAACAAAATATACCAAATATCATCAACTGCTGCAAAATATAGGGCTGCTCCAATGGTCATTCCAAATGGCACTACAATGGTTCCCAAATGGCATTTGTCAAATAAAGATTGCTACATCAAAAGAATCAAATTAAACCATGAGTATAATAAACTCTGAGAGGGCGAGCAGACCTGTGGTGGACAAGACAGTTGAGATTAGTAACATCAAACATAAATATACTACAACATATCAAAACAGACACACCTTTTGTACAGCTAAGAGATGGATTACTGGGTTTAAATTATTATACATCTATGGATACTGACCTCATGTTCTGAGAGATAAATCACTTTGTTAAGAATAGGACAAATATATGCATACTGTTTCTATGGAACAAAGCTTTGTGTTAGGAATATAAATCACATATGGATATTGACCTCATAAATATAATACATATATGGGTACTGACCTCATGTTGTAGAACATAATACATATATTATGTATGGTACTGACCTCATGTTGCTATGAGGATTTAACACATATATCATGTATGGTACTGACCTCATGTTGCTATGAGAATATAATACATATATTATGTATGGTACTGACCTCATGTTGCTATGAGAACATAACAAATATGTCATGTATGGTACTGACCTCATGCTGCTATGAGAATATAATACATATATTATGTAATATGGTACTGACCTCATGTTGTGACTTCAGCTCATCTATTTCTTCTTCCAGTCTCTTCTTTTCTTGTGATGCTTTCTTCTTTCTATCAGTCAAAGTCTACAAAGGAGACAAACAATTGGATTGAAACTTAATATTTAATATTTGTACATTTATATTGTGTCATTTAGCAGCATACTTAATTTTGCATTCAGGTCATTGTCTATCTATGTCATTCTGCATTTAAGTTATCAACAGCAAATGTCATTCTACATTGAGACATCAACAGCACATGTCATTCAGCATTGAGACATCAACAGTATATGTCATTCAGCATTTAAGTAGCCCAGCTCAGGGCCAGCTACGTCAAGTGAGATTCTGTATTTAGGTCAGTGAGCTGCTCGATGTGCCATTCTGCATATAAATCATCCAGGTGCATGAAGTGTCACTCCGAATTAAAGTCACCAAACTGCATGATACTTTATCCTGCATGATACTTTATCCTGCATGACACTTTATCCTGCATGACACTTTATCCTGCATGACACTTTATCCTGCATGACACATTATCCTGCATGATACTTTATCCTGCATGATACTTTATCCTGCATGATACTTTATCCTGCATGATACTTTATCCTGCATGATACTTTATCCTGCATGACACTTTATCCTGCATGACACTTTATCCTGCATGACACTTTATCCTGCATGACACTTTATCCTGCATGACACTTTATCCTGCATGACACTTTATCCTGCATGACACTTTATCCTGCATGACACTTTATCCTGCATGACACTTTATCCTGCATGACACTTTATCCTGCATGACACTTTATCCTGCATGACACTTTATCCTGCATGACACTTTATCCTGCATGACACTTTATCCTGCATGACACTTTATCCTGCATGACACTTTATCCTGCATGACACTTTATCCTGCATGACACTTTATCCTGCATGACACTTTATCCTGCATGATACTTTATCCTGCATGATATTTTATCCTGCATGATTATTTATCCACCAGCACTATGTGCCATTAATATCATAATGTGCTGACATTAATGGAATCAACAGTCTCACTCTTCAGTGACCTTAATACTGTTGTTACTTGTTGTTATTATTGCACTCTGCAGTATGTCAGACACAATATGATAAATAACCCACTCTCCCTACTTAAAACTATTAAATTACACCCCATTCCTTTTTTCAAAGTACCTCTTCTGTCTATGGTGTAAACAATGCCTGACCAAATATGGTATTCTATGACAATGTCCTGGTTTAACTTTTACTCTGATGTAACAATAAAACAGACCTGGTGGCAGGGTGTATGTGTAGCAGCTGCGCGAGGTCGGGATGAGAGACTGAGGGAGGCTACGAGGCTACGCATACAGGTAGCGAGAGCAGTGCCTGTATACGGATCACCCCCGGCAGCTATCCCCACACACAGGGCCTCCCTCATATAACATGGCTACCTGGGTCAGCCCAATGATCCAACTCCATTCACACATACACCTAGGATCCTTTATGAGGGCACCTTTCTCACTTCTTTCTATTCTATACTGTATAGTATACTGACCCAAAGTCACCAACTAAATGACCCAACCCTTGTTTATGAACATGGTGGTACACTCCCGGGGGTACACTTCTGTTTGTTGTGAAATTCTTATGCCATGATAGGTTAATTATTCTATGCATGTGACTGTGAAGTGCCTATTGATGTTATAATTTCCATCGCCAGTGGCTTTAGCAAACAAATGTGAAGTAGATTCTAAAGATAAATAGAATATTTCTGATAACTATCTACATGCCTCAAACTGTGAAGTAGCACCTGTATCATCAAAGTATATAGACACAACCTGTTAACTTAATTATTTTATCTCGGTCAATAACGTAATCCACTTATATGAATACCCCAAAAAATCCCCGGACTCATTAAGCTATTGGCCCCTCTTAAAAGATATCTGCAGCTTTGCTCTACTTCATGTCATATCTTTATTCCATGACTATGGTCCCACACTGCACCACTTAATGGCATAGTGTTTCCAGCATTCAGGAGTCGGTCTGATGGCATAGTGTTTCCAGCATTCAGGAGTCGGTCTGATGGCATAGTGTTTCCAGCATTCAGGAGTCGGTTTAATGGCATAGTGTTTCCAGCATTCAGGAGTCAGTCTGATAGCATAGTGTTTCCAGCATTCAGGAGTCAGTCTGATGGCATAGTGTTTCCAGCACTCAGGAGTCGGTCTGATGGCATAGTGTTTCCAGCATTCAGGAGTCAGTCTGATGGCATAGTGTTTCCAGCATTCAGGAGTCAGTCTGATGGCATAGTGTTTCCAGCATTCAGGAGTCAGTCTGATGGCATAGTGTGTCCAGCATTCAGGAGTCAGTCTGATGGCATAGTGTTTCCAGCACTCAGGAGTTGGTCTGATGGCATAGTGTTTCCAGCATTCAGGAGTCGGTCTAATGGCATAGTGTTTCCAGCATTCAGGAGTCGGTCTGATGGCATAGTGTTTCCTGCATTCAGGAGTCGGTCTGATGGCATAGTGTTTCCTGCATTCAGGAGTTGGTCTGATGGTATAGTGTTTCCAGCATTCAGGAGTCGGTCTGATGGCATAGTGTTTCCAGCATTCAGGGACGGGTTTATACTGTATTATGAATGCTTTAGTTTGAACAGCTGAACACTGAACCACACCTGATTCGCATGATCATGAATCCAACCAAACAGTTCTTGTTCTCAAATTTCTATTCATACTTTTGTTCTCGTTTGGTATAATAACTATAAAACAACACTGTTTTTGGAACAATTCTCCAGATCGCATTTGGTGTAGTAGTAATAGTAAATACGAAAATCTTATCAAAACTGTCTTTGGATTAATAGTAGTGCACATAGTATAAGGCAACATTGTAATTGGAATGAAATTAGTTGTAGATTCAGTGTAAACATTTATACCGTTCATGTAAATTTGAAAAATTAATGAAAAAAATCTTTCCCCAATATTTATAGATTGTCACCCTACCTGTACTGTACTTGCTATAAAAATGGTAGAATCTAACCCTACCTACACTGAATTTGGTATAATAATGGTAGATTCTCAGCCTACCTTTATGTATTTAAGTGGTGAATTTCTAGCTTACTTACAATGTATTTGGTACAATAATGGTAGAATCTCACCCTATCCTAACTGTATTTGGTACAATAGATGTAGAATCTCACCCTATCCAAACTGTATTTGGTACAATAGATGTAGAATCTCACCCTATCCAAACTGTATTTGGTACAATAGATGTAGAATCTCACCCTATCCAAACTGTATTTGGTACAATAGATGTAGAATCTCACCCTATCCAAACTGTATTTGGTACAATAGATGTAGAATCTCACCCTATCCAAACTGTATTTGGTACAATAGATGTAGAATCTCACCCTATCCAAACTGTATTTGGTACAATAGATGTAGAATCTCACCCTATCCAAACTGTATTTGGTATAATAATGGTAGAATCTCACTATATCCAAACTGTATTTGGTATAATTAAGGCAGAATCTTACCCTTTCCAGCGTGTCCCTGGTGGTGCGGAGGTCTGCGAGTTCCTCTTCGTGACTGCTGAGATTTGTTTCAGCTTGTTTCCTCAACTGCCTCTCATCCTTCAGCGTGGAGTTCACCTTGTTTAACTGACTCTCATACTCTGCAATGTATTTGGCCCACCATCAATGCATTATACAAACAATTCTAAAAGGGGGCATGTCAAGGGGGTCTATGATCACAAGTAACCCCATCTCATTAAGACATATCCAACTTGTAAGAAAATCAATTACATAAAGTATAAATAGAACTTTTTATCCAATTATGAAAAATGATTATTTTCTGGACTGGTGCCTGGAGATAAAGAGCACAGAATAACCATAACTCTGCCATGACTCACAAGAGAGAAAAAGCACTACACCAAATAGCATTGAATACAGATATAAATGGTGTTACTTTACAATATATACATATATACACAGAGAAATATATTCCTTTAATCTTTAGGATAAATCAGGCATTGAATCATCACACTGACATGGAGCGGACCTCAATGAGTTTACTGCAGGGTGTTAACATTGTTATTGTTCATGTGACCCACTTTCGCTTGTGTTTTGGCAAGCCCACACACCACAGGTGAATAATAACGCCAAACAGCATTAAGTCATACATTATCCTGCCTTAACTTTAAAAGATGAAGACTGTCTTGCTACAGGATACCCATATAGTCTCAAATAATGATTTTCATAAAATAAAATAAATTAAACACTGAATCATTAAATCTGGAGACCTCATGAAGAGTTGCATGCTAGGAATGGTTAAAATTGGCTAGCTGACCTTTGACCTTTGTATTATATATACACAGGTGAGGATCACAGAGGAGGTGGACGTGATATCTAGGGCGAGGTCATGCTTGAGGTCACTGTGGTTCACAGTTCAGTGAGCTTATGTCAAAACATCACCTGATTATTTCTTGCAAATGCACAGCTGTGCAACCTTTACCTCTTATTACCATAAATTATTGCTCTTGAAACAAAATAGGCACAGAAGAGTGGAAATAATTTATTGATACTTCTGCCCAAATTACAATTATATAAAATCTCAATTAAGATGTTATAAAGCAGTGTTTTACAGAATATTATTGGTGTTGATCGCTCTTGCACTAACTTGTATATGATAAAAGATGACATGAAGGTATAAAATTTAACAAGACTATTTCAACCAGTGGTCAATAAAATAAAAATAATAACTGAAACTGCTGTTCTCATTTCTACATAATCTTGTATGGTGAAGATTGGAGTTAGTATTCTTGTCAGGTGCACTCGGCTGGGTGATGTAGAAACAGTGTTACCATAAATCAAACACACACACCTCTCTGTGGACCTTGTCTGCACTGAAGCATATCAACACTGCTATATCTTATATGTGGGGGCTTGACAACTTGCTTACTGCTTTACCTACCAAATCTGTGCTTTTCAAAACTATCCATCAGTCATCATTAATCAGTTGGACGCAATGAGTAGGGCATAAGCAAAGAATGCTGTATGACAAGAGAAATATGTTGGCAACTTTTGATTTTCTTGGACATCTTAAAGAAATAATGCATTCTACTGGCCCAGAATTTTTGTGTAAAATTTTATTTATTTATTTTGAACGAAAATCTACATTGAAGTGATGAATGTTGCTTTTGATATGTGTGTAAGATGTGGTTTTATTTTCTCTTCAATCACTCATATAATGGTTTTGTTTGTGATGAATCTTCTAATCAAAAATAATCACATACCAGATGGCCCCAGCCCTTATAGTTCTGACAGCTTCTAGACCATTCTTATAATCACACACCAGATGGCACCAGCCTTTAAAGTTCTGACAGCTTCTAGGCCAATTTTCCATTCAAACACAATTTTATTCATCATGATCCCCTTGACAACTGTACCAGACAAGTTGCCATTAGCAACCGTTTTTCTATGTTATAGTACGTTGTTGACGTAAAATTAATGATAGTAACTTTATCCAATCCTATGTAAAAAGCCTATATCAGTGTATTCTTAGAAGCATATATAGTCATCTTGATGATATCAATTCTGATAATTTCTATTCATTATTGCAAACCTAATGGATCCAAACCGTGGACTTAAAGGAAAACATGACCTTTTCATGTGTATACACATGTATATTTGTGTACTTGTGTTGCCTTTTGCAAAAAGATATTTTAAAAGGAATACCCTCAATGGAAATCTGCTTCTGGAAATATCATATTTGCATGAAAAAACTAATATCATGTTATGCATATCGCAGAACTTTTGATTTGAAATGTTGTTACAAACCTGTTTTTCAGGAATGACAATTGGGCATTTACATGTTTGATCATAGCAATGTTACAGACCTGTATTTTGGGCTCGTAGTTTGTTCATGTCAACCCTGTTATTCTGGGAGGAGGAGAGGGCATTTACATGTTTGAGGGCATTTACATGTTTGAGGGCATTTACATGTTTGATCATAGCAATGTTACAGACCTGTATTTTGGGCTCGTAGTTTGTTCATGTCATCCCTGTTGTTCTGGGAGGAGGAGAGGGCATTTACATGTTTGAGGGCATTTACATGTTTGATTATAGCAATGTTACAGACCTGTATTTTGGGCTCGTAGTTTGTTCATGTCATCCCTGTTATTCTGGGAGGAGGAGAGGGCCTCTTCCAGCTGTTGTCTCAGGTCAAGCTCCTTCTTCTTCAGACTGCTGATCTCTAACTGTAGAGTGGTCAGCTGTGATGTCGAGGAGCTCAAGTCTGTTGCCAGCTGAACCTATTAAATAGATACATACATTCATGTTATCTGTCGTTATCATACTCAAACATAGAGTGGTCAATATAAATTAGATTCTATCTTTAACACTGATTGATAGGAATGAAAAGTAAAACAAAAGAATTCCTACCTTCTCTTGTTCTAAGACGAGGACTTTGGATTGCGTTGCGGAGGCTGTGTTTTTAAAGGAATCGTTTCTCTGTTCTAACATTGTGTTGCTTTGCTCCACATATCTGAAATGTTCAACATTGCTTAGTACTCTCATCAAATACTACTATTTCTCAAAACCGGGCAAAGTAATATTCATTTATAAAGCCTTTTTCTAGTGATCAACCATAGAAGGTGCCTGTTATAACAAAGTTGCTGATGAAAATTCATAAGGTAATCACAAAAAAACCATATATTAATTTTACTAATTATCACTCCACTTGTTTTAAATATCTACACATAAGAAGGGAGAACATTGGTGGAAGTTTACTTTTGGTTTCTACACATAAGAAGGGAGAACATTGGTGGAAGTATACTTTTGGTTTCTACACATGAGAAGAGAGAACATTGGTGGAAGTTTACTTTTGGTTTCTACACATAAGAAGGGAGAACATTGATGGAAGTTTACTTTTGGTTTCTACACATAAGAAGGGAGAACATTGGTGGAAGTTTACTTTTGGTTCCTACACATAAGAAGGGAGAACATTGGTAGAAGTTTACTTTTGGTTTCTACACATAAGAAGGGAGAACATTGGTGGAAGTTTACTTTTGGTTTCTACACATAAGAAGGGAGAACATTGGTGGAAGTTTACTTTTGGTTTCTACACATAAGAAGGGAGAACATTGGTAGAAGTTTACTTTTGGTTTCTACACATAAGAAGGGAAAACATTGGTGGAAGTTTACTTTTGGTTTCTACACATAAGAAGGGAAAACATTGGTGGAAGTTTACTTTTGGTTTCTACACATAAGAAGGGAGAGCATTGGTGGAAGTTTACTTTTGGTTTCTCTGCAGTAGTTCTGCAACCTTCTCGTTCTGAGCTTCTATCTTTGCGCTCTTTTCGAAGACGTCTTTTTTGAGGTGGTCGTTCTCCAGGATGATGCGTTGGATATTGTGAAGCAGCACGGCAGCCTCCATGTTGGGGGGCAGCGACTGGTTGGCCGGCACTAGGCTGTTACTCGTCTGGTTCAGGTGATCTAGCTGCAATATTATAATCAAACTCAAATATATATATGAATATATATATATGAATATAAAATCAACCAGTATAATATGCCCTTGATTTGTGATTACATATGAACAAAATTCAAAGTGTAACTTGATATTTCAATATATGGATCATAATTCTGCTCATTTCAGTAAATAACATAACTTGTACTCTATTTCCTTCATGCAAAATGTGATTTGATTTCATCATTTATATTTTCTATAATAAACAAGAGATTTTCGTTAATTTTTTAACACTTTTTATTGAGAATAGTTATATTTGTGGAAACCTACCTTTTCTGACACCCTGTCTATTTTATCTGTGACCTTGCTGATGGCAATTCTGACCTCTGTGTTCTGTTGTCTGGTCTCCGACATGAGCACTGGCAGTTCACTGGTTGACGACGATGAAGAAGAACCGGAAGCTAAGAAAAAAATGACAAAACCCTTTTATCCAGAGCCATGACAATACTGTATCCAATGCTCTGTGGCTTAATAGCTTGGAATAATGAATCAACATTATCTTAATTTAACACCAGATATGTTAAGGATGTTTTTACAGCTAATAGGTTCAGTCATATAAAGATCAGAATATAGCAAGAATTTAAGGTATAATGTCTGTAATTTGGTAAACATTGTTCAGCAACTAATTAAAAAAAAAAAAAAAATTTGTGGATAATATCAGCAGGTAATCCATATATCTTGTTGGGGTGCAGCTTGGGGAGGGGGTGACATAGATAGCATAGGGGTTACCTGGTGCCTGTTGGGGTGCAGCTTGGGGAGGGGGTGACAAAGATAGCATAGGGTTTACCTGGTGCCTGCTGGGGTGCAATTTGGGGAGGGGGTGACATAGATAGCATATGGTTAACCTGGTGCCTGTTGGGGTGCAATTTGGGGAGGGGGTGACATAGATAGCATAGGGGTTACCTGGTGCCTGTTAGGGTACAGCTTGGGGAGGGGGTGACAAAGATAGCATAGGGTTTACCTGGTGCCTGCTGGGGTGCAGTTTGGGGAGGGGGTGACATAGATAGCATAGGGATTACCTGGTGCCTGTTAGGGTGCAGTTTGGGGTGGGGGTGACATAGATAGCATAGGGTTTACCTGGTGCCTGTTAGGGTGCAGTTTGGGGAGGGGGTGACATAGATAGCATAGGGATTACCTGGTGCCTGTTAGGGTGCAGTTTGGGGTGGGGGTGACATAGATAGCATAGGGATTACCTGGTGCCTGTTAGGGTGCAGTTTGGGGAGGGGGTGACATAGATAGCATAGGGATTACCTGGTGCCTGTTGGGGTGCAGTTTGGGGAGGGGGTGACATAGATAGCGTATGGCTTACCTGGTGCCTGCTGGGGTGCAGCTTGGGGAGGGGGTGACATAGATAGCGTATGGCTTACCTGGTGCCTGTTGGGGTGCAGCTTGGGGAGGGGGTGACATAGATAGCATATGGCTTACCTGGTGCCTGTTGGGGTGCAGCTTGGGGAGGGGGTGGCTGCATATAGGGCTGCTGTGGATACATGGCCGGCCCATAGGGTGACTGGAAACCCTGCAATATATCACAAACACTATATTCATCTCTCAATATTCATATCTCTATAATCTCATTTACATCAAAAGTAATAAATAAAAGTTATCTGTCAATGGACTTAGCAAGATTTAACCTAGCTTGATTTAATGGTTTAGATATAATCAATCATTTAAAAAAATAATAAGCAAGATATGTAAAACATTCTGCATAATGATCTGTCATTAAGCTATTGATGAGAGCAATACAGACCTGTTGTAGCATCTGCTGCGGAGGCTGGTACACTGCCATCTGACTAGGCATGGCCACACCTACAAAGTAACACACCATATTAATATGTGCACTTTTCAGTTCTCATCAGATTTGTCCATGCCACAAAAAGCATATGCTTCCTGACTGAGCAATGTTATTTTACACATGTGGTTGGACCTTTAACATTAAGAGATTGCTTGCTACAAGAAATCATTTCTGTTCATATTGAAAAAATTTCCAGAGCGAAAGATTGCGAAGAGAGGGATTTAACTGTTTACTTCATTACTTATAGTAGGTAAATAAAACATATCAATGGTTGGTTAAAGCTCTTGGTGAATGATACAAATATATGGAAGTATTAGAGGAAATTTGAGACTGGCATATGAATAAAGAAATAGTTAAGATCAAAATGTATGTTTGTCACATTTGTTCACAAGAAACTTATAATAATCTCTGCCACAATTTTACAAAACGTTACACACAAATAAAACCTACTTTGAGCTTGCTGTGTCCCATACATTTTTGCTTATGCTATAATTTGCATAAAATATAATATACATAAATAAAGCTCCTGGATTAATATATTATATTGTCAGATAATCCATTGTACATGCACTTGGATCACATGCCGACTACCGGAAGATGACATTTGTTAGATCACATGGACTCTGTCACGCCCCCCGGGTTGGCCTGAACACCGCTGGTTCTCCGTATCATGTTTGCCGTGTTCTATATTCCGTATAATCCATATCACTATCTTGTATTGTCTCTTGAGTCAGTACAGTTGATCTACATTCAGATACCAGGCTTCATTGCTTACTAAGTCATATTGACATCAAGCATACCTCTAAAGGAGAGAATTTGAAAGTATATGCCTTTATATGTAACACTTTGGAGCTGTGTTCTAATTCTTGTCACAAAAATCCTATATTTACTCATGCGTCTTAGTATGACTGAAAGTCTTGATTGCTATCAGGTTTAAATTTAGCATGAAATTAATATAGGACAAAGCATCACTTTACTTTATCATCAATCCTGAGATTGAAATAAAATGTTTAAATTACTAGTTAAATTTGTAGTGTGGTAAATTCAGATAGAAAATACAGTGACGTAGTTGCCTAGTTATACCTTCAACCGAGCCTTGCACTTTCACCTGATAACCATATGTCCCTTATCTGTCTAACAGAGGCAATAATTGTCTAATAAATCTTACGAGGACAGGTGACTACCCATGTAAGCAATAAGCTGGTGCTGAGGAGACATCGCTCTCATATCATACCACTCATATGTCACAAGTGTTTTGTAAAGATTTAAATTTTCAGTCGTGCGACTAAAACACTCGACCAAATTGCAATGAGATCAATCGCAGTGCAGCTTAATTTGACTTAATTACTTGGAAAGCAGGGATCAAAACACTAGGTAACTCCAGGGGGTATAGGGGCCTGCTATTCTGATAGCTGCTAAGTTTAAAATCAGGTAAACAGATCTCAAGCCTTTTGAAATTATATTGAAAACATTAAACTTTACCTGTCATTTCTGACAATACTGGTCAAAATGAGGTGGCTATAATTTAATCTAATATATTCTAATATATTTCTGTCTATTCTATTTTTATCTATTCTTACCAATACTAATCTATTCTATTCTTATATATTATATTCTATTACATGTTTGGCAGGATGTCAATTGGTTTTGCCATTTACAGATAGATTCTAATATAATATAATCTTTTCTAAACTATTCCAATATATACTAATCTATTCTGACTTGTCTATTGTAATTTAATCTAATGTCAATGGCTAATCTTTTTTTTTTGAGGTTTTACCCTGAGAAAATGCTGTTGTTTCACACCAGATGGCATGACATTAATATTGACATCCTAAGAAACTGCCACATGAAAGAATCAAGGCTTTAACATGGGAGAAATCACTGACGTAATGTTTTTCTGTCTGCCTTATGTTACACTAACTTGAAGACAAACTTCAAGAATAAAATCATCTGTGACAATGATGCAACATTTCCATGGCAAGATTTCTCCTTTATTTGATCATTCCATCTGTATTTGGGACCTCAGATGAAGATATCAAAGTATTTTATCTTTTTCTAAATCATCTATTTATTATTCTTTGATATTTGCTTTGCAAAGTCTTGCATAAATTATAATTGATTATCATTATCTCTTATGTTCAATGAACAAACTTATCATTATTTGTAACTTATGATAATATTATAACCCAAATATGATCTTAGTTAAATTAATCATAAATTCTGTCAATTGTTAAGTTTGCCTAATCAGGAGTTCTGGGTGGCTCCCATGCCAGCGACCTTTTGGTCTTGGAGTCTCCCAGTTCCTTTTTGTAAAGGGGTCAAATAAATTATTTCTGAGTTCGGAGTCCTATAGCTTGACAATGCAGATTTATTTTTCATCAAACTATGCACTGTCATATTGGAGGTGTATGTATGTTTGTTGCATGTTTATGGCTTGCTTTGATTTTATCATATTTATTAATATGGTGATCATGTTCAGTAATAATTCTTCTCATCTGGTTACTGAAGTACAAATAATTCGTCTCACACGGCTCTGTAACTCACCAACCATTCCTATACTTAACTCACACAGCTCTGTAACTCACCAACCATTCCTATACTTAACTCACACAGCTCTGTAACTCACCAACCATTCCCATACTTAACTCACACGGCCCATTAAATCACCAACCATTCCTATATTTGTGATTTTAATGCACCATTGTCTCATGTCTCCCCTCAAACAAGATCCCTGTCACTAACCCTATCATCTTCTTTATTTACATCAAATGCTGACAAACTTTTATCCATATCTCATATTTAAAATAAAATTATAAACTCATTGTCCTATAAAAAAAATTATAATACTATATATATATATATAGCATGCACTATTTCTGAGCATACTGAAGGTATATCTCTTACAACATATCTAAAAATAGATTAGGCATCATAAATGCTCTGTATAGATATGTTCACTTAATCTAGATAATGATAGTTTGAAAGCCAGGATAATATTGCAAGTTAATAAATGAGAGAACCTGACATGCGAGGATTACCAGGCCTGGGCTCTGTCCCTATAATGTGAACAGAAACAAGCTGATACCTAATCTTCATAGAATTATATCTCTATTATAACAGATTGAGAAAAATATAATTATTATTGCAAAAGGTCAAAATATGGCCAAACAAAAACTTAATGTGAAGCTCGCAGAAGTCCATTGACTTTCTGGCATAACACAAGTGAAAAAAGCTTAATTCAATTTAACATATCCTTTTTTTAAAATCAGAAAGACAAATTAAATAACGCTGTTCATTGTCTTATACAAATACTTGATTCAGTAATATCATTTTCAGTTGTTTTGTGAGGGCAAAATAGGAAAATTTGCCTCAGAAGAAATGCCTTTATATGTTGATCATGTATACATTAATGACAGCATTATGTCAATCACCAATCAATATATATCTAACCTTGCACATATTCCCAATAGTTTTCTTAAATTCTCACCGCTTGAGTTGACCATGTTGCCACCTAGTGTGTTAAAATCTGCCATGCATGGGGAACATTGCAGACAAGCAAGCTTGGCTCATTGTTGTAAAAATGTTGATTAACATGTCATTTAATTTCAATCAGTTTATTATATGCTAGCAGTCTTTCCATTATTTTCAAGATTCCCAATTGTGTTTTATTCATGCATTTGTTGCCAGAATATTAATGCTTTCCCTTCACAGCACACAGGATGATAGTTATCATACCGGGTATCATGCCAACAAACTTATCCCAACATGCATTGTACATGCCACAAGAGACACCTGGTGGATCACAAATGTTGAAACTCAAACAGTGAGAATCAAACTATATCAAAACATAATGTATTATATGAACAGGTCTTTGAAAAAACCTATTCCTGAACTATTGGTACATCATATAAAGTTCTGTAAATTTATTTACTACTGCCATTGTCATGTAAATTTTGATGGTGAAATGTAAGATTTCGCCATCGAAAATACATTTTGACTGGTTAATATTGTCAAAAAAGTGCAAATTTTATAAAAACTTGTTAGAGTATGCTGAAATCATCCCAACAATATTTCTTTTTTTATGCTTGTCATTTTATATGGGGAAATAAAGAACTTATTCAATAACTTTGATGGAAAATACTGATCTGAGACCGCTGGCACATTCCAGTGAAATGAGTAGAAATTTTTAGGGCTATTGTGCATGGTTTCAATATTTGTAGAGCTAACAACCATAGGATTCGCGCAACCATAGGATTCGCTGATAATTATGAAATTGTCTTGTATGCGTGAAACAAATAGAACATTGAATTTTTTGACATGTAAAAGGTTATATGAAGGTTATAGATAAATTGTTCTGAAAATTGCACCCATTGACCCCGATTTCGTTACAATGTGCAAGTGCAGAAGAAGCAGTTTGTTACAAAAAATATACAATTTGGCCCTGCTCAGTCAGTTCTTGTCCGATTTACATCATTGACAACTCAAAATTGAGCTATTGAACTCTTCTCTTCAAATATGTAAGTCATATGATCGATATATTAATTTTCATCTTTTGGCATAGAAAAAAGGTCAGTGCGCGAAGGCTATGATTGTATTATTTGTTTGCGCAAAGAGGTGACTCTGACTTGTCAATCTTGTTAGAATTTAGCATCCGCACATCGCTTTATAAGTTAAAGTAAAGACAAGTCTTACTGATGGATATACCCCACTATAGCACACATATTGATAACTATTCATGTTATGTCATTTTATTTATTTATTGACAAAGACCAAAATGTGCGAAATGGGTGGTTGTTAGCCCTATTTGTTGTCAACTTATGGCATTCACAAGTTTTTCAGAATTTGGGAAACATAACCATAAAATGAAGGTCAAGGTCACTGACAAGCACATTATTTTGAGACATTGATCAGTTGCATGCAAATTTTAAGTTTGCTAATGGTATCCTTATGTGATGACTTCACAGAGTTTTCTCTGACTCATGTGATGCATCCATTGTTTAAATTTCAAGAACCAAATATTATTTGATCTCAATACCAAAATGTCTAAAAGCCAGAAGGCTAAGCTCGAACAACACCCCTAAGACAAAGTTTGCTGAGAGGAAAAATATTGAAAAACAGCCATTCCATTTGTGTTCATTTTGGACATTTTAGTCTTATTCTAAATATTCACATCAAATAGTCAAACAAAATGAGAGCATTTACCTTGGAAGACGGCTGGTGAAGGCTGAGGGCCCATGACAGGGTTCCCCATGGGGTCTATCATGGCTCCCGGCATCATTCCTGTGCCCATGCCGTTCACTGCAGCCACATGCGGCATGGCTGGCTGGCCCATGGGGTGGTGGGGCTGAGGTATGGGCTGCTGGGGCAAGGCTTGCTGGGGCATGGCTTGCTGGGGCTGAGCCTGAGGTAGGACTTGTGGCTGCCCTGAAGGCTTGGGGGGCAAGACAGGCCGAGGTTCAGGCCCGGGACTAGGTGATGTGGCTTCCTGAAAAAACACAAATATGTATCAATTATTTAATCCCAAACTCTTCAACTTTAGTAGCTATTAATATTGCAAATGTGGTTTTGTGTTTGCTATGTGCAAAGCTGTGAATACGACAACACACATAACTGTTCTCAGTACAAATTTAATCATATTAAGTAGCCGAGAGTTTACCTCTGAGTGTCCTTGTGACTCTACATCGCTGTCAGCAGGTATCGCTCCCTTTGGAAGCATCGGCTGACCCATCTTGGCCATGCGAGATATCAATTTGGCTTTATCTGTCTTCTCTGATGTCTTGCTCTGCAAAACAATTACAACACTGAATGTTATCAAGGTTCACAAATGAGTTGATAACCATCTATACTATTTTTTTTAATTTTTTTTAATAATAATGTTTATTCATTTTACACAATTATCAGTACATATAAAAATACAAGAAAGACAAGACAAGAAGGACATTAAATAAAGTTTGCTATACATACTATTACTACTATACCTCTAATATATTGTATCAAAAATACAGTTCTGTATGTCTACATAGACATAAGAACACACACTCTGAGAATTTATACATGACTTATGTACATTACCACATTATCATGTTGTGTATGTAATATACTTAAGTTACATTTAGCCAGATAATGTTGTGTATACATTACATTATCAATACTAGATTTCTATATTTGCCACAAGCATGCAGACATATCTACACATTAGGATTAGATCCATTAAGAGCATACCAGTTGTTCTGAGATAGACTTGGTTCTGGCTTTAACTGTGTCTGCATCCTCTTCATCCCCATCCAGGCTCGTCTCCTGGGATGTGGCAGCAGGCTCCGGAGTCAATGAGGTGACTGGGATCACTGGGGTCTCGGGGACCTCTTCCTTGTACTCTTTAGCAAGCTTCACCTTTAACACCAGAACGGTTTGCAATCAAACATGATTTCTGTCACTTTGGTGTGGCTTTTATGATGGACCATCTTACTGTCCACAAAAATAACACCAAATTGTGCAATAGAGTGAAATATTAATGCATTTTTGTTGTCATGATAGTAATAACTGTCAACTCACTCGGACAAGTTCCACTTCAAAGATGAGCGTTGAGTTTGGTGGTAACTTGGGGCCCATGCCCTTACTACCATAGGCGAGTGCTGGCGGCACCACAAGGAGGCGCTGACCATTCTTTTTCATTCCTAGAATACCATCCTCCCATCCCTGAAATAAAACATCTCTATTTGTTATCATGTAAAGTACAGGTATTATGTGCTAAATACCAATAAAAGATTTTTTGATACTATTATTAATCAGCCACTGATAATAAATTTATCACTGTTCTTCATCTTCTCACCTTGATAACTTTTCCTTTGCCAAGTTTAAATCTGAATAGTTTCTCGGCAGTGGCATTGCTGTCGAACTCAGGTCCAAACGTGTTATCCTTGTGTAGCCAGCCTGTGTACCGGATCTCTGCCGAGTCCCCAGACTCCAGAGGTCCTCCGTCTCCGAGCACCAAGTCCTGGACAACCACCGCATCCAGGCTGCCCACACTCAGGTTGGCCTTGGCTAAGGTTATCTGGAACATCATACAATCTTCACTACAGCTCTTCTGACCACCAAACCAAAATTGAGAATATACATTGTAAATCATTTGATTTTAATAAATGTTATTCATTTTGACTTATTGTCAATATGGAAATAATAATAGCTGGATTACAGTTACTGGTATGTTATTTTTCAGGAAAAATATTTGGCCACCTACATAAATGATATGCAAACTGCTCCTGCTTTGTTAAATCTACCATTTTGAGCTAATATTAGCTAACAATAAATGTAATATATGATCTTTTGATCCTTTCATCCTTATTAATATATTCAAGTATGAAGCCAACCTGGACAGTGGATTTGCTTGCATGAACTGATTATTTACTTAAATGTTTCTATATTCATGGATTAGGAACAGCACGATTCAAAAGGAACTATTGCTAAAATATCAAATATTAAGGATTATCTATGTGATCATGTCTAAATTCTTCAAAAAGTTTCCTATTGGTATCTTATTAAATTGGTATCTTATTTAATAATTTTCCCCAGAATATTGTACCACCTGAACTGCCTTACCTGTTTAGCAAATCCCAGAAGGGCCTGCTGCTTCTCAAACATGACTGACCAGGACTGGCGGGCATCGTCATAGAAACTCACATAATTATTAGCTTGCACCTGTAAACATGAAATAAACTCTTCAGTGTTATTTACATTCTTATCATTTTAAGTATTAAAATATATATATATATATATCTATATATATATATATATATATATATATATATATATATATATATATATATATATATATATATATATATATATATATATATATATATATATATATATATATATATATATCTTAATGCTTGAAGCTACTGTTTAATACTTAAAATGATAAGAATGTATATATATTTAATATATATATATATATATATATATATATATATATATATATATATTATTAAATATATTAAATATATATATATATATATATATATATATTATTAAATATATTAAATATATATATATATATATATATATTATTAAATATATTAAATATATATATATATATATATATTTATATATTAAATATATATATATATTAAATATATATATATATATATATATATAAAATATATTTTCTACGTTTCTATGTCTTGATAACTTACAGTGAATGTGAAGGAAGGGGTGATGGCAGCATTGGTGATCTGTTGCTGCTTGCTGACATACAGCAATATTTTGTACTGAAACAGAAAAGGATTCCATTAAAAATATCCTTCATAAGTTATGGCATCTTTTTAATTCTATAAAAATTAATGTTGATATCTTCTACATTTTGTTTGTCTATTTTAAAAATGTTTCTTTGAAGGTACTGGTATGTTAAACTTGAAGGAGAAATGAATATCATTATATTTTAATATAGAATAATAAGGTAAGTTGCAATAAGACACAGAAGTTGCACTGCAATTGTCTGTGTCAGCACATATATGATAGGAAGAGTGAACTGTCTTAACCCGGATGAGGCTCAAAGTCGGTTTGCACTGTTTAACACCATTCTAGCATAATTTAATGACAATGCTTTCAATGACATCACAAGCCAATGCCATAGTCGTCATCTCATTTTATCTTTTTCAAGGTCTTGATTTCCTCAAACTATTCCATTGTCAATAATGCTTTTCTATACAACTTAAGCTCATCAATGGGGAAAATGAATGTATTTAATTTATTTCATACTCATGCATATTAATGACATATTATTAATTAATTGATGTATGACTGGCCACTGAAGCATGAAGTCTATCCCTGAAACCAACATAATTCTTGAAAACGTAACATGGAACCAAAATTGAAGGTTTCACTAATCAAATTTCATGCACAGATGCTGTATATGGGCAAAAATCAAATTCTTTAAAATTTTCTGTTCCAATGTTGACTGACAGACAGATGAATGGACCTTATTTTTACTGACATCTGATGTATAATTTTTTTATTTCCACTAAAAAAACATTGTGGACAGACTCACATCCAATGTTTCTGTGTTCCCGAGTAGTGCTGCCCCGAGCTTCCCCTGACTGGCATATTTTCCATCAACACTGAAATAAAAGGAGAAATCTTTATAATGACAAATAGGGTAAACAGGTCATGAACAATGGGCTTGATACTGATATATAACTGACAAAGAAAATAATTTTAATGAATGACAGAATTGTCTACTTTATATAGATGTGATGTTTTGGTAAAAAGGCAAAATCTTTATTTTACTATTAAAGTAGAAAAAACATTATTCAATGATCCCCAAATATTTTGTATGGCATTGAAGCATAATAAAAAAGTAATGATTTGTTTTTATGTGATGTGTTACTGCCAAGGAATTTTCTGCAATGAAAATAATTTTGCCTTTTGTGGGCCTACCACTGAATGCATGGATAGGTCAAAGTTAAAGTTATATCAGTGAACAGTATTGCATTGTAACATTAAGGGAGTTGAATTGGCTCCAAGTGCATGAATGAATGAATCAGCAACTCCGCACCATTCATTATACTCCAAGCTGTGATCAAACAGAGATTCTTTCAAATTGAATATCATAATATTATTCAGTGGCCAGCTGATGATACAACAGAAACTCTTGTCAGCAAAAAGACAAAAAATTGACTAATATCTTCTATGTTCCTCTATTATCATAAGCTTATAGGAGATTTCCTGTCATCACGTTTTATATCCAATGGATTTGGGAAAACACATATTCCCTTTGTGAAGATATTTGGCGAGGAATTATGAGTGACTTACTATTTGTATGCATGTACGACAGCTGCCTGGAGGACAGATGGCCCTGAGCCTCCACCCCCCGCCTTCTCTTCTCCTGCAACAAAATAAACACTGCATTAGTATCATAAATGAGTTATATCATCAACAATACAAGGTACACTCCATCAAATTTATTATTGGTTCTCTTTCCCTGTGAAAAAAAAACACTGGATTGGTATCATTTTATATTAATTATCAACCATATCAAGGTTGACTTCATTAATTGTATTATTAGTTCATGCACTGAATCTTTGTGTGGCCTCTATGCTTTGTCTATCAGTTCTGATGGTCACAGCCAGTTCTGATGGTCACAGCCAGTTCTGATGGTCACAGCCAATTCTGATGGTCACAGCCAATTCTGATAGTTTTGCCACTTCTGATAGCCACACCAGTTCTGAGTCACACCAGTTCTGAGTCACACCAGTTCTGAGTCACACCAGTTTTGATGGTCACAGCAGTTCTGAGAGTCACAGCTAGCTCTGATGGTCACACCAGTTCTGATGGTCACACCTGTTCAGATGGTCACACCAGTTCTGATGGTCATACCAGTTCTGACCGTCACACCGGTTCTGATGGTCACACCAGTTCTGATGGTCACATCTGTTCTGATGGTCACATCTGTTCTGATGGTCACACCAGTTCTGATGGTCACACCAGTTCTGATGGTCACACCAGTTCTGATGGTCACACCAGTTCTGGGGTCACACCAGTTCTGATGGTCACAGCTAGCTCTGATAGTCACACCAGCTCTTATGGTCACACCAGTTCTGATGGTCACACCAGTTCTGATGGTCATACCAGTTCTGATGGTCACACCAGTTCTGATGGTCACACCAGTTCTGATGGTCACACCAGTTCTGATGGTCACACCAGTTCTGATGGTCACAGCTAGCTCTGATGGTCACACCAGTTCTGATAGTTATACCAGTTCTGAGGGTCACAGAAGTTTTGATGGTCACAGCTAGCTCTGATGGTCACACCAGTTCAGATGGTCACAGCTAGCTCTGATGGTCACACCAGTTCTTATGGTCACACCAGTTCTTATGGTCACACCAGTTCTTATGGTCACACCAGTTCCGATGGTCACATCTGTTCTGATGGTCACACCAGTTCCGATGGTCACACCAGTTCTGATGGTCACACCAGTTCTAGGGGTCACACCAGTTCTGATGATCACAGCTAGCTCTGATGGTCACACCAGTTCTGATGGTCACACCAGTTCTGGGGGTCACACCAGTTCTGGGGGTCACACCAGTTCTTATGGTCACACCAGTTCTGATGGTCACACCATTTCTGGGTCACAGCAGTTCTGGGAGTCACACTACTTTTGATGGTCATAGCAGTTTTGATGGTCACAGCAGTTCTGATGGTGACACCAGTTTTAATAGTTATACCAGTTCTGAGGGTCACACTAGTTTTGATGGTCACACCAGTTCTGAAAGTCACACCAGATTTGATGGTCTCACCAGTTCTGATAGTTATACCAGTTCTGAGGGTCACAGAAGTTCTGATGGTCACAGCTAGCTCTGATGGTCACACCAGTTCTGAGTCACACCAGTTCTGATGGTCACACCAGTTCTGATGGTCACACCATTTCTGGGTCACAGCAGTTCTGGGAGTCACACTACTTCTGATGGTCATAGCAGTTCTGAAAGTCACACCAATTCTGAGGGTCACATCAGTTCTTATGGTCACATCAGTTCTGATGGTCACATAAGTTCTGATGGTCACATCAATTTTGATAGTTATACCAGTTCTGACAGCCACAACAGATCTGATGGTCACATCAGTTCTGATGGTTACACTAGTTCTGATAGTCTCCACATCATTTATTAGTTTTCAACACAATTTTTTCCATGCAACAATTCATTCTATATCTCTCAGTACAGCTTGTGTTATGTTTCTATGAACATCCAAAGCCACTTCCAACAAGATTGCTGTCCAGCTTTCAACAACTCTCATTCAAATTTCACAATGTTTCAGATTTGAAACAAACATGGTTGGGCAGTCAATCATCGGATTCCTTTCCAAAGTCATTCTCAATAGAACTCCACTGTTTTGGCATATAATAAATTATTACAATGATTCATACAGACTAAATAACCAAACCTTTTATAGCATTGGCCAATGGCCTTATAGACACCTCAGTTCTGATGGTCATGCTCATCATAATGATAGCACCAGTTTTAATGGTTTAACAATAATGTAAGAGTGTTTGTTATTATTACTCACCTGGTTTCTTTTTCTTGGGCTCTTTTGGGGCTGTGTATGTGAGGGACTCATTGCCTCCTGTAGACTGGGCCTTATCCATACCAAACAACGAGGCTAGCTTAGAACTGAAAGACAGATATAAATCAATCTTTATGCTTTACGAATCTGCATTTTATTATATGTGTGTCTACTAACCAATTTCAATCTATTCATTTGTCAATTTGAACCCTTTTAATTTTAGCAAATGCTCTAGATATCTGAAAATAATCATAAAGATGCATTCATAGTGTCTCAAAATTTAATGGCAGATCAGGTGGTGTCTCTGGTATGTATATATAATATAGCAAATTTGGGAAAATTCAATTATTCCTAAATCCATTGACAATATGGACCATTGACAATAAGAACTTGATTTCTGGCAACAGGTTTTTCTTTTCAATTCTTTATTAGATGCAAGGTTTGTTTGAAAAAAAAAATCTGTTTTTTTTTTCCTGATCACAGAAAGCTTGGCCAATGTTTACCAACCTACAAAATGAGGGATAAATTGGTCAACCTATTCTTAGGTGTAACACCAAACAATTAACTAAAAAAAATGCAGTCATTGCCCTATGATGTCAAAAGACTCCTTTGGGCAGCCATCACTTGGACTTTTCCAATTGCAATCTCAAATTCGAGACAAAATGATGAAAGTGTGTTGCAGAAAACACAGGGATATCCGTATTCAGAGACATTATGACTGGGAAAAGTGGTGACACAAATAAACACTACTAATGTCAATTGTTGGCAGCTGAGCTGAGTCAGCTCAATATTCTTGACCCACTCAGAACAGTATATAATGAGAAATACAGTTAAATGTACATATTTCAAGTCCATCTTGCTGATGCCATGATGAATTTGTGAGTAGATAAGTTTGATAAGAGGATCAAGTTAATCAGCAAATTGACGAACTTTGTTTATTAAGTCCTACGACCAGAATAGACTTATCTCCTCAAGATGTTGTCTTTAAACACTTTCTTATTTGTTCATCCATTCGACCAGTCAAGAAGCAGCACTCTGATTTGATCACGCCCCCTTTCAAAAGTAACATGGATGATATCCCGAGGATGGGCCGACTGGATGTTTAACCCCAACTTGGGAAGCTGCACCGAGAAAAAGGCAGAGTCATACATACCCTCCCGTGGGAGACAGAAAGTCTTGATCTTCATCATCGTTACCAAAGAACATCTTTGAACGTTATCAAGAAAAATTACTTAATTGAACACAAGAATTGTAGGAAGTCACAAGACAAACTTCCCCAAAATAAAAGTTAACATTTGTACGTCAAACTTGAAAATAAGTGCGTATATAAATATATAGTTTATCAACACCAATTCAGCTAAAGATTATTCCAAAAATGGTTAGAGAAATATTTAAAAAAAATTATAATGTTGTTTTTTAATTTTTAAAATGCAGAAATATTGACTTATATTATTTTTTTTAGATACGAAACTAAATATTTTTTCCCATGCCAAACTAGGTGATCTACTTCCGGCACAAATACTCAGTGGCAAAAGGACATCGTGAAAAGATATCAAAGTTATGAATGAAAATCGGAGTAATTGAACAGTTACAACAGTAGTCCTCGCTTGAGATACAGAATTCAACAGGTATGAATTGTTTCCCATGACTGATTTTGATGATATTAATCTATTCTCGCTCTGAACAGTGTCGTTTTCCTCAGAATCTGACGGTGACAGCTGGAAAGTGCACCTGTATTGTGCTGACTCCCGTGTAGACATGCACGTAAACATTGCAGGTGTTTTGATCACATTGAATGGTCTACTCAGTCAAAAGGTTTGAATGATGAAAGTTATCTTTTATTAATTCCTTATTATTTGCTTCTCTCTTGAGTCCTACAGGAACTGAAATAGCTCGAGAATCTCTAGCAGTGAATTTGCCTTTTGTTTATTTTGGGCCCGAATCATTTTGCTGTCTCATTGACATTGTTTTTGTATCAATTTAGAAATTATGGTGTATTATATTAGAAATCACATGCAAAGTAGAGGAAATGGGATTCGATAATTTCAATTACTCGACCAGATTGCAATGATTGCTTCATTTTGTTTTTTTTGTGGTAAATTTGAATTTCTGTTTTGTTAGTTGTAATTTTTGTTTTGTTTATTTTAATTTTTGTTCTGTTTGTTGTAAGTTTTGTTTTGTTTGTTATTTTTTTCTCATCCGTGTTACATGTGGAGCACCACTTTTTCTTGTTTAAAATAATATTGCCATTGGCATTGGAATAGCTTGTTATTAAAATTCTTTGTATGACTGAATGTGTAACTAGATTCTTTTTAGATCATTTAATTGGGTCAAGTTAGCAAGTGCCTGGACTCATCGCTTGCATATATGATAGTGAATTACATGTAAACAAAGATAAAGAAGTGCATGATGACAAAAAATTCAAGATGACAACATCGTTGTCGCACATCGCTGTGCAAAATTATCAATTAATATTGCCTGGAAATGCCATTTAATTGATGGAGTATGGAATTCTGAATTGATTTAGTTGGTGTAAATCAGACGATTAGAACAGAAATGACAAGCAAAATTCTGATTTAGTGATATTAGAGGAACTTACATTTCTATAAGCAACCAATGATTAAAAGACAGAACTTTGAATTCCATTGTGCTATAAAATTCATTCATATACCAAATGAAATGTTTTTAAAAGATGAACAAAGATAATTTCAACTACCCCACCAGTTTACAATAATTGTTTCATTTTTTAGTTTGTTTGAGTTTTTATCTGTTTTATTTTTTGTTTAGTTTTTATTTTTGTTTTGTTTGTTGTAACTTTTGTTTTGTTTGTTGTACTTTTTGTTTTGCTTGGTATTTTTTTCCCATCCATGTTACATGTGGAGCACCATAAAATGTTCAGATAATAGGGTGAAACTAGCTTTTTTCCAAATACAAATATGGTAATTTAGAATCAACCCATCAACCACCAACCCATTATAAACATCCCATCGACCCCAAAAATGACATTTAAATTACTTTTGAACATATTGAACTTGGGCAAAAAGCTTACAGATATTCCAAAGTTGTCAAGAAGTTTTGTAGATAACTCTAAAGCTCACCAGGTGGCACTTGAAGTTCCATCACATTTATCCCATTGATTACAAACTTGCTTGTCACATGGCACAGAGGCCGGTTACCAGCCACCACCTGATATATCTTAATCTACATATATCCTGCACATATATACAGCAAAAGAAGAAGTGACTGGGCAGTACTCTGATCATGTTTGTTCGAAAATTGTGTGCAATTATATGTATGTGAGAGGCATAATATATAGACACTACTTAGTTTGATTTCATTTTTTGAACATTGATCTGCGAAGCACTCAAGAAGTGATAGTGTATGTTGCAGTTGATCACAAGGTGTAAGAGTGGACCAAGACATGTCAAACCACAGCTTAATGAATCACGCCAGTATGGACCACAGCATGATGAACCACAGCATGATGAATCATGCCTCTATGGACCACAGCATGCAGGATAAAACAATGGACCATTCCATGCATCACGACCACACAAATGGACAAGTCACCATAAACACACTCCACTCTGGACATGGTGATTCAATGGTAAGTTTGGTTACTTTTAAAACACTATTTGAAACCAGATGCCCACCATCAGATATTATGACTAATAGGTTTGAGAACATACCACCATCAGAATCAACCCCTCCCACCATCAGACACCACCCCTCCCACCATCAGATCCAACCCCTCCCACCATCAGATCAAACCCCTCCCACCATCAGATCCAACCCCTCCCACCATCAGATCAAACCCCTCCCACCATCAGATCCAACCCCTCCCACCATCAGATCCAACCCCTCCCACCATCAGATCCAACCCCTCCCACCATCAGATCCAACCCCTCCCACCATCAGATCCCACCCCTCCCACCATCAGATCAAACCCCTCCCACCATCAGATCAAACCCCTCCCACCATCAGAATCAACCCCTCCATACATCAGACACCACCCCTCCCACCATCATACCCCACCCTTCCCACCATCTGACACCACCCCTCCCACAATCTGACACCACCCCTCCCACCATCAGATACCACCCCTCCCACAATCTGACACCACCCCTCCCACCATCAGACCCCACCCCTCCCACCATCATACCCCACCCTTCCCACTATCTGACACCACCCCTCCCACCATCAGACACCGCCCTTCCCACCATCAGACACCACCCCTCCCACAATCTGACACCACCCCTCCCACCATCTGACACCACCCCTCCCACCATCATACCCCACCCCTCCCACCATCAGACACCACCCCTCCCACCATCTGACACCACCCCTCCCACCATCAGACCCCACCTCTCCCACCATCAGACACCACCCCTCCCACCATCTAACACCACCCCTCCCACAATCTGACACCACCCCTCCCACCATCAAACACCACCCCTTCCTTCCACCATCAGATACCCCTCCCACCATCAGATCCCACCCCTCCCACCCCTCCCACCATCAGATCCCACCACAGATGATTCTTCTTAAATAATGCAAACCCTATTTGCTTATATTTTTACATCAGACACCATACATCAGACACCACCCCTCCCACCATCATACCCCACCCTTCCCACCATCTGACACCACCCCTCCCACCATCAGACATTGCCCTTCCCACCATCAGACACCACCCCTCCCACAATCTTACACCACCCCTCCCACCATCAGACCCCACCCCTCCCACCATCATACCCCACCCTTCCCACTATCTGACACCACCCCTCCCACCATCAGACACCGCCCTTCCCACCATCAGACACCACCCCTCCCACAAGCTGACACCACCCCTCCCACCATCTGACACCACCCCTCCCACCATCATACCCCACCCCTCCCACCATCAGACACCACCCCTCCCACCATCTGACACCACCCCTCCCACCATCAGACCCCACCTCTCCCACCATCAGACACCACCCCTCCCACCATCTAACACCACCCCTCCCACAATCTGACACCACCCCTCCCACCATCAAACACCACCCCTTCCTTCCACCATCAGATACCCCTCCCACCATCAGATCCCACCCCTCCCACCATCAGATCCCACCACAGATGATTCTTCTTAAATAATGCAAACCCTATTTGCTTATATTTTTATACATGATGAAATAGCTCTCTGCCACCAAATGATATCATGTCACATAGGGTCATACTTGTTTGTGACTCTATAGAGCCACACCTAATATCCATGCCTGGAGTTCAGTGCCTTGGCTGGTGATGGATGATGTGGGATATTGGCAGCCGGCTGGACAGACTCTGAACACATCTCAGCTATCTCAGCACCACCCTCCATTCAGGCCTCCACTGCTTGAAACCGATATCATCAAACGCTTAATTGCCCGCATCTGCATGAGATGCTTTGTTGAAAGGAAGCACAGGAGGTACATTGCAAAGATGTAATCAGGGCATCAAAATGATTAAAGCATACATTATAAAGCAGATAGAATGCAAGTCCAAGTAAACATGCTTCCTGTATATTGCCATCTATGGTTATTATTTTTTTTTTTAGGCAAACAGGAAAAAAATATATTTTTGAAAAGAGATGTGAATATTTCCAATATCAGATCATAATTTTTTTGGTATTTTTATTGATTTTAAGAGTAACTTTTTTGCAATTCCTTTCGTACAATTTTTTGTATATCTTATTGTGAAAGGCTTGCACTGATTCATGTCACTGCATGGATCTGTTACACAAAAACAGTAAGTGCACAAAAGTAATCATTGTTGGTCTGATGCACAAGACCCGCAATTTTTATTAAACATACAGTGAAGGTGTAATATGGAACATACTGACCGCATGCTGACCTAACAGATCAGTTTGTTGAGATTTTGATCAATTTGATTTGGGAATTATTTTGTGTCATGGATGTTTTGTGCTTATAATACAATAATATATGATATAATAGTGTTATATTAGTGTTTTACTCTCTTAATATTAACACATAATTTGGCAAGTAAGTTTCCAAATACTCTGCATTACATCTGTAGTAATGCAAGCTGTTCAATCTTTTTCACTACCTTTGTAGTTATTACCCTAAATATGCAGCATTCAAAGTTTGGAACTCTATGTCCAATCTTGCATGTGACAATTACCCACCAAAATATCAGCCTGTAAGAATTGAACAGCTTCAGGTCCCCAACTGTGATCAGTTGGCTGACAGAGATGTTAGCCAATCAGTACAAAGCAGAATCTGTATGAATATTCTTTCACCAATCATTCCACAGCCTGATTTTTATCAATAGTCATACATCTACATCTATAAGTTTACTCTCGGCCATGGTGAAAACTAGATTTGTATCTAATCTGTGTTACCGAGGATAAATAAAGGAATTTATTATTATTATTACTCGGCAAAACCAATTGGCATCCAGCCATAACTTGGGTCTAATCTTGACCCCAGGATCTTGACCCACTTTTTCACCAATGACATCAGGGACTGTTATGAAGTTTAGAGAAGTCTTGTTATGAAGGGTTAGTTTCTAAACAATATTGACAATAACATTTTGTCAAGTATACATCGATTGAGCTGTGAATGAGGTTCCTGTGGCTTTGTCTCAGAAAATTAAACAGACAGATATCTGACAGAGGCATGTGCATTCAATCCAAATGAAAGAAAATCACTCTGTAATGGCTCAAATCTCACTAAATCTCCTTCAGGAGGCTGTTTGACCCTAAATACCTTTACTCATTCTATGGACCATTTATACGACATGTAAAGTTACAGATGATCGATTTATTCATAAATGTGGGTGGAGTAGACAAGTGACAGTAAGCTTCGTCCACTAAAAATTGATGTAGATGGAGATCTTGGTCAGTAGTTCAAAAAAAATTATCTACTAATTAAGTCATGAACTTTTTGTACGTTTCCACTACGTCTGCCACCACACTTTGTTTTCTTCATCATTCCTTAAGTTTAGACATAAGCACTATTATATTATAACCTGATAATATGTAAGCCTGGAACATTTTTGGGCCAAACCTTTTGTGACCTAGGGTCGAGGTCAAGGTCATGACCAGTACAGGAGTAACATTGCATGTGAATGCTCTATTATCCGACAGAACAGCAATATTGAAATAACTTAGTAGAAGTGATCAACTTATGAGAGGCATGGATAAGTGTGATATTTTGTGAAACACTACAAACAGCATTTATTAGCTCCCATCCACCGCTGGTCATAATTTTGTTAATAATTTCTGTAACTAGGTCACATTGACCTATTTATCAGCCATATAGATGACAACTCACAAAATGAATATCAAAGGATAATTTATTTTGATGCACTTTTTGTGACCTTTGGTCAAGGTCAAGGTCATGGCCAGCAGAAGAGGAGCTTTGCTTACTATATTTGTTGTTGGGAAAACCATAAATGTCAAGAAACCGGCCCCATGGTTATCTGAAAATATAAATTCGGAAAAGAGACATAAAAGAAGATCAGAGAGGAAACTTAATAAGACAGGTCTTTCTTCAGAGAAAATATAATTTAAAATAAAACGAAACAAATACAACAATGCAATAAAATCTGCTAGAAACAAATATTTTTCTGACACAAATAAAATGAAATAAATCTGATCCAAATAAATTGTTCAAAATTCTTAATGGACTGTTGCAAACAAAAGAAGACACATCCTTCCCAAAGCATGAAGATACCAAAGAATTGGCGACAGAATTTAAAGAAATGGATGACAAGCACACAAAAATACTGAACGTGTAGAAGAGAAGACTAAATTTAACTCATACCTTGAAAACTTTACCCCACTGGACAAATCTGATGTTAGAAAATTGCTCAAAGTTCATCTACTGCCCTTAATAACGGCAATCATTAATAAATCAACCACATTTGGCAATATGCTGGATGATCTAAAAATGGCGGCAATTATCAGGCCATTAATTAAAATTTAGGATTAGAGTTACAGACCAGAAAGCAATTGATGGGAAAAGACCAGAAAGCATTGATGGGAAAAGATCTGAAAATATGAATATTAATTATGGTGTTCCTCAGAGCTCTGTACTTGGGCCTATCTTATTCACAACGTTTATGGAACCGTTGGCTGACATTATTGGGCAGTATGGGCTGAGGCATCATATTTATGCAGATGATACACAACTTTACATCACTCTGGATCCTAAATATGCAGAGGAAACAATAAAATCTTCAAAAGAGATGGAAGATTGTATAACAAATATAAAGATCTTTTTATTCGAAAACAAAATAAAGTTAATGATGGAAAAACTGAAATGTCTATTTGTGGCAAAAACTCTAACTATAAAAATAGGCAAATACCAGCTGAAATTATCATGGTGGGTGAATCAAGAATTCCAAGATCTAGCAAAGTAAAAGATCTAGGTGTAATCCTAGATCAAGAATTAACAATGACGCAACAAATAAAAAAAAATGTGAAAAAATGGCTTGCCTTGCCCCCAGAAGTGAAAAATTGTAAAACAATTGAGAGCTTCAAAACTCAATTAAAGACACCTACCTATATAAGAAACATTACCTTTTAAAGCGCCATGAGCAGACCTAGTCTGGAATGGTGATATACAAATATTTATTATTATTATTTTTATTAGTATTATATATATATATATATATATATATATATATATATATATATATATATCAATACATGGGGGCTTATTATTTTTATTAATATTATATATATCAATACATGGGGGCTTTGATATTGGGTGACCTTGTACACAATATGTTTCTTCACGTTATTGTGAATAATTTATGTAACTAGGTCACATTGACCTATTTATAAGCCAAAAATATCACAACTTCCAAAAATATGCAGAAGCTCTTCTAGAAGTTGATATTATGGATATGTTAAGTAAATACTTATAAAGATTATTTGTTCGGATGAAATTTTATTGACTTTGGGTCATGGTCAAGACCAGCAATATTGTTACTTTTATTGAGTATGCTTGGGTTGGCTCACAGGAGTTACCAATGTAACTGGGTCACAGTGACCTATTTAAAGGCTAAATAGGATTTTGACTCCCAAAATCACATAATACCATATTTAATATTACACCAAATATCATGTATTGCCACTCCATGTATCCCATACAATTTGCTCATAATTTGGAGACAAATTTATGCAACTAGGTTACTTTTACCTCCTTATCGCACAAAAGAGATTGACATTTGTGAGTTGGTTAGTGCATGACCTTGTGTGCATTAAATATTGTACTAACTTCAATTTTGTGCCACTCACAAACTATCTAGTTTGTTTTCATTTTACAGGAATGTTGCTGACAAGAAAGGGAGTACTATATATGATAATATATTAACTTTATTTCACCAAGTTGCTTAATACAGTTCTAAGTCTGTTGCTTTGCTTCATATTTATTTCACTTAATGAACCAGGGAAGTGGTACTCATATATATTTTGATAAGAAACATATCTCTCATGAAAAAAATATTTTTTTAGTTTTTTTAAAGATGTATTCAGACCCTTTCATTGTAACATATAAATTAGATTTAAGAAGCATTACGCATAATGGAGCTTTTTATTCACTTCTTGACCTAAATTAAGACCAAGGGTTTAGATGTATGATTATTATAAAACGCCTTAGATATATTATAATAGCAGTGATATAATAGCAGTAATAATTTAGGATTTATAGATTCATTAAGCTTTGCATGTTTGTGAACAGTTACGCTTGAGTTTGACCTTTCAAAATGCCACATATGACTGCAGGGTTTGGACCTGTTTAAAGGAGAAAAAAACGCCAGGAGCAAATGTCAGCATAAAATCAGCCGAGCCATGTTGACAGCATCACTCATTCTAGTCAGGCAAGGTGTTCATAAAGGCAGAGAAAATAAATCACCACACAGATTTAATATCACCATTGTCACCAGCACAAACCTGGCAGCAAATTTAACAAGCTGACCTCATTGGCTGGCTTATAAGAACTGCACATCTTATAATTTTCATGACCTATTTTGGCAGGAGCCAGTACATGTGTTCTTGCGATTTAAGCTGTATTTGAATATTGTTAAAATGGTTTAAAAACAGAAGAAAAAAGTTACTGACATTTGAAGCTAATAGGACCTGGAACATGCAGGTGAAAGGACATGAAGTATGTCTGTTTTCTCCTCACTTATTGGCTGATTGCAATTTAAATATTGGAAAAGATGAATTTTGGTAGACTACAAAATTAAATGTAATTTCTTGTATTTTTGCAGAAGATGTATTTCCATGCGAGCAGCGAGGCTACTATTTTGTTTGAAGGATGGAAAGTTTCATCATGGGAAGGTAATTCTGTTAAAAAGAGCATAATGATTTAAATAAAAATTGTGGATGGTTTAATAATGTTTATCTTAGCCAGGGTGTGATCATTTTGACCATGGAATCACAGACATTTAAAAAAAGATTATTAAAGGAAGTTAAAAACAGGTCAAAATCAGAATGACCTGTGGGCTGTCTGACATGGCCAGAATACCTGCCTTGCCTCCAAAATTGCCTCCAAAATTAGCAGGTTAAACAAAGGTTTCCCTGATATTCTATCAGAGTTTTTATTGAAAGTTTGGAGATCGGGAAGGAGACCGTGACAACTTATTCATGTCATAGCAGAACTAATTTGGAAGACTTGCAGTAAAATCCATGACAAATGGCTGACAAATAACATCACCTCAGTCACCTTTTAAATTAGGGCAAGGTCAAGATATCTTGCTGGTTCTCTAACTTACCTAACATTGCTTGGATCGAAACCAAATTTCACACATATACTCTTCACAAAATCTCAGACAAGTTCACTGTTGACCATCCATGGGCATTTTTAGCTCTGCAACTAAGTCAATATATAAATATCTGCTAGGCACTCTGACTTGTTCAAAATTTCATTGATCACCAGCAGATGATTTCTCTTTGTCAAAATTCTTTACTAAAAATCTGAAACAAGTGCTGATTTTTAAAAAAATCAAGCTCGTGTAAGTTTGCAAAATCCCAAGGCAAAAAAACCCAAGGCAAAATCCTTGGGCAAAATCCACGAAAATCTCCTTACTCTACCACGCACTCACAAATCATTTCGCAAACAAAAGCGCCATCTGACGGTGTATGCAGAAATTTTGTGCCAAAACATGGCCGCCATGGACCGATAATCGGGGTATGCTCCATAGACTTACAGCTTAATCATGTCAAAACCTCGAACATTCAGACCTAAAGTCAAAACAAACGCGAGCGAAAAAAATAACATCTCCTAATATAAATAAAAATATAGACCTGAATGGGGACTTCCCAAATGTATTACTTTTTGTCCATTCCTATTTGGAGATCATGTGATCAATTCTTGTTGTTAAAGGTATTAAGCAGTAATCCTCAAATTTGGTATATTAAATGCATATTTTATTTATTAACATCTTAAGCAAGAATAATAAGAACAAAATTTAACAAGAATATTAACAAAAAGTATGTGCAGGTAAGCACAGGCAACATGAACTTTTTGTAACCCCAGAAGAGGCTCAAAGTAGGCTGTCACTGTTTGAGATTTGATGACATCATAAGCAAATTACTATTCGTCTTTGATGTCATTTTACCTTTCAGTGCCTCAATGCAATCAGGGTCTTATTCAACAGGGTTTTACAGACACAAATTGGAACTCAAACCTAAAATGGAAATTACCATGAAAGGAAAATAGATTTATCACACATTTTCGATATATTTTTTTTAGTGCATAATTCCTTTTGGGATGGTGGGCTGTGTATTTTGTGAAGGCATAATGTTACAATTATAACAACTGTAACTGAGTGCCTATTTTAGGTTGTTGCATCACTGGGTTTGCACAATGCACCAGGAATATATTGACTTCTTTCTCACTGCATGTCACATATATAACTATGTGACTGAAGCCACTGAGCTCCTGGGGTCAGACAGTGGTCTACATTTTATAACTTAAACTAAAACGTTAAAGGCTGATGCTTCTAAAGTGAAAGTATGTCAGTGACCCATATGTAGCTGTGTAGACCTCAGTTCTAAACTTTGTCAATATTCAATATGTTTCGCAGTCAAGAATCAAATCTTTCTAATAAATGTATAATAATGTGTTGGGGAAATCCTAAAAAAAATAACTTTCTATATTTTTTTCACTGTCATCCATTTTACTGTCACCCATGTCAAAATAGTTTTTTGTCCTCCACCTTGATAAGTTGAAGAGGGGGACTTAAATTTGGGTGCTGTCCGTTCGTTTGTTTGTTCGTTCATTCGTTAGTTCGTCCACATATAGTGTTAGCGCAGCTAAGTCCCAGTGATTGCTTGGATTTTCATATCGCACAGGTACATTGTGCATATCAATATCTTGGGCGAGTTCAATAATGGCTGTGATTTTGTAATAAATATAACAAGTTTTCTATTTATAATCTTTTAAGTCCATAATACAGATCAATTTGTTGTTAATTGGGATGGCTGACATGACACCCAAATGTGCACCAAAGTACAGTGATTAATGATACAACTTGTCAAATAATATCCAATACACTTGTTTCAGGAATGCTGGGTTCATGTATAGCAGTATTTGTGTTGGCTTCATTATATGAGGGTCTCAAAGTCGCCAGAGAATTCTTGCTGCGACGGTCCAGCATAAGGACACGCTACAACTCCATGCCAGTACCTACTAGTGATACCACAATAGTCACTGAGACACACAAAACAGTTGGGTAAGTAATCATATTGTGATAGTCACTGAGATTTCCATACCACAATAGTGACTGAGACTTATAAAACAGTTGGGTAAGTAATTATATTGTGATAGTCACTGAGATTTCAATACCACAATAGAGACTGAGACCCACAAAACATTAGGGTAAGTAATCATATTGTGATAGTCACTGAGATTTCCATACCACAATAGTGACTGAGACTTATAAAACAGTTGGGTAAGTAATTATATTGTGATAGTCACTGAGATTTCAATACCACAATAGTGACTGAGACCCACAAAACAGTTGGGTAAGTAATCATATTGCGATAGTCACTGAGATTTCCATACCACCACAGTGACTGAGACCTGTAAAACAGTTAGGTAAGTAATCATATTGTGATAGTCACTGAGATTTCAATACCACAATAGTGACTGAGACTTATAAAACAGTTGGATAAGTTATCATACTGTGAGAGTCACTGACACTTCCATACCACCAAAATGACTGCAACTCATAAAATATTTGGGTAAGTAACTGTGAAAGTCATTAAGATTTCTATACCACCACAGTGACTGAGCCTTGCAATAGATTTGATTTTCAAATGGCAACTCAAATGTAAGATTTACATTTTCTGTAAACTATTGTTTCCAGAGCACTTAACCCCTAAAGTATGAAAAGGTTGATAACAACTGTTAATTGATGGAAAGTAAATATATATCCACTATTTTTCTTACTTACTTGAAAAAGGGGGCTATAACTCATTCAAAGATTATACATACTTTGGTACATTTTTAAAATGGGAGCTTCACCAAAGCAAAAAAAAGCAAATAACACAAGCCAAGAGAGCCATTAAAAGTTTATAAGCCAAAGGAAGGGAGCTCAACTTGCGTGAAGACATAATGGGTCACTTATTTGAGACATGCATGAGTCCTATTTTCTTATATGGATCAGAGATTTCGGGATTTACTGACTTTAACTCATGTGCAAAGGGTGTTGACCTTTTTTACCCTCAGCCCCTGATGTAATCAGGCTGAGGGTATTGCAGTACTCCTGGCGTGGGTATGTATGTATGTATGTCTGTTTGTATGTAGCGAACATCCTTGTCATCGCCATAACTTGAGAACAAATGATGGCAGCTTCATGAAACTTGACACACATAAGCATCTGGTGTAAACCTCAGACGAGTTCGATGGACGGCGACCTTGACCTATTTTTCAAGGTCACAGGGACAATTATGTGAAATCCCAAGAATTGCAATAACTTAAGAACAAATGATGGCAGCTTTATGAGATTTGACACACATAAGCATCTGGTGAAGACCTCAGAATTTTTCTTATGAAACATGACCTTCACCTACTTTTCAAGGTCACAGGGACAATTATGTGAAATCATCCTTGTCATCGCGATAACTTGAGAACAAATGATGACAGCTTCATGAAACTTATCACACATAAGCATCAGGTGAAAACCTCGGACGAGTTCAGTGGACGGCGACCTTCACCTACTTTTCAAGGTCACAGGGACAATTATGTGAAATCATCCTTGTCATTGTGATAATTCAAGAACAAATAATGGCAGCTTCATTAAACTTGACACACATAAGCATCTGGTGAAAACCTCGGACGAGACCGATGGACGGTGACCTTGACCTATTTTTCAAGGTCACAGGGACAATTATGTGAAATCCCAAGAATTGCAATAACTTAAGAACAAATGATGGCAGCTTTATGAGATTTGACACACATGAGCAACTGTTGAAGACCTCAGACATTTTTCTATGGAACATGACCTTCACCTACTTTTCAAGGTCACAGTGACAATTATGTGAAATCTCTATCATTGCTATAACTCGAGAACGAATGATGGCAGCTTTATGAGACTTGACACACATAAGCATCTGGTGAAGACCTCAGTGAAGACCTTCACCTACTTTTCAAGGTCACAGGAACAATTATGTGGTGCGGTGACGTTTTGTTCACTAATATTGCGTGGAGCGAATGTTGTGCAATAAGTTACCAGGGCTGAGGGTTGATGCATCTCTGATGCCTATGTTTTGAAATGTTTTTGAACATTTCTTCCTAAATGATCATTTAAATCCTTTTCAAGAGCAGAATTGAGCAGATAGTGATTTTGACCAATCAAAATGCATGTTACATATCAAATTTGGCCCCAACTTGTTCTTGATTCGCATTGGCTATGTTATTCAAAATGGCAGCCCCCTTGACAACTTAGTGATAGCTATTAGATTTTTGAAAAAATCACAAATTTTGTGCATGAAATATTGTATTGGTAACATGATAATGATTTGCAAAATATTAATGAATATCTCATCAAAACTGGATTAGGATCTTGTATGGAAAATCATAACCTGGTTGCTTATTGCACTTTATATCAGTTCATGTGTTTTCATTCAAGTCAGCAGAGCTATCAACCCATGAGGTTATGTTTTTTGTATATATGTGCATTCCGCGCCGGAAAATTGTGAACCACTTGGGGAGCTAAATAGATATAAGAGATAGCTTTTGTGAAGCAAAAACAGCTTAATTTTGGGGTCAAACTTAAAGCACAGGTAAAACCAGTAAAATCTAGCTAGCTGTGTACAAAGTTATTAATTCAGAAACAGTAAAGTAAATAATGATTATAAATCAAAATGGCTAGCACATATAGATAATACACTAGTTTTAAATCATAAGGTAACCAAATAATTGCAGACATTGCAACTCAGAACTCGAGAAATGAGACAGAGGAATCCAGCCATTTTGTTAACTATTTACATACATATATAAAAAAAGCATAAATGTGACCAGAGAGGAAGTGTGACGAGATTTGAAAAAAACGTTGCTGTGTGAAGTATTGACTGCAGTAAAATTTGCCACTGATAAGAGCGTGCGATCTCGCTGTTGCGTTTTTACATTGCCCTCTGGTGGACGCTAAACCAGTCTCCACTTCAGTTTTGTTTTGCAAGTTTATGCAATGTTTTGTGCAATATGTACATTAGGAATAGAATAGTTTTCACTAATTTTTTGTCAGAATTGTGTATGAGATATTACCCATAATATGCCTTTATTTCTGTATTAGAGCTTTGTTTTCAACCATCAGTAATTTGACCTAATTATTGACCTAATTATTGAACCAGTGGAGGTACCACTAGGTTTTGCACAAATAAAAATGCAGAGGCCAGACAGCATAAAATGCAGACATTACATGGACAGCTACACGAGTGGGGCAGCTTCATAAGTGAGAGATAGTTTCAGGAGTGAGAGATAGCTGCACAAGTGAGAGATAGATGCACAAGTGAGATAGCTGCACAAGTGAGAGATAGCTGCACAAGTGCGAGAGGCAGCTGCATAAATAAGAGCTGCATAATTGAGATATAGCTGCACAAGTGAGATGGATACAACAGTGAGAAACTAAGGCAAGAACATTCGGACTCTTGAGATCCTTCCACCAGAACCAACTTGAGAGATCTGCCAGCCTGAACACTGCACGAACCTATGTTCTTGACTTTATCTCATACTTAACTCCTACAGATAGGTATGAGATAAAGGTTTTGGTTTGATGTCCAATCTATTTAAAGCAAAACAGAGAGGAAAACATTGCAGCATGTGCGGACCTATGTTGTGTGTGTCAAACAACATAAACAATGCCACGCCCCCCTTTTAATGACGTCACACTCAATGACGTCATTACAACATATAATTTATTATGTTATGACGCCATTGAGAGGTGGGCATAGTGCCACTCTATATTGTGAGATCCTTCCACCAAAACCAACGTAAGAGATCTGTCAGCCTGAACACTGCACGAACCTATGTTCTTGACTTTATCTCATACTTTACTCCTACAGATAGGTATGAGATAAAGGTTTTGGTTTGATGTCCAATCTATTTAAAGCAAAACAGAGAGGAAAACATTGCAGCATGTGCGGACCTATGTTGTGTGTGTCAAACAACATAAACAATGCCACGCCCCTTTTTAATGACGTCACACTCAATGACGTCATTGCAACATATATTTTACTATGTAATGACGTCATTGAGAGGCGGGCATTGAGATCCTTCCACCAGAACCAACTTGAGAGATCTGTCAGCCTGAACACTGCACTCACATGTTCTTTTCTTTACTGGTCTGGTATATAAACCATTTGCGGTAGATAAATATGAGATAAAGTCAAGAGCATGGGTTCATGCAGTGTTCAGCCTGACAGATCTCTTTTGTTGGTTCTGGTGGAAGGATCTCACTTGTCATTTGGACCAAGGATGATTTGCAAAAGTAGTTTGGCACATGGGTGATCTGCGAAAGTAGTTCGGCAGAGGGGTGAACTGCAAAAGTAGTTCGGCAGAGGGGTGATCTACAAAAGAATATCTCATAGGTGCAGAATACCCTCTTGAAGCACCAATATGAGATAAAGCTTTATAACTGAGAGATAGGTACAACAATGAGATAGCCGTACATGTGAGATGAGACAGTTGCATCCACAATCGAGATTGCTGCACAAGTCAGAGATGGATACAAAAGTGAGAGACAGCTGCATAAGTGAGAGATAGCTGCATATAAGAAAAATAGCTGCATATGTGAGAGATTGCGACAACAGTGAGATAGCTGCATGTGTGAGAGATAGCTGCATATGCGAGAGATAGCTACAACAGTGAGACAACAGTGAGAGATAGCTGCATAAGTGAGAGATAGCTGCATATGCGAGAAATAGCTGCATATGTGAGATAACTGTACATGTGAGAGAGAGATAGCTGAGCAAGTGAAAGATTACAACCCCTTCCAGCCGAAGGCACTTGTGCAGCTTTAATAATTAACTCAAATTCTAATATTTAAAATGACTGAACAAAGGTTTTTTCAAACCTCTCTGTGTAAGTTCTGCTCAGGAAACCACTGCTCCCTTGTGGCAGGATGGAAGATACAAATAGACAAAATAGAAAGTGCAATTTAGTTTGTGTAATAATAATAATGATGTAGCACATGACAGGGCCCATTTCCCAGTCAGGAAAATAGATGAACACCAGATGGAGCCATCTGTAACTATCTGCCCACAAAAGGTTTTGATCCCCAATCTTATGTTAATTGTCTCGATTAACACCAGAGGGCTCTTTATACTGATAATAAACTTGAATTGATCTGAATATAAAATTTGAATATAAATAAAAGTTTTAACTGTTCAACAACTTAACACAATTTTAGTTTTAAAAATGTTTATTAAGCAAGTGATTATTTTAGTCACACTAACAACTTGAAACAGTTTATCAGCTCTGTGTAATAATATTTCTTGTCTATGTTAATGTGAGTGTTGAGACTGAATATTAATATATACATATATATATATATTACAGGATGAAGATGTGCAGCGTGGCCCATGGAATACAGAGTTTGCTTCACGTCCTTCAGGTCATCCTTAGCTACTTTCTTATGCTCATTTTCATGACCTATAATGTTTGGTTATGTATCGCCGTGGCAACCGGAGCAGGCTTCGGGTACTTTCTGTTTAGTTGGAAACGTGCCATTGTAGTTGATATCAATGAACATTGTCATTAGCAAAGAACAGAAGGTCACCTTATCCAATACAAGTGGCCTGTGACCAAGCATGTAGCAGGCCAAGGTAGTAAATTGTTGTTTCTGGTATGGACTGCACTTGAAAAAATGTCCCGCAAACATATAGTCCTCTTTGTGTTTGTCAACTTTGTGACACTGGTGATGTATATGTTCTTGAATAGCTGGCAATTATGACTCATGTACAGATTGATCATATCGTAGAGTGGAAATATTCGGCTGAACAGCAATTCATCTTAATTTGAGCATTATAAAGTTATATATATATATGGATGTATATTCTGATACGCATTCTCACAAATCTTAAATGCTTTTGATTTTAAGTCCAAACTTGATAAATATTATATTTGTGATATTAACTAGAAACAATAATTTATGTTCTTGGCCTACACATTAAGTACGCTATGACCAGCATTTTGACTGAGGCATAAGAAGGAAATTGCAATGAAAATAAATTATGTATTTTGTGTGATTCATAATTGTTCATTGATTCTTTAGTATATGTCAAAATGTTTTTGTCTGAATTTAACAAGACATGCAACTATACTGATGTCTGAAATTTGCAAAATGTCAGGTGTTTGACAATTTTTTATCAACAAGATTACTTTAAATATTTGTTGATCAAATTAGCATGAACTTTGTATTGCTCCATCCATGATGATTCAATAATTGCACTTCAAATTATTAGAAGAGACAATAAAATACAACAAATAATCTGGAGCAAAAATATAGGACGTTGGCCATAAGTTAAAGATTGCATAGAATTTAATAATTTGGTTAAAGTCCTGGTTGATGTCTGAATTTTGACATACAGCTGTTTTCATGGATCAAGAGATTGGAGAATATAATATGCCTGCCCACCGTCAAGTTCAATGCAACAATTAAGCTGGTCCATGACATATGAATGGCTAATGTATTAAATAATTCTATACCTTACTGGCAAAATATTCACACACATAGGTCCTTTATTGTGTTTCAGTCTTTAAACTATTTTAATTGGCTCATTATCTTGTTCCATAAGGAGCAGATATTTGTTTAGATATTCTTTAAAAATGCCAAGCCTCACAATAGGATCCATTTATTTTGCATTTTTATGGGTTAACAGCTGACAATTAAGAGTTTCTAGATTTATATCTAGATCTGTTATTTACATTGCTTGATGTGATAACTTTTACATTAGAATTATGAGTTCATCTCAAATAAAGAGAAATTTTGAAAATATAGCATTGGAGAATTCTCACTGCTCAAGTGGACTATGCTGCCACGTGGTGTGTTAAAACAAAATCTGTCATGCACAAGGGAATGTTGTAGAAATGCAGATTGGCTCCAGAAAGTAGCAAATATTGATTGACATGTCATTTTTATTTGAATAAGTTTATTACACCCATAACTGTCTTTCCATTATTCATTAGATTCCAAAATGATAGACACCTGGTGAATCACAAATGATGAAACTCAAGCAGGGAGAATTAAGTAAAAGTAATAACACGAGAAAATTGAATATTATAAAGAACACTAAAAGGGCCAAAAAATGTGAAAACTATCATTCCTTGCTTTTCTTGTCAGCATCCATATTATCAATCTCATGATCTGAGTAGTATGTGATGTTTTAAGAGTTATGTTGAAATTAGCACATGGTGATATAGTTATTCATATATTAATATTGTGTTTAAGATATTGAAGTTTGTCTGCATAATTAATATGACCTTGGTTGAGATGCTCTTCTTTGAATTGGTAACTTTGTGGTACACACTTTCCAACAATTGCATGGCATTTCAATGTATTTTTTATCATCGAATACCATAGAGTAATCCTATATTCTGAATTACATTAATATCTGAGAACTCTATTCACTATTTCACTGGTATGTTACAGTTGACTTACACTGGGTTAGTGTTTTATTTGTCAAGATTTTACTGAATGCAATTCATGGATAAGTTATATTTATACAACTTAATTTCATCCCATAAATCTGTTCTCAATTTTGATCTTTATTCGTTTAGACAGATGTCTGATAATGGGTGCTTAACCCAGTTAAATGTTATCTATTCTTGGTTAAAATATCACTTATCCATGTAAAGATCATAGGGAGAGCAATAACATTTGCAAAACAAAACTCAAAAAATCAAAATGGGCATTGCAGGAATTCAGACACATTTAGTGCAATATGTATATATTCCTGGAGTTACTTATTACTATGTAAAAGGCAAAATTATTTGCAGATGTAACCATGTATAATTTCATTTTTTCAAACCTGCATAAATCATCTGCAATTATTCCAGAATTTTGAATTTTGACAATATTGAAATCAATATTAAACAACTTTTTATATTGGGACAAAGATAATGCATATCGCAGGGGGAAAAATGTCTTTTTCTCCTCGACATCCTTTATTTTTAAAAATGAGAAGGCAGGGAGGTGTTAATTTATTTATAAATTTATTTTAAAACGACTTTTTTGCCTCAGTATTAAGGTGTTTTATTTGCATGGTCTCAAAAATACCTTCATTCTGATAAATATACATTGTTAAAGACATTTTATTAACCCCAAAATAAGACTTTTTTCCTGTCTTTTTCTTGGCATTTGAAAGACATTACTCATTGCAAAGACATTTCATCCAGTTTCTCCCTGATTGAAGTAGTAAACTTTTTGAAAACAAATACAAAGTCTTAATCCAACATCATTAAAAGGTAAAAATATAACTTATAACATAAATTTGTGTGTGACACCTCTGTGAGGCAGATTTATTAGCCACTGTAGAAGCATTGCCTGCTGTGCACGATGCAGGATAAATACAGCAGCAGGTGAGGTGCCTAAATTGTTATGTATTGATATCAAAACGATATAGAATAATTGATAAATATTTTCAAATATCTATATTAGAGAAATATTTTAAAATATATTTATGTAAAGAATAAATTGTTTGAGCAAGTTTCTATTTCTTTGTGAATTACTTTATATAATCTCAAATTAATTTATTTTCTCAAGTTCTACATGTTAAAGTAAAATGGTTTGTGGTTTACCCGAGTTAACTCTGCAAAAGGCAGTTAGAGTTTTACTGTAGTGAGAAAAATGCAAAGGAAAACCTTGCAAAATTTCAATCATATATTTTATATTTTGAACTTTAAATCCCCTCAAAGAGCTTTAAAATAGAAACAAGTGCTGATATTTAAAAAATCAAGCTCGCGTAAGTTTGAAAAATCCCAAGACAAAAAGACCCTAGGCAAAATCCATGAAAATTTTCTTACTCTACCATGCACTCACAAATCACTTCTCGAACAAAAGTGCTATCTGACGGTGTCAGCAGAAATTTTGTGCCAAAAAATGGCCGCCATGGACCAATAATCGGGGTATGCTCCATAGACTTACAGCTTAATCATGTCAAAACCTCGAACATTCAGACCTAAAGACAAAACAAAAGCGAGCACAAAAAACCTGTCATTCTGTCTGTCCTTTAACTTCAAAGTTCTCCTCTGATACTACTGGTCAGAGTCCAACCATAGCTTGTGACAATTGGCACAAGGGCATACACGTTGAAATGCCTGATATTGAAGATAACTTTCTGACATTGGCTGGCTGAATGTCAGACATATTGTCTAATGTGGATCAAAAACTCCAGTTCATCGTTCATGAGATATGGCCTGCACAATAATATGAAGGTAAAGGTCACAGTATCAAGGTCAAAGGTCAAATCTGTAAAAAAAAAATTGTATATGGTGCTGGGCATAGTGTTGATGTATAATGGATATGACATACTTTTTATTCACTTTTAATGGTTGTGCGACTTTGAAGGTCAATGTATTGAGGTCAAAGGTCACATGACTAAAAAAAGTATGATGCGGCACAACTATGACCAAGGACATTTCTGTTTACCAAATTTTTATTTCCTCTTATTATTAGTGGGTGCTCAAATATGCTCCTAAAATATTTGTGACCTTGAGGTCACTGAACTAAGGTCAATGGTGCCATCACTAAGATTTGAAGGAATCTGATTTGTTTGTTTGGGGTTTTACATCACTTTCAAAATTATTTCAGTCATTTTGTGATGGGACCTACTTGTAGCAGATATAGTGCTGCCTCAGCTCATGTGTGAAATTGTGTCATGAATTCAATCTCGGCATGGCCAGGGATTGAACCCACAACCTTTTGCATCATCACAGAGGAATTTGTGCTACTGGTAATAAGCTGGTGTTCTAACCAACTGCGCCACTGCCCGTGGCCTTTGAAGGAATCTGAATCTTCACCTCTATATCTACCTCTGTATGAAATTTGAAACATATTACTGGGACATTTTACCCACTCCTAAAGCTTTGCGACTTCAAAGAAGTCAGCAGAGCTAAAACTCTAATAGCTAACACTGAGTTGTCAAGGAGGCTGCCATTTTGAATAACATTACAAATATTACCCAATGAGAATAGAGATGATTGATTGATTGATTTTAATTTTTATATTAAAAGGTAATGCAATATATACATGTACAATATCGGTACAAAAAGATATTTGACTTAGCACTGGGCTTTTTTTCTACAAATACAGTGTTCTACCCATTATCTGATAATAATAACAAAAATAACAATAAATATTTGTAAAGTGCCATTTCAGATTATCTCTCGTGGTGCAATAAGTATAAAGTTGTTTCTTATATTCCAAGTTCTTTCCATACAAACAGTGAAAATGATTTCTATTCACTTTTCATAAAGTGTACACACTTGTAATTTAACAATCCAAATTCAGGTGTAATTATTGACAAATTACATTTGCATAAAGAATAAAACTCCTCTATTTCTCTCGACTCCAGTCCCCTTTCCCTGTATGGACCCTCACATCATAAAGCTTCATAAAGGATGGCAACAGTCAACTATTTCTCCAAAATTACACACAAAACAGATTCCTCTCATCCATCTTTACCTTTAGCCTCAATATGAAGTGGAAAGATTCCTACTCTATATTGAGCAGGCAGGGACATTTGATGCCTTGATAGACCGCATCATTTATAGTCTACAGAATCATAAATTTATTTAAATTTGACATTGGTTCTATGCTTTGGTTTCAGTGTCATACCATTTGTCCATTTATTTATATTTATGTATATTCTAATACCCTTTAAGTTACAGGATTATGTTGTATCAAAAGCTATTTTATTATCTGAAATGTACAAAATATGTCTTATCTCACAAGACCAATTTTAGTAATGAAGTAATAATTCCAGTTAAATACATGCTTAGTAGTTCTATTACAGACAAATCATCTCTGCAAGTCTACGGGCAATACAACTTTTCCAAATTACATCACTTGCAATAGCATGTAGTGGGGCTTTCTGATATACACCAAGATAATAGCGACAGGATCTTTGTTGAATTTTATCACAAATTAGCCTGAGTTTTATTAGATAAATGTTTGAAAAAAATTAAGCCCAAACAGTGAAATCTTAAAATGCTTCTTACATGACTACAGAAAAATGCAATCTGAATTAACCAGCATCAGTTAGCATTCAGCGACTTTTTCCACAATTTACACATTTATTTCTATTGATTTGAATGATTAAACAACCAACCATCTGAAGCAGTGACTTTTGGGTAAATCTTCAATATAGCATGACATGCTGCAAACCTACACACATTTATAAATCATTTTTTGGTTCATCTGCAAAATACAAAAACGTCGCCCACCTTTAGGGAAAGAAAGGATATGTGGGAAACATCAGGACAGAAGTTTTGATCTTAAAATTAATTCTGTTTTTTTTTATTGATACTACAATAAAGTATCTTGTACCCTTTACAAATATTTTTACCTTCCGTCAAAGTCTTTCCTTTACAACAATATTCAATATAATTATATGTTTAATATATGAGTTTATTTATCACTTGTGCATAATTCTTGCAGTTATTTTCACATATTCTTGCAACTACTACATGGATTTTGCATGTCTTAGCATGTCAGCTCTGGATCAAAGACTATGTGATTTACATTGTAATATTATCTGAGATATGGGGTTACATTGGTTACATATGCATTCCATGAGGAAATTTACAATGTGGCACCAAAAAAAATGATATTTATATCAAGAGTTGGGAATTCAAACAACTTGAAATTTTGATATTTCTCACACATTTCTCAACATAAAAAAATCAGTTTAATGAAAAGGGGAATCAGTGATAGTTCAGTGAACTTCTGTATGAAATCAAGTACAGTTCTGTATGAAATAATGAAAGAGAGGAATGAAAAGGGACTTATATTTATTCCTCTGGGTTATTTCCCAGAATAAGTAATTCTGAGAGGTTGACAGAGAAACTGGTTTCATCACATACACTCACTTCAGGGGTGTTCAACTCCCATTTACATTTCTAAAATCACAAAATAAGCACAACAATGAAAGACTTGAACATCAGCCTATGTCAAAATGTTCATATCGAAATTTATTTGGATGAACAAATGTGCCACTAGGGTCTGTATTGAGAATAAACACAATGTAATTTGGAATTATTTCACTGACTTTGCTGAATGTTAATTGAACATCACTGAGGGTCAAAGACCCGACATTACCTAGGTTCACATCAAGATGGGAGCGCCTATGCTGGTTCTGTCCTATTAACCTTGTGTTTTTATCAAAATAAACAAGGTCAGCAATAAAAGCCTGCTACCTGTACACAATGTCCTACGCTTTATGTAGAGTGGCTTGGAATATTTCATTTGTTTAAGCAATTAAGACTTCACCAAGCACTACTTGTGTAGCACCAATGGGGAATGAGGAAAATATATTGAATAGGACCAGCTGTCTGAATATAGCTTGACCATTACTATTCACCTCAAACCAAGGCTGCTTTTACCAAACACAAGAAGTTGATGTAAATTTGTGTTTACAAGACATTAACCAAGAGTAATGTTTCGCGTTGCTCGTCAGGGGCCAGTTGATGTTTTTTTCAATGTGATAAACTTAAAAATCTGGATCAGGGTGAATGGTATTTTGATGTTATATCCCTGGCTTAAATTTGATGTCCCTTTGTCCCTTTATTTCTTGTATTTCTCCCTTTGTTTCTTTATGTTTCTATCTCCCTTTGTTTCTTTATGCTAAATTTAGAAATCGAGATTGATGTCATATGACTTTTGTAGCCGCTTTGTTATTTATTATTATTTTAGCAGAATATAAATATCAAAATGTTCAGAATGTTATGGATGTCTATTCTGGTAAGAATATATTTGAACAAATGCTGAAATTTATCTCTTTAATTCAAGATAAAAATTCTTGACTTTCAGGTTCATTTCTGAAAGTTTACGGTGGTGATCCATTACTTTTATGAAATGGATTTTTTTTTGGCTTTGTTCAGGTAATCTAATAAAAAGCACAAAACAAACACAGACCTAGTTTTCCCAAGTTTGGCTCTGTGTGACAACAATAAATTACAAAGAGAAATGTGTAAAAATATATCTTGGTATATGTTTCTATGAAATGACACAAAAAGACAATTCACAGTATATTGATATTCACATATAAATTATGCAATATGTACACAAAGCCTGAGATCCAAATACTGATTGTGCAAGACAATATCAAGTACCATGTATCACGTCACAATATGGTATTGACAATATCAAGTACCAAATATCATTTCACAATATGGTACTTGACAATATCAAGTACCAAGTATCGCGCCACAATATGGTACTTGACAATATCAAGTACCAAGTATCGCGCCACAATATGGTACTTGACAATATCAAGTACCATGTATCGCGTCACAATATGGTACTTGACAATATCAAGTACCATGTATCGCGTCACAATATGGTACTTGACAATATCAAGTACCATGTATCGCGTCACAATATGGTACTTGACAATATCAAGTACCATGTATCGCATCACAATATGGTACTTGACAATATCAAGTACCAAGTATCGTGCCACAATATGGTACTTGACAATATCAAGTACCATGTATCACATCACAATATGGTACTTGACAATATCAAGTACCATGTATCGCGTCACAATATGGTACTTGACAATATCAAGTACCATGTATCGCGTCACAATATGGTACTTGACAATATCAAGTACCATGTATCGCGTCACAATATGGTACTTGACAATATCAAGTACCATGTATCGCGTCACAATATGGTACTTGACAATATCAAGTACCAAGTATCGTGTCACAATATGGTACTTGACAATATCAAGTACAATATCTCTTCCATGAGATGGTATGCCCATTGTATGATTATCATTTCCTTTATCCCTGTGATATTCACAGCGTCAAAAACAAAAATGGTAGAGCAACTGAAGGTACTTTGTGGAATAAAGCAGAACAGAACAATAATTGATTCATCTTCTTTCATCATCTTCTTTCATCGTCTATTTTCATTGACTTGTCAACAGTTGCTTTTCAACTACTCACCATCATGACCCGGAAATATCTCCATATATCTGTAGAGAGATGCTCTGGCCTGGCGCGCTTGGTTGACAGATGCTCTGGCCTGAGGCCCTGCCCGGCCGGCTTGGTTGACAGATGATCAGGCCTGAGGCCCTACCCGGCCCGCTTGGTTGACAGATGCTCAGGCCTGAGGCCCTGCCCGGCCTGCTTGGTTGACAGATGCTCAGGCCTGAGGCCCTGCCCGCCCCACTTGGTTGACAGATGATCAGGCCTGAGGCCCTGCCCGCCCCACTTGGTTGACAGATGATCAGGCCTGAGCCCCTGCCCGCCCCACTTGGTTGACAGATGATCAGGCCTGAGCCCCTGCCCGCCCCACTTGGTTGACAGATGATCAGGCCTGAGGCCCTGCCCGGCCGGCTTGGTTGACAGATGCTCAGGCCTGAGGCCCTGCCCGGCCGGCTTGGTTGACAGATGCTCAGGCCTGAGGCCCTGCCCGGCCCGCTTGGTTGACAGATGATCAGGCCCGAGCCCCTGCCAGGCCTGCTTGGTTGACAGATGCTCAGGCCTGAGGCCCTGCCCGGCCCGCTTGGTTGACAGATGCTCAGGCCTGAGGCCCTGCCCGGCCCACTTGGTTGACAGATGATCAGGCCTGAGGCCCTGCCCGGCCCGCTTGGTTGACAGATGATCAGGCCCGAGCCCCTGCCCAGCCCACTTGGTTGACAGATGATCAGGCCTGAGGCCCTGCCCGGCCTGCTTGGTCTGCTAGATCCACGGATATCTTGATGAACATGGTATCATCCTTCACATAGCGCTCCATGGCTGAATCCAGTCGTCGTAGCGGCATGAACATCGGACATCCGCTGGCAACATTCATGTCAGATGTGGGTCGCCGAAAGGACGATGAATTCGGATCAGGTCTGAGAAATCATAAATCTAAATTTAAATTTGCCATTCATAATATACTTGCATGATAGCAGCACACTTGCATCCATGGTATAATCTTCGGAGTACGAATAAAGGACATTCACTAGCAACATTCATGTCAAATGTGGTGTAATGATGGCAAACTTGAATCTCATCTGAGCACTCAAAACAACAATGTTATCCTACCATGCACAATATCTATATTTCATTGTTCATTTAATTTTTATACTATTCTACTTCTGTGCTATTACAGTATATTTTAAGCAGATTAGTCTATTGATATTGTGTAAAACTTTTGCATATCATTCATTTCTATTTCTAATTGTAAAATGTACATTTTTCTAATATGTGACATATACAGAGGCCTTCAATTTGTGACATATACAGAGGCCTTCAATTTGTGACATACATAGAGGCCTTCAATTTGTGACATACATAGAGGCCTTCAATATGTGACATACATAGAGGCCTTCAATATGTGACATACATAGAGGCCTTCTAAATGTGGCATACATAGAGGCCTTCAATATGTGACATACAGAGGCCTTCAATATGTGACATACATAGAGGCCTTCAATATGTGGCATACATAGAGGCCTTCTATATGTGACATACATAGAGGCCTTCAATATGTGGCATACATAGAGGCCTTCTATATGTGACATACATAGAGGCCTTCAATATGTGGCATACAAAGAGGCAGGCCTTCAATATGTGACATACAAAGAGGCATGCCTTCAATATGTGGCATACAAAGAGGCAGGCCTTCAATATGTGACATTCATAGAGGCCTTCAATATGTGGCATACACAGAGGCCTTCAATATGTGGCATACATAGAGGCCTTCAATATGTGGCATACACAGAGGCCTTCAATATGTGGCATACATAGAGGCCTTCAATATGTGGCATACATAGAGACCTTCAATATGTGACATACACAGAGGCCTTCAATATGTGGTATACAAAGAGGCAGGCCTTCAATATGTGACATACAAAGAGGCAGGCCTTCAATATGTGGCATACAAAGAGGCAGGCCTTCAATATGTGACATACAAAGAGGCAGGCCTTCAATATGTGGCATACATAGAGGCCTTCAATATGTGACATACACAGAGGCCTTCAATATGTGGCATACATAGAGGCCTTCAATATGTGACATACATAGAGGCCTTCAATATGTGGCATACAAAGAGGCAGGCCTTCAATATGTGGCATACAAAGAGGCAGGCCTTCAATATGTGACATTCATAGAGGCCTTCAATATGTGACATACACAGAGGCCTTCAATATGTGGCATACATAGAGGCCTTCAATATGTGGCATACACAGAGGCCTTCAATATGTGGCATACAAAGAGGCAGGCCTTCAATATGTGACATTCATAGAGGCCTTCAATATGTGACATACATAGAGGCCTTCAATATGTGGCTTACATAGAGGTCTTCAATATGTGGCATACATAGAGGCCTTCAATATGTGGCATACAGAGGCCTTCAATATGTGGCATACACAGAGGCCTTCAATATGTGACATACATAGAGGCCTTCAATATGTGACATACATAGAGACCTTCAATATGTGACATACATAGAGGCCTTCAATATGTGGCATACATAGAGGCCTTCAATATGTGGCATACATAGAGGCCTTCAATTTGTGGCATACATAGAGGCCTTCAATATGTGACATACATAGAGACCTTCTATATGTGGCATACATAGAGGCCTTCAATTTGTGGCATACATAGAGGCCTTCAATATGTGACATACATAGAGACCTTCAATATGTGGCATACATAGAGGCCTTCAATTTGTGGCATACATAGAGGCCTTCAATATGTGACATACATAGAGACCTTCAATATGTGGCATACACAGAGGCCTTCAATTTGTGGCATACACAGAGGCCTTCAATATGTGACATACACAGAGGCCTTCAATATGTGGCATACAAAGAGGCAGGCCTTCAATATGTGGCATACAAAGAGGCCTTCAATATGTGACATACATAGAGGCCTTCAATATGTGACATACACAGAGGCCTTCAATATGTGGCATACTTAAGAGAGTCACATAGAATGAGGCAAGACCAACCTGAAGGCGTCCACTATGTGGTCATCCTGCCCTGTCTGGTCCAACAATGTCAGGGTCACCTTGTGTCTGAATGGCCACGGCAACATTGCGTCATATGGGCCTCTCATCAATACAAAGAACAGAGAAATGTGGCTCTCACGGCCCATACCATCCCCATTCAAATAGATCCGTCCCCTCATCTTGTAGCCTGAATTCAAATAAAAGATGACAAGTCGATAATGCTTATGCCTATAAAATACGTAACAGAAATACCAGATGAATATTCAATTGTTAAAAGTGTTCCAGAAATATTTTCCAAACCATTACAAGGGTTATAATTGAAAAATTCTAAAACTGGAGATTCACTCTACTTCTGTCAATTCACAATGTTGATATCAGGTGATACTGTATGATTGGACTATACACTGCTGATAACACCAGTGTTTATATGGGGCAATCAGTACTGTGTGAGGGGGTATAATACACTGCTGACAACACAGTGTTTATATGGGACAATCAGTACTGCAGGAGGGGGTATAATACACTGCTGACAACACAGTGTTTATATGGGACAATCAGTACTGCAGGAGGGGGTATAATACACTGCTGACAACACAGTGTTTATATGGGACAATCAGTACTGCAGGAGGGGGTATAATACACTGCTGACAACACAGTGTTTATATGGGACAATCAGTACTGCAGGAGGGGGTATAATACACTGCTGACAACACAGTGTTTATATGGGGCAATCAGTACTGTGTGAGGGGGTATAATACACTGCTGACAACACAGTGTTTATATGGGACAATCAGTACTGCAGGAGGGGGTATAATACACTGCTGACAACACAGTGTTTATATGGGACAATCAGTACTGCAGGAGGGGGTATAATACACTGCTGACAACACAGTGTTTATATGGGACAATCAGTACTGCAGGAGGGGGTATAATACACTGCTGACAACACAGTGTTTATATGGGACAATCAGTACTGCAGGAGGGGGTATAATACACTGCTGACAACACCAGTGTTTATATGGGGCGATCAGTACTGCATGAGGGGGTATAATACACGGCTGACAACACCAGAGTTTATATGGGACGATCAGTACTGTGTGAGGGGGTATAATACACGGCTGACAACACCAGTGTTTATATGGGGCGATCAGTACTGCATGAGGGGGTATAATACACTGCTGACAACACCAGTGTTTATATGGGGTGATTAGTACTGCATGAGGGGGTATAATACACTGCTGACAACACCAGTGTTTTTATATGGGACAATCAGTACTGCATGAGGGGGTATAATATACTGCTGACAACACCAGTGTTTATATGGGGTGATTAGTACTGCATGAGGGGGTATAATACACTGCTGACAACACCAGTGTTTATATGGGGCGATCAGTACTGCATGAGGGGGTATAATACACTGCTGACAACACCAGAGTTTATATGGGGTGATCAGTACTGCATGAGGGGGTATAATACACTGCTGACAACACCAGAGTTTATATGGGGTGATCAGTACTGCATGAGGGGGTATAATACACTGCTGACAACACCAGTGTTTATATGGGGTGATCAGTACTGCATGAGGGGGTATAATACACTGCTGACAACACCAGTGTTTATATGGGGCGATCAGTACTGCATGAGGGGGTATAATACACGGCTGACAACACCAGTGTTTATATGGGACGATCAGTACTGCATGAGGGGGTATAATACACTGCTGACAACACCAGTGTTTATATGGGGTGATCAGTACTGCATGAGGGGGTATAATACACTGCTGACAACACCAGTGTTTATATGGGGCGATCAGTACTGCATGAGGGGGTATAATACACTGCTGACAACACCAGTGTTTATATGGGGTGATCAGTACTGCATGAGGGGGTATAATACACTGCTGACAACACCAGAGTTTATATGGGGTGATCAGTACTGCATGAGGGGGTATAATACACTGCTGACAATACCAGAGTTTATATGGGGCGATCAGTACTGTGTGAGGGGGTATAATACACTACTGACAACACCAGTGTTTATATGGGGTGATCAGTACTGTTTGAGGGGGTATAATACACTGCTGACAACACCAGTGTTTATATGGGGCGATCAGTACTGCATGAGGGGGTATAATATACGGCTGACAACACCAGTGTTTATATGGGACGATCAGTACTGCATGAGGGGGTATAATACACTGCTGACAACACCAGTGTTTATATGGGGCGATCAGTACTGCATGAGGGGGTATAATACACACCTGACAACACCAGAGTTTATATGGGGCGATCAGTACTGCATGAGGGGGTATAATACACTGCTGACAACACCAGTGTTTATATGGGACAATCAGTACTGCATGAGGGGGTATAATATACTGCTGACAACACCAGTGTTTATATGGGATGATTAGTACTGCATGAGGGGGTATAATACACGGCTGACAACAGGGTTATAAGTACTGCGTGAGGGGACCTTCAGAAATAGCTACAGACTACTGCCTGCTCAAAGTGAATCAGTTAAAAGCAAAAGTTACAAATACCCTTCAGCAATGACAATATCCCTATAAATAACTGAAAACATCAGAAACAAATCACACTGGGTCATATTTTTGACTGGGTTTCAGTCCCCTCTATCATGTATGGGCCCCCCACTGCACAAAAAAGGTTCATAAGGGATGGTAACAAGTCATATTTATAAAACATCATAAATTAAAGGTATTAAGCATCAATTCTACAATTTAGTGCATTGAAAGCTTAGCCACATATGAACATCATGACAAATTGAAATTATAATAGAGTAATAATTTAAGACATAAGAGTTGCATTCCTAGCAGAGGTCTGTCTGAGCCATACGCTGCACCTGACGGGTAAACACGGGTAGCGTGAACTTTGTTTGACCTCAAATGAGGCTCAAAGTAGGGTAGCACTGTTTGACGTCATCCTGGCACTATTTAGAGGACAATACATTTCATGACATCATAAGTATATTGCCATACTTTTATGACGTCATTTTACCTTTCAGTGCCTCGATGATCACATAAAAATGACAGAAAGAAGTGTGCTTTCAAAAGTAGGCTGTGCAACAGGGTTGTGTTCAAATAGATTTCACTGACACATTTTTCAAAAAGTTTATAGGCATGAAAGACAAATACATTTATCACCAATATGTGAATTTTAAACGGTTTTTTTGCAAAATTGGTGCTTAATCCCTTTAACCATTTTATTTTAAAAAAAGTCAAGTCATGTATAAAACATCAGAAGTTGACCACTTGTACATCTGATAACATGCAATATATGTAAAACATGCAATATGTGTGTAACATGCAATATATGTATAACATGCAATATATGTATAACATGCAATATATGTCATCATGCTTGATTGGCAATCTACAAACTATATAGCCACGTGTTAAGTTCAAGCACAAGCCTTTATGCTAGATGTTCTACAAAAGCTTAAGCCATGCAAACTGAATAAAACAAAGAATACAAAACAAAACAGAACACAAGAGGAAACAACATAAAGTAATCTGTGAATAAACTGCTTGCTTGCTACTGTGAGAGCGTTTTCTTCGTTTCTAATTGCATCACACCACATTCAGAGTTTAACATTAAAACTTCATATATTTTTGGCAGTGGCAGTATCACACTGTTGTTGACAAATTGTATATTCCACATGACCAAGGAAATTATTGCACTCCTACTACAGTTGAGATAAACATGTTTTGGTCATGCATAATTGCAATTATAAGTAGGCTGTATCTTTTCTTCAGGATTTGTAGCTTTTTTATATGATTTGTTGTGTTTTATTTTATGGAAAGTCTTGTCATGTCAGCATACCTTACTGCAGTGGTGTACTTCCTGCCTTGCTCAGCAGACACTGTGGCATAGTGACAAAATACCCCTCCCTTCATTTTTTTTATAAAAGAACCATAAAATAAATTTCTGATAACATTTCAAATTCCATCCAATTTTTTTTCATTTTTTAGAAATTTTATTTCTTTTTCTTTTTTTTTTCTTTTTTTGAGAATTCTCTTATTCTCAGGTATGTGACACATGGTAGTCAATATTACAGTTGTCTGGCCGTTATAACCTTAAATGGTACTTCAGCATATGAATGCAACTTAACGAAAGTTCAGATACTGTTAGAATGATCATTGCACATATCCACACATGAGTTATATGTGGCATAATGTAGTCAATAATTGGCCTGTTGTAAGCAATAATTATGATATCTCCAAACACGTTGCATACAATTCTCCAATAGCTCCAAACACGTTGCATACAATTCTCACTGCTCGAGTTTCAACATATGTGATCCAAACTGATAACTTTTAATAAAATTGACACTGTAATGCAAGACTTGTATAATCTGCAATGATGTCAATTTTGCATGACCAGACCGATGTTTACACTATACTGCCGCGCACACCACCAGTCCATGGAAGATACATTTCCGCAACACAAGACAAAGGTGAAATTTATCTTACAAGGAAGAGTTTTGGTGTGTCACACTTGTTTGGGTAATTTGTGAGATAATTTAATTTGTCTTTCATGTCCCTTTATGTGTGTCATTTTATTGAAAATTACCCAGGATACAAACCCAAATATTTTGATCACAGACATACTGTAAACTTGATGACCACCATAACACTCCCAATATATATTATCAAACATTGACTTTCTCTCAAAATAATATTGAAATTTGAAAGATCCTCTGTTTGACAAAATACAAATGTGGTAAATCTCATCCTTGTAACTCTGACTGCCTGCGTAATGCCTCAGCGCTTGTTCCATGATATTTTTCATTTTTCATTGTAACAAGTGTATTGATGCATCATTGATTACCACTGGATTGTATATCAATGACTGACCGGATCTGGAAAGCGAAAACTGTTCCCTGTGGTTGGACTTGCAGTCATTTCACCGTCTCCAAGATGTTTTCCTCTGTGATAGTTGTTTGTTCGGCTTGCTGGTTGCCGGAGTCATCTTATTATTTCTATGTGTTGAGCTATTAAGATTGATTTATGTTTGCTGAATGCAGGTGTCATCGTATGTGAACTATTGAGGTGGAGTTCTGTTTGCTGAATGCAGGCGTCATTGTATGGGAACTATTGAGATGGAGGTGTGTTCATCACTCACTGCCCATTCTTCATGAGAACTCCTCTCCTGCATCAACCAGAAGAAGTTATCCTCTCAAAAACGTTAGCTGCCAACTCCAAAGTCAAAAGAATTATAAAATCAAAAGACAACTCTAAATCAAAAGCAAAAAGATGTACCTCACAGAATTTGAAGGTTTTTTAACCAAATATTAAACATAATTATTGGTCAAACCTGGACATAACTAGAGAGTTTGTGAGTGGCTCAAAACTGAAGTCAGCAGAGTATTTAATGCATGAAAGGTCATGACTATGCAACTCACAAATGTCCCTTCTGTGCTATAAGGGGCGATCCATTTGATTTTTGTTGGGTGGGGTGGGAGATTTTGGAAAATAAATTTATTCACCCACCCCATCCCAGAAAAAAAATTTATTCACCCACCCCACACCAGAAAAAAAAATTATTCATCCACCCTACCAAAGAAAAAAAAATTATTCATCCAGTACTGCTGTCCCACCCCACCCCACAAAAATCAAATGGATCGCCCCTAACAAGAAAAAAAATTTATTCACCCACCCCACACCAGAAAAAAAATTTATTCACCCACCCCACACCAGAAAAAAAAATTATTCATCCACCCTACCAAAGAAAAAAAAATTATTCATCCAGTACTGCTGTCCCACCCCAGCCCACAAAAATCAAATGGATCGCCCCTAAGGTGGTCAAAGTAACCTAGTTACATTAATTATTCCCCAAATTATGAACATACTGTATAGGATATATGTAGTATAAGTGATATTTGGTGTTTTGTAAAATATGGTATAAACTGATTTTGCAAATTTGCTTCTGTGACATTAAAAATATCACTAAATTTCCAATTCCTATTTAGCCACAAACAGGTCACTGTGACCTAGTTACATTGATTACTCCTCTGAACTAACCCTAGTGCAATCATATATGCCAAGTTACATCAATACTGCTGTATTCTTATAGTCAAGAAAGCATAATCAATAAGAGTAACAATATTGCAGGTTTTGACCTTGACCCTAGGTGATAAAAAATTCATCCAAACAAAAAGTCTTTTAATGCACCTCACATATCCATAATATCCAGTTTTGCACAAGCTTCCCTATATTTGGAAGTTGTGACCTTTATGTCCTTTGAGTAAGTGACTGTGATGACCTAGTTATAAAATTATTCTAAAAATTATGCACAAAGTTACTGTGTCAGATAAATTACATGTAAGTGGATGTAAATGCAATTTGTAGTGTGTTGCAAAATATAACAAATAGCCTATTTTGATAGTTGGTTCCTGTGACCTTGAAAATACCTCAAGGTGATCCAATACTGACCTTGTCTAGGCCCCTTACCGTTAGATCATATTTGCCAAGTCAAATCGATATAGATATAATCTTTAAGAAAATAGAGCATTCACAACTGACGATGCTCCTGTGCTTGTCATGGCATTGACCTTGAACCAAGGTCACAAAAAATTCAGCCCCAAAAACTTCCCAGGCTGAAGTATTATTATGTTATAGTATCCAATCTTAAATGTCCAAGCACAAATGAATGGTGAAGAAAACAATATGCAGCTGTGGCCGGTGTAATGGAAATAGAGCAAAAGCATTAAGTCAGCTTGTGCTGGCTTATTAACATCCAATGTCTTCTTGAACAATACCTGTGATTGACTAACAATACCCTATATATGATTGTGTTTATCCATTGTCATATTAAAAAGATAAAAATGCCATTACATTTCTGGCTGCATGGGACTTAAATCGGCAGCAATCTATATGTGATAAGCCACAAGTATAGCATGTGTCTCTGATATTACATGTGTCTCTGATATAACATGTCTCTGATATAACATGTGTCTGATATTACATGTGTCTCTGATATAACATGTCTCTGATATAACATGTGTCTCTGATATTATATGTGTCTTTGATATAACATGTGTCTCTGATATTACATGTGTCTCTGATATAACATGTCTCTGATATAACATGTGTCTCTGATATTACATTTGTCTCTGATATAACATGTCTCTGATATAACATGTGTCTTTGATATAACATGTGTCTCTGATATTACATGTGTCTCTGATAATACATGTGTCTCTGATATAACATGTGTCTCTGATATTACATGTGTCTCTGATATAACATGTGTCTCTGATATTACATGTGTCTCTGATATAACGTGTCTTTGATATAACATGTGTCTCTGATATTACATGTGTCTGATATTACATGTGTCTCTGATATAACATGTGTCTCTGATATAACATGTGTCTATAACATGGGTCAAAGTCATTCTCATGATATAAATCAAAGTATTTTGCCACATTCTTTAGAAGTGGTGGCATGGATATTTTTGGACATATTTCTCAATACTGATTGCCCAAAATGACCCCATTGTCATTAACTTCTACCATTATCACTAACATTAAATTTAAATAATTATTATTGTTGTCATTCATTTTTTTCACAGTTAATTAATGATTTGTCTCTATTATTTATTCTGAGAAAGCCTTCTATGTGATGCTCATAGTATTATCACTATTGAGATAACTGACTGAAGTGATAAATTCATTATGCGTGTGCTAGTGCTCCTCAATGCCACATAAATATTGTTGACTTTTGTTTGTTTGTTTGTTTGTTTGGGGTTTTATATCACTTTCAACATTATTTCAGTCATTTCGTGATGAGACCTACTTGTTGCAGATATAGTGCTGCCTCACTGAATTGTCATGTCGCAGGTCCTTGACATGACAACCCACCCGGTCACAGATTTAAAAGGACAACGCGTTAACCCTTTAGGCATGGACCTCAGCTCATATGGGAAATTGTATCATGATTTCAATCTCGGTATGGCCAGGAATCAAACCCACGACCTTTGGATCACCACAGAGGAACTGGTGCTAGTAAGCTGGCGCTCTTACCAACTGTGCCATGGCCCGTGGCCCATCGTTGACTTTAAAACTGTCTATGATCTCTAAACTAAGAGTCTCCAGAATGGCCTGATCAATTAAGGGCTTGGCAATGCATTATGAACCTGAGACATACAAACATAAGGACCTTTAGAATAACTCAACTTTATTCCAAATAAACAGAGAAAGTTTGCTCAGACAAGCATTTGTTATTCATAAACTTGGTGTAATTCTGTACAAGCAAGTGACCTCACTAATATTCTGAGTGTGGTGTGTTTAATGCCTCAGTCACATTTGTGCCGATTTCAGAAAAGATGCCTGGCAGGCAGTTAAGATTGCAGTGCGGGCCCCAGGAGATCATCGGACACAATTGGACATCCTTAAGATTTCGGGCAGGTCATCGGGAACTTTCAGCTGCAACATAAAAGTTGCCGGCGTTTCTCTGATGTCTTATCAGCAAATATCATCTTAAAGTACACAGCAGTGTCCCGGCAGTGTCCCGCAGGCACATCGGCAGATTGTCTTAGGGCTGCCAGTGGCATTGTGGGGTGAAAATAGGATTTTTTTTATTTTGTGTGTTCACAGGCCATCGTCAGATGATCCAACGGGTTCCGTACGATATCATATGGATGTCTTTAGGATGTCCTTCAGAGGTCTATCAAATGATCTAGATGTCTTTAGGATATCCCACAGACGTCTGCACCATTCAATCTCGCACGTGCCGTGCGGTGCCCTTTAATAATGTGACCACAGCTGCAGCATCTCTCAGATTGTTGCTGATAAACTCCCCGGCGCCTGAAAGACTTGTTACTTCTCAGCCGGCACCCAGTCCAAATGTGACTGAGGCATAACATGACCTATTTAGGACTGGCAGGCAGAGTCAGGCTAAGTGGGCTCATTAGTAAATCCTGAAACCACCACTCATAGATGACACATACTTTTAGGAAACAACCATGATGAATTATAAATTTGGGAAATCGCTGCAAATATTGGATAACAGTAATAATTACCAACCTTGACAAAAGTTTATAGAATTTACAATATCAAAGATGGTTTCAACAAAATGTCTCTAAAATGCTTCCCATGTCTCCATGGTGTTTTACACGAAAAGTATGTTTCACCTCTGTGTGTGTGTGTGTGTGTGTGTGTGTGCATGTGTGCATGTGTGGTAAACAGTGCATCAGACTCTTGAAAGAAGTGTTTACTCATCACACACTTCCAACAACGTGAAATTTGGAAAGTTTTAATTAACTACATCTAACAAAGCTAACTAGAATAACAGCCCCCTCCTCCTCCTCTTCCGCCCCCCCCCCCCTCCCCCCCCTCATACTGCACTACCATAACACGCCAGGAAGAATTCACCATGACAATAAACCAATACAAGACAAGCTACACGGATCACCTTAACAACACTGCCTTGATCACTTCACACCACTGACATGCAAACATACATGATGAATTTCCTAAAAAACCTTGTTTAGTCTATCAAGCAGATTTAGTTTGTTTAGTCTGTTTCTGAATGTTTAGAGTAAGCAAATTTCTATTAAAATTTTGGATAATTGATAGACTTGCTAAAATAATTGTCATAAAAAATAATTGTCTGAAATCACTTATTTTAATTATTTCAAGCATGCCTGAGAAGTTATTGGGGGAACTATATATAAGCATTGTATAATTAAAATAAGAGAAAATAAATTAAACCCTTGTTAAATCAAATGAGAAGTTTCAAACTATTTGAACTAATTTTACATCCTGTGATATCTAAAGATCTGTGGAACACTATGCATAAATTTCCTATAAATTAATAAAACAAACCATTCCACCTAACCACTACCTAATTGACATGATAAAAACTAAAATGCCTTAATTGGAATCACATGGTACTGTAGTGGATTCTGCTTATTGCTGAATTGCCTCTGTTTTGCTGCACAATTAAGAAATCAGTTGAAGTCAGGTTCAAAGAGAACTACCATATCACTTATTTATATAACATTCATAAATATCTATCATCTTTAAATAGACTTATTATATTTCATCGCCAGAAAGAAAGCTTTCACTAAGGCTTGCACATAATTTGTCCATTCTATGGGGTAAGGTATTTACCCAAGAGATTGCCAGAGAGCAGATTACTGTCATAACATTCTCTACACATACCGGTAAGCTAAGAGCAGAGAAGCTTATCAGACACACAAATTCCAGGATTCAATCGTGACTGTCACCAACCATGATCCAAATGTGCTATATCAACATATTTCTTTTCAATTTATGAAGTCTAGAGATTTATACGAGATATTTTGTTTATCCAATGGTGGTGTAAAAGAAATGTATATGCCTTCTGGTAGAGAAATATAAAGTTGTAAATTAAAGAACAATAAAATATTTTGAATAGAAGGTAATTCAGTAAATTGAAACAACCAATATTTTGTAATGTACATAAATTTTATAATATTCCCAAAATGTACTAACTGTACATTCTATTGTATTTTGAAATCAGGGTTGTCTCCAGTTGGTGGTCAACCCTGTCTGCTTTGAATTTGCATAAATATGGAGAACATTTGACAACACAATTTTAACATCTGATTTATGAATCTTCCATGAAATGTCATTGTCAATTCCTATTTCCTCATCCTATGTTTTTACACCAGCTTCAACTGATTTCCAAAATTATTTACATAATACTTCAAAAATACTATAAGTAAAAGTGATATGTTTATAAATATATATATATATTTGTGTGTGTATATATACATATATATATATATATATATATATATATATATATATATATATATATATATATATATATATATATATATATATATATATATATATATATATATATATATATATATATATATATATATATATATATGAATGAATGATTGAAATAAATATATATTTTTCAATTATTAAGTCAAAAATAAAAAAGGAAGAATTCTAAGACAGCAAAAAGAAGAGTTCTCTGCATATTACAGTTTCAGATTAGTTAAATGAAATAAATATTTCAAACTCGAACATGAAGCCTGCTGAGGCCTAACCGAGACCAACCTGCCCATGAGGTGAAGAAGAACGGAGAATAAAGAGACGGCGTTTTGCCGCTGATAGCATCCTGCCGCTTTGTTGAAAACTCTGTGATGGGCCACACCAAGGTTCCATCCCTGCTGGTCATCTCAAGGGCTTCAACGCGCAGCCCCATCTCTGCGATGGTCACGTCTTTGATGGCTACGACCCTCTCAAGAGACTGCAGTTTTCGCTGGAGAGTCTGGATGGTCTCGCCGTCTAAGCGCATGTGTTCCTCGTACCTGTTCAGAGTCTGCTGCATTTGGTCATGTTCCCGGTGTAACACGGTCACAAGCTTGGCACACGTCTCCATCTACATTGTACATGAATAGCCTTTAAACCAATATCACGTTATCTCGAAATAAAAATTGCTCTTTAACTTTGACCTACATTCATCCATAGGTTGGTGTTTTGAGTCCTGGAGGAAGGTGACACTAATGGCTTACCTTTCTATCCAGCGTCTGAGTATGAGCTACTAAAACTGGATTTACACTAGCCCCACCACCAGAGGGCACTGGGCTGGCATCAGACTTCTGACGACTCTCCTCCAGCTTCAGCACATGTTGCTTTACCTGCTGAAGTTCAATCTGAAATAAAATTAAAAAAACATTGATAATTTTTTAATACAACATTTTACATATAATGATAGACATTTAAAAGCCACACAATTATTTAGATTAAAAAAAAAAAGAGTTGAAAAACAACAAAACATCACTCATCACGAAAATCAAATTTTGAAGATATTTTAGGATCGTAATCATTCTCACCAGTGCAATATTGTACATCCCACATTTTGATAATCTATCAAATTGTATTCTACTTTATTTTTTCTTATTTTCGATTTTTTTAAAAGGAGTTACCCCATTTGGGATAAATTTCAGAACAGCTGAGATCAACAAACAATTCTTATTTATTTTTTTTATTTTTTTTAAATCATTTTTTAAAGGAGTTAACCCATTTGGGATAAATTTCAGAAAAGCTGAGATCAACAAACAATTCTTCTTATACAAATATTTAAACATACCTTGATATTGTCTGCGATGGGGGAAGCTGCTGGAGCAGTGATCTTTTCCTGCAGATGTTTGGTGGTTTCTTCCAGATTGATGACTCTCTCCAGGACAATGTCAAGATGGTCTCCTGCCCGCTTTTGCAGATGCTGAACCATCTTCTCTCCTGGGATCTGTGGAAACACATCTCTATGTCTTATCTCGGAGGATGGGAAAAGGTTAATGTGAGAATCCTTAGTCGGGCACATCTGACAAGGCACTGAAGATAACAAACCTGGGTCTTTGGGGAGACGGACCATAAATGTTTTCATGTTTTTTGTGTGTTTTTTTTTATAATTTGAGTATTGATAATTTGAGTATTGTTTGTTATATTGTGTACCCAGTTAAGGATTAGCATCACTTTGGTTAATGTGTTGACCAGGGGAATATTTCCACAGGAGGGTGCTATATATAAATATATTTCCATGGTTTGAAAATGAAAAGCAACCATAGTCACAATGAGTCAAAGTTTCCCTTTTACCTCATGAAATGAGCTTGGTGGTTGCCTCATGGTTGCACTCACTGACATATAACCATACTATTCTTAAATTTGACAGTATATTAAAACATATTAAAACAACTTCTACCAATATGCAAAATATGTATACTTGTATTAAAAAATTGATTATAATATTTAAGAACTCTCTCAGTATGCATGCTTTTGTTTGAAAGCATAATTTGATATTACCTATAGGTGCCTCATACTTCGGGACTAGTAAATATGCAAATTTAAACATATAAGTTAACATTCAGTTGTGACCAATTTCTTTAACTGTTTATAAATTAAACATTAAAAATGTATTTAATTCAATAAAATGTTCAAATGTTCCAAAGTTTTAAAGTGCTCTCTGAGGTTTGCCGAGGCTTGATCACACAGAACATTCGCCAGGCATTGCCTTGCACCCTCCTGACAGCTAAAATCAACATGCGCACTGTAGAGCTTGATGGTGGCAATGGTGGAGTGACCAGGAAGTTAAACAACAACCACCAAACAAACCAGAAACCAATCCATCAGAAACCAAAACTGATCAACAGAAACCAAAACAGGTAATGTAACTATTCCATTTTTCGTTATTTTTGGCCATCTGCTGTACTATGTCTTTCACTTTGACATGTTTTGCCTTTGAAGCAAGATGTTAAAGCATGTTCAATCATCAGAGTATCTTGCTATTATCATAATACCACAAGTTTGGAGTCCATTTTGGATTGAGTTAAAAGGGAATATGGTGCATATTTGCACTGTACATAATAGTCTATTTGTTTGTTTGGGGTTTTTTACATCACTTTCAACATTATTTCAGTTATTTCGTGATGAGACCTACTTGTAGCAGATATAGTGCTGCCACACTGAATTGTCATGTCGCAGGTCCTTGACATGACAACTCACCCGGTCACAGATTTACAAGGACAACAGGTTAACCCTTTGGCACAGGCCTCAGCTCATGTGGGAAATTGTATCATGAGTTCAATCTCGGCACGGCCGGGGTTCGAACCCACAACCTTTGGATCACCACAGAGGAACTGGTGCTAATAAGTTGGCGCCCTAACCAACTGCGCCATGGCCCGTGGCCCCACATAATAGTCTAACAATTTGTTCTAACTGCACAGAAAACATTAATGAATGCAGAAATGGCTGTGTTTCTTAATACTGGTTGATATTTGACCTTATGACTTAGCTCTTGTCATCTGTGCTGCCATCTGTAAAGTGCTTTTGCCCTCTGCTCTCTGATCTAATTCATAGCCATTGTTAAATATCAAGGCCCCTGCCCCACTGGTGACCTGAATACAATTGACCACAGACATATTCTACTGTTCATATAACACCATATGTATTGTCATTTCTTCCTGTACACTACTGATGTACAAAAGGTATCTGTTTTTCTGATATGTGCATTTTGGGAGGTGCCTATTTGCATTTTTATAAATAATGCAAGATTTTTCACATTCCTTGTGAAAATAATAATATGGCTTTGATGGTAGGTTGAGGTTTGACAACCTCTGTTTAGATTTAGTACTAAACACCTATGACAGCCTAAGTGATCGGTGCCTTGGAACAGTGAAAAAGTGGAACAACCACCAAACAACCTGTAACCAAAATAATAGAAACCAAAACTGATCAATAGAAACCATGACTAGACAATGTATAACCACAGGCAGCCAGAGTGACATCTACTGCCATCACTGCTTTTATATAGGTTGCTACTATTAGTATTTAGGACAGAGACAGAGAGGGGCTGGGGACTTTTACTCTCTGGCAACCTGTGGTATAACTGGGTTTTTTTTCACTCATGTTTGTTTCGCACTTTGCCCCAAACTTTTACTTCTACTTTAATATTTTTGCCCTTTCACTTTGTTAAATTTCTCCCTGTCCCTGTTAAATTTCTCCCTGTGACATTTTTGCAACTTTATTATTTTTGCCCATCAACTTTATTATTTTTGCCCTTCAACTTTATTATTTTTGCCCATCAACTTTATTATTTTTGCCCTTCGCCATTTGCAGCACAAAAACAAACATTATAAAGTAACTGTAAGCCTCAAGTGTGAATGCATGCCGCCGTTTGCAAGCCCATTTGTGTACCTTCTCATGCGTTCAACTGTAAGCTAAATGGGGCCACCACATGTACATGTAAATGACAGAGTGAAAATAGAAAAGAAAAACAAAGAGTGAAAATAGAAAAGAAAAACAAAGAGTGAAAATAGAAAAGAAAACTTGAAGTGCGAAAATAGCTTTGGCAAAGCATGAATGATACCTCGAGAGCTTCATAAGGGCTAGATGTTTGAGGTTTCAACATGATTAAACTGTAAGTATATGGAGTATACACATATTATCAGTCCATGTTAGCCATGTTTTGGACACATAGTTTCCATTTACACCGTCAGATGGCCCTTTTCACGAGTGAGAAGTGATTTTTGTGTGCAGAGTTCAAGGATTTCCAAGCTTATTTAGCAAATGATTTTTTTTTTAATCAGTTTGAAATTTTCAACTTTTCAACTCACGATTGGGTCCGGTGATTTAGCCCAGGTTAGACTATACAATTCACCAATCTTTCATCTATTATATATTGCTCAAATACCAGAGAGCTCCCTCTTCACATCATTTCCAGGAGCAAAGTTTGCTGCTGTCAATTATTCATATTTTTGCCCATGTGAACAAAGCAAGTGAAATAATCATCAAGAGACATAAATATCACATGCAAACCGTGAGTGAGCAAATAAAACTTACGTGCAAACTGTGAATAATTGTTTGTTTTCACAAAGGTACAGTCAAAAATGTTTTGATGGTGAACATTTCCCAACTAAATGTGCATCTAAAATATTCTAACCGACCTCCACTCTCTGATATCAATCGGCGAATTCATCGGGAGGACAAAATGGAGGATCCGGCAAATGCCTACTCTCGCTGGCAGTGATGCAGCTGGGGATAGTCATGTGCTGCCTATTTTTCACTTTAGCATGTTTTGCCTTTGGGGAGAGGTGTTCAAGTCATCAGAGTATCTAACTATTATCAGCCCTTAGCACTACCCATAACATAACAGTAGAGAATTGACTAATTCTGTTTAAAGGAGTGCTAAGTGTGAAGTGGGCCAAGAACTGGAAAACAGCAGGCATGGCTTACAAGGTTTGTTTAACTGTTTACACTTGGCTTTCTACACCAAAGCCTTTGATTTCCCTCATATTAATTTGCAAATTACCTTCCAGTTTGTCTGATGAAGTACACTGAATGAGGAACCTAGGATTTGTATTCATTGTGAAAACAATGAGAGGGCAATAGAGGCAGATGTAGGTTCAGGATTGACAGAGAGGCAGAGGTAGGTTCAGGATTGACAGAGAGGCAGAGGTAGGTTCAGGATTGACTGCCTCTGATTGGCAGAGTATAACTCTGATTTCCCGCAAGAAACAAGTAGCACTGCCAACTTCACAAAGTATCGTCAAACTTAGACATCAAAGCCACCATAGCTCTAAAAGAGATGTTTTAATCACAAAATATAGAGCTTACCAAATCATCACAGCCGTATGGACAGGAAAGTATATGGCCAACACAGTCTCCCTTGTCGGGGTCTTGATGTTCTGACAACTGAATAAATAAACAAGTGGACAAACCAGATTAGATCTCGTATACAAAAGCTGCATACAATATTCAGTTTGGAAAGAATTACTTTCAAATAAATAAGTCAACTGGCATCATTATTTCAAAACCACATAAATATCTCTGATCTGATGCAGACGAGAATTTTCATGCAGCCAATATGCATACATAGATAATGGCAGGAGAAGGTATTTACCTTTGATCTGAGAACATCTTTTTTTCCACAAGCATCACACATGACAGGATATTGGGGACAGTCTTTGTTGTGAACCTGTGAAATGTGCAAAAAAAAAACATTGAAATAAATCAAGGAATATATACTCATTGTTTTCTGTTTGAAGGCATTTTAATATGTAGAGCAATGTTCAATGCAAATGGTTGTGAAATTTATTGGATCTAGAGTCTAATCTTTTAGAAAGTATGGGGAACTGTTCAAATGACATTGAGTGAAAAGTGTCTGAAAATAATCAGTTTTTCTTATTTTGCCAGATTACCAACCAGGATAAATTAATTGTCTCTGATGAGAGCCCTCTGGTGGTGAGCCCCTTTTTCTAATATGGCTCACCTGATTTGAAGTTGGAACTTACATCTTTATCTGCCTGCAATATGCTGGCCCTGCAGTGAGGACAACTAATCCGTCTTTGCGGGCACTTCTCAAGGTGGTCGTCTAACTGATCGCGGGGTACACGTGTGCCACACTCGGGGCAGGCTACATCGCGGAACTCACAAGTGCTTTCATGCGCCTGCAAACCAGAGAATATGTGGCACATCAAACTACACAGTATGTGGCACATCAAACTACAAAGTATGTGGCACATCAATTTACACAGTATGTGGCACATCAAATTACACAGTATGTGGCACATCAAACTACACAGTATGTGGCACATCAAATTACACAGTATGTGGCACATCAAACTACACAGTATGTGACACATCAAATTACATCAACCAGTAGTAATGAATTCAGATTCATTGTCTGAAGAACTTTGTGGGAAAAATAAGTTCATCCGGTCGTCCTCTGGTGGAGTGTGAAATTTGATCTAGAAAACATTTCCGTTTAGGTCTCCTTATATTCATGAGTCACTCAAGATATTGCTCAAGCCTGAAAATTATCTCTGATGGTGTGGTTATATAAATATATACCAGAACAAAAATACATTGAAATAACTGAATTTTCCATTCAAAATATATTTCTGAAGTAACTTTTCTGTCTAATTATTACAATTTAGTGGTTGAAAATAAGACTTTTTTCTTTTGCTTTGTCAAAGCATTTTAAATATTTGGTGTTGTTGAATGTGAAGCTTGAATGAAACATTTTCTTATTGCTTATGACTTTCACTTTCATATCATAAAGTTTCAGATTCCCTTCATTCACAAAATTTGTGGTGGTACTAAATTTTCAAATCTATACATACCAAGATTTTTGTGATACTTTTTTGTATACAAGCCTTCGGCCTATCAAAAACCTATAACATGTTTAAGTGTCTGTGATGACATGCCAGATATTGTGGTACCAGGATGGTTAATTCAACAGCCTATGTTGTGAGTAGATTTTATTTGTTCATATTCTAAATTCATTGGGAAAATTGAATTGTGCACTTTTAAAAAAAAATCTTAATTGAGGAAATGAATAAGGCACTGCCTTGCCTGTTCAGTTCAAAAATAATATGTAAGCAATCATGAACTTACGAGGTATTTTCTAGATACAAATTTTGTGCAATGCATAATAAAAAGGAAATATTACCCAACAACATTATAATTGTCATCTGACAATGAGACAGATGTGGGGCTATGATGTAGATGTACGGCTATGAGACAGATGTAAGGCTATGAGGCAGATGTGGGGCTATTAGGCAGATGTGGGGCTATGAGGCAGATGTTAGGCTATGAGGTAGATGTGGGGCTATGAGGCAGATGTGGGGCTATGAGGCAGATGTGGGGCTATGAGGCAGATGTGGGGCTCTGAGGTAGATGTGGGTCTATAAGGCAGATGTGGGGCTATGAGGCAGATGTGGGGCTATGAGGCAGATGTTAGGCTATGAGGTAGATGTGGGGCTATGAGGCAGATGTGGGGCTATGAGGCAGATGTGGGGCTATGAGGCAGATGTGGGGCTATGAGGCAGATGTGGGGCTATGAGGCAGATGTGGGGCTATGAGGCAGATGTGGGGCTCTGAGGTAGATGTGGGGCTATGAGGCAGATGTGGGGCTCTGAGGTAGATGTGGGGCTATGAGGCAGATGTGGGGCTATGAGGTAGATGTGGGGCTATGAGGCAGATGTGGGGCTATGAGGCAGATGTGGGGCTAAGAGGCAGATGTGGGGCTATGAGGCAGATGTGGGGCTATGAGGCAGATGTGGGGCTCTGAGGTAGATGTGGGGCTATGAGGCAGATGTGGGGCTATGAGGCAGACGTGGGGCTATGAGGCAGATGTAGGGCTATTAGACAGATGTGGGGCTATGAGGCAGATGTGGGGCTATGAGGCAGATGTGGGGCTATAAGGCAGATGTGGGGCTATAAGGCAGATGTGGGACTATTAGGCAGATGTGGGGCTCTGAGGTAGATGTGGGTCTATAAGGCAGATGTGGGTCTATGAGGCAGATGTGGGGCTATGAGGCAGATGTTAGGCTATGAGGTAGATGTGGGGCTATGAGGCAGATGTGGGGCTATGAGGCAGATGTGGGGCTATGAGGTAGATGTGGGTCTATAAGGCAGATGTGGGGCTATGAGGCAGATGTGGGGCTCTGAGGTAGATGTGGGGCTATGAGGCAGATGTGGGGCTATAAGGCAGATGTGGGACTATTAGGCAGATGTACGGCCATGAGGCAGATGTGGGGCTATGAGGCAGATGTGGGGCTACGAGGCAGATGTAAGGCTATGAGGCAGATGTAAGGCTACGAGGCAGATGTAAGGCTATGAGGCAGATGTGGGGCTATGAGGCAGATGTGGGGCTATGAGGCAGATGTTAGGCTATGAGGTAGATGTGGGGCTATGAGGCAGATGTGGGGCTATGAGGCAGATGTGGGGCTAAGAGGCAGATGTGGGGCTATGAGGCAGATGTGGGGCTATGAGGCAGATGTGGGGCTATAAGGCAGATGTGGGGCTATAAGGCAGATGTGGGACTATTAGGCAGATGTGGGGCTCTGAGGTAGATGTGGGTCTATAAGGCAGATGTGGGTCTATGAGGCAGATGTGGGGCTATGAGGCAGATGTTAGGCTATGAGGTAGATGTGGGGCTATGAGGCAGATGTGGGGCTATGAGGCAGATGTGGGGCTATGAGGTAGATGTGGGTCTATAAGGCAGATGTGGGGCTATGAGGCAGATGTGGGGCTCTGAGGTAGATGTGGGGCTATGAGGCAGATGTGGGGCTATGAGGCAGATGTGGGGCTATAAGGCAGATGTGGGACTATTAGGCAGATGTACGGCCATGAGGCAGATGTGGGGCTACGAGGCAGATGTAAGGCTATGAGGCAGATGTAAGGCTACGAGGCAGATGTAAGGCTATGAGGCAGATGTGGGGCTATGAGGCAGATGTGGGGCTATGAGGCAGATGTTAGGCTATGAGGTAGATGTGGGGCTATGAGGCAGATGTGGGGCTATGAGGCAGATGTGGGGCTAAGAGGCAGATGTGGGGCTATGAGGCAGATGTGGGGCTATGAGGCAGATGTGGGGCTATGAGGTAGATGTGGGTCTATAAGGTAGATGTGGGGCTATGAGGCAGATGTGGGGCTATGAGGCAGATGTGGGGCTATAAGGCAGATGTGGGACTATTAGGCAGATGTACGGCCATGAGGCAGATGTGGGGCTATGAGGTAGATGTGGGTCTATAAGGCAGATGTGGGGCTATTAGGCAGATGTGGGGCTATTAGGCAGATGTAAGGCTATGAGGCAGATGTAAGGCTATGAGGCAGATGTGGGGCTATGAGGTGGATGTAAGGCTATGAGGCAGATGTGGGGCTATGAGGTAGATGTGGGGCTATGAGGCAGATGTGGGGCTAAGAGGCAGATGTGGGGCTATGAGGCAGATGTGGGGCTATGAGGCAGATGTGGGGCTATGAGGTAGATGTGGGTCTATAAGGTAGATGTGGGGCTATGAGGCAGATGTGGGGCTATGAGGTGGATGTAAGGCTATGAGGCAGATGTGGGGCTATGAGGTAGATGTGGGGCTATGAGGCAGATGTGGGGCTATTAGGCAGATGTAGGGCTATGAGGCAGATGTGGGGCTATGAGGCAGATGTGGGGCTATGAGGTGGATGTAGGGCTATGAGGCAGATGTGGGGCTATGAGGCAGATGTGGGGCTATAAGGCAGATGTGGGACTATTAGGCAGATGTACGGCCATGAGGCAGATGTGGGGCTATGAGGCAGATGTGGGGCTATGAGGCAGATGTGGGGCTATGAGGCAGATGTGGGGCTATGAGGTGGATATGCAGCTTTGAGGTGGATATGTAGTGATGTATATACCTCATATTCCTTGAGAATGCCTTGCCAGGGACACCCGTTATTCACACATTTTGCCCTCAATTTGGACATATCACGCTTCACCCCATGGTCTGGTATCGTCTGCAACACACAAGCCAACATTTTTACATGATTTGATGTCCGTATATACCCTTTTTTTTGTAATAATTGAGTTCTAGACATAAATATACAAAGACACATATCATAATTATGATAATTTGTGAAAGAATGAAAAGTCATTGCATATGTTAATTAACCCAATTCGTCATATCATATATCATAATTTTATCTTCAAGTGACAAACTATAACAACACAATATACCTGTATATTCAAATTGCTGACGTCTTCATCAACAGTGCCTTCGTTTTCACAAGCTGGGCATATCTGAATTCCCTGGCTGTTGGTGGTTACAAAGAGTCATAAAAAAAGACCATGATCCATGGTTACAAAGTAATAAAATGTTTGGAATTTGTTATCAATGGGACATATGTATCTTATTTATGCCCTCTGCTGACTGTTATTCTGTCAAAACATATTTTACATTGAAAAGGGGCATTTATAAATTGTATGGGAAAATTGCATTTTCATTGGCATTTTAGCAGTCAAATCAAATTTACTTTCATTAGTTTGTAGTGGGGGTTTTAATCATTATGAAACACTTTGAATATAAAGAGGAATAAGCAAAGACTCACTTTTTAAGGTCCTCAAGGCACAGTTTACAGAACCTGTGGCCACAGAAGCTTTGTATGGGAGCTCGGAGTAGAAGCTCACAGGAACTACACTGATATTTGCTGTCATAGGGTTCAATCAATATCTGCAGCATGAAACCATGCTTCGGCAATGTCATAGAGGTCGCACCCGGTTGCGACACTTTACCTGCAATAAGATTACACACAAAATTTGCTGATTTTTTCTTCAGGGATTGATGTTTTTTATTGCTGCTTATCCAAAGATTAAAATGTGATATGATTTATTTCTAAACAAAATTTGTCTTTATAATCACTCAAACAAGTAATTAATTTTACAAACCGTTATCATAAACATTTTGGATGCGATCCTTCACGTAATGTTTATCAATATCTTCGAGTATTCTGAGGAAGACTGGAAACGTTAATTTTAGGTTGGTTTTAATCAGAATGCTCAAGAAGCGCACGATCTGGTTGCTCCTGGTCCGTTCACTCTGAATTAATTCTAATTGATCAAAACTTAGGATATTTTCCTGAACCAAGTAGTCCCTGATTTCATCAAATTCCAGTTCAGAAGTCAGCAGCTGCCAGCATTTCTGGAGCGCATTCCGCTCCGCATCATCCATGGAATTGTCTGGTATGATTATCCCCAACAGTATCCACCAATAAGTCGCTTCTGATGCTATAAAAAAGGAAATGAGAAATAAATGACAATCAGAGAAGTGACAGAAGTCATACAATTTTTCTTCATGACATAACGGACCACATCAGCACATCAGAGCCAATATGCCAAAATTCGTTTTGAAAATTCTTGTGAAAAAAAATTGGCAAGGGCTTCTTCACATTGGTGGGCTGCAAGCATTTTTAAAGGGATTAAGCACCAATTTTGCCCAAAAAAATGTTTAAAATTCAGTCTTTCTTGTCTATAAACATTTTGAAAAATGTATCCCCATCATTACTGTAAAATCTGTTTGAACAAGACCCTATTTTATAGCCTACTAATGAAAGCACACTATTTCTTGGTATCACTTTTATGTGGAGTGTCATCATTGAGGCACTGAAAGGTAAAATGATGTCATAAAAGTATTGTAACATACTTATGACGTCATGAATGTATTGACCTCTGAATAGTGCCAGAATGGCATCAAGCAGTGCAACCCAACTTTAAGCCTCAATTGAGGTCAAACAAAGTTCACGCGACCCTTGTTTACCCGTCACATGCAGCTTTATGGCTCAGACAGACCTCAGCTGGGAGTGCAACTCTTATGTCTTCTAGCAACTTATCTTATTACTCTATTATAATTTCAATTTGTCAGGATGCTCATATGTGGTTAAGTAATACATCAAATTGTACAATTGATGCTTAACACCTTTAACCAAAACAGTATTTCTTTTTAAAATCACTCGCTTTGGAAGCCACTTCCCTTTTAAAAAGATATTCTTGAATATTGTCTACTCATCTATTATTTATTTATTTTCATTGAATTGGAGATTTTGAAGAGCAATACGGTGAATGCTGAGAATTGGTATCAGTGAAAAACTTCTTTCTTGATTATTTGGGTTTTTCACACCACTGAATGTGTAGAAATCAAAGGCTGCAAAAGATTGTTGATGTTGAGTTTATCATCAACAATATGAGATATGCCGTAGCTGTGGTCACATTATTAAAGGGCACCTCACTGGCTGTTCAAGATTGAATGGTACAGACATCTGTGAGATATCCTAAAGATGTTTTTATCATCAAACAGATGTCTGTAAGACATCCTAAAGACATCTGTTTGTCTGAACAGGTCAAACAAAACAAAAATCCTATTTTCACCGTACGATGCAACCGGCAGCCCTCAGATAATCTTAAGATATGCCTGTGGGTCACTTACGGAACCCTGCCATGTACTTTAAGATGATATCTAGTGCGAAGAAATTTGGGAAAAACCAGCAACTTTTATGTTGCAGCTAAAAGTGTCTGATGACCTGTACAGCATCTTAAAACTGCGGAATTGTGGCTGATGATCTCCCGGTGCCCTCACCGCACCCTGGCTTGCCGGCCAATTTTGTAAAAAAAATCTATCGGTCAGGTATCGTAACTGAAATGAGTGCAAATGTGACTGGGGTATGAGCGATATGTGTCGGTATATAAAATTGAATTATTTTTCTGCAAACACGGAATATATAATACAAAAAAAATGACTTGTAAGATGAAATCTTCATATTGAGGTTCCATTTGCCACGGTATTGTTTCAATGGCTGACAGTGATTTATTTTCAATGCCAGTTGGGTTTGTCAGGGTGTGAAAGTGCCAGTATGACTGCTCCCTCCTATTGTTCTGGCTTAAAGACGTCATTTTGTAACATTCTGGAGGCTGCCACTTGCTACAATGTACTTATTATAATGACCTCAGACAACTTGGATCAAGTACTTTTGACCCCAGAACTTGAGCATATTGAACACCATGAGCAGACATAGTCTGGAATAGCGCTAATCAAATTTTGGCAAATTGCTGGATCCTCCATTTCATCCTGCCAAATTCAATGAGGGTTTTAAGAGGGCAGAGGTCGTCGTCTGCCACCAGCACCAGCCAGCTCAATCATGGAGAAACAGCATAACCCGGGCTAACTCGACAGAGCCACTTTTGTATAGGTTGATTGCCTATTGCCATGTTGTTTTTGTTGAAAAGTACACACCGGAACTGAACAACTTGACTGGAACCAGAACTGTAGAGTTAACAACCATAGGATTCACGCAATCATAGGATTGGCTCATAATTAGGGAAATGTCTTGTATACATAAAACAAATAGAACATTGATTTTTTGGGGCATAGAAAAGTTGATTTGAATGGTGTGAATAAATTGTTATGAAAATTGCACCCATTGACCCTGATTTCATCACAATGCGCACGTGCGCAATTAACAGCTTGTTACAAAAATATACAATTTGGCCCTGCTCTGTCAGTTCTTGTCCTATTTACATCATTATCAACTCAAAATTGAGCTATTGAGCTCTTCTTATATGAAAATCAAATATGAAAATCAGATGATAGATATACTAATTTTCATCTTTCAGTGTGCAAAGGCTTTGATCATATGTGCAAAGACATGACTCTGACTTGTAAATCTTTTGTGAGAATTTTACATACGCATATTGCTTTATAAGCAGCTCTGTTGTCGTCCGCAGCTCTGTTGTCGTCGGCTGTAAATCGACCAAGAACTCACAGAGTAGTGCCAATTTGTAAGTTTTTGTGACAAACTGCTACTTTGGCATGTGCGTATTATTATTCATTTGCAGAAGTTTGGGGTTACACTTCAGAGGCAGTGAATACCTCCCACTGATGAGCCATCGTAGGTGTTTGGAGTGTGCATCCTAACACCTATGATTGGCTGTATCGTATCGTTTCTTTGTTTTTTCTTGATCTCAACATTGTTTCGCCATTGTTTACGAGTATGCGCAAAGACGTGAAAGTGGGTCAGTTTATTCACGGGAGTGACAGCAACAACTGGAAACTCCACAACGCGCAACGTTGTGGTGCTTCTGACGTCATATGAAGTTTCTTCCTTGGTGTTTCCATGATGTCTTCAGTTGGACTCTTCTGAATGTCATTTCACGTTGTCAAGCGTAATGTCTGAGGAAAAGACGCTACAGATAACCCCCGTATTTGCATTTACAGACATTATGACTGGGAACAATAGTGACATGGGCCATAACTGCAACAGTCAATCGCCAAAGGTCGAGTTTATTTACTGGGGAAACTTCAATATGATGGGAAGGAAGTGCGTGGTGTTTCTAGAAACACTGGATTTCAAGTCTATTTTGCCGATGGCTTTGGGTATAGGTGTGTGGTTTGGAATCTCTTCGGAGGTGACACTGAAACGGTCATATTGCTCCGACCAGCCCAGCCAGAAGAAAACAAGGAGGACCAAATGTACTTACGGCCGTACAGTACTCTCATTGGGCTCACCAAATGCCAAATGCCAAACACCAAATGCTGTTTCTTAAATGATACCCTTCATACTCACCTCACACCATATTTAAATGTTCCGAAACTGAGCGCTGCTTTAAGTTTTGATATTCAACCAAAGAACGTATTTTGACGCATTGAAGATTCTCTTCGGAAACATAGAAAACGAAACACATTTTAGATTTGGTTTCGTTAAAATCTTCGGCTGTACACGATTGTGTCCGGAAAGTTAGCCCGGGTTATCCCGTTTCTCCACGATTGAGCCGGCGGCTTCCGGTGGCGGAAGGCGACGGACGCCGATCTCCGCCCTGTGAATACCCTCGGCGAATTCGGCGGGACAAAATGGAGGATCCGGCGATCTGCCGCTCTCGCCGCCGGCTAGACGGCGGGTGCCATTCGTGTACAGCCAAATCACGATAGTGTTCTCCAATCACCAATCGGCAAAGCCCAGTTGCCGATGGGTGATTGGAGAACACATTCGAAAGCGAAACACATCTTCGCTGGGGCGCGCATGCGTAAGTAACATTATACCTCAGTGATGCGCGTATTGATGCGATTTCGAATGAATACGCGCATGCCGATTATTTGTAAAATATACAGTACACTAGGCTTACTTATATTATCGCCCACCATTAGTTCCGCTGATGGCCACCAGGTGTCATTATGATCAGACATGGCCGCCATGGTGAAACCTTGGAGGTGAAACCAATCTCTGTACAAAAGATTTATATTTTATGGCATATCTTCACCAAAAATGCATCTTTTTGCACACTTTTTTTCCCCAATAATATCTATAATATCTATAGATATGGCTGCCATGGTGAAACCTTGGAGGTGAAACCAATCTCTGTACAAAAGATTTATATTTTATGGCATATCTTCACCAAAAATGCATCTTTTTGCACACTTTTTTTCCCAATAATATCTATATTTTAAAATACATACAATGCCCTTATCAGTTTTCTAATTTCTACCACAAAAAATACAAATCAAGAGTTAAACATGAATATCCAATAGAAAAAGACTTGCTCATCTGGTATCCAATAGAAAAAAATTTGCTATGGGAACAAGTATTGCTCATATTTTTGTTATAAATTCCTTGTAATCTTGTGACTTTGTATTATTATCTATTCTGCAAGCAACAAGCAATGTCAAGTAAAAGTTACAAAAGTGGTGGAAAGAACTGTGTGGCATTTGGATGTGGGAACTACTACATTAAAACTAAAGGTTTTGGTATTTCTTACCACAGCTTCCCAGTCAACACAGCTCAACGAGAGCCTGTGCTATTTTATGTAATATGAGTCCAAGTATTGTAGCAACTAATTACTGTAATTATGATCAGTGATGTATACTTATTACTTAGTTTTCTAATTTGCTGGTACATTTAGTTTTTTTTTTATACTTGACATGTGTTTTGTATATTTGTTACATGTGTTTTGTATATTTTGTATATGCGTGTGAAAGCATTTCTCTCAAAAAGGGAAGACATGACTCAAAGCTATGGAAACAATGAGGGAATGCTCTTTGATCAGAGGTTTAACCTTACATCACAAGGATTCTGAAGAGCAATACTGTGAATGCTGATAATTGGCATTTTGGCGTTTTTCACACCAATGTCAAAATACCCTTTGATCAGTCATGGAATCCACTCCCTAAATAACTAGCCCTTTCCAAGGATTTTTTTTCAAACACAGAAATTTTATGACTTTATACAGAAAACATAGATGAAATCTTCATATTGGTCTTCTATTTGAGCGATATGCACATCAGAACATGTAGAATTGAATTGTTTTTTTTGCAAACATAGAAAATATAAAGAATAATGACTTTATACAGAAAACATAGGTGAAATCTTCATATTGATCTTCTATTTGAGCGATATGCACATCATAACATGTAGAATTGAGTTGTTTTTGGCAAACAGAAAATATAAAGAATAATGACTTTATACAGAAAACATAGGTGAAATCTTCATATTGGGTTTCTATTTGAGCGATATGCACATCAGAACATGTAGAATTGAGTTGATTTTTGCAAACATAGAAAATATAAAGAACAATGACTTTATACAGAAAACATAGGTGAAATCTTCATATTGGGCTTCTATTTCAACAATATGCATATAAATAAGTTAAAATCTGGTTGTAAATCACGCATATATCAATCACATTCAAATTTGTAGTTTTCACCATGTGCGATGTGACTTCAATATGGCGGGAGTGAAGGCTGGGCATGCGCAGTACACATGTGACGTAAGAGTTTCAAGCTGTATTGATTAGTTTGCGTCGGCCATCTTTAGACTGGTCCCCCATCGAGTGTCAAGAACATCGTGTTTATACACAGATGGCGGCAACCAGTCTATGGCTGTACGCGCCATTTTCGGGTCACGTGACGGGGTCAAATGAGGTGCGCTTTGTTTACAAATGTTTGTAACGATAAATATCTTGTTTCATGTTTCATTTTTTAAAAATACAGTAGTTGTCTGAGGTATAAAAACAAAACATACACTCGTCGGTCAGCTGTGACCGCGGATTCAGTTCGTTGGTGATGGCGGACGGATACCCTTCGCCTTCGGCTCAGGGTATCCGTCCGCAATCACCAACTCACTGAATCCGCTCACCCAGCTTCCCGACTCGGTATGTTTTGTTATAAGATGGCAGTACATGTAATGTATATGCATGACTTGTCATGATCTGATTATCGACCAATCAGAATGCAGCTATCAATAAAGTCCCAATCAACATCCAACATGGCCTCTGAGTAGTTTGTCTGTATATTATATGGTGTCAGAAGTGGGATATTTGCCAAAAATGAGTGGTCTCAAGCAACCACCACCACTTAAGATGGTTGGTAAGGTGGCCCAGAACTTTGATGAATGGATTAGGGCCTTTGACTTCTACAATATTGCAAGTGGTTTTAGTGTCAAAGATCAGGCAGCACAATGTCAATGTGCTCTTTTTCTACATGTGGCTGGGCCAGAAGCCCAGCAGGTGTTTTCCAATATTAGTCAGGTAGATAAGTCCAATGTTTGTGCACTTTTGGAAACAAGCACCAAACTTGGCATGGTTGTACATTGGATCATTGCGAATCATTCTGGATATAGAAACACTTTGGCAGCGCCCCCTGGTGGCCGGGGGCGCCACCTGTACTTTTACACTTTCTCAATTTGAAGTACCCTCAGAAAAAAAATCATAACTTCTTTAATATTTGAGATATTTCTATTCTGATTAAAGATTTAGAATGTAGGAAATATTCCCTAACAATTATTTAATGACAATAAAGACATTCCATGCATATTTGATCTCCTTTGTAAACATTTTTTACCAAAAATCTTAATTCTTGTCCATGTTTTCCTGGAAATATTGGAAATAAGGATACAAAATATTGCTTAAATGTTTTTCTGTTCAATAGATTAAAGTTAGTTACTACACTTATGAATCTAAAACTTCATTCAAAATGAAAATTGATTGAACAGAAAAGAAGTTATGCAATTTACAACAATGGTACTTTCTCAGTTTCGTATTTTATCCTGTATCTATATTTAACAATGTGTAAAATATAAAATCTAACTTGTCATTATTTATGATATTTATGTTCCCTACGATTATAATGCCATGGAATAAATATCACTGGTATCTACCTGTACAGCAGAAAATTTGCTAGGTATCATCTTTACAGACACAATCACACATTGGGGCACATGGCAGAGATGCACGAGTACAACCACAACGATTGTTGCATGCTTTTTTACAGGCACACTTTATCAGTTCTCTGCAGCCTTTCGAAGCTTCTGGAAGCACAGTCCAGAAAGGATTCCACTTGTCATCCTTTTTTGTCCATCCCCATTCTCCTGGACTTGGAAGCATCATTTGTGGAACAAGACTTTGGCCCCACACATGTCCACTCTGAAAAGCTGCTCGACGGGCATGTTGCTCAAAGGCAGCTTTGGTTGGTGGAAGCGTCTCAATGCGATGCTTCCCTCTTTTGATGAACAAGTCTTTTCTCGCTTCATTGAGGTCTGTATGTTGACTTGTTCTCTCATACCAAATGATGACAAATCTCTCCAATAGATTCAAATTTTCCTGGCTCATGGTGCTATGAGGTGTTGATATTTCCATGAAAGCATCTGTGACCTCTGGGAAACATCTCCAGGCATCCCACGCTGTCTTTTTGCCTCTGCCAGCAAAACCTGAAACAGTATCACAGCCTGTCAGTGCATGGAATCCTGGGAGTGCTTTGGCCTTTTGTTCTCCTATTGCTCTTGAGATGTCATGTATAGGGAGATATCTAAAATTTGTATTTGTCCCAAATCCCACCCAAATCTCATCTACTCCTAATCTTTCTGCATATGCTGTTGCCAGCACAACAACATCTGTATCTACTGTTCTGATCAAAATATTTTTGTGATCCTTACTAGCAGCATCAGCAGCATGGATGATTAGACGAGAGTCTGCCTCCTCATGGTTACATGGCATGATGTAGTCATACCAATTATTATCTGCTACCTGTTTGGTACAGAGAACATTTACTCCATCAGTGATATACACCTCCTTATCTGTCTCCAGATTATCAATCAAGACATGTGTCAGAAATTGGAAAAGTTCCACTTTATTCTCATTGACCAAAAGGAATTTTGACCAATTCTTTGGCATTTTTGTTGAAGGTGTCACTCTCCGCCTTTCTCCTTTCCCTCTCTTTTCCCTTGTGGAAGATTTAAGACTATCAGGAATATATCTATCCCAAACAATGTCTAAGCGTTTCACTGTCTGAAGGTGGGACTGGATGAATGGCAAAAAGATCATATCAGCATATTCTTTAAATGTGCAAGACGTTTTTGGAAGTAGAAAATGTACTATGGCAGCCCCATCAAACAGTTTTGTGTCAACTTCTGGGGAATCTCTGGTTGGCTGTACATAGCTCTCCAGACATGCTATAAGATCTGATTTCTTGCCCATTCTTAGTTGCCCATGATCTGAAAGTGATGGTGGAAATGGTTGATTCTCATGACAAAAAAAATCTTCCATATTAATAGCTCGAGTTTGACATGAGATGTACAATCTGGAAAAGAGTTCACAATTATCTTGTAGGTTTGATATGGTGCTCTGTAATTTAGATTTCTGTGTCTTTTGTGGCCTGAAAAAGAGTGGAAGGTTGTTTTTACTTATGGTGTCTGATATGGGTTTTGAGGTTGAGGTAAGTCTTTCTTCTGTGTATTGTATATATTGCTCCTGTCCTAATTCAACAATTTCTTGTACAGTTTTGGCAACAGATTCATCCAGAATGTCTTTAGTATCAAGGACCAGCAGGTCAGTACTTTCCTCAATGAATGGGTTGCCCAGGTCCTCAAATGTGGATAGAAGTGCCAAAACCTGTTTCTGAAATGTCTTCTGTACAGAGGGGGTTTGCTCATGATGTCTACTATTTCCAACATCTGGGGTTGCATTGTTTGATTTCTCAAATTCGGACAAGACTCTGGCCAATTCAGGCCCTGAAATCATCCATCTACGAAAAGCACTAGGATTCTCTGTCAGTCCCACAGCCCCACCAGTGCCCTTCACAATTTTATTGTTCTGTTCATGGCCTTGGTCCCATGCAACACCAGAGAATAAAGAGTGAGTCTTGTAAATGGAAATGTGACCTTTTTGTAATTCTTTGTGGATTTCAGGGTGATTACTTTCCATGGTTGAGAGGTCCCTAACATACACAGGCAGCCATCTTGCATAATTTGTGTGGTCCAAAGCAAAGAACCATGGCACTAGCTTAGATAAGGCTTCAGTGAACAGAATTATGTCTCCCTCACGTTGTGCTCTAACAAATGAGAAGATTGTCATCTGCAGTTTCAGTGTGAGCCACCAATAATGGAAATGGGGACAGTTTTCGATGCGATTCTGTTCCCAACATTCAAATGATTTGCTCTCCTGGCCCTCTGGCAGATCAGCTTTATATAGTTGGTATGCCCTGCCAAGAAGCAAGGACAAGCATGCTGCTGTTATCTGGTGAGCATGCCTTGTTCGTGTGAGATGCGCAACCTTCAAGAACGAGTCTGCTGTTCCAGCATTAGCTATCTCAGCCAACACCAAGGCTTCCACCCATCCACTACCCTTCAACCATGTACCAATGGCATTTAGAGCAGCCATCTCTATGTGGAGCCCTCCCAACATGACTATGTACATCTGTTCCCCATACAAATCAGGCCAACACCACTGTATCTGCTTCAGTAAAGCATAAAGTGGTTGATCTCCTACTATAATTGGTGTCTGTCCTGGAGACACATGGTTGATTGCTTTTCGTACAACATCCATGCCATGCTTCATCATTGCTACCGTATGGGCATTTTCATAGAAGAGAGGTAGGAGTGCACTTATTGTGATTTGTGGTGGCTCCCCATGTTGCCGTGATGCATGAAATGCTGCCCATGAAATGTAGTCATCTCTCTCCAGGTCACTCTTCCCAATAAGTTCTTTCACTCTGTCAAACCACTGATGCTCATCTTTTAATGCGATTGGTAATCTGTCCTCTGGGGGTCTTATAGGTCCTAATACCTTAGGGACAAATATTTTTTTAGTGGGGAGTGATGCTGGGGGGACATCTGTGTATGCTAAAGGTAGAGGTGCAACCTTTGTATTGTGATCTGTTGAAGGGATGGTCTGCATAATGCCTATGTCCTCTCCAGAGTTTTCTTTTGTTGGAAACTGAAATAAAGAAATGCTTGTTCCATGGAAGGAATCTTTAGCTGTGGTAGAGCTTGGGTTATGATCAACATTGTCAATGACCCCCACAGTAAAGAGTTTGCGCTTTAAGTTGGCAGGACAAACAACTTGCTGTGCCTCAAACTGTTTGCATACACCATTGGCCATATCGGTAATAACTTGCAAGACACGATCATATGACACACTCATTCCAAGCTGAAACATGATCTCCACCAAATCTCTGCTCCTTGTCAATGTGTGGATCTTAAGCCCAACATACAGGGGGAGGGGAGTTTCTTGTTTTGTACTATGTCTTGGTGTCAATGGCTTTGACTTCCTCCTTGCTTCCTTAATGCTGTTCAAAATAAGTAATTGTGTTATTGTGGAAGAGGCCTGGTCAGAAGTGATGGAATTAGTTTTATTTGTTATGCTTGGACCCTGTAGAACCATGTCAACTAAAGCTTTCAATGACACAGGGACCATTCTCTGACAATCTGGGGAAAAAGAACCTGTGAATGTTTCCTGGGTTTCAAACATGTCCCCCCTTACAATTGAAGCAGCTTTTGCAATCTGTAAAGCATCCATATCATAGTCCTTTGTTGTTCCAGCATTTTCTACAAGCTTTGCAACATCCTTTTCAAACATAAAATGTATGGATTGACCCTGGCTGTGACTGATGGTGTGACATGCTAGATCTGGAATATGAGCCAGAATTTTACTCTTAAGTCTTGTCTTATGGACCTTCTCATCAGTCAGACCTAGCATTTTTAATCTATCCTCATATAACTTTGTTAAGTCTGCCAGTTTGAATATGGGATTGTCTTCTTGACTAGTTTCCTTAATGTATGTAATGAGTTCTGCAAATACTATGCCATGTATATCATTGGATGAGACACTGGCATTTGACTTTTCTAAATATTTTGAATGTCGTTTGTACAAATTAGTCAAACAATTTGCATGATATTCTGCCTCAGTAGCAACCATGTCACCGGCTGCTAATTTCATTAATAACTTTGAATCCTGCAAATCCTTTGCGCATATATTCACATTTGTGTCTATACCTTTGGTTTCAGCTGCACGCTTGTATCTGTCTGTAGCTTTGATGCATTTATCACAAAAGAAGCATGATTTTTCAGGCATAAAAGAGTTGACAGAAGACCTCATGAGTTTTCTATCGCTTGGTCCAAACTTATCCTCTTGTTCTGGTGCACTGTTTCTTTTTTTCTGAACACGTTTTAACAATGTTGTACTATATTTTACACGACATGCCTTGTGCCAAGATGCACTATTTTCAGCTAATATTTCAGACTTGAAGAGTTCAATTTTGATATTTGGAGGGAGGGCTTTTACTTCATTAAATTCTGTCAAAATTGTTTCCAATGTTTCATAGCCCTTGCCAACGTCTTTTCGTTTAGATCTTGCAGGACACTCCAATTCTTCAGAGTTTGTCTCTTGGCAGAAAACACACAGATTCCAATTCAGCTCTGTATCAATATCTGCCATGATGAGAATGGGTTTGTGTACCAGGAAGAACTTCTCTGTAATATTAACAAAAGTCCCATCAGAAATATTATACATATTCAATACAGTTATCAAAACTATGTCATTTAACAGTTATTGATAATAAATGTGGTCATGAAATATCAGCATGAATAAATAAAAATGCTTACCTGCAATCACATTCCAATCTGTTTTCAAAATTCCATGTGGGTCTATTTTAGGAATTGGGGTCAGTTGGGAAAAGTAGGTCAATTTCAGAAGATCCTTAAAAGTAGGTCAATCCTACACACATCTGCTGATCAGGATCAGCAGAGGCTGGTACATATTTTACAAATAGTATATTACGCATTGTGGTCATTTCATCATACACAAAGACAAAAAAAAATGATTGAATAATTGTACAGAAAAAACGGGACAAATAAAGTACCTTCTTTGTAAAATTTAGAACTTTTTTTCTATTAATCTAATTTATATTCTGATTGAAGTTTTAGATTCTAAAATGTATTCAAAAAATTTAATTTAATGAACCAAAAATCATTTAAGCATTATTTTACGTTACTAAGTTCAATATTTCAAGACAAACGTGAAAATAAATTACATTTATTTATGAAAATGGTAAAAGCAGGAGATCAAATATGCATGGCATGTGTTTATTGTCATTAAATAATTGTTAGGGAATATTTCCTACATTCTAAATCTTTAATCAGAATAGAAATATCTCAAATATTAAAGAAGTTATGATTTTTTTTCTGAGGGTACTTCAAATTGAGAAAGTGTAAAAGTACAGGTGGCGCCCCCGGCCACCAGGGGGCGCTACCAAAGTGTTTCTATATCCAGAATGATTCGCAATGATCCCATGTATAACCATGCCAAGTTTGGTGCTTGTTTCCAAAAGTGCACAAACATGGCCTTTTTATGGACTTATCTACTTGACTATATGACTTTTACACCGGAAGACAAAGACAAAATCAAACCACTCACAAAGAAATTTAGGGATTTTTGCAAAGGGACAGTCAATATTACAGTTGTTAGATATGAGTTCAACACATGCAACCAAAAGGCTGGTGAATCATTTGACTGTTATCTGACCAGGCTGCAAAGTAAAGTGAAAGATTGTGCATATGGTGACTTGAAAGATTCTTTGCTAAAAGACCGCATAGTATGTGGAATTAATGATTCAAAACTCAGGGAAAAGTTGTTACAGACTGCAGATCTCACCCTGCAGAAATGCACAGACTTATGTAGATTGGCTGAAATCACGCCTGATCAGCTAAATCAGGTATCACAAGTTGACACTGTGAAAGCACGTGTGAAAGCCCCACCCAGTAAATCTCACCCCCCGAGAGCTCAGCAGAGTGCTAGTTTCCATGAGTCATGTGGAAACTGCGGCACCAGACATGCACAGGGTCACTGTCCTGCTGCAGGAAAGTCTTGTCATGCATGTAACAAGACTGGTCACTTCAAACACATGTGTCGCTCAACTTCAAGTAAATATCGTCACCAGGGTAACCGTGGTCACCGTGGTAGTCATAGGAGTCATGGCTATGGTGGTCGTGGAAGGGGTCATAGACGTGTGCATGAGGTGGAAATAGTAAATGACCCGGAAGAGGTAGATGATTATGACACGTTGTTTGTCGGGGAAATCACAATTGACAGTCCACACAAATCTCCATGGACAGAAACCTTGTTCATCCAAGGTCAAGGTGTGAAGTTTAAGCTCGATACCGGATCTGAGGCGGATGTGCTCCCGTATTCTGTAGTGCAACAGTTGGGTTTGTCTCAGTTGCTGAAAACTTCCCGTGTGAAACTTATGTCATTTTCCAAACATGACATAAAGCCTATTGGTCAGTTAACCCTGAAAGTAAATGGCCATGAATTGACATTTCAAGTCGTCGAGAATGTTGAACCGATCCTCGGAAGAGACTCATGCCAACAGTTAGGCTTGATCAAGCGTATACTCTCAGTGTCTGAACATCTGGATGATGTCCGGAGTCAAAACACAATTCTGGATGAATACCAGGATGTTTTCAACTGTGAAATTGGATGTGTCACTTCTAATTGCCACATAGAAGTGGATCCCTCTGTTCCACCATCAGTAGATCCTCCGCGAAGGATCCCATATGCTTTGCGTGAACCGGTCAAAGCGGAACTGGATCGCATGGAGCGTCTGAATGTGATCACTAAACAAAGTGAGCCCACACCATGGGTCAGTAGTATGACTGTTGTCAGGAAATCCAATGGAAAAGTCAGGGTGTGTCTGGACCCGACTAAATTGAACAAGGCTTTGAAGCGTCCACATCACCCAATGCAGACTGTAGAGGAGGTATCAGCATGTATACCAGGAGCTTCTTTGTTCTCAGTCCTTGATGCTGACTCTGGATTTTGGCAGATGGAACTTGATCATGAGAGTTCGCTACTCACCACATTCAACACACCTTGGGGTCGTTATCGTTTTCTCAGACTGCCATTTGGTCTTAATGTGAGTAGTGATTTGTTCAACCAGACAATGTTAGATATATTTGGTGACTTGGATGGTGTGAAATTAGTGGTTGACGACCTGTTGGTTCATGGTGTCACCACAGCTGATCATGATATTGCTTTACGCAGGATGTTACAGAGGTGTCGTGAGAGTGGTCTCAAGTTGAATCGCAAAAAGACAAAGATTGCGATGCCAGAAGTCGCATACGTTGGTCATGTGATATCCAGACAGGGACTGAAACCAAGTCCGGAGAGAGTTAGGGCTGTACTGGATATGCCGAGACCAACCAAAGCAGAAGAAGTACACAGGTTTGTTGGACTTGTCGGATACCTACACAAGTTCATCCCAAATCTGTCCCATGAAGCCAAGCCGCTGCGTGTGCTGCTCGAGTCCAAGGTTGAGTGGCACTGGGACAAGGCGCAGGAAGATGCCTTCCAGAGGTTGAAAGCACTTGTCACACAGGCACCTGTTTTACAGTTTTATGACGTACACAAGCCAGTGATGATGCAAACTGATGCGAGCAAATCTGGTCTGGGTGCAGTGTTGGTACAGGAAGGTCACCCGATCGCGTATGGATCCAAGGCGCTGGATGAGACCCAATCCAGATATGCTGTGATAGAGAAAGAGATGCTGGCTGTTTGTTTTGCCTGCAAGAAATTCCACGATTATATTTTTTCGAAGTCTGTGATTGTGGAAACTGACCATAAGCCGTTGATCTCTATCATGCAGAAGCCACTACACATGCTCTCTCAGAGGTTACAGGGTATGCGTATGAGATTACTGAGATATGACTTGCACCTTGTGTACCGACCAGGCAAGGAAATGTTTCTCGCAGACACTTTATCCAGAGCTTACTTGCCAGAGACAACTCCTAATGATCTGTTTGATACCACCATTGATGTCAATGTGGTGGAGATAGCTCCAAGTCTACACATGAAGTTCAAGGAAGCAACAGCATGTGATCAGACTTTACAGTGCCTGATTGATGTAGTGATGTCTGGATGGCCAGATGAAAGCCGTCTGGTACCACATGAAGTCCGTCCATACTTCCAGTACCGAGATCTGATCACTTACAGAGATGGCATTCTCTACAAGGGAGAAAGGATCATCATTCCAGCCAGTTTGAGATCAGAAGTATTGTCACGCATTCATGAATCTCATCAGGGCGTTGTGAAATGCAAAGCCAGGGCCAGAGATGCAGTATTTTGGCCAGGCATCAATGCACAAATTGAGAACATTGTTGGAACTTGTGGTACATGTCAGGAGAACCGCAAAAGTCAGCCCAGTGAGCCTATGATATCTCATGACATTCCAGATCGTCCATGGGCCAAGGTTGGCACCGACTTGATTCACTATAAGAATCAGGAATACATGTTGTGTGTGGATTACTTCTCAAAGTATCCAGAGATGAGTCGACTGAACGATCAGTCAAGTAGTTCCATGATAAACGCATTGAAGTCTATGTTCGCCAGACATGGCATTCCAGATGAAGTAGTGAGTGATAACGGACCACAGTATGCTAGCAGTGAATTCGCACGTTTCGCAGACCAGTGGGAATTTAAGCATACTACCATTTCACCCGGACATTCCCAGTCCAATGGACAAATAGAGAGGACAGTGCAAACTGTGAAGGATATGTTCAAAAAGTTGGAAACTGAGGAAGGTGGCGATCCTTACTTGGCATTGCTCAATTACAGAAACACTGAATTAGATGGAGTTGGCAAATCACCAGCTCAGCTCATCATGAGCAGGAGGCTCAGATCGCGGCTTCCAATGAAAGAATCTCTACTCAAGCCTGCAGTGGCTGAATCAGTACACAACAGTCTGGTGAAGCGCCAAAGAAAGCAGAAGTTTTATTATGACCAGAAAGCTGGCAAGCCAAAGCCAGACCTCAAAGAGGGTGATATCGTCAGATTCCGATGTCCCAAAGGTACCTGGAGACTTGGGATCGTCAAGTGTAAGAGGTCAGATACTCCCCGGAGCTATAACATAGCCTCCGCAGGACACAAAGTGTATAGACGTAATCGCCAACACATATTTCGCACACGCGAACCGCAGTTAGTTGCCGGAGATCAGCCCATCTCCACACAGATGACATCTGCTCAGAGATTACTCACAGGAGAGAAACCCGCAGCACAGCCTGCAATGTTGCCTGTAGCGCAACCTATGGTAGAATCACCAACACACACAGGAGAGAAACCTGTACGTACCCCGTTGAAGCCTGCAGATAGCCTGCAGCAACCTAGTGTAAATCGCACAGGAGAGAAGTCATGTGACAGTCGCCGTCACAGAATGGATACGCCTGCTCGTCAGTTGCAGTTTCCAGAGAGCTCAGGTGTGAGCATCAGTAAGCCTGCGTGCGTCCAGTTGCAGCAACCGCAGAAACCAAATATCAGTATTTCAACAAATGTACAATCACCAGTTGTGACCACACGCAGTGGTCGAGTGAGCAAGCCCACAAAAAGGCTTGATTTGTGAATAACCAAAGTAATATGTGCCAAGATACTGAAAAGAGATAATATGCAAATCAGTCAGTGTAAATAGTCCATCTTCATAATCATCATTTATTGTGAAACTTGAATAATAACTTGCCCAGATACTGATATTGTTCCGAATGCATTCAGGAGAGAAGCCATTTGTGTTCAATGTGTGTATTGATTATGTGATGAGGAGCATTTTATTGTGTTGTGCATAATATCATACACTCAGGAGAGAGGCTATGCTATGTGCCATTCATGTGAGATTACTAATTCCATATCTTCCAGTGGATGGATGTGCTATGTTGAAATGTGCTTATATCAAAATGTGTTTAAAATTTAATGTCCATGCTGATGTTGAATTGTATGTTGAAGTATTATCATGATTATGATATGTATTTTTGCATGTTGGATTGTGCCAAGAAAACTTACTTGTGTGTATTGTAATATCCTAAGTCACTGTCTATATTTTTGTACCTCAAGAGATATTTTTGTACATGTATATTGCTTATGATAGTCATAAATAACCCTTGAAAAGTCTATCATTGTATATAGAGAATTGTTATGCTAAACGTAACTGTAAATGATGTTTGAAACATAAATGTCTCATTCTTGGTCTATGTTTGAATATAGAACAGTGTTTTTGTCTAATGTGCCATGTCAGTATGAAAGTTTGAGTGAGAAAGGTACCACAGTTGTAATGTTGTTCATTGTTTTGTCAATGTGTCTATAAAAAAAAAAAAAAATATAAAAATACCAAAAAAATATAACAACCACCAGCTCGTCAAAAAAAATATAACAACCACCAGCTCGTCATAAGATCTCAGATATCAGGCCACGGGCCGTGGCGCAGTTGGTTAGGGCGCCAGCTTATTAGCACCAGTTCCTCTGTGGTGATCCAAAGGTCGTGGGTTCGAACCCCGGCCGTGCCGGGATTGAACTCATGATACAATTTCCCACATGAGCTGAGGCCTGTGCCAAAGGGTTAACCCGTTGTCCTTGTAAATCTGTGACCGGGTGGGTTGTCATGTCAAGGACCTGCGACATGACAATTCAGTGAGGCAGCACTATATCTGCTACAAGTAGGTCTCATCACGAAATAACTGAAATAATGTTGAAAGTGATGTAAAGCCCCAAACAAACAAACAAAGATCTCAGATATCAATGGATCTGTAAAACAAACTGATTCAGATGCGAGTCAGATAAAGTGAGAGACAGTATACAAGTCAATTTTGAAAGACACTTTAGATTTTAGTGGGACTATGGTCAATGAAGCCATCACATAATACTATGGCTAAGTGCATAAAATGTCATTATGGTACAAAGTGAGCTAATGTCACCTAATGGAGTACAGAATATAAAAGTTCATTTTTTCTCTCAAAAGAAAAGAGGTGAAAAGATAATATAACATCATTGAAATTGTATTATTATGTTATAGAACATCAGCAAATGTTAAGTCATGATCTTTATTATATGTGTAAGAAAAAACATCTAGGAGAAAGGATGTAATGTATATGCATGACTTGTCATGATCTGATTATCGACCAATCAGAATGCAGCTATCAATAAAGTCCCAATCAACATCCAACATGGCCTCTGAGTAGTTTGTCTGTATATTATAGTACACACTGTCCTATAACAAAACATACCGAGTCGGGAAGCTGGGTGAGCGGATTCAGTGAGTTGGTGATTGCGGACGGATACCCTGAGCAGAAGGCGAAGGGTATCCGTCCGCCATCACCAACGAACTGAATCCGCTCACACAGCTGACCGACGAGTGTATGTTTTGTTTTTATACCTCAGACAACTACTGTATTTTTAAACAAGAAAAAGTGGTGATCCACATGTAACACGGATGAGAAAAAAAAAAAAAAAAAAAAACTGTCAACAAACAAAACAAAAATTAAAATAAACAAAACAAAAATTAAAATAAACAAAACAAAAATTACAGCAAACAAAACGTTAAAAAACACAAAATGAAATATTATCTTGATTCATCTTTTAAAATTATTTAATTTGGTATATGAACGATTTTTTTAGCACAACTTTATGCAAAGATGTGCCTTTTCAGGCTCGATTACGTAAGTATCCCTAATATCGCTCAGGCGCTTACCGCAAATCATCGATCTTACTTTTGCATGTCATCTGACTTCCAATTGTCCGATTTACACCAAATTTGAACTAAACTTATTGATAATTCCTTGTTCTAGCGATTGGGAAGCATTTCCAACCAATCAAAAGGGATAATTTTGTACAGCGATGGGCGATGACGATGTTGTCATTTCGGCGGGATGCCTATTGGCTTTGACGCCAACCATTGACATGACGTCAGTAACCAGCACGTGCAGTGAGAAAAAACTGTATATTCATACGCCGAAAACTAGACTGGCCCCCTACCGAGTGTCAAGAAAAGAGGGTGGCACCAGTCGAATCTATCGCATGCACACGGCGAACACTCCACAGTGGCGTCAGTTGCTTTAACAATAATGACCACAGAAAAAACCGAATCACAAACCACAGGAAATGAATACGCATTTCCCATGATCGTACCGATCACAGAATAACACAGATAGTTCCTTTTTTTGACAAGCATTGCCTGTCGGCAATGCTTGTCAAAAAAGGAACCATCCGTGTTACAAAAATGATACATGAAACAAGATATTTATCGTTACAAACATTTGTAAACAAAGCGCACCTCATTTGACCCCGTCACGTGACCCGAAAATGGCGCGTACAGCCATAGACTGGTTGCCGCCATCTGTGTATATACACGATGTTCTTGACACTCGATGGGGAACCAGTCTAAAGATGGCTAATCAATACTTTACAAATAATTGACATGCGCGTATTCATTCGAAATCGCATAAATACGCGCATCACTGAGGTATAATATAACAAAACATACCGAGTCGGGAAGCTGGGTGAGCGGATTCAGTGAGTTGGTGATTGCGGACGGATACCCTGAGCCTTCGGCTCAGGGTATCCGTCCGCCATCACCAACGAACTGAATCCGCTCACACAGCTGACCGACGAGTGTATGTTTTGTTTTTATACCTCAGACAACTACTGTATTTTTAAAAAATGATACATGAAACAAGATATTTATCGTTACAAACATTTGTAAACAAAGCGCACCTCATTTGACCTCGTCACGTGACCCGAAAATGGCGCGTACAGCCATAGACTGGTTACCGCCATCTGTGTATATACACGATGTTCTTGACACTCGATGGGGAACCAGTCTAAAGATGGCTAATCAATACTTTACAAATAATTGACATGCGCGTATTCATTCGAAATCGCATAAATACGCGCATCACTGAGGTATAAACCAGAGGCACACGTAGACTGGTGCCTCCCTCTGTGTATCTTGACACTCGGCGGGGGACCAGTCTAAGGCACACGCAAAGTAGTTCACCAAGTCGCCCTCTGGTGGAGTTTGGCAGTAGTGTTCTCCAATCACCCATCGGCAAAGGGCTTTGCCGATGGGTGGTTGGAGAACATTAAGATGGCAGGGTTTTGGATTGGCTCTGTATTTTGTCGTTCATTTCGGCAATTTATTGGGCTCTAACGAATCAATTATCACGGCAGTGACTACCTACCTTAACCAGAGCACTCCCGGCTTTAAGTTCACACTTTTAGCAACATGTTAATGAACATAATCAGTGTAAATTTTGGATGATAGACGGTCCGCCTCACGCTACCAGCGACTCAAAACCTCTCCGCCTCACGACCTGTCTGGATTACCGTGGTTATTTTGACCAGGTACCGTCCTTCCGCCAGGTCCGGAGTGGTACCGCCTCACTATTTTTTGTGCGCCTCACTGGCGCTAAAAAGCCGGGAGAGCAGATAGCGAGAATTGATAAAATTTATAACCATGGTTATTCAATATGCTCAATATAGTGCTCGGGTCAAAACGAAAAAAGTTCATGATCCCTCAATCTGACGTCATTATCATGATTTCATTGCAACAACTGCTGTCTCTCGCATGTGCAGCTATCTCTCACTTATGCAGCTGTCTCTCACTTGTGCAGCTATCTATCACTTATGCAGCTGTATCACTGTTGTAACTATCTCCCACTTGTGCAGCTATATCTCACTGATGCAGCTGTCTATGTCTCATTGTTGTCTCTTACTGTAACTATCATCTATGCTATGCAGCTGTCTCACTTATAGCTGCCTCTCATTATATCATCTCATTTATGTAGCTGTATCTCACATGTGCAGCTATCTCTTTTGTAACTGTCTCTCACTTATGCAGTTGTCTCTACCTTGTGCAACTATCTCTCACTTGTGTAGTTGTCTCACTTGTACGGCTATCTCTCACTTATGTAGCTGTCTCTCACTTGTGCAGCTATCTCTTATACTGCTATAACTGTCTCACTGTTGTAACTATCTCTCACTTATGCATCTGTCTCTCCCTTGTACAGCTATCTCTCAATGATGCTATCTCTGTTCAGGGGCCCAACACTATATGATATGCAAAAAGAGCCAATATGCACACTTTTCTGGCTGGCAGCTTGTAACTAATGCATTTCATTTCCAGCTGGTATGTTTACCAGCTGGGAACTTTTTTTTGTATGAATCAGCTGGCTCAAAATACATTTAACATTTCAAAATGGCCCAGCTGACAGACTGATGAATTTAATTGGCTGGCTGGTAAAGTATTGAGATTTTGACACCAACTGGCAATTTCGCCATTGAAAACTGCAAAATAAAAATAAATTATATTATATGAACACTATTTGACAAAGATTGTTCAAGCCTAATGATATTTCTACTGTAATTATAAGTTTTTAACATTTAATTATTTATTAAAGAAATTGGCTCATTACCAGCTGTTAAAAAAAAATTGGCATTGACAAACATCCACGAACAAAGTTAACAGCTGTTAATTCCATACAGATTCTGAGCTGGTAACTTTCCCAGCTGGTAAAAAATAACAGCTGACAGCCAAAATCCCAAAGTGTAGCTGGCTGGTATTTTTTTTTAATATTTCCTTCTAGAAAATACTAAAAATGCATATTGGAGTGATATGTTGTTCACAACATTCTATAACATACTCTGCCCAAGTTTCACATCTCTATCTCAATTTTTAACGAAGTTGGTAGTGGTGGGCCCCTGTCTGTTGTAACTGTCTCTCACTGTTGTAACTATGTCTCACTTATGCATCTGTCTCTATACCTTGTGCAGCTATCTCTCACTTATGCAGCTGTATCACTGTTGTAACAATCTCTCACTTGTGCAGCTATCTCTCACTGCTGTAAACATAGTAAATATCTATCACAGTTGGTTAGGGCACCAGCTTATTAGCACCAGTTCCTCTGTGGTGATCCAAAGGTCGTGGGTTTGAACCCCGGCCGTGCCGGAAGAAAAAATAAATAAAAAAGAAAAACAAACTTCCTCATCAAGATAGATATGACAAATAATAATAATAATAATAACACTTATATAGCGCCAATACCAAGCCGAGCCTGTTCATTGCGCTTAACCCCATAGTATTTCCTAAATAGGAAAGTTTTCAAGCTGGACTTGAAAACAGATACCGTAGGGCTCCTCCTAATATCATTAGGGATGTCATTCCATAACTTTGGGGCTATGACTGAGAAAGCCCTGTCACCGACAGTCTTCATATTGGAAGATGGTATCGCTAGGTCCTGGTTCGCACTAGAGCGCAACGTCCTAGTGTGATGTTTAATAGCCAATAGGTCCTTTATGTAGGGTGGCGCTTTACCATTTAGGGCCTTCCAAGTCATGAGCATTATTTTAAACTCAATTCTGGCTTTCACAGGCAGCCAGTGAAGTTCTCTTAGTGTTTCACTAATGTGATCAAATTTCTTGAGTTTACACACCACTCTGGCGGCTGAGTTTTGTAGTTTCTGGAGTTTCTTAAGCTCCACGTCAGGAATACCTGCCAGTAAGGCATTGCCATAATCGAGGGTGGATGTGACAAAAGCGTGCACCAGAGTTTCAGTCATTTTCTTATCTAAAGATTGTCTAATAGCGGATATATTCCGAATGTGGTAGTAACCCTTTTTGCAAATGTTCCTGACCTGAGCCTTCATATCAAGGTGATGGTCCAGGATTACTCCAAGGTTCTTTACTACAGGGCTCTGATTAATTTGTGATGTTCCAATCTTTAGGCCATTTAGATGTGTGAGGTCATGTCTTACAGAGAGTTTTTTATTTGCACAAATCAGTAGCTCAGTTTTATCATCATTTAGCTTCATTTTATTTGATATTAAAAAGGATTTAATTCTATTTATGCAACATTCCAATTTTTGTTTTGGTAGTGGAAGGTCACTTCTGGTGGAGTGATTAACAGGAATGTAGATCTGAGTGTCGTCAGCATAGATATGATAGGACATACCATATTTGGTGAGAATGTCAGCAAGAGGCGACATGTACATGGAGAAAAGAATCCTCATCGATACTATCGATACTATAGAATTAATAGTCACCAGAAGTTTTGTTTTGTTTCTTTTATTGAACTAAATGAACTTATTGAAAAGTTAAAAATTAATTGTCAAATATGAGGGTAAAGTATGCTTTTCAAATTAAATTCCACTTGAAAAGTTTTAAAGCATTCATGAAGTGAGGTTTTCAAGCACATTTTCCTTGCATAATATAAATGTTTATACCCCAAACTTTGCAATCGCAAGTAATTACACATCATATTTCCTTACATATATTTCTATTTGAAAGTGGACAAGTCTTCTGCTAAAATCCAAATCATCCATTGGATACTTTGTCAACAAACTTTGTTTAGCTGACCAGTGATTTTGTGAAAACACCTGCTTAGTAAAGTCTTTCTAACAGTGGGGTACCCTAAATTGGGACAATGGAATGATTTAGCTTACAGGCCCTGTTTGTCTAATAACACCCTGACAGACCACAATAGGGGTCACATGATTGTATACATGTAGCCACCTGGTGGTCAAAGGAGTACAGGCAGTACTTGGCATTTTTAGCAAAACGCAATAGCCATGGTCAGTGTATTTTGGTTGATTTTAGTGAGATAGCTTAATAGTATCACAGTTTCATGGCCACATATCATTTAAGTATACCCCAAACCTCTGTAAAATTGCCTGTGACCTCTGTGGTTTCATGAATGCTTTAAAATTAATCACCAGAATCTTTTACTTTATATTATTATTATCATCTTTATTCAGACTCTTGGTCCACACTTATATCTATGAATACAATGTAAAAAATCATACAGTATATAAATGTTAGGAAACAGCAAATTAAATAGTACTTAAAAATAAAATGGCATCATTACATTCTTCGACATTTAATATTTGGTTTGTGTAGCCTTCTTTCATGTGTATGATATCCTTAATGATATGGCTATACATAAAATAATCCTCATCGATACTATCAAACCATCCTGATACAAATGATTCTTTTAATACAAACACAGTGTTATTCACTATATCAGCCTGTGTTACATTGTACTGAGACATTATGTATCTAATATTTTTGCCCATTGTTGATTTTGGTTCAACATAAGCTTTATAGGCAAGATATCTTACAACACTGTTCTTAGATGATATTGCAGTTCTATAGAACTTGATACAACGACACATAAGAGATATATTCAGAGGAATTACATCCGCCACGAGCATAACAATGTCTCTATGAGCATTACGAGGCAAGTGGTAAATCCTACGTAGAGCATTTCTCCGCAAAACATATATTTTATCCATATACTCATGCCACAAGGGCCATAATTGAGAGCCATACATAGAACAACAGTACTGATGAAATAACTTTTGTTTCACATCACTATGTAGACCTCCGAATGTTGATAGAAACCTGTTAAAACTCATATTAAATTTCTTTATACCATCGTCAACCATAGACTGTTTGTTGTCAGTGCTAAGTTTGTGCCCTACATGGACAGCTGCATTGACTACAGGTACAGGCTCATTATTAACAGTTATTCTAATATGCTCATTTTTCTCACCATATATAAGTAATTGACTTTTTTTACCATTAAAAAGTACATCATGGTCTGAAGCATATGATTCACATATTTTTATCATTTTCCTCAAACCACAAACAGAAGGAACGAGTAATATTACATCATCTGCATATCCTGCAGCACCACAATACCTAGTTTCTCTAATCTTACTAATAAACCATCAATATATACTCCGAACAAGAGCGGTGACATGACACCCCCTTGACGAACGCCATTTCTAACAGAAAATGGAACAGAAATTCTATCATTCCATCGTACCTGCAGTTTTTGATTTGTGTACATATTTAACAGCAGGCGGATCACCAGTGGACACATCTTTCTTGATATTAATTTCTTAAATAACAGACAATAGTTGACCCTGTCAAATGCTTTTGATGCATCCAACAGTAAAGCATATACAGGCGTACCATTACTGATATTGACTTATAGTAACATATTAATTTCAATATTGCTTAAAGAGAGACTAAAAGATTGCTAAAAGAAATAAGTGTTCAAAATGGAGTTATTCTCTTTCCCGAAAGTGCCCAATTATTGCCCGATCATAGGTGGCGCTACAAATTTTGTGAGTCATCAACTGATATGTGATAAGAACAAAATCACTATTTCGCTATTGGTATTTTAATACATGTTTAAAAAGTTTGTTCAATTTCGTGGAATCTAGTCAAAATAAATTGGAAATTAGTGAAAGCTTCACTGTTATTGTCACTGTCAGCTATACTGTTATTGTTTGACTTGCCGGAATGTGTGGTGCCACCTAGCGGCCGACCGTGCATGACATATGAGATTGGGAAGGTAATACAATAAGAAGACATCAATTAGAAATTTCTGATGCTGTGATATACCTCACTATTATGGGAAAGTCAATCATGTTACTGACATGAGCAGATCTTGCTGATGTGGTATATTGTTGAGGTCCTAATAAATAAACACAATAAACCCATATTTTACACTAAGAGTCAAAAACAGATCAAAGAGAAGCTATGACAAGAAGCTGTGATTCATCATTCAGGTAGTGGGAGGCATCTATTGCACATAAAAAACAGGTGTGACAGACTGAATATGGGACATATTATAAATATTCATCATTAGTTCCTTCTCGATAAGCAAAATGTACAATCATAGTTAAATCTTAACAGAAATCCATTCCCATTATATTGAAATCCTGCAATAACTTGAATACTGTACTGAAGAAGTCATTTTGACAGCCCACTTTAAAGATCATTTTAACTCAATTTTTAATATCATAAATGATTGAAGGAACACTGTTGATATGGCAGCTGCAGAAATCGTCATAACACACATTTTATTGAGTGGAGGCCATCCCTGGATTTACAGGAATTTCTTTCAATTCGCAATGCATGCTGGACTTGGTCAGAGACTGAATAGTTTGTACGTTAGCTCATTACTGTAAGCTTGAAAAATCTGTTAAAACCTATCTTACACCAAGCAGGGGTCAAAAGAGAATGAAAAAAAATATTATAAAAGAACAAAAAGACTTGGGCGAGAACCCGACCCAAATCTTGATTTATGAGTGGATTGGCCTCATTGGATGTTTGTTAGCTCTACAGGGCAAGCCTAAGTGGTCATTTCGTTAGCACTGGTAGGGTCCAACTGTAGTTGCAGTGGGTAAAATTATAGATATTTCTGATTAATCAAATATTAGTTATAAAATCCTGTCTTATTTGTAAATAAGAATTGTTTTTTATGTGTAGTTTGATTCACATTATTATTACAGTCTACTATCCAAGTTTAATAAAGTACAATGCTTTATGGGTACAAAGAGGCCATCGGTGTGGGGTTTAGCCTCTAAAAATGTTAAAAATCTCAGAAATAGCTATATATTGTATTAGAGTATGCTTAAATTTCAAATATATGCATTAGGTCTGGTTTATCTCTCTTTGTAAACATATTTTGCTAAAAAATAATGTCTTTTCCATAAGTCTGTGATGAAAATCTTTTTTGCCCGGAAGATTTTTCATAGAATTACCATTTTTTTTCAATGCCCAGTATAATCCAATGCGCAGAATTTCTCATTGATCCCTGTGAAAAAAAGACCCCGGGCAAAAATTTGTTCATTGATATTACTGTATTTGATACTTGAAATCTACAGGAGAAGGGTGTACATTAATAAACAAACCAGACCTAATTTATAGTTAAAGTTCATTGCCAGTTATACTGACTTGAATGAGTTGGAATATTTTTTCCCATAGACTTTACATTATAACAGCCGTAGCCTTGAGGTCACAATCTTTAAATGCTTGTAAAATCACTAGTATCTAATATTTTTTCATGCAGTTTGCATTGCTGAATTCATATTCACTCACATATTCAAACAATATTGATTAAAGCTGAAGAACCGTTGATTTTCTCAGTTTTCTTTGTTCAAGGTCATATCAAGGTCATTTCAAGGTCAAATATTATTTTCAAAATATTTAGTATTTTAGGCATATATGAGGGTGCTGACATTTCTTTTAGCCTATCCCATGTATTTTTAGAGCTATATGACATGTCCATTAAAGCTCAGGATGAAATAAGGTCTTCAGGGCTGCCTTGTTGGCACCTTCATCCAGCTATAAACAGAGCTGTCTGCATGCGCACTTCAAACTCGGGCAGTCAGCATGAGTGTGGCACACAGATTGGAGATAGTGCACTTTGGGTATCCCCTGGTTTTCGCTCGCGTTTGTTTTGCCTTTAGGGCTAGATGTTTGAGGTTTTGACTGATTAAGCTTTAGTCTATGGAGCCTACCCCGATTATCGGTCCATGGCGGCCATGTTTTGGCTCAATAATTCTGCTTACACCGTCAGATGTCGCATTTGTTTGAGAACTGATTTGTGAGTGCTTGGTAGAGTTTGGATTTTGCCTTGGGATTTTGCATTGGGATTTTGCAAACTTACGCGAGCTTGATTTTTTTTAAATCAACACTTGTTACACTTGGAATGTTCCAAAAATGCTCTTTGCAAGTTGTGTAAGGTTGCATAATATCTGGGACATTAGGAGGGGAGATTGATCCTTTGGTCCTAAGCTGCTGGGTGCTGGTTACATAAGCTTAATAAGTAACATCACTCAGGAGACTTGGGAATGATCTTTTGCATTGCAAAGCAACTGTGACTAAGTAGAACAGTGATCCCATCCTTATCACTTATCACTTTTAGTCTCTTTATTGTTGCTATTGACCTACATTTGAACCAGTGCTAAAACTAACCTCTGACTTAGCTGCTGCTGGTATCGAGTGTTATATAATCTGTTAAGGCATTATGTAAGCAGCAGCTTACACAGTGTGTCCCCCTCCATGACAATTTGTGGTGTTATACAAGGTAGACCTGGGAATCACACTACATACTAGGATGGACATGAAGGCACAGATTAAACAAATCTGCAAAAAAGGATATTATCACATTAGGAATATTGCATCGATCAGACTGTGTCTAGACGAAAAAACAGCAATTATTATAACATTAATTCATGCCTTTGTAACCTCCACCCTAGACTATGGTAACGGGCTTCTTTCGGGTTTACCCCAATCTGAAATTAAGAAGCTGCAATACATCCAAAAATCGGCAGCTCGCATGGTGGGGAAAATACAGAAATATGATCATGATTTCGGAAAAAACTAATGGAATACATGCTAGAATTGGGTTTAAAATTCTACTCAACACCTGGAAGGTGCTAAATGGTAAGGCACCTCCTTACATACGTGACCTTCTACTAGTTAAACAGGGAAGCAGAGATCTGAGATCGAATGATGGAACATACCTATGTGCTCCATGCACGCATCTGAATACGGTGGGAGATAGGGCTTTCTCATCCATTGTTTTTATCTCTATTCAGGCCACTGGCAGGGGTCTTGATATTTAGCAGTGTCTTTAAGTTAGATCAGAGTGCAAGTGCACTTGACAGCCTGCAGCACTTGGGAAAAGACCTTTGTCATAAGGTCATATATCAGCCAGTGCAATGTATAAAGTGTTAAGGTATATGGCTGTAACCATGTATACTATTATTTTTGACACCACAGATTTTTACAGTACTGATATGTGTCCCAAAGTATCCAGTTTTTAGTTTAAATCACTACAATTTTCAAGTGGAATGATTCTCCTCTTTTTCTTTGCCGATTTACAGCTAAAATGAGCTGCAGTGAGATACCGCTGAATGGGTACAAAGCAAGGTTGCTTCATGACAACAACTCTGATTACAAATACATGTGTCCACTTTGCAAGCTTTTGCTTCGCAATGCAGTCGTCATTAACACAGAATGTTGTGGACACAGATTTTGTGAGCAATGCTTTAACCATTTGAAAGGAAGGTGAGTTATTAAATGAATTTGTCTCATTAGAACATTGCATATGTCCTTAATAACATAATGAAAGAAACATTAAGAAATAATTATAATTTTGTACATGTATATAAATAATACAGGTAACACATTATCAAGCAAATATTGCTCTTATTTTATATAGGAACCAAACAGAGTGTCCAGAGTGTGTTAGAGAAGGACAAAACGTCTGCAAAAATTTCGCAGCAGAGGTATGATAAATTGATTTATAAAAATGACGATAATAACAAGCATGAAGCTCATTGGATATTGGATATTTGATGTTTTTTTCAAAATTTACCAAAATCTATATTACTATGTAAGTATCTAGGATCAGGATAAATACGGCAGAAATAAGGATATATACCCTGTTTAAAAAGTATATATCAAACTGACAAACTGAATTATATTAAATATATGTGGCCTTCAAAGCGCTCTGACACTTTCTTAATACATTTTGAGGGTCTAATGGGGGTTAGAAATGCTTGCTAGATATGTCCAGAACAGCACCTGAGGCATCAATATATGGGAAGGAGATATGGCCCTTCTTCTCTGTCAGAAGAAGTCGGAAATATTCATCAAAAACTGGGTTTATCACTTTCTAGGAGTTATGGCACTGTCTTAACACATTATGAGAGACTAATGGGGGGTTAGACATGTCAGGAACAGCCCCTGAGGCATCAATATGTGGGGCAAATCTGTGGGTGGGAGATATGGTCATATATAGCAAGATATTTTCTTGTTTAAAATTTGCACATAGCCGGTAGACATTTTTCATTTTTTATAAGTCCTTTTGATGGTTTACAAATTTCATTCACTTCAACCTTACCTTCTTCTTCCTCTTCATGTAACTTTAAAATTGAAGATGTTTGACTATGACTTGTTTTAATTGGAGCTGGAGGATTGCTTTGGAGCTGGAAGGTGTGCCATATTATACGTTAAAATTTGTTCAATTTATATATCAAATTTTGTGGCAAATCTTTGAACAATCATGCACATTTCTTTATACACGTTCCCATTTAACCCATCATTGGCCTTCATGATGGCCTCAAGAACTCCAATACACTTTGATAAATTTGATGTAAATTTGTATTTATTGATCACTAACCTACATATTTTGGGTGTTAATGATTATTCTCAATGGGGCTTACTAATATTATAATTACTATTTATTTTGGCTTTGCAACTATACTCATGACGTGTACTTCCCTTAAGATCAATCAAGCACATTCTCAACCAGCATTCGGCCATCTTGATTTCTGTACCCTGACCTAAGACTTTCCTCTTTTTGTCAGGTATTTTGGGTCAAGGGGAAACAAAATGCTTAGACAAGAAAATTTTATTCCACATACAAAGTTACCAGTTCTATTTTCATGACTTTGAAGTGTTGATATATCTGTTCTGCGCTATACAATCCTTCACTTCAGTGTTTTAAAACTTACCCTTGCCTTACATTAATTAATATTGATTTAAAATCTCATATCACTTGTTTAAATATAAGAAATGTCTCAGTGGCTGTTCTAAACATTCCTAGCAAGCATGTCTTACCCCCATTAGTCTCTTAAACTGTGTTAAGACAGTGCCGCAACTTCTAGAAAGGGATAAACCCAGTTTTTGGTGAATATTTCCGAATTTGGCAGAGAAGAAGGGCAATATCTCCTTCCCATAGATTTTGCCCCATATATTGATGCCTCAGGTGCTGTTCTAGACATATCTAGCAAGCATTTCTAACCCCCATTAGACCCTCAAAATGTATTAAGAAAGTGTCAGAGCGCTTTGAAAGCTATATATTTTTAATATGTATCCTTATTTTTGCCGTATTTATCCTGATCCTAGATGTTTACATTGTAATATAGATTTTGGTACATTTTCTAAAATAACGTCAAATATCCTATATCCCATATCAAATGTACTTCACGCCCGTATGATTATATATGAATATTTTGTTTGGAAAATGCCCACATTGCCTCAGAATACAGTCCTCATTAATGCGTGTGTATGGTGATTCACAATCGAAGAAACCATGCCTTAATATACTTTAATATGAATTTTTTTACCTTGACCTTTATCATTAAAAAATATCAGGTTTTTATTCTCAGACGGGAGGATATTTTAGAATGCAAATGAGGTTACTTTTTTGTATACTTCAGGCGATATGTTTTGCGTAATTGCAGGGCATTCCAGACCAGGGAATGAGACGTGACATGAAGCAACTCATTATCGAGTGTACTGTTCAGGGCTGTGTTTGGATGGGACGAGTGAAAGATTACCAGGTACCGAGATATTTGTTTTGGTCAGCAAAAAAAGTCTAACGGTGAATATAGGATTTTTTTTCTGAGGTACTGTAACTTTCAACACTTAGAAATCACTGTCTGTCCTGTCCCTGTGTGTGTGTGTGTATGTTTGTGTTTGTGTGTGTGTTTGTTACATCTTCCTCTCTAACAGAACTGTGTTATATATATATATGGTATTGTGTTTCTTTGTATATGAGGCATCTGAGCATCCATGAGATTATGAGTTGTAGGCCACATGCATTTCAGCCACAGTACGTTTCAACCAATTGGAGTTATTAATGATTTATTTACAAAATCCTTTTAGGACAAATCTGAATTATTTAATGATTTGTATTGACAAGACAAAAGAATGTCATAAAATAAGATTCGCTTGATGTCCATGGAATTTATCTCCTATAATATTTTTTTCTGTGCAGTGCTGCCACCATATGAACAAAAATTTCCTACAGGGAGATCCCCACCAGGGATAAATTCATATCATGTATAGTCAATATTTGTGGAATATCCCAAACTACCGTCTCAAACATGTATATTTATTCTACGGTTTTGCACTTCATATCTTGGAATGATGTTTCTGACTTCATGCAGCCATTGACAGATCCTTTGAAATGTTGTTTGCAAGTTATGACATTGGGAGAGGGGGTCTGATCCTTTGATCCTTGGCTGCTGGTTATATATAACTGCTGCTGGTATTGCGTGTTATAATACTCTGTAAAAGCATAATTTGAGCAACAACTTACACAGTGTGTCCCCCTTCATGGAAACTTGATTTACATAGAAGCCAATATCGATCTGAGAGAAAATGATAATACATGTGGTGTTGTACAAGGCACACAGTTGACGATGTTTGTTGTTATTTGTATTCAGGCCACTGGCATGAGGATGGGGAAGGGGTCTTGGTATTTACAGTGTCTATGAATTAGATCAGAAAGCAGAGTGCAAGTGTACTTCATAGACTGCAGCACAGAGTAAAGGAACTTTGTCATTATATCAGATATCAACCAGTGCAATGTGCCTTTGGAAAATTTTAGCCCTTGTAATATGTCACCCTCGTAATATTTTAGCCCTTCGAAAATTATCATCCTTGGGAAATTTTAGCCTTTGAAATATTTTAGCCCTTGGGAAATTTTAGCCCTTGGAAAATTAACACCATTTAAAATTATCACCCTTGGGAAATTTTAGCCCTTGGAAAATATCACCCTCAGAAAATTTTAATCTTTGTAAAATATCACCCTTGGAAAATATCACCCTTGGAAAATTATCGCCCTTGGAAAATTATCGCCCTTGGAAAATATCACCCTTGGAAATTTTTAGGCCTTGGAAAATGTTAGCCCTTGAAAAATCCTAGCCCTTGGGAAATTTTAGCCCTTGGGAAATTTTAGCCCTTGGGAAATTTTAGCCATTGGAAAATTATCTCTATTTGAAAATATCCTTGGAAAAACCACCCTTCGGAAATTTTAGCCTTTGCTCATACATAGCATGGTCATATAGTAAGAGACCATATTTTGTGTTTATTACCAATAAGAGGGTCAACAGTCAGTTAGAGGCTCAGCTCCAGTAACATGTCCTAGATTTGTGTTGGCTTCAACAAATATTGCTCAAGATGATGCAGTTCTGTTCAAGACTCCTCTTTTTGGGAAAAGTACAGAGGTTTATAAATTTACCATGCTTCATCAGATGGAGAAGAAAATAGGGAGTGTCCTGGACTTACTATGTTAATAGGTCTGACTGCACACAATATCAAACAACTACCCTTGACAGAAGAATTGGGGAACCTTCAAATGTAATTCCCCCAGCATTGTTTTTCAGTGGACATTGTCAGTGTTCTTGTGTTTTTTCCTCCGTGCATCTGTAATAATAATACTATAATACTAAAATTTATATAGCGCTGAATACCAGACAAGTCTGTTCATAGCGTTATTTTAGATCACAATATATGCATTTGTTATAATAAAGTCTGTATTATGACATATATTTATTATAGCTCTAAGAGTTGCATAAAACAGAAGACTAGCTTTTTCATGAGAATAGTCTGTTTAATATAAAAATGAGGACAAAATCACCACCAATTCTTTCTGGCCATGTTCCTTCACTTTTATATTTTGATCCTCTGTCATGTATTTTCTAATATTCTGGTGGACAATAGATTTAGTCCATGTTGAAATGAACATGCCATTAATTTTATTCACAACAGAGAAATCACAGGACACTGGCTCTCATCTCTCCCACCGATGTGAACAAGTTGCACAGAGCAAAATTTTGTTTTAAAGGACAAATTCTATTATAAGATAATAATATTGTTTTGTAACATGGTCCTTTGTTGAATTTTTTGTTGTGTTAGTTGAAATTTATGTTCTGTTTGTTGAAATTATTGTTTTGTGTTGTAACTATATTTTTTTGTTTCTGTGCTTTGTTTTATTTCTATCCACGTTACACATTTATCACCACCTTTTCTTGTTTATTGTTATGACAAATGATCTTACTTTAAATTTTAAAATATTTTCATTGCTTTGAATTATTATGAAATTCACTGTTACCTGCCCAGCCGATTCTCATTGATTTCCATTTTTTTTGTTTTTGTATTATTGGGCAATGTATTTCACTATATTTCCTCAAAATTTCAAACAGATTGTTTTTATGAAAGGCAGCATCAAAATGAACAATACGTTTACAATAGATGTGTGAAGATATATATACAAGACAAAACCGTAGCTGGCATATGACCTTGTTGCCAATTAACATTTTTTCTCAGGTGTTTAATTATTTGTCTCTGTCATTCATTCTGAGAATGCCATCCATGCGATGTTCGAATGTAGACAAACGTTACATACCTGATTGCCAATAAATGAGTCAATATGAGTCTGGAAATGAATGGGAACAGTGCTGCCTCCTGGCATTTCGTATACGCCACCTGGTGGCGGTCCCTTGATCGTCTCTCTCAGCTTGATGATTCGTCTTCGATATTTCGCAAGTGACGGTTTCTATGTTCTTGTAATTTAACTAACTCAGAATGAATGCATCGTAGAGAGTTTTGTTATATTTGTATGTGACTGTATATTAATTTAATTGTATGGTTGTTTGTGTCCATACCTGTATTTTTTTTTCGTGTAATCTAGGTCGATCTCTCTTTCCTTTTCTTTCAATTTTTCTCTCTTTTTCTTCTTCTTCTTCCTCTTTTTATCTTTGCCTCTCTGTTCTTGACAATTAATTTTGTATATTACTATCATTAATAGGTTATCATTCGTAATTGAACTTATACTGGCGTATTCGCTACCTTGCAATTTCACACTGTTTACCCAGATAAATTATTCTTAGTTAATGATAAGATTTCCTGTTTTGTACCGTATGGTTTATGTATGTTAATTTGTTATGTATATTTGCCATTAGAAGGTCTAAAAGTCTCTGTGAAACTAAGATTAATGGTATGTATCATCCCATAAGGGTGATCTGATGGTTATTTCTGTGGGACAAATTCGACACTTCTTCCCGCTTTGTAACATGAAATTTTGTTTCTTTTTCCTGTTATTAGAAAGAAATCTTTAGGCCACGTCCCTTAACTGTGATCTGATAGTTATTGTAATGGATAACACTAGATCGTGCGGTTGCTAATTCCTTTATTGATAGAAACACGCGATACACGAGATGCGGACGCACAAGTCACATTTGAACATTACATCTCCCCCTTCTTTAGTTGAGGATCGTATGTTTATGTATATTCATATGCAATAAACTTTAAACAATATAAATTGTAATATTGTGTTATCGTCTCTTTGACTGTAATATTGTGTTATCGTCTCTTTGACTGTAATATTGTGTTATCGTCTCTTTGACTAAACTTTTGTAAAGCTTTTCTCTTGTGTGTATTTTTTATAGTCTCTGTCCTTTACACACATTTCCATATCCATTCTCCTCCCTTGAGAAAATTAAAATGTAAGCTTATGGCATATACCCGCATTGTTTTATACAAACAGGAACTTGAAATTTAAACATTTCAAACATGCATTTTTGATTAACATTGTTTATCATGGAACAAGGCTTTTGCTTTACCATACAAAAATAAGATATAAAATACATGCTCTTTGCCTGAACAATATTTGAACAATATTTGGCTAGTTCTATAAACAAATTACTAAATAAAATTTTACCATACCATATAAGAGTAGAATACACAGTATTTTAGCATTACTCAAGTATGTAAATACAAAATGATATATATTTTCTGAACACTTTTATGAACACATATTCTGCTTAAACACTTTTATGAACACATAAAATAATGCTATGGCGGTATTTGAAATAAACATCTTATACAATATTTCTGACCATTCTGCTCAAATACACATGTAGTAACTCACTTGAGAGACCATCTTGAGCCTGTCTTTTGACTTTAATAAGTCTCTACTAATCTGACCCTGCCAAATTTGGTAGTTTTACCTCATATTCACTCAAATGTTTTGGCATTTTCACACTCCTGTGGGGACGTGTCACCGGTTCAGATTGAGTTTGGGGTTTACTAGCATGAGATTTCGACTTAAAATGCACAGCTCTAGTTCGAATAGTGTCGCCATGGTTACCGACTGACGGCTGATCGGACATTTCGACTCCGCTGGCGCTTTGCAGAATATCATCTGGTTCTTCATCCTTCTGAGCCAATAGTGGTTCCTCCGAGACATGGACTGGCCTGAAATGGCTGCTGTTTCTGGCCTTGACTTCTGTTCCTCTCTGAGCCACTATCATGGACCCTTTTCTCTCAGTGACCTGGAATGGCTCTGGCTGAAATCTTGGCACTGACTTACCAGATTTGGTCACGTTCTTCATCAGAACTCTGTCTCCAACCTCCAAGCCTGATGGCTTGATATTGCGTCTCCTCTCTGCGTAGTATTTCATCTTGGCTTTTGCCTTCATGTCATTTTCTGCAATCTTGCTTGTGTCCTCATACCTAAAGACTTGAGGCAGTTTGGTCTTGAGGGGATACCCATTCAAGGCTGTTGCTGGTGGGATACCAGTTGCACTATGTGGAGTTGCTCTGTAATTTCTCAGAAATTTCTGAAGCTCTTTCTTCCACGGCTTACCCTCAAGTTGTGCTGTTTTACACACCTTACCAAGGTTTTTCATGAAGCTCTCCGCTCCACCATTTGCTTCTGGCCAATATGGCGTCACTTTCTGATGCTCAAATCCCAGTACTTCTGCAAAATTCTGAAATTCTTCACTCTGGAAGGGACTCCCGTTGTCACTCTTGAGCTTATCAGGTATGCCTCTTGATGAGAACACCTTGTCCATTGCCGGTATGACTGCACTTGCAGCCTGCGACCCGACTATCTCCACTTCTGGGAATCGAGTTCTGTCACATCTCACTACCAGCAAATAGTGACCTGACGGCAGAGGACCAAACATATCTGTGCTCAGATGAGACCATGGATGCTCTGGAAGGTCTGTCATCTGCAATGGTTCTCTCCGTTTGGGATCGTGGCTTGCAGCACACGCTACACATTGACTAATCTTGGTTTTCACCATTTCCTCAATGCCTGGAAACCAAACCTTTTCACGCAATAGTGACTTGGTTTTCACTATCCCTTGGTGCCCTTCATGTGCTAGATCTACAGCTCGCCTCTGGAGACTGTCAGGCAAAACTATTCTCTTACCTCTCAGCACCAACCCAGACTGAGTCACGCTGAGCTCTGTACTCACATGGCTGAATGATTGCAGTGCTTTGACGTCACAATCAGATTGCCAAGAGTTTGGTTTTGATACCAGATGCCACTTGTTGCTTCTGATAAGGCTTTTCACCTGTGTGAGTGTTGGGTCAGCCAGAGTTTCTTCTAATACCTCTTGCTCAGTCATTGCCTTGGGCACAGCTGCTGATGCTATGTAGTTCACATATTCTTCTGCTATCTTCTCTTCTCTGGAAGTTTTCTCATCCTTCTCAACTGGATGTCTTGATAGGTAGTCTGCTGGGTTGTCTTTCCCACGAGCATACCTCATAGTGATGTTGTATGGCTGTAGTCTCAGAGCCCATCTCTCAAGTCTAGCTGTCAGTTTGGCATTTGGACTACCAAGCATAGACAAGAGTGGTTTGTGATCAGTTCGGACAGTCACTAGTCCACCAAATATGTAGGTATGGAACCTCTCACATGCCCAGACCACTGCTAGGGCCTCTCTCTCAAGCTGAGAGTAACGTTGTTCAACGTCAGTGAGGGCTCGGCTTGCATAAGCCACAACTGTACTTGTCTCTGAGTCATCTGTCTGAGTCAGTATTGCACCTAACCCTACAGGAGATGCGTCAACTATCAGCTCAGTCTCTTTGTTCATGTCAAAGTATGAGACTACTGGTTTGTCAGCCAAGTACTTTATCAGTCTGTCATATGCAGTCTGTTGTTCTGTATCCCAGTGAAACTGTACTCCTTGTCTAGTCAACCTCCTGAGTGGTTCAGTCAGTGTTGAGAAGTTTGGTATGAACCTAGCGTTGAATGTCAGCATTCCTAGTAGGCTCTCTACTTCACCACTAGATGTCGGCACCTGCATTTCTAGCAATGCTTGCAGTCTCTTGGGTGATGGTTCCATTCCCGCTGCGGAGAATACCATACCATAGAACTCTAGTTTTGGCTTGTCAAATTGGCATTTTGGCAAGTTGACTGTCAGTCCATTGTCAATCAGTCTCTTGAACACTTGGACAATTGCTCTGTCGTGGTCTTCTTGAGCTACTCCTCCAACGATGATGTCATCAGAGATGTTGAGGGCTCCACCTCTGTCGTCACCGATGCCTTCGATCACGCGTGATCGAAGGAATATCTCGGAAGCACAATTTATTCCGAAATTTAGACGTTTGTACCGCCTCAACCCGACATGCGTCACAAATGTTGTGATGTACCGAGATTCCTCGTCCAGTTCCAGCTGGTGGTAACCAGATCTGAGATCGAGTTTGCTGAAAATGGTCCAGCCGTTAACTCTGTGCTGTATGTCCTCGATCGTCGGTACTGGATGACGGATGCGCTTGATAGCCTTATTGGCGTTTCTCATGTCGACACACATCCTGATCTCGGTCGGATTGCTCGGTTTTGGCGCTACGACCACGTTTGACACCCACGGTGTCGGACCATCGACTTTCTCGATTATGTCGAGTTCCTCGAGTTTGCGTATTTCGTCCTCGAGCTGTGAGCGAATTTTGAATGGTGGGGGAATCAGGGATTTTGCAACCGGTGGCACCTCCTTGTCCACATAGAGATGTACCTTTTCCCCTTTCAATTTTCCGACCCCTGCACTCAGCTCTGGATAGTCACTCACAAACGATTCTGCAACACTAACATCAATTTTGTTACTTTTATCAGACCAAGTTTCAAACAAGCATTGTAACTAAGTAGGCACCCATCTGAGCCAGGCATTACATATATCAACTCAGTGTATGATTTACCTTTACATGAGATAGTTGTTTTAAATTTACCCTTTGGCTGAATGCTTTTGGCTGAATATGGGTTGATTTTATCATGTTTTGCACTTTCTAGTTTGATTTTACCTTTTAGCTTAGCATTGAATGTATTTTCATCTATGACAGTACATGTAGCTGCGCTATCTGCAGTGAGTACAATGTTGCTGTTCTGAATGGTTACCTGAAACCTAGGTGTTGATTTTACCTTATCACCTGACAATGCAAAAAGGTAGTGGTTGTCGTCGTCGCTGTCGGACTCGTTGGTCACCTCATGGACTCGCTGATGCTTGCCGTGTCGGCGCTGCTTCTGTCGACGACCACTGTCGGCGCCCTTGCGACCACCGCTTGCGGATGGCTGCCTGTAACCGCCGCTGCTACTGGAACCAGATTGACCACCACGTTTGGATTTACACACTTTAGAGAAGTGGTGCAACTTGTGACAGTTTCCACATTCCTTTCCGTATGCCGGACAAGACTCTTTGCCCTGGATGTGTGGATAATCCCCGCCACAGTAGTAGCATTGCATCTTTTGTCTGTTTTTTACTTGATTGATTTTCTTATCCTCAGACTAAGGCTGTTGTAATACTTTCTCTATATCTGCATTTTGAGACTTGCACTGTTCGTTGCTACGCCCCTCTGCAAGGACGTCTTCCAGTGTCTTTAAAGATCCCTTTAGCCCTTTTTGCCTAAGTCTGGAATCTGTAGTTGTTGTGACAATGTGTCTCTTGATCTCAATCGCCATGTCCGGAAACTCGCATCTGCTGGCTTGCTGTCTCAGTCTGACCTGATACTGGTCGATGCTTTCGCCTCTCTTCTGCTTCAATCCCCTGAACACGCATACCTCGAAATCAGTGTTCACTTTGGGTTTGAAGTGCGCTGCTAGCTTTGCCTTAGCCTCGTCATACTTATCGCCAGTGTTTTCAAATGTGAGGAAGTCTTCAAAAGTTCTCGGACCAATCAGGTGCAAGAGCATCATGCGCTGTCTCTTGTCATCCTTGATATCCAGTGCCCCCATATAGTTTTCAAATCTTGAGATCCATCTCTCCCATGTGACACCACTAGCATCGCCATCACCATTTACCTCATCAAATGTGCTGATTGCTGGAATGTTATTTGATGCCATTTTTGAGGTTTGATTGAGTAGCTGGGAGTAGGAATTGTCACTGTCTATGATTTTGATTGGGACTGTATGCACAAATACACAACTTCCGGTCAAGTACTCTTTGTAGCAGTCTGTTGCTTGATTAGCACTTGAAATTAGGAAAAACAGGCACAAGAAAGTCAGCAAAATTGAGGGCCAAACTTGCCTTGGGAAGCCATGACCTTGGGAACCACGTGTCAGCATTTGTGAACTGGTCCAGTAAGTTTGCTGAATGTTTATGACAGTTTATACCAGTTTGCAGACGTGTCCACTTCTTCTGAGCGATGTCTGCAGTTTCCTTGATGCCTTAGTGTTGTCTTTCACTTGTTTGGGCGAGGTTTTGGCACTTCTGCATGCCCACAAAGTTCTTTTTTTTTTCACTCGTCGCCAATGTAATGGATAACACTAGATCGTGCGGTTGCTAATTCCTTTATTGATAGAAACACGCGATACACGAGATGCGGACGCACGAGTCACATTTGAACATTACAGTTATTTCTGTAAGGTCAACCTTGACACGTTTTTCCTGCTTGTAATGAAATTTTGTTTCTTTGGACTGTTGTTGGAAAGAAATCTAAAACCCAAATTCTTCCCTTTCGCTTTTATCTTTTACGTGTAAGATTTGACACTGGAACTCTGTTCTCTGATCTCCGTCTTGGATACGCTTGTGGCGTGATATTCAGCTTATAAAACCTACATACCAACCTATGTATATGTATTGCAGCGCTTGTTGTGGATCTTGCTGTTTCATTGACATGTACCGTGTAACCTTGGGTTATAATCATGGTTTGATCTTTATTTGTATGCCATATTTTAATTCAAAAGCTTTGCTATTTTTTAGGTTACGTGATGTATGATGCCCAATAGTGAGTCATATATATATATAGAAACCCGTCTCGTTCAGACCGATAGCCACAGTATGTGTCATTAATAAATTGTGCTGTCAATGAAGTCATATCAATAGTGGTATAATGCTTCTCTTACGCAGTGGTCACGAGGCTGAGTATCGTGTATCTTCTAGTTCGATGCGATAAGTATCTGTATGACTGTTCTTAATTCGTTACAACTTTATTATTTAGTATTGTCATTTATATTCGTATTTCATAATGTTCTTGTCTTGCAATTACGTACTGGTGTACTAAACTTTGTTATGCTACTCTGTTTTAGTTATGGATGGTTACCGGGTTTTTCGACCAATACTTCGAACACTTGGAGACGAACCTTCCATGTTGCATGCTAGGTTTTTGTGCCCTCATCCGTCCATCCTTTTTGGATGTGACTGCCTTAACTTACGTTGTGTTTCTGTGGGATTCAACATTTCTGCTTTTCATGTAAAATTATTACATATGGCTCATTTTGCATGTGCTTCCCCTAAATTATTTTTCATTTATCAAATAGTTGCTATCGATATTAAATTAAGGCTATGGGATATTTCCTATCATGTTGGCACCTCCTTGTTTTCCTAGTATTGTAATAATTACTATTATATAAGTCTATTCTGTAACTTTCTGTTTGAGATTGGTTTAATACTAATATCTCATACTTACCATGTGTATCAATTGTAACTTTCGTTCCATTTACTGATTGCAGTTCGATTAATGTGTCTTGTATCTAATTGTTATATAAGTGGTTGCGTTTTCTCTGATTATTGTAAATTATATTGCTTATAGTCATCTGATAATTATGCTTCCCTGCCTTTTACATTAACTGGATTTGCCGGAGCCTGTTATCTTTAAGTGATTAAGTGTGCGTCGTAATTGATTAAGAAGTAATGATATTAATATCTTTTCTTCTCCAATATACAATGTGTTTATATTATGTTGTTTAGTTTTTGCGATAACCATAAGCTAATAAAGCAAAGTATGATGAGCATGATCACTACGGTATTAATAATACGTCGGTTGGGATCATCTTCTTTTGTTGTTTGGTAAGACGACATGTGGGCGTTCCTTGAGCGTGTCGCTCCTGGTTCGCGATGTAATATCCTATTGTATTTATTATTATACCTTGTTTCTGGTTGATGTATTAGCTTACTCCAGTATCTTTTGACATTTTCCTTACGATAATCATCTGCAGTGTAATGCACGAGCGCGAAGTTTTTTTGTAATCCTGTTCACTAATCTATTATCCCTAGAAAGTTAAGTAGGTAAATATTTGTGGTGTTACGCCTGTCACTACATTTCAGACTGATAATCAGTGTTCACATGTGGCATGCTCTTTCAATTTGCACACCAGATTTCGGTTGTCAGTTGTAAAGTCCCCACCTTACGTCTATCTTGGGCTCGGGTATAAGCTTCCTCCCATACGGGAGTTCTGTTCGTTCTTTGTGCAAACATGAACCGATCACGTCTACCTTGCTTGCAAGCTGGATCTAAACTATTCCCTTAAGGATTTGTGAATTGTTGTAACGTTCTTCCTTAATTGATCCTTTAGTGTATCTTATTGTTGTATTTTATTGTAAATTTTTGTAAACTGTTGTGTAAATTTTTGTCTATGTGTGTAGTTCTTTATCTCGATGTACACTACGTACATAACACCTTGATCTTGTGAATTGTGTATTAGTTTTTGTAAGTCTGGTCTAGGTTTGGTATATTGCATTGGCGAATGGCAAATTGGCAAAATAAGTATTTTATAACATAGAAATATAGTTATTTCCTCTCGTCTGAAACACGAGGACGTGTTTAGTCGAAGAGGGACCGAGTGTAGGATATGGATTGTACATCCAGAGACTCTTGAGAATATATAGACAATCATGGATAATCGCGATCTCTGGCAGAACGTCATGTACAGAGATTGTGTGTTGCGTGCAGGTTGATGCATCGCCTTAACCACCATACTGAGAGATCACGTGTAGGCAGACGAGCCCATGCAAGCCACGCAGGCAAGACGAGTCCATTCGGTGTCACGTAAGGAAGCCACGCAGGCAAGCCCTACACATGACGCAGAGTGATCCTTTAAAAAGGCCCGCAACCGTTGGATCCTCGGAGAGCAGAACCTGGAGACCGAAGACGCAGAGCTACAGCGACCACTTGCCACGAAAGATCCACGACTCTCAGTATCGTAACTGCATAGACTTGGGTGTTTTGTACATTGTTAGGACTCTATAAGTATCATGCATTTGGGTAGTTCATATGCCTCGCTCATTGCCATGCCGGCCTAGCCAGACAAGGAAGATTCACAGCACCGAATAAAAGGTAACTATTGTGCAGTGTATATCCTGTGTCTGCAGTCCTTATTACCTAACACCTTCATATGGGTAGATAGGGTTGCTAGGTTCCGTTCCCCGCCTCACAGCCAGCGAGTACAGTACAGTACAGTACAGTACAGTACAGTACAGTACAGTACAGTACAGTACAGTACAGTACAGTACAGTACAGTAGGGTCAGAGTAGAGTATCGATCCCCCGTCCATGTCCCCCAACGACGGATACTCTCCATTCATGGGTAACAACAACAACTTTTCTGCTATCTGATACTTCTCATGAGAAGGAATTGTCAGGGCATAATTCACGTAAAGAGGCAAGAGTAATAATGCTACGTTGCGCACCAGTGTCCAATAAGGCATTAATAGAGCTAAATTTCGTTCTGGTCGTGATTCGACCATCATGGGAAAGAGGGAGAAAATTGATATCATTGTTTGAAACAGCAGGGACTGTCTTCGGTGTCAGTGTAGGGCGAACAGGCACTAGCTGAGTGTCCTGCGGACGAGGTGAACTTGAGGACATCTCTGCGAAATAACAGTGAACCTCGTTCAATATTTCTGGTTTGCTCTGATTTATTGCTATATTAAACGAATCACTACTCCTATCACGTGGCTCATGGGTCGGGACAGGAGTTAATAGTTTTCCTGCCGGTATGGTGACCTACTGTCCGGTCGGGGCATAGGACGACGCTGGTCATTCCAGGGAGGGCTTCCGAAGGTGTTCCTTCCGTCGCCACTTGGCCTGCAACCATGGCGCGCCTTGCAATCTCTCATCCAATGGCCAGGATTTTTAAAGTAAAAACAAAAAGATTCACCACCGTCTTGCTGACCTTTAAGGTTAAGAACCTCTTTTGATACATCAGCAACCTCTTCACGAATAGCTGCAAGAGTGGAACTTTGCTGGGACAAGAATTGTGACGTCGCGTCAGGCAAATCTAAGCCGTTCAAAATCACGGACGAGTCACTGGACATCGTGCAAACCGTCTCAGCGAGCTTAATCTGCTGGATAGTGTCCTCAAGCAGCTTGGGGGATTTCCCTACTACAAAAGCCTTTACTTTGGGAAGAAGACCCCGGACCAAGATCTTTTTAGTTTCCATATCATCCTTTTGTAACCTCTGACACTGGCTTAAAACATCATTAATATAGGTCTCAGCGGATTCTGCCTTTTTCTGAGTTCTAGCGTCTAATGATTGCTCCAGAATCCAAGCATTTGTCTCACTACCGAAAAATTTTAGGAAAGCTGCATGGAACGTATCCCATGAACTGGTGACATCTGCCGGCAACAAGGTATACCAAACGTCTGCCGCACCATGTAACAACATACGACAAGCGGGAACTTTCAAGTCTTCAGATGTATGTGAAAGCTGCGTGTATGTGAGAAATTTGTTCATGAAACGAAGGGGATCATCTGTGGATCTGCCAAAAAATGGGGGTGGTAAAAGTGACTTAGAACCCTGTCTCTGGTGGTGAATTCTATTATCTCTAGACTGTGCCTGAGGCATATCTACAATGTTGGTCTTAGTACCTCCCAAATCAATTTTACGCAGGTGACCCAGCACTTGTTGGAGCATATCTTGTACATTTTCAGGTTCGGCCATCTCGATTTCTGGAGATACGGCACAATAAGAGCCCGACTGATCAGGGTCAATACGGGGATCAGACACCTCAGAGAAGGTGAAAGACTCCTGGTCACTATCCGCGAGGTGGAAAGGACCAAATCGGACGTCAGAACACGAACCAGACGAGTTAAAAGCCTCTGGCCGTAACGTGTGGGGCTCAGATGAGTTTGTGCTACCTGCACTTGTAGACATATGAGACAACGGGGCGTGATCACCACTCGTAGGAGGGGAAGTGGCGGCACACGATGAAACAGTAAGATCCGATAATGGAGAACTAGAGGGAGGCACAACTCGTACAGAATCACTCACTTGGTCATTATGCTGATCAGGCAAAGTGGGAAAAAATAAATCTGACTCACCTTGTAATGAAGAATCGTCGTCTGCTACCGGTGAGTCGTGCGCCACTTGTAGCTTGGTGGAAAGCTTTTTCGAAGATCTGAGCCACATAGACTTAAAATCAAGTAGCAGGGTGGCTAACAGGAACTCCATACAGTATCAGCAACGCTCAAAGCCATGGATCGATTCGGATATTCTCCACCAATTGTTACCCATGGTTTGTGAGTAACAATTGGTGTACCTATATGAGGTGTGAGGTAATAAGGACTGCAGACACAGAATATACATTGCACAATATCTACCTTTATTCGGTGCTGTATATCCTTGTCTGGCTAGGCCGGCATGGCAATGAGCGAGGCATATGAAATACCCAAATGCATGATACTAATAGAGTCCTGAGAATACATAAAACACCCAAGTCTATGTGGTCACGAGGCTGAGTGTCGTGGATCTTCTAGGCAAGTGGACGCTGGAACTCTGCTTCTCCCTCTCGTCTAACAGTTGCGGGGCCTTTTAAAGGATCGTTGATCATGTGTGTGGGGTCTGCCTGCGTGGCATCTTCTCCTGCTACGGGGTTGTGCACGTCTTGCCTGCGTCGCGTGGGGGAATCACGTCATCTCTATGTCCGGTGAGTCATCTCTATGTCCGGTGAGTGAGGCAATGCGTCAGCCTGCACTTGTTGACTTCACGCGGCACACAATAACTATGTATGGTATTCTGCCAGAGATCGTGATTGTCCATGATTGTCTATATATATTCCTGAGAGTCTATAGGTAGGTAATCTATATCCTACAATTGCGTATTATGTTTTATGTACATGTGCTGAGAATGATATAGAAAACAACATGTCCTTTGTTTAAATCTGATTATGGCTAGTGAAGTAGAAATTAACTCATTTAATGTCAATGGTCTGGCTGGGAAAGTTAAACGATGTTGTTTTTGGTAGATTAAAGAAAATGAATTCTATAGTTCTTTTGCAAGAAACACATTGGAGTAAAGAAAATGAACAAGCATGGTCATCAGAATGGGGTGATGAAATCATATTTTGCCATGGTCAAACCAATAGTAAAGGGTAGCAATCTTACTTCCTGGAAAAATTGCATACAATATTAATGAAGTTGTTTGAGACAATGACGGTAGATTTTTATTGATCGATATTGATGTTGACAACAATAATTATGTACTTGTCAATGTGTATGCTCCTACTCGGGATCATAAAAGAGAGCATGACAATCTGCCCGGTCACAGATTTACACGGAAATGGGTTAACCCTTTAGTCATGGGCCTCAGCTCATATGGGAAATTGAATCATGAGATCAATCTCGGCATGGCAGGGGATCGAACCCACAACCTTTGGATCACCACAGAGGAACTGACGCTAATAAGCTGGCGCTCTAACCAACTGCACCACTGCCCCTCATTCGGTAAGAAATGGCCTTACTAACAAATTCCAATCAGCCTACAAGGAATATCACAGCACTGAACTGCTCTAACCAGAGTGCAAAATGATATCCTACATGACCTCGATCAAAAGAGATCTGATACTTTTATTGCTTGACCTCACTGCAGCATTTGATACCATGTAAGTGGTCATGCTCTTGCATGGATCAGGTCATACCTTTGTGACAGAAAACAGTGTATCAAAGTGGGACATCACAGGTCCTCTCTCAGACCTATAAAATATGGGGTCCCTCAAGGATCAGGCCTTGGTCCCATTTTGTTCACCATTTACATGTCACCACTGGCTGATATCCTGGCAAAATATGGTCTAGAATATCATATTTATGCCGACGATACTTATATACATACCTATTGACCACACTTCTAGTCAACAAACATGCCTGAGTATGTGCAAACTGGAAGCATGTGTTGGTGAGGTTAGATCATTTCTAATATCTAACTAGATGAAATTAAATGATGGTAAGACTGAGATACCTAACTGTCTGTCCTTAAGACCCGCTTGAAGACTGTGGGTGACAGGGCTTTCTCATCCATCAGCCCAAGACTCTGGAAGACTGAAAACGCACCTTTTCTTGACACAGCACTTTGAACAGGCATGTCTGGTATCAACGTTATAAAATAGTTTATTATTATTATTATTATTATTATTATTATAATTATTATTATTATTATTATTATTATTATTATTATTATTATTATTATTATTATTATTATTATTATCATTATTATAATTATTATTATTATTGTTATTGTTATAATTATTATTATTATTATTATTACAAGTGAACCGACAATAATATGATATGCAGAGGTGCAAGTTAATATAAAGCATAGTATTGTCAACAATTGGAGTAAATGGAGAAAGAAGTCTTGATGTTGCAAGGTAAACACAGTTGTGTGAGGCTACGACATGCACATTTCTTTCCACTGAACATCATATTTACAAATGACCACAGTTTTGTCAATAGTTGGAGTAGAAAAATAATTTAACCTGGCGGGAAGTCGTCTTGACGTTGCAATCAAGATGAAAAAAAGTTGTGTGAGGCTACGAGATGCACATCTTTTTCCACTGAATATCGTATATACAAATGACCACAGTTTCATAAATAATTGGAGTAGAAAGATGATTTAACCTGCTCTAGAACTGTAATGACGATGCCAGCAAGGTAAACACAGTTGTGTGAGGCTACGAGATGCACATTTCATTCAACCGAATATTATATATACAAAAGACCATACCTTCGTCAATAATTGGAGTAGAAAGGTGGTTTTAGTGCTCTAAAACTGTGTTGACATTGCAAGCAAGATAAGCATAGTGATGTCATACAGAAATGTGTCATAATGACGTCAGACAGGAAAGTGTTGTCATAGTGACGTCAAACATGGAAGTGTCAACATAGTGACGTCATGGGGCACCACCAGTTCTTTTTCTCCCATGTCGCACTAGTGGCGACCTCTCTTGAGAATAAAATTTGTATTTGTATATTTGTATTTGTATTTGTAACATCATAAATTATGTTAATATGAGTACTGCTGTTACTATTTTAATGTATAACAAGTGCCTTCGGCTGGGAAGTGATGCTGTCCCTCACTGTTGTAGCTATCCCTCACCTGTGCAGCTGTCTCTCAATTGTGCACCTATCTCTCACCTATGCAGCCATCCGGCCCTCACCTATACAGCTATCTCTCACATGTGCAGCTGTCTCTCACTTGCGCAACTACCACGTGTGCAGCTGTCATTCAGTTGTGCAGTTGTCTCTCACTGTTGTAACTATCTCTCACCATTTGCAGCTATCTCTCACCATGTGCAGCTATCTCTCCCCATGTGCAGCTATCCCTCACCATGTGCAGCTATCTCTCACATGTGCAACTGTCTCTCACTTGTGCAACTACCACGTGTGCAGCTGTCATTCAGTTGTGCAGTTGTCTCTCACTGTTGTAACTATCTCTCCCCATGTGCAGCTATCCCTCACCATGTGCAGCTATCTCTCACATGTGTAACTGTCTCTCACTTGTGCAACTACCACGTGTGCAGCTGTCATTCAGTTGTGCAGTTGTCTCTCACTGTTGTAACTTTCTCTCCCCATGTGCAGCTATCTCTCCCCATGTGCAGCTATCTCTCAAACTGTGCAGCTATCTCTCCCCATGTGCAGCTATCTCTCCCCATGTGAAGCTATCTCTCCCATGTGCAGCTATCTCTCCCCATATGCAGCTATCTCTCCCCATGTGCAGCTATCTCTCACCATGTGCAGCTGTCTCTCCCCATGTGCAGCTATCTCTCCCCATGTGCAGCTATCTCTTACCATGTGCAGCTATCTCTCAAACTGAGCAGCTATCTCTCATCATGTGCAGCTATCTCTCCCCATGTGCAGCTATCTCTCCCCATGTGCAGCTATCTCTCACCATGTGCAGCTATCTCTCCCCATGTGCAGCTATCTCTCACCATGTGCAGCTATCTCTCCCCATATGCAGCTGTCTCACCATGTGCAGCTGTCTCTCCCACAGCTTTCTCTTATTTATACAGCTATCTCTTATTTATGCAGCTATCTCTTATTTATGCAGTTATCTCTTATTTATGCAGCTATGTCTTATTTATGCAGCTATCTCTTATTTGTGCAGCTATTTTTCATGTCTCAATACAGCTATCTCTCAGTTATGCAGCTATCTCTTATTTATGCAGCTATCTCTTATTTATACAGCTATCTCTTATTTATACAGCTATATCTCATTTATGCAGCTATCTCTTATTTATGCAGCTATCTCTTGCTGTTGTAGCAGTCTATCACTTGCTATCTCTCACTTGTGCAGCTAACTCCCAATTGCATGATCGTGGTGGCTAAAAATATCTGCATTTCACCCATATAGGCCCCTTTGTACAAAACCTAGCAGGGCCTCAATAAGTAGGTCAATAAATAGGTCAATTTATCGATGGTTGAAAACAAAGCTCTAATACAGAAATATAGGCATATTGGAGGTAATTTTCATTTCTAATGCAATTCTGACAAAAAATAAATGATAACTATGCCATTCATAATATGTTAAAAGCGCAACCCTTCACATAAACTTGCAAAACAAAAGTGAAGTGGAGAATAGTTTAGTGTCATTTCCACCAGAGGGCAGGCAACGTGGTGACGGAACAGCGAGATGACACACTCTTATCAGTGACGACTTTAGTTGCGGCCAATACCTCACACAGCAACTTTTTTTTTTTTTTTTCAAATCTCGTCACCCTTCCTCTCTGATCACGTTCATGCTTTTTTTATATATGTATGTAATTATTTCCACTCAAATAGTAATTGAGCGGTAAATCTTTAGATTTCATACCTCTGAGAAACATCTGACATTTTTTTCTGCAGTTTGATGTTAAGTTTAGCTATAATCTAAGATCTTTGAACCCCCAGGGTAATTAACCTACTCCCTTGACCTAGAACTGGGTCAGCAGGCTGCCTACGTCATTGCGCCCCGCATGCATCTCCTGCACACATATTCCTCCTATGTATGTACACCTTCCCATCCCACAATCCCTACTTTAATTGAAGAAAATAAACAAACATGACTTAACTGGGTATAGTATCTGAAATATGGCCTGCTCTACTCCCATCAGTTTCAAGACACTTATAAGCTAGCCCTAAACATTATGGCCGCGATAAAAGTAGACTGGTGCCTCCCTCTGTGTATCCACACGATGTTCTTGACACTCGGCGGGGGACCAGTCTACGATAAAAGTCGCCACTGATAAGAGTGTGTGATCTCGCTGTTCCGTCACCACGTTGCCTGCCCTCTGGTGGAAGTGACGCTAAACTAATCTCCACTTCACTTTTGTTTTGCAAGTTTATGTGAAGGGTTGTGCTTTTATAATATTATGAATGGCACAATTATCACTTATTTGTTGTCATAATTACATTAGAAATGAAAATTACCTCCAATATGCCTATATTTCTGTATTAGAGCTTTGTTTTCAACCTAATTATTGACCTAATTATTGACCTAATTATTGAGGCCCTGCTAGGTTTTGTACAAAGGGGTCTATATGGGTGAAATGCAGATATTTTTAGCCACCATGATTGATAGCTGCACAAGTGAGAGATAGCAAGTGATAGACTGCTACAACAGCAAGAGATAGCTGCATAAATAAGAGATAGCTGCATAAATAAGAGATAGCTGCATAAATAAGAGATAGCTGCATAAATAAGAGATAACTGCATAAATAAGAGATAGCTGCATAAATAAGAGATAGCTGTGGGAGAGACAGCTGCACATGGTGAGAGATAGCTGCACATGGTGAGAGATAGCTGCACATGGGGAGAGATAGCTGCACATGGGGAGAGATAGCTGCACATGGGGAGAGATAGCTGCACATGGGGAGAGATAGCTGTACATGGGGAGAGATAGTTACAACAGTGAGACAACTGCACAACTGAATGACAGCTGCACACGTGGTAGTTGCACAAGTGAGAGACAGCTGCACATGGTGAGAGATAGCTGCACATGGTGAGAGATAGCTGCACACGGTGAGAGATAGCTGCACATGGGGAGAGATAGCTGCACATGGTGAGAGATAGCTGCACATGGTAAGAGATAGCTGCACATGGTGAGAGATAGCTGCACATGGGAGAGACAGCTGCACATGATGAGAGATAGCTGCACATGGGGAGAGATAGCTGCACATGGTGATAGATAGCTGCACATGGGGAGAGATAGCTGCACATGATGAGATATAGCTGCGCAGTTTGAGAGATAGCTGCACATGGGGAGAGATAGCTGCACATGGGGAGAGATAGCTGCACATGGGGAGAGACAGCTGCACATGATGAGAGATAGCTGCACATGGGGAGAGATAGCTGCACATGGTGAGAGATAGCTGCACGTGGGGAGAGATAGCTGCACATGGGGAGAGATAGCTGCACATGGGGATAGATAGCTGCACATGGGGAGAGATAGCTGCACATGGTGAGAGATAGCTGCACATGGTGAGAGATAGCTGCACATGGGGAGAGATAGCTGCACATGATGAGATATAGCTGCGCAGTTTGAGAGATAGCTGCACATGGGGAGAGATAGCTGCACATGGGGAGAGATAGCTGCACATGGGGAGAGACAGCTGCACATGATGAGAGATAGCTGCACATGGGGAGAGATAGCTGCACATGGTGAGAGATAGCTGCACGTGGGGAGAGATAGCTGCACATGGGGAGAGATAGCTGCACATGGTGAGAGATAGCTGCACATGGTGAGAGATAACTGCACAACTGAATGACAGCTGCACACGTGGTTGTTGCACAAGTGAGAGACAGCTGCACATGTGAGAGATAGCTGTATAGGTGAGGGATGGCTGCATAGGTGAGAGATAGCTGCACAATTGAGAGACAGCTGCACAGGTGAGGGATAGCTACAACAGTGAGGGACAGCATCACTTCCCAGCCGAAGGCACTTGTTTTTTTTATAAATTATCGATTTGTTTGATTGTGGTAATTTGAACTAAACAATTAATACAAAAAGTAATGATTTATGTCAGGTGAAATATATTTCTTCCTTTCGCATGTCACAACTTCTTTGATTGACAACTGAAATTGACAGACAGCACCAAAACAAAAACACGTGGTGTGCTGTACGCTGTAGGCATAACAACGTGACGTCAGACGATTTCCGGTATAGGCAGGAAGTGATCGAGTTGACAGCTCTGCTCGACAGATGACAACTGTCAATTTTAATGCAAGTTCTTCATATATTTGGAATTAATTGGCGTATCTTATGATGTAAAATAGCATTGCAAAAGGTAAGCACTTAACAATGTAATTGCCGTTTGGCTGTTGTGTTTGTAAAGAGTGCAAATACTGAGTAGACACAAGGAAGTGATCACAGCCACTGGTACAGTGGAAGGAGTACTCCATGGGAAGGTTGCACTGATCAACGTTTAACTCACACTCACAGTCCCTTGCTGTGGTGCATTGCTGACTTGTCATATCTATATATGTATCTTGTGGCGATTGTGTTATCCCCATTGCCATTGTCATTGTTAACATATTATGACAACTTCACCCTAGACATTTAAGACTGAGATAGTTCTGTTATCAGACATTTCTTCTTGCAAGATCAGGTGTAAGGAGTTTGTATTTTTTGCTGGCATTTGTTTTGGCTTCCGGGCAAGATATTTGAGGTTTTAACAAATTAGGTTGTAATCAATGGAATATACATGTATTGTCACCCTGTTTGGCAGCCATCTTGAGACAATTCTGTCATTGAGGGTGTTTAATGTTTTTGCATTTAGTTTTGAAAGGGTGAAAAGCGAATTATAGTCTGTGACTGTGCATTTAGGCTTATAGTTATATAGTAAGTATCTGAAATCCACAGGCTTGGCTTGCGAGATGTCGAACTTATTGCATAACTTTACTTTCCATTTTCTTTGGTTTCTCATCATATTAATTTGCAGATCATGAATCAGTTAAACTTTTTATAATCAACATTCGTTAGCATTCAGCAGAAGGAATATTGGTGAAGCCTGCTGTGACCATTTGCTTGGCTGTCTTTGGAGTTTCCAGTTGTAACTTAGATATTACGAATGACAGCCATTGTGTTTCAAGTCCACTATGACATTGTTTGACTGAGCTTCATGAAATCTGACAACTTTAACAAGAATGTCTTTTAAAAAAAAAAAAAAATTTTTTATACAGCTTCCTTTTGAAAATGATATTTATATTTAAATGTTTACACAATGGCCCTCGTCGTCTCCGTTCACTTAGTATACAGTCTGTGCCAACAAAGCCTTTCTTATAACATAAGTTTCCTACAGTTCTAAGAGCTGAAAACAAAAAAGTCTCATTTGAGATGGTAACAATGACATTGGATGAAGGATTAAGATTTTTGTGTGCAGTGCCGCTTTCTTAAAGATATTAGTCTTGACCGTGTCACATTGACTTTGTCTGACTGAACTCAGCAACTATGAATGCTAGCCACTGAATTTATGGCATGCATAATCACTTACCAGGAAAGTTTTGAATCATCAAATCTTTTTTTCATGATTTTTTCTTGGTGTGATTGAGCTGTCGCATCATAGTAATGAATATTTGGTATACAAAGCATTGATTTGGTGTGGAAGGTTTTCTTATTTGACCTTTGGTGCTGAGGGCACTTCAGAAAACATGTTTCAATATTTGTAACATGTGAAAGTTGTTTGTTTTATTTCATGGCAACTGAATATTTTTTTATAACCAGTGGAGTGTATGGAATGAGCAGGCCTTGACATTAAAGTTTGATGCCAATGGCCCACCAAAACAAAGACTTAAAATTTTCAAATGCTTGAGATTATGTTAGTTGCCCTGAGGTTTAATATTGTAAAAGACATATAAAATTGTTGTGGAAATTATTTTTGACACACATTGTCGATCAAGTTCACTTGGCAAAACCATTTTGATGTAGTTTATTCTTCATGTTATCAGATCCCTAACTCTTTGCACTAACATTTTTGGAGATTTAAAATGGCCACAAAATTTGATTGGTAGCTTGATGTGAACAATACTGTTTGAGTGATACTGGCTACTAGCCCACCGGTCCAGTGAAATTAGTGAAGCACTTGCCCTGAGACCCCAAAAGAGCTCCAGGCCACCAGGCCAGTGCTAATGTCAAGGTCTGATGAGACATAAAAGTGTTGTGTTTGGGTGCTTGGGAGAGAGACCATGGTTTCCAGATTATCACACATGAACCACACTTCTGTGCCTCATTCAAATTCCTTGTCCTTCAAACTCAATTACTGTTTCAGTCCACAGTGTTCTCTGCTCACCCAGCCATGGCAAAAATTGGTGCTGGCATTATACAATTCTAAAAGGCAGTATGCAAAATTTGATAAAAACTATTCTGCCCTTACTTTAATATATATATATATATATATATATATATATATATATATATATATATATATATATATATATATATATATATATATATATATATATATATATATATATATATATATATATATATATATATATATATATATATATATTAAATTTAAATATATTTAAATTGAATATTCTATAAATTTAACTTAAATAAATATTTTTATAAAGCGAACTGTGAGTAAAGAGGAGAATGGTCAAATCCCATCTTTAAATCTTAGGACAGGTTTAATATAAGTTAGCGTGACTATTTGTCCTCTAGCTATTTTTACTGCTCCTACTGGCAAATTCATCACATAATCAGCTGCTACTGGATATTTTGCAGCTTGCCAATACACTGTAAGCTGCCATGCCACAGCTAGGAAACCTTTTGACCTACTTTTGAATCATCAGTGCCAAATAGCCCCAAACTGAGCAAGTACATCTCATTCCTGATCAGAAGGTACAGGTTAAGTAAGATGTGCTGCTAAAGCATTATTTAATGGAAATGTTTACCACTATAAAAAAAAGTACAAGAATCATGAATGGATGAAAAATATATTTGCCTTTCATGTCTTTCTACCATTTTTATTGATGCACTTCATTAAGTGTCATAAAAGATTATGGGACAAGATCCTAATATTGACCCATTTATGAAGGCATATTCCTAGCCTGGCATCATTTAGAGTTGGAGTTCAGCCTTATGTTTGAAATATATGCCCATGCCTGAAAGGTTAACCCGTTGTCCTTGTCAAGGACCTGTGACATTAGAATTTAGTAAGACAGCATTAGGTTGGTCTTGTCATGAAATGTCTGATATAATGTTGATGAAATTGTGATAAAAAAACCCAAACAAACAAAACGTTAAGGTTCATTGTAAATTTCTGTGGCAGGGAACCCACAGCATGAAAGCTTTGTATTTACAGTACATACAATAAGACAGTCATTCTCAACCATAACAACATTAAAAGATATATACCTTTAGCTACAGTGAAATATATCAACCTTGTTTACTGCTGTCTGTGAGGGTATATTGGATGTATATGTTCTGTAAAGGTATCTTGGATGTCTACTTTCTGTGAAGGTATATTGGATATCTGCTTTCTGTAAGGGTCTGTTTTCTGTGAGGATATATATATTGTATGTCTGTTTTCTGTGAAGGTATAGTGGATGTTTGCTTTCTGTGAAGGTATATTGGATGTTTGCTTTCTGTGAAGGTATATTGGATGTTTGCTTTCTGTGAAGGTATATTGGATGTTTGCTTTCTGTGAAGGTATATTGGATGTCTGCTTTCTGTGAGGGTATATTGGATATCTGCTTTCTGTGAGGGTATATTGTATGTCTGTTTTCTGTGAAGGTTCATGGGAGATCTTTTAATTCACATCTAAAGATAAAAACAAGCTTCCACTGAATATTCTGGGGAAATAGGCTGGGGCTGCTGAAAATGTTGCATGAGCCAACAAAAGGTTCAGCAAATTTTTGAAATTATTCATGCTATTTATTAAAGTTGAGCTTTTACATGCCTTTTCATATTTTTGTATTGTATCTGTTTAAATAAAACTGAAAAAGTTATATATATATATATATATAATGTATATATATAGCCACTATGCTTTCTTCTTGTGATGTGTCGCTGAACCAGCTGTCAGCTCTAAATAACCAATCAATACATCCTAACACAGAGAAATAGATTAAAAGGGATTACGTGATGTGTTGGTGATGGCACAGTCAATATAATGAGAGAGCCATTGACCAGATTGAGGGGCTTAGGAGCTTTATTACCAGGAGGATAACTCTCAGGTACTTCGTGCAATAATCTCCATTGCAATGTTTCCTTCATATATGTGTCTTTGTGCAACATAGGGGTGGCTGAAGGTGGGTCATTTTTTACAACTATAAAACTAAAACATTGAGGTTGAATTTTATAGACAACAAAAGTGAAAATTTATAAAGGGTGCTCTGCAGTGATTGTCATATTTCATCATTTCAGTTTTGAAATCATGCAAATGACCGGATTTACTTATAAAGATGTTACTGAGAGGGAGATGGCAATCCCTCATGCAGTAATTGTCATATTTCATCATTTCAGGTTTGAGATCATGCAAATGACTGGATTTACTTGTGAAGATGTTACTGAGAGGGAGATGGCAATCCTTCATGCAGTAATTACCATATTTCATCATTCCAGGTTTGAGATCATGCAAATGACCGGATTTACTTGTGAAGATGTTAGCAAGGGGAAGATGGCAATCCCTCATGCAGTAAATGCAATATTTTAATTTTCCGTAAGTACTACTTGTGATACATTATTATTAGCAAAAAGTTGAAATCATGCAAATGACTGGATTTACTTTTGAAGATGTTACTGAGAGGAAGTCTCAGTGGCTATTATATAACTGTGTTACTGATTGATGGAAATGTTCTGCAGCCTCATTTCCAAATTAGGACAAGACTTACATCTTGCCTTGAATTTGTGCATTGATTTTGAGTGTCTGTTAGGTCATATCCACAATTTTTACATTCATGAGATTGTAAGAATTAATTTTTACTCAAACTATAATGTTGGGTTCATGATGATGGACACTGAACCTACAAAGACTACTGATAATAAGATAAAAGTTGGCTTGGATAAAATTCAGCTTGTTCTGATGATCAGCAACATCAGAATATAGATTAGATAATAATTTTGCTGCACAGGCTGTATTGTTGCAGTTATTTTCATGAATCACATGCTGATAGCATTCTGGGCCAAATACGTTATAGGCTACAAGACAGACGGGCGAGTAAGTGGAGATTTAAACTAACCCAAATCAAAATGTACAAGCCCGAACAAGTACAGTACTTGGTTAGGACAATTCATATATGGTAAGATTAATCAAATGACAAAAGAGCATTTCTTCCAATACTTGAAAATTCATGATTAGCTACTAGACAGTAGAGCTAGCATCAGGGGAGTGTACTTACCCAACAGTGTTTCTACTAGTCTGGGACTATGGGATAATGCTAAAATCCCAGACTGTGACCACTGTGTTGTTATTTATCCGTGTTATGAGCAAATCACCATAGCATGGCATTTAGTGGCATTTATCTCCAGAAGCATTGATCCAGGTTGGCACTCCCAGGCTTGTCTGCCTGATAAGCTAGAAAAACAATTCAACCACATGCCTATACATTGGAGAGAGTGATATGTCAGGAGATTAGGGACCTGTATATTGGGGAGAGTGATATGTCAGGAGATTAGGGACCTATATACTGGGGAGAGTGATATGTCAGGAGATTAGGGACCTGTATATTGGGGAGAGTGATATGTCAGGAGATTAGGGACCTGTATATTGGGGAGAGTGATATGTCAGGAGATTAGGGACCTGTATATTGGGGAGAGTGATATATCAGGAGATTAGGGACCTATATATTGGGGAGATTGATATGTCAGAAGATTAGGGGCCTATATATTGGGGAGAGTAGATTAGGGACCTATATATTGGGGAGAGTGATATGTCAGGAGATTAGGGACCTATACATTGGGGAGATTGATATGTCAGAAGATTAGGGACCTATATATTGGGGAGAGTGATATGTCAGGAGTTTAGGGACCTGTATATTGGGGAGATTGATATGTCAGAAGATTAGGGGCTTATATATTGGGGAGAGTAGATTAGGGACCTGTATATTTGGGAGATTGATATGTCAGGAGATTAGGGGCCTATATATTGGGGAGAGTAGAATAGGGACCTATATATTGGGGAGAGTGATATGTCAGGAGATTAGGGACCTATACATTGGGGAGATTGATATGTCAGAAGATTAGGGACCTGTATATTGGAGAGAGTGATATGTCAGGAGATTAGGGACCTATACATTGGGGAGAGTGATATGTCAGAAGATTAGGGACCTGTATATTGGGGAGAGTGATATGTCAGGAGATTAGGGACCTGTATATTGGGGAGAGTGATATGTCAGAAGATTAGGGACCTGTATATTGGGGAGAGTAGATTAGGGACCTATATATTGGGGAGAGTGATATGTCAGGAGATTAGGGACCTATACATTGGGGAGATTGATATGTCAGAAGATTAGGGACCTGTATATTGGGGAGAGTGATATGTCAGGAGATTAGGGACCTATACATTGGGGAGAGTGATATGTCAGAAGATTAGGGACCTGTATATTAGGGAGAGTGATATGTCAGGAGATTAGGGACCTATATATTGGGGAGATTGATATGTCAGGAGATTAGGGACCTATATATTGGGGAGAGTGATATATCAGGAGATTAGGGACCTGTATATTGGGGAGAGTGATATGTCAGGAGTTTAGGGACCTATACATTGGGGAGAGTGATATGTCAGAAGATTACGGACCTATACATTGGGGAGAGTGATATGTCAGGAGTTTAGGGACCTATATATTGGGGAGATTGATATGTCAGAAGATTATACAAAAACAGATGAGAAGATGATAAAAACAATCATTTTATTAGTTCATGTTGAGTACATCCAGGAAATGGTTTATTGAATTTCCTTTGAAAAAATGCTATATTAGTAAAATGATTGCCCAGTAAAGTCTGACGTCTGGAAATTATTTTTGGTTTTGTAATGTCTTCTCATAACTTTTTAAATCAGCTGAATCTAAATAGAGCGATGATCATTTTACCATTGCTCATAAATGATATATTCTGATGTAAGATAAAATTACAGTTTAATTTCAGACAATTTGTACAATGGCTGTGATCATAGCACTGTTACCAACCGTGGAACTAGATTATATCTCGTTGTCAAGGAAACCCTCCCTCTTATCTGGTTTAACTATATCAGTGAATGGTGATCAATTCTGTGTTGATTGAATGTTAAGGTTTTTCCAGTTTCAACAAACACTGGATGTTCCACTTTCTGGCTGGTTTCTGTATTATGCATGATTAATTTTGTGGCCAAAATTAAAGGGCAACGTCACTTCCATACACGCTGGCAGAATATATTGTGACACAAATTCATCCATGTATCATGATATTTTCATGGTTAGTAGAATACAATCCATTTTGAATTGCCTCATTTATCTTATCTGAATACACGAGTCAACTTCAATATTTATTTTTAGCATTTGTCTAAATTGATTGATTATTCATTTTATATTCTAGGTGCTGTTTTTGTAATTGTAAAATTGTATGTATGTAATATAAGATTACATACATTATGTATATATATTTTTGGCATTTTTCAAATTTTATTGATTGTTTTGAAAAAAATCAGAACATTTTGGCTGCTGTTTCTGCAACAATATGGTTGTATGCCATGTAAAATTACATCATGGATACATATTTTTAGCATTTTTTTTCTTCAAATTTTATTGATTGTTTGTTTGAAAATAACTCAATACATTTTGGCTGCTGTTTCTACAATAGTACAGTTATGTTGAATGTAAGATTACATCATGGATATATATATATATCTTGAGCATTTTTCTTATTTTATTGATTGTTTTTTTTTTAATGAATCAGTACATTAGTACATTGGGTGTAGTTTCTGCAACAGTACAGTTGTGTGGAATGTAAGATTACATCATGTATATATATATCTTAAGCATTTTTCTTATTTTATTGATTTTATTTTGAAAAATAAATCAGTACATTGTGGGTGTAGTTTCTGCAGCAGTACAGTTGAGTGCCATACCAGATTGCACCATAGAGATCCACTCTGCTGTTGACAGCATGGCAGCACTGAGATAACAGAGGTAGCCAGGACACGCATCTTCAAGCATGAGTGCACATACTCCCTCTGTGTCTGTGTCATACATGCCTGTTGCAGGATGTAACGTCAACAAAACCTAGTGTACACACTTTCTATTGCTTATATCATGAATGGCTATTGATTGATTGGTATTCTGTTGAATTTATTATTGATTTTGAATAAGTATTGTATTCAATGGTGAGCCATATTGTCAAACTCATTTAAGGATATGATATTTGTGAGTGACAAGTGAATGACCAACAATGTTTGAAATGAAGGGACATCATCGTTATTGTGAAGAATGTGTATGCTGATTATAGTGGTACAAAGAAGTAGGTATTGTTATGATACATCATATTTTCTTTGAGATTTGACCTTTTTGCATTGAACTTGGACTGGGGTTTCATTATCAAAAGGAAAGGAGATCATACTATTGAGAATCATAAAATAATGATTTAATTTATGTAAGACCACAAAATCATGTTTGTGTGCACAAAAGATAATTTTTAAAATAGTGATTTTAGCTCCCACGGCCTGAGTGGATTGGGTGCTATTGAATCAGGCTGTGTCCATCCATCTGTCACCAAGAACATTATCACCTATTTATTAATTACAGGCTAATGATTTTTACAGCCCCCCCCCCCCCCCCCCCAACATTAAAAAAAAATTGTTTTACTAGTACTTTGGGGCTGCAAAGGAGGAAGGGGCCTGATAATGACTAGGAGGCTGTAGCAGGGGGCTGAACCAGACTTTCAGCCCCCACCTTCAGAAAATCCTGGCTACACCACTGCCAGTGCACACTGTTCACCAGAATATTTCGCCACTTTTGATTGAGTTAAGTGGTGATTATATGCTAGGAACTTTGAACAAATAAGGTACAAACCTACTGGATTGTACAGGACCCTTTGATGTAACAACATAAATAAGGCAACCTATAATACTGCAAGGAGGATAATTGGAAACTGAGAGGATCATCAGCATAAAAGCTTGCGTCTTTCCGACAGTTTATAAGTTGTTTTGTTTATGGCTGTAACCTGTCAGGGACATTGCTGAGCTGAGATGAATCTAGTTCCAGGATATTACCTTGAAAATTTGACATGAAGTGGTCATTACATCAGTCTAATGGTCACCATTTTCTTTGAATTAAAAAAAAGTGTGTTATGTATGGAAATTATTTTTATAGTTTTGTAATGTTATTGAGAAGTACAATGAAAAAGATATTAACTGGTTAAATAATATCAGCTGTGTTAAAATGGAGCCATGATTACTATATCAATGCTAGTAAATGATATATACTAAAGTAAGATAAAAGTACTGTTTTCTGCGATAGCTTTGAGTCATAGCACTGTTACCAAGCAGATTATATCTCATTGTCAAGGAAACCTTCCCTTCTAATTGGTTTAACTATATCATTGAATGGTTATCAGATTGTTGTTAATTGAATGTATTTCCAATTCCTAGAAGCACTGGCAGTTCCACTTTTTGGATACCTGCTGTATTATGCACAATGCTGGCATCTCCCCAACAATTGTTTTGTCTTTGACTGTAACATCGACAAGGAATTTGCTAAGCTGCGATGGAACAAATTGGTTCCAAGAATTTACCTAAAAAATTTACAAGAAATGTGCAACAAAAAATATTAGACTGGCAGAAAGTGATCAGATATTGATAAGGTTGCCAGGCAACTGCTGCCTGCTGGCCCCATGACAAGCACCATCAAATCACATGACCTACTTACATAGTCAGAGGTTTGGTTTTAGCACTTATACTTCAAAAGCAGGTCAGTAGGTTAGTAGGTCAGTCAGCTTCCACAACCAGTAGCAGTAAGATAATCATGTTATCGATAAAAAAATTAATCAGATTTTTGTTGGTTAAGAAATGTAAATAGTTACAATTTCATTTACAGTGAGCATACTTCTACATTATATGCCACAATTTTATAGATCACACAACAAGACAGGGCTCGGCTTAAATGATGCCAATATATTAGATGTAGTTGTTTTTATGGCATGGAAGACACGTGTGGTGGAGCACTAGGCCTAATATTTTATTTTGTTTAGGCCAAGTTTTGTAGGGAGGAGGTATTGAAGAATAGAGGCTTAGCAATATTTGATGCAGTTACTGAGAAACAGCTACCGTTAGATAAGGTGGACTCACCCACTGCCTTGCTGTCTGCTTCACTGACTCACTTCCTGACTAATGGAAAGTAAATATATTATTCCTTAAAAATGTAAATATTAAGACATTATTGCTTTAAAAAAAACTCCCATCAGTGAATTTATGTTTATATGGCTTGCATTCTATGAAAATCATCCAAAAAGCGATATTTATTGAAAAGAAATGATTAATATTGATTGTCGATATTGATTTTGATAGAGCATCTCAGGAAAACCCATTTAGAGCAATTATATATGTATGACAATATTTCAAACCATGCAAGTTGAATTGCTGGAGTGAACGAACTTATTTACAGGCATTATACTCTTTCTGCAGCTGTATTTTGGTCCCTTGTTCAGTATAAGGTGGTGTATTTACTGACAAAAATAAAGAATAACTGAAGGTTATAGTGAGATATTGATAACATATATGTCTCATAAAAATCACATAAGTAATGTCCTGATTTTTGACCAGCTCTTTCACAAAGTGGAAACGGTTAAGAAAGTGTTGTTTCATCAGTTCTTAATGTGTTATGTGACATTTAACAAAGGTCCCATAATTGTCTACAAACAGCATATCAGCAGAAAAGATGTATTAATTGCACTACATAATCCATGATATTGACTTTACCATGTTCAGCTTTTGAAAACGATTTGACAATTACATTGCTCTTTGAATAAAGGCCACATATAGGCCGATTGCCGATCTCCATGTTTTTTTTTTTTCCCCATTGAAAAGTACACACCGGAACTGTACAACTTTACCGGAACCAGATCTGTACAACTCCACTATATTTAATCATTGGTCGGAGAGACTGGCAGGGGGCCTATTGCAAAAATATTTTCATCGCATGATCTGCTTCAACAATCACTTTCATAATTCTTATTTAATTCTCTCTCTCTCTTATTTAATTCAACCCTGGATTGAAAAGTTGCCAGTGTCCATTCTTGTTGGTACCCGTTATGGTTTTGAAGTCTTTCTAATCTTCCTCTGCCACTGGATGAGAGCTGAATATTCAGTTTTTATTGATCACCACCGGACATTCAGTTGAGTTTGTTTGATATCATCCCAATGAGATTCACGTGCATCTGGTGACAGGAGGATGACTATGTAACTTGGGGAAACTTGAGGATTAAAGTCGATAGAGAGATATAATAATGAAAATCATAACAAATACAAACATGCAAAAACTTAATTCTCAAAGTCCTTTGTACCTTGAATGGATTCTTGAGATTTAAGTTGTTTTTCGTGTGCTTTGATATTTATGACCTTTGTTAACGGGAGAGGAGCGTGTTATAACCTGAAATAACCTGGACAAGTAATATATTTAGAATATCATGGCCCAAGCAAAACAAGGTGTTTGGTTATTGATAGTTACAACCAAAACATCTGGAGATAATAGAAATTTAATCACATTTGATAGTAAGATATAGAGAAAAGATAGCGTGACATCAAAACAAAACCCCAGTGTTTGTAATGGCATGGTGTTTCCATGGTTATGGTCTGATGGTCATGGTATATTTAGATAGAGGCTACAAAGCAGGGAACGGGGTGCAGTGTAACTTTGTGCAAACATGGTCATGTGACTCAGGTGTAGTTATCCATGTCTCACTTAAAACACTGATGTGTTAGTATATAGATGTATATAGATAGACACTATTAAGGAAAGGTGCATCAAAATAGAATCGATTAAATGACATTGATTCATGATCTGGGTCATATCAATAAGTATTTGCATAGTTAAACTGTACTTTGTGATCTAAAATGATTGTTGTCTAGGATTATGCACGTTAACATTTCTTGGAAAATACATAGAGGATCCTGTGGAATTGGTAGTTTAGAAGGTCAAGATTGATCTGCTGTATCTAACATACACATTGATGGTATAAATGTGATATATGTTCTTAACCAAGTGAACGATGGATCGTGTCTGTTTCATGTTAGCATTGGTGGTGTGTCTGGGTGAGTGCGTACTGGGCAAGAAGCTGAATGTGTTATTTCTGGTAGCGGATGACATGAGGCCTGAGTTGGGGTGTTTCCAGGGTGGAGACTTCCCCTCACCAGTACACCCTGTGGTCCACACCCCGAGCCTGGATGCCCTGGCGGCCAAGAGTCTGCTGCTGAAGAAGGCCTACGTCCAGCAGGCTGTGTGCTCCCCCTCCAGGACCTCCCTCCTCACAGGTCGTAGGCCAGACACCACCCACGTCTACGACCTCGTCCACTACTTCAGGAAGGTCGGAGGCGATTATGTTACCATCCCTCAATATTTCAAAGAAAACGGCTATGTGTCTATAGGCATGGGTAAAGTGTTTCATCCTGGGGCAGCTTCAGGGTATGATGATCCTGTATCCTGGTCTAAGGCATACTACCACGCCCCAAATGAAGGATACTGGCACAGCCCGGCGCATAGCTGGAAAGCAGTCACAGACGAAGAAAGGAAAAAGAAAGAGCTCCCGGAAGACCAGATTCGTTCTCACGCCATCAAGCAGCTAAGGGAAGTAGCAGATAAGGCTAGAACAGGGGAGAAACCTTTTTTCATGGCTGTTGGTTTCAGAAAACCTCATCTTCCATTTGTGTTTCCAGAGTCCTATCTGGATAAATATCCCATGGAAAATATATCTCTTCCAGATGACCCACATGCTCCGGCAAACATGCCCGACATAGCCTGGAGTGGATATGGAGAACTCCGCAGTTACCATGACATCAAGAAACTGAACGTGTCCGGGAAAATAAATTCGACGCTGCCCGATTCAGTGATAAGGGACCTTCGTAGGGGATACTATTCGGCGCTGTCCTTCACTGATTATAAGATAGGAGAGGTCCTGCAGGAACTACACGACCTCAAGCTGGACAATTCCACTATTGTATCTTTCTGGGGAGACCATGGATGGCAACTAGGTAATTAATAGATCATTTAAGCATTTCAGTGAATTCTCTAAGTTGACTTGATCTGATTATTGCAGCAACAGATTTGACCATTGCAGTAAATACAAAAAATATTTACACACTAGTTTTTGATTATCATTTCACTCTTAGGTCAGATATTTTTTTGCTATTATCTGATGTCAAAATCAATACACATCAAGATACTGAACAATAAGTCTACTAAATACATGTAAACTTATAAATATTATTTCTGTATTTGTTTATTTTGGTGTCAATATCTACTGAATTAATTGTAATGATTTACAATACTTTTGTAGGTGAGCATGGAGAATGGTGTAAACACACTAACTTTGAGCTTGCGACCCATGCCCCTATGATGATCCATGTCCCAGGGCTCACAGACCAGGGCATCGTCACTGAGCGGCTCACTGAGTTTGTAGACCTGTTTCCCACCCTAGTGGATACAGCAGGGCTCCCGGCACTCCCACTGTGTCCAGCCGAAAATGCCACCAAAGTGAAACTCTGCAGGGAGGGAACGAGCTTGGTGCCACTCATGAAAGATCCCAAGACAACTCAATGGAAGAACGCCTCATTCTCACAGTACCCAAGAGATGGAACCAAAGTTATGGGTTATTCTATGAGAACAGACAAATACAGGTACACAGAATGGGCTAAGTTTGAAGGAAAGCCCAAATATCAACCTGTATGGGATACACTGTATGGTGTGGAACTACATGATCATGTGATAGATCCCGAAGAAAATTATAACTATGCTAATGATACCAAATATACACAAATCCGAGCTGAGCTTAGTAGTATTCTACGTAGAGGCTGGAGAGCACAGTTGCCTGAATTTGACAAATCAACTGCTTTGAAGTTCAAAACTTATGGCACAAACTCTGAAAATATGCTTTTTTCTGAATATTTTAAAGGATAATGGAGAAAAAAACAATGATAAAGCCAGTTACAACTGGAATTAAATCATTTGATGTAATCACTTTAATTGTTAACACTTTTACTAAGGGCTGTCGTCAGTAGACAAGTGAAGCTCATTTTAACTATCAGAAAAATATACACAAGGCAAATAAAACACATTCCTATAACATCATTTATATGAAATAAAAAAAAAACTACTGAAAGTCTACTTCGGTGGTATAATACTGGAAATGAGCTCTTGAGTTGGATTAATGATATTGGATTAAATAAGACTAATCAGGAGTTCTGGGTGGTTCCGATACCAGCAACCTTTTGGTCTTAATGGGAGTCTCCCAGATCCTTTTTGTAAAAGGGTGAAATAAATTGTTTCTGAATTCCGAGTTCCGAGTTCTGAGTTTGTAGCTGAGGGTTCCAATACCTTACTTGCTCTCAAACCTGCCCATAAAAGCCTGAATTGGCACGTCACTACACATGTGGTAGAACGATAAATATATTTGTTTATTTTTCATTTTACGAATGAATGAGCACCAGATTAAGCTTTGGCTTATCACAATGGCAACTGCGTTATGATTTTTAAAACTTTCATGATTTATTAAAATATAATTAGGAGATTGTCATAATTATATTGTTATATTGCATATTATTTTATGTTTGGAAAAAAGTTTGGATTATCATATTAAGAGTCATTAATATTTATTGTTAATTAGTGGAATTATATTGCGAAGTAATTCAGTTATGTGCTATAATAAACATTTAGGTGTCATCCTCGACTCAAAATAGGTATTCAATTCATAGACGAGTGCTTCTGCCATTTTCTCTTGCACTTTTTTTTCTTGCTGTGTACTCAATATGTCAACATATGTTCATGTAAATGTCCGTCAAGGATTTATGATTATCATTCTGTGCCAACAAGCCATTTCTAGCTCTGCTGCCAATGTAAGCATAGCTTCTGCAGTGAAGTTAGATATAGTTTCTGTCAATCTTTTTGTCCATCCACATCAATTTTCTCTGAAAACTAGGGGTTAGAATTCTTAGATATTAAGAGGTAAGATGTTACTCTTTCATCACAAACTGTATATATTTCCTGTTTTTATATACTTTTAGGGCAGTTATATGTGGAATCATCTTTGAGAAGACATGAAAAACTTTTTAGCCCAATCCAGCACAGGGATATTTTTTTAAGTTGATTGATATTTTTGAATACTCTTAGTCTTAGGAAAAATAATCCACTTAATTAAAATATAATGGTGGACGATATAGGCATGCTTCTTAGATGCCCCCAAAGCCTTTGGCAGGGTACATTATGGTAGGTGGTTTACATTCTCTTTTGGAAGGAAGGTGACACCTGTTACGCTTTGTTGACACTATATGTATACATTGTGGAATGGTAATCTATCCTGATCATTACATGTATTGAATGGTGTTAGACAGGGAGGTATTTTATCCCCTATTTAGTTCAGTGTTTATGGTCTTACGTAAGAGCCCGAAGGTTGTCAGGATCTGGATGATGCATTCACATTGTGTCCTGCTACAGCTGTGTCCTGCTCCAGAAAGTGGTTTAAGCTTAATACATATGAGGGATATGGGGCAGAATAGAATGTAATCAATCTTTAATGAAACCAAAACTGTATTATTTATATATTTATTGAGGGCTCAGAGCCATTTCCAGACATCAATATTAGTGTATGGTAAGAGCCTAAGATGCTTTGATGAGGGAAAGTACCTTGGTAATCCTGTCACACAAAACTGCAAAGATGCAATAGTGCAAAAGATATCATTTTGTATCTGCTGTAAACATGTGTCTGCTGAAAATTATTGTTGTTCATTATATTTTACAGAGCTGGGACCTGTCCAATAAATCTGTTCAAGAAGTATGTATAGCACCGAGCAAGGCAGTTAGGGGAGTGTTCTGTATGTGTCATACCAATCCGTCAGATCCTTTGATTGATAACTTATATATAAAGAAACAGTTGGTCATCAGGTTTGCCAGATTCTATGAAAATATGAACAGAATTGAAAATGAGATTGTAGCTGTTGGCATGTAACCACAATTGCTTGAAGAAATCTTTCTTATTTGAAATACGGTAGTTGTATAATGTATGTCCTGACAAAAATAAATTGTTCAGAGTGATTTTATGCAAGAAATGTATGACAAGAATGTGTTGCTGTGTGGTTCTGTCTCGCACGAATGTTGTTAAGTCAGAGATGGAGAAATATAATGGTAGGGTTTTGGTAGAAATTAAATAGATGATATCATATTTAGTAATCGACTGTTACCTTCAGTTATGAACCTATTTTATGCTGTAAGGGTTCATACATCTCCTTTTTGAGGGAGAGGGCTGTAACTCAGTCAAATGTACTAAGTGTTAACTGAAAATAATCAGACTAATCAGTTGGTCTAGTTTACAAGTCAGAAGAGTATGAATTAAAGAATTTATTAAATTACAGATCAAAGCAACATTATAGATTTGTTGAATATTTAGAAAATATTTGTCAGAAATATCAGGACCTTAACAAGGAAACATACAAATGAAATATTATTTGTAAAACTATACATTTACATATGGATGTGTTTATTTTTCATGATAATAAACATTCTCAAGTAAATATCATATTGAAGATATGAAAAATACATCAAATTATCAAATAATACCGTATTTACTCGTATATAAGACGAGGTTTTTTTCCAAAAACTCTTAGTTAATGTTTAGGGGGTCGTCTTATACACGAGAGCAGTCTTATACTCGAGTATTTACGGTAAAACGTAAATACGGTAAAACGTAAATACGATGTTCATATTTTCGAAATAACGGATATCAGATGTAGCGGATCGATTTTGATTGCGTTTTAAATGATAAATAAAGGTATTTACCCAATATTATCACAAAACGTAATACGATGTACGTGACGTCCTTTATCTTAGCGTCTGGGTGCCCACGAGACAAAAGTGGAGCGGCCAACATGTCAAATTGAACTTTCATATCCGTAGCTGATCGATTTTAATTGCGTTTTAAATGATAAATAAAGGTATGTACTTAATATTATCACAATTACGTCGAGAATTTCTCCACATCATTGATTTTAGCCTCAAAACAAAGCGTTTTCATTATTTATCATTTGAAACGCAATTAAAATCGATCCACGTGTGAAAGCATTTCTGTCAACAGGGAAGACACGACTCAAAGCAGTGGAAACAAAGACGAAATGCAAAACTGTGAACGCTGATAATTGGAATCAGTGAGAACAAAGTCAAAACAAAGCATTTCGAAATAATATGTTTTAAATGATATATAAAGGTATTTACCCAATATTATCACAAATTATTTTTCTCCACCAAGAATTTCTCCACGATGTAGAACGTAATACGATGTACGTGACGTCCTTGATCTTAGCGTCAAAACTAACACGTGGTAGAATATTTCTTTGTGTATTATAAAGCCAAAGATATTCATTATATCGCTTTTAATTATTATCGTTTATAGCACTCGATCGGCTGTAAATCATCGTGATAATATTGGGTAAATACCTTTATATATCATTTAAGACGCAATTAAAATCGATCCACGTGTAAAAGCATTTCTGTCAGCCAGAAACGAATCTTGGCCAGGCCAAACAAAATTTGCATAGCTCCAAAGCCAGCTCTTGTATTTACCAGCACCACCCCCTCTGAATCTATATCCCGAAGCATACGATCATTGCCAAAGAAAAGGGAGTGCAAGCAAGTCTTGGAAGAGCCCCCACAAATGAAAATGAGGCTTTCACGATGACGACCTCGTATTGCGTAATGCATGTTAAATGGATGAATGGTTTTGTTCTGTTCTCGACCTGCAAAGCGTATTTTGTGTTTATATTGGGTATATACTTTTATTTATCAATTAAAACGCAATTAAAATCGATCTGCTACGGATATGAAAGTTCAATTTGACATGTTGGCCGCTCTACTTTTGTCTCGTGGGCACCCAGACACTAAGATCAAGGACGTCACGTACATCGTATTATGTTTTACTTCGTGGAGAAATTCTCGACCTGCAAAGCATAATTTGTGATTATATTGGGTAAATACCTTTATTTATCATTTAAAACGCAATTAAAATCAATCTGCTACGTCTGATGTCTATTATTTCGAAACACTTTGTTTTGACTTTGTTCTCGCTGATTCCAATTATCAGCGTTCACAGTTTTGCATTTCGTCATTGTTTCCACTGCTTTGAGTCGTGTCTTCCCTTTTTGACAGAAATGCTTTCACACGTGTTTCGATTTTAATTGCATTTTAAATGGATTGATGTTTTTGTTCTGTTCTCGAACAATTTGTGATAACATTGGGTAAATACCTTTATTTATCATTTAAAACACAATTAAAATCAATCTGCTACCTCCGTTATTCGTTATTTCGAAAATATGAACATCGTATTTACGTTTTACCGTATTTACTCGTGTATAAGACTGCTAAGATCTTTAAGTTTTCATATTTAAGTTTCACTTTTTAAATGAACGCCAAGCTTCAGCTGAAGCTTGAATGGTAGCAGAGCCGATTTGTCAAGAAAAACCAACTCGTCTTATATTCGGAAATTGTTTTTTTTCAAGCCAAATAAGCTCAATTTTGGGGGGTCGTCTTATACACGAGTCGTCTTATACACGAGTAAATACGGTAGGTGTGTATGGCTTTAGCACCATACATACACTGGATTACTTTTTGCATCTGATATTTCGGTGTCTTTATTGCTTAACACCAATATAACAAGATTGGGTGTGGTTTAAAATGGAATTATGCTACTGGAAGTGACTGTTGCTATGGCAAAGAAGATTGCAAAATGGGCAAAGAGTTTTTAACCCAGATAAGGCACTATCGGTGAAGGCCTGGTATTGGAAAGAGGAGGCAGGTTCAGTGATGTTTTGAAAATAAGAGGCCTTGCATTGTTGGGTACATCTTTTCGCTCATCAAGCCTTTGTCTTTAAGGCTTGATGTTTGAGGTTCAAACCTGATTAAGCTGTAAGCCTATGGAGCATACACGTATTATCGGTCCATGACCGCCATGTTGTGACATCGTAGTTCCTGTATACACCATCACCTATGCACAGGAAATGTGCGTAAGTGAAAAGTGATTTGGATTTGCAAGAAGAGAAAAAAATCTGGTTCAGTTCACCTTTGCTTCGAGATTTTGCTGAGAATGGTTTTTGTAAATGCACGAGCTTGATTTTTTACAAGTGTTGATTTAAAAAAATCAAGCTCGCGTATGTTTGCAAATCCTTGCAAAATCCCATGGCAAAATCCCATAAAGTCTTCTTACTCTACTACGCATTCACAAATCATTTCTCATACAAAAGCGCAATCTGACGGTGTAAGCAGAAATTCCGAGCCAAAAACATGGCCGCCATGGACCGATTATAGGTGTATGTTCCATAGACTTCCAGCTTAATTATGTCAAAACCTCAAGCATTCAGCCCTCAAGTCAAAATAAACTTAAGCGAAAAATCATGGAATAATGGAAATTAGCAAAAATATGACACCATTAAAAGCGTTTGGTAAACTATAGTAATTCATCAAGAGATTGCATTATTTGGTTTACTGTGATTGACATGACTTATGTTTTGTTTTCAGGTTTGTAATGTCCCTGCATCTCAATGAAGTTTGTTGGCATTATGGGATGTGGACAAAGTAAACCCAGCAAGAAGGGGGCGCCACAAGGGCCCGACCATGACAACAATGATATCTACCAAAAGGCCAATAATTCGGGTATGTGTTTGAAAACATCATCTCCTTCAGGATTGCCATTCGTCATCAAAGTGTACAAGTAATTCTTTTATCTTAAGAGCCTATTTTGCAATATATAAACTAAAAATTCAGGTCAAGGTAACCTTGCTCTTTTTCTTTCTTTTTAATCTGTATCAGTCAATTTTTGACAAGCTTTTTATTTGAGCCTATTTAGCAATATATTCTTGACATATAAAATAAAAATACAGGTCAAGGTCATCTTCCTTGCTTCCGAGATATCAGTAGTAAAACTTTGTGGTAATGTAATGCTCAAAACTATTTTAGGTATTTTATTAATAAAAAAGAAAAATCACCACTTGATATCACAGTCATCTCTCATCCTTGTTTCTGACTTGCACATTGGATGCACACACATCCCACTCCGTATCTCAGGATAGCTGGCAAATCTATAATTTGCAATATACCATAATATGTGCTTTGAATATGCCGAGCAAGAACCAATAAGGATTATACTGTTGAAGAGTAAATAAGCTTCATGGTCAACATTGGAAGTGTCATGAGATTTCACCAAACTTTGTGTATCCTGGATAATTGTAGTAGAACCTGTTATCTTTGGTGTTATCCATACTGGATAATTGTAGAACCTGTTATCTTTGGTGTTATCCATACTGGATAATTGTAGAACCTGTTATCTTTGGCGTTATCCATACTGGATAATTGTAGAACCTGTTATCTTTGGCGTTATCCATACTGGATAATTGTAGAACCTGTTATCTTTGGTGTTATCCATACTGGATAATTGTAGAACCTGTTATCTTTGGTGTTATCCATACTGGATAATTGTAGAACCTGTTATCTTTGGTGTTATCCATACTGGATAATTGTAGAACCTGTTATCTTTGGTGTTATCCATACTGGATAATTGTAGAACCTGTTATCTTTGGTGTTATCCATACTGGATAATTGTAGAACCTGTTATCTTTGGTGTTATCCATACTGGATAATTGTAGAACCTGTTATCTTTGGTGTTATCCATACTGGATAATTGTAGAACCTGTTATCTTTGGTGTTATCCATACTGGATAATTGTAGAAACTGTTATCTTTGGTGTTATCTCCACCAATCGCATGATCATAATTAGGTCCTTTATCCATCATGAGATTGACATGCAAGCACAACATTCTTCAAATTAATTTGGGCAAACTTTATCCTTCATATTTGGCATTTTCTTTGGGATTTGGAGGGTAATGATTTCCTGAAAATGGGAACTTGCAGAATGAATTGTTTTAAGGTGAGATTACATGATAAAATATCTTGAAAATATCTTGATGATATGCTAAAAATTCACTTAGTATACTCCTCTTATAATGTTTTATTTTAATGTTAATAAATTGTATTGAAACATCAAATATTTGATATACCTTTACCTATCATCCTTATATTTATGGGTTACTTGCTGCACCCCAGGTTGTTATCTGCCTGGAGTATATTGTGGTTGGCCAATCTGTGTGTCTGGATGTCCGTGTCAAAGTTGTTTGGACATTATATCTTACCATTGTTCCATAAGAGAATCACTAACTTACTAATGCATGTTGCAGATGAATTTACTCAAAGATAACAAGTCTATTTTAAAGGAAATCTTCCTTAAGAGCAATATTTCAAGAAAAGATTACAGCAAAATCATTAAACCTTGCATATTAGACCCTGTATTAGAAATCTAAAACGTATGACTAAATTGTCAAGGGCATGTGGCGATTTATTGGAAAACTTGCTTAATAAATTATCACAGTGAATACTTGAAGCAAATTTTGAAACCTGGCATTACATGTAGGACCTTCTTGAGGTGACCTAGAATGGATCAACTCATATGTGACCTTGAACTAATCCCAAGTTTAGAACAGTATTGTATACCCCCCCGGCCTTGATAGCTGCCTTAATGATCATGAACAAGAAATAATGCATCTCTCTTTTGACCAAACAAAACAGCCATAATTGAGAATCCAATTTATGCTTGACACAATTGATCCCTGATTGGTGCATTAATATTAAGGATGGATTCATCTTGTCTGATATTTAGATCATGTCATCTGTCAATCATAGTGTAATGAGCATGAGACAGGGTGAGACCTTGGTGTTTATGCCAACCTGTAAACATACAGGAGTAGTCAGATTCCACAAATTACCTTTCCTGACCTTGTGACAAATTGACACTCTTTGACACCTATAATCTGGCTTTATGCCAAGACTGTTGTTTCCTTGGTTACAGCTGTGTTGTTTGATGTGGTGATCAGATGGGGTTTGGTACACAGGTGATCCAATCCCAGAAATGCAATAGTATACACTCACTTCTGCAAGGCTAACAAGTTAATAATAGATCTTGGCACACATTAAAATAGGCTAAATATGTAGCTGGCAGGCAATATTTATGTTTAATCCTGTATCTACCCATAGTTATTGCTTGTCCATTGAAACTTTCTTTCATGCCAATGAAAACACTTGCATGATTTCTTTTGTATGAATATTAATGAGAAAATATCAGTATGGTCAATATTACTCTGCATTACGTTAGTAGCATTGGTAGTCACTCAGTTTTCTCACAAACTCTGCCCTCATAGCCCTATATTTGATATCATTTAAAATTTAGAAATCCCATAGTCATAATTACTTGTCAAGCTCACCAAAATATCATTCAATCTGAAATGGCCAACACCAGGTCACAAACTGGAATCAGTTGTCTGACCTAGAAACTGATTAATCAGTGCAACTATCAGTACAAAACAAATCTGTATGAATATTCATCTATTCTTTCATCAGTCAATCCACAGCCTGATTTATATGAATAGTCATGACTTGCATTCACCAATGACAGCAGGGACTGATATGAGAGTGAAAAGTCCTGTAATGAAGGGCAGTATGATATGATTATGATGTAAGAAATATAAGATATCTAGAATGTTGGAATGAGTAATCACTACATCTCAAACCTCAAGCCTTGGACTGGTCTCACATCTCCCCAATTACTTCCTGCAATTACTTCCTGCAATTACTTCCTGCAATATATATATATATATATATATATATATATATATATATATATATATATAAATCAGGAATATCTCAGGAAGTAATTGTATATATATATGGATTAGCCGGCCAGATCAATGACCAACATCACAAGAGAGACCTATATACAAATGGATTAACCCTCTGGATCAATGACAGACACAATTAACCTTGCAGTTGCTTAATCCAACCAATGTTGTTATCAACCATTATGTCATACTTAATTTTGTTATTGGAGCGGTCAATGAAGCATTTACAAATGCCTGACTGATCTCACTTATGTGTAAGTCCCAAAACAAACACTGATTGGCGTAATAATGACTGTGATATTCTCCTCAGAATATTGATCAACATCCATCCACACTCTGAGTGAACAGGAGTGCAAAGATTTGTTTTACACCAAGGAGGACATAAGCATTTCGTGTGTCCCAAGTTTTAGTGCAAGCCAACATTTCTTATTGATCTTGACAATGGGAATGTCTCACAATATTTTCAGTGAGCAATCTTTTTTGTATCAGATTTTGACCCAAATTTAATAAATTGGAATGATTTACCCATAAATTATGCTGATTACAAGTTTGTCAAAGTAGTCTTTTTTCAGTTCCTTCGTTGTGGCCAAAATAAATCCATTGTTGTTTGTATTAAGACCCAAGGATTCTCAGTTCAAATTGCAGCCAGTGACTATCAAACCCTATTAACAGAAACCCATTCAATTCTTTTAATGTCCCCAATGTGGATATGTGTCTTAATACTAAATATGTGCTTATTTTATTTCAGAAAAGGCCAATTCCACAACAGACTCAGTTGAGAGAACTGTGACAAATAACAAAACAAGCAGTTCCTGCAACGATGCCAGTCAGAAGCCCAAGCCAGAGGACAAGGAAACCAATGGCAAGGTCAGCACACACAAAACTGACCCCAAAAATACCTCTGTGAGTACCCCTGTCAGTAAAAACACCTCTGTGAGTACCCCTGTCAGTAAAAACACATCTGTCTGTACCCCTGTCAGTAAAAACACCTTTGTAAGTACCCCTGTCAGTAAAAACACATCTGTCTGTACCCCTGTCAGTAAAAACACCTCTGTGAGTACCCCTGTCAGTAAAAACACATCTGTCTGTACCCCTGTCAGTAAAAACACCTTTGTAAGTACCCCTGTCAGTAAAAACACATCTGTCTGTACCCCTGTCATTAAAAACACCTCTGTGAGTACCCCTGTCAGTAAAAACACATCTGTCTGTACCCCTGTCAGTAAAAACACCTCTGTGAGTACCCCTGTCAGTAAAAACACATCTGTCTGTACCCCTGTCAGTAAAAACACCTCTGTGAGTACCCCTGTCAGTAAAAACACATCTGTCTGTACCCCTGTCAGTAAAAACACATCTGTCTGTACCCCTGTCAGTAAAAACACATCTGTGAGTACCCCTGTCAGTAAAAAGACATCTATCTGTACCCCTGTCAGTAAAAACACCTTTGTAAGTACCCCTGTCAGTAAAAACACCTCTGTGAGTACCCCTGTCAGTAAAAACACATCTGTCTGTACCCCTGTCAGTAAAAACACATCTGTCTGTACCCCTGTCAGTAAAAACACCTCTGTGAGTACCCCTGTCAGTAAAAACACATCTGTCTGTACCCCTGTCAGTAAAAACACATCTGTCTGTACCCCTGTCAGTAAAAACACATCTGTCTGTACCCCTGTCAGTAAAAACACCTCTGTGAGTACCCCTGTCAGTAAAAACACATCTATCTGTACCCCTGTCAGTAAAAACACCTTTGTAAGTACCCCTGTCAGTAAAAACACCTTTGTAAGTACCCCTGTCAGTAAGAACACCTCTGTCTGTACCCCTGTCAGTAAAAACACCTCTATCTGTACCCCACCAGTAATACCACCTCAGTAAGTACCCCTGTCAGTAATGACACATTTGTAAGTACCCCTGTCAGTAAAAACACCTTTGTGAGTACCCCTGTCAGTAAAAACACATCTTTCTGTACCCCTGTCAGTAAAAACACCTTTGTAAGTACCCCTGTCAGTAAGAACACCTCTGTCTGTACCCCACTCAGTAAGAACACCTCTGTCTGTATCCCATGTTAGTAAAAACACCTCTGTGAGTACCCCTGTCAGTAAAAACACATCTGTCTGTACCCCTGTCAGTAAAAACACCTTTGTAAGTACCCCTGTCAGTAAAAACACCTTTGTAAGTACCCCTGTCAGTAATGACACCTTTGTAAGTACCCCTGTCAGTAAAAACACCTTTGTAAGTACCCCTGTCAGTAAAAACACATCTGTCTGTACCCCTGTCAGTAAAAACACCTTTGTAAGTACCCCTGTCAGTAAGAACACCTCTGTTTGTACCCCACTCAGTAAGAACACCTCTGTCTGTACCCCATGTTAGTAAAAACACCTCTGTGAGTACCCCTGTTAGGAAAAAGACCTCTTTAAGTACCCCTGTCAGTAAAAACATCTCAGTAAGTACCCCTGTCAGTAAAAAAACACCTTTGTAAGTACCCCATGTTAGTAAAAACACCTCTGTGAGTACCCCTGTCAGTAAAGACACCTTTGTGTTTGTGCCTGTTACAAAAGATTATATCAGCAACACTGACCCAGAAGACACCACCAGTCACTCCAGTCAGTGAAGATAATACCAGAATAACAAAATGGATTAAAAACGTACTTCATTTGATCCATAATCAAATCTGGTTAAATGTTTTCCTCTATTAATTCCAGGAAAAGGGTCAGGGCAAAATAGGACCCAAAGAAAAACCCTCAGCCGGACCTTTAACAACACATCTGTAAGTAAAATATTTCCCTATTCAGAGGTATTTATAGTGATCAGCAAAACAAAATACAATTTCAACCATTTTATCACGCCAACTTATTGTAGTACAGTCCATCAACTAAAGTTCATCCATGAGTTGTCTTTTAAAAGTTAAAGACAAGCTAAATGACATAATCTAACAATGTCAGGCAGGATATTTGATGAATACTCAAAGGTATGATACCATAGGTGTGTGTAAAATAATTAGAATGTTCATTTTGGGATATACAAGTAATAAAGTGCTGTTTTAGAATTTCAGCCTCACATAAATTCTTTTACTGAGGTAATAAGATATCAAGTATTCATGTCACAACCACAAACATTTGTCAATTTGTCTGAGATATAACACGAGTATGGTAAATATGCCACTGATGCATATAAGTTGTTAATAGCCATTATGACCTTGTAATATGATATAATGTCATCTTGGCTTGAGAAGATAGAATGTTTATCTAGTGGCTTGCATTAAATCAATTGTCCATGATTCTACTTCTTCTCAGCATATTGGTGCAAAATAGATTAAACATTTACCACTGATTCAGAGAAATCACCTATCCAATGCCATAAAGTAGGCCAGTTTTTAGTGTGTTATTCATCATAATTTAATTACCGTAAGAATCTTGTTTTCTTCCAGAAAAGTTACTGGTAGCCAAGTGGAATTCTTCCGTATGTTAGATGAAAAAATTGAAAAGGTGGGTATTTCAACTCATAGTCATAAACTACTATTTCAACTCGTACAAATCTGCTGCTGCTTCATTGAGTGATATAAACATAATTGTTGTGTTATTTTGTAGGGACAAGATTATGATGAGAACACATAACAGCGATGGATGTTTTCTATGGATGTATGCGTGTGGTTTATGTGATAGAGAAGATGTGATATGGCAAGAGAGACTGCTACTACTACTGTGAGTGACATCAGCAACCCTGGATCTGGGACACTCGCCAGGGATGCTGAGGTCAGCTGCTACCACTGGGAGTGACATCAGCAACACTGGATCTAGGACACTCGCCAGGGATGCTGAGGTCAGCTGCTACCACTGTGAGTGACATCAGCAACACTGGATCTAGGACACTCGCCAGGGATGCTGAGGTCAGCTGCTACCACTGTGAGTGACATCAGCAACACTGGATCTAGGACACTCGCCAGGGATGCTGAGGTCAGGTACTACCACTGTGACATCAGCAACTCTGGATCATCCTCAGGGATGCTGAGGTCAGGTACTACCACTGTGACATCAGCAACTCTGGATCATCCTCAGGGATGCTGAGGTCAGCTGCTACCACTGTGACATCAGCAACACTGGATCATCCCCAGGGATGCTGAGGTCAGCTGCTACCACTGGGAGTGACATCAGCAACTCTGGATCATCCCCAGGGATGCTGAGGTCAGCTGCTACCACTGTGAGTGACATCAGCAACTCTGGATCATCCCCAGGTATGCTGAGGTCAGCTCCACAGTGCTGCTGATTTATCTCCATGTTTCAGATTTATTCCTCGCCTAAAGAGGACGTTAGCAACATTCACTAGTATGTGATGTACTTAATGCATTTTCTGTTTTGTTATTGCTCGCTGAAGTGTATTTTATAAGTGCTTATTTTTGTTCGAGTCACATGAATTGTTTTATAATGAATTATGGTATTTCATAATGAAATTTTAACCTACTTAAATCTATGCTGAAATTTGCAAATGACAAATGTGAGACAAAGTTGGGGTGAAGCACAAAATTAAAAGGCATTTCTAGAAGATGTGTATTGTTATACTTCCATATACAATTTTTTATTGGAAAGTTGATGAAAAATATACACTAATCAAATGCCAAGTGGATGATTATTGATCCAGGTTAATGATCTAAAATTTGCTTGATTCATCCTTGATGGTTCATAAATACTGTTTTATGAATGGGATGAAGGGTGAATCAAGAGACACAGTACTCTGACGGAATGATAACCCCCTACAAAACAGCAGATATCATATGATCAAATCCAGGGTCTGAGTCCCAGTGATCACATCCAGGGTCTAAGTCTCGGTGATCACATCCAGGGTCTAAGTTTTGGTGATCGTGACATCCAGGGCCTGAGTCTCATTGATCACATCCAGGGTCTGAGTCCCAGTGATCACATCCAGGGTCTAAGTCTCATTGATCACATCCAGGGTCTAAGTCTCATTGATCACATCCAGGGTCTAAGTCTCATTGATCACATCCAGGGTCTGAGTCTTGGTGATCACATCCAGGGCCTGAGTCTCACTGATCACATCCAGGGTCTGAGTCTTGGTGATCACATCCAGGGTCTGAGTCTCACTGATCACATCCAGGGCCTGAGTCTCACTGATCACATCCAGGGTCTGAGTCTCACTGATCACATCCAGGGCCTGAGTCTCACTGATCACATTCAGGGCCTGAGTCTCACTGATCACATCCAGGGTCTAATTCTCACTGATCACATCCAGGGTCTGAGTCTCACTGATCACATCCAGGGTCTGAGTCTCATTGATCACATCCAGGGCCTGAGTCTCACTGATCACATCCAGGGTCTGAGTCTTGGTGATCACATCCAGGGTCTGAGTCTCACTGATCACATCCAGGGCCTGAGTCTCACTGATCACATCCAGGGCCTGAGTCTTGGTGATCACATCAAGGGTCTGAGTCTCGGTGTTCACATCTAGGGCCTGGGTCTCATTGATCACATCTAGGGTCTAAGTCTTGGTGATCACATCAAGGGTCTGAGTCTCGGTGTTCACATCCAGGGCCTGGGTCTCATTGATCACATCCAGGGTCTAAGTCTTGGTGATCACATCCAGGGCCTGAGTCTCACTGATCACATCAAGGGCCTGAGTCTTGGTGATCACATCAAGGGTCTGAGTCTCGGTGTTCACAAACAGGGTCTGAGTCCCAAATATTATAAATGATAAACACAATTGAATTAATGTCTTCATGGTGACGCCATACAATTGCCATATGAACTTGAACAAAAAGTCAGAGATTGGACTCTCAGCATGTCTTATGTACTGTTGTACATTGTATTTTAATTCTCTCATCTCGGGGACTTATTTAGTAACATATATGCCTCAAAGTGATGCATTGTGTATTGAAACTATTAAAGCTGCATTTATGATGTTGTATCATATGCATTTCCAGATTTTATGTATATATTATATATATATGGCTTGTAACTTATATGCATGATGTTACCTTGATGTACTGTGACAATTACCTACAAATCTCAGACATGTAAAGAACCTTGACCATAAATAATTATATTTTGTAGTCTAGAGAATGAAAACACAATGTTAAATCCTGTAATGGTGGAACAGGGAACTATGGGATAGGAATGAGATGCATTACTGGATCTATTTAACACGTAGAAATGCTACTGATAGTAGAACATTACCAATGAACCATTTCTTGGAATCCCACATAAATGATAGGTTTTCATATGTTGGCATGATGCCAAGCAGTTTCAGGGGAAAAAATAACGTTTGTAATGAGTGGAAGTGTAAACATTTTAAATATCTTAGAATCCCATATAAATGATATTTTTTCTTATGTTGGCATGATGCCAAGCAGTTTCAGGGGAGAAAATAACATTTGTAATGAGTGGAAGTGTAAACATTTGAATGATTCTTTTAAAGGCTACTTTTATGTTCATTATGGCTTGAGAGAAGGTCAACATATTTGTCAATAGAAGCAATGTTATACACTTCAGAGTGTAAACCCAATAGTTTAAATGATTTTTCTAGATTAATCCATTGCAACCTATTTAGCATGTTTCGATTAATCCAATTAAAATATAAATCACAATATCTATCTCACAAATATAAAATTCCATGAGGATGGATATTTTCATTAATTTAAGCGTTGAGGGGATTTTTCCACCACCATAATTGTCATCAGGATATTACAAGATCCAGTTAATGCCTCTCTTCCATATTTTCTCCTGTTTGATTGTGGCAAAATCAAATTATGATCTTTCAGGTGAAATCTTCCCAGTGAATTCTACCCAGAACTAAAGCAAGCAACCACCAAACATATGTTCTTCCAGTTCTCTGTGTTATCTTGCCAGGTTCAGTTTTCTCCATTCATTCATGAGCACTCATTGGGCTACAAGGAACAGTTAATAAACGTAATCCTGGCCTGATTATTAATGGCACTCTAAAGTAGTCTTGTGTGTTTGATGTTGTTGCATGTATAATGTCAACAAATAATCTGGTGTTTTTATACTAATATTTGTTGAGGTCAGCATTAAATTGTATTCTTCTGAATGCTGAGATTCTGAGGTGTAGCATTTAAACAAAATTAAACTTAATCTTCTTTATATGTCATCAGCACAGCCCTTTTTCTTCTAAAAAAATTCAGGTCAATTTTGGCCACACATTCTGGTTGTGCTGTTGAACTGTGGTGCCATCTTGTGTTTGTTATATGCAGAAAGGAATGAGAGTTCTTGGTGATCTTTATGTTGAAGGAACTCAAAGCTGAGACTTAGGAATTAACTCACAGAGCTTTAGATTTGGAGATAAAGCATTATTATAAGTTTTTCTTTTATATCATACACCTCAGAAATTTTGCATAAACATATTTGATGAGGAGACACTTGATACTTGCAAAGAATTGTGGAGAATGATTGGAGGTGAGGGTTGAGATAAATTAGTTTGGATATTTATGTATATTGTTATGTGTATAGTGCCATGAACTTTCCAGTTTTGCTCCATGAATGTACCACAGTGTTTTATACTTGACGGCATTCAATACTTCCAATATATCCTTACTTAATTAACTTGAAAGTAATACATTTTAATCTTGTCTGTGAGGTAGTGAAATTTGACCTTGATAAGTGTCATTGCCATGTTCTTTTTAAAATCAGATACAGAAATTATATTATATCATGAATTCTACTTTGCATAGCAATGTAGACTCTGGCGAGAACTGCCTATGTGAGTGAGTTCCAGGAACCACAACCACAACTACCTACTTTTTTGGAACCAATAGGCACTGAGTCAAAAATTTTACCAATCTCATTTTTGTTTCTCACCAAAGGGTTTTTTGATTATGCTGATGAACAGCAGCCAAATTGACCACAAATTCATAAATTCAAGATCTGCAGGGAGCAGTACATCAGAATTCATAATAGTTAGCATAAATATTTGTTAAAACAAAAATATGTTGCTATATGTTGAATGGATTTCATCATTCATGACAAACATAAAAGACACAATCATGATATGATTATATGAGTGAGAAATCTCTCAAATACAATTTTTAAAAATATAGTTCATAATGTATCTGATCATTTCTTTGAATCTTTTATGTTGGCATGGACTGTGCCTTAGTTTCGGATTATTTCTTTCTGTGCTATCTTAAATGTTATTTATTGTCAAAGGTATTGTTCACAATCATTGTATGTTACCAGTATATCCATCATAATCTATTGAGTGATGAAACACCTTTATGCAATTTATCAATTATGCATACTGAAAATTGGTTGACAATCCATACTAATGAAAAATCTTTACTGATAATATAATGTGTGTTCGAAAATTTTAATAGCACAAATTTTGTGTTTTAATTTCATTTGTTTTCTTGTGAGATGTATAAGATATAATATTATACATAGTGGGAAGTGAGCTTTGGATATTTATACTGCTGTTAAATGTTAGTAATTCACACTGCTCAAGTTTTCACATTTGTCATCCACCAGGTGTCTCTTGTGTCATAAACAAAGCATGCTCGGATAGATTTTTTAGACATGACAGCTGAAATCATGACTGCCATTCTGTGTGCTGTGAAGGGAATACATTGATATTTTTGCAATGTTTACAAACTTCGCCCATTTATGACGAATTTTAACACACCAGATGGCATCATGGCCCACTTGAGCAGTGAGAATTCCAAAATACCTACATTTGTATACTTCACCATGGTAAGTTAGAAGGATCTGATAGAACTTTAAACTGATATTAAATATATATTACAAGTAAGGGAAACAATTGATTCAAGCTGCAATTAAATATTGATATTTTGTCAGGGAAACACTGTTCTAAATAAGCAATTTGAAATAATTGTTAACCAATTTATGGTATATGTTCTGACATAAAGTTTGCCTGAAAGATTATATGAAAATAACAAAATTGTTTCCAAGGTAAATTGATAAACTTCCAAACAGCTGACTGATATAGATTTAAAACTACAAAGCAGATCTGAATATACATTGTAAATGATGCATAAAAGACCACTCTTTCAGTTGGTTGTAAAGAATGTACATTCGTTGAAATACTTTTCACAGTTGTTTATTTTTATATCTTATTAAGTTTACCAGGTATACATTAATGTTTTTACATATGACATTGTTATTTTTTGAATTAGTAGTATAAATACAAGTTTACAATTCTAAAACTAATCTTGTTAAAAGATTTAGGTGTGATACACATTCAAAATCTACAAAATTTCAATTATTGAACATTCTTTGTTGTGTGCAACTGAAAATGGCACAAATATGAAAAAGGTTATTTTATGGTAAAAAAAAGTGTTTGTTGAGACTTGGACTTGAGTGTTTGGAGCAGAATCATTGTTACATGATGTGAGGTTCTTTATTGGAGATGAATTTCCAGATGTTTAATCTTCATAAGAAACTTTATAATGTAAAATTAAACCCACTTAATATTGTGACTTAGGAATCCTATATTATTTATAGGAAATAAAGTGATGTAAGGCCTGTAACTAATATCCCATTATATCCATTTATTTTATGTCTTTGAATATCTTGATATGCAAATTGTTATAAATGGAGCATTTTATTTGGTATATGGTGAATCTAATCACATTTATTTTTTAGTGATGTGAATAAGTTTATTTCATGTCTTTTAAATGACAATCGATATGGCTTGAAGTTATAGTAGTAGCCATAAGTTTAAACATATGGCAAACTGTGTCTTTGCAATTTGTCCTAATGTGGCTTTAATCTGCAATATTGTGGATGTAATATGACATTCTCTGCCATCCTCAAGTATTACTGTATATTATGCCTATCATGACATATTAATAAAGCATTGAGATTCATAAATAAACTTTAAAACTAAAACTTTCAGTGTTTTTGATGTTGAGCTTTGCATGCATGGTCATTAAATAGAGGTATAAATGTATTCAGAATAATTTGTGGATGCCCACTTAGCCTGAGGCAGACAGACTGCCCAGGTTTTGATTACCGTAGTTTTCTATATGTAGTTTCTTATTTAAAACCTCAAATCTGCTTTCATAATTCACTGAAGTAAATTTCTGCCATTAAAAAAATCTTAATTAATCTTGCATATTAAGTAAAAAAAATAAAATCATGGATTTCAAGTAAAATGGTAATCCACAATTACAACCATTATGTAAAATTGAGTAATTAAATATGATAATGATATTTTCCCCATTACTTTTCACTCCTTGGCAAATTTTGTCCAAGCCTTTGCTACCAGGTGTTTAAATGTTGGTTCTTGAGATTTGACCAATGTTTCAAAATGGTAACCTTGACCTATATTTCAATGTCATGAACCCCATCTCTGAATTATCAACTTATCACATTCCTGTAAATGTGATAAGTTGTCAACAAATCAATAGCATCATCCTTATTTTCTGCCAACATCCTGTGGTTAAAAACTTAGTAATTTCAAAAACTAAGTAATTTCCAGAACGAATCAGGTGTGAATTAAACTTGTTAAGATTTATACCAGCATTAACTGAAATATTATGAGATTTTACCACCAGATGTCACTACAATTTCAACTTACAGAGGGCACTCCACAACAGAGAGACGTGCAACTGAGGATCAAGGCTGATGTTATCTTGATCCAACTGAGGATCAAGGCTGATGTTATCTTGAACCAACTTAGGATCACGACTGATATCTTGATCCAACTGGCATCTGTGTTTTGTCATTGAGCTCCACATACCTGTATATACTGGCATACTTTTATGACAATTTGTAAAAGACAAAAAACTCTACTTGAGTTATATTCAGAATAGAAATTGGTCATTTTGGTCCTCGAAAGTCCTAAATTATACTGGTAAATCTTAATATTTTTTCAATTTTGGGTTCCAACCCAACTTAACTGCAATAAAAGCAATACCATTCACACAATTTTCCATCTTTTCACATAATTCTTTCGGCATTTGTGAAAAACAATATACTTCTAATAGCAGCATAATCCTTCAGATCCAAGATTGTTTGCATTATGAATTATTTAAAGACGGGTTGAAGAATGATTTTAAAATGTTTTTGGCCTCTAAAATCATGACATTTTCAAGCAGGTCGTTTTCAGTACATACACTTTTTTTGATGAGTTCATCAAGTGTTATTATTTTATCATGAATTATAAGTGAAAATATAATTTTTTAATATTTTCAATGAAATTCTTCAGAAATAACCTTAATATTCCTTCAACATGGCTTGAAAGGTAAAATATATTGACCGTCATTCATGATTCTGTCTTGCATGCATCCACTTCAGTTTTATTTTGCAAGTTTATGCATTGGTTTGAGCAATATGCATATTATGTATTGAGTAGTTCACTTATTTTTCATGAGAATTACTCAAGATATGAAATAGTAGCTACAATATGCGTACACCTCTGCATTTAGGACATTGCTAATTTGACCTAATCATTGACCTAATTATTGAGGTCCCACTAGGTTTTGTTTGATAATTTATGCATGAGTGAGCGATAGCTGCATGAGCGAGAGATGAGAACAGCAGTGAGAGACATAAAAGAGAGACAGCTACAAGTCAGATATAGTTACAACAGTGAGATATTGCTGCAGTAAGACACAGTTAGAATAACTACAACAGTAAGCAGCTGCATATGTGAGAGATAGCTACAACATTGCGAGATCGCTGCACAGGTGAGAGATAGTTACAACATTAAGAAACAGCTGCATATGTGAGAGATAGCTACAACACTGAGAGATAGCTGCACAGGTGAAATATAGCAAAAACAGAAAGAAACAGCTGCTGAGAGATAGCTGCACCAATGAGAGATAGCTGCACCAATGAGAGATAGCTGCATATGTGAGATAGCTGCAATGTTGGATAGCTGCACAGGTGAGAGATAGCTGCATACATGAGATATAGCTGCAAGAGCGACAACAGTGAGACAGCTACAAAAGTGAGATATAGCTACAATAGTGGGAGACAGCTGCAAAAGTGAGATAGCTACAACAGTAAGAAACAGCTGTATATATGAGAGATAGCTGTAACATTGAGATAGTTGCACAGGTGAGAGATAGCTGCAAGAGTTAGACAGCTACACCAATGAGACAGCTCCAAAAGCAAGATATAGCTAAAATAGTGGGAAACAGCTGCAAACATGAGAGATATCTGCATAATTGAGATAGCTGCAAGAATGAGAGCTACAAGAGTGAGACAGCTACAATAGTGAGAGACAGGTGCAAAAGTGAATGATAGTTACAACAATAAGAAACAGTTGCATATGTGAGAGATAGCTGCAACATTGAGATAGCTGCACAGGTGAGAGATAGCTGCATAAGTGAGAAATAGCTGCAACATTGAGATAGCTGCACAGGTGAGAGATAGCTGCATAAGTGAGAGATAGCTGCAAGATTTAGAGCTGAAAGATCGCTACAAAAGTGTGAGATTGCATCCCTTCCCAGCCAAAGGCATTTGTCTGTACAAGAAATAAGTCCTTACGTTCGATCAGTGCTGCCATCTGCAGTTGAACTTTCGTGAACTGCAGCCATTTCCGTTTGCAAGACTTCCGTTTGAAAACACACCTCCTTCGCAGATAAAATTAATTTTTGTTTGTTCAGTAATTTATCTTTATTTTGCAGTTGAGTAATTAAATAAATACTTTTATGTAAAATTAATAGATAGAACACGTTTTCTACTAAGCGCAACAAGTAATTTTATACCGGATTCAAAATGTTACGTCTGCGATTTTCACTGTCACTTTGCAGAGGTTAGTTTGCACTTCATCGGAGATGGTTCAGACGACAGATGTAAACTGAGAAGAAAGGGATAAAATTATCACCATTTCTCGCTAAAGCTTGTCTTCAAGGAAAGGTGAGTTGCACCAGATGTTTATAGTGATATTTTTGGAGTCAAGACAGTAATTGTGACGAAAACTGTGGCATATAATGCCAGCGATTATGGTGTATGAACTGAACCTGAGAAAGACCAGCCCTGGGGAGGCCACTACGGGCCCCAGTCAGACTGCACTGAGTCTGAGGAGTTTACTACATTTACTGTCAGTGTTACACACAATGGTGACACTGTCTTCGCTCAATTTATTCAAGAAATAATTAAGTCAAGACTTATTCACAAATAAACAGACCAAAGCACAAATGTACAATTTAGATTTAGAAAGATTTATGAATTTTATTTATGAAATTCTAGAACAAATTTTAAATTAAATTTGGATAGATATTAATATTTGCATCCATTCATCTGATTCAGGTCATTGCTGACTTTCAAATTTCAGATACAATTTCATATATCTGAAACACTTTTAAGACCTTTTCATTCCTGATTGTGTTTTTTTTTTGGTAGCACGGATGGTTCCATTTTGACAATCATTGCCGACAGGAACTATCTGTATTATTCTGTGATCAGCACGACCATGGGAAAGTGTAGTCATATCCTGTGGGCGGTAACTCAGTTTTTTCTGTGGTCAATATTGTTAAAGCAACTGACGCCACTGTGGAGTGTTCATCGTGTGCATGCAATAAATTCCAATTTGCGTTTGTGCGCACGTATCAATACATTCCTAAACATGTAAACAAAGATAAAGAAGTGTGTGATGATAAAAGTCGCCCATCGCTGCACAATATTATCAATTAATGTTTCTTGGGAATGCCTTCCAATCAACACAGCATGAATTTCTGTGTAGATTTAGTTCAAATTTGGTGTGAATTGGACATTTAGAACAGAAATGACAAACAAAAGTCTTAATTGATGATTTGTGTAAGCGCCTGAGCGATATTAGAGGAACTTACAAAATCGAGACCACCATGTTATGTTTATTCCAAAATTATTGCCCACAGATAGCTTGGATATGTAGGAAGATATGTAGGAACACTATATATTGTGTAAGATGGTTTTTAATTTTCCGTAATAATTTGCCATTTCTATGCATGGCTATTTTCTTATTATTAAGGGGAAAAAATGTGTTTACACTTTTACTTCCTACCCTAAATAAAATATTTATGTAATTTCTGAAATGTAGCATTGAAACTGTTAAAATTTCATTCATTTGCATATGGTTTGACGTGATAACAATTTGTTTGTTAAAAAAAAATCTGCCTATCCACCCTAATTATTTTGCCCATATAAGTGCAAACAAAAATTCTTTTTGCCTCATAAAGAAAACCATGGAATTTCCTTGAAGTGACATGAAGGTTAGTGATTCACAATGAATATGTAGTGCCACCTATTGGCAGGCACAAAAAGGGCACAATCAGGGAGGGAAATTTTGACAGCTCATTTCAATATGGTGTAAGATTTTGCTTACCCACACTTTTGATCATTCAAAGAATGAAAAATAGTGGGAAAAAACTTAGATATTTTCTGATCCTGGTCAAAAGTTGCTGGCTTAAGGCAATAGGGCAAACTCAAATTTCTTTACTGATATCATGCAATAAATGAATAGTTTTTGTTGATATTGTTTTTGCACCAGGCGCTTCTTTAATGTGGGAAGTGAAAATCTTTCTTTGTTACAATGGTATCAAAGTAAAGTGGATTAACAGACAGTTTCTCATGAAGGGATGTCATCTAGGATAGACTGAAAATTCTTCATATTCACAGACCTTGTCAAACTTAGTGACCAAATTTGAGTCAAGATATAAAACTGGGGGAATGGTTGTGTAAGTCATTTCAGCTTGCACACCAGGGTTTTTATGTTTAACTTCTAAGTTGTATTCAGTAATGTCAAACAAATGTCTTCAATAAATAATTCTGTAACTATTAATTTGATATTGTATGTAAAGATCTATTCCAAAATGTTGTAGGATAGAAAGATACATGGATGATTTAAATTTCTGCACCTCAATTTATTATTAGAGTAAAGAGCAAATGTTAACAGGCATAAAATTGCATTGGTTTGAGAAGGAAGCTTGACTAAATAGTACTGGTATGTTTCATATGCTAAAAACTAAACCAGGAATCATCAAAGTCAAATCAGTAAAGCCTGTAGAAAAAAAACACAATCATTTACAATGATCATTCTGTAATTTATTTATCAGGCTAATACTTATTAATGAGAAAAACATATTTTATACATAATAGTTAATAAGGTTTAAACTGGCTTTTTTGAGATATGTTTAATAAAAGTTAAATATTCATTAGCATTAGTAAAAGAGTTAAAAATGTTCAAAAATGATGGGTTAGTGGGCATTATATCATGCCAATGAAATTTATCAATTGATATCTCTTCAGGAGGTCGAGTGTACAATCATTAATTAATGAAGCATTGTCATTTATCAGTTGAAAAAAATCACCTCTGATATTTTCCATAAAATGAAGTATTATAAAGCATTTGATGGTTGGAAGCTGCAGTGTAACCCAGGAGCAGCAGACGGCAGGGCATTTGTTGTGAGACAGAGTCTATTAGATTTCACCACTTCACTGCTGCTGTATATTCCATCTAGCATACACACTGCCACACCAAACCACAATTTGACACTTATTTGTTTTGCAGGCAAAAACACTCCAACTAGCTAGTTGCCTGGGACATCCAATATTGCTTCCCTCTGGACGCCAGAAAGGCGGCTCAAGCAACGAAAAAACAACTATTGGCCATTCAATAATTTGGCTTTTTCATATGTACATAGTTTGCTCATACTGGTAAGGTATTATTGGGATTCCTGCAGCAGAAACTAGGCAGTGTGTCTCTTGCCCAGCGCTCCAAGCATGGCCTCATGTCTGCATCAATTTCAAGGGACCTCCATGAAGGAAATGGCAGTCAATTCAGACAAACCCATTTTTACTGGACTGGTCATTGGGCCAATTACAGTTAGGGCCATGAGTGGGTCTCTGTTTGGCCAAGGTCAGGACCTAGCTGTGATACAATATCTCCATTAGGCATACAGTTTACTACCGCCAAATAGATTGTATGAAAAATTCAGAAAAAAGTGCTTGAGTTAGAAAGGACACTACATGACTGTAGCAAGGGTTGCAAATATGTCTGTAGCTTTAGTAGTTATCTATCTGATCACAAATATTCCTGACCATATCATAGTCATGTAGAACCTTTGCTTGACCATATTGTATCTCAGGGTTGCATGAACAAAATGTGGCCATCAACATCTGTCCATTCTATATAAGCAGAATTGCAGGTATATTGTTCTCAAGGTTATGGATAATTTAAATTTCTTAAATTGTCATGATTGTATCTGATCATATTATTTTCATATTAGGGAGTAGGAGATGGGAAGGTCGAGTTGTAGTTTCTCTTTATTGACACAAAGTCTCGGAAATAACTCTCACAGTTCTTTGCTGTGAATAGTGTGTATATAAAAATCACCACTAGGGGGAGCATGTCAGTTTGCCATCAGGCACCTTATATTGGCAATGATGTCCCAGATATATATTGGCAAACCTTTCGAGAAAAACAGAAAATCATTTACTGCCATGGCCAAGTGAAGAAACAATGAGATGGTTGACATGAGCTGCCAGACAGAAGATAAAAGTTGACTTATATTTGATGCTCTCTGTCATAATACCAAGAAACAAGAGAAAAAAAACAAGAACTTTGAGTCAATATGCGCTGTGCCAGTGCTAATGCTGTCATGTTATTGATAAAAAACAACCTTTTTGGGGGGGGGGGGGGGGGGGGGAAGACTTTTGCCCATACTTATGATGGCAGCTTAGTTTATGTACTTTTGAACATCAGAGTTTCATCAAAAATCTTGTTGAATATCATGTTTTATTAAAGCATAGGAAGTGAATTATTCAGCCTGTCTGGTGTGATATGGCCTATAGAATTTTTCATGTATTTTTGGTCAACTATCTTTGTGTATGCTTCATGAGGAAGATTTGAACGAAGATGAGGAAAACAGGAAGGCTTGCAGACTTCCGATGTGTATATATGGATGGTTAACTGCATATATGTTGCTGTGGACGGATGGGGAAGGCCAGATGGGGACGAAGACTGAGTAAACTGTGACCCACTCATTATGATCATCTTCCATTAATGATACTCAGAATAACACCTTGATGTATATTGACACTACCCATATTTATATATAGAGTCTAGTTTTAGAAAATAATTTATCTCTCCATAATTTCAGTTTCATTGATCAGTATATTTTTAGTGTGATTAGAACACATATTAATCTCAGTGAGGTCGTAATAAAAATTGATGGATAAGTTAATGATGGAGATTATGATGATTGCATTGTTTACATTTATCATGTTTATAAGTTAATGTATAATTGTAAGAGAAAGAGAAACTCATCAATGTATGACTTGTTTAGATAAAGGCATATGAATTGCCATATTCAATGATACAGTTATGGGTCCCAAGGGCATATATATATATATACAGATTAGAAGGATCATCATCAGAATGTAACTGTCTGCATCAATATGACCTATCCCCATAGATGTACCATTCACCCAGTGGATGTCTTATCTCATGTCTCACAATGGAATCTGTGACTTTTACAATATCACAATCCTCATTTGACCGGTACTAAATAAAGACATTTACCAAACAAAGATTTTGACTAAATAAAGGGAGTAATAAATTTGAATAATCACTGTGGTATGTTGCCATCTTTGCCTCTTGACCGAGCAAAGACTCTATAGAAAAGATGATCTTTAGACACAATCAGATGAGTCAAGATTTCAAATTGATAAAAAATAAGATAATTTTTGGCTGTCGGAACAATTACAACAAATCCTTAGAATTCTAATGGTTTAAGGGTGATAATAAACTCCAAAATAGTAAAAATAACATTTGAAAAGGAGGTATTTAAATCATTGTGAAGCACTCAGGCATTGTGGATCTTTTCCTCAGGTGGTGAACTGATCCTGTTAAAGTTGATTTATAAAAGAAATAAAGACATACCTAAGGTAGCCTGTCTCCAGTGTCACTAATAAGGACAGTCTCAATTATCTTCTCTCCCATTTGGGTGCAATTCTTTCATTGAATTATTATTTTTAACCTGTGCAATTTTTTCCACAAAAAATCTCTCTCTGTTGCTACTTTTGTTATCGTAACAAATTGAGCAAAGTAATATAAATTAATGATAGCCGAGTCTAAATATCTGGGTGAGAATAAGAATTGAGAAGGTGGAGTTAATAGGAAGCTCTCACAATACAGACACAGCGCAGTGCTAATTGTGACCACTTAGACTAGGGGGAGTGACAATGGCTGCCCTCAAGGTCTGACACACTCCCGCCAGCAGATGATGTCATTATTAACACAGACTTCAATGACGGGAGTCATCCAAACCCTTCTTATTGTTACATTTTGAAGCAAAAACAGATATTGTAAACAAATTGAGACTTTAAAAAATATTGAATGTTCAAAGGTAAATTCACAGTATTATTTATATTCACATTGAAGTTCTTAAAATAGATTTAAATCAAATTTAGTTTTAAATTCTAAATTGTTAGAACTGATTCATATTTTGAATTCTTCTCTTTGTTATGGCCTTTGATTATCATTATAAAATGGCAATCTTTGAATCAGACAAAAATGTTTCATATGATTCAGATAAGTTTGTAATTTTAATGCCTGTCATCATTCATTAAATACTCCCAAATGCAATAATAACAATAACATACTATTCTATTGTGATCAAAATGACATAAATGCTTACTGTCAAAAAGATTTGAAATGAAGAATTACTGTGTAAGGCTTGAGTTACAAGTTTGGGAGGTCGGATTACAGAGGACAAAATATTTTGTTTCCTTGGCCTCAGGCAGCACTGTCAGAATTGCTTAATAATATCAGATGAAAGATCTGGAGCACAAAGGTAACAATGAAAAACTGAACTCAAGCAAAACAATAAAAAAAACCTTGAAAATAATATAACTCAGATGAGGATATTCTTGCAGCCCAGGAATGAGGCTAATGAGTTCTGTGAGAGAGATAATTGAATACCACAATGGAATATTCATATTGATATTGTGTCAGTGAGGGTTAATAGTGCAGGGTGTTCAATATCTAGGCCAGACGTGAATGATGTTGATCTCCTGAGGCTAGTCTGAAGTCTGGCCACCCCACTTAAGGGCCCCCCTCCAATATCGGTGTCTCTCTACATTATTCACATCTGAATCAGTACTGTGTCTGCAATATCTCCGTCAATTTTAACTTTGTCTTTATCTTTGTTCTCTTTATTCTCTTTTTAGTTGTATGTAGTAAAAGAAAATTAAATGTCAAAATTTACTTTAGACTAAATTTGCCGGTGACTGCAAAGGATAGGATTGATGAACAATATGGTCTCATGCTAACCAGTGAAAGTGAAAGGGTTAGTGACTTTGCTGCCAGTGATTGTGTGTTCAAGAGAGTATTTGATAAGGCAAGTATATTGAATTCATCAGACAATGAATACAAGGAAATGAGTCACAGTTTCTTGGTGCTCATATTTATATATAGGTCATCACTTCCTGTGTAACTTGTCCTATTGGTCTATATTATCAGTGAGATTTACCCAATTTATGATTCTGGAGTGCTCATCTCGGTTCTTATAAATCACTCTGTGGTCAATATTGTCTGGTAACCTCATACGGTTATCATCAGAAGGGGTCATTGTGTCAAGATGGTTTTTCATAAAGGAGGGATCATGCCACCCTGAATGTCTGACCTACATTTTATGATTCCAAAGACTCCTTTTGAGAATAAAACATGAGAAAAGGAAGCCATTCATGATAGTCTCACCAAGAGGAAAGGAGCCTGCTTCTTGTAATTATCAAACGATTACAGTCTGAAATGTCCGTTTGGGGCGTTCAGACTTAAATCCCAGGGGTGTGTCCCAGGGGGATGATGACATTCCCTTGTGGGTATTAGTGATTGCGGGCATTGTACAAGAAGCTCCACTTGTGGGGATGTAGGAGGGGATCAGGGCGGGGGTTATTTGTTCTGTGTCTTATCCCCCTGTGACCACCCCTACATGTGCCGGCCCATGTCACCGTGTTTACAGCTCCTCAATTTGCTGCCGATCACAAACATTTAGATCCAAGGCAGACGTTCCTGGCACAGATGTCCGACTCTTCCAGATAAAGACCAGCGGTAATCCACTTTACCTGACTGGTGAATGACAAATATTTCTTGTTCTCAACCTGTCCTCGCCAGATGGTAACCAGTGCATCATTAAAGTCTCACATCACAGCAGTATGGATGCATCAGAAAGCAAGCAGCATGTCTCTGCCTCATCATTTTGCTAATGTTCACTCTGAGACACAAAAAAGTACAGGCTAAAATATCAATATATAGCTTGGCAGACTTTCATAACATTTGTTTGTGTGAAAATATCTCAAAGCAAAAGACACATTCATTATGTTTAGCATAATTGTACTGTGGTCCATTAATGACCAAAGGGATCTACCATATACAGCAGCTCAGCATGACCAAATGTAGTCATGACCATATGTGATTATCGGTCATATTGATTTATGACTGATCCAGATATTATGCAATTTGGGTTGGATGGAAAAAACTTAATTATCAATTAAATAAAGAAATGTGATGAAAATTTTGTGGAATACACATTTGATTGTGGATTTTGAATACCTGTTTCCTCAAAATAGAAAACATGTGCTTCTTGTTAGTTATTGGAGGAAATTATCAGTTGTCAGAGATAAGTATTCATAGACACGAAGGCTCTGGAACAGTCTGGAAAAATCTGGATTACTTTACAAATATTGACGGCTTTGAAGCTTAAATTTGCCTTGTTACAATTCCACAGACAACATTTTAGTTGTATTTTGAGAATTTGAAATTAATTGTTTAGCAATAAGGAGGCATATTGAAAAGTCAACAGTCATTTGAATGGGTTATTTATTACTTTATTGTAAGGAATGTGTAGAGCTCAGTGTGAAATTTGCAATTTCTGAAAAAAAAAGTATATTGAATAATCCTCCCTATCACCTTCCAGAGAGAATGACAATTTTTAATATGTAAGAAAAAATGAGATGATAAGGATTTCATCTTGAGTTAACACAGTGGCACCAGAAAAGATTTTATACTCCCCTCAGCAGTGATTCCCGCGTCATGAGAGAAATACTTTTGGGATCTTGATAAAGAGATCTGTAATTTTGGATATCGGTTTCATCAAGGTTCATACTCACTTCAATCTAGAGAATATGGGATACTGATTTTATTTCCGTTCAAACTGGGGTAGTAATGTAAAAATACACGGGGCCTAGACTTGCTTGCCTTGCAATATGAATCTTTTATTTCACATTTTATTTTTGTGATTATCTCAGAAACTGGGAAATATTGTGTGCATTATGAGATTGTTTGAAAATATCTGACCTGTCCCATTGTAATGTAACAGCTAATAATAATTATTAGATATTTAATTACATTTTTAAAGAGATGTGTTGATGGTGATTTTCTTGCACAGTTTGTTGCTATCATGCAATGGTAAAAAAACTAATGGCACATTGGTCATGACAACTTCTTTTTATTTCTGAGCTAATTTCTATGACTCACCATCTTTGCATGATCACGAAAATACCTGTCAGTCATGATTTTTGAACAAGATTTTCTCATTTGCATTTCTTCAGGAACTAATGTTGATTCAATACTGCTGTATTTTTGTGTGTGGAATATGTCACAGCCAACTTAACAGTTACAGTTCCATTTCAAGTAATTTTTTTTCCTTTTCACTTCTTGTATTGTATTCGTTGCTTGTGATGGCTGAAGCGATTGAATAGTATTTTTTCACCTGTAATCAGTAGGAGCAAACAAGTATTAAGCCGGGAAATGCATGACCAACTTCAGCAAAAAAAAAACCAGCAAGCGTGAATGCATGGAGTCACACAATGACAATGTATGACCTTATTGGGACAAAGTTGTACTTCAACAAATAGAGATTGTTCTCCTAACTTGTATGTCTAGTTGACCAGCTCCATATGGAATAAGATCATTTTATAAATGTTGATGGTGAACATGAGATAATTCTGTTACAATGCTTAATATACTATTTATTATCATGTAGTCTGATATTGATTACATTGATTAAATGCAGCGCCAGTCTTTTATGTTTATTCTGAGTACAGTGCTGGTCTTAAGTTTGCAGGTGAATTATTTATAAACATAATAAATCTGTGATACAGATGAGAAGTCCAGATTTCTACTGATCAATGGGCTACATTTAAATTACTTGAAAGTGTCACAATCTCAGTTCATCCAACAAATTTTAACTCTTAGTTTATAAGATGTTATCTGATGTATACACATAGCTGTTTTTACAATTACTTTCACAATGGTTCCAGGTGTATCTCCTCTATATCATGATGGAGAAAAAAATGTAGAAAAATGTGGATAATTGGCTAAAAAAGAAACCAATATTTGTTTTCATAAATAGCCTTTTATTGTGTTTGCATTTCTCTTTAATAAATGAATGTGTTTTTGTATTGAGCCAGTCATATGGGGCCCAGTCTGTGGACATTCTCAGCATTTACATGACTCAATAGCAATACTGGTCCTGTATGAATTCATATGATCTCAAATATTTGTGATCAACTTTGCATTTGGACTTGAGAGATGAGATCTGGGGAGGCAGTATTTGCAGCTGCCTTGATGTGCCACTACATAGACAACAGGGTTCATGTTTGCAGGTTGTGATGACCTTGAGATGACCCGAGGTCACATCTTGACAGGTACAAGTGGCAGATCAAAGGGCCACAGTACACAACATTTAGTTTCTTTCTGAGAATTGACCTCTCCATGTGCACTTCAAGTTTTCTATTTGATGGCCAAGCTTCTGAAGACAAAGAAAGGCCCACACAAAGTTGGGAGGCAGATACCTTTTTTTTCATTCCTCAGTAGAAATATTGAAATGCAGGTTTCTTCATCATTTATTCAAGTTATTTGTGACAAGAACCAAATATAGATGTCAATATAGATGCAAAGGTTTATTGTCAGGAAATTAGATATTGGAAAATATATTTGGAAGAGGAGCCTGTACCTAAAGTGTTGATTTGAGTGTCAGGGGATAAATGGCTCTGAAAATGTTGAAGAGTAGAGGCAAAATTAAAGGAACTTTATAATATATTGGGAATTTCACGACAACAAAAATTTCATATACCGTTGTTTATAGTTATTGAGAATCCTTCTCATATCCAAGGAATGGTGATGGGCCAGTGAGTAATTGTTTATTCTGGAGGCTGTGATATCAACTTAGGCATACTACAGGGGAAGGTATATGATATTGTAGTGTATCTTGTAGTGTATCTAGTAGGAAAACACGGCCTACTCAGGGTTTGTATTGATATAACCCATGCTACCTGGTCAGGCCTCTTTATCTAGAGAGTGTACATACAGGCCAGATAAACAGCCTCTGACACACTTGCCATGCTGACCAGCTCCTCCACACCAGTGGTCAGCATGGTCAGTATAAATATGACAAGCATGCATACAGGAAGCTTGGATTGTTAGTATACATCAGGAAGTAGGGTCTGGTGGTCAGTATAAATATGAATACAAGATGGTCCAGGTTGTGTGCATGCAGAAGTGCAATGGCAGTCTACACACAACACTCCTGTCCCAATAACTTTGTGAATGCAGCTTCTTTTTTTTCAATGTGAGAACCATAAAATTTTGGTGCAACTGTTATGCAAGCAGGGCATATTTTGTAGAGTTCTATTTCTTTATTTGGGTAATCATATGAAGTTTGAAAAGGTATTATGCCAATCTATATGCTATATTATATTGATGATAACCCATCGGCATGGGTAAAGGTAGGACGAGTGGCATGGGTAAAGGTAGGACAAGTGGCATGGGTAAAGGCAGGATGAGGGGCATGGGTAAAGGCAGGATGAGGGGCATGGGTAAAGGTAGGATGAGAGGCATGGGTAAAGGTAGGATGAGAGGCATGGGTAAAGGTAGGATGATAGGCATGGGTAAAGGTAGGAGGAGAGGCACGGGTAAAGGTCGGATGAGAGGCATGGGTAAAGGTAGGATGAGAGGCATGGGTAAAGGTAGGACGAGAGGCATGGATAAAGGTAGGATGAGAGGCATGGGTAAAGGTAGGAAGAGAGGCATGGGTAAATGTAGGATGAGAGGCACGGGTAGGATGATAGGCATGGGCAAAGGTAGGACGAGAGGCGTGGCTAAAGGTAGGACGAGAGGCGTGGGTAAAGGTAGGACGAGAGGCATGGGTAAAGGTAGGACGAGAGGCGTGGGTAAAGGTAGGACGAGAGGCATGGGTAAAGGTAGGACGAGAGGCGTGGGTAAAGGTAGGACGAGAGGCCTGGGTAAAGGTAGGACGAGAGGCGTGGGTAAAGGTAGGACGAGAGGCATGGGTAAAGGTAGAACGAGAGGCGTGGGTAAAGGTAGGACGAGAGGCGTGGGTAAAGGTAGGACGAGAGGCGTGGGTAAAGGTAGGACGAGAGGCATGTGTAAAGGCAGGACGAGAGGCAGGGGTAAAGGCAGGATGAGATGCATGGGTAAAGGTAGGATAAGAGGCATGGGTAAAGGTAGGATGAGAGGCATGGGTAAAGGCAGGATGAGAGGCATGGGTAAAGGTAGGATGGGTAAAGGTAGGATGGGTAAAGGTAGGATGGGTAAAGGTAGGATGGGTAAAGGTAGGATGGGTAAAGGTAGGATGGGTAAAGGTAGGATGGGTAAAGGTAGGATGGGTAAAGGTAGGATGGGTAAAGGTAGGACGAGAGGCGTGGGTAAAGGTAGGACGAGAGGCGTGGGTAAAGGTAGGACGAGAGGCGTGGGTAAAGGTAGGACGAGAGGCATGGGTAAAGGTAGGACGAGAGGCGTGGGTAAAGGTAGGACGAGAGGCGTGGGTAAAGGTAGGACGAGAGGCATGGGTAAAGGTAGGATGAGAGGCATGGGTAAAGGTAGGATGGGTAAAGGTAGGATGAGAGGCATTGGTAAAGGTAGGATGAGGGGCATGGGTAAAGGTAGGATGAGAGACATGGGTAAAGGTAGGATGAGAGGCATGGGTAAAGGTAGGATGGGTAAAGGTAGGATGGGTAAATGTAGGATGGGTAAAGGTAGGATGGGTAAAGGTAGGATGGGTAAAGGTAGGATGGGTAAAGGTAAAGGTAGGACGAGAGGCATGGATAAAGGCAGGATGAGAGGCATGGGTAAAGGTAGGATGAGAGGCATGGGTAAAGGTAGGATGAGAGGCATGGGTAAAGGTAGGATGGGTAAAGGTAGGATGAGAGGCACGGGTAAAGGTAGGATGAGAGGCATGGGTAAAGGTAGGATGAGAGGCATGGGTAAAGGTAGGATGAGAGGCATGGATAAAGGTAGGATGAGAGGCACGGGTAAAGGTAGGATGAAAGGCATGGGTAAAGGTAGGATGAGAGGCGTGGGTAAAGGTAGGATGAGAGGCATGGATAAAGGTAGGATGAGAGGCACAGGTAAAGGTAGGATGAGAGGCATGGGTAAAGGTAGGATGAGAGGCATGGGTAAAGGTAGGATGAGAGGCGTGGGTAAAGGTAGGATGAGAGGCGTGGGTAAAGGTAGGACGAGAGGCATGGGTAAAGGTAGGATGAGAGGCGTGGGTAAAGGCACGATGAGAGGCATGGGTAAAGGTAGGACGAGAGGCATGGGTAAAGGTAGGATGAGAGGCGTGGGTAAAGGTAGGATGAGAGGCGTTGGTAAAGGTAGGATGAGAGGCACGGGTAAAGGTAGGACGAGAGGCATGGGTAAAGGCAGGATGAGGGGCACGGGTAAAGGTAGGACGAGAGGCACGGGTAAAGGTAGGACGAGAGGCATGGGTAAAGATTCATGTGCACTCAGCTGGCACATCCTTTCCTTGTTCAGGACGAGTAATCCATTGATCTGTGTTTTACAGCCATAAATAAAGTATGGACAGAATTGTTCACATAACATGATGCATTCCTGGCCAGCTATAAACATGCTGTACAGCAGGCCACTTATGCATTGGGATGTTTTACCTGATTTCTACATTTTCACAGTTGGATATTTTTCAAAAATGTTGATTAAAAGTTACTAAGATATTATATATTGGCATCTGAAAAAGAGAGGGACTTGTGAGAACAAAAACATACCATTTTTAATGATAAAACTCTTTTTTGAAAAAAAAAGTACTTTAAAAATTAAAGACAATATCCTGCTTGCTAAAATTCTTGTTTTATGGTATCCAAATCCACAATCTGGAGAGCATGGATGCTGATGTATTTGCCTACAACAAATACTTGGGAACCGACCATTGGACAGCATCTCCAGATACAATACTCCTGTAATAAAACATACTTTTTTCTGCTGAGGATCGCTGCAGGCCTGATCATATGTAGATAACACTGCTCCCTCTATGTACAAAGAAATTTACTCTGCTCCTAAATGACATGATATGATTCTCTAATATAACAAGAATATTATGGAACATAATAAGACTATATTTGTAATAAACTCTACATTATATTAGATTTATTATGATACAAATAACAAGACAATCAATCCAGTTATTATTAATATTTCATTGTTGCTTCCTTATTGTATGCATAATGATTTTCAACGCTAAACCATTTCATCTTCATTTTAATATATGATAAGACCTGATCATTGAATGATAAGGTAGTTAAGTACAATTCATTTACCATATTTATCCACTTTTCACTCAAGACACTAGCATAGCAAGACCTCATTGTGTGTTATAAGTTATAAGCCTAGCTGCAATCATACACATTTTGCAGTCAAACTGAGTATCCCTGAATATTTATTAGATATATTAAACTTTATGATCCCAATATATTGGGAAGTTCAGATTCAAATTGCAGGAAGAATGGTTCCAATTTTAACACTTAATTGTTCAGTTTGGCATCCCAAAATCTGATGACATACACTCCCAGAGTTTTATTTTTCATCATATATCATAGACTATGATATCATTTACATGTTTGTAAAAAGTTTTTAAAAATGATGGAAAAATATATGTATAAACAGTTCTGAAACCATATTGAGCATTATGGATATTGTGAGTAGACCTTTTCCTGTTCAGAAACACTTGATGCATGGCAAGATATTGGCTATAAATGAGTCTGAGTACAACCGAAGAAACTGCAGCCAGCGCCTTATCATTCTATCCAGAGAGGAGTTTTTGTAAATGGTGGGTGTGGCATTTAAAACAGCAATGATTTACAGTTGTGAATTGGCAGCAATTAGCCTGATTAGTATCAATTGTCATCAAGCAGCGTGTGTTGCTCTCAGCAGTCTCAGTAATTACAGCAAAATACAGCTTCACTGATTCCTTGTGGGAAAAATGAGATGAACGCATAAAATGATATAGTGTATTTTTTAATTAATAATTTTAACTCATTAAAATTGCTCCCTCTAAAAAGTTAAAATGAATCTTTCTGAATATTTAAAAAGTATATTTCAGTAAAGAAAATGAGAAAATAAACTGGTGTTTTAAATGAGTGTTTTGGGTCTCAAGCATAGAACATATCTGACCTGAGAATGTGTATTTAATCTTGATGGAGCATGGCAAGTTGACAAGAATGGAATATGGAAACATAAGGCAAGTTGATATGAGATTAGTGTGTGGCACACGTGGGGGATTCTATTTGCATCATGTGGGGGATTCTGAGTGTGTCATGTGGGGGATTCTCTGTGTCATATGGGGATTCTCTGTGTGTCATGTGGGGGTTTCTCTGTGTGTCATGTGGGGGTTTCTCTGTGTGTCATGTGGGGGATTCTCTGTGTGTCATGTGGGGGATTCTCAGTGTGTCATGTGTGTTGTTTAGCACAGGTCCACCTCTGAAAGGGATGAACTGATTATTGTATGGACTGATTATAGAACTATGGAGATGGGCAAAAGTTTGCCTCATCTTGTTTGATGTCCCCAAACATATCAATTGGCATGTGAGAATATCATTTCCGAGTCAATATGGCTTGGGGAGAATATAATATGGTGCTGTGTGGGATAGAGTGATACACAGAGAGGCTGAGACAATCCTACATCCTGCCATCCAGACCCCCCTTCTCCAGCCCCCCTACTCCTGGCCCCCCTACTCCAGGCCCCCCTCTCCAGACCCCCTACTCCAGGCCCCCCTCTCCAGACCCCCTACTCCAGGTCCCCCTACTCCACACTCCCTAATCCACACCCCCTACTCTAGGCCACCCAACTCCAGTCCTCCATGCCCACACACCCCTATTCTACACCACCCACTCCTAGGGCATCACACCGGTATGCGATATTATCGATATACCGGTATACAGACATCGATACGATAACCGGTATTGTCATACTGGTGCTTCGATATATTATTTATATCGAATTGGGCCCTCATATCATCATAATAACACAGATTTTTGACTCGATATTTTACGCATCGTAAGTTTTTTAATCTTTCAAATGTAAATACGACGACTGAGGGATCCATCATTGCGCAATATATCAATATTTCAATGGGAATGAATACGTTGTGACAGCACTCCAATCGTTTTCGCGCCAAAAATAAGAGCTTCTCCCCGTCACTTCCGGTTTTCGAAATGACGAACTCGTGTTGCGTATGCATATTTAAGCATTGTTAAATTCATATTTTCTCCGATTTGAGCAATATATACACTTATTAATAGGAGGCGGACTACTGTTGACACGTCGTAGAATATTTCTGTGCGTATTTTAAGCCGAAGATATTAAATATATCGCCGTTTGGGGAGCTTGTACCCGGACCGATAAAGACAGTCAATTATTCTTCTATTTCGGTTCAGTAATATCGATATGTATCGATATGTATCGAATATTGATAAATCATCGATATATATCGTATCGTATCGATGAAATCCAACGATATGATGCCCTACCCACTCCAGACCCCCTACTCCATTTTCCATGTATAAGAATTAATTCTACCTTTCCATCTATAATCAGCATATTCTTATCTGTCCTATATGTGTATTGAATACATGAAAATAACCCTTAATCTTTCCATGATATATATATATATTTATTTTAACATTGTCCTCTTGCATATGTGAGTAATATCCCTGCGACTTTGCTTAACTGCTGACATCAGCAGGAAATGCTCTACAGACATTAAAATGACTTGAAAAAAAACATCAGAGAATACAACCAACATCAACAAAATGAATACTCATCAAAACATATGTATGATCAAAGTGAACTGAGAAGGGGATTAACATATTTGATGTTTGTTGAAACAATACAATCTTACATGACCAATACTAGGTTTACCATCACTGCTTATTTGCTACTTGTAGTGTATTGACTATTCCTGACATAGCCATCATCAATGAAATAGTTCTCCTTTATCAAACGGGAATAAAGCATTCTACTGCCACCTTTCATATATGTGATATATATATTAACCAGCCCCCTCCCACTTTAAGGAAATATGTGTGCCTAAACCTACTCTTCTGCAGACCACAGGAAGCCATCACATCTAGAGGGTTACAGCAAAAGAAAACATTGTTTGATCATGAAAAGGCAGAAGATAGGAAGAGCACTAAGACAAAAACGGAAATGAAAGCGGCATCCGTGGAGGTTGAGAGAAGATTTAGATGGCGGATGAGGCCTGCTGGGAAATCTTGCGAGTTAGAGGGTGCCACCAGTAGTTCCATCACTCCTTATATATGCCTCTATCTGACCTCTGCACCATCTCCAATGTTCAAAAAAAAAAAAAAAAAGCTCCGATGCACCAAAATATTTCAGCAATATCACTGGCATTATAAGTAGCATGTTTTGATATATACAAGTTTCTGAGTTTGCTATAAGAAATCTCATTTGGAGAAGGACAAGAAATGGCCGACATTTTGGCCTGTTTGATGGTAAGCAAGATAAGCGGTGGTATTCATCACCATCAACTGGTGGCAATTTATGCCCGCCACAAGTGGCCGGCAAATACCAGGTGCTATCATCGTTATGTTTGACTAGCAGATAATGTCCTTCTGGAAGAATTTGTTAGACCAGTGTTATGCTGGAATTAGTGCTTGTCCTGGAATTACATATGGTCACATGACTTTGCTCATTATGGTTACTGTGTGGGATACGTCATCAAGGATTCAGCACCCTTGTCGTTATGATGGCGGAAGACAAAATAATATGGTTAGAAGAGTCAGTTAAGACCTTAGGGATAAGGCAGTTCTCAGACCATAGCTGAAAAAATAAATTTATATGGTTATAAAAGTCAATTAAGACCTTTGGGATTTATAAAAGAGTTCTAGGAACATAATTGAGATCAATATATATATATAAATTTTATGATACTGTATACCGAGAAAAATTCGCGCCTAGTTATTTTCGCGCCATCGCCGTTTTCGACAGGTTCGCGCCGTTTTATTTTCGCGAAATTTGGATTTCTAAAACATAATATTATCACAAATTACGCTTTGCAGGTCGAGAACAGAACAAAACAAAAAATTTCGAAACACTTTGTTTTGACTTTGTTCTCACTGATTCCAATTATCAGCGTTCACAGTTTTGCATTTCGTCTTTGTTTCCACTGCTTTGAGTCGTGTCTTCCCTTTTTGGCAGAAATGCTTTCACACGTGGATCGATCTTAATTGCGTTTTAAATGATAAATAAAGGTATATACATAATATTATCACAAATTACGCTTTGCAGGTCGAGAACAGAACAAAACCATACATTATTGCGCAATATATTAACTATCGTTTTCGTGCTAAAAACAAGAGCCTCTTCCCGTCACTTCCACCTTTCAAAATTGCGACCACGTGTTGCGTTGAGTTGTCCCTTTTTGACAGAAATACCTTCACACGTGGATCCATTTTAATTGCGTTTTAAATGATAAATAAAGGTATTTACCCAATATTATCACAAATTATGCTTCGCAGGTCGAGAATTTATCCATGAAGTAAAACGCAAATATCATGTACGTGATGTCACGATATTTCACGTCCGCAACACGAGGAGAGGCCAGGGATCCATCATTGCGCAATATATTAATATTTCAATGCGTGTTCATAGACTCCAATTGTTTTCGTGCCAAAAATAAGAGCTTGTCCCCGTCACTCCCGCTTTTTAACATGACGACCTCGTATTGCGTAATGCATCTTCAATTTCGCGTCCATTTAATTTCGCGAATGACGTCCTGGCGCGAATTAACGCGAAAATAAAAAGGTCGCGTAAATTTGTCTGTATACAGTATTCATGAAATTTACAGGATAATTTTGTGTACATCTTTGTGCTAAGCAAGCTCCTTAGTATTTTATGGCTCCTGTTTATGCTTCATCATTGTGACATGTACTAAAATGAATGAAAATGCTGTGATATTTCAGTTTGGGACTTCCAGTTTTATTATTCATTTGGGACTGGTTTTAATGTTTCATTTAGGGTTTTTTTAATACTTGTTAAGGGACTGGTTTCATGTTGTTTCCTATAGGATTGGTTTAACGCTTGATTTGAGACTAATTTAATGTTTAGTTTTGGATTGGTTTATTTCTTGGTGTAAGGTATTTAACGCTATAGATATTTATAGAGTACCATATTCTTCAGTATGGGTATTGTTTAATGCTGGGACGGTGACATTTTGAGTTTTGTGGTTTTCATTTCATATGAGTGTAATTCTTGCCTTTGGGACTATTTTATAGCAGATTTGGGAGAGATGTGATGCTTAAATATTTTATTGGGTTTAACACTGAAACAGGATTACATGCAATGCTTAAAATGGGGCAGTTATTTTTATCTGTTAAAAAACATCTTCCGTGTCATGGAACAAGGCCAGGGTGCAAGCATGTCAGCACCAGTTCCTCTGTGGTGATCCAAAGGTTGTGGGTTTGATTCTCGGCCAGGCTGGCATTGAATTCATGTTACAATTTCTCCCATAAGCTGAGGCCCGTGGCTGAATGGTTAACCTGTTGTCCTCGTATATCAGTGACTGAGTAGGTTGTCATGTCAAGGACCTGTGACATGTCAGTTCAGTGAGGCAGCAAGTAGGTCTCGTCACAAAATGACTGAAATAGTGTTAAAAGTTACAAAAAACCGTAAACAAACATTTGAACTTGATTTTGAACATTTCATTAAATTTGGTCTTTCAAGTTGTGTATTGTTGTGTAAACATTAAAAAAAACTATGCATTTTAGATGTTTTATAATTATAGATAATGTAAGCCAACCATCAAACTTTTAAATAGATTTTACACCAGCAAATACTGTTTACCATATTTAGTGCAAAGTTGATATTTGCAATAAATGGACAGACGAAGGGTATTATGAAATGGTTATCTGTAATGATGAGTGCAGGGAAGTGCACTTAACATAGTGATGAGCTGAATTATTCTGCTACTTTCTACCCAGGATCAATAATAGCGCACAGAGTAGTGTTCAATATGAGATTACATGTTAAGTCGTATGCGGTGCCAGAATGAGATCATAGACATGGCTGTGTCACAGCCCAGTCTCCTATAATTGCAGTCTTGCAAGTGGCTGACCAGCCTATGAAGGCTGGGCCCCGGCAGCGGCGACCCGTTATCCCGGCCAGGTCAGCAGGTGCTGGTACCAGTCCATTACCTCACTCGTCTGGCTGCACCGGCGCTTTCGCTCGCTTTCGCCCGCTTTCGCCCGATGTTGCTTCATCATTTGATGTGAGTGCTTCTGCACAGTCGCAACATGGTCTAGCTCGGAGTGAGCCCTGGTTGTAGCCTGGCACTGCAATTTGCAGCATTACTGTGTTGGATTAAGTTGAAGTAGTAGAGTTTATGGAAGAAGATGGAGCGTTGTGGGAGTACACTTAGCAAGCAGAGCAGTACGACCAGCATTGATAGCCAGGAGTGTAATGAGGTGAGAGAACTACACCATTTAGTGTTCATTGCAAAACCACCCACCAAAGCATGCCAAAGTCTCTGCCGTGGTATCGCATGCTGCAGCTTGTCATTTACTGCAGTGTCTGCAGATGGTGCGCGGTGCCACAGCCTGTAGCAGACTTGATAGTCATATCAAACAATGTGGCTTGTTTCTGGGTGTAAATGTCTCTGGTTTATCTCCAACCCACCTGTCTAATGCCCAGATCTGTCCAAGTAAACGGGCCTAATTGCAGGGTAATGTGTGTGAAATACTGAAAGCTTCTGACAACACAACCTTGGTTCAAATACATAAAATAACTTTTAAGAGGATTCATCAGAGCAAACAAGCCATATGTCATGTAAACTGTGATGCACTACTTGTGAATGATATTTTTCATAATCAATAAAAATATGTGATTTAAATGCCACAAGGGCCAAACAATAGGAACACAATTGTAAAGAAAAAAATGATGTGACACATTGCATTGGCCAGACTGTTGGCCATTTGGGGAAAAAACAATTTTCTCCACATCCCTGAGGAATGTGACAGAAACTTGATGGATCACCCAGATATATAAACTGACAAGAACCCAGGGAAATATGTTATGTGTCACTTTGCAAATATGTATGAATATGATAGGAATAGTAGTAAACCCCAGAATGGCTGCTGTATGCTCCTACAATATTATCACAATGACAATGATACACGGGGCCGTCTAGGATGATACACGGGGCCGTCTAGGATGATACACGGGGCCGTCTAGGATGATACACGGGGCCGTCTAGGATGATACACGGGGCCGTCTAGGATGATACACGGGGCCGTCTAGGATGATACACGGGGCCGTCTAGGATGATACACGGGGCCGTCTAGGATGATACACGGGGCCGTCTAGGATGATACACGGGGCGGTCTAGGATGATACACGGGGCCGTCTAGGATGATACACGGGGCTGTCTAGGATGATACACAGGGCTGTCTAGGATGATACACGAGATTTTCTAGGAAGATACACAGGGCTGTCTAGGATGATACACAGGGCTGTCTAGGATGATACACAGGGCTGTCTAGGATGATACACAGGGCTGTCTAGGATGATACACAGGACTGTCTAGGATGATACACAGGGCTGTCTAGGATGATACACAGGGCTGTCTAGGATGATACACAGGGCCGTCTAGGATGATACACAGGACTGTCTAGGAAGATACACAGGGCTGTCTAGGATGATACACAGGGCTGTCTAGGATGATACACGCGGCCATCTCGGATGATGCACGCGGCCATCTCGGATGATACACGGGGCTGTCTAGGATGATACACAGGGCTGTCTAGGATGATACACAGGGCTGTCTAGGATGATACACAGGGCTGTCTAGGATGATACACAGGGCTGTCTAGGATGATACATGGGGCTGTCTAGGATGATACACAGGGCTGTCTAGGATGATACACGGGGCTGTTTAGGATGATACACAGGGCTGTCTAGGATGATACACAGGGCTGTCTAGGATGATACATAGGGCTGTCTAGGATGATACACAGGGCTGTCTAGGACGATACACAGGGCTGTCTAGGACGATACAAGATGGCCAAGGATGACCTAGGACTATCTAGGATAACCTTGGACTGTTTAGGAAGATACAGGATTTTCTAGAACGACCCAGAACTGTTTAGGAAGATACACGACTGTCGCGGATGACACAACTCTATATCATGCTAAGATTGTCTGGGATGCTACAGAGCTGCTTAAGATGACACAGGACTGTCTAGGAAGACATGCAAGACTATCTTTAACATGACACACAGGACTGAATAGGATTATACACAGAATTGTCTGCAATGGGTAGCATGATATAGAGTTGTGTCCAATTTCATGTAAGTCTAGACTTGATAGTCATTAAAAGATATTCCATGAAATGCTATCTTCTCCATATGTGATTATCTTTTAATTTAGTCAGTAAGTACTTGTTTCAGGCATACTAAGTCAAAAATAGAAGCAAATTGATCCAATTGAATAGAAACTAGTGGACAAAACAGTTTTCACCAGTCATGCCAGCAAATTAGTACATATCTCTATGACCATCACTCCAAAATCTGCCTGACTCTAACCAAATATTGCCCAGTGATCAGCAGCTTATACTCTCAAATCACCATTTACTGCCACAGGCTATATGCTTGATTATGAAGACTGTTTACTACACTATATATCATGCTCATTGTATATTTAATATGCTATGCATCAAGGTTATTGCCATAATATAATCTAAATAAGAGTGGAGGTAAAGGGTTAAATAGGCCAGTATTTATAATCTAAATAAGAGTGGAGGTAAAGGGTTAAATAGGCCAGTCTACTGGAGTAAGACAGTGACTTCTGCTGAGACTATTCCTGGATGTCAGGTAAAGTCCTGATAAGGATGCTCCTGAAGTAGTAAGTATGTATGTATGTGATCTCAGTGACATTCATGAGGAGCGTGCATCCCACAGATTTATCTATAATGCAGAGACTTGTTATATCGCATGCTGACACCCATTACAAGATGATCATCAGATCACTAGGATGGTACCCCTCACATATGGGAAGGTGCAGTCAGCACGTACCTCAGGTACCTGGGAAAATAAGATTGAGAGTCTCAAAAACCTGTGGACTTTTGGTTGCATATATATCAACATATCATGTAGGATAAGCGTGGTTCCATTGCTTTGAGTCATGTATATATATGATTCCATAAATATGAGATGATATAAGCATGGTTTCATGGATCTGAGATCATATATATATATATATATGTTTCCTCACATATCAGGCAGTATCAGCATGTTTTACCAATAATGGCCCTCCGGTAGAGAAACTCATCTGTCAAACAAGTAGAATGTTTGATTCAGTGTTTTTTTACCCTTTAATGTGGCTTACGTGTGATACCAGAGGAAAGAGCTTGTGTGCAACAGGCCTGTGTAACAAGAAAAGTATCACTGTGCACGAGATCTACATCCTGGGCTTGGGAAGCTTTGATACACAGACATTGATGACCTGCAGCCATTGTGATATATGTTGCTAGGAGACCAAACATGCAATGTGTTGAAAAACAATGTATGTTGGTTGCATGTGTGGTTTGTGCGCGCAACATGCTACAGGTGCTGAAATAGAAGTCAGCTTTGTATGTGTCCATTCAGGCTGAAGGGGAATCTTTCCATGATCAGCACACGACACAGGGCCCCTCCCAAGTCTGTCTGACAACTCATCTCAATTGGCCAGAGCTTGCTAGTATGCAATTAATTCCATATTCTGTGTGAAATTTCATAGCTTTGTTATGGTATTTCTTTTTTGTGAATGCATGTTTTAAAGCAATTTGGAATTAGGGTATGGTGGATTCATTATCCTGGGAATTTAATACGGATCAAAACGAAACAGATAAAAAGGAGTTGTGGTTGCTGTGGTAGAGAAATGGTGGAGAATGCCAAAGGTTAATGGTTCTGATTCCAGATGTAAAAGTGGACAAAAATTGCTTAATCCGTAGACAATGGCTGTGTATAAGAGTAATCTCGTGAGAGCTTTGGATCCGGGCATATGTTGGCTTCACCCATGCACTATATAGAGCAGTCTCGGGCTCTGTTTCAAAGCACAGCTTGATCGATGACAATGACTTTAAGCTGCAAAGCTTCCCTTGAATCGATTTGTTATCTGTGAGACTGGAAAAGGGCAGCCGTGTTGCACTCACTTCCTGCTGTCCATTCATCCCTGCAGCTACAGTCCTCAGCCCTACTTCAGCCCCTCACTTTCACTGCTTTTTATCACCCTGAAAGTTTTAGAATTAGATCTCTCCACTCACTGGAGTTTAGCAATGGGATTTTCATGTTGGAGGTATTGACTGTTAGGGTCTGAATTGCATTAAATCTGTGACTGATATTTTGAAAAATGATTTTGCTAAAATTCTGTGATGTCACAGTTGTTTATGTAATGTATTGATTTTATGCATCATGTATCAAGTCAAAATGAAGTGTTTTTACTATTTTTAGGCACTGAATGACCTTAAAGGTTGATGTGCCTTTAAATCACCATTCATTGCACTCAGTCATTCTTTTATTGCATTAAATGTAATGAGTTATTTAAAAAAAATATATTTTTTACCTTGATATATCAGTAAAATATGACTAATGTTCATGTTTCTTTTCTTCTGTCTTTACAGGTATGTAATAATCTACATATATATGTATCATGATACCGAGCCATCCAAAATATAGATTACTTAATCCAAGACATTTTAAAAACACATCAGGTGGGTAAATCATTTGATTCATTTAACATATCTGCTGGATAAATAAGCTTAAAGATTTCCATTATCAGGTGGGTGGATCACAAGTTTTTTTTTCACAGATCCTAATACATTTTGATTTCAAGGTTGCTTTACCGAAGACATGTTTTGGTTGTGGTCTTATATTTTGCACTTGGCATCATTCTCATAATCTTTTTTTTTTCATAATCAATAACTGATTTTGATGTGTAATCATCAAAACCAAATTGTCATGTAGTACTCAAGCAAGTTCAAGTATGACAAAAGTGTAATGACCTGAAGATAAGTTGTGTCCTTCACCTGCTGAGACCAGGAGATGCTCCGCTTGTAACCATTGTGACCTTGTGGTCTTTGTGGGCACCAGCAGTGTTACATGACTTAAGCAGCAGACAGCATCTGGAGTCTGCAGAGAGATCACCGGGATTAGGACCTGTGACATTTATATTTTTGTTGTGTCTTCCCCGCCTTCCCATTAGAGCATGCTGCAGGACGGCCAGCTATCCTATATATATAAATAACACTTTGACTGCCACCCGAGTGGCTGGCCTCTGCAAAGGCTGACCAAAAAATAGAGAAAATCAGAGAATAAAAATATAGTACACTTGCCCCATTTCAGAGCCACACATTTGTAATTCTAGATGAATAATCTTATAATTTACATATACCTTAATGCAATATATGTAAACTTTATAAACAAAAAAAATACAAAAATCATTTTTGGATATTATGCAACCAAATAGAAGGATAAGACTGGTGAAGAAGATGAGACTTGCTTGGTAATGATAGGGTTAGGCACTATTGAGACAGGAAACCATGGCAACCAATTAAAGGTAGAATGTGCAGGTATGGTGGAGATGCTTGTGACATGCCATGTCTCAGATGTTGCTGCACGGAATCTGGTCTTTTACGCGAGGAATCTTGTGTTTTTTTGACGCCGAGCATTGTCAGTCTCCTGACACCAATGATTGGATAGTGTGCAGGAGACCAGAGGAATGTGCGCCCAACTCATTTCCACTGACATCATTTCACATAAATTCAATTAGTAACAAATTATTATGATTATGACTGAGAGAAAGTAATCCATCTTAATTCCTGTTAAGATTTAATATTGTAAACTCTGTTAGTTTGTCTTTAAAATAAATTAAAGGATTGATGTTTTTATCGGATATCATTTGAATAGAATGCAGACAAGTTGAGCTAATTTTATAAGAAAAAAAAAATCTTTGAAACTTAAGAAAGATAGAAGATATGTGTAAGTGAGATTCATATGAATGCTATCTGCACAGGATGTGACTGAGATTTGTCATATAGATAGAATATTGCATATCACATGCCAACAACCATTATCCCTTCCATACCTTGTGAATATAGCAGATCCAATTCCAGGACAAAAAATGAGAATTGCATACATTTTTAATGTGGGCGTGAATCGCGTTACAGCAGTGTTATCCTACCAAGCCTCTTTCACCGCTCCAAATGCGTGATTAAACGCTAAATAAAACACATTGATTTCTGCCAATGAATTATTCATTTTGTAAAGCAAATTTGCAAAAAAATATATATAATTAATACTTTTGAAAATGTGAATTTTAGATATTTAAATATTGTGTGGGCATAAGGTCAAATATGTTCTGCATGTTAAAATCATAAATGACTGAAAAAAATGACTGAAAAAAGAAGATATTTGCAATACAAAGTGTTTGACAGTTGATGGTGCAAAAATAATATAGATTAGTTTGATTGGGTCTATTGCTTCTAGTAATCGTTATCTCATTATTGATGGGCTGTATATTATATATCAGTTATACGATTTGAAAAAGCTCAATTATCATGGATAATAAATGTATTAATTTCCATAGTAAATGCACTGTGCAGAATATAGATTACGAAGTAAGAATACTCCATCAACTCCTGCTCTGTCCAGTATTAACTTAGGGACTTGTGTGTGTAGAAAAAAATGGATCTCTGAGAAATTGATTTGTAATCAGGGCCCCGAAGCTGGGAAATTCTCATCCAGAGCTTACTTTTCATCACCCTATGCAATTTTGATGTGTAAATTAATATAGCACCTTCACCACAAAATCCTATCACACTCCAATATAGGCACACATGATTGATGAAAGATTAATGAGTGCCTTTAGTTTTCTGCCAATTGTGGTTGACTGAAGTGGCGAAATATTGACTCTGCCCCATTGTGTCATTTCCAAAGTTTAATCGTTGCAAATTTGGCCATGACGGTTATAACAAGATGAGATCAAACAATTAAGCAGTAAAACTGTCCTGACAATATTGGATGGTGGTATGTCACACAGAATGTGAGGGCCGTGAGTCATACGCTTGCTGTATTGCACTGCCTCTTGTTTTGGCGAATGGCTGTGGCAGTTGGAATGAGTGCTGTGATAGGTAGATATTTTATTCACTATTTGCCTGCATATGATAAATTCTGATCGTTATTAAAATCTTGGTCATTGATCACTTGGTTTCATCACTAATTTGGAACAAACCAGGTTCTATGAAAATGGTTGGCAGAAGCAAAATGGTTTCATGTAATTTCATTGATTGCAACTTAAGCTATTGCATTAGATTGAATTAATTGGAACTATTTGTTTGAGATTTGAGATTTCATTGATTAACTGCAATTTGAGAAAGGTTTTGAGTTGTATTTTATATCATTTGTCAAAAGTGAATTACGTTGCATAGAGGTATATGTATCATTGGTTTCAATTAATGCAAAAACTTAATGTCTCAGTCCATTAAGAAATTGCTTGAAATTTTACAATTTAAGATTTGATTAGATTATGTATTGATAGATAGTTATCTTACAGAGTTCATATTGGAACACGGAACATGAAGAATGCAGCATTGGAACTGATATATCACAAAATGCAATATATTATAAGAAATAGCCCTTTTCACATATAATGAAACCCTTCAACACAAAAAGAATATTCTTAAGAGTTCTCTATTCACATTATTTCATATTGATGACAGCTCAAGCTCTGCACTTAATTAATTTAATCCTTTCATATTCCATTCACACTCTTTTAAATAATGAGCATTTATTTCAATGAGTCGCATATTGAATATTGAATAAGAAATATTATGCTGTTAGTTTTCCAATATCTCTGTGATCAGATTGATTGATAAAAAAAATATGATTTCTTTACTATCCTGTACAGCATGGCACAATAAGGTCATTTTGTAATTTTACCTGACCTTATGAGGTCATAATTATATGTGAATAAACAGTTTTCAAATGCACTCATTATTAAAAATGATCAAATACTATCAGGTGAGGGCATGGCATGATCCTTGGCTGCTCATGCAGAATTTTACCTTAACCTGGCACAATATGGTCAGTATTTGGGACCCAATATATATTTGGATGCAGATATACATTTGGATGTAGATATATGTTTGGCTGCAGATATATGTTTGGCTGCAGATATATGTTTGGCTGCAGATATATGTTTGGCTGCAGATATATGTTTGGCTGCAGATATATGTTTGGCTGCAGCCGATTACAGGGGAGCGTAGTGATGTGCTGTATAGAGTGTGATGGCATGTGGGTGGTGCAGACAACCTCCATCTCACTGCACACCACGTAACACCTATTAATAATTTGTTTTGTGAATATTTGATTTTAAAATATAAGATGAGATTATATTTTGTCCAGATGTCATTCATTGGTGATCATTGATATGAATCAGAGGACAATGTCATTTATCTTTGAAAATTTCTGCAAAGATAAAACAAAGCATATATGGCATTTTATGGGTTTTCCAAATTATATATAAAATATTACATCTCTGAAGCAGTGCCTGCAAGAAAGGAAGGCACAGCAGGAAAAATTACACCAACAAACGCCCACTGTATAGTTTAGGGATTGTATTATATGTTTGATTCTGTACTGTGTTATGGAAATATCAGCTTCAAATGAGGAAATATGAAAGGTAAAGAAAAATATTATTAGATCTATCATAGACTGCATCAAGGTCCTATGTAGGCACAGTCTAGCCCAAAGGACATGTACTGAAGAGAAAAGACCAACTTTCCATATTAGTCCTCACCAGAGAATAATGCTTTGGGCCACACAGGAAAGAGTAATATTGAATGGAAAAAAATCATATACCGGTATATACACATGCGAATATGAATGAATTTTTGAATTTTTGCATAAAAATATTTTTAAATTTTGGCAAAGGACTAATAAATGATGATCTCCCAATTTCCCAGTAAAAACAGTCCACCGAGGCACATACACACTCCTGTCTCTACTGCTCTGAGCCCCAATAGATAATTTTCTTTCAGTAGAAATTTGGGCAAATCCTCTTGACGAGGGTTATCTTGTATAATGTATGAGATGTGGACTATGCTGTTTACTCACAGAATAACTTCCTCCTTTTCATCACAAAAACAATCAATACCCCAGAATTGTGCCTCTTGTGATGGGCTCCGTAGGAATTCAGTGAGTATAGAGACTATGCTGTATTTTCTGAGGCAATTCTCTGTGTACGCAAAAACTAAGTGGAGCCACATTAAGCCATGGGAGATTGGTGTAGACCACCATGATGCATGCATTAATGAAGTGAGCAGCTGGCAGGCGAGCTGTATAAAACAGCTGGCAGAGACCATCAGGGAGATACAGGTGGTTAGTATTATAGCCCTTTATGGGACAGCTGGCAGACAAAAATCTTGTAGTCATTAACATGCATGGGAGACGGGGACAAGGATGTTATGATAGAACAAAGTGAGATAGCTGGTAGGTGGAGACAAGGATGTTATTATGGGACTATATGGTACAGCTGGCAGGCAGAGACGAGTACCTTATTGTGGGACTATTTGGTACAGCTGGCAGGCAGAGACAAGTACATTATTGTGGGACTATATGGTACAGCTGGCAGGCAGAGACAAGTACCTTATTGTGGGACTATATGGTACAGCTGGCAGGCAGAGACAAGTACCTTATTGTGGGACTATATGGTACAGCTGGCAGGCAGAGACAAGTACCTTATTGTGGGACTATATGGTACAGCTGGCAGGCAGAGACAAGTATGTTATTAAAGTACTATATTGGGCAGCTGGCAGGCAGAGAAAAGTAAGTTATTAAAGTACTATATTGGGCAGCTGGCAGGCAGAGACGAGTATGTTATTATGGTACAGCTGGCAGGCAGAAACAAGTACATTATTATGGGACTTTATGGGACACAAGTGTGTTGTAGACACTGGACAAATTTGAACAATTAACAGAGACAAGTATCATGATGTCACATTATAACAATGTAAATAGATTATTGGGAGGGAGAGCAAGCAAGGACAATGTTAATATGATATGAGGACTATTTGAGACATCAAACAAAGACCTGTATCAGGTTATATTTGAGGAGAACATGGGACAGCTGGCATTGACAAGAATAATAGGAGACTTTGACATTAGTGTCATTTTCTGTGGTTGGTACAATGTGATCATACTCCCTTATGTTGCAGCATAGTCATGGGCTTCTCATATTGATGAAATGGATGTGTAGCAATGCTTTATTTAAACACCAGCTGCCTCTTAATGATTGCTTGTTCCATACTTGTGTCATAAGAAAGAGGGTCCTATTTATCAGTTACCATGAATGTTTTCTTCTTGTGGGAATGTAATAAAGGATCATATTTTGTATCAGTATAAGTGGAAATTCATATCAGAATAGTGGTGAATGATATATCTGGAAAGCAGTGAATGAGCAGACATTATGGATAATGGAATATGGGCAGACATATTGGCTCGGGATAGTGGTGAATAAGCAGACGTATTGGCTCTGTATAGTGGTGAATAAGCAGACGTATTGGCTCGGGATAGTGGTGAATGAGCAGACGTATTGGCTCTGTATAGTGGTGAATAAGCAGAAGTATTGGCTCTAGATAGTGGTGAATAAGCAGACGTATTGGCTCTGGATAGTGGTGAATAAGCAGACGTATTGGCTCTGGATAGTGGTGAATAAGCAGACGTATTGGCTCTGGATAGTGGTGAATGAGCAAAAGAAATAAGCAGGTGTTGTATCAGGAGAATGTCTGTGTGTGTGTGTGTTTGTGTGTGTGTGTGTGTGTTTGATTAAGGCCCCAAGTCAGCCTTTTCTTTATATATTACAGTTTGAAAGGATGGCCAGGGTATATCCCAAACAATAAAGAGTTAATCAATGACGATCAGTGCCAGTTTTGCTTGTCTATTGAACTTAATGGTAAAAGATGATGCTCTTTTGAGCTCTACTTCTCATTGCATGTCTTGAACAATTTGTTTTGAGGAAGTTTTGTCTCTTGGGTGTACACTCCACTAAGTCTGCATCTCAGCAGGGTCCTCCAGGGCAGGAAGCTTTGGCTTTCTAGGTGCAATACAGGTAGCAACATTACTGGGGAAGGCATCAATATTACAGGATATGGCATCAGAAATAACAGACAGGTGCCTCATCATAAGACACTCTCCACACCAAAAGTAGATTAATAGCAAGAATTGATTTTATAGATGGGGATTCTGTCTTTAGAAATGTAATTTCAGGCTTTGCAGTGAAGAAAACCTTAATATGTATTCTTGTTTTCTCATTTAATCAGTAGAAAGCAAGTACCATTAAAATCTGTCATCTTACCAAAATCCACTTCTCTGTTTGTATTGTATGTTATGAAATTGTGTGATTTAAATCTAAACTTTCCTTTTTCGTGCTTTAAAATGTTAATGATTTTTTATAGTTTCACCCTTTTCAAGTGTCAATATCTGAATTTAATACATTCTCCATACCAAGTCCATGAATATATTCAAATGGAATTGACACTTCATTATTACTCATGATACTAGATGTATGAGTCAAGGCATTGATCAGTGAGTTAGATTGCTGCAGAGGCAGGGAGCATATTGTGAAGTTACCTGGTGCAATCAGTCTGCCAGGCCCATACATAGAGCAGGTTCAAGGCTTGGTCAGCCAGGCTATATCTCAGCAGAAAGGAGCACTGCCTGTAATTGAACAGCCATGAGACGTGTTACAGAGATTAAAGGGTGTGATAACTTGATAGATGTAGTCTTTGAAGGTTATATGAGAATCTGCCGGTAGAATACAGATGTGTAGAGCTTAGGCTTGAGCAGGTTACATTGAGGGCAACAGCTCTCTTCATTGCCGAAATGGCATTTGTCAAAACACGGAGCCTTATCCAGTCATGGAGCGAGTGATGAAATGGGTGAGGATTGTTTTAGTTTGTGCCGGAGAATAAAGATTGCTTTATTAAAAGCAGATGGTTACTTAGAGTCTTTAACCTTAAAGGGAATGGTAATATTGTCCGAAACAAGGTGCAAGACTCAATAGTGAGTTCCGATGTCCATTTAGATATCCCAAACTCTATGTTCTTTTCATTTATAGACTGATGGGAAGATTTCTGATGGAATCTCATGTTATGTGGAAGTAATATTCGGAGCACACCCACACTGAAATGTAGATGACACCTGCATGTACAAGCCAGAGTGAGAGAGGGCGGGCATCCAGGGAGGACAGAGGCATGTTGAACACGTCCTGTCAATGTCCATGGTGTCCGACATAGCAACTGCTCTCATGGGATCACCAGTATACAGCACCACCAGCATAGAGTCTGCAATACTAAACATCCCGGAGAGGATGCAGCTGGCCTCAGAGGGCCAAGATGACAAGCCTTCACTCTGGGTTTTAGAAATTATGACATATCTAGTGCAACACCTTCAGATAGCATACTGCAGTATTTGAATATGCCAGAGTTTGGGCTTAAGGACAATTTGCTTTGTATTCCTCTCTTTGGGACACCCGACAATATCTACAAGCAGCTTCCATCCATCCAAATAATTTGTGTTTTGTGACACCCTGTACGTGCCAGCCTGCCAAGTATGCCACTGGATATATCACAGGGCCCAATATCACTGCCTGGCATTTTCTTACGGCGGGCAAATTGCATATAATGAAGCCATAGCATGATACATCCATATCAAATGGTGAAAAACCGGTGCAGCTACAAGACATTAATAAATCAATGGCAAAAATGCTTTCAGAAACATGAATTTGTTGCTGAGTGCTGATGTAAATTTTCATTCTGTGTTGACTACAGGAGCCATATTAATAAATAGATTTGGTTGTGAATGCCTAATTCACCAGGACACCTGCTATGTATTTATTAAGGCATCTGTTAAATTGTTTGCTACATAGAAAATGGTTATTCAGGCACTTGTTAGATTGTGGTGCAAATGGCACCTTTCTGATTGTGCACCTTGCATGGTTTTCAAGGCACCTGTCCTGTTATCTGTGATGGATTGAGAACTTGTATGGTTGTCTTGACGCCTCTCCTGTAACCAGGGATGAAGTACACGGATGGTTCTCATGACACCTGTCCTGTTATCTGTGACTATTTATATATGGTTCTCATGACACCTATCCTGTTATCTGTGACTATTTATATATGGTTCTCAAGACACCTGTCCTGTCATCTGTGAATACATATATATGGTTCTCATGACACCTTCCCTGTTATCTGTGACTATTTATATATGGTTCTCATGACACCTTTCTTGTTATCTGTGACTATTTATATATGGTTCTCATGACACCTTTCCTGTTATCTGTGACTATTTATATATGGTTCTCATGACACCTTTCTTGTTATCTGTGACTATTTATATATGGTTCTCATGACACCTTTCCTGTTATCTGTGACTATTTATATATGGTTCTCATGACACCTTTCCTGTTATCTGTGACTATTTATATATGGTTCTCATGACACCTTTCTTGTTATCTGTGAATACATATATATGGTTCTCATGACACCTGTCCTGTTATCTGTGACTATTTATATATGGTTCTCTTGACACCTTTCCTGTCATCTGTGAATACACATATATGGTTTTCATGACACCTTTCCTGTCATCTGTGAATACACATATATATGGTTCTCATGACACCTTTCCTGTTATCTGTGAATACACATATATTGTTCTCATGACACCTGTCCTGTCATCTGGATTAAGTTATGTATCCATGGGTCTGTCCTGGTACTGTCACATTATCTGTGATAAAGCAGATTGTTTATGAGATACTTGTCATAATATCTGAGATCATACGTTTGGTTCCCAGAACACCAATCAGAAATGGTGTCTTCACTTTGATTCATTATTAGGATGATAAGAAACATCTATAAATTCCTTTGAGATGTTGTAACGTTTGATGTAGTTAATAACTGTCACAGCTGAAGGCTTATGAGATGTTAGTACAAGTGAGGTGTTGGGATTCATTCTCGGTTCTCACAATCCTTACTGTGTTTTAATTGCACACGTCCAACATGGATGCAGCAGAGCATTTCTGTCATGCACAAATCCCTTGCAGATTATCAAGAAATATGGAATCGCTCTCTGTTCATTAATAATTGAAAGCCTGGAATCTACAAGATTTCTAATTAAAAGGGTGAACTATTTTCTTACAAGTCAGTGGCTGTTAGATTCTCATGTTGTTGAGGGGTTATTGCCTAATTTCTTTTTCTTGTGTATTTGTGATGGAATATTTACATGCAGCCAGTCAGGATGCATAATTCCCATGAGGAATACGTCCAGTAAGCATGCATTGTTCCTGTGAAGTATACTTACAGTAAGGATGCATTGTTCCTGTGAGGTATACTTCCAGTAAGGATGCATTGTTCCTGTGAAGTATACTTCTAGTAAGGATGCATTGTTCCTGTGAGGTATACTTCCAGTAAGGATGCATTGTTCCCATGAGGTACACTTCCAGTAAGGATGCATTGTTCCCATGAGGTATACTTCTTGTAAGGATGCATTGTTCCTGTGAGGTATACTTCCAGTAAGGATGCATTGTTCCTGTGAGGTATACTTCCAGTAAGGATGCATTGTTCCTGTGAGGTACACTTCCAGTAAGGATGCATTGTTCCCATGAGGTATACTTCTTGTAAGGATGCATTGTTCCTGTGAGGTATACTTCCAGTAAGGATGCATTGTTCCTGTGAGGTATACTTCTAGTAAGGATGGATTGTTCCTGTGAGGTATACTTCTTGTAAGGATGCATTGTTCCTGTGAGGTATACTTCTAGTAAGGATGGATTGTTCCTGTGAGGTATACTTCCAGTAAGGATGCATTGTTCCTGTGAGGTGCACTTCCAGTAAGGATGCATTGTTCCCATGAGGTATACTTCCAGTAAGGATGCATTGTTCCCATGAGGTATACTTCTTGTAAGGATGCATTGTTCCTGTGAGGTATACTTCCAGTAAGGATGCATTGTTCCTGTGAGGTACACTTCCAGTAAGGATGCATTGTTCCCATGAGGTATACTTCCAGTAAGGTTGCATTGTTCCTGTGAGGTATACTTCCAGTAAGGATGCATTGTTCCTGTGAGGTATACTTCCAGTAAGGATGCATTGTTCCTGTGAGGTATACTTCCAGTAAGGATGCATTGTTCCTGTGAGGTACACTTCCAGTAAGGTTGCATTGTTCCTTTGAGGTATACTTCCAGTAAGGATGCATTGTTCCCATGAGGTATACTTCCAGTAAGGATGCATTGTTCCTGTGAGGTACACTTCCAGTAAGGATGCATTGTTCCTGTGAGGTATACTTCCAGTAAGGATGCATTGTCTCAGTGAGGTACACTTCCAGTAAGGATGCATTGTTCCTGTGCGGTATACTTCTCGTAAGGATGCATTGTTCCTGTGAAGTATACTTCTAGTAAGGATCCACTATTAATTGTGTATAAAGACCATGTTGCCTTGTTGGCATTGTAAGAATTTGCCCCTAGAGATTATATTTTTGGAGAATTTTACCCCACACTAAGTTTATATATGAATTGTAACTAATACCAGGCCTACATCTGGAATATGATTACTGTCTGTCTTGCAGCATATTTGTGAGACTGGTTCATTGTTGTGAGTACAGGTGTTGTTTGGCAGGCTCAGTCAGTGCACTGATGCCATCAGCTCAACTATCAACTTGTTTTTTTCCCTTGGCAGATGTTGCCAAATTAATTTCAGGAGACTGAGCACAGAATGTAATAATATGCTTCTACTGAGTGCAAAGCTTTATTGATAATACAAAAAATATTACATTTTGCAAAACAGTCATTTCAGAGGCAAGAAAGTTTGCCAAGGATACATGTGGTAAAAACAAACCAATAAATTATCTGTTTCTGCCAAGTGTTTTTAAATCAATCTGTTAATGATAATAATAAAACATGATCTTTCTTTAAATGAATATTTTGTGATTTAAAAAAAATCAACCTTTTACTGTCTATGATATGTTTTGGAAATTCATTGTATTATAATTGAGCTCCAGCAATTTACTTCTTTTCTCCTCCAGCAGTATTTCCGACAATAAGCAAACTGAACCATATGTAATCTGAGAATGGCCTTGACTAGCAACAATGATAATTAAATGTGAAGTAATTAGGAAGGATGATACCAATCTAGATTATACAAGATTTCCATAATGTCATTTTGATGGTTTGTATTATGCTTAGTCTTTGCTTGTTTGCATGAGTATATACATATATTGCATACCGTATACTTGAATTATGAGAGGCAAAATACAGTTGTCTTTGAAATATTTTTTTTTCAAAGATTTGCTGAAAACATAAAGTAAGAACATTGGCAAAATATCTACTGACTAAATCATTGGACCTATCCATTTCCTGGCTAGACGTGAATGATGAGCTGAGACAAAATTACTTATTAAAGATTTACGTAGCATTACTGAATGGTACGGGCTCATAATATGCATCAGGAATTTGGAAAATGGTTAATGATTTAACCGGACTATTGCAGGCTCAATCCCAGAGACAGGGAGAGAGGGAAATTGAATTATCTGGGACAGTGTTGAAAGGGTTAACTGGGCATTGCAAGCTTGAGTGATGGGGAGATGGTGTGCCAAGCATGCCCTCATATCAGGTCAGATTTGATGGGGTGTAAAATGTCTAAATTATGAATAGGTAGACAGGCATGAAAGAGTTAATGCTGGAAAGGGGCACATAAAGGGAAAAGTGAACAATAAAATAATACGAGGGCTAATAATGGCTGAGATCTATTACTGGCAGTAAATTTGCTCCCTCTTTATGTAAAATTTTAGAGCACCTATGAACACTGCAGATAAACTGATGAGATACGGAAAAACATTTTTTTTATTCGTCTAATGATAAATTAGTTCAGAAACAATTTATTTTGATGAGTATTTTGTGTCACATTATGTTTCGATGGGGCACTTCATTAGGAGATACCTGAAGCTGCTTAGTAAACGAAGTAGAAATAGAAGTTTTATTGAACTCATTATCCCTTAACTAGTGGCTCTCCCGGGCTGGCTGAAAATGAGAACGGATTTTAAATATACTTTCTTGTTACTATAAAAAGATAATGTGTGTTAAGGTTTGAACTGATTAATGGAAGTGACACACCATACACTCCTTGAAGTACTGAAAGGAGTGCCCCGTACGAAAGTTTGAAATATCATCCCTTACTTCATATATTCATTGTGACTTAGAATGTTCCTTTGGAAATTTTTAGATCAGTGAAGAGGGTCATCTGAGGTGCAGCCTGGGAATTTATTGTCCAACCATAAAGAAAATGAATGTTTGTTTTTGGTACAAAGGGCATTTGTGGAGTACCATTTCTCTGCATTGATCTTGGGCTTTCTCTCCAGTGTTCAGAGGTTGACAGTGTACACACATCAAGAAGTGTCATATTCAATCATGAATTCTAAACATTTTGACATCAGAAGACCTTGTTGTGAATTATACGCTTCCACAAGCAAGATTTACGAGGAAAAACGATGAAGGGAAAAGAGGTCTGATGATCTTTGCTTGGAGGAGATGATAGTATCTTTGTGCAAAATAACAAGAAGAGAAAGACAAGGATTGGGGAGACACCTGTGAGCAGCAGGTTCACAGGGGTTCATATTTCAGGGCCACCTACCCTGGAATTAATATTGCCGAGGACACAGGCATGATGAAAAGCACCGCAGATAAAAAAAAATAAAAAATAGGTTCAATTTTTCTTTATCATGGCACTGCCAGGAATGCTAACATAGCAAATTGTGTGGACCGCCATTGATTTTATTGTCCAAACAGGTTGCCTTGAAGAAGCGATGTATCACCTGGCCGAGTTATAAATCACAGGCTGATGGTCATTTAGCCATGGTGACCTCACCAGAATGATTTAAGTTCAATTAAATGCTGAGCAACACCAGGGAACAATGAGTAGAATGCTAGCGGTGAGAAAGCGGGGTTAGGTGTGTGTTCTCCTGTGAAGGAGTCTACTGTGGAGCGGAGTGTTTGATGGTGAGATGTGCAGGTATGCAGACCCCACACTAACTCACACTGAGCTCTTTATGTTCCCAGCAAACCACACCAATACCATCATATCAGCATCCACGGCTTGACATTAGCACTTGTCCGGTAGCCCCGAAGGGTTGTTTGAGCCTTTGGGTCAGTATTGGTCAGTGGTTTTTAAATTCTACTGGCCAAGATTTATGTGTTTTTTTAAACACTGTTTTATGGTAAAGGCCAGGAGGTGACAACAAAATGGCCAGTGGATTTTAGGGCAGTCTAGCTTTTTGGGTCAATTACTAAAAACCTGAACATCAAAGCCTGAATTATCATTACTTCACCACATTAACATCAATTAAAACATTACACACAAGGCATATGTATATATATAATTTTGATTAGGAAATTTGTGATGAAGTAAGTTAATATATATATGTAGTGAAATGTCCAATATTTTCTTAACAATTGGCCCATGATAACCACCAAATATTTTTTGGTATTTTGAATTGGAAAGAGAGGGTTTTGTGGTGTCACAATGCTTTGACAGTCTGACAGAGAGGGGGACAGTTAGTCCTTGTGCACTGGCCCTTTCATGCCAGTGGCTACAAGCTCCGCCTTCTCCAGCCTTCTCCACGGCAGGCACATCACTGCCATTATAGCAACCTACCCTGTCTTCCCTTCTCTCTCATATCACCCAATAACATCAAATAAAACTAATAATATATCAGTTTTAAAACTTCCAAAATAGTCAAGTTTAAATATAATTTTTTTAAATCACCTGTGAAGTATTTTGGGAGAAAGTTCTGTCCTGATGTATCATGTTTACCTATGGTAGATGAAGGGTTAATCAGCAACAAGTGAAGCTATCACTATACCAGCAGTGGTATGTTTTCAGACAGTAGACAATTGAAGTCAAACAAACCAACAAGCAACATGTGTTCAGTCAAATCTTTTCTTGCGGAGCTGGATAACTTGGACATTACCAACCTTCCAGCCAGCTGGTATCAAACTAAGGTGAGATTGTGAAAAAATGAACATAAACGGTTGCAATAGGGTTAACTGAGATTAAGTATCAAGTTGATATTCCACTTTGAAGAGCTAACATCTCGCTGAATAGAGGTCTAGTTCACCTCCAGTGCACAGGTGAAAGCTCGGGTTTGAAACGCTGACGGGGAAATTTTAGATCAGTTGGCAATGGCTGTGATTATCGTATTTGATTTGTGTTTAAGCAACGAATCTTGCATTAATCTGGACATGAACGTTAGCAGGGCGGCATTGTAAATAGTGACATTAGGATCTTCCTTCTGATCCACAGACATAAAACAGAAATGCTTTCAACTATCAAAGGAGACCTTAGCATGGACGGTGAATAAGCACACATTACACATTGTTTACATACTTGAGGCACAGTTTTCAAGGGTACTCATTGTGGGCAAGTGAAGAGGAGAATTTCAAATTGTAAACTTGGGCATTGCATAAAGCAGAAGGAGTGGCCATTATTAGCACAGACGTCGGTATAAACTGCAAGAGATTGTCACATAAACTGGTGGTAAGTTATGTCTTGTCAAAGTGATTAAACATTAGCTGATCCAGGAACTTGATTAGGATTTCAACGAGCAGAATACTAACTTTAGCTGATCGAGGAACTTAATTAGGATTTCAACGCAGCATAATACTTATTGTATCCAATTTAATGATAAGCTTGAGCAGAAAAGATTGAAAGCAGTGAAGCATTGGCGTAGAAATATGGCACCTGTTATCACAGACCAGTGTGTTACCTTTTCAAAAATTACTTTTATAAAACCCTGTCAAAACTGAATAATGTTACAAGGAAATCATGTCTACATATTGAATAACAGGACATTTGTTATCAGTAGTGATGACACTGTTTGGTGGAGTGCAGTTCTAGTGCTGAGTGAAATTATAACAGGATTTGGGTGGGAACGTCCGGCTGAACTTTAATAACATGATCAACACAGATTGTATCACAGTCACACTTATCTGACTTTACACACCAAGCATTCAGTTCTGAACTAACCTCCATTGCTTATCAAGAGCTTTTTAGAGATAAAAAGAAGTAATGGAAATAATTAAGGAAGATGATGGTGAGGAACGAAGATTGGATGTTGGTCAACCAGTCAGTGGGGTAAATCATTAGAATTTAGTCATTTTTAGCGATATGGTTGTCATATTCATAAGGCTTGGTATGTATGTAAGTCATAGCACTCTATCATTGCGTGGCACCTGATGATTGAATAATAACAAGGTTCACATGCATACAAAGTGCAATATCCCACGTATGTGAGTGATGTAAACAAACAATTTCCCCCGAGACAAGGCTGTGGATGTGATATGTAAACACTGCCATACCGAGTCAAGACCAAACCTTCATCTGGTCATGTGTAACCATGAGGATTTAAGGTCATGCATCGTTATTGTGTGATACAGCAGGGATATTGGTAACACCTCATATTATATTTAACAGCTCTCCATAATTTGGTAGAATAACAGAATTTCTGGCCTTATAGTGGCCTTGAACTTGTCCAATATGAAGTGTGCACTCCTGATGTACGTGGTGAAGGTGTGAGGGCAGGAGCTGATAGAGGAAGAGAAGAAATATGGCTGTAATGACGAGAGGGGAAATATTGATGAGAATCAGAGAGGACATTAAGGGAAAGGACACGTCAGGACTATCATTAACAATGTAGAAGATTAGAAGACTCATGCCAGTAATAATACAGACATTTTTGAGGGGGATTTATAAGGGATGTATGACAGTGGAGCAGTGTGGTTGACACTCCATTCAAGGACTTATCTTTAAGTGATATATAGATTAGCATCATATAATAAAGATAAATGGGCCTCCCTATTGCCACTTGTTTTGCCTATATGTTAAGTAATCACTCCTTTAACTGATCACATCATGATCACCAAATTATTATATTTATCCATCACATGGTGATAAGGGTAGAACCTTTCAGTCCTGGCATAATGCGATTGTGGGTTTCCATCTTGTTTTTTCTTAACGATTAGATTCTGAAGAGTTTTTTGTGCACTTCCGATATTAATTGTGCAGTTTCAGTGTGTTGTTTTCAATGGGGCAGTATGGTGACCCGCAATCGGCCTATTTGAAATGTTTACCTAAAAGTTACCTTATTGGGTTATGGGGTCTTACCATGACCAAAACCTGTTATTGGGCCTGTTATTGATCGCATACTTTTCATAATTGTTCATTGACCTTGCATTTATGACATTTTCTGTGTAAAAAACATTAAAGTTAGATACTTTTTCTCACTTAACTGGGAATCAAATGTGTTTATCAATTATATATTAAGCTCTTGGCAATATATATATTTGTAAAAAGTAGAATAGATTGCATCTTGACATTGACTATTTGTTTGTAGAGAAGATAGAATGGATGTTGACTTATGTTCTAGAAGATCTAGGTCTGTTTTGTCCTTCCCCACCAGACACTATATTAGAGGCCACTCACTATATTATAGAAGGGTTGGGTGACAGACAGAAGATGTTGGCCATTGTTTTGAGAGAGATGTTTAGACCAGGGTAGAAACAACTCAGCCAGGCCAGTGTATCATGTGTAGTGAGAGATGGTGTGGAGCTGTGCCAGAGTCTGACTCTCACATAACACTAGTATTATAACAAGGGAATGTTGGCACAGGCACTCGCAACTATTTTATCCTGAATGCCACTGTCTTCTTCTGCTCTGCCAAGTTCTTGCATTTACACAATACTTCTATCAAAGTTGAATACCAAAGCAAATTGCACCTGCTACAGAGTGTAATGTACTGTTATATCACAACTCAGATATCAAGGCCAAACTAATTCAACTATGTAAACTTAATATAAAATTTTCAGGGTTTGTTATATATTATTTCTGAGCTACTTGGAGCATTCCATTTAGAACTAAAAGCACCCTATTATAATGGCTGGAAATGGTAGAAGAGGGGCTCACCTCAGAGGAATACTCTGAGGTATTGCTCTCAAGGCTCACTGACGGATCACAACAGAATACGTATTCTAATGTGTTTGTTTAAAAATAATGCCAACAAAGATGGTGTTGAGATGCTTTGTGGATCGACTGATGCATATTAACATAAGCCCTTTTCATTTGGTGTCAAATAATGACAGAGTTCATGACCTTAGTCTTCAAAATGAAATAGATACTTAGCAATCTTCCAGTTGCTATGAATATCTTGCTTGTTTACTGTGATCCTTTGGAAAGAAAGTGTTTGAGAAAGAATATTATTAGCAAGCAGTGATCCATTTTGCACAGGAAACTGTATCAGGGTGATAAAATAAGACCCAAAACAAACGTATAAGTGTAAGGTGGTGAAGTATGGTGCTGACCTTGCTCTCAATTATAGCAGAGATTTAAAAAGTCTGCAGATGATAAAGTGGATTTTATCAGAGAAACACAAGTGTTTTCATCATTCACAGCCTGTGGTGTGAGGATATGAAGTTGGACAGGTCTGCTCCCCGGGGCCAAAAAAACAGAGACGTTAAAATAGGCTAATTCATACAGTTATTTCGGCTGTGGATGTGGTAAGACCTCATTGCAAATAAACAGTTGTTCATTTCCATAACCCAACATTTGTTTTTAGAAGAATGCATGTCAGGACTGCAAAAAGAGATTGATGAGGTAGGATCTGTACACCAAACCTAATTCACAGGAAACCTCTCACTTGTAGCTTGGTCTCAGTGAGTGTAGAAAAAGCCCAATCTTCGAGGGCGATCAATTTGTTTCCTGAACGCCACTGTCAAGGTAAGTGTGCTCTTTATCTCAGTTCTCCTTGTCTCACCCAAGGCAAGTGTTACTTACAGTATCACCCCCCAGGAATGTGTCCTCCCTGTTTCACCCCAGGTAAGTGTCCTCCTTGTATCCCCTCAGGCAAGTATTCCTTACTGTATCAACCCAGGCAAACGTCATCCCTGTATTACCTCAGGCGAGTATCCTCCCTGTATCACCCCAGGCGAGTGTCCTCCATGTATCACCCCAGGTGAGTGTCCTCCCTGTATCACCCCAGGCGAGTGTCCTCCATGTATCACCCCAGGTGAGTGTCCTCCCTGTATCACCCCAGATGAGTGTCCTCCATGTATCACCCCAGGTGAGTGTCCTCCCTGTATCACCCCAGATGAGTATCCTCCCTGTATCACCCCAGGCGAGTATCCTCCCTGTATCACCCCAGGCGAGTGTCCTCCATGTATCACCCCAGGTGAGTGTCCTCCCTGTATTACCTCAGGCGAGTGTCCTCCATGTATCACCCCAGGTGAGTGTCCTCCATGTATCACCCCAGGTGAGTGTCCTCCCTGTATCACCCCAGATGAGTATCCTCCCTGTATCACCCCAGGCGAGTGTCCTCCATGTATCACCCCAGGTGAGTGTCCTCCCTGTATCACCCCAGGTGAGTGTCCTCCCTGTATTACCTCAGGCGAGTATCCTCCCTGTATCACCCCAGGCGAGTGTCCTCCATGTATCACCCCAGATGAGTATCCTCCCTGTATCACCCCAGGTGAGTGTCCTCCCTGTATCACCCCAGGCGAGTATCCTCCCTGTATCACCCCAGGCGAGTATCCTCCCTGTATCACCCCAGGCGAGTGTCCTCCCTGTATCACCCCAGGCAAGTGTCCTCCCTGTATCACCCCAGGCGAGTGTCCTCCATGTATCACCCCAGGCGAGTGTCCTCCCTGTATCACCCCAGGCAAGTGTCCTCCCTGTATCACCCCAGGCGAGTGTCCTCCATGTATCACCCCAGGCGAGTGTCCTCCATGTATCACTCCAGGTGAGTGTCCTCCCTGTATCACCCCAGGTGAGTGTCCTCCCTGTATCACCCCAGGTGAGTGTCCTCCCTGTATTACCTCAGGCGAGTATCCTCCCTGTATCACCCCAGGCGAGTGTCCTCCATGTATCACCCCAGATGAGTATCCTCCATGTATCACCCCAGGTGAGTGTCCTCCCTGTATCACCCCAGGCGAGTATCCTCCCTGTATCACCCCAGGCGAGTATCCTCCCTGTATCACCCCAGGCGAGTATCCTCCATGTATCACCCCAGGTGAGTATCCTCCCTGTATCACCCCAGGCGAGTGTCCTCCCTGTATCACCCCAGATGAGTGTCCTCCCTGTATCACCCCAGGCGAGTGTCCTCCATGTATCACCCCAGGTGAGTGTCCTCCCTGTATTACCTCAGGCGAGTGTCCTCCATGTATCACCCCAGGTGAGTGTCCTCCCTGTATCACCCCAGGTGAGTGTCCTCCCTGTATTACCTCAGGCGAGTGTCCTCCCTGTATCACCCCAGGCGAGTGTCCTCCATGTATCACCCCAGGCGAGTGTCCTCCATGTATCACTCCAGGTGAGTGTCCTCCCTGTATCACCCCAGGCGAGTATCCTCCCTGTATCACCCCAGGTAAGTGTCTTCCCTCAGGTGAGTGTCCTCCCTGTATCAACGCAGGTAAGTATCCTCTCTCAGGTGAGTGTCCTCCCTGTATCACCCCAGGTGAGTGTCCTCCCTATATCACCCTAGGCAAGTGTCCACCTTGTCAAAGGCCAGAAAAACATTTTCTTGAAATTGCACCAGGTGGCAGCACTTCTTACACAGCAAAACATGAGTTGATCTTGTATGTGCATTTGAACATATGATCTTACCCACTTGCCATTATCAGAGTTACAGCTGAATATTTTCTCAATGACACATATGAATCAGCTGTTTTGTAAGACCTGTATTGTAGCCAAACTATTATGTAACTGGTGGTAACCTGGCAAGACTTTATGTGTTTCCATTTGACTCAGCTGTGTTTATAATCTACATAATATATCACAGTATTTCATAACTTGTCCATTGGTTTCTCTTGGTGTGTATATGTAATATGGCTTATGTTGTTCACTTGGCCACTTTCCAACTTAGTAAATTCTGAGTCACTCAGAAATGAACAAGACATTATGAGGGTTTACAATAAATCTTGATCCAGAAATATCCGGAATTGATCCAGAATTTGATTAACAGAAGATATCTTGTTATACAAAGCATTCTTAATCATTAATGACAAACTTGCCTATTAATCTTAAACAAAAGAATAAAAAGGAAGATGGGAGTATAAGATGTACAGAGTGTATGGGATATATCATTGTGGTCAGTTGTGGTGATTTGTGATGCTTAATTTCCTCAGACAGCATAGGTGAGAACTGACTCACCTGCAGCAGGCAGCCCTGAGCCCTGGTCAGCAGGCAGCCCAGGTTAGTTCTCTCATGACCTCCATCACCTCAGCTGATATGGCAGACCAGGTCTTATCCACACTTTGATTACTTCTTCCCAATAGAAACTACATTGTGGATGCCAGGACAACTGTATATTTATGAAATGAGCAATGTGTGAGTTGTATGAATTAGACAAGTTTGGAAGTTAATGAAGGGGGAATCTTTTTATTTGCTACAGTGAGCCATGGCAGTCAGGGGGTTGATATTTGAGTATATGAGTGAGATGGGAGGTATTTTATGAGGAAGGAGAATGTGTAGATGGTCCAGTATAACATACCCAGCATGCATCAATATACACACTACAGACTTGTTTACCATCCCACAAGATACCTTGCCAGCCATTCAACCCTGAGGGATGATGTAAGTTTTGAAAATATTCCAAGATAATATACAGTATTTAGGAATATATACACTATGCATGATAACATCTTAAATTAAGATGTAAATTTAACTGGGAGATATATGGCATGTCAAGGTTATCAAAAAGGGTGGTGTTGATTGTTTAGTTAATACCTTGCACCCCTCTTGGGTAGTAGACTGGTCCGGTTGAGTAGTGAGTGGCAGGAATAAGCTGATGAGGCTGGTGCTAGTTTCTGTTTGAGACAAGATAACACAGGGCAGGGTGTGCAGAGTGCTGTCTATCACTATTATAACAATAGATACTGCACTATATGCCATGGATAACCCCGTGTACATACATAACTATTTGAGATATTGGGTCAGTGGTGAGAAATGAGAGGATTATCATGACTTAATGATGGCTTGTACAAGATGGGACTGCTACCCCTTGATATCATCACATGGGCTACTGGTGGATGGCCCATCATGCTGGCATTATTAGCTGCTACAACTACATAGGGACCTGCTAACTTTATTGGTCGAACACTGATTTGATTTTGCAATGATGGACATGCTTAAGGTGAGAGTCTATGGCATTTTTACTATGTGATATATAAGGGGATTTATGGTACGGATTTTGCAAGTGAATGCCTGGAATGATATAAGGTGGGCATGATGGCATATAGTGGCGGTATATAGCCCCATGGTGTGTCATAGTGGTCCATCAATTATAGATCAATGGATCAATGCAGCATGATGAGTCATCTGACTACGTTCAGTGTGACTCCCGATATATCCATCATCTCCTGCTATGATCACTCCTGCTTATCACTCACCTCCTGTCAGTAACACCTCAGCCTGGACAGCCATCCCCACACTCCAAGCAGCAATTACTCTACCTGGTAGGCATTCAAACACTCAAACAGCAACTCTTTAACCTAGTAGATCTATATACTCAAACATGAACACCTCATCATGGTAGGTATACCCACACTCAAACAGCAACAGCTCAGTCTGGTAGGCATACTCACACTCACACAGCAACAGCTCAGTCTGGTAGGCATACTCTTACTCAAACAGCAACAGCTCAGTCTGGTAGGCATACTCTTACTCAAACAGCAACAGCTCAGTCTGGTAGATGAACTCTCATTCAAACAGCAACAGCTCAGTCTGGTAGACAAACTCTCACTCAAACAGCAACAGCTCAGCCTGGTAGGCATACCCACACTCACACAGCAACAGCTCATTCTGGTAGGCATACCCATACTCAAACAGCAACAGCTCATTCTGGTAGATATACTCTTACTCAAACAGCAACAGCTCAGTCTGGTAGATGAACTCTCATTCAAACAGCAACAGCTCAGTCTGGTAGACAAACTCTCACTCAAACAGCAACAGCTCAGCCTGGTAGGCATACCCACACTCAAACAGCAACAGCTCATTCTGGTAGGCATACCCATACTCAAACAGCAACAGCTCATTCTGGTAGGCATACCCACACTCAAACAGCAACAGCTCATTCTGGTAGATATACTCTCACTCAAACAGCAACAGCTCAGTCTGGTAGACAAACTCTCACTCAAACAGCAACAGCTCAGCCTGGTAGGCATACCCACACTCAAACAGCAACAGCTCATTCTGGTAGGCATACCCATACTCAAACAGCAACAGCTCATTCTGGTAGATATACTCTCACTCAAACAGCAACAGCTCAGTCTGGTAGACATACTCTCACTATGATCAAATTTGAAATGATATGCCTGGTATATATTGATGCATATCAATATGGGTGAATATTTATAAAAGAAAAAAATGTGATTTAAAAAAGTCTAGTTTAATATATGAAGCGGTGAGCATGTTGAACCTGTAGGAAACAATTATAGAAGATCAAATCACATGAATACGTTCTGATTCTGTGTATTCTTTCTTCCTTCCTCCTTCAGGAATGTTCTCCAATATTGTCTGTGCTGAGAATGATTCATCTTGATATCAATTGGCCAGCAACTGGCATTGAGTCTGGAAAGAGCTCACATTAATGATATATTATCTGTTTTGAGAGTTCAGGAAAGAATACTGACAGGAATATTAATTTTCTGAAATATCTTGCAAAGCTCACATTGCCAGGTCAAAGACTGCAAATTTTTCTGATAACATTGAGTTCCTGCTCTGTAAATCTATATCCCTGACGTCTATATCTCAGACCCAGTGGGTCCGAGCTTGGTACAACTACAAGACATCCGATATCAACCAAGGTCCAAGTACGGCTAGCTTACAAACATGAAATTAAAAAAATAAAAATATTTCCATTATTTGCAATTGTTTATTTACAAAAAATGACGGTAGTGAATTTACCTCATTCAGTTAACTGAGACAAGAGATTAGATCAGAATTAAGCTGTTATCTGTTATGAAGCCCTGTGCATGTTAATAGGGAGCAACTGAGAGGATGGGCAAGGCAGACCTGTAAGATTTCCTTGTCATCTTCAAGTTGATAGACTGTGACATGTCAACAGGACCTCTTCTCGTCTCATTGGACATTAGAAGATAGGTGTCATGTGATACTTGTATGTGGAATAAAACCATCAGCATTGATGGCAAATATCAGTGTCACGTGGTACCCCATGTCAGATAGAATATTACCATACCACCAGCAGAAAGGGTTAACTATTGCTGATTCTTGACCTGTAGGAACTCACTGAGTCATCCTATTAATGTCAGTTCTGGGACTTCATCACTTAACCCTCCCTTCATCCAATTCTAAGCAACTGTTTTTTTACTTTAATTGTTTAGAATAAAGAGGGTTTTAATCAAGATCATTTGTCACATATCTGATCCAAATGTCACGCGTAATTGTATTCCATGTTTAATATGATGTTTTTATTGAAAGATTGAATTTCGTGGGCAAGTCAGATGGCATGGGAAGGGTTAGTGCATATGTGAATCTGTCAAGGAGATCAATAGAGGAGCGAGATGGAGAGAAGCAGAGGGATACTTTGATGTGGGAGATTGCAGCATCTTGGTTATGCAATAAGGCAGTGTGTAGAATCCCTGCAGGATCCAACCAGCATTCTGTAATCTCATCTCGACATGCATCTCTCATCCTGACAACTTCTCTCATGCTCACATGCTTCTCGTGTGACCTCAAGATCAATGTTCAGAAGGGAAAATACAACAGTGTGTCCTATTTCTTTACAGACATGGTGAAGTCACTGTAGGCAGTTTTGAGTGACATTAATTGTGCTGAGACGGGAGAAGGCAATATGTTTTCATATCAGGATGGATGTCAGTCGATAGAGATTTAGACCTTAGAGAAGAGAAATACGAGAGTCAAGATGATAAGCTTTGAAACATGAATATTCTTTATTTAAGCCATCATCTATGTTTTTAATATTAAATTAGGTCAGGGAAAGTATAGCATATCTCAGATACACACATAAAGAACATGTAACATATTTATATTTATTTCATATTAATTAGATATTATAAGAATGGTTAAATTAGATATTATATGAATATAGAGACAAAACTCCTATCAGAAGTCTGCAGTATCAGCATCCGTAGTAATCCAGATAACACATGGATACGAGATACAGAGTCATTGATATTGGTATTGTTTTACCAATGTGGTATGATAAACCTGCAGCCCTCTGCTGTTGCTGATGCTGCTGCTGCTGCTGTGACTATATTAAATCATACATTTCTTACAGATACCTGGCACTGTAGAATACAAATTGATGAATCATTGATATTCTCGTTGCATATAAAATGGCACCAGCTTGAAGTTAGCCCGGTAAATAATCAGAGACATCAATACAGTTAAAGTTGGGATGAAATATTTATCAGATGCATGGATGTGACTCAATAAGTTCACACAGGGTCATCCTTGTGCGTGTGTGAGGTAGTGTGTGAGGTATGTTGACAAATTATATCAGTGAAAGGAAGTCATGCAATTCAGCCGTCATGACCTCATTTGGTCATGTTTATGTCTGGACCAAAATTTGCTTACAAATTTGGAAGTATTCTATTCTTTAGAGGAAGCTGTTAATGAAATAGGGGTAGATTCAGGCATTTAAGCCAAAAATATAAATTTCATCATGAATAAACATTTTTTTCATGGCCATCCCATGATTCTATTTTGTCATTCTTAGAGGTTGTGTGGCTGTATTTCTCGGTCACTCACAACTAATTAGTAGTACAATATGGTCACGCAGCGGCTCCTCGTGACCACATTTGGTCATGTGGTAGATGCTTGGCACCAACTGTCTTAAGAAAGACAATTTGGAAATTTGAGAGCTCTGTTGAAATTTTGAGCTGGATCTGGTTTGTTGTGCACCATATTATTTACACTCCCTGCAGCTTGAAGTGAAAATGCTTTTTTTCCTTTAGTCTTGTCTTTAATTTCATATTCTTTACATGACATGGCAATCTTCTATAGGAAATATAATAGATTCTTTTTATATACAAATCCATCATTGTGTGATATTAAATTGGCCACCAGCAGAAAATGAGAAGTTTTAATGCATTTGCTGAGCGGTGAGAAGAGCTATCAATGGAGAATGACAACAAATCAGAGTAGATCTTCTGGGTGGGTGGTTGATCTACTCAGTGGCTAACTTCTCCATGCTCAGATTCTGTCTGACTCATCACTGCCTGCCGACATTGCATGATGAACAGGGGGGCTCCTGCTGGCTGCTGATGCTCCATGCAGCTCAACTTCCATAGACATGCTTAAAACTCTATACAACACAAGATTAAAAGGATTTATAGGGAAAAGAACAACATTTACCCAAATATAATGATGGTGAACAAATCAAGACAGATCAGAGTTTAAATGCAGCATTTTTGTTGGATGTGAGATGAGAGAGAGAGTAAGTTGAATTAGCATTATATTTTGTGGTAGAGAGTGTTACAGTGGATGACTACAAAGAGAGGATTGTGGGAAGGGGGGTTAGTCTGGCCTGTCAATCAAGTTGTCAATTAGAGTGTGGTTTGGTCATGATTCATTCACCTGTTGTGAGTGCATACAATGCCTAATCTGCTGCTAACCAGACTGGTCATGTCACTAAACCTCACACAGGTGCTGCTAACACTATACCTCTACACTTACCTGCCAATATCAAACCTAATCCGCAATCCAGAGAATCCCTGACTAACCAGACTGGTCACGTCACTGGACCTCACGTCACTGGACCTCACGTCACTGGACCTCACGTCACTGGACCTCACGTCACTGGACCTCACGTCACTGGACCTCACGTCACTGGACCTAACGTCACTGGACCTCACGTCACTGGACCTCACGTCACTGGACCTCAATCACTGGACCTCACGTCACTGGACCTCACACACAGGTGCTGCTAACTCTCACTGTCTCAACACTTACCTGCCAATATCAAAACTTATCCCCAATCTGAAGAATCTCCTCCAACTTATAAGGTTTGGTCAGGAACTGAGACACACATTATATGTATCATGAGTTATTGATCAGATTTCTTACCACTTCTTAACCAGGCTCTGGATGATACTGTGATGATAGTGTGCGTATTTAATCAGCAGGGGGTGATATTAATCACAATTTTCTTGTTGTGACATCATCTAAACACAGATGATAAAGTGCAAGATGTTAGTGCCCCACTTCTTCCACAGCTTCCTGGTAATCCCATCAAGTCCTTGATATATACAGTAGTAAATACCTGGTACTTGAGGACTGGTGCTGAAACAGGAGGGCAGCAAATATAGGCACACATTCTCATACAATCTCCTCTCACTTATTGACACTGTCACAGGGTGTCTGGTGTTCAGATCTACTACTGCAATATGCACATGGTTTTGTACATATTACATTCAAGATGATTTTTTCATGATACTAGATATTCTGCCATACAATACAATGTGAGGTGGGGTGGTGGTCAGAAAGCAGGGTTTGATTTCAGGCTGAGTTGACAAAGGAGTAAATCTATTAATGAATTTTCTCTCACCCCAAGCATCACACAATCAGGTTATATTTAGTTAAAAAGATCAATGGCCGCTCTTCATATGGTGTTGGGCATAGTGTCCAGGTGGAGGTCAATATGAGAAGATGTTACTGAAATTAAGCTAAAAAGGCTGATTAATACCAACAAAATCTTGCATTGCATGTATTGCCAAATAACTTTCATGTTGCGACATTTAGTCTTTCAGATGACTTATGACATATAGTCTTGTACAGAGTACTAATATCTTCCAGGAGAACATTACTTATTTTTCATGACGTATTTCTTGCTCGCATACGTGACTGATATCTTGTATACTAGTGATATTCACAGTTTGTCCGAGCCTGGTAGCATTTGAGGGAGCTTGATATTGATGCCGCCTTTGTTCTGGTTATTATGCCAGTTTGCGTCTGACTTTTCTTTGTGATCAGAAATAGAAAATAATCAGGGAAGCTGTGTAATGTTCCATCAGAGGCCTGATGCAGACTAGATCAGAGTATGCCAGGGAAGCCAAGATTTCTCTATTCATATCAAAGCTACCACTACATCAAACCTCTCTGACAATGTTTCATATTGTTGTACTTTATTCAGCCAGTAGTCCTCATGTGGGTCTCCTTTTTTTTCATAAACGACCCTTGATTTTTTTAATGCATGAGTCAGATACATGATGTGCTATGCATAAATATATCATTGAGATAAATGGAACTGTCCTTTGTTCTAAATTCAAAATCTGCTCGGAATCAAGGACAGAAATATAAGGATTTTGAGGTTTTTTTATCTTGTCATGTGTGCACTGAAAGTATTTTGGATCATACATTGATGGTTTGTTTCTTGTTTTGCATGATGCAGTATTTTGGATCATACGTTGATGGTTCGTTTCTTGTTTTGCATGATGCAGTATTTTGGATCATACGTTGATGGTTTGTTTCTTGTTTTGCATGATTCAGTATTTTGGATCATACATTGATGGTTCGTTTCTTGTTTTGCATGATGCAGTATTTTGGATCATATGTTGATGGTTTTGTTTCTTGTGTTTTTCAGAGCATGGATGAGGAGGAGCGGTTTGCGGCCGGGTCGGAGACGGATGCTGAGCTCGACTCGGAGGTGGAGGATACCGATGCAGAACAAGAGCTCAGCGTCTGGCTTGACCAACTCAACCAGATACAGCAGGTCAGTGCCCCCATTCTAATTTGGCTCTTGTGTGAGTTTTGATTTGCAAAGTGTGCAATTAAATTTCAGCAAGCAATTTGGGTCCATTATTGGGCCCAGAGTTGGGTCCATTATGTCTAATGAATAGACTGGCCATACTGCAGTATATTTGAACTTTGTCCCCAATTAATGAAATGAAGTATTTCAAAACTGGAATGTAAAAATTTATTTCAAACCAATCCAGTTTTAAAGATTTTTTGTTGATAAATCCATCGATAGAAACAAAAAGAATTGAAACATAATGATGAAGCATTTCTTGAAGTTAAGAAGAATGCTTAGGAGGTTGGCTATCTGCATTGATAGCATCACAATGAGTGACAGGTGTATTTAGCCAAACATGACTTGTGCACCATAAGGCGACAGGAGAAAGGACCCGAGATGTTATCGCTGGTATGCCCACACAAAGAAAGTCTATTGCTCACGATTGTGCTTGATAGCCACAAAAGAAATCATATTCTTGGCCATACCAAGATATTTGTGTCGTGAGCCATATGTTGTGTGTAGTAAAGTACCGCAAATATCTTCATGCCCCTCAGCACGTTGTAAGCTAGTTGACATGTTACTATGGGGACCAGATGTAGGTCACAGATGTCGTCCATTGTCAGACACCAGGCAGATTTTGGGGTTTTTTGTCAACAAGATTTTTTGTGGTTTAGCGTGATCCTTTGTGTGGAAAGGGGACCAGGTGATTATGTTATTATTCCGTGTCACTTCCACGCCATATCGGCCAGACTTTGTCCACCACTGGGCGAGGTAATATCAGGAGGAATGAATACTACTACATGTAACATAGCAGAGATGGACATTACTGAACTGCAGACCACAATGAATAAGATATCAATGAGAGGTAAGAGTTGAGCAAGATGTAGTGATGAAAGAAAACAGCTTTACTGAGATAGGCAGTTATGGCAAGCTTTTGGTTGAGGTCACTAGTTTATCGTCCCACTTTGGTAAGAAATCAATAGTTATTACATTGGGTGTTTGAAGGATGGACTTATCAATAGTAACTGTTGTGTAATAGTGCTTGTCCCCTCCCGACTATCTGCAAATAGCTCGTTCACAATGCAGCGTAACGCTCTTGTCATGCTGAAAGATCGCAGACCATGAGGGGAATTAGCGATCTGGGAGTCTTAAGAATGGTGACTGGTGTTCTACAAATGAGACCATGGGGAGTTGCATTGTGGGATGGAAGGATATTCTATGGTCAGCTCCCGATTGGATATGAAATACTCAAGTCAGGCCTATAATGATGAGTGAGGGCAGGGAGTTGTAGAGAACCCAATCAACTCATTGTCTCCTGCCAAGCTTGCTTCCACAGTAGCCACACCACAGAAGTGTACTTCCTTCCTGAAGGACAAGTGAAAATGTCCCTCATTGGTGCCGGCATCTATGCCCGTAGTATTGTGCCTGTTTTGGAGGCAGATATAGCAGGTCTGTCTGGGGCACCCCCTCTGTCAATACTGAGCTGTATGTGGGAGCCTATTGACAGAGTGTGGTAGAGAGAGATTCTCCATGTTAGTAGGCCCTCCCTTCTATACCACCGGCTGTTTGCTGTAGCAGGTTTTTTTGGGTCTTTTTTTTGTAGGCAGAAGCATTATGCAGCTGAGAGACAAAGTCAAATTTGATGTTAAAAAAAGCATACTTGCTCCTGTTTAAAACAGTTTAATTTGCTCAACTGGGCATATCATTGTACAAGTGATCACACAAGTGAAAGTATAATGATAGTTTTGTCTTTAAGTGTTGTGTGTATATATGCCAGCAAGCATATATATATATATATATATATATAATGTAACCAGATGTACCTTGGATTAATGTACATAACCATCTGTCAAGTACATCTGCTATTATTCTCAAGTTTTGTAAGCATCATATCTCTGCAGACGAGACCAGTAAATCATATTTTTCCTTCAGCACCACCGCACATCTTTCTGTGACACAGTGAAATGATTTATGAAAATGTCATTTAGCTAGCGTTTGTGCAGTTTTGCTGAGGTGCTCCCAGATGTCTGCGGTTAGCAAATAGAGTTACCTCACCAAACAAAAGGGCATCATTAGCAGGCCAAGCCAAGTGTGCCACTTATTTCTGCTTAAATACCTCCATGGACAAGAACTCAGGCAGACATGTGTGTGTTATTCCCTCTGATATGGGACTGGCAGTTGGTGGGGCTGACCTCAGGCTGACCAGGGATCATAACGCCATGCAGTTGATTTCTCTGATCCCTCATATCACTCCAGCACTTGCACATCTCGGCAGCCAGACCCACAAGCAGCAGGTCAAAACGAGTTTGCCCATTTACTCGCTTTCAAAACAAATTGCAGTTGACGTTTGTTGTTGGAGGGTCGGATGTCTTGGTCTCATTGCTTCTTTTTATGTGTCCTTTTACTCAGGGCTGATGAAGATTGCCCATTTAGCCTTGACATAACACTACAACACCTTCATAAATTACTGCCAAAATGACAAGGATTCAGTGTGGAGGACAACACTAAGGGATGAGGCTTGTTTGACTTGCCAGAAACCACACGTTGAGGGTTATTGAAGAGATGTGCTTTCCTGCACCACCCGGGTTTGTTATACATCCAAGAATGAATGCGGCCTTGATAGGACCTCGTCCTGAAGTAGGGCAGGTCCTGATGGGGCAAATGGGGCTCAACCACACCCTACCGTGTGTCTGAGTAGCAGGCCCACTTGTGACAGGCCACATTTCCCAGAGGAGTAATGGGCTGCAACGCAGGCACTTCAGGGAGGGGAGGGGCAGCATAAAGCCAGCACATGCCTTGTAAGTGCCAAGTTGTGTGGCTATTCTGAGGTCAATTATGAATCTTCAGGCTACACTATAGCGAGTTGTAAACTTGTACAACACTAAACAGAAAACACTCATAAAGGAAGTGTTAGGGCCTGTTGTTAGAATCACTGGAATTGCTTGCATTTATATGGAAAAGGTTACAGGGGTTAATTGCCACAATCAAAATTAATATGTATAATCAAATTAGTAGACCACAGAATGGAACCCTATGTTAAACTGGCTGGAATAGTGTGTCAGGATATTTGCAGGCAGTTGATATAGCGGTGGTTATATATAGAGCTTCAGAGTGTGGCATCCTGCAGGAGAGAAGGAAGCAGGAGTGCAGGAGTAGATTATGCAGGCTTTCCCATGCTGCAGGCAAGTGTCTTTACTTGGGTCAGAAGTAAAGCTCCACCTCTTCAGACGCATTCCTGTATCAACCAACACAAACTTATCTCAAGCTTAAGTGTCATTGCCATCTCCACACTCATATTAGGCTTTGCTTCCTTAAAAAAAAAGACTTGGGAGAGACTTAGGTGATTGGCTGGTTTTAGCCATTATAAGGAGCCGAGTCTGCGGGCCTGTGGGGACATCTTCTACATCTGCCTGGAGAGTGTCATCTGTCAAGTGACAAATTGTCGGTGCTGTCCTCACACTTCGTCTCTCCACAGGGCACACCACCAACATAGTCCATGGGATGCTGTCTGATAGGGCCCTTCTCTGAGCAAGCTGTTGACTAAGTCCATGAGATGCTGTCTGATAGGGCCATTCTCTGAACAAGCTGTTGACTAAGTCCATGAGATGCTGTCTGATAGGGCCATTCTCTGAACAAGCTGTTGACTAAGTCCATGGGATGCTGTCTGATAGGGCCATTCTCTGAACAAGCCATTGATAAAGTCCATGGGATGCTGTCTGATAGGGCCCTTCTCTGAACAAGCTGTTGACTAAGTCCATGGGATGCTGTCTGATAGGGCCATTCTCTGAACAAGCCATTGATAAAGTCCATGGGATGCTGTCTGATAGGGCCCTTCTCTGGGCAAGCTGTTGATAAAGTCCATGGGATGCTGTCTGATAGGGTCCTTCTCTGGGCAAGCCATTGATACAGTCCATAGGATGCTGTCTGATAGATCCCTTCTCTGAGCTTGCCACTGATAAAATCCATGAGATGATTTCCATGAAGTTTTCTCTATTCTGAAAATTGTTCAAGTTTAGAAATGACACATTAGATATGTAAACAGCAGGGTGAGAATGTGTGAGATAGAGATTCTGAAGATAAAAACACAACCAGCAGTTGATTATGTTCAAGGTTCAATTTGATGGTGTTGCAATTTTTGCAAGAATCTGAGAGCTTAGCTTACGTAAAATGTTGTCATCCATCTTTTCTGGTGTTAACATTGATATAAATGAGACACTTGAGACAAGGGAAAAACATTTGATTGCATATTCCATTAACGCTTTGGTCCCAAACTCCATTAAGAAATATCTTGTGTCTGATATCCTTGAAACAAATTAGTAAGCTGAGTGAAAGAATAGAATGAGGCATGGCAGCTGGTGTAGCTACTACTGAAGAACAAGAAAAAGGTCAGAAGCAAGAAAATGAAGAAATAATACAGTGAGATGTGCAGGATGACTGTGAGTACAAAGCTACAAGCAGTCAAGGGGCACACTCCTTACAGTGGAATACAAAAGATGATTTAGACAAAGGATAGTGGTCAATATTTAATTGAGTTAGAAATGAGCCTCTCCTGGGAGCTGGGAAGAAATGGGAATGTAATTGAGTGGGGAATAAAGGGATTGGGAGGTTAGTGATGTGAGGGGAGTGGTTGGGTTATAGGGTGGGTCAGGGTGTGAGGTTCAGGATACACCTCTGTTGGCGAGTTGAGCAGTGGTATTATAGATAGTAATGCTATGAAGCTCATTCAGCATTAATCAGGGAGCTTTATTGTGAGACAGTCCTGATGATGCTTATATAGAGTCACGCTTCTCATATATTCCCCATTATTCAGTCAATACCCTGAAGTTCACTATGGTCAGCAGCATCGTTCCTGAGGTTGCTGACATCCACTCATCTATGAAATACATTTTTATTCCTTAAAAGATGCAAAGATAAAAAAGATAAAAATATAAAATAAATATTTTCAGAGCGTGACAGTATGATTGTCAGCCCTGGACTGTTGAGTGGGTGTAAGACTTTCCTTTGCAACAAAAGATGTGTTCATAAATGTATTGATCCCCTGTTTATGAAGAATTATGAAGTGCAAGACATGCTTTGAAGTTGTATGGACTTTTTTTACAAGGAAAAATTGATTTTATCTTTGGGGTCTCTCCCAGGATTGTATATCATGGCCATGATGCATCAAGGAGGTGACGAGGCACAACACATGGCAAGAACAGCCACTAATGCTCAACATTGCAGAATTATGCAACTCTCAATCAAACATATATCCAGTGTGCTGTTGAAAACAATATGCAGTCAACTGTTCTCTTGCTTAATGATGTGTTTTCAGGAGAGAATATGCTTGCAGCATACTTTCATAGAATACATTATACAGGGGAATGTGTCTGCATATGTTGGCTGTTTCGAGGAAGCAGGTGCCAATTTGCCAACACATTAAGTTTGCTGCCTCAGCACTCAGTATGATATGCACGGTAATGGCATGCACATGTTCCTTGTATACATATATACACTATCCTAAATTATGGCATTTTCTGTTCACTTAACATTCATGTTGTATGATATGCTTCATTAATGAAGATCTTTCAGTTATCATGGTTATATGTGATTCGGTGGATGATGACTTGTCAGCCCAGGTCAAATGGAATAGTTCCAAATCTAGGGTGAAACATTGCTATGGATATGGTGGTAGATGCCCTTAAATTCATATGGAATATATGAATGTTAGGTGAGGGTTAATGCATAGAAACAGGTGAGGGTTAATGCACAGAAACAGGTGAGGGTTAATGCACAATGTGTAGCATTGATGTTTTGATGATTTTTGGATGTATAGGGGGAAGGTGTAGGGTTAATGCCTTTTCATAGGATGTAGGCGCCATTGATGGCAGTTGTAGGGTTAATATGTGACATTGATGTATGAGATGTATGAAAGCAGAAATGGCTGATCATCAATCACAGACCACAATGCCAGGGCAAGACTTTGTGATAATCGGCTAGGTAGGACATACTGTGTCTTGAACTTGTAGATTGCTGTAAATATGAGGGTAAACTGACCACTTAAGAAGACTATAAAAGTTTCATCTGTGTCATCTTCATGACAGACTTAATTGGTTCCTTTCTCCTTTATTTTGCTCACACAACCCAAAGTAAAAAAGAGGGATGCTTACTATTCAGGAGGGCCAATTCTAAATGATGTAATCATATAACCATACTGATTTAGTTGGATTAAACAGTTCAGTTGGTAGAGCATTCAAATTCTAAATTCCTTGCCCTCCCCCACATTCCCAGTGCCACTCCATTCCCCACCAAGCACCCCCTCCACTCCCCCACATTCACAGTTCCACTCCATTCCCCACTAAGCACTCCCTCCACTCCCCCAGATTTCCAGTGCCTCTCCATTCCCCACCAAGCACCCTGCTCCCCTCCCCAACATTCACAGGGCACAACATCAGCCTTTGCGTGAGTATTTGTGCAGGTCACTCCCACAAACACTTAGCTTATTACTTGCATTGCCATGGCCTCCAACCAGTACAAATTAACTAAGTGCACAATATAAGGACAGATGTGGCAATTTGACCAGGTCATTATAATGAAAGTGGCTACGTAAGACTGTAATGAAGATGTATTTTCAGGTAGGTCTGGATCACTGATGGTATCAATAGATGCTTAACTTTTGAACCAGCGTGACGAACATAACAGTGCCCAAATAAAGAAGAATATATGCTTTCATTTGAGACAAATCATATCATATCAAACAATTGAAATCAAACTGAAACCACATCAGTGAGGATGGTATTTGTCATAGTTGGTGGTAGAGGAATCTGAGGGGTGAATCAGCCCATCACAGCAACAGTTCCTGCTGCTGCTGCTGCAAGTGGACCTGGCAATATGCCAACATGTCTGTACATCTGGACGATGGTCAATTTACTGGTCAGATAGGAATGGCTTTGGCCACCTCACCATGTGTGGACCGTGCTGATCATAGGCATGGGAGATGCATACTTCCAGAGAGGAAGGTATACCCACAGCAAGCAATATTCTGTATGCTGCTATGGGCTAACCCCCTTCTCCCCGCAAGACAACCTTACCTCATAAGCATTAAGCAAAGGGACAGACAATATCATTTATGAACATATTAATGCAATCATGATCACAAGTAAATTAAACCGTAGTAATTATTCTGGACCATCTGTTTCCTTTCTGACATCTTATTTAACATTTTATTCATTTCTAGAATACTGGCCTCCCTTTTGAAAACAGGATTTAGTCTATGTTTTCTAGGTATTAAATGGTTTGCTGATTAATAGACCTGTTGTACTTTCACAAGCAGAGAGTTCCCACATCATCCCATCTGTGATGTCTGCCAGGCCTGCGAAACAGGGAGGTCCTGCTTTTTTAAAGAGTAGAAAATGTTTGATAAGTATACAGATGTAACTTTTTCATGGCACTATTTTCATCTCAGCAGATGTCAGTTTAGTGGTGGGTTATGACACTGACAACAGAATGCCCATACTGTAACCACATGTCATGATACCAGTGTGTTTCCCATGCCTCAGTGCATAGACAATGCTCTGTCATATTACATATCCACCACTACAGATCAGGTTTTTCTGGCACCACAGGAGTGCTGCAGCAGGACCTTTTAGGGCCAAGCTACCAGGTGTCCTTCCCATGACCTTCAACAACTCCTGCCCTCAACCATGTGCTTCTTGTTGTCATAGCCATGATTACACCACAGAACACGACCTCCGGAATGCAACCGTTTGCCTGCTATATCCTATTTCCTCACTGGTATATTAAGATGTATGTCAGCAGGATATTAAAACAGGGAAGGTGGAAAATATAAACTTTCAAATACAGCTATCCAGTTGTATCAAATTTATTATGACCATGACAGTATAAACATACAGAGAGCATGTGATGTACATCAGGTTAAACATCATGATCATAATCTGTCAATATTTTTTTTATGAATTTATTTTCATTATCTTATTATTACTAGCTTAAGTTAAATATAGATTCAATTTAATTAGAGATAATCCTGATAATGTGAAATAATGGTAAATAATTCCTGGTAACAGATACCCTAGGCATGTGACCGACATGTTAATCATCATTTATAATCATATAATCACATTGTTTTATATTTATTTTATATATTTGCATTATACATGTAGTCCATGCAGAATATTCCAGCCGAGAGTTCCTGTCAATAAATATCTACTCTCTGTTCACTGTCTTGAATAATTCATAAAGTTTGAAGTGTGTTTAAGTTTGAGAGATATCAAGTACAGGTAAATATAAGGGGGGCCAATATTGGTTGCTGGGGCAGAATATCCACATACTATCAGAGTATTCTGCAGAACAGCATTGATAAATGAGAAAAGTCCTGCAGTGAAATATTGACTGACACCAGCAGAGGAGAAGGCCCATGAATAAATTCACAAACATAACCATGATAACCATATCGAAGTTGGAATGATGCCATATACTATGCAACAAAAATATCTTGTTTCCCAAACATGTGTGCAGTTAGAAAGAGTGTTAACTCATCAAACAGTTTTAAATTGAGGAGTAGAGAGAATGAAGACAGATCACCATTCAGTTTCTCCATTTCTTCCCAATATCTTCACATTGATTGGGTATTTTTAAAACTCATTTGCATTGTAGAGTTTGCCTTTGAAATAATGACTTCCTCTTAGTGCCAACCAAAATAGGTCATTATAATAACTTTTGGCACAGTATTTGAGATAATCAGAGATGAACACATTTAACATGAATCCTGAATGATCTTGGTTAATAGGATCATGTTTTCTTAATCTGCACAAATAAGAGTCCAGTGTGAATTCTGTGCATAGGGCTTGACATTAAGGATTTTAGCATCTGATCTGAAATGGTTAAGATGTTCTCAGATCTACTGGCCTTTTATATAAAACAATAAAAATATAAGAAAGCTTCATTTAAATCTGGGATAGTAGAAATTAAAAACCAATGACCACTACTGGCCCAGAGGCTCGAGAAACTCTTCAGAGCCATCATACCATTCCTTAATGTTAAGCCCTGGTACATTCCATAAGCAAAACAGAATCACAAACAACTGAATGAGTGTTTTCACACTGCCCACTTTGTGATCTGGGTTTATTCCATCATATGTGAGCAGGCTCATCTGCCATATTTGATCACTCAGAAGATATTTATAGAGACACGTCCAAATCATTTATGTTGTGGTGTATATTTAGTGGTGCCACAAAGCAGTTGATATTGAATGGATTTGAGCAGTGCATAGTTGCCAATGCACCCTGACATTTGCAATACAATCTGGCTTACATGAACTATAGAATATGAATGGCCAATGAGATACCATACTCACTGCAAATAGTTCAAAATGTGGAAAACAATAAGGCCAATTTGCTGCAATGTTGAATAAACATTTTGTCTCCACTATGATATTTAGAATCTATTTATTCATCTGAATTGCTCATAGAGATTTAGGAGGAAATTAATATCAAAGAAACAGAAATCAATAATTTCAATCTACTATGAGAAATTGAGAAATTGATAGTAACTGGCCGGGATTTAAATGGGGAATCTCTGGGTCTCAAGCTGAATGCTCTACCAACTGAACTATTTAATCCAACTAAATCAGTATGATTGTTTGATTACGTAATTTAGAATTGGCCCTCCTGTGTAGTAAGCATCATCCCTTCTTCTGTACTTTGGGTTGTGTGAGCAAAATAAAGGAGAAAGGAACCAATTAAGTCTGTCATGAAGTATCTCTCTGCAGCCACGAGGGCCTAAACCTTTGAGTATTTGATACACCTACTCAGTTTGAGAGACACATATATATATGTAGATATGAGAAGCCAGAAGACAAGAACATATAACAAGTAAGCGCTGTGTCAATGTCTGACCTGTGGTCAGCACCTACCCTTCCTCTTCCTACAGTCAGAATACACATCCTCTTTCATTTATGTCTGCCTTTAGGTTCCCTTGACAACAGTCTTTAGAATTGATTTATCCCCAGGAAGATATTTCAGGTTCAATTTACCAATGACCTTACTCAGTTTACTGTAGAATTTATCTCGCTGGGTCATCCCCATCTTCCATGTTCCTTAGAGTTTCTCCCGAGTCTTAGAACCGACTACATTGTAATGTTATATGAGCTTATTCTATGGAAGATGCAGAAAATCACTTTCTCACTGGCTACAGCCGTGTCTGGTGGAGGCCCGTGTCTGGTGGAAGCCCACTATAAGAAGAAGAACTATCCGAGTTCTCAGACTGCCATGTGGTAGTGGCAGGACTGCTGTGAACATATAGGTTCCTGTCATTGAGCATGAAAAGACAGGGTGTCAGACAGACGGCTTCAGTTGACACCAGGAGGCGCTGGGGTGACAGCGCTTGATGAGTACCTGCCGCCACAAAACGAGCTTCATGTAAGAAATGTGCTAATTCTGAAGCACTGACTGGTCAAATATATAATATAACAAAAATCAAAATATTTGTTTATTGTATTTATCTAAAAAAGCACAGTTTAAAATTATGATACTTATCGATATCCATGGATGTCTAGTATTGTCTGTGAATATCTTAGATACTTTTCAGGCATCTATGAATGTCCATGGGTGTCTAGTATTGTCTGTGTATATTTTAGATACTTTTTGAGGCATCTATGGGTGTCCATGGGTGTCTTTGTAGTTTTCAGTGATATTTTTAGATGTTAGATGTCTACACTTCAAAGTTGTGACATAAAGCAGGGACTATATTGCACCTAGATAGCAGGAAGTGCTCTATTTGTGTGCCCCACCACTAAACTCTTTATTCAGACATGATCTACCCACATCGCGACAAATATTTGTGTTTGAGATAGCATTTATTTAGAGATATATAAATGTTTTGAAGTGTCTAATTGTCAGAAGCCATATTGGTCCTCTCCAAGTGTCTAGATTGGCCGAGCTAGAGTGAGTGAAACTGCATCTGGGTGAGGTGCTAAGGGAGAAGAGAGGAGAGAAAAAAGGCTTGGCACTCATGTACAACATTCCATCATACATAAGATAGAAAAGATATGCAGGCAAGGGACAGAATGCTATTGGATTTCTTCTCTAAGTCCTGGCTCAAAACATCATTATGTTGCAACTTAGAGTAATACAGTGTTGGTGTGTTGCTCTAAGCTGTAAGGTTACAGCAGGCTAGTTAGTGGAGTAAGGTGGTATATCGATGTCCAGTTGACTGTAATGTAAGGAGTCCAGATATTATAACTCAGGGTATGTGACATAACTACATGGTAATGACTGCAGGCAGAACCCATTTGAAATAAGTAAATGTGTTAGAGTTAGTAGAATAAACATGGTCAATAAGGAAGGGAGAGATGATAGAGCTCGGGATTGATGCAAAGTAGCGGAAGTTGTTATGGCCTGATTGCTTGGTTCGCAATCACATATGACATACCTCCAATACTTGTGGTTAACGCTGCCACCGCACCTATAGCAAATAAGCCAGGGCTTCTATGCACAAGTCTTGTAAACTAACGAAATACTTTAATTGCCTACAAGTAGAAGTATTATCGAAATACTTTAATTACCTTCAAGTAGAAGTATTATCGAAATACTTTAATTACCTTCAAGTAGAAGTATTATCGAAATACTTTAATCTCCTTCAAGTCGAAGCATATGTTGTAATTTGTTTATTTTACCAGTTGATAATACTGTTACAGAAATTCATGTGCATTAAGCATTATTAAATAAGATAAAGTGGGATGGGAAATAGTGGTAGCAGTTTAAAACAAGATGTTTAGTATTTTTGTACAGGTCAGTATTGGCAAAGATATGTAATATTGATCAGTTTGAAAATTGGCAATATAAGTGGCGACCCAGTTAGGATCTATGGGCACTGTTTGTTGCTTGGACTCTATCTAAATTATTTTGGGATTGCCCTACAGCATGGGAAAACTCAAGGGGGGATGTGCCACTTTTGTCTTATATCAATTCTGAAGCCATTGTCTGTTAAAATTCATCATGTTTATGAAAAAGATACAATTTAAAGTGATTGGTTTGGATATTTTCTTGTTGCTAGGATACTTGCTCATTGTAAATATATGTTTTTATCATGATTACAACCAAGAGATATTTTAATATTTCATTTCATACCACATGTGATTTGATAGGAAAGGATAATAATGTCCTATAGCTCTGTATAAATTGGTTATTGAGAAGTCTTCATCATGTCTCAAGTTATATACAATTACAAACATTTTATGTTTTCATATTCCTGATAGCTTCAATATTAAAAAACATTAAGGCTTGTCAATTTTGTCAAGGAGAGAAGTATTAATATGCACACAAGTGGAAGAATGTGATGAACGAGACATGTGAGACTCCCAATACGGCTTCGTATTGTGAGGGACACTTAACCACAACTCATTAATAGCATTCATATTAAGAGGCTCATTTACAAATATTATGTTGCTCGACACGATAAGACTGAATTACAAAATTTCAATTTTGCATTCATTTTATCAGGAAGTTTTCATTAAATTCCTGCATGGGCCTTATATTGTGGGCCACTAGAATGGCCCTAATCAGGCAGATATCTGCAACAGTAAACTCTATCTTGTTTGAGCAGCTAAAAAAGTTGATTAAAAGTTTCATATTTGTGTCTGTGTACTGTACATACAAATTGAAATATGGGAGCACTATTAAACAAACAGAATGTTTGTACTATGTGAAGTATAATTGTAAAAGCTGAGACATTAAGAGTTGATGTGGAAGTAAGCACTGTGGGTATGTCAATCACTTTTACATGTCAATTACTGTGACATGCCAATATGCAGTCCCACTTATCCATGATGAGAGCAGTGTTTGGCCTTGGCTGTTGATATGTAGGTAGGGGGTTAATGGCACTGTATATAGATATGTTTGCATGGGTTGAATGCTGACATAATTCCTCACATGTCACCCAGGCTCAGTCAGCAGTATAGTTCCCCCATCCCTGTCCCCTCCATTCCCACCGTCACCCAGGCTCAGTCAGCAGCATAGTTCCCCCATCCCTGTCCCCTCCATTCCCACTGTCACCCAGGCTCAGTCAGCAGTATAGTTCCCCCATCCCTGTCCTCTCCATTCCCACCGTCACCCAGGCTCAGTCAGCAGTATAGTTCCCCCATCCCTGTCCCCTCCATTCCCACCGTCACCCCGGCTCAGTCAGCAGCATAGTTCCCCCATCCCTGTCCTCTCCATTCCCACCGTCACCCAGGCTCAGTCAGCAGTATAGTTCCCCCATCCCTGTCCTCTCCATTCCCACCATCACCCAGGCTCAGTCAGCAGCATAGTTCCCCCATCCCTGTCCTCTCCATTCCCACCGTCACCCAGGCTCAGTCAGCAGCATAGTTCCCCCATCCCTGTCCTCTCCATTCCCACCATCACCCAGGCTCAGTCAGCAGTATAGTTCCCCCATCCCTGTCCTCTCCATTCCCACCATCACCCAGGCTCAGTCAGCAGCATAGTTCCCCCATCCCTGTCCTCTCCATTCCCACCGTCACCCAGGCTCAGTCAGCAGTATAGTTCCCCCATCCCTGTCCTCTCCATTCCCACCATCACCCAGGCTCAGTCAGCAGCATAGTTCCCCCATCCCTGTCCTCTCCATTCCCACCGTCACCCAGGCTCAGTCAGCAGCATAGTTCCCCCATCCCTGTCCTCTCCATTCCCACCGTCACCCCGGCTCAGTCAGCAGTATAGTTCCCCCATCCCTGTCCTCTCCATTCCCACTGTCACCCAGGCTCAGTCAGCAGCATAGTTCCCCCATCCCTGTCCTCTCCATTCCCACTGTCACCCAGGCTCAGTCAGCAGTATAGTTCCCCCATCCCTGTCCTCTCCATTCCCACCGTCACCCAGGCTCAGTCAGCAGTATAGTTCCCCCATCCCTGTCCCATCCATTCCCACCGTCACCCAGGCTCAGTCAGCAGCATAGTTCACCCATCCCTGTCCCCTCCATTCCCACCGTCACCCAGGCTCAGTCAGCAGCATAGTTCCCCCATCCCTGTCCTCTCCATTCCCACCGTCACCCAGGCTCAGTCAGCAGTATAGTTCTCCCATCCCTGTCCTCTCCATTCCCACCGTCACCCAGGCTCAGTCAGCAGCATAGTTCCCCCATCCCTGTCCTCTCCATTCCCACCGTCACCCAGGCTCAGTCAGCAGCATAGTTCCCCCATCCCTGTCCTCTCCATTCCCACCGTCACCCAGGCTCAGTCAGCAGCATAGTTCACCCATCCCTGTCCCCTCCATTCCCACCGTCACCCAGGCTCAGTCAGCAGCATAGTTCCCCCATCCCTGTCCTCTCCATTCCCACCGTCACCCAGGCTCAGTCAGCAGTATAGTTCACCCATCCCTGTCCTCTCCATTCCCACCGTCACCCAGGCTCAGTCAGCAGTATAGTTCCCCCATCCCTGTCCTCTCCATTCCCACCGTCACCCCGGCTCAGTCAGCAGTATAGTTCCCCCATCCCTGTCCTCTCCATTCCCACCGTCACCCAGGCTCAGTCAGCAGCATAGTTCCCCCATCCCTGTCCCCTCCATTCCCACCGTCACCCAGGCTCAGTCAGCAGTATAGTTCCCCCATCCCTGTCCTCTCCATTCCCACCGTCACCCAGGCTCAGTCAGCAGCATAGTTCCCCCATCCCTGTCCCCTCCATTCCCACCGTCACCCAGGCTCAGTCAGCAGTATAGTTCCCCCATCCCTGTCCTCTCCATTCCCACCGTCACCCAGGCTCAGTCAGCAGTATAGTTCCCCCATCCCTGTCCTCTCCATTCCCACCGTCACCCAGGCTCAGTCAGCAGTATAGTTCCCCCATCCCTGTCCCCTCCATTCCCACCGTCACCCAGGCTCAGTCAGCAGTATAGTTCCCCCATCCCTGTCCTCTCCATTCCCACCGTCACCCAGGCTCAGTCAGCAGCATAGTTCCCCCATCCCTGTCCCCTCCATTCCCACCGTCACCCAGGCTCAGTCAGCAGTATAGTTCCCCCATCCCTGTCCTCTCCATTCCCACCGTCACCCAGGCTCAGTCAGCAGCATAGTTTCCCCATCCCTGTCCTCTCCATTCCCACCGTCACCCAGGCTCAGTCAGCAGTATAGTTCCCCCATCCCTGTCCCCTCCATTCCCACCGTCACCCAGGCTCAGTCAGCAGTATAGTTCCCCCATCCCTGTCCTCTCCATTCCTACCGTCACCCAGGCTCAGTCAGCAGTATAGTTCCCCCATCCCTGTCCTCTCCATTCCCACCGTCACCCAGGCTCAGTCAGCAGTATAGTTCCCCCATCCCTGTCCTCTCCATTCCTACCGTCACCCAGGCTCAGTCAGCAGTATAGTTCCCCCATCCCTGTCCTCTCCATTCCCACCGTCACCCAGGCTCAGTCAGCAGCATAGTTCCCCCATCCCTGTCCCCTCCATTCCCACCGTCACCCAGGCTCAGTCAGCAGCATAGTTCCCCCATCCCTGTCCTCTCCATTCCCACTGTCACCCAGGCTCAGTCAGCAGTATAGTTCCCCCATCCCTGTCCTCTCCATTCCCACCGTCACCCAGGCTCAGTCAGCAGTATAGTTCACCCATCCCTGTCCTCTCCATTCCCACCGTCACCCAGGCTCAGTCAGCAGTATAGTTCCCCCATCCCTGTCCCCTCCATTCCCACCGTCACCCAGGCTCAGTCAGCAGCATAGTTCCCCCATCCCTGTCCTCTCCATTCCCACCGTCACCCAGGCTCAGTCAGCAGTATAGTTCACCCATCCCTGTCCTCTCCATTCCCACCGTCACCCGGGCTCAGTCAGCAGCATAGTTCCCCCATCCCTGTCCTCTCCATTCCTACCGTCACCCAGGCTCAGTCAGCAGCATAGTTCACCCATCCCTGTCCTCTCCATTCCCACCATCACCCAGGCTCAGTCAGCAGTATAGTTCTCCCATCCCTGTCCTCTCCATTCCCACCGTCACCCAGGCTCAGTCAGCAGTATAGTTCCCCCATCCCTGTCCTCTCCATTCCCACCGTCACCCAGGCTCAGTCAGCAGCATAGTTCCCCCATCCCTGTCCTCTCCATTCCCACCGTCACCCAGGCTCAGTCAGCAGCATAGTTCCCCCATCCCTGTCCTCTCCATTCCCACCGTCACCCCGGCTCAGTCAGCAGCATAGTTCCCCCATCCCTGTCCTCTCCATTCCCACCGTCACCCAGGCTCAGTCAGCAGCATAGTTCCCCCATCCCTGTCCTCTCCATTCCCACCGTCACCCAGGCTCAGTCAGCAGCATAGTTCCCCCATCCCTGTCCTCTCCATTCCCACCGTCACCCAGGCTCAGTCAGCAGCATAGTTCACCCATCCCTGTCCCCTCCATTCCCACCGTCACCCAGGCTCAGTCAGCAGCATAGTTCCCCCATCCCTGTCCCCTCCATTCCCACCGTCACCCAGGCTCAGTCAGCAGTATAGTTCCCCCATCCCTGTCCTCTCCATTCCCACCGTCACCCAGGCTCAGTCAGCAGTATAGTTCCCCCATCCCTGTCCTCTCCATTCCCACCGTCACCCAGGCTCAGTCAGCAGCATAGTTCCCCCATCCCTGTCCTCTCCATTCCTACCGTCACCCAGGCTCAGTCAGCAGTATAGTTCCCCCATCCCTGTCCTCTCCATTCCCACCGTCACCCAGGCTCAGTCAGCAGCATAGTTCCCCCATCCCTGTCCTCTCCATTCCTACCGTCACCCAGGCTCAGTCAGCAGTATAGTTCCCCCATCCCTGTCCTCTCCATTCCCACCGTCACCCAGGCTCAGTCAGCAGCATAGTTCCCCCATCCCTGTCCTCTCCATTCCCACCGTCACCCAGGCTCAGTCAGCAGCATAGTTCCCCCATCCCTGTCCTCTCCATTCCCACCGTCACCCCGGCTCAGTCAGCAGTATAGTTCCCCCATCCCTGTCCTCTCCATTCCCACCGTCACCCAGGCTCAGTCAGCAGCATAGTTCCCCCATCCCTGTCCTCTCCATTCCTACCGTCACCCAGGCTCAGTCAGCAGTATAGTTCCCCCATCCCTGTCCTCTCCATTCCCACCGTCACCCAGGCTCAGTCAGCAGCATAGTTCCCCCATCCCTGTCCTCTCCATTCCCACCGTCACCCAGGCTCAGTCAGCAGTATAGTTCCCCCATCCCTGTCCTCTCCATTCCCACCATCACCCAGGCTCAGTCAGCAGTATAGTTCTCCCATCCCTGTCCTCTCCATTCCCACCGTCACCCAGGCTCAGTCAGCAGCATAGTTCCCCCATCCCTGTCCTCTCCATTCCCACCGTCACCCAGGCTCAGTCAGCAGCATAGTTCCCCCATCCCTGTCCTCTCCATTCCCACCGTCACCCAGGCTCAGTCAGCAGCATAGTTCCCCCATCCCTGTCCTCTCCATTCCCACCGTCACCCAGGCTCAGTCAGTAGTATAGTTCCCCCATCCCTGTCCTCTCCATTCCCACCATCACCCAGGCTCAGTCAGCAGTATAGTTCTCCCATCCCTGTCCTCTCCATTCCCACCGTCACCCAGGCTCAGTCAGCAGTATAGTTCCCCCATCCCTGTCCTCTCCATTCCCACCGTCACCCAGGCTCAGTCAGCAGCATAGTTCCCCCATCCCTGTCCTCTCCATTCCCACCGTCACCCAGGCTCAGTCAGCAGCATAGTTCCCCCATCCCTGTCCTCTCCATTCCCACCGTCACCCCGGCTCAGTCAGCAGTATAGTTCCCCCATCCCTGTCCTCTCCATTCCCACCGTCACCCAGGCTCAGTCAGCAGCATAGTTCCCCCATCCCTGTCCTCTCCATTCCCACCGTCACCCAGGCTCAGTCAGCAGCATAGTTCCCCCATCCCTGTCCTCTCCATTCCCACCGTCACCCAGGCTCAGTCAGCAGCATAGTTCACCCATCCCTGTCCCCTCCATTCCCACCGTCACCCAGGCTCAGTCAGCAGCATAGTTCCCCCATCCCTGTCCCCTCCATTCCCACCGTCACCCAGGCTCAGTCAGCAGTATAGTTCCCCCATCCCTGTCCTCTCCATTCCCACCGTCACCCAGGCTCAGTCAGCAGTATAGTTCCCCCATCCCTGTCCTCTCCATTCCCACCGTCACCCAGGCTCAGTCAGCAGCATAGTTCCCCCATCCCTGTCCTCTCCATTCCTACCGTCACCCAGGCTCAGTCAGCAGTATAGTTCCCCCATCCCTGTCCTCTCCATTCCCACCGTCACCCAGGCTCAGTCAGCAGCATAGTTCCCCCATCCCTGTCCTCTCCATTCCTACCGTCACCCAGGCTCAGTCAGCAGTATAGTTCCCCCATCCCTGTCCTCTCCATTCCCACCGTCACCCAGGCTCAGTCAGCAGTATAGTTCCCCCATCCCTGTCCTCTCCATTCCCACCGTCACCCCGGCTCAGTCAGCAGTATAGTTCCCCCATCCCTGTCCTCTCCATTCCCACCGTCACCCCGGCTCAGTCAGCAGTATAGTTCCCCCATCCCTGTCCTCTCCATTCCCACCGTCACCCAGGCTCAGTCAGCAGCATAGTTCACCCATCCCTGTCCTCTCCATTCCCACCGTCACCCAGGCTCAGTCAGCAGTATAGTTCCCCCATCCCTGTCCTCTCCATTCCCACCGTCACCCAGGCTCAGTCAGCAGCATAGTTCCCCCATCCCTGTCCCCTCCATTCCCACCGTCACCCAGGCTCAGTCAGCAGCATAGTTCCCCCATCCCTGTCCCCTCCATTCCCACCGTCACCCAGGCTCAGTCAGCAGCATAGTTCCCCCATCCCTGTCCTCTCCATTCCCACCGTCACCCAGGCTCAGTCAGCAGTATAGTTCCCCCATCCCTGTCCTCTCCATTCCCACCGTCACCCAGGCTCAGTCAGCAGTATAGTTCCCCCATCCCTATCCTCTCCATTCCCACCGTCACCCAGGCTCAGTCAGCAGCATAGTTCACCCATCCCTGTCCTCCCCATTCCCACCGTCACCCAGGCTCAGTCAGCAGTATAGTTCACCCATCCCTGTCCTCCCCATTCCCACCGTCACCCAGGCTCAGTCAGCAGCATAGTTCACCCATCCCTGTCCTCTCCATTCCTACTGCATGAGTGGAATTTTGATGATTTGATTTCTTACTCATTCATGCCAGAGTACAGCTGGATATCAGTGAAGTGCCACCTGGTGCCAAAGTAGATATAAAAAAGTGATGCAGATCTAATGTGTGACCATTTTGTATTATTCCCTCAGGGTTTAATCTTGGAGTAATACACCTAAGGTTTGATAAAACAGAGTCACACTGGTAGATGTACCAGCAAAGTTTAGCCTCAATGTCTAGTAAAGCACAACTTTTGATTTGATAGATTCCATTAGTGACCGACAAGCACACATGGTGACCACAAGCATACAATATAATGGAAGTAATACTTCCTGTGTGGGCAATGGGGTATGACCACTTCCATGCCAGGAATTCATTATTTCATAGGATGCTGGTGGGAAAGTTGGTGCATGACTGTCCATAATAGCACCATAAAATCAGGACGGGTGGTTCAACAAGGACTTCATATTTACGTCTATTGGACACGATCCATCAAGGGGAGAATTTATGAATGCTAATAATTTGCTCTCCAAACAATAAGCTCAAAAATGTCAAAGTTCAAGTCCATCAAAATGGGCTCAGGATCAATATTAGCATTATTGTCTTCCTCACATAGACATCAGGGTCATGTGCTTTGACATGACAATGGTACAGACAATCTGACATTAAACAGGAAGACAGTGGCTCAGACAAGCTAGCTATTGTCCATATTTACTACACTGTATGCTGCTGTCATAGGATAGTCAGATAGAAGAACTGGCAGTAAAGTAGGCAGACAATTGGACTGAAGACCTAGACCTGAAATGACATGACATTTGGACAGAAGATTGCATTCTGAAATCACAAGATAAATGGTTGAGAAACTGGCACCAAAATGGAGAAGCAATCAAACAGAAGGATTGTGCCCAGAAATGATATGGGTGCCGAACAAAAGAATGTGTGATAAAGTAGTTCAAGTTTGTAAATAACAAGACATGGACAGAAGAACTGATGTTAGAATGACCAGTAAAGGAATGACTTGATCATACCTTAGAGTAATATACCTAGAGGTATATTACTCTAAGATCATACATAGTTAAAAATTGTTCTTCTAAATGTGCAGTTTTTTCATCATAGAAATCTGACAAGAGCCATGCTGATTTAAGATTCAGCTTGTCTCACATGTTAATTAACAGAACAAATTGATACTTGATTAATTTAATTTTGTTATGAACCTTTTTTGTGTTTTGCAATCCAATTATATAAATTAGGACTCAAATAACAAGCATTCATGGGCATTGTCAAACAAATAGACAAAGAGATTTTGTATGAATAGTTGTTATCTTATTATGCTGAAAAAAGAGCCCTGGAAAGGATATATTTGGCCTTCACAAAGAAATTCAGATCTTCTTAAAGTATTGTCTTACAAATAGTGATATTATATTATACAGAAAAGCAAGCAAAGAAAGCTCTCAATATTCATATTTGACTTAGCTTCTGAACCATTTTGAGCAGATGCTGATGCCTTAGTTAATTGGTCCATCTCATGTATTCATTTCTCAGAAGAAAGGTTTTTTCTTTCTTTTTTAAATCTGTGGTGTATAGTATACAATTTTAAAAACATATAGAGAAAGATTTGATCATTTCAAATATTTTCTCATTACAAAGAACTCAGGGGTGTTCACAGGATGTGTCATTAATATTTGAGATTTTTTTGTGGCCCAGTGTTCACATGGATTGAAGCCTTATGGTTAGAAATGCACAACAGTTTCCCTAATACTACAAATGACTTCTGTGGAAATATATGGGTGAGTTTGATAAATGTGTGAGTATGATGAGAACGGGAAGATTAGACTGGTAGTGTCCTTCTACGAGACCAATTCTCCATTATCTTCATGGACATAATCTGCCAAAACATATGGCATCCGAGGCAGACAGAGAATGGGTCACCCCCTCCCATGCCTTGTAATTGACAATGTAGGGACCTCCTGAGACGCCCAGCACGCCCCAAGTTTAGACTGCAATGAAATATTCATTCATGACAAATCCAAAGGGGGGATAGTAGTGGGCAGAGTTGTAGAGTAGGGTTGGAGGGGGATCAGACAGACTTAGGCACATGACCAGTCACATGACCATTATGTGGGACAATAGCAGTGCAATTATTTTATCTTTTATAGTGTCTGAGATTCAAACCTAACATTGCCAATACATATCTTGAAGAGAATGAAGGATGCTTTGTGCTTCTTTAGAGCAACATTTTTTTTATTCTTTTTTATACAATGTTAAGTGGTGTCAGGGTAAAAGGAACTGAAGATATCAGTTATCAGATTCCCACAACCAAAACAGGTGTGACATCATTATGTGTGCCCTTAAAAAGGACATTTGTCATCTGCATTGATTGTTGACTGATTTTAACATAGAACATAAAACACATTGATTGCCCATGTCAATAAATGTTACAAATTTGACTTGGAGGGCTGCTTTGGTGCCGATGCCATATATGGCATGTCAGAGAAAACGGTCGCTGTATACTCTCGTGGTGTGGTATCGTAAACTACAAGATGGATAGGCTGACTCACTGTTGATTTATGTCACGCGGGCAGGCAATTGGTTTTTGGAGAATTGGAAATTGAGATTATTTGGATTATGGACTTGCACATGATAGTCCACTTGGGAGAAATATTTGGCAACTTTGTATGCTACGAAACTAAGCGTGATAGACTGGGGCCAGCTCTGTGTGAGTTGCAACTAAATACAGAGACTTACTGCTAACTCCATCTAGCTGTGATTTATTCCTCCCATTTGATTGCTTACAATTTCATTAGAGTGTCCTCCCTTACTTATGGGAGCTAGATGGCAAAGAGGGCCACTTTAGGGAGAGTCTGCAGACCCTGCACAGATATAAAATGCTGCAAACCACAGGGAGATTCCCAAGCATCAGGCTCTGTAGTTCTGCTTATCATCTTAACCCAACGGATTGTCACTATAGGAGCAGAGCCTCCAGCCCAAAATGTTATTATTTTCAAGAAAAACAACAGGAAGCCATAGCATCTGTTCCTGTCGTATTGATCAATGGTGCTATGCTGTTCCTATTTGGAACTCTTTGTCAGGTTTCATTGCTGTCTGGTGAGGATAAAATATTCATCATTTTCCTGTCGGTTCCCAGCTCATTTCCAAGTTTGGCAAGTTTTCCATATTCGAGCATTGCTACAATCATGTCTGCCAACTTCACTCTCCATCATTTAACAAGCTTCTTATAACTTTTAACACACTTATACAGCCCTTTCTCTCCTGCTTCCTGTCCTACACATTTATTTTGCATACTACTTCCCCTGTCATGCATACTATCCCATACTTCTCCTGTCAGACATACTATCCCATACTTTTCCTGTCATGCATACTCTGCCATACTTCTCCTGTCAGACATACTATCCCATACTTTTCCTGTCAGACATACTCTCCCATACTTCCCCTGTCATGCATACTATCCCATACTTCTCCTGTCAGACATACTATCCCATACTTCTCCTGTCAGACATACTATCCCATACTTTTCCTGTCAGACATACTCTCCCATACTTCCCGTGTCATGCATACTATCCCATACTTCTCCTGTCAGACATACTATCCCATACTTTTCCTGTCATGCATACTCTCCCATACTTCCCCTGTCATGCATACTCTCCCATACTTCCCCTGTCATGCATACTATCCCATACTTCTCCTGTCATGCATACTGTCCCATACTTTTCCTGTCATGCTATCCTACACCTCTCCTGTCATGCATACTGCCATATATTAAATTCCATACTTTTCCTGTCAAGCAATATGGGAAGGTGAAACTGGGCAGGAGGATATGTGACAGAGATCAGGGCCTCCTATTTGTTGTGATCACAGCCCAAATTAAGATGTCACTGAGTGAAGCACATGACACACTGATAACACGAGAGTGTCTACCCTCGGAGGATATTGCTGCAAATATTACCAGGCATTTGTCATAGTTTGTCAGGCTGGGGCACTTGTTGGCTTCTGATGACATTCACAACGTTTTATGCCGACTATCCAATACAGCTTTTGAGGCCAATATTCTTTTATGAGTATATAAGATTGTGATCCGAGCTAGTGGACCATGAAATGTTGTTAAGAGTAGTGTGGGCATCACATTGTAGTGGGCATCATATTAGCCACACAAATCACTCCTGAGCTCCAGCGCTGGTTAAGATCAGCATCAATCTCGATCTTCATTGGTCATTTTCTACCTTCCATTTATTTGGGATGTCAGATTATTACCAAAATTGCCAATCTCTAATATCAAGATGCTTATATTAAGCTCTGTGTTCTGTCCTTCTATAAGGGACCCAATGAATATAGCTAGATAGTTGCTGTTTCTACCCTGCACTTTCCTGGTGTGATTTGCTCAACTTAGCAGTATTGAGTTTCCTGTATTTGCATTCTGTTCCTATTACAAGCCATTTGTCAAGCAAAGTTACATGGCTTTTTTTCTGGTTATATTTCCCCTTGATCTCACAAGCTTTGTTTTTTCATCAATGATGTTTTACTCAGCTTCACAGGTTTGTTGTCTTAACTTGTCCACAAATAACAAACCAAGCAGCCAAATTATCACTGGATTTCATTTATTTATCCCTGGCCGTGTTTAAAGATTTATGTGGAACTGCATGTGTAGTCTTTGATTTGACAAATTGTCGCATCTGTAGGCCTCAATCTGCAGATTATTACAAAAATGTTTATTGCATCAATGACAAGTTCAAAGAGCAAAAAGCACATGTTATCTTTTCAGCCTAGGTTTGTCTCATGTAATAATGTCCTATGGGAAGAAGATGTGTTTTGAGAACACAGAGACTTATGAGAGAGATTTCCGGGCTCGGGGAAAGAAATCAATATAGTCTGTGAACAAATGTGCACACAGTTTGGATTCAAGCAGGATATTATTATGGAAGCCCGAAGCAAGCATTTGATAAAAAGTAATCCACAGTTTACTTATCAAATTTGAAGTGTCCAGGGACGCCATGGTTATTACTGCTAGGCTCTCGTATAAGTGAAATACGGCTTGGAAAGACTCTCAGACCGGTATGTAGTGGGATACACTTGACAGTGCAATGCAACCATCACTTGGAAAGATTGTTAGACCAGGCTGTGATGCATGTTTAACCAATGGGACTAGAAGTCTTCAAGTCTTGTTGGTATAACACTGGGGTACTGGCTGGTATGTTTAGTAGAGGAAGGTTGTCAGACCAGTATATGAAGTACTCTGGCCTTGAAAAGATGTCAGGCATTATGTGAAATAACTGAAACTTGGAAAGGCTATCAGACTGATATGTGATGTAATTGAGGTTTGGGACGACTATCAGACTGATATAAGATGTATTTGAGGCTTGGGAAGGCTGTCTGACTGGTAGGTGAAGTACTTGAGGCTTGGGAAGGCTGTCTGACTGGTAGGTGAAGTACTTGAGGCTAGGGAAGACTGTCTGACTGGTAGGTGAAGTACTTTAGGCTTGGGAAGACTGTCTGACTGGTAGGTGAAATACTTGAGGCTTAGGAAGGCTGTCTGACTGGTAGGTGAAGTACTCGATGCTTGGGAAGGCTGACAGTGTGGTCTTTCTCCATTCCTACCAGCCTGCTATTGTACCACGGCAAAATTGATGCTGATATCTCATTGTCATATACTGCCATAAAGTAATACATAAATACTTCAGGCTTGAGAAGATATATTCTTCTAGTTAAAAAAGAAACTATATGAATAACAAAGAGGCAATAGCTTTTATTTTTGCTATGTATGATATAATAAAGTTATAATTGGGAAAAGGAGAGGCTGTGTACATCAGATGTGTATAGAACCATACTCCCATGGCCTTGTGTAAAGAAATCAACTCCTTTATGGCAACAAAGTCAAAAGAAAAGTCAAAGAAGCGACCCACTTACCCTTCAGGGATCACAGCCGTTTTATGGTAAGCTTGCATCAGAGGTCTGCAGAAAGCCCTGGGAGCACCATCAGGTGCAATGAATGCTCCCTCAGAGAGGCTATTTAGCTATAAGAGATGCTCCCCAGGGGCAGAGGTTGGCCCCTTTTGTGTGACTTGGCTTGCTGGCTAAACCATAAAGGGGCCAATAAGAAACCAACAGGAAGAATACTTGCCGATTCTGTAGGCTGGCTAAATACACAGCAGGTTAAATATTCAGACCGACACTCAAACTCATGTGGACCACAGTAACCCTTGCCATCTGAAACAAACATATAGCGCTGTACATGTTTATTTTCGGCCTGACATGAAAGGCATTGATCAGCAGTGCAGTCATTGAGTACAAAATTTATGAAGAATGGATCTTGATAACATTGAACTAAAGATGGATAAGGGATTACCTGTAATAGCTTTCTGCTATGTACTTTTTGTGTTGCAATCTGTGTTTTTCTTCTTTTTTTGGTGGTTTAGTTATTAGATGTTTGTTGTTTTAGTTGCCTTTTGTTTGCATGTATTAATGTTGTGCTGTGTGTGTTGTGCCACTTTCAGATGACCACTGACCTCTCCAATGACTTATACTTTGGGGTAATGTACTGATTTCTCATTTTATCATAACCAGGTTAAGAGGTGGTGGAAAGTTTTGGTGAAGGGAATCATCATCATTTACAAACTAATTCATTTTTCTTATTATTTTTCAAATAATAGATCATTACAGATCAACTTTTCAAGGTTGTAGTTGGTTTCATTCTGTTTTTGTTATTTTGAGAGCAATATATCTTGTCAACAATTAAATTAAAAGTACAGGCCACCAAACTCAGGTCTGTGGTCTATCAAAATAAGTGGTTTGTGACATTAATGTTGCTATGAGTACATGGAGTGCATCAAACTTTATAAGGATTAGCAGATTTTAATATGAAAACAGGAAAAATTAAATAAATTTATTGACCACTTTATAAGCTTAAGACCATTCATATCACTTGTAGAGAAGTACAGATCACTTTTAAGGCTTTTATTGCTCACAAATTATCAAATAGTAAAATGTTGATACATTTGAATATACTAAATATTTGACAAATAATCCCCCAGAGACTCATTTCATGATCATTATGTATCCCACTTAAGCTATGCAAGAGTGTCATCAACTGACATATTTGAAATGCTTCATTAGTCTATCAATTTACTTTACAAGATTAAAGATATGACTTGGCTTTTTCAGGTCTATAATATGTCACAATAATAAATATATTTATTTCTATGTTACTAACTTTTAATTATTTGGTCTTAATTCACGTCTATTTATATTATGTTATTTATTGTTAGTACTTAATTTTGTAATGGTAATAAAAATATATGATTAAGGAGAGTGGGTGATTTATTCTCATATTTAGCATACAAACTACATTCTAACTAGATTTCTGTCAGTTCTTTCTGTTTAACTCAATAAGCCAATTGGATTAATCACATTTATGCAAATATTGTGGCCGAAGCAGTTGTCCATTGGGGCAGTTTGTAAATAGCGCTTATGACATAACAGGAGTTGAGTCCACTCTGAGATTGGTGAGATCATCACCTGAGAATACTCATTAATCTGTTAATCCTCATCATATTATGTGACCATTTAATATTCATTGCAATATGGTGCAGTGCAAAATTTGGGTATTTCACAAATGCTTGTAGTTACCTTTGCAAATGTTATGCTGAAGGACTATACTTGATTTCATTTTTGCAATTTCGTACACATAACAGGCAGTTTTATCATTTCCCCCAACAACTCACTTGCCGATGTTCCATAACAAACAACTTGCCCTTTTCCCATGATTAATAACTTTCCATTCTCCATTCCTACCAGCCTGCTATTGTACCACCTCAAAATTGATGCTGATATCTCATTGTCATATACTGCCATAAAGTAATACATAAAGTAGTTACCAAATAATATCTTTATTTGTTAAAGTGTATTGCTCAGATTTCTTAATAATCCCAATGAAGTACCTTGAATCTTAGAGTAATATACTGGTATATTACCGGTATGAATCTTAGAGCTTAGAGTAATATACCGGTATATTACTCTAAGCTTGAATGCATCAGTTTGTGTGTTCTGCCTCATTACTGAGACAGTAATAATAAGATTTCAGGTGGAGAAATCACCCCAAATGAGATGACTAACCCTCTCCATGGGGTAATGCCCTTCATAAGATTACGTAACAGTGGCTGGCATATTAAGCATGTGTGATGAGGCAATAATTGTGATGACAATGAGGCCTTAATGTCATATCCTGTGTCTGCTTCCTGTCATCAATCAGACCATAATTATAGGCCACCAAATACCTCCCTTGTATATAAGATGAATCAGTGTGGGGTGTTCAATAAGTATAATAAGTGCCAGATTTTAGACTCTAGCTTTAATATGAACCACTTTGTGATCTAGTCTTTATGTTAAGATTATTGTGTCCATTAACTTGATGGTAAGACTTGAATACTTGGGGACATATTTGAGAAATTATGTTAATCTTTATGTAAAAGTCATTTTTTTATTATATTTTGAATATAATGCAAATATTCATGCAAGGTTGACAGCAGAGTAATTGTTTTGCAGTAATAGGTGTGAACTGAAAATTGGTTTGCCATAATAGTTTCACTGAAAATAAAAAGAATATTCTAATCAGTTAACTTGTGGACAAATGATAAATATATAGATCTGCCCTTGGCAATGTTGTGTAATGTGTTCACTCAAAGTCAATACAAAACAAATCAACATTGCTGTCACGAGCACATAAAATGCAATATGTCAATAATGCATTGAAGAAAACATGGCATTGCATTTTTACATGTCAATTATCATCTAGCTGCCAAAATAATCAATTGAAAATGCGAATTGTAATTTTGAGCCATTAAATTTGATTAAAATGAAATGCAATATGTGTTTTGATTATAAGGAAAATGAGTTGGTATAATTAATGCTAATTTATCTCTTCAAACACTAGGGGTTTCAGTGTAACAAAATCACCAGGAATCAAAATAAATCTCATTTAATGAGACTTCTATGAGTCATGTAAGAATAGTTCTATATATAGATTTGATGTACAATAATTGGTCATGATTAATGGCCAGTTTATGAGAATTTTCAGCTCTGCCAAATAAATGTCAGAAGGTTTAAATATTTTAGTATTGTGCCGGTCTGGCTGGACCTCCAAGATGCTTTATGTTGTGCCATCATACATGCAAATATTGCTTGTCATTAATTTGAATAGACAATTAAATTTGAGAGTGAGCTGATGTGTGGCCTACAACCCAGTATTATACTAGCAAAGTAGGTGTGGTGTGTGTTATCGGATGTTGATAAAATATTTATGATTTACATTGCTTAACCCTTTTCATGGACATTAACTCTTTCAGGCCCATTTCATTCCAATTATATCAATGAGAAGAATGATGATAGTGAATAACTGGGTGGTTAAAATGCTTCTCACTCCAATGAACACACAGAATGCAAGACTTAGACATCTAAAATCCAATATTTGACACCAGAATCATGACAAATTCCACAAATTGTGCATACCAGCACTTGGAAAAGGAAGCTGTGATGTCAGTGGTAATCAATGTGTGTTTGGTGAAGTGATGTTACATAATGCAGGATATTTACACCTCATTGATCCACCTTATTCCTCCCACACAGTGCCCAGGGCCCAGGCACCACCTTCCCCTCCAGCATCCCTCCTCCAGCATCCCACCTCCAGCCTCCAGCATCCCACCTCCAGCATCCCACCTCCAGCATCCCACCTCCAGCATCCCACCTCCAGCATCCCACCTCCTCCAGCATCCCACCTCCAGCATCCCACCTCCAGCATCCCACCCACCTCCAGCATCCCACCCACCTCCAGCATCCCATCTCCAGCATCCCACCCACCTCCAGCATCCCACCTCCAGCATCCCACCTCCAGCATCCCACCTCCCCCTCCAGCATCCCACCTTCCTCTCCAGCATCCCACCTCCAGCATCCCACCTTACAGTGTCCTGATTGCAGACATAGACCCTGTGATGGTGCATGCTTGGTGCATGCTTGGTGTACGCTTGGTGCATGCTTCTTGTATGCTCGGTGCATGCTTGGTGCATGTATAGTTCTGGTCATCCACCCTATGGTTTTCATTATAAAATATATGCTAAAAATCATTGCAAAGGTTTTTCTTTTTCCAAAAAGGCCTCATGTGTGGAGGGTAGGATTTTGTGCCTGGTATTAGCAGCAGGTGATAGTTGATGGAGAAGTTTTGGATCTCTGCAGTTTGTTTCATGCATCTGGCAGTAAAAGACTCAGGACTGAAATGAGTGGGGTCAAGATGCATGCCAGAACAGGGAAGCAATACACAACAACAATTTGCCAGACATGCAGGGAATGTGCTCGATTCAGGTGCAACACAAATCAAAATATCTTGATGGTAGACAGCTTACTATGTTCAGGGAAACAGGGAGGGAAAACAGGGAAACAGCCATCACAGAGAATGTTGTCTTTGATTTAAAGGAATAAAATAATATGCTCAAGTGTAGATTTTACACAGAATTTGATACATTAAATGAAATTTGATATGGAGTAAAGAAGGGATGTTCCCGAAACTACCATAGAATGACACAGGAGAAATAAACTATGATGTAAAATACACAAAGAATGAAAACTAAGGACATTTAAGTAAACAATTAGTTTTAGAAGACAATTAGGAGAAGTTGTTGGCACTGAATGGCACCCTGTGGAGTGTTTGTGCAAGAAACAGGAAGGGGTGTGAGAGACTGATATAGGGCTCTGATAACTGCCACTCTGCCATAATATATCAGAACAACCCAGTCTAAACCCAAAACACGCTTATTGCCTAAATCCTGTGATCAGCATTTTTTAAAATCTCAATAATTTCATTGTTAATATCACAAATGAGTCCTACATGCACCTGATAATGTTCTTTGGCTTGTGGTGGGTGTGAGATTGTATAATGATAAGAAGAAATGGCTGTCTGTAGAGAAGAGTGTCTAAATAATCATACACCAATGAACAATGTATTGCTCTAAGCATTAATTTACTATAATCATGTTCAGACTAGACATATTTTGCAACACATTTCAGTATTGCAACCATAAGTTATCATCACTTTATACGATCAACCACTGAGGCTTATATATTGAAATGTAACCCTCTTAAAGATATAAAACAGTATCAAGCTAATATTATGTTGTTTAATGAGCAGGTTGGATTTGTTCAGCAAAATGTCCACAAATTTGTGTGTATTATTCAGTCGTGTCTTCTTTGATAAGCTACAAACGATTAACACCAAAATCAAATAAACCACTTTGATCAGTGGCTAGATTGTGGATATGATGAGATGAATTAAGATAAGACAAGATTAACAAGCTGCCAACTGGATGGTTTAGGGTCAGGAGGTGTACTGATGGAGTGTGCAGACTCCTTGCTGGTAGAGGGAGTGTGGACAGTGGAGATAATGTACAGGGTGCTGAGACATGTCAGACTGGCCAGACAGGAGCATATGTTGTGATGACAGCTTCACATTTCAGTGTCTGCATCCATATATTCTCTCAGCCATCTTCTCTGTATCACCTTAGAATAATATACAAATATGTATAATACACTATATTTTGTAGGCTTTAGGATATCATTCAATTTTTATTTTGAATTTATTTAAAAGCATGTTTGCAAAACTTTAACATAGAAAAATATCAAGAAACAATAAAGAGCATTTAACACATTGTATTAATCCATATTGGCCATTCAATAAACCCAAAAAAACATATTGAATTTGGGACAAAATAAGGTTTGATTCAGCAGGCATATGATGGAAGTGGACATCCAGCTATTTCCCCTGGTATTGGCAACCAGTGCCCTCTTGTGGGGAGTAAGGGAAGTTCAGATGTGAGGTGTCTGGTTCTGAGACTGACTCATATCTTCTGACTAATGTGGGCTAATCTCATTCCATACAAAATTAGGTTAGTGGGCCATATTTAGAGTCAAATGGTAAAATCACACATCACATTTAAGGATTAACCTGGTAAATAGAGTTATGTATTTTATCTCAGGGAATTATTTGAAACTGATGACTGCATTATATTTATGATGTGGGATTGTCAGCACACTATTCTTATTATTGTCACCGACATTTTTTGGTTAATTATAAATTCTGTTAATATCATATCCTGGGATATTTAAGATATTAAGAAATTAATAAGAGATCTCATCTGAAGTAAATCCAGCATTTGAAAAAGAAATCAAAATTCAATACTGTGTCTCTTGGAAATCTAATTTAAAATTATATAATTTATATGTAGATTCAATCAAGAATTTGTAAATTGTTTTGTAAAATCAATGTAAGTTTTTCAAAAATTTAAATGTCATATTTTCTTTAAAAATAGGAGATGGTTTTGCAAGTTTTGATTTTAATATAAAATGAATTGCAACACAATGCCTCTGGTGATTACAGTAATTTTCCTGCATTTATTGACTCTTTGCATCTGATTAAAATTCATTGATTTCAATGCACCAAATGTGTTCTGAAAATAATAAAATGTTGCAAGTGCGATTAACACTAATAAATTTAAGATATAATTTGCATTTAACACTTTTGAATATTCAATGCTTTGATATCAGTCAATACTTTATTGTTTACATTCCTTTATTTTGTGTAAGGAAGCATTAATTACCATCTAAATAAATGTTGTGAAATAGGGTTTTTTAGATACGGAATTATTCCCATATTTGTCATTTTATTAGGGGCATTAGAAACGAAACTTTAAAAGAAATTATGAAAAAGGGAAACCAACTTTAGCAATGTCCATATTCAGAAAGGAAAATAAATTCAGATAGTGTGCAGATTGCAATGCAAATATAATTTGTGTGGATTTGAAAATAAATTGTGTATGAATTGTAGAGGCGTGGATGACTTGTCAAATAAAGCTTGTCAATTACAAATGTCTACTTGAAACTTATCCATCCACATGAAATTGGCAAAAATCGGTGACTTACGTTCTGAGTGCCTGAACAAACACTAGTCCTTGGAATCCATTATAATAGCCGTGCCAGCATTCACAGTGGCAATTTATGTGTGACAAGTGTATCATTTTGCATGCGTATATATGGGCTGTAGGACAGGTGGGGCACATTTGTGATAGGAAATTACAAGGCTCAGCATGTGCCCCACTCCGCTATGATACAAGCCTCCATCCACTTTGTGTGAACCATCAATTCTGAGCTAACAAAGTGTGATCATATTAACCAGCATGGAATAGTTTGACATTCCTCTCTTATTTATTTCTGCTGCAACCATTCAATAACAGAATCATATGATAAAAAAATAAATTGTTCATCCACAAATTTGATTTGAAATTATTTTCAGATTTATAGAATTAAAGCTTTCGGTTTATTTAATTTGGAGGACAATAAAATGTGATAAGGATTGAATAATAGGATGGTTTGAGTGAGCAGATGGTGCGTGTATTGGGGATAATATGGTGGGAAAGTATGGTCAGCATCCAGGTTAAGAACAATGCCCATCTCCATCATCCTGAATACTCCACTGTCTGGCCTCCAAACACTGTTTAATAGTCAAAACAAACACCATTCACCTGACCGGAGATGTTTTGTTTTGTCATTGATCAGCCAATAATGGGCCTGGATGCACTGAGCTCCGACAGTTCACCGACCAATTAGGACCATCTGCCCCGCACAACAATACGTTCCTTGTTCTCGCAATATACACTGAATCCAAATATCATTTATCAGGAACACCCAAGCATTATAGTGTGTTCAATTTTGTCTTGTATGTCTTCAACGAAAATGACATTTCAGACAGTCAAGTCTTTTAGGAGGACATTATGTTGAGAGTGGAAGTCAGTATTTGAGTGCCATCTGGTGTCAGTTCTTATTCATCGAGAGTCTTAAATTATTAGAGGATAGAGAGATGGATTTACCAATGAAAGTTGTGCAGTGCTTATCAATACCAAGTAAGTTCAATACTTGCAAATTGTGAACAATTTAAAGCAGATGTAGAGACTGTATATAAAGTATTAAAAAGGCTGCATATTTTATTGTAATTTTGTATAAGATAATTCATTAACCAGAATGTCTACAATGAATTGAGCCTGATTTAGTGGTTTGCACTTCCATGAAATAGCAAAGCAATTAGAATAAATTATAGATGAAAGAGAAGTGCACTAATTGTGAGGGAAAAGATCAAGATGTGCGATGCTGCAGTGGTAGTTAAGGTACGTACATTGGCAGGATTGGAATGACTTGGCTGGAACAGGAGGTCACTGGGTTCTACATGGAGATAATGCCAAAACACACACACTTGCAATGCATGTCACAAGTTATACTACTGCTGTGACATGTCTAACTCACACCTATACTGGGTGTCACAAGCTATATTACTGCTGTGACATGTCTAACTCACACCTATACTGGGTGTCACAAGTTATATTACTGCTGTGACATGCCTAACTCACACCTATACTGGGTGTCACAAGCTATATTACTGCTGAGACATGTCTAACTCACACCTATACTGGGTGTCACAAGCTATATTACTGCTGAGACATGCCTAACTCACACCTATACTGGGTGTCACAAGTTATATTACTGCTGTGACATGCCTAACTCACACCTATACTGGGTGTCACAAGCTATATTACTGCTGAGACATGCCTAACTCACACCTATACTGGGTGTCACAAGCTATATTACTGCTGTGACATGTCTAACTCACACCTATACTGGGTGTCACAAGTTATATTACTGCTGTGACATGCCTAACTCACACCTATACTGGGTGTCACAAGCTATATTACTGCTGAGACATGCCTAACTCACACCTATACTGGGTGTCACAAGTTATATTACTGCTGAGACATGCCTAACTCACACCTATACTGGGTGTCACAAGCTATATTACTGCTGAGACATGTCTAACTCACACCTATACTGGGTGTCACAAGTTATATTACTGCTGAGACAGGTCTAACTCACACCTATACTGGGTGTCACAAGCTATATTACTGCTGAGACATGCCTAACTCACACCTATACTGGGTGTCACAAGCTATATTACTGCTGAGACACGTCTACCTCACACCTATACTGGGTGTCACAAGTTATATTACTACTGAGACATGCCTAACTCACACCTATACTGGGTGTCACAAGCTATATTACTGCTGAGACATGCCTAACTCACACCTATACTGGGTGTCACAAGCTATATTACTGCTGAGACATGCCTAACTCACACCTATACTGGGTGTCACAAGCTATATTACTGCTGAGACAGGTCTAACTCACACCTATACTGGGTGTCACAAGTTATATTACTGCTGAGACAGGTCTAACTCACACCTATACCGGGTGTCACAAGTTATATCACTGCTGAGACATGTCTAACTCACACCTATACTGGGTGTCACAAGTTATATTACTGCTGAGACAAATCTAACTCACACCTACACTGGGTGTCACAAGCTATATTACTACTGAGACAGGTCTAACTCACACCTATACTGGGTGTCACAAGCTATATTACTGCTGAGACAGGTCTAACTCACACCTATACTGGGTGTCACAAGCTATATTACTGCTAAGACATGCCTAACTCACACCTATACTGGGTGTCACAAGCTATATTACTGCTGAGACAGGTCTAACTCACACCTATACTGGGTGTCACAAGCTATATTACTGCTGAGACATGTCTAACTCACACCTACACTGGGTGTCACAAGCTATACAACTGCTGATACACATTTCAAGTATACCTACATCATAGATTACAGGTTTTATTACTATTAATACACATTTCAGTCACACATTTGCTGCATGTGACATGCTGGAACGATTCCAATAAACACCACCACACTCACACCTGAACAGCATGTAACAAAATGCAGTGCTCTCGGTATGCAAACAAAAAACAACCCCCTCTTCAAACCATTAGTTTTGTCATCTGTATTGAATTCAATATTTCAGGTGCTTCCTTAATGGAAATATCACAAGCTTTTTCCAGAGAATGAACATTTTAGTACTGAGGTCCTCTGGATTTTTTTCTCATTATTTTTCATTACTATTGTGTCAGCCACTAACAATAGGCAGTGCCCGTTCTGTGTATTAATGATTGAAACAAAGAATCCCACCCATATTGGGATGCAGTTATGTTCTTTACAGAATGCATTCATGTGGCTGCCGTTTTCTCATTATTTCTTGATTCCTGATTCAAGATTTGGTGACTCATATCTCCATTTGATTACAAAACAGACATGTCTCAAGATATCACCCAGGGAGGGATGACACAATTGTCTAATTATCATTGTCCTAACCCGAACACTCCAAATGTGTCAATGCTGAATTGTGATTTATAACTCCTTGTCACAAATTAATCCACGGGGACTAGCAAAAAATCAATCTTTTGCAGGAATGACTGGCATTTTTGTGATGACTGTTTGTCAGAAAACAGACATGATGGCCGTGGTGTAATAGGAACAAATAGCTGATGAGGTCTAATAATCTGTTGATCTGTAAGCAGCAGGGGTGGGCAACATCTATATATTACATTATGATATAATATACCATTTTCCTTCATGTAATCTGTCAATAATAAGTGCCGTTTATGGTGAAATTTTCATCATATTGAATTTGTTTTCCTCAAATGCATATTTACAGTATGGAGCATGTTGACATTTGGTTAAAAAAAAGATGGAAGTTGTGTAACCCTTTCAGAGAATGATTGCACTCGAGAGAATTTCAAACAAAGGAATTTTACCCAGGAATTAGTTTCAGGGGGACAGTGACAAGATTAATTTGGGTAAAAAAAATTGCGTTACTCCAGGGATTGGGTTGTAGGAATTCTGTCTCCACCATTGGAACTGTTGCGATGCATTTGCATAATCGTATCATATATCAAGGCTGAACTCCAAGATGAAGTTGTGGCACAACAAACGACTGTCTTTCTTTTTTGTCTTCAAGTATTTTAAACTAAAATCAGAAACACCTGGAAAATGTTGACTTATTTATAACCATTTTTTTTCCTGTGTGAAGTCTGTGCCAGTGTTTTTACAGGAGATATTTACACCACAGATGAGTTGAATGGGTACTGATCTCAAAGATGTGGATCTGTGCCAGGAACATGACAATGCATCTTAAGACAACTAACATTTTCTACTGCTTTGTGTTAATCCACACTCATCTTAAAATTACTTTAAAAACAAGTTTTAAGCCAAGAGCATAGAAAGTAGTGAATAAAGTGGTCTGGTATTTCCAATATTAAACAGAAAAGCAATAAATTTGCGTGAGTGATATACCTCCAAGGCAGAAATGATTAGGAAGTGGGAAAATTATAGATAAACCTATTTTAATTAGATATAAGGGGATATGAAGTGAGTGGTGCCCTCTAGTTGAGAAGGATGTGTTTTGCAAGTATTGATCTTATGGCTGGCTGTGTGACCCTTGCGCTCAGTCTGTGTGACGGGGGCGCGGGTATTGTGACGGTAAATACCTCCTTCCTTCTCAACCTGCGTTCTCCTGCAGAGGACTCCAAGGAAGGCTGCCAATGTTTGCCTCATTCTGTTCTGTCCAATTTGACTGCTGCTGAAGACGGGTACTGTTAGCTTGCAGAGCCCCCTGGGGGATCCATGATGCACCACTTGGCGGATAACTGGCCATGCAAGATAAGGTTAGGGTTATTGTTACAAGTGGCAAGAATTTATCTGCTTCTGTGCACAGGTATCAGATAAATGTTTAAGGTGCGAGAAACCTTCAGAGGAAGAACTAGCAAGATAAAATTATCTTATTTGTTACAGAGACCATTACGAATTCTCCTACTGTGCGAAATGCCATTTACAACACTTGTCACTGATTTGCCAAGTGCGATTTAATTTACAGGAAGACTCTTGTATGGAATACGATGATGCTGGGTTGTCCGGTGAGCAAGGCTTATAGTGCTTCAGACCAGGATTCCATATCTTGTCTGATCTAATTGGTGGCAATATGGTTGCCGATGCTTAGATCTACATTCAGGTGAATGCACATATTGCCACTGCTCTCTGTGTAATGATCAAACAATACAGGCCGACTGTAGAAGCTCTGCATCGTTAAGGATGCTTGGCCGAGGTAGTGCCTAGAATGATTGGGTCGTGGCACTTCGAGGTGCGCAGACCTGTGACAAGGAGGATTCCTGCCTTTAACACAGAAGAGCATTAGCACCGCTGGGATTGTTTGCTATGCAGTTCACATGTTGACAGTGGGCCAAGCCGAGCAATGATTCATCTCCTGGATTCTACAACCCATTGATAATCATATCACAGACAGACTGACAGGTTGCCCACGGTGACAACCCAGCCTCCGTATCTGTGCACTATCTTCTTCTCTGTGCATCCCTGGGATTTATGCATCCTCACATCACCTTTAGAGACAGTAACATACATGTTATATCTGTAATGTTTGCAAGGCATGTATATTTACTGAATACATGTCACATGACATTGAGTTTGTAGATGCCATATTATGGATGGATACTCAGCTGGAACCAGATCGGCAATTGGATACGCTGCTTGACATAAACTATTTCAGAAATTCAATTAGTAAGGGTAAAAAATAACCTTATTTTAAGCTTGTATTGACTCTCCATTGCAGGAGTCACAGAATGGCGGTGCTCCTGTGCGACGGCCCAAGCCGGCCGTATCTCTGACACACAAGATGGCTATGGACAGCTTCAGATATTCTTTCCTAGAAACGACAGGTAAGTTGCCGAAGATTTACTCTTTATAAAATTACTGTAGATATTAGGCATAATTTGTATTTGTAGATTTTGTATCAAGGTATAAGGTATTGCAAGATCAAAGTCAACAAATATTGACATGCGCCTTGCTCCAAATATGGGATTCAGAATGAACATCATTTCACAAGGTTTATGTCAGAGATCATAATTGTTCTTAGATTGAAGGCCGTGGGATAGGCAAATTCCTGTAGTAACTGTAACAGAAATTGCATTTTGGTTCAGCCTTATACACCTTATGGACATATATTGTCATGTGTATGAATATTGCTCATATGTAGTTACATATGGCAATAATATGAAACTCACATATGGGTAAATATGTGGTACAGTTGACAACAACAGAGCTGTGGAGGACAACAGAGCTGTGGAGGACAACAGAGCTGTGGAGGACAACAGAACTGTGGAGGACAACAGAGTTGCAGTTTATTTTTTCAATTGAATGCTGAAGTTTATCACACCATTGAACGTTGCTGGTACATATATGTATTTGACATCAACGTGATGAGATTTTTTTTTTTAAAGTGCAGATGCACTTATAAGGCCTTGAAAGTCTGTTGTCATCAGCAGCTCTGTTATCATCAGCTCTGGTATATATTCATATAAATATGGTAGTTATTTGAGGAGTTAATATTTGGTTATATATGAAAGTGATATAAGACATATATGAGTAACTGTATGGTAGTATTACAAGGCTTAAATGTGGGAATACTGAAATATGATTGTTATTTGAGGATTTTATACCTAGTAATATATGGTAGAAATGTGAGACATATATGAGTAAATATATGTTGAGGCTCATATGTGGGAATATATGGTAGTAATATGAGACATATATGAGTAACTATATTCATATAAATATGGTAGTTATTTGAGGAGTTAATATTTGGTTATATATGATAGTGATATAAGACATATATGAGTAACTGTATGGTAGTATTACAAGGCTTAAATGTGGGAATAAATATGATTGTTATTTGAGGATTTTATACCTAGTAATATATGGTAGAAATGTGAGACATATATGAGTAAATATATGTTGAGGCTCATATGTGGGAATATATGGTAGTAATATGAGACATATATGAGTAACTATATGATGAGGCTCATATGTGGGAATATATGGTAGTAACTTGAGACTTCTATGTGGGAACATATGGCAGTAAAATGAGATAGTAATGAAGTGCTAATTAGAATGGAGGCTGGCACCCTTTTCTTCCAGTACTACACAGAAGTAACCGGAATGGCAGCCTAGATAGTGTTGATATTATATGACCATTGTCGGCATCCTCCCAATCCAACAATACACATTCTCGGCTGATGACAATGACAATTGTATCCACATAATGCACTTTGACAGGAAGTTGCTCAGAATATCAGAAACCCAGCTTAATGGAATATTTATATTTCATGCTGATCATGAAATGAAGATAATTTTGGCAGTTTATGATGGTACAATGCGGTTGTCTATGTATACATTACACACATATATATATGTATATTTATATGAATATTGTGAATATCAAAATACATAGAATAGATAATAAATCCAAGAGATGAATTGAGGATTAGTATTATTGTCCCCTACTCTTATGAGTATTTGATAGTTTATTTAAATGATAAATATTTTGATTAAATACTGTTTATTGCTGTTCTACACAGTTATTTTATCCCTGGGTGGAGTGTGGTGATTGAGTCAGAGAGCTCCTAGAGGGAATGTATGGTATTATATAAGCCATGATTAGTTCAGTGTAGATTGCACACATATATGATTCATATTACTTCATTAATCAACATATCAGGTAATATCTGACCAGCCCCTAATGACAATTTCTAAATAGCATATTGATGATTCACATTGAATATACTTGGAACCATATTAGAATATGATATAAGAATAATATACCTCGAGATGACAAATAATTAGCAGGTTGGGAAAATGGGGATGCTGTCTCCCATTAACACATTTAGTCTCCGTCTGGCACATTAAGAGTTTGACAGTCTGTGATAATTAGCAAAACAAAGGCATTCTTACAAGTTGGACTCCAAGGGAAAAAAAACAGTCAACATTTTTGAGAAATGATGGAACCGAATAACTGGGTGGATAACCTGATTTACAATATTGTTAAGATATACAGAGATTGTGTTATATTGGCAGGTGGTGAAGTCAGAATAATTCCACTTTGAGTTTATGATATGGCCCCAGTTGTGGTGGAGTGTCTACTTTTACTATGTAAATAAATGGCCGCCATCTGTGTTTGGTCAGGATTATGCTCTTGATGTCCAAACCTTTCTTATCGTGAACCCACTGCTTTGTAGAATAATACAAATATTGTGGATTTTTTATAGATATTATATTAAAGTTATCTTTTTCATTCTGCAAAAGTCAGATATAACCTATCGCTCTGGCAGATGTTCTTAACATCTTTCCCTCAATAAACAGTCGGAACTTTTTCTCTCAGAATGCTTAAGGTATTTTTTCCAGGTCAAGGAGATTTTATGGAGAAAATTTGATAATGGCTGCAATCAACAGAATTTAGTTGGCAAGCCTAAAGAGTAAATTGGTTTAATTATTACCTATTTAAAGCATTTACACTTTTTGATTATGGAAGTTAGCATGCAGTGTTATGGAGTATTTATGATTAAGCGAGTGGCGAGTATTGACTGGTACAAGTCCAGTACGGCAGAATATAGATATGTGGAAGCAGACAATTAGGGGTGATATAGACAATGAGGCTGAACACGTAATGACATTGCTTCATTTGTAGCATTAACTCACCCAGAGAGAATTATGGGATGCGGTCAATAGGTCATAACATGATATGGTTTCATAACAGTTATTATTTTGTCTGACAGAAGGGGTGATTCCTCGCTCTGCAAGGCAAAATACAAATGTATGGAGACAAGAAGGTAGGAGTGGTGCTTGGGTCATTATGTTTGTGAAGAAGACCACTTTGTGAAGAAGACTACTTTGTGAAGAAGACTACTCCATATATTCTCATTATATGTGAAGGCTGGTGTGCTGTTTTGCAGAGCTGCAAAGAAATGTGTGTAGAGGGTCTGGGTTTGAAAGGGCCTTAGTGAGGTAGGGTCTCTGGGGCCTGACACATAGCACTAAAAGATGACAGCATAATGTTATAATAGGCCTGCAAATGTTTAACCCTTTAAGTGCACACATGGCAAGCAGATATAACAGTACACTCCAACAAAAGGCCTTCAGTGCTTAACCCTTTTAGTGCAGGTATTTTGTTGGTTTGACAGTGAGTGCCAGAATCATATTTGTGACATAGATGGGCTTGTATAATATATCTGCATCCTCACAGCCTCCACCTTCTCAAATATATGCAAATGATACAGTTGAAGGACAGAAAGATGAATTCAAAATAACATGGGGATTCTGCCTCACAAAGTATAGATGACATATGCAATTATATACCCTGTTTCAACTTGTGATTCATCAAATGTCCTTTGATGGATTATTCTATTCTTGTATTTAAATAATAAATCAATATGAACAGGAAGTGACAGATTTGCTTTCTAAGAGGCAACACAATGAAGTAATTGCCTGTTATTATAACAAAACATACCGAGTCGGGAAGCTGGGTGAGCGGATTCAGTGAGTTGGTGATTGCGGACGGATACCCTGAGCCGAAGGCGAAGGGTATCCGTCCGCCATCACCAACGAACTGAATCCGCGGTCACAGCTGACCGACGAGTGTATGTTTTGTTTTTATACCTCAGACAACTACTGTATTTTTAAAAAATGAAACATGAAACAAGATATTTATCGTTACAAACATTTGTAAACAAAGCGCACCTCATTTGACCCCGTCACGTGACCCGAAAATGGCGCGTACAGCCATAGACTGGTTGCCGCCATCTGTGTATAAACACGATGTTCTTGACACTCGATGGGGGACCAGTCTAAAGATGGCCGACGCAAACTAATCAATATTTTACAAATAATCGGCATGCGCGTATTCATTCGAAATCGCATCAATACGCGCATCACTGAGGTATAAGTCCTCATACATAGGAGCCCAATCATTGCAACACATGCTGTCATAATGGCCACAGTACCTCTTATCATTGTGCTAATTAATGTGTTATGTCATTAAAGTTTCCACATTGTGATATATTGTGTATTTGTCTGCTATTATCTACATGTGTCTTCTGCTGTACTTCAGGCCGGGAGCTACTTTGTTCTTTGGTACATAAAGCAAAACTGTGATTCTTAGATCTTATATACCTCCAGGGTGGCCACGCACCTGGAAAAGTCAGGGAAAAACCTTTTTTTTTCAAGGTCAGGGAAATGTCAGGGAATTTTAAAAAGTGTCAGGGAAATTTCTGATTGACAGAAATGTCAGGGAAAAGTCAGGGAATTTTGTTCATTTTCATAATCATTGAGTACTTTTAGATCATTGATGGGTTTAAAACAAACATTCACAATGAAGAATAACTGAGGGAACAAAATGAGCTCCTTTGGCTTTAATACTATAATAGCAAGAATTAAAATTTCCAAGTTGAAGCTCAAATATCCATGATGTTGTTACATGTCTTACTTATTTTTTTATTTGTTCTAGTCAGTAGATATCATTCCAATATTGTGGCCTCCCAGGCTTTACATATATATATTTTCCAAATCATGAACATATGAAGGGTGGAATGGGCGGCTGTAGGGGAGAATGGAGGCCGCGATACCTGGAATTATTTTTTGAGTCAGGGAAAAGTCAGGGAAATGTCAGGGAATTTTTTTCTCATCAGAGTGTGGCCACCCTGACCTCTCTTGTGGTCATTGTGGAAAACAAATTTGATTATATTGTTGTATTTACACATATATCTTATTATCGGGAATAACAAAATTCTCTGATTAAAAATGGTATGTGTTAGATCTATCTAAAGTAGTTTTACCAACATTCTGAGAATCTTATTGCTATCAGTGATTATTGGCAATAATGAGAAAATAACCAAAAGAACATAGATTTATCTATGACACCTGCATCATAAACAGTTGCTCAGAATCATGACATCACCTCTTTGGTATGGGACAGTTATTGTCATGGTTTCCATGGCAACCAATTAAAAGTGGATATCGTGAAAACAATGAGACTGGTGGTATGTGAAGTCAAGAGTCAACGTGTTGCACACACAGGATCAAGATGAGAATGGGAAGTGGCCAACAAGCAAGCAATCATACTGCGGACACATTTTGTGCAGAGGGCAGTGATAAACATCACAAAGATCACTGCCAGGAAACATTGCATAGATTGATGATGGGGGAAACACGTGAGTCACACTGTTGCTGTAACACTAAATTGTCAAATTAGGAACGATATCTGTCACTGACGGCAAGATAAATAGATTTGAAGCAAAGTAAACAATGTTTGAATATTACCACAGACATTTGTCACATGTTTTGATTATTTATTAACCGAGGTAAAATTAACCCATCTGATATAGAGCAGTTTTCAATGTTAGGATCTTGTATAAGCCTGCATTTTAACTATTACCTTAATGTTAGTACAGATATTTTTATTGAGAATTGTTGCAATTATGATGATATAAGCATTGACCTTTTCTGGCCTGGTACACCAAGATAACATCTACAAATGCAGATTCTGATCAAGGAGCTGAGGTCATGTAGTGTTTGACCTATATTACTGGGTGGAAAATAAATTCTAAAGACAGTGATACTAAAAATCTCATAAACTGAGATAGATATACACAGAAATCAAGATAAACATATAAATCATTAGATGATAATGATTCTTATCTGAATTTCTCTGCAATTCTTTGGTTTGCTATTCTGGAATCCAAGGTTAATATTCATATGTGATATTATTTCCTTTGCAAAGCCTGAAGGAAGTAGGTGTGCCCGTATCCAGGTAGACTTAATAGTTTGCTCGTGTAATAATATCAGCCTCTCACATGTCTCGTACAGACACACCATTCATCCATCCAGATGCCTTGAAGACATCCAGGGGCCTGAGGAAATAGGAAGTTACTGTCACTTAATATGGAAAGGGTTAACAGAGTCAGCAGGGGAAATATATGGCCGCTCTGAGAGTGTAGGCGAGTACCTGCCTTGTAAGATTTACCATTCATAAGGGGATGACTAGTACCCTAATTATTAGTAGGAAGAGGGAGAAGAGAGGTCGCTGGCAACGTTAGCTTTACTATGATATGCAGGTGATGATTGGATCCTAATGGTTAGCTGGGATACGGTTAAGAGAGCTGGCTGCAATAGCTTCACTTTGATACTAAGGTAATGACATGTATCGTAGCTTAACTATGTTACTTGGGTAATGAAAAGTACCCTTATGATTAGTGGGGAGAGGGTTAAGGGAGCTGGCTGCCATAGCTTTACCATGACACTTAGTTGATGACCAGTACCCTCACGGTTAGTGGGGAGAGGGTTAAGGGAGCTGGCTGCCATAGCTTTACCATGACACTTAGGTGATGACCAGTACCCTCATGGTGAGTGGGGAGAGGGTTAAGGGAGCTGGCTGCCATAGCTTTACCATGACACTTAGGTGATGACTGTGACAGACCAGCCCCCCTCATTGTTGCTTTAATCCCATTAGGCCATGCCTCGTACTCCCACAGAATCTGGTTGTATCCAGGACCTCCACCACATTTATCAAATCATCTCACCAAGTGGGACTGGATCTAGAATGGAAGTAATTGATTTGAGGTCAGAGAGACTACCCTGCACCCCAACGTTGACCTTGGTGATATCCACTTGCCCCTTTTGCCCTGACAAACACAGGAAGTGAAGAGGTCACCCTGGGTGCTCCATGTTCTGTGCTTACATGGCCAGTGATAATTGAGCATATTGCAGAATGAAAATATTTCCTCTGTAATTCTAGCCATTGGACCAGATTGCCCTCGCACGCTCCTGTTTTCTTTCCATAAAATCCCAGATAAGCTCAGATTCTGATTTCCTTCCTTCCTCCAATAAGATGCTGTTGCTCACAGTAAAACAATTTACTGCATATAACGTTATGTATCAGCAAAAATGATTTATTTTCTAATAAAAAAATTGATTTGAATTCCTGTACAAGAGATATTTTCATAAATGAGGTGGAATGGAATGCAGGTATTGCAGACATTTTAAACTGTGAGGAATTGCTTGTTCATCTGCCTGAATGGCAATACAATTGAATATGAGTTAGCATTCTGAGGGTGTCATCAGGAAGACCTTGATGTGCATACATAAGCATAAACCAACTCCTATATAATTGTCAGTGTTATGAGAACTCCGCCAAAGAGCTGATTGCCGTTGAGCAGTTTAGCATTGAGTTGCCGGTTGAGATTTGAGGCGAGTATAGAGAAGCGATTTTCAGGCTTGTCTGAGTAGAGATAATTGGACAAAAAACAACCAGCTTCTTCAATAATGTATGTGTGCTAGCTTTCACATCTAAGTGTTGCAGGAAACCATGCAAGAACTCTGATAGGCTTCACTCTCAGACTGCAAATCTACTACAGATTGATGGTCAAAAAAAGTGGCATTATATGCAATAGTATAATAGAGGGCAGAGATTTATGTAAGACTTTAGGATTAGGTTCAGAGTAGTGGAGGGGTTTATAAAGCCATTGTGAAGTAGAGATTGTGTGTTAGAACGCAGGTTATTGTGCGAGAGTTATGGCAGTATTGCTTCATTGACTTATGGCATTTCCGTGTCTAAGAAGGTGGCAGCTGCCTGCAAGTTAGGAGGGAACCCAGGAGGAGTTGTGCCAAACAAGCTGCGAGTCCTGCACAAGGGCCTTACAAAGCAGCTATAAGTTAGGCACAAGGGCCTTATCTGAGCGCTCCATTCCTGACAGCAAGCCTGGCCAGTCTTCGCCGCTAGCACAGTAGTGTTTTGTGTATTGCTTGAGGGACGTGCGATATTATGGGCTCCTGGGCTCATTCTTCTAGCTCTACAGGAGAATACAGAGGCAAAATGGACTCCAGATCAATATGGGTACAGCACCGCTGTACGTGTAGGATGGCTGTCATGGGTAAGTCTCAAGGTCATGACCTTTTAGTAGACATCATATTTTGCCTTTGACACAAAGTTCAAGACGTTACAGAATTTTCATTCAATTACTTTTAGTAATTTCTTCGTAAGTTCAAGTGTAAATTCATATTGAATCTTGCAAATTTGCAGTTCTGTTTTAATGCACAAATTAAATATGAGCATACATGGTGTGGAAATGATATTCTCAAATATATAAGATAGAGTAGAATCCGAGATGTTATATGGTGGGAGAACGTCACTGGACCAGACGGGTGTGTATGTCTACTGCATGGAAAAAAGGCAAGAAACGAGGAAACAGAAATATTAGCATAGAGTTTGGAGGATGCAGAGGGTAATGGGTTCTTGACGGGACAGAGCTGAAGAAGCCACTGCAGATATATATCTCACCATCAGGTCATGCCACCTGAGTCTCTGCAGACGTGCCTTCCCATATGCAGCCTTGGCATTTTTGTGAGGGGAATAGTATATTTTCATTTAGGTTTAGATGCTCAGGGGATAAATAGGTTGTGCAAGGTTCCCTGTTAAGTTTTTTGCCAGGGGATTGGTCTGCCTAGATTGCATGTTTAGAGGTGAGGTTATTAGGAGACCAGACAGGATGGAAGCACAGGACATGGCTGTCAAATCCTCTCTGATGTAGTATCATCTTGGTCATCAACTTAATTTCTTTCACATCCATTCCCATTTGGACAACACATTTTATGTTCCTTTGGGACATTGAAGAGTCCCTGACAGGGAAATATGATTTCAACACAATCAATCATTACATATCCCGTCAAGCCATTTAGATTTGACATTCTTTTCCTCTGACATAAAAAGATACTCTGACATTTCATAAAGTTTATATTTGTCTTCAGAGGCAGTGTTAATGTTTTTTGCTCAGAATGAGAGCCTCAGACCAAAACTGAATATTCAAGGATGAGTCCAAATGTATTCCACAATGTTTGGCATTCTCAGGGTATGAAGGGTGTAAAAAATGAAAATGAATGGCAGACAGTGTGTTTCACACATATGTTTACGTTGTGTAGGTAATAGTAGAGGTTCAGAATGGGAAGCATGAAAAACATAAGTTATTTTTAGACAAGAACCTGGAGCGATGAATTAATGCAAGCAGACCCCTCCAGGCAAGGTATAACTACCATATTTCATCCTGTGCTATTTTAGATTAGGAAAATAAATATAATTTATCTGTAAAAATAAAGATTTCATTTTGCTTTAAAACTGAGAGATTGTGTAAAGAGGCAGAAGTAATGTATCTTCAAGTTGGAAGACATTTTGTTGATAGTCAATTTTATAAGGAGAGAAGGGCAGCCATTATGGATGGAGCGGTAACAGAGGCGCAGCAGATGACACGCACGCTCGCAGCTCACAGTGTTGACATGCTGCTGCCAAATACCAATATTTACCGACCCAATCGATCAAACAAATAACGGATCCTCAGTAAAAAAAATATGGGTCATGGTTGCTGTTACATACTGCTAAATGAAGAGAGATCTGTAGTGAAAGCTTCATGTGTATATGTTGAGGTAAGATTCAGTTATAAAATCCTCCAGTCTTCACGTGATTATCCTCCAGTCCTCACATGATAACTGTCCAGTCCTCACATGATAACCCTCCAGTCCTCACATGACAACCCTCCAGTCCTCACATGACAACCCTCCAGTCCTCACATCATAACCCTCCAGTCCTCACATGACAACCCTCCAGTCCTCACATGACAACCCTCCAGTCCTCACATGACAACCCTCCAGTCCTCACATGACAACCCTCCAGTCCTCACATGACAACCCTCCAGTCCTCACATGACAACCCTCCAGTCCTCACATGACAACCCTCCAGTCCTCACATGACAACCCTCCAGTCCTCACATGACAACCCTCCAGTCCTCACATGACAACCCTCCAGTCCTCACATGATAACCCTCCAGTCCTCACATGATAACCCCCCAGTCCTCACATGACAACCCCCCAGTTCTCACATGATAACCTCCAGTCCTCACATGACAACCCCCCAGTTCTCACATGACAACCCCCCAGTCCTCACATGACAACCCCCAGTTCTCACATGATGACCTCCAGTCCTCACATGACAACCCTCCAGTCCTCACATCATAATCCTCCAGTCCTCACATGATAACCCTCCAGTCCTCACATAATAACCCTCCTAATGCCTCGAGATATCACGTCACCACCTTAAACCCCCCAACCACCCCCACCCCCAGTACTTTCATTATTTCTCCCCAGTCGGACTGGGCCAGTCCTCATCTTGTAAAACTTTAGTCCTCGCGTCATAAGCCATAAATCCTAATATCATAAGCCTTCAGTCCTAATATCATAAGCCATCAGCCATCAGTCCTAATATCATAAGCCATGATATCACAAACATTTGAGATTAAAGTATGGATACTTGTGAATTTATCATGTTTCGTAGTGAAGTTGGAAATATTGATTGTGAGTAAGGATGGTGTGATGCAGCCAAATGGTGTGACTATGGGAGGCTACTGTGATGTAGGGGAGATGGCTGGGGAAATACACATACTATATATTGTCTCTAATGTAAATATCATGAAATGAAAGCCATCATGGATCATACCAGACCAGCAGCATATTACACCAGAGCCCCTCAAAGCACATATAAGTCATAGAACTAAAACAGCAACATTAGCATAAATGCTACAAAAGCATAGGAGTGTAGGTGTGATGATACATGCTATTTTAATATAATAGCACATGCTAATATCTGTGAGTATATGTTACTATTGATGTGAATAATACACGACCTTTAAGTTGATAGGATTGGTCATTGTAGTGGAGGTAATTTAAAATCAATTGAAGAGCATTTATATAAGGAGTGCTGGTTGTGGTAGTATGATTGATGCAGTAGGAAGTCAGTCAGGCCCAGCCTTCCCGCAGCGTGGTGGATTCAGAGCTAGATCAGCCGATATGTAGGAGACATTCTGGAGGCTCTGCTTCCAGACTGATGCCCAGATACCAGGTAAAGAAACCCACACCAATCTTTGAAATGGAATCAGGGAAATGGGTCAAAGAAAAAAAAAACATCCGTGGCATTTTTTTGTTGAGGAGTGAGGTAAGTGAGGCTGTCTGCACCATGAAGGGGTGGGTTTATCATACCAGCATGCTGTATGGTATACCCCGAGAATAGAGCCTTTGATAAAATTGGGATAAATCTATGCTTAAAACAAGTTTTATTAGAGGAAAAGAAGAAATGAAAATGAAGATGGATATGAGAGTCTATCTCTACCCCATCCTTGAGTTAGAAGGGAGAGAGGAGAGTCTTCCCTCCAGTCAGTATATTTATCCATCCTTGAGTTAGAAGGGAGAGAGGAGAGTCTTCCCTCCAGTCAGTATATTTATCCATCCTTGAGTTAGAAGGGAGAGAGGAGAGTCTTCCCTCCAGTCAGTATATTTATCCATCCTTGAGTTAGAAGGGAGAGAGGAGAGTCTTCCCTCCAGTCAGTATATTTATCCATCCTTGAGTTAGAAGGGAGAGAGGAGAGTCTTCCCTCCAGTCAGTATATTTATCCATCCTTGAGTTAGAAGGGAGAGAGGAGAGTCTTCCCTCCAGTCAGTATATTTATCCATCCTTGAGTTAGAAGGGAGAGAGGAGAGTCTTCCCTCCAGTCAGTATATTTATCCATCCTTGAGTTAGAAGGGATAAGTCACAGTCTTCATTCCAGCCAATATATTTATCTATCCTTGACTTGAGAGTCTCCTTTCGACTAAATATCTCAGTCCCATCATTGATTTAGGAGGGGAGATGACTTTCTCCTTTCAGGTCAGTGTGTCAGTCCCATCATTGAGTAAGGAGAGGAGATTCAGTTAAGAGGGATATATGACTGGATTGTTTCTGGTCAGTATCTCAGTCCCATCCCTTCTGCTCAGTATCTCAGTCCCATCCCTTCTGGTCAATATCTCAGTCCCATCCCTTCTGGTCAATAACTCAGTCCCATCCCTTCTGGTCAATATCTCAGTCCCATCGCTTCTGGTCAATATCTCAGTCCCATCCCTTCTGGTCAATATCTCAGTCCAATCCCTTCTGGTCAATATCTCAGTCCCATCCCTTCTGGTCAATATCTCAGTCCCATCCCTTCTGGTCAATATCTCAGTCCCATCGCTTCTGGTCAATATCTCAGTCCCATTCCTTCTGGTCAATATCTCAGTCCAATCCCTTCTGGTCAATATATCAGTCCCATCCCTTCTGGTCAATATCTCAGTCCCATCCCTTCCGGTCAATATATCAGTCCCATCCCTTCTGGTCAATATATCAGTCCCATCCCTTCTGGTCAATATCTCAGTCCCATCCCTTCCGGTCAATATATCAGTCCCATCCCTTCTGGTCAATATATCAGTCCAATCCCTTCTGGTCAATATCTCAGTCCCATCCCTTCCGGTCAATATATCAGTCCCATCCCTTCTGGTCAATATATCAGTCCAATCCCTTCTGGTCAATATATCAGTCCCATCCCTTCTGGTCAATATATCAGTCCAATCCCTTCTGGTCAATATATCAGTCCCATCCCTTCTGGTCAATATCTCAGTCCCATCCTTTCTGGTCAATATTTCAGTCCCATCCCTTCTGGTCAATATCTCAGTCCCATCCCTTCTGGTCAGTATCTCAGTCCCATCCCTTCTGATCAATATATCAGTCCAATCCCTTCTGGTCAATATATCAGTCCCATCCCTTCTGGTCAATATATCAGTCCAATCCCTTCTGGTCAATATATCAGTCCCATCCCTTCTGGTCAATATCTCAGTCCCATCCTTTCTGGTCAATATATCAGTCCCATCCCTTCTGGTCAATATCTCAGGCCCATCCCTTCTGGTCACCGTCTTAGTCCTGTCCCTCATTAGGACAGGGAGAGGCTGGACTTTTTCGGGTCCATATCTCAGCCCGGCCTCCAGCCAGGACATAAAGCACAGCAAGCAGCAAGAATGGGCCCAGGAAGGAAGAGATCACCATGATAGAGACCAATTACAGGGCCTGAAATCCAAGATACCCAAGTGTGCAGAGAAATAAATATCTGATGTGGTTCTAGAAATAGAGAAAAAGAGATGCACAGTTCTGATATTTTATTGCAGATGTGATATGGAAATACTAAGAAAATCTGAAAATCTCATTAGTAGCTTTGAGGCAGTTGCAGAAAGATCCATATTAATGGAAGATTATGGATTAGTTATTGGCAGCAAAGTAGAAGATGTGAGGAAGACAATAAGAGAGCTTTATATCTCAAACGTCATATTAGGGCCCAATTGGTCTGACACAAGTATATGTACTGGAAAAGGTATTGACTGGAAAGGGCATTATGAAAGTAGTTAATAATAATAATTATAAACATTTATATATCGCGCAATCAGACAAGGTCTCCTCATGGCGCTCTTACAGGTAGTAGTCATGGAAACGGTATGTTTTCAGCTTCTTCTTGAAGGTGTCCAGTGATTTGCAATTTCTCACCTGTAGGGGCAGGGCATTCCATATTTTTGGGGCATAACCTTTTCACCATAGCATAGTATGTTTAGCATTATGGATACAATTAGAGCCATACATTTGATCACTCAAATATATGAAAAGTCATCCATGGCCATTAATTGACATCATATGGTCAAGATTCACTGTTTTGTGGCTACATTTTGTTCAAGCATACCACAGTAATGTTAAAACAGGATGACCTTTCCTGACCTCATTTGGTCATGTTTGGCGAATATTGCTAAATGGGAAAATCTCCATTTTGTGGAATTTCCTGATTGCTGATAAAGTATTAAATCTGAGGATGATTACCACATTTTGACGTGACAACTCAGAATTAAGCTTAGCATCATCTGCTGGACCAATTAGCCAGATTAAGGACATATGCACCTACAGCATTCTCTGCTAGATTATCTAGATAAAGCAAGCCATTTCCCTGTGATTATGCTAAAGCAAAGAAAATATTTATATTTGATGATTTTAGTTGAAAGGGAAAGACCAGGACAAATATAAGTTGTTGATATCTTATTATTTTATGAAGCAAGATACTTTTTTCTCACAAAGTCTATTTAACCATTGAGTCAATGAATGCAGTATTACCTGAAATGGATTGAGAGAGTTGGTAATGTTGACAGGAAGTATTGATTATTCCAACACTTTGGTGTAGCATTGCCCTTATATTCACCTTCAGACAGCATGTGTCAAGGTTTGCCACCAGTGATGGGTCACCAGTGATGGGTCACCAGTGATGGGTCACCAGTGATGGGTCACCAGTGATGGGTCACCAGTGATGGGTCACCAGTGATGGGTCACCAGTGATGGGTCACCAGTGATGGGTCACCAGTGATGGGTCACCAGTGATGGGTCACCAGTGATGGGTCACCAGTGATGGGTCACCAGTGGTGGATCACCAGTGATGGGTCACCAGTGATGGGTCACCAGTGATGGGTCACCAGTGATGGGTCACCAGTGATGGGTCACCAGTGATGGGTCACCAGTGATGGGTCACCAGTGATGGGTCACCAGTGATGAGTCACCAGTGATGGGTCACCAGTGATGGGTCACCAGTGATGGGTCACCAGTGATGAGTCACCAGTGATGAGTCACCAGTGATGGGCCACCAGTGATAGGCCATCAGGACTGGGCCACCAGAATGATTCCACCAGGACTGGGCCACCAGAACTGGACTACCAGGGTCTTGCTCCAGGGTCTTGTAACCAAGTATGTGTCAAGAATCATGTCACCAGGCTAGCGTGGGATGTGTCACAAGGCTAGTGTGGGATGTGTCACAAGGCTAGTGTGGGATGTGTCACAAGGCTAGTGTAGGATGTGTCACCATTGGATGTGTCACCAGGCTAGTGTGGAATGTGTCACCAACTAATGTGTTGCTTTTATCATTAATAAATAGTCACATATTCTAAAATCTACCTTTGCAACTAACAATACAGATTTGTGGAATAACTATTAGGGTATCTGTAGATAGAACACACAAATCCCTGACAGTTCAAGGCATGGGCACATTGTTCAGAGTCTGGTTTATCTCTGGCCCAGGCCGTATATTGATGCTGTAGCAGAAGGTAGTAGACACAGGAGGATGTTGCTTGGAGTATGACACAATAGCTTCATACTCTGTCTCAGCAACCATGCTGCATAATGCTGTCTTAGACATTGAGCTTACCCACACAGAATATGTGCATAAATACAATGAGGCAAATGGGGATACCTCCAGCCATGTTTGTCTGCCAGATTGCACAGTCTTTCCAATATTGAAACAGATTTTTAAAAGCTATTTCGTGACAATGAGAAGAGCAGTATGATGTTGTACGATGGTCAATATTACACTTTGACAGCCTTTGTTGGAATGACAAAACTGAACTGATCAAATGATATTGTGGTGTAACTTGTCATGTGACTCCAGCCAATCAAACAGGGCTGTCTGTTTGAAAATGCTGGAAGTCTGGTGAAATTCAGGTTAAATACTGTATGAATAATGGATAGTGAGGGTTGTTAAATTCTTGGACAAGTAAAATGTTATTTTCATTTGCAACAGTTGACAAGTGAAAGCAATTTTCTCTATGTCATCAGCTGTCAAGGATATAACAGTTAATTAAATGAAGAAAAATGTGCATATCAAGGCAATTATCTTCAGTTGACTTGTGTTTGATATATATCATAAGGATTATACATAATAAATGGTATGAAAATCATGATTAAAACTGATGTAAACATAGTGCCATTAGTGTAATAAGCCATTATAAATGTTCAATTTAAGATGTGCTTGCAAATGGTTAGGAACCCTTCAGTAGGTTTTTATCGCATCAACAATAGTGTCTGGAATGAAGCATTGTGCTATGCAATTTTCAGTGGTCAAGGTCAGATTTATTTGTATGTTTTTCATTGTCAAATACTAAAAAATAATAAGCTCTCAAAACGATAATTAAACTTTTTCTAACAGTATAATTAGTTTTATATGACGTACGAAGCTGATTTTGTCTTGAACTCACCCATACATACACCAAACTTGTCTGTGAATATTTGACATTCACAGACAAGTTCCCTTAATGAGGATCCCTTGTCCAGTATTGATACTGGAAGAAGTCAGCCTTGCTGCCACTGACAGTAGTGACTGGTTCAACCAGCAAACAACTGCCCAGGCCTCCCCTACAATTTGCTATGAGATATGGAAGGAATGTTAGTACATATACACAAGGCATTGCATTGGGTAAGATCATATGGTTTGTTGTGATTCATATCAAACTTAATAAAGAGAAAAGAATAGTCTGGTGATGATTTGATTATTTAAAAAGATGTAAAAAATTCATGAGCAATCACTGGAGCACTTCCAAATTAGCTTGCCAGGGGCCTGGTGGGTCGGCTAATATGAGCAATTAGAAATGATATAATAGACAGGAGAATGTCATCGTTACTATGCACAAGGGGCCAGGCATTGTGGGTAGAGAGTAGCCATAAATGATTGACTATAAGTAAATTATTCAATTGTCTAACTTCAATGTTTACTTCCTGATAATGACCTGGGAGGCTAAACCTGGGTTTTGCTGTACTGGTCTTGTTCGCTCCAACACTAATCCATTTTGTGCTAGGGGGCCACCAAGACCACATCTATCAATGATAAATCTTCCTGCTGCCTTCCCGTTTTATGGCTGTGGCAAATTTCATTATCCATACATTGGGTAGTAGCTGGAAAGGAGAGACTGCCGGATACGAAACTCACATGGTTTGTCACGAAGAGAAACACCGAGCACGTCTTGTTGACAATCCAGGAATTCATATATTTACGATCTTTGCAGGATGTTTAGATACAACAAACTGAGCAGGTAGGTTGTATGTTAATGTGTGACGAAGGTTATTGGATGGTAATGTTTGAGACTGGAGAGCTTGTAAATATTGAATGGCATGATGTAGCTGTGCAGCCGAGGCATGAGAGTAGGTGGCTTGAGAGTGCCGTGACCAGCAACCCTTCCTCACCGCCTTAACTACTACAGGCAAATGGTGGCCAATAACTGAGAAGGGCTAAGTGTATGCTTTCTGGCTCCCAGTCACTCTTGAGGAACATATAGAAAGACCTGGATTTGTTGAGGTCACTCTCCAGCATAAGTGAACATCTTCACTTTAGTCTTATAACATTACACTTTACCAATATTTTTGTGATACACTTATGAATTACTGAATTGCTATTTTAGGATTAAAATATTTTTGTTTATTTTCCTATAAATATTTGATGAGGTGAGATTTTGAATTAATATAAACAAATGATTTATGTATGATTTGTTTGGACGCCTAAAATTTATTGATGCAATATTTATATATAAATCAGAGGACTTCATAAAAATCTTGGATAGCTTTGATAGACCCAATCTAGGCACATTTTAATTATGTATGGTTTGGCCATACACGTGCCTATTATGACCTTATACACATACCTCAAGCCTACTTCAAAGAGGCCAGCTCCAGTCCTTTATCATCAGGTTACTACAGGCAAATTAAGCAAAGTAAAGGCTGTGAAGACCTTTAACGATGTGTTTTGGATATCACTGTAAAAGTACACATGATTTAGAGGCTGTTTTCTGTATCATCTAGTGTAGGAGCAAGGGAATAGAACCATGTTAACTGATTAGCAAACCTACGCAATTTCCCAGGGGTGTTACGCCAGGTTTCAGCCTGAGAAATGAACATCCCTGAGATCTATTTACTCTCTGCTAAACAGGTAATCAATTTAAGTGCATGATACAGAGATGTTACAAGGATATGCCCTGAGATAGGCCAACAAAATGCTCAACTCTTGCGTGTTTTTTGAAGGGGATAACAAGTTCAAATAAACATTGACATTATTCATCTTTTTTTTTCTTAGAAGTATGATTGATATGTTTGTGGCTGGATTTCTATGATTAGCTGTAAATGAAATAGGTGCTTAAATATTTTTTTTTACAACTGGGCAGCAATGTGGTTTAGTCATGGACCAGCTCAGCTTGTGAAAATTGCTGATGCTGGGAAGTAAACTGCTCCAAATTCAGTATCCATCTCTTAAGGGAACTCATATTTAATTGATGCTATCAGAACATGTGCTTAATCTGCAAATGATGTATGTGGAACAATGCAGATTTGATAAAAACAATTGATGAGTTACAAAGATTGTGAATATTAGATTCATTTTAATCTGTTTTATTTAAGTAAGAAAAGAATTGATCTTAATAGTAGTTTGAAGAAAGATTTTTAAAAATCAACAAAAAAAACAAAAGACAAAAAAAACAAAAATAAAATCAGATTAACCGTGATGGAATAAATGATTATTAACTTCACAGAACCTTGTGAAAATCTTTGGTGTGACATTTTAGATGGTCTGTCTGCAATAATATTAAGTAGAATATCACACATTTGAAGATTGAATGCACTGAAATATCAATTACTACAAGATATTTGCAATACTCAGCTCTATTCCTAGACAGGGAAGGTTACTAAAAAAGATCATGATATCGTTTTCATCTTAAATCTGATGTTTTAGTTTGAGAATAATGCAATGGAAGAGGTGTAAAAGCATTATATAATGAGAGAGAATGATTGACTGGTTCCTAAATATAAAAAATAAAGAGCCAATTTAGAAGAACTTACCAGACAAATCCAGTGGTAAATCATTGGAAAATGATGAATAATAACTCAAAAGTACTATCAGTAAATGATATCTTTATTTCAGTTATTGTCAGAAACTGGTGAATGCCAAAAGTGTTGAATGGCTTGAATAATATTTCTGAACTTTTTGAAAGGAAACGATTCAACAGAATTGAAAGTAAAATATGTAAGGGGATATGAGTGTGTAGCCTGTAAGACAGATTGCCTGCCAGAACGCTGCGAGAGGAAAGGATCTGGCTAGTTTTAAGTACGAGAGGATGTATGTGGTTTTTGGAGGATCTCCTGGACCGCCATATTAGCCTAAATAGGTAGATACATGAAGTTGCCATCTCTGTTTTGACAGGAAGGCCGGCTGAGTCTGAAGCCAACATGAAGCCAGCAGGCAGCATCTCTGCAATATCAGGCAGTGAATTGTGTTACATCCAGGTCCTTCAGACCAATATTTCAGTGGTGTGAAGCCCTCATAAATGCTACTTGAAAATCATGGATCAAACCATCGCTTCCCATACCTCCCACTTATTGCACACAATTTATCACCACGGCAAAAAAATTGCCTTGACACCTATTACAGTTTTTGTAGTAAATCAATTTTGCTGTGTATATTTTGATGGCCTGAAATAATTCTGTCTGGTTCATCAGGTCAGTGTTTTAGATTCCAGCCTCATCACATGGACTCGACCTTTATGTACATCCGCCAAGGTCGTGACGAGCATCTTGACCAGTTACAAACATTCTTCTCTACCCAAGACAATTTCCTCATAAAACAGGGTTTTACTGCGGCAGTCGCACTGCATTGAAGTAACATCTTGGGCAAAGTCCAACTTCATTTGAGGAGTTCCCATGAACGTGGCCTGAGTACCATTTGTTTGATGCAAAGTAAGGAAAATGGTCCATCCCAGCTATGCAGCAGACTGGCAAATGGTCCTTTTCATAATCTCCCCCAGGTTAATAGCAAAAATTCTGCAAAATAAGACAGTTGCCATGGTTAAGGCAGTAAGAAAGGTCATGGGTCAGGTGTCTACCATCTTGTAATATTGGACAACCAAACCCACTCACCGATCTGGAAGTTTGCTCCACAGAACTGATAAAGAAATGTTCTTATATTGAAACCTAGTAACGCAATCATCTACATTTTTCTGATTCGCAAGATGCAAATCTGTTTTATTGCATGATAAATATGGTACCTGAGGAGGACAAATAATGTAAGCATGACTGGTGATGTGTGAAGGGAACATATATATATATATACTGTCAGACTGGCTAGATTGACTCAACTAATGAGACTTGAACAAAGGCAAACATATCCACTGTGTTTGTGGTTGACTTCAAATCAGCACCAGTGCCTTTGGAGTGAGAGATCTTACAGCTATGTGTATCAGCGCGTCTACACCGTTGCTAAGATACCAATATTAAAACGTATTGGATTCTCAACGAAGAAAATTGAAACCACGTTTGTTTCCCAAGTAAATGCAGAATGTAACATTACACAAACTGGGCAAGTTCTATTTAAGCTGCATGCTAATAGCCCGGAGGTAGCCATGTGGCTGGATGGTATCGTCTATGTTTTAGGTCTGTTTTCAGATGGGCCTTTATTAAGGATAATTCATTTTTAGGCTCAAACGTGGGTGTAATTGAAGCCCAAGCATACATGCTAATATCTCCTGATGCATATAAAAGCGTGCTCTACACCGACATATATTGATTGCATAAAAGCTACAAATTTCATATTATCGGTGGTCCCCACATACATAGAGAACTAACTCTAATTATATCATCATCTACATCCCAGGCAGTAACTGGGCCTGGTTTATAAACTACTACTATTACTTATAAACTAAAATGGATATTTAGAACGTCAAAACCTATATACTTGCAACTATTTTTATATTTCCAGGTTTAGAATTGTATTGAAACAAATTTATGAGAGGGAAAATATTTTGTGAATAGGATTTATGTCCAAGTGGAATAATTGGATGTGGTGTGGCATGTTTGTGTTTCCACTAAAATGATGTTTACTTCACGCTCCAGTATGCTTTGTGTTTTACATTGGCAAAGCTTTGTAATTAAAAAAGGGTAATATTGAGTGACAGGAGGGTAATTAAGATGTCTGCATGCAATCACCCCTCTGTCAGGGTAAACTGGTAGGCAAAAAATCAGATTGCTTCAATCAGGCAGACTTAAATATGTAGCAAAGGCAATTCACAACCTGATTAATATGTGGGCATCAAATAATGACTGAATATGGGAAGCAGTGAAGTTAGTGAAAATGTGTGACAGGACCTAGGAGGTATGTATGGTGTGTGTGATGGTGTGAGGATGGAGACAAGGTTGTATATAGCGAGAGAGAGAGAGAGTGGGTGGAACACATAATGATACATGATGTCTGGCAGATGAATCCTCATATCATATGTGTACCTCTTAATACATCTTTCTCCCGGCACACCTAAACTATCAGTTTTTTTGCTCATCTTGTTAACTACATGCGGTGTCTGTCCTTGCAGGCCTTCTGCTTACCTGCAATATCTGCACTGATTTAATAGTAATTACAATAGTTGTCATCAAGACGAAGATATTGTGGCATGTCTCCTGGCAGAATGTCATGGTTAGGTATAATTAGTTTCAGGTGGGTGTTTACTGTGTGATAGTTCCTTCAACTAATCCCTGTTGGCATTATGCCAATCCCTCCAGCGGATCCCCTTTCTCTCTTCTTGATTCCCTTTATTGTCACAACAGTTCTTCCTGCTGATCCCCTGAGCTATCATGACCATCCCTACTGCTATTCCTTTGTGCTATCATGACCATCCCCCCTGCTATCCCCGTGCTATCATGACCATCCCTCTTGCTATCCCCCTGTGCTATCATGACCACCCCCCATGCTATCCCTGTGCTATCATGACCATCCCTCCTGCTATCATGATCATCCCTCCTTCTATCCCCCTGTGCTATCATGACCATTCATCTTGCTGTCCCCCTGTGATATCATGACCGTCCTTCCTGCTGCCCCCCTGTACTATCATGACCATCCCTCCTGCTATCCCCCTGTGCTATCATGACCATCCATCTTGCTGTCCCCCCTGTGATATCATGACCGTCCCTCCTGCTGCCCCCCCGTGCTATCATGACCATTCCTCCTGCTGTCCCCCTGTGCTATCATGACCATCCCTACTGCTATCCCCCTGTGCTATCATGACCTTCCCTCCTGCTGTCCCCCTGTACTATCATGACCATTCCTCCTGCTATCCCCCGTGATAGCATGACCATTCCTCCTGCTATCCCCCGTGATAGCATGACCATTCCTCCTGCTGTCCCCCTGTGCTATCATGACTATTCCTCCTGTTGTTCCCAATCGTGTTTCATCATGGCTGCCCCATACTGTGCTGTTCTCCATACTATTGCCTTCATTATGGCCCGAGGATCAGATCTGGTGGTAGCTTAGTGGCACACAATTGCATGTTCCATATGACAGGACAAAGGCTGGAGTCTGTCATAGTCTACTATTGTTACCATGGAAATGTCACCATGGTTGCAAGACTTCTGTCTTCCCCCTGACATTTTTGTCACTATATTTTCAAGCTTGTATGGATCAAATTCAATGATATAAATAGTTTTGGCAGACAGAGAAATCAAGTCAAAGCATTTTGTCAAAATGTCCCAAATTCTAAACATTCAGTTAATGTTTTGCCTGAAATTATTTTATGTAAATTAGACATTCAAATAAAACTGGCACTGGAAAAGATGCAAATTCTTATTATTTGTCAGAATATTTTTAGTATATAGATAAAATGCATGATAATACAATTTTTTCTTCAAAGTTATTTTTAACTGATCATTGAGCATTGAATCTTTCAAGCTGACACTAGATCTGGGCTGAAGCATGGATTTGTGACAAAGTATCAAATGAATTAAATATATCTTATTGTTCTCATCCTACACAAGATAGACACATTATAGAAGTATATTTGTATCCCTTTGAAGACATCCAGATTACTCTTGAATGGATTTGTTATTATAAAATCAAGTTAGCTTTGCATTACACAGAATAAATTCCCCTTCAGTTAATATGATCATGTTAATGTGATGCCAGTAGATGTGTTGAGACTTGCCTGCGTTGCTACCCAGCCTGCATGGCTGCCCTCATGCATATATATATACTCACACTCAGGGGAATTTTCCAAGTTCATAGGTTGATATTTTACAATATATTTCCATGATATGAGTTGATATGCCATCACAGCTCAGGAACTGTGTTATTTTATTTATTTGTTTATTTTTTAAATATATTTGACGAATAACCATCAATTGCATTTGTGGATATAAATGAAATGCTAGGAGCAATATCTATTAGGGATAATTATGGGTAAAGTTTGCTATATGAAAACACCAGTAGTACACTTTCAGTGTATAGTTGGGTGATAAATGCAATTTACTACTCTTTGCTTAGCAACCAAAATACGGGAGCTGTCAACCTAAACACTATGTCAATATTACATTATGACATGTCAGGGACTTATGCTGGGTCTGTATTGGCTGGGTTCTTTGTGTGTACCTGTCAATAGAAAAATTAATTAGAAAATTGGCCATTTAAGCATGGCATTTATTGTGAGGGGTTACGTAATACAAAGAAGGAAGTGTAGACCAGAAGTCAGCTGCCAAGGAAGGCATGCCATGTGCCAGTGTTATGGTCCCAAATAAACCCCCAGCATGCCATGTGCCAGTGTTATGGTCCCAAATAAACCCCCAGCATGCCATGTGCCAGTGTTATGGTCCCAAATAAACCCCCAGCATGCCATGTGCCAGTGTTATGGTCCCAAATAAACCCCCAGCATGCCATGTGCCAGTGTTATGGTCCCAAATAAACCCCCAGCATGCCATGTGCCAGTGTTATGGTCCCAAATAAACCCCCAGGATGCCATGTGCCAGTGTTATGGTCCCAAATAAACCCCCAGCATGCCATGTGCCAGTGTTATGGTCCCAAATAAACCCCCAGCATGCCATGTGCCAGGGTTATGGTCACAAATAAACCCCCAGGATGCCATGTGCCAGGGTTATGTTCACAAATAAACCCCCAGCATGCCATGTGCCAGTGTTATGGTCACAAATAAACCCCCAGCATTCCATGTGCCAGGGTTATGGTCACAAATAAACCCCCAGCATGCCATGTGCCAGTGTTATGGTCACAAATAAACCCCCAGCATGCCATGTGCCAGTGTTATGGTCCCAAATAAACCCCCAGCATGTCATGTATCCACACCCATCTATCTACTCTAAGCCATCTGAAAAGATTCTCTGTGTCTCATCCAATTCAAATTTAAATCAGATAACATGCAAATTTAGGTTCATATTCTGAGTCATAGATTTTCAATTTTAACTCAGATTGCTTTGTGAAGATGAATTCTTTAGTGAGGTGCATAAGAATAAAGAGATTTTTATGGCTGATGACGGTTAATGCATAGAGGACGGTAGCGGCAAGGTGTTGATGGAAGGAGGAGGGTTAATGCATAGAGGACTGTAGCGGCAAGGTGATGATGGCAGGAGGAGGGTTAATATGTAGAGCAAGGTGGTGGCAGGCTGTTGATGTAGCTCACACAGATAGCAGGAGACACGGCCTGCACCATTTGTCATGATCAGTTGGTGGGTGCCTTGGCTCACCTCCACCTCAGACTAGCACAGGCTGAGACTGGCCGCCTTCTCTACATGCCTCCTTATACATGACACAAGCCTACTTCCTGCAGACACAAGGGACACACAGGGACAGCCAAGTCTGTGATGGTGGGGCCACAGGTGAGCTGAATTATAATATAGACACACGCCGACTATTTGTCTCTTTTTACATCGGCCCATGATGGCTGCTCTTCTGTGATTCATATGCTCTGCTCACCGCAATCTGCCTCATTCCACTGCAAACTGATATTGAAATCAGGAATGACCAGCATCTAAGAAAAATTTCCTTGATTTGATTTGATTTAAACTGATAATTTCAATTTAAATTGAAGACATCCAGATTTTTTTGTGATTGACATTTGCATATTTATTTAGTATGCATATTCACAAAATTTTAATCCTGTTCATACTCAGGAATAAATTACATTAATTAGATTTCGATTTTAAACTTGAAAAGCAAAGTGTGTTGGTTGTTAAATTGAAATTAGAGCTACTTACAGAATCCTGGATCTCATTTGGCAATGATCATGGCTTATGTGGGCAAGTCAAATGACATTTATTCCGAGGATAACAATGAAATGAGTACACATAAATTTATGAGCAGAGAAATACATCAAGGGTGGTATTAAAGGTAAGAGTGTTGTTGCACCTGCAGATCACAGGGAGATAAGCTGATAATTGTAGGGTCTGCATGAGAACATTAGACATGGGGGAGTGATCTAAGCTGGCCGCACATATGCTCCATAGCCAGGCCGCCACTGCAGGGAGTCTGCCCAAAGGACCTCCCCATCACTATAGACTCCAACATGATGTGCATCAATCATATCCATGATGAGACAAAGTATTTCAAACTTGTGAGGAAAGCTCTTTAATGGTTTAGCGTGTTGGGACGATCAAGGTTGCTGGCGTGGTTTATTTATGCTTGAGGTCCAACAGGGGTACACAGGGAGAGGATAAGGGTTTCACCCATGAAGAAGTAGGGGAGGGGGGAGGTGGGAGAGGGGAGGGGGGGAATGTTGCACCCTCTGGGGAACTCCCACTCCACTACACCTGAGGATTCACTTTTAACAACCGAATTTAGCCCAGCTAAAGGATGTACATTTTTTTGCTCTGAAAATTACTTGGTTTTTGAATTCCTTTCTCTCACCTCATGAACAGTTCTCCTCATTATCGAATACTGAGGTCATCAAAATAGTTGTTTCCAGTGCATTTTTTACACACCATGAAAATCTCTAAATGAATACAATACATGGAAACACAAAACCACAAAGTAAATTGTAATTAGGGAGGGAAGCAGTTTAGCATAGTACACAAAGCAGTGGATTTTCCGAAGCCATCAAATTAGCATTCCTGTGGTAGAGTGGTGTGTGTGCTTAAGTGGACCGGATAGGTGCAGGGCTCTGTATGTATATATATATATATATATATATATATATATATATATATATATATATATATATATATATATATATATATATATATATCATCACATCAAAACATACCCTGTTACCATGATGACAAGAGCAGCTGTCACATACACAGGTAGATAAACGCCATTCGTACATATGATTGACGAATTAATGAATGTTTGATTATCAGTCGGTACAAATATTTAAATGAATCAAAGCTCTGAAAAAGATCGCTATCAAAATACATAGTAACATGGAATGTTGAACATAATAGTGTTTACAATATGTTGTTATTAAACAGCATTTATGTTGAGAGAAGATTTGGATTTCGCGTTACATAGTGCAGTGAGCAGGTTTGATGCAGAGGTTGAGAGAAGATTTGGATTTTGCGTTACATAGTGCAGTGGGCAGTTTTGATGCAGAGGTTTTCCTAATGAGGCTGAAGCTTGTCTCCGGTCAGTGACCATGACGTGACCGGGTCACCTTTGTAGACAGCCATATTGTCTCAGTCCTCTCCCAGACCACTGAACTCAACCACCGAAACTGACAGCTCTTTCCGAATTTGGAAAGAATATCAATTTCTTGTATGTTGGCTCCATCGGAGATGGAAGAATAATTGGATATCTTCCCCGCTATGTTCCCACAACCCAATCACAGATTCCTGTCAAACTCCACAGCGTCAATGACAGATTGCTACTTTTTTGTCGAGAACGATCATGTGTAGTAATGTTGAGGTGTGATTGAAGCGGTCTACTTGTCAGAATCTACTATGGTTGTAACAGCTCTTTAAAAGAGTCGGATCTAGGAATCAGGTTGATCTTGTGAGACCATGACCCTACAGGGTCAAGTATGGTTGGTGCCAGATCATAGTGTGTCATATTTGATAAGCAAATGGTCACCAAATAAATGGTCACTGAATGGTCACCAAATTTTGGATACAATAGTCGTATATCTCACATTGTCTATCATGGTTTATGTAACCCACTATGGGTAAGGACTTGGCTGTGAGGATGAAGTCTAGCTTAGCTTCAGGGAAGGCTATCACCTGCTGTATTCCACATGTCTGATTTATATTGTCAGACTAGGGAAGCTTTATTAAGTTATCTGCTTAAATCTGGTCTGTTTTGCCAGTAGAAGAGTTCATATTTGAGGGATATGAAGTATGTGCCCTAGAATAACAAAGCAGGCTCTATGTCCCAAGCATCTGTGAAGGTCTCCATGTGTGTATATTAGAATACAGCCCTTGACAACCTCTCTGCTTCCTACCACCGAAACCTCAATCTGGTGCCGATCACAGGGGATGTAATGCATGCAGGATGCACGTCTTAAACAAAAAGTACAGAAAAAAACGGCTAAATCAAGATTCCAGGATTGTCTTTGGGATTTCATAGATAGAGGCACTACTGGGTGCAGGACAAGACAGGAGTGTGACCCTTCTGCAGAACTTAGATTGCTCTAAGCAAAGACTCAACTGAGGCTACCTCTCAAAAAGTTTCAAAGTAGGATCACGGAACTCACATTTTAGAATTGTAAATTATCTGCACACATCCATCACTTTACGTGGAGCGGCATCTGGGCCATAGACTCAGCAGGGGTTTGGGGTTCGGCAGAGATGAGCTGGGTTGAGTTGTGCTTTCTGCAGCAGTTGAAGTTAGTCTGCTGAATCTTGTGGACACACAAGAAAATATTGGTCTGGATTTTACAAGGAAAACACAAAACTTTGGTGTGCACTGCTGGAGGTCACGATTTTGAGGTAAAACAGCAGAATTTTCTACGTTCCAAGGAGTTTGGGTTGAGAAAACCTAATGAGATTACTACTGTATGTATGTGAATTTGCAATATTGAAGCTAATTTACTTAAATCAAAACAAAAGTTTTATAGTTTGTTCAATGGGAATTATCAATTATTATGTGATTTTTATTTAATTATCAAGCATGGCTTAGCAAATGGTTAACAAACCTATTAGAGTATATTAAGCTTGTGGTAAAAAAAGTTGCTGAGAAAAAGAAGGTTTTGTTTGAATGCAAGTCAGTGGAGTGATAAGTGTTGATGCTGGGCAGGAGATAACACAGGGGAAACTGATGCTAAAAAGGGCAGCCTAGACTAAAGCTGTAGAAATATATCAGCTCAAGGTGTAACCACCTTACCACATCTCTCACTGTTACAAACTTGTACAGCTTATCACTGGCTTTATGCTATGGTTATGTGTCATTGTGGTAAAACCATGAAAAGAGTCTTGTCAGGATTTAGAAATTTTGAAACATGCAACATTGATGTAGTTTTTTTTTACTTATTGCCTTAATTGTTGCAAGTAACATGTTAATATTAAATGTGGGATGTGTTTCCAGAAAATAATCAAATTCACTGGAAAATCTAAAATGCAGTTATTTCTATTAGTATTATTTGTGAGTTATCTCAGCTAGTTCATGCTTTGCCAATATTGACCTCATTTTCACTATGGCTGCCAACATAGCATCAACAAATTAAGGTGATTTGGAAAAAAAGTTGCATATTTCATCTCATTTCGTGGTTTTACCACATCAAAAATATGAAATAATATTGTTTTAGAATGATAGCATGATGATCTAATGGACTATATTGTCCTATATTAGACCCAGTGATGTTCACAGATATATGTTCAGAATTGATGAATTTACATAACATCTAGCACCAGTGCAGTCCATGTTTTAGGTCTATTTGGAACATGGAACATGGTAAGATATCTGTCTCCCATGCTAAAGGTCCAGGGTTTGAATCCCTGTTAGGGCCAGAACTTTGGTCATGCTGCATAGTCAAGAAAGGTAGATATCTGCTCCTGAGTTGTTTCTTATTGCAGCCAATGCTCCATGGCTGGTTGTCAAAGGCTATAGTTTGTGTTATCATATCCATATCATAATGTAAAAGAAAGATCCCTGATCATACTTCGCAAAGGATAGGGCATTGAGTCCCAGTGACAGGCTTCTATCTGCCAGTATATTTCAAAATAAAGGATTCCAGAGAGTTGAAACTTGAAGTAAATTCTCTTCCATGGAGGTATAATATGGGATGAAATCAACAATGCTATTCTACAAACAACCTAGCCATATCAATCTACCTACATGAGGACCTCCATAAGCTCATTACATAACAAGGTCAATTGCTTTATATAACAATTGTCATCCAGTTGTGAGTGAGGTCAGGAAACAAATCACACAAGAGAATGCTTAATAAGATAATATGATCATGAAGGAACTAAAGTGAGAAAGTGAAACCATGTCCGTCACAATCACAACATTGGATATACATAGAATGGAGGAGATACAAACATGCATATATAGGTTATCATATCACTTTAATCCTCAGGGCCAATTTTCACAACAATTAAGTCAATTATACGGAAAATTATTGTGTAATTAGGGCACATGATGCTGGAAGTTTATCTTATAAAAATGTGCTTCCTATTTGAGGCTAGTGAAATAATATGCAGTTTGGAATATTTCCGGCATCATGGAGGGATGGAATGGTTCACACAAGATGCAGAAAGGTAATCGGGGAGGTGGGGGATACAGTTCCTCACCTAATGGTAGATTTGCATGATGTTGTTTGGTAACTGCTTTAGATATCTAGGTGGCGCGGGTTCATTTTACTAGACAGCTTTTCTGATAGAAAAGATCTGACAAAAAGATGTAATCTTGGTTTAACAGAAAGTGGTGTGGTATTTCAACCACTGGGTTTAAACTGCAGGTGGCAATTAAACAAATTAGTCAGATTAAAAACTTGTATCGTGATAGAGTTTGTGATATCATTATAGTGTGAGTGTGCAGCAGTACATCACAGCATTGATCTGGAGGTCATCTGCTAAATATTTTATCACAGAAATTCCTTGACAAAGATGTAGTATTAGGATATGTACTTGAGCCCCATTTTGAGTAAAAAGAAATCTATTTTTTTCCCCAACCTATCATTTTTGCAGAGTTATACTCCTATTATGAGGAATTGGTAAACTGGTTGTTCACATTTAATGGAATTTTTGAACACATGATCCGATTGTTCTTGAAATCTGAATTTTTCGTGATCTAATTGTTCTTGAAGTCTAAATTTTTCTTGATCCTATTGTTCTTGAAATCTGATTTTTTTCCTGATCCAATTGTTCTTGAAATCTGAATTTTTCCTATTGTGTCCTGTTGTTCTTGTAGATTGATGCTCCTGTGAGGAGTTGCTAAACTGGTTGTTGACATTTTATGAGATTGTTGTATATTAATGATGTTGATATTGTTTCAGGAGATCAGGAGGATGTGGATTTTGATGCCATCCTAGGAGAACTGTGCGAGCTGGAGACTCAACTCAACACACAACAGACTCAACTCAACGACTCTCTCAAAAATGCTAACACCTCACCGCACAACACCAGCAAGGTGGAAAAACAACAGCATCCACAACAAAAACAACAACATCAACAAAAACAACAAGCGGCCTTGGAGAAAAACATGGATTCTCAGTTACAGAGTGCCTTGTCTGAACTAAGTGGATTTATGGGACCTTCTCCAGAAGGCGAACACATACAGTCTAGATCTAGTCATAACTCTGTAAATGGTAGTAATAAATTGGATTGCCATCAAATGAAAATGGATCAAACCAAACCGCTAGACAAAAATGCAAATGTTGGTGGTGCTTCTCATATGGTAAATGGTAATCGGACATCTGGGTCACATGACCGAGGATCAGGGTCACATGACCGAGCCAGGTCACATGATCGTTCAGTGTCACATGACCCATCTGGAGTGGCTGCAGATCGATCACATGGTCACCAGAGATCTGCATCGCATGGTTCACCCCATGACAGGATACCTTTACCCCAAGGTCATGGTCACCAGCGTACCGGGTCACATGACCGGGGGATGTTAAAATGTTCAGCAGCCCACCAACATTCAGATAATGTTCTGGAGTGTGATTGTCATGAATTTGATGATGAATGGAAGGATACTGTACTGGATACAGATTCCGCTTTCTCGGATACCGTGTCTCTGCCCTCATCCGGGTCACACATTTCGGTAACGACAACATCCAGTCACAGTAGCGGATCCTCCACTGGTTCCTCAGGAATAGGTCACTCCCCAACCACAGTAAGTGTGCCATATATAACTCATATCTACATTCTGCACCCAGCATGTCTCCTCCAAACTACCATTAATTTTGATTGGTCATTGACTTACTGATTGATTTGCAGCTATAGATTATGATTGGTTGAGTGGATCCATCCCATGGTTCATTTTTCAAATGACATTATGACCTTGAAAGCTTTTGGTTTGATTTTCTCACTCTGGATCTTCTCATAATTAATTGAGAAAAAATGCTATTTTGGTGGTCACGTTTATACTTATTGTGGCCGAGCTTGACACAATAAGTGCCTCTTTACATAGTGTGTAGAAGGGGCTCCTATGATATGGAGGCCTGCTCCATGAATACAGCAAGAATCTCACTGCCATCTGCCATACAAGAGATTCACTCACACAATTGAAAACTTGGGAAAATTATACCCACATGTGGCAATATATTGATCATTTGACAAACAGAAAATTTTGTCTCCTCCCCGAGATTGAATGGACAAAAAATCTGGGAAATATGCAGAATTTCTTAATGTAATAAGGGCACAAAAATAATTCCAAAGTCTGATTTATTTTATACATTTGGAATGCATATTATTCTGAACAGTCAGGTTCCTTTCTAATTTAACTTTGTCTCTTGTCTTATAAAGGTGTTACTAAGATTGCTAAAAAAATATTGGGGTGACAAGTAGCCATTTTAGCACCCAGAGTGGTGAGCAGAAATGCTGCACTGTTTAACACTAGCAACATCACCTTCTGATGCAGAACATAAGAACGATGTGGATTTTATCTTCGGGATGATGATATCTCTGCCATTTCTATTGTGATCAGGTCTTGAATGTGTTACCTTATGATCACATCATGCACCAGGGCTTGGCACTAAGTGGTGGCAGTGGGAGGGTTATTGGTGCTAACAATGGAGGAGTGTGCTGTAAGGTGGTGATGACATTACGTAAGTGTGACGTGAGTCACCAGCATCAGCATCCTCATCAGGCTGAGATGCTCCACATATTGATCTCACATCTCCACCAATATTGACTCACCCTCCCTCAGGATAACATCCATTATCTGCCAAGTATTATATGCACATGGCAAAATATATTCTTTGCAACACATCTGGCCCTTATTTGTGCTAAATGTCGACAAATGATTTGTTAAATTATGTTAAAATTAAATCTTATGAAGTACATTCTATTATGCAACAGAAAGAGATTCTTTGTGCTGCTCCTCTTAACTGTGGGCATGGCAGCCACAGGAGTGTGAGGCAATTATATGAAGATGGAATGAAGCTATGCAGTGCCATCTCTGCTGCAGTAGCCATCATCTCACTATAGACATCATGAGGTAGAGAGCATCACAGGTAGACATCACGAGGTAGACATGAGGCAGGGAGCATCTCACTGTAGACATCATGAGGCAGGGAGCATCTCACTGTAGACATCATGAGGTAGAGAGCATGGCAGGTAGAGATCACGAGGTAGAGAGCATGGCAGGTAGACATCACGAGGTAGAGAGCATCGCAGGTAGACATCACGAGGTAGAGAGCATGGCTGGTAGACATCAGGAGGTAGAGAGCATGGTAGGTAGATATCATGAGGTAGAGAGCATCGCAGGTAGATATCACGTGGTAGAGAGCATCGCAGGTAGACATCACGAGGTAGAGAGCATGGCAGGTAGACATCACGAGGTAGATATCATCGCAGGTAGATATCACGTGGTAGAGAGCATGGCAGGTAGACATCACGAGGTAGAGAGCATGGCAGGTAGACATCACGAGGTAGAGAGCATGGCAGGTAGACATCACGAGGTAGAGAGCATGGCAGGTAGACATCACGAGGTAGATATCATCGCAGGTAGATATCACGTGGTAGAGAGCATCGCAGGTAGACATCACGAGGTAGAGAGCATGGCAGGTAGACATCACGAGGTAGATATCATCGCAGGTAGATATCACATGGTAGAGAGCATCGCAGGTAGACATCACGAGGTAGAGAGCATGGCTGGTAGACATCACGAGGTAGAGAGCATGGCAGGTAGACATCACGAGGTAGAGAGCATGGCAGGTAGACATCACGAGGTAGAGAGCATCGCAGGTAGACATCACGAGGTAGACATTTCAGAGTAGACATCATGAGATAGACATCTCAGTGTAGACATGAGATAGACATAGTGAAGACATCATGAGATATATTGAGATAGACATATTGAGATAGACATTTCAGAGGAGACATCAAGAGATAGGGAACATCTTATTGCAAACATCACAAGATAGATATTTTACAACATGAGATAGACATATTGAGATAGTCACCTCAGTGTAGACAACATGAGATAGACATCATAGTGAAGACATTATGAGATAGACATCATAGTGAAGACATCATGAGATAGACATATTGAGATAGACATCTCAGTGTAGACAACATGAGATAGAGGGAACAATGGAATAGTGTCAGTGCAGATGAGTGGTGATGAAGTGACAAGTCTCATAGAGACACGTGACATGTCACACTCATCACACAGTGTTGTGTTTGCCCAATATCAGTGGTGACAGATCAAACACACGATTACAAGGCATAATGCTGCCAGCCTTTGTGGTCCAGCCTGGCAGAGTCTGTGCTCTGATTCATGGCTATCCAATAACATCTACCAATAAGATAAATTTGTCAGCTTTTGTATTGCTGCCTTTCATTTGTCCATCTCTAAAGATAAGAGGAATGCTGGATTAAAAATGGTAATATTGAATCAGACTCAACTAATGAAAGCTGGCAGCATCAAAAGAAACAATTTTCCTCTGGGAATCCTGGCCGATATTTTGCTCAAATCAATAATTTCAACTGTCAGATAAATATTTTAAAAGCCTGTAGTGACAAATGCAACGCAAGGTAAATTGTTGTTTTGTGCCAAGTATTCAATAGCATGTACATCAGATTAAATCTGATTATATTTTGACTGGGATAAGAGTATACATATTTAAATATTTCAGAAAAAAATGCAGCATTTTATTATTCTTGTCATTTTATTTATTCATGCATTTCTGTTTATGGTTATGAGTAATTGTTATTTTAGAGTTCTAGTATTACACAAATTGTATGCATAAAAATAGCATAATGTACTCAAGTTATCACACTTGTTAAAATTGTTTACCCATTTCTCTGGTTTCAAGTACAATGTTTCTTTTCAATCTTTAATTCATTTCCACTTCATTGATTTAAATTTTGTAGATTGTAGTCACCAATCAAAATGAATCATTGGGTGAGCGATCAACCAATCAGCAAGCTGCATTGGCTGAAACAACAGTCAGTCCTGTCAGGCCACTGGACAATGATGTGTCTCAGACTGAAGATTCAGCCAATCAGCAAGCTGCAATGGTTGACAGGTTAGCCAATCAGGAGGAGATTTTGAATGACATTCGGGAACAACTTCAAATTTATCAGGAAAGACTTGAAAGGGAGGATATTCCCCTTGTAAGTGATAGAATAAGCTAGACTAAGCCATGCTAAGGATATGAATGCTTGCAATCTGACATCTGCATTTCCTTGCACAAAAAATCTGCTGATGAGTAATTTGAGAATCATGAGCCACCTTGGTATGCTGACTGAGTTGAGACCTCAGAATGCACGAGGTTAACAGTGATTTGCATGCGAGCCATTCCTATCTGACAATCTTATCCATTCGTCACCCCACCAAAAAAATCCTGTATATTAACCTTCGAATCTATCAAATTACTGCCTGTTATTTTAATTGAAGAATATTAATACAACAAACTAATGTTAACGTCTGGTTTAAGATACCCATCTGTTACACCCTGTAATTGACTTAAATGATAACATTTAACAGTAAGATATTCTTACCGGGTACTTGAGGTAGTGTACATTGAATACATGAGTGTTTTATTCCTAGTATTGTGCTGTGCACTGAATATAATGAGATACCCCTGATGTCTCATATGTATATATAGATAAGATAAGATAAGATAAGATATCCCTTATATTGACTTTGACCAAGAAATGTAAGATACCCAAAGCATTTTTTTTATGCCCTGGATATGATAAGATATCCTTGATATTGTATTATTCCCTGCAGAAATTAAAAGATAAACTGATAATAAGATAGGCCTGATGATAATAAGATAGGCCTGATGATAATAAGATAGGCCTGATAAGATAGGCCTGATGATAATAAGATAGGCCTCATGACAATAAGATAGGCCTGATAATAAGATAGGCCTGATGATAATAAGATAGGCATGATGGTTAATAAGATAGGCCTGATGGTTAATAAGATAGGCCTGATGATAATAAGATAGGCATGATGGTTAATAAGATAGGCCTGATGATAATAAGATAGGCATGATGGTTAATAAGATAGGCCTGATGATAATAAGATAGGCCTCATGACAATAAGACAGGCCTGATGATAATAAGATAGGCCTGATGATAATAAGATAGGCCTGATGATAATAAGATAGGCCTCATGACAATAAGATAGGCCTGATGATAATAAGATAGGCCTGATGATAATAAGATAGGCATGATGGTTAATAAGATAGGCCTGATGATAATAAGATAGGCCTCATGACAATAAGATAGGCCTGATGATAATAAGATAGGCATGATGGTTAATAAGATAGGCCTGATGATAATAAGATAGGCCTCATGACAATAAGATAGGCCCGATGATAATAAGATAGGCCTGATGACAATAAGATAGGCCTGATGATAATAAGATAGGCCTGATGATAATAAGATAGGCCTCATGACAATAAGACAGGCCTGATGATAATAAGATAGGCCTGATGATAAGTTAATAATAAGATAGGCCTGATGATAATAAGATAGGCATGATGGTTAATAAGATAGGCCTGATGATAATAAGATAGGCCTCATGACAATAAGATAGGCCTGATGATAATAAGATAGGCCTGATGATAATAAGATAGGCCTGATGATAATAAGATAGGCCTGGTGATAATTAGTTAGGCCTAATGATGCCCTGGAGAATGTGGCCTGGATGTAGATATTGCAGGTGCTGCACTGTGGCCTGGATGTAGATATTGCAGGTGTTGCACATAGATATACCTCCTCAGGAAATATTCTGGTTATAATATAGGAAATGTTATGACATATCCTCTCATCTCACACTATTAATCCTGTTAATCGCTTAATATCTCATAAAATAATACAAGGTGGTGAGAGTTTATTTTCTTTTAATTCATTTAAATATAGTTTACAACTTACCTTTAAATATGATAATTGATCAAAATGAAGATTTGTTTTTTTTTCCACATTAATCTACATATAAATAAGACATTACGGGTGATCCTTCTTTAGAATTTCTTGGGTTTTTGTTTTTGGTATATGACAAGATACAGATGAGACCCCTATTCCAAGAAGATTTTGGTTTGCATTATGAAGCACACATGTTTTATCGTTGATAAATTTGGACTGCCTTGATTCTTTGAAACCCTGTCTGTACCTGCTTCAGCAACCCCCTAATGTTCCCGTGTTTGATGTCTCATCTTGTCCTGAGAGTCAGACCTGGATGTGGGTGTTTGTATGTGTCTGTCTTACATAGACACACACACTTAGTAGAAATGCTTCAGTGACTGCACAAACACTCATCCTTCAAATTCATCTGAGCCCTGGATTCTCATGTTTTTGCATGCAATATGAGCTGTCCTGGATTCCCATGGCTCTGCATGCAATGTTATGAGCTGTCCTGGATTCTCATTGTTCTGCATGCAATATGAGCTGTCCTGGATTCTCATGGCTCTGCATGAAATGTGAGGAAACCTGGATTCTCATGGCTCTGCATGCAATGTTATGAGCTGTTCTGGATTCTCATGGCTCTGCATGCAATGTGGTAAGCCCTGGATTCCCATGGCTCTGCATGCAATGCGAGGAACCCTGGATTCTCTGCATGCAATGTGGTAAGCCCTGGATTCCCATGGCTCTGCATGCAATGCGAGGAACCCTGGATTCTCTGCATGCAATGTGGTAAGCCCTGGATTCCCATGGCTCTGCATGCAATGTGATTCTTATGGCTCTGCGTGCAATATGGGGAGCCCTGGATTCTCATTGCTATGTTCAAATACAAGGTAGGAAAACGATCAGAAGGCAAAAATGAATTAGAAATTCTCTAGGGCAGACACAATTTGCATGTGATGGATAGTTTAGCACGGAGAATCCATACTGGCCAGTGTTTGTGCATGTTGCTGTGGCGATAATTGAAAGCTGACATAAAGCTTGATGGCCCCTAAATGGACAGCCGGGGAATGCTGAACCAGCAGCATTATGACCAGGCACTTAGAATCACTTGAGAGGAGGAACCGGTGAGGTGATGAACCGCGAACCCTCCGGACAGTGCTTCACACGTATCTTGCTTCATTGGCCTGCATTGCCGAGCCTATAATAACATGGCAAGAAGTGAACTTATCAAGCAGTCCTAAACTGAATTTGCTGAATATAGCAAATTCAGCACACAGCTATTGTAGGTACAGATAGGAATAAAGATAGCTTCGACTCGTTGAGGCTTAAATATACAGAAACATTTCTTGCTCGATGGTTCAGTTGTACTACCAGGGATTATCATGGCTTGGGTCATCTAAGGGGAATAACAGAAATATTGACTCAGCTGAGATCATCTGTGATCAATACTTTATTTGTTACGAATAATTAACAGCTTATTGGACCACAGTGAGTGGATCAAATCTGAACAAATAAGGAAATCGGAACAAAATGGGATCACATCTGTGCATGTCTCGACAATAAGATTATTTCCCCTGCAAATATTCAACAAAAAATCTCCCCAACACTCGACCATGTCAGTGTAAGAAATTCTAAGATTTGCCTGTTTAACTTGATATATTTGTTTTTAATGTGAGTAATAGAGAGAGGAGGAGTGTAATTATACTGCTAATCACTTGATGAACCCTCCATTGATTGCCATGCAAAGTGCATTTTGTTGTTGTTCTCCCTAAAGTTGTGGCTTGGGAATGCTCCCATATGCTGTGTCGGCCTGTATAAATCCCAAGTTGCTTCACAATTTGATAATGAGAGATCCCTGGATGGGGTGAAAAAGCCAATCACAAGCCTTGCTGTATGCAAGTGTGTTGTTGTACTACTTAAATGCAGAAAAGATATCAAATAATAATGAATATAGGTAAGAAATGAAGCAGTTTAACACCAGCAGTTTGTAATTGTTTCTGCTGTATTTTTTTTCAGGTTGAACAAGCAGCAAGATTAAAAGCTGAAAAGGTTAGACTGGCTTTGGAAAAAATCAAAGAGGCAAATATTAAAAAGGTAAACATTTTAACAAAGATTTTCAACAATTGCATTTTATCTTCAGTTGTGAATAGAATGTCTTATGTGGACATGATATGTAAGAAACATATGGGTATTTGATTACCTTTTATATTCAAATTGTACAGACATGTATTGACAATAGAGTGATCATGAAATATAAAATGGCTATAAATATGAATGCCTTTATCCATGCTGAATGAGATCATTGGTTTATTTTCCTCCACTATCTCCCATATATGGAATGTGTTGTCAATTATTGACATCCAGAAGACTCACAAATGATCTGGCATCAGCTCTGTATAAATGTTACTGTTATTATTACCACAAATTCAAAATGGAAATAAAAACTGCTCAGGATATATAAACAGTACAATTCAACATGTTGATAATTCCGACATCACGTCTTATGACTGATTCCAATGACAAGGAAAAAATTAAAAATGTAATTATTCATATTGGATCTCCGATTCCAGATAAGGCAAGTATTTACACCGAGGATTATGGGATGGCATTAGAGCATTCAGTTAGCATTCAGCTTATTTCTACCTCCTTCCCAATTCATTATTATTATTATTACTATTATTGCTTCGTCATTTGTCTTTTTTTCCGTCCAACCTTGACAAATATTTGGACATAAAATGTGTGGTCAGGAATTTAAAGTAAAAGTATTTAAAGTAAAAGTGAGCGTTATATATGTGTGTGTTTGCAGTTATTTGTGCGAGCCTACACAGCGGATGGTAGCAGTAAGAGTATTCTAGTGGACGAGAAGATGACTGTTGCCCAGGTGTGTGATATCCTCGTAGCCAAAAATCATGCCATCCCCAACTTCACCTGGGCCGTCGTGGAGTGCATGCCTGAACTCTATATGGGTAAGTCTTGGCTTAAACATGTACACGTGGAGCTGCGATTTCGAGTGAAAATCAAATGCTAGAAGAACTGTGAACAAAAATTCAGGGCCTTTTGTGACAGATGTCACATTATCTTTTGATATGATAGTGTATGGGATACTCTGTTGGTGACAGTAAGTGTTTGTGGAGACAGGTAGGTTGACAGATGTTGGGGCAATGTGCTGAGAATACTAGCGCCATTGACCCTTGTCTTCACGGCTGCTGTGTTAATGGACCACAGTGTCTGCTAACAGCAGATTATGCACATTAAATTCTATATTTACCCAACCTTACATAAAGCAAATCTCTGCCCAAGGACTATATGGGGGCAGAGTTGGAGACTGGCATCAATATGAAGCTGTTTCTTTGTGTTTACAGAGAAAAATATAAAGAAAATTATGTGACTGTCGCTGCAGGGCCTGGCTCTAGCAATCTGTGGGACACGTCACGGGATCAATGACTTTCTCTCTCAGCTTCCTTCCATGCCATTTCCTGCTTTTGTGGCCTGCAAACCTAATAACTAGCTTTACTTTCATCATCTAAATTTTCTGATCTTTTGATTTTAGATCTGGGTAAGAAAAAGCACACAAATATACACGGTGAAGCCAGGAAGGTGATAATACCAAGACCTCCTTAAAGGTCGTCTTCTTATGTGGGGAGACCTCCTGCAGAAAATATAAAGACCTCCATAATATAGAGGAAGATAGGCAGATGAGAATATAAATATAAGACCTCCATTATATAGGGGGAGATAGGCAGATGAGAATATAAATATAAGACCTCCATAATATAGAGGGAGATAGGCAGATGAGAATATAAATATAAGACCTCCATAATATAGGGGGAGATAGGCAGATGAGAATATAAATATAAGACCTCCATAATATAGAGGGAGATAGGCAGATGAGAATATAAATATAAGACCTCCATAATATAGAGAGAGATGAGAATATAAATATAAGACCTCCATAATATAGAGGAAGATAGGCAGATGAGAATATAAATATAAGACCTCCATAATATAGAGAGAGATGAGAATATAAATATAAGACTTCCATAATATAGAGGGAGATAGGCAGATGAGAATATAAATATAAGACCTCCATAATATAGAGAGAGATGAGAATATAAATATAAGACCTCCATAATATAGGGGGAGACAGTCAGATGAGAATATAAATATAAGACCTCCATAATATAGGGGAAGATAGGCAGATGAGAATATAAATATAAGACCTCCATAATATAGAGGGAGATGAGAATATAAATATAAGACCTCCATAATATAGAGGGAGATAGGCAGATGAGAATATAAATATAAGACCTCCATAATATAGAGGGAGATAGGCAGATGAGAATATAAATATAAGACCTCCATAATATAGAGGGAGATAGGCAGATGAGAATATAAATATAAGACCTCCATAATATAGAGGGAGATGAGAATATAAATATAAGACCTCCATAATATAGAGGGAGATAGGCAGATGAGAATATAAATATAAGACCTCCATAATATAGAGGGAGATGAGAATATAAATATAAGACCTCCATAATATAGAGGGAGATAGGCAGATGAGAATATAAATATAAGACCTCCATAATATAGGGGGAGATAGGCAGATGAGAATATAAATATAAGACCTCCATAATATAGAGGGAGATAGGCAGATGAGAATATAAATATAAGACCTCCATAATATAGAGGGAGATGAGAATATAAATATAAGACCTCCATAATATAGAGGGAGATAGGCAGATGAGAATATAAATATAAGACCTCCATAATATAGAGGGAGATGAGAATATAAATATAAGACCTCCATAATATAGAGGGAGATAGGCAGATGAGAATATAAATATAAGACCTCCATAATATAGAGGGAGATGAGAATATAAATATAAGACCTCCATAATATAGAGAGAGATGAGAATATAAATATAAGACCTCCATAATATAGAGAGAGATGAGAATATAAATATAAGACCTCCATAATATAGAGGGAGATAGGCAGATGAGAATATAAATATAAGACCTCCATAATATAGAGGGAGATAGGCAGATGAGAATATAAATATAAGACCTCCATAATATAGAGGGAGATAGGCAGATGAGAATATAAATATAAGACCTCCATAATATAGAGGGAGATAGGCAGATGAGAATATAAATATAAGACCTCCATAATATAGGGGGAGATAGGCAGATGAGAATATAAATATAAGACCTCCATAATATAGAGGGAGATGAGAATATAAATATAAGACCTCCATAATATAGAGGAAGATGAGAATATAAATATAAGACCTCCATAATATAGAGGAAGATAGGCAGATGAGAATATAAATATAAGACCTCCATAATATAGAGGGAGATGAGAATATAAATATAAGACCTCCATAATATAGAGAGAGATGAGAATATAAATATAAAGACCTCCATAATATAGAGGGAGATAGGGAGATGAGAATATAAATATAAGACCTCCATAATATGGAGGGAGATAGGCAGATGAGAATATGAATATAAGACCTCCATAAAATAGAGGGAGATAGGCAGATGAGAATATAAATATAAGACCTCCATAATATAAGGTGTCCCTACTCTAAAGAGAGACAGTCAGATATGAATATATATATTAGACCTTCACTGTATAGGGTGACCTATTCTAGGAGAGACAGTCAGATAAGAATATAAATATCAAATCTTCACAATGTGGGTGTCCCTACTCTGAGAGAGACAAGCAGATGAGAATATAAATATAAGACCTTAACAATATAGGGTGTCCCAACTCCAGGAGAGACAGTCAGATGAGAATATAAATATAAGACCTTAACAATATAGGGTGTCCCTATTCTAAAAGAGAGAGTCTGATGAGAATATTAATATAAGACCTCCACAATATACAGGGAGACAGGCAGATGAGAATATAAATATAAGACCTTCACATGTAGGGTGTTGCCACTCTTCTGCCATAATAAGAAAAAGGCAGATGAGAATACATCAGACATTATAAATATAGCTTGTGATATGCTCAGACTTTATGGAGTCTTGGGGAAGAGACATCAGCAAAGACTGTGAGATTTAGCAGATAACAACCAAATGTCTGCAATAGAAATCATTTAATTGAATAAGATAAAGTAATGTCTGCTTGCAAAGAGCAGGGCTTTGTTGTGGAGACTTGGCGCTGTGTTTCCTACAGAAGGCACATTATGATATCCCATGCATATGATCATCATGATAGGAAGGCTTCAACAATTTAACAATGCCTAAAATCATAAATAATTGACAATGATTGAATTGAGAAGCTAAATAATTGATTAATATTATTTGGTGTTTTGTTTTATGATTTGCATGGAATGTGTGTATAATACATGTAGTAGCATTATTACCATATTTATGTATCTATATATATATATATATATATATATATGATGTGATTTCAGAGCGGATGTTGGAGGACCATGATAACTTGGTGGACAACCTCCTGATGTGGGCCAGGGACTCGGCTAATAAGCTCTACTTTGTGGAGAGACCTGACAAATTTGATGTGTTCCTCAGGCCTGAGGTCCGTACCTTCACAGGGAAATTAAAAATGTCGAATTAATACACTATAACAAGAATATAATGTTGTACAAGTAATTTGATTGTAATCAAGGAAATAAATGTGTTAAGAAAATGAACTAAATTAATGAATGTAACTATTAGATAAAGGAATACATCTTAGTTGTGTACCCTCTAAAACCTTTGACCTGCCCAATAAACATTAACTTTTCCATTTCAATAACTGTTCTATTTTGATAATTGCTCTTCTCTCTGTTCTGATGCATGTTTCTTGATAGTTGGTGAGTTACTTGATGTGGTTTGATTTGAATGGTTACAGGAATATCTACTGGTTGGCCCCAATGAGCCCAAGGGCAAGATCGACAGCAGTATAAGCAACCAACTCATACATGTAAGATAGAATTTTAAGTCATGAGGGAAATAAAAAATGTCAAAATTAATACACTATAACAAGAATATAATGTTGTACAAGCAATTTGATTGTGCTCAAGGAAATGTGATAAGAAAATGAACTATAATAATGAATGTAACTATTAGATAAAGGAATACATCTTAGTTGTGTGAGAGTTTGACATTAATAGTTGGTTTTGGGTTTTCAGGAATATTTCTCAGAGGGCAGCACGCGCATCCCGGAGATGGAAGGCATGTTATATCTCAAGTCAGATGGCAAGAAAGCCTGGAAAAGGTTCTACTTTGTCCTCAGAGCATCCGGAATATACTACAACCCCAAAGGCAAGAGTAAGGTAAGGACGCAATAAATAGCATGTGACAATGGGCACCAGTGGGCGCCAGGGGTCGACAGTACACTTCATGTTGATACCACCATCGGACAAGGTTAAAGCCATTTGATCAGGTTATCAGGATTGTTAAAATTGCCTCAAAATCACACCACTCTCCCAAAGGGAATGTTAATATATTGCCAACGAAGAGCTCATATATGATAATTGCAATACTAAAACAAATCAAATTGATTTGAAAAAGAACTTTTTATATTTGGAAAAGTAGTTCTATATTTTTATGATAAATTGTGTTGCAAGAGTGATCTGAGAATGGAATAATGGATTGTCTGTCATGAGCACATTATGAACAGAACAAATATTTCAATCTTGGCTGCCACCTGGTGGGAAAAATATATGTTAATATACTATTCCCAAAGACTTTTGCGAAAGAAGAGAAATATTTAAAATGATAAGCTAGAGATGTGTTTAACAAGGTGGTGATGGTTTATTTAATATTGCAGTCTTCACGAGACCTTGTCTGCCTCCAGCAACTGGATTTTGTGGACGTTTATCATGGACTTGGCTGGAAGAAAAAATACAAGGCTCCCACAGACTTCTGCTTCGCCCTCAAGGTATGATTGAATTAAATATGCAGTTTGTATCATTAGAGTTTATATGGCTGAGGGTTAATGTTAAATCTTTATCTTTTAATTAAGCTTTTGTACACTTTGCTTGTAATGAACATAGGAAATTATTCTTGATTATAATTATTAAGTTGATTTGATTAGCATTGAGGGTATTTTGGGTATTGTGGGTATTTGGGGTATTGATTGTATTGAGGGTATTTGGGGTATTGAGGGTATTTGGGGTATCGGGGGTATTGAGGGTATTGGGGGTATTGAGGGTATTGGGGTATTGAGGGTATTGGGGGTATTGAGGGTATTGGGAGTATTGGGGTATTGAGGGTATTGGGGGTATTGAGGGTATTGGGGGGTATTGAGGGTATTGGGGGTATTGAGGGTATTGGGGGTATTGAGGGTATTGGGGGTATTGAGGGTATTGGGGGTATTGAGGGTATTGAGGGTATTGAGGGTATTGAGGGTATTGAGGGTATTGAGGGTATTGAGGGTATTGAGGGTATTGAGGGTATTGGGGGTATTGAGGGTATTGAGGGTATTGAGGGTATTGAGGGTATTGAGGGTATTGAGGGTATTGAGGGTATTGGGGGTATTGAGGGTATTGGGGGTATTGGGGGTATTGAGGGTGAGATGTTAACAATGTGCTGGTCTGTACTGAGAGTTGTGTGATTGTGAGCAGGGAGGATACAAGCACCCATCTTCTGGGGCGTGGTCCATCAAAAACAAATCACAACTTTTAGTGAGTAGTCTGTCCCCCTCAACCTTACTGCCCTGTCTGGGTGACAAGCCCCCCTACAACCCATGTATCCCTGCTAGTTGAGCGCATCAGGGCACGTCCTCCAGTCTATACTCATATCCTGCCTGGTTGATATTTAAAATAACAATAATAACCAAATCATATGGATAATATACTCAGGCGATTGGCACACCAAGACACACTCCCTCCTTATATATATATATATATATATATATGTATATATATCCCCACTGGCAAACGAGGGCACACTTCCTCGGCACATATTCCCACTGCAGCTGGTTAATGCCACTGATATTGTCTCACTCCAACTGACTTCTCCATCTGTTAAAGCTGATATATATATATCTATATTACATGCTTCTAAACAAAAAACTTCTTGTTGAAAATGCTTTAAAATTTGTATAATCTAAATAAATTTATATGCATAGAATACAATGAATTTTGTAGCAGCTTTCTTAGATAGCAGTGTTCATTAAAAGAATCTAAGTGAGAGGTGTTCTAACCTCACTCTACTCATCCTTGTCCAATGTTACCACAAGTTGCCACCAGGTGGAGTGGAATTATGCATGACAATCTCCCAGATTATTTACTCTATCTTGATCTCAAGATGAAATGGAACACTTACATATGATATAACCAGCATTCAAGGTTTTGGGATAATAGGATGGTTATACTGTATTCTATGATTTCATATATGATGTTGAACTTTCGTTGTAAATTTTCTTTGAATACATTGAAGTCGTTAGGATAAAAATACTATGTGATATATCAACAGCTGTAATTGCAGTAGTCAATTACTTCTATACTACATTTTCTGAAGCAAGAATTTATTTTAAGTTAAAATGTTGCTGTGATGTCAGAAGAAATAATTTGAAAATAAATGTATCTGGAATTCATTTAATTTCAGCACCCGCAAATTCAGAAGAAAGCATCAAAGTACATCCGCTTCCTGTGTGCAGATGATCAACGCACACTCTACCAGTGGATCATGGCTATCAGGGTAGCCAAGGTTAGTATGCACACTCAAAACTGGGAATAAAATGTATTAGTCAGGGTAATATGGTTTATTATGAAGGGTAGACAAATTTATAAAAAAAGATAATTAGGTAAAATTAAAAACAATTTTTTGGGGTTGTCATATACAAACATTTTTAGTTTTTGTTCTTTTTAATTATTCATCAATATGATGTGGGGTGAGGAAGGATGATTAAATAAAAATAGTAATGATAATAAAGAGAATATGATAAAAGTTCTGGTAATGATAAGTTAATGATAAACATATTAAATAATTATTTGTTTATGATTATATTTGTAAAGGTATTAAATATACGAGTCAAATGTATCTACGATTTATTTTTTTCAGCATGGTCGTCAGCTGCTCGTCAACTTTCAGAGTGTGAAGAACTGCATCGCCACATGGGACAAGCGGGAAATGATTCCTGTCACGTGCCAAGCACCCAAACATGAACGACAGATGGCGCAACAGTGCGCACATCCCTCACATCAACAACATCCACACGAGGGAGCCACAAGCAAACAGATGCCAGACTTAATCAGGAGTAATTCTAAAATAAATCCACACATACCTGTGACCACAGAGACAACTAAACAAATCTCTCTGCAACATGCGGAGTCAATAAAACGGTCTCCACAACATGTGGCTCGGCCTGTACGAAAGCAGAGCACTGGGGGAGACTCGCGGTCAGACCTGCCTCCACCGCCGCCAGAAATGAGTGGACTGTTAACAGTGGATATATCTGCCATGGGATGTCAGGATCTCCCACCTCCTCCCAGCCCCAATAGCTTACACTCTTCACAGACAGCCAGTCCCAGGAAGGGGTCGCTGCTGGGTCAAGGTCAACCTGCAGGTCAGGGTCATATGAGACAAATGTCATGTGAAGGCTACCACATGCGAAAAATGTCAGCCGGGCCAGAGTCAATGCCGGAATATAGTCAACCTCTGCGAAAAAGTGGGCACCCCGAGGGGTACAGCCGGCAGAGGCAAGGCTCAGTGGACAGCATGCTGTCAAGTAGAGAGCAGGAACAAATGTCGCACTTGAGACAGATGCCAACATCGCCGCAGCCACAGAGACAGATGTCTCTCCCTGGCCCTCAGTCTTCACAGCCACATCAGCGCCAGATGTCTCAAGGTCAGATGTCTCAAGGCCAGATGTCCCAGAGACCAGTATCACAAGGTCAGTCTTCACAGCCACAGGTGTCTCAAGGGCAGATTCAGCAAAGGCCAGTTTCACAAGGACATATGTCACAAGGTCAGCCACACCAGAGGCAAATGTCTCAAGGTCAGATGCCCCAAGGTCACAATCAAGCCCATCCACATCAGAGACAAGTTTCTCAAGGACAGATCTCTCAAGGTCAGGTGCCTCATAGTCAGGCCCAGCCTCACCAGAGGCAGTTTTCACAGGGTCAGATGCCTCTAGGTCAGATGCCTCAAGGTCAGATGCCTCAAGGTCAGATGTCTCATGGCCAGATGTCTCATGGCCAGATGCCTCATGGTCAGATGTCACATGGTCAAATGCCACATGGCCAGATGCCGCATGGTCAGATGCCTCATGGTCAGATGCCACATGGTCAAATGCCACATGGTCAAATGCCACATGGCCAGGCCCAGCCACACCAGAGACAGGCCTCCCAAGGTCAAATTCATCAAGGTCAAGGTCAACCGCACCAGAAAGCAGTGACTCAATGCCAGGGGGCAGCCCAGGGTGGTGCACAGAGACAGATGTCCCAGAATGGTCACCAGGGGGCGATGACGAGGCAGGGATCACAGGGCCAGACAGCTGTGGTCCCAACAGTTCCTCCTCAAACACAGATGCCACAGAGACAGATGTCACAGCCCCATCAAGGTGTGCAAAACGCACAGAGGTCAGTACCTCAGTTACCACAAGGACCACAAAGACAGAACTCTCAGGGTCCTCCAATGTCACAGGCAGAAATGCCTCCCCCACCTCCCCTCAACCAGCAGGGAGGCTCACCCAGGCCTATGCCTATGCTACCGCAAGGACCACAAAGACAGAACTCACAAGGTCCTATGTCACAAGGCGAGATGCCGTTACCGCCTCCGCCTGCCCAGCAGGGAGGCTTACAGAGGCCAGGTTCAGGACTCGGCGATCAGTCACCGCGGCGAGTTTCAGGAAAGGCTCCGGTTCCCCCTCCACTTCCTGCAACCAATCAAAACAGTGTCCCCATGGATGACAGTCTAGCCCCTCCCCCATCACCCGGCATGCCATCCCAACCACCCCCACCTCCACCAGGACCCCCACCGCCACCACCCTGCCCCCCACCACCTCCTGCCCCAGTCACTGCCAGTCCACAGCACCGGAGAATGGGCTCAGGGGGTGGTAAGAAAGCACCCCCACCTCCACCACCCAAACGTAGTGAAAATACAAAACTCTCTCTTACCGGGGGTGAAGGAGGGCAGAACTTCTTAGCAGACTTGCAAAGAGTATTGGCCCAGAAGCAGTCGAGAGGTTCACATATATCCACTGGTGGGGATAGCCCCCCCGTGGTGCCCCCACCAATGGCACCCTTACACGTCAGTAAACCACCTGTCCCTCTTCCCCAGCAACAGAGACAGACTGATCTGCCACCCCCTCCAATGCCGGCTGCTCCAGCCGTGGATGACCCTCTGGATGACCTCCCACCACCTCCTCCAGAGCTACTGGAGGGGCTCAGTCCAAGAGAACTGGCAGCCAAGAAGAAAGGACCCCCTCCACCTCCACGACGCAGCATGGAGACCAAGCTCACACGCTCAGGCGCACCGTAATCTGGTACCCTCACAACTACATAAAACACGAGAGGGCAGCAGCATACAGTTATGCCACACACTGCTGAGCCACCTGGTGGGTTATGTTTCAACCACATATTGTGAATGTACCAGTTTTGTATATAAACATGTATTCAGTGTTTTAGGTACATTATTTAGGACGACTAGTATAAACTGTAAATAATAAAAAGCTGTATATGGTTATAACTTGTGCAATTTTCTGATATTGATCCTATATGACTACTAAGTGTGCTTGTTGAATCACCCACAGTGGCTTCATTTCTACTTTGATGTGTTGTAATATCAGTTGTCTCAATAACCCAGTCTTCATGAAATCCCATATTTGTACAAACCATAGACATATTACTATTTAATTATGGTTTAATTTTATAACCACAAGAATCCCCTCTATTGTAATATTTACATGTAATAAGTAGATAATATTTACATGTAATAAGTAGATAATACTAATTTAAATAATCACATTTTATTAATGATGAAAGTTTACATAAGTGTATGCGTTGTAACAAGCATCTGGCGACATTCTATTTAAAATGGTTGAATGCATATGTGGGACAGAGAGACAAATCCTCAGTGCCATGAAGATGTATTTAATTAAGATCCTTAATGATATGGGACCAATGAAGTGAAAATCCCAGTGTCACCCGAGTGTGTGTTGAACAATATCAGCGGGTCTGTGCAAAATGCTCCATGATTTTATGTTTGTATGTTGTTACCAGCAGTTATAGAAAAATAATAGAATTGTTTTTTGTGGTCACAGCCATTGAGTCACGTTTGTTTTCTTGACATTCTTCATGATTGCACTGTCACGCGGTTTTATTTTGGGTCAAAGCACAATGTATTCATGTATACAAATTTTGCAATTTAAATAATGCTGAAGTCATAGGGAACTCTATAATATTCTTATAGTTTAGTCTTCCACTCCTGTATTTCTAGAGTTGGGTGCTTAATTTTGATTCACTATGTACTTTGTGTCTGGCAACAGAAAAAATAAATCCATGACATTAAAGAATCCAGTCATATACATGTTACAATATTTCACAGGAAATATCTAGTCTTTTAATTTAGTTGACATTTGTCAAATGTTTACACAATACTTTGTTTTTAATGGTTTTTTTTAAATATTTAAATACTTACAAGATCTGCACACATGCTCAGAATTGAACAACTTCTGAACATTTAAAAACTCAAAATACCAGAAGATGTCACTTGTGTTTGGTGACCTAAAACACCAGTAGATGTCATTTGTGCATAATGTCAGCCAAACATGTACACAGAATATTGGCGAGAAGTATTTTATTGTTTCTGACTCTTTTTGAGTCATGTATCTGATCTGCTCTTACTGTAGAAAAGGTGAGTAACCAGGAGACAATGATAGTATGTTCTCGTTAAAAAAAAATGATGTAAAAAATAATCATACCTCATTAAAAATAGATATATAAATTCTATGTATACATGTATGGGGGATTCATATAAATTGTAATACTCGTATTTGTATAATATTATATTGAGATATATTTTGTGAGATGTGTGTAGATAGTACACAGTGAGTAGGAACAAAGTTGGTTTACATTGCAGTGGAAACCAGTATACACAACTCTAGGCTTGTAAATACACTTTATGTTGTTGTGGCAGTATGATACCAGCAATGGTATAGAGTGGATGACATCAAATACCAAAGCATATATATATATTTAGATATATATATGTATATGTGTGTGTGTGTATAAATATAGCATGTGAAGATGACAAGCATAGATGGACAGAGCACATGCTATACATAGCAAGATTATTTCTGTGATGCTAATCACACAAACAGACTGCAAGCAAAGCTTTATGGTTTGTGAACTCCGGCACGTAGTATAGCGGACTCTTCATAATGACATTGCTGCTTTCATTTAGCAAATCATGTCAATCAAGTTATTAACACGATGAATTATTCCAGGAAATAATTTTAAAGATGTTGTAAAAGTAGATAGTGAAGGCAGGAGAATTAATCACCAGAGGGCACTGCAAGCAGAGATCCAAGCAGGGACCCCATATAGAGTGGAGGTGTATGTTGTGGATCCTGCTTGGAGTGGGATGGTTTCCTCAGGTAGAGTAATGATTGGAATAATCCTAAACAGTGTAGAGACAGTCTTATTAAGGATTTTTGTTGGAATGGAGGGTTTTACTATATCTGGAACCATTTGTGATAATTTTTCAAATACAGGGTGTCCCAAAAGTTGTAAGCTGGATAACCATGTTGAATATTGTTGTATACTTTTGGTACACCTGTATCTTTCCTAGGTAATCTATATAGACAATGGATTAACTTGTGTGCTGTTTTATTGTCAACTCATCTGTTTCTATATCAAGTCATTGTTGTCAATTTGATCACAACAGTTGTTACTTCCTGACCAGAAAGTACTACTTTTTAACTGGAAATTTGAAATATTGATTATTATATATTGTTTATCATACATTTTGAAGTTTGGATATAAACATAGATAATGATGATGATAATAATACATCACAAGTTACATATTTTGGTGGTCACAGAAATGGCTATACATCTTTTAGTAGAGTAATGGTATAAATTAACAGAGTAATAATATATAGAGAAACATTGGACATTTCTACCCATGAATAGTGGCATATTTATCTATGTATATTGTAGGCTGCGCCTTTGTCTTTGTATTCTAATATTATATAACATGACGAGGATCCATGGAAAATCATGTATGTTAAAAAAGTTTCAATTTAACTGCCAAAATATATGAGCAAGTTAAATGTAGTATGGGAAACATTTTGAGGGGACAAAGTCCCTGTTGTTTAATGTGACGTCAAGTCAAAAATGCCAGGAGAATTTTTTGTTGTATATTGTTAAATAAATAAACATGCCAGTGATCCAAGACATTATATAAAAGGGGGGTGGGTACATTTCATTTTAAAACAGGACCGACATGTTGCTGTGCGGTGAATAATATTCTAATATAAACACATAAGCTTAATATGAAGGACCAGAAGTCTGTACAGATTGCAGTGTATGTCAAGTCATATAGATTATTATAGAATTATTCTATAAATTACACCTTGAACTGAAGCCATGTTCCTGTTTTTTGCAGCCCCACTTCTTTTTCTGCCCCTGTCATCAATTACAAAACTTCTATTTCAAGTGGGATTTTAATAATTATACTTCTCAATTTTAAAAACTTTTGATGGATAGTGTCCCTAGTAAATGTGAGAAGGGGCTCTGCATTCTGTAACCTGTCAAAATTATCTAATCAAAATAAGGAAATCTTGCCTCAGAAACGAGTACATTTTTGAGACCATACTGTAAATTCCTTTAGAAAGATTGTTATGTTATTAACAGGATAATAAATCAGAAATTGACGATTTTATATTATAAAAAATTGCATCACTAATAACAATAGGGCTGGATTTTGTATTTCTATTTCCGGCAAAATGGGCCAATCTATGGACTTTTCCTTTGCATTCTGGTACTAATTGTACATAATCAAGATGTGGACGTGAGGAGAGTGTTGCAGCTATTATTTTGGTACTTAATTATTGCAATGAATGTAATATATGAGCATAAATTGATTCTATCCAGTGAAGCATAAGAATTCCATGTCTCATTTCATGTAGAAATCCTAATAACATTAAAAGTCAAAGAAATAAAGAAATCTTGTTGTGCTAAAAGACACAAATGTTATATGATTGGTTTGGAGCAAATCATGTCAGTTCATAACACACAAAGATGTTTTTGTATGGCTTCAATTATTTGCTTATTATTGGGAATCAAGAAAATGACTGAGGAAAAACATAGAAAAAGTTTTGAAAGTTTGAAGCTTTGGTGTGATCAGATGGGAGTATTTTGTAACCATGGATAAAACATGAAATGTATCTCACTTGGGATTGTATGCATAATATTATGATATTATAGCATACTTCAGTTGAATTTAATGTGATGAAGAAATGAATAAAAATAACTTACATAATGAAATCATGTGTTTGATTTATCATTGCATATGAATGTGTGCAACCAAAATCTGGCTTTTGTGTCGAGGCTTCCAGATTTAGATGGTATAATTTGCCAGATAATATTTTTTATTTCTTAAATTTAAGGATACATTGTTATTTTATACTTCAAAAAAATTCTGTTGTAGATGTCACTGATAGCTTTGAAGCAAACTTGTAAACAAATTAACAAGAAACCTGATAGTTGACAAAGCTCTGTTTATTCTGTAAGGTTCCATCTTTTGGTGACACATACTATAAACTCCTTGGATATAGTAAATACACTTGCAATCAGTTTTTCTAAAGTCTATACTCATATATACTTCAGAAAGATAATGTAAAATTTACAAAGCAAAAATAATGGCAATTAGTTGTGAGAAATATTGATTTAATGACTGCCATGTTTTTCAATTAAAATATTTGTTAAGAGTTGAGATCTCGAAAATCCAATTTCTATGAGAATAGCTTACATATTTTCTTTCCATTACTGTACACAATTTTACCTAACATTCAATAAAAAATATAAAATTGAGAGTTATGTGATTTGTGATAATTGTATGTTAACAAAAATATATTTTTACCATAATACTGCACACCAGAATAAGGAAAACTCCATAATAGGGTATTTTCTATGTAAATGTATATAATTTCTTCCTCCAATTTTTTATATTTAAGTATTTAATCAGAAGTCCTAGTACAGTAACATTTATAAACCGGGAGAATAATATCCATCTCGTCCCATTTATAAATATTGACATGGTAACAATAACACAGTTGAACAATACTGAAATCGAGTATGTAAGTCTGAGAAATACACTACTTGATGTGTCACTCCCAAGATTCAATTTAAAAACACCAATTAGAAGCTTGGTACCAGTAGCTGAATATCACAACTCCTAATTTCCACCGCAGAGCAAACCTCAAGTTTAAAGATATATAGAGAACAAGACAGCCAGTTCTTGCCCAACAATTTATTCTGCAATAAATTGACTAATAAACGTTAAAATGGTCTGTTATCACTGGCCCCTTTCAACTACTGGTACCACGTCTCTATTTCATGTATGGTGTTTTTAATTGTACTATCACATGAAGCTTATGAATACAGCAAAATACATATCATTAGGCAAAGATGATTGCCATGTAAAATATTGATCTCCCTTCATGTTATTTTTTTTATATTAAATAACCACTTGACATTAACAAAGCTGAGTGTCGGATCACTTTTTACTATGTCTTCTTACATAAACTCATTTTAACAATGAAGGTCAGGTAGTGAACACAAGAATGGACAGGAAAGCTTAAAATCATCTCCAGTAATAGACAGCTGTTAAATGCAAAGATTGATCTGAACAGTGAGTCACTCCTATATCACACTATCTAATAAATGCTTTTTTAAAAACATAATTGAGATTCTGTATGACAAGAAACTTTGAGACTGTGCATGATCAGGTTTCATCCCCCATAACCAATAAATTGCTGACAAACTCTTACCCGACCTATCATCCAACTGAAGAACACCAGACTACAGGAATCCAGCAGCTATCCCTGGGGACCACCAGACTGCAGGAATCTAGCAGCTATCCCTGGTGACCACCAGACTGCAGGAATCCAGCAGCTATCCCTGGGGACCACCAGACTACAGGAATCCAGCAGCTATCCCTGGTGACCACCAGACTGCAGGAATCCAGCAGCTATCCCTGGTGACCAACAGACTGCAGGAATCCAGCAGCTATCCCTGGTGACCACCAGACTGCAGGAATCCAGCAGCTATCCCTGGTGACCACCAGACTACAGGAATCCAGCAGCTATCCCTGGTGACCACCAGACTGCAGGAATCCAGCAGCTATCCCAGGTGACCACCAGACTGCAGGAACCCAGCTGCTATCCCTGGTGACCACCAGACTGCAGGAATCCAGCAGCTATCCCTGGTGACCACCAGACTGCAGGAATCCAGCAGCTATCCCTGGTGACCACCAGACTGCATGAATCCAGCAGCTATCCCTGGTGACCACCAGACTACAGGAACCCAGCAGCTATCCCTGGTGACCACCAGACTGCAGGAATCTAGCAGCTATCCCTGGTGACCACCAGACTGCAGGAACCCAGCAGCTATCCCTGGTGACCACCAGACTGCAGGAATCCAGCAGCTATCCCAGGTGACCACCAGACTGCAGGAATCCAGCAGCTATCCCTGGTGACCACCAGACTGCAGGAATCCAGCAGCTATCCCAGGTGACCACCAGACTGCAGGAATCCAGCAGCTATCCCTGGTGACCACCAGACTGCAGGAATCCAGCAGCTATCCCTGGTGAACACCAGACTGCAGGAATCCAGCAGCTATCCCTAGTGACCACCAGACTGCAGGAATCCAGCAGCTATCCCTGGTGACCACCAGACTGCAGGAATCCAGCAGCTATCCCTGGGGACCACCAGACTGCAGGAATCCAGCAGCTATCCCAGGTGACCACCAGACTACAGGAATCCAGCAGCTATCCCTGGGGACCACCAGACTGCAGGAATCCAGCAGCTATCCCTGGGGACCACCAGACTACAGGAATCCAGCAGCTATCCCAGGTGACCACCAGACTGCAGGAACCCAGCTGCTATCCCTGGTGAACACCAGACTGCAGGAATCCAGCAGCTATCCCTAGTGACCACCAGACTGCAGGAATCCAGCAGCTATCCCTGGTGAACACCAGACTGCAGGAATCCAGCAGCTATCCCTGGGGACCACCAGACTACAGGAATCCAGCAGCTATCCCTGGTGACCACCAGACTGCAGGAATCTAGCAGCTATCCCTGGGGACCATGCATGATGAACTGGACTTGGTGACTTGGTGGAATAATTTTACTGAATGAATACATAATTTGAATTATGCATATCATAGTATTCTTAGTATAAAATAACAGAATATGAAGTTCTTTCCTTCATATCATATTGAAAGATTAATCTCCAGATGTCATGTCAACTCATGATGCACAACAAATATCATCTTAAAACATTGATGATGCAAAATAAATATCATGTTAACACTTGTGATGCACAGCGGATATCATGTTAACATTGATGATGCACAATAGATGTCATGTTAACACTTGTGATGCACAATAGATGTCATGTTAACACTTGTGATGTCATGTGATAAAACTTGATATGAATGTCATGTGATGACACATGATGCACAACAGATATCATGTGATACCTCAGGATACTGTGTTGATATCATGTAATGACGCTTATGATACGTAACTGATTTCATGGGACATCAGTCTTGATATTAATCAGATGTTATGTGAAAACTCACAATACACAAGTGACGTCATGTGACACCACTCCTGATTCCATCATCTGTATTTCACCTCTGTCATTAGTGTCATCTTTCTGTCATCTACTTATCTATATGCAAAGTGCGCTGCATCTAATAATATCAACGAGTCAAGGTTGCAAGTGACGGCATTAGTTTGCAATATTTATTCTGTTGGGAAAATGTTCACGTTAGCATTCTCATGCAGTTACATCATTGAGCACAACTGAAATCTGATGATTCAGCAAAAAAAATAATAATAAAAAAAATAACAAAGAATTCACATAAAAATAATCACTAGAGATACAATTATATACAAATAAATTGTGTCATTTTTCCTATTGTTCGCAAAGATGTGTTAAGACCACCATACAATGGTGTGTGCAATGCTTGACCAGGACAAGAATCTTGTGTCATACTGAATGGTCTATACCTTATAAATAATAGTAGCACTATTTTGACTATGTACAATTACTTAGAATCAATTCTATCTCATTCATATATATTATGTATAATGGTTTAATATTTCATAGCTAAAATGATGCTTTACATTTGTACAACTATGTACATATTAAAATGTGTATACTGTATATAAAAATCTCAGACTTTCTTCTCTAAATGTTGAGCTGGATCCAGGAGACTGGTGTATACTGTGCCCCACCTGCATTATAAATTACACACTGAATTCCAGATGTGGCCTGAGTTTTCATGGGATCTCCATGGGTGTGATGGTACTGCAGGAGTTCCTTAGAAGTACTCAGTGTGAATACTCTCCATGGGTGTGATGGTACTGCAGGAGTTCCTGAGAAGTACTCACAGTGTGAATACTCTCCATGGGTGTGATGGTACTGCAGGAGTTCCTGAGAAGTACTCACAGTGTGAATACTCTCCATGGGTGTGATGGTACTGCAGGAGTTCCTTAGAAGTACTCACACAGTGTGAATACTCTCCATGGGTGTGATGGTACTGCAGGAGTTCCTTAGAAGTACTCACAGTGTGAATACTCTCCATGGGTGTGATGGTACTGCAGGAGTTCCTGAGAAGTACTCACAGTGTGAATACTCTCCATGGGTGTGATGGTACTGCAGGAGTTCCTGAGAAGTACTCACAGTGTGAATACTCTCCATGGGTGTGATGGTACTGCAGGAGTTCCTGAGAAGTACTCACAGTGTGAATACTCTCCATGGGTGTGATGGTACTGCAGGAGTTCCTGAGAAGTACTCAAAGTGTGAATACTCTCCATGGGTGTGATGGTACTGCAGGAGTTCCTGAGAAGTACTCGCACAGTGTGAATACTCTTCTTCGCGTCTCCTGAATGTTATTCTTGTGACTCATGTCTCTGTGTTCATCATCCCAAATATTAGAGTCTGTCTTGATGGAAGATCCAGCGTTTACAGGCATGGTCAAAGTTGTGGGTGATCCATTGTTGTTGCAATAAGGCGTACCGTTCTGTGCTTAAATACAGTGGCTTCCCCCGTCTAAAAAATAACATGTTATTTGTCAGATAATTTCAATAACTCTACAGAAATCCATCTTAGCACAAAACTAGCGTAAAAGCGTAAAAGTCATTTATGCAAAGAATATATTAATGTATTAATCTCCTCAACTGTTGTGCACTTTCCATCTCAATAAGGTTTTTTCAAGTTATTTATCAATTTTGAATATTTTTAATCTCCAGGTGAGGTAACAAAATATGGTCATAAATATAATGGCAGTGCTGTAAATATTTGAGATTAATAGAGATTTTGATCTTTACTTAAGGTCTCGGTCTTCTTCCCCGTGATCATCAAGGTAGACTGAGCCCCACAGTGTCGCCCTCTGGCCACGAATCACAACAATCACAGATGAGCTAACTATCAGATAAATCCCCGTTCCTGCTCCACAGTCTATAGAATGCTGCAATAAATTACACAGATATGTAGACGAGAGCAATAAATCATACATATACATAGAACAATACAATAAATTACACAGATATGTAGACGGGATCAATAAATCATTCATTTACATAGAACAATACAATAAATTACACAGATTTGTAGACGGGATCAATAAATCATACATATACATAGAATACGTAATAAATCACAAATATCTAAAGAATGTTGTAATAAATCAAACATATATTTAAAATTCTGTAATAAATCACCAATATTTGCAGATTACAATAAATCACATATATCTGTAGAATACTGCAACAAATCATATTTATCTTTAGAATGCTGCAATGGATCTAACCTATGAGATGATGTTGTACTCTTTATTAAAAGAGTAACATCAATATTTAGATGAAATATTAAAGTTGCCATTCCCAGAGTTAAAACAAAAAGGTAATTTAAGTTTCCATACCTGTACACATTCAAAGACATTTTGCTGCTTGCAGCAGGAATCTTTGAAGCAGAGAACTTGGGCACATACAAGGCACAGGGCGTGCTCCTTGGGCACAAGGTTACATGTGCGGCAGGGCACGTGGCGGTAATGCTGGAAGATCTTGTCGTACAGTTGAGGTAGTGAGAAAAGACGAGGAGGCTGCCACGTAGGATTCGTCAGCAGTAAAGTCTGTGGTAACAAAAAATTACAACTTATCAAAAATAGTTTGATTCGTAGTCTTTTTCCCGATAACTTTGAAATATCTTTGATTTTGTTTCAATGATTTTATTCTGGGGAAGCGTGCTAATCTATGAACAATATAATTTTGTATCAATTTAACTCCTCACAATTCATATCCATCTCCACTAATTAACATCTCAATGAGAACATTAATTTCATGTTTTTATTGTTTTTGATATTTCTTTCCTTGTGTTATTGTTCAGTTATTCTAAGGTTATTGAGACAATTAATATATTGATTATATATTATGATATGTATATAGATAGTGTAAGCTGCATCCTTACCCTGCTTGTAGAAGGTTGTTTATTTATAAAGGTTACAAGTTGTTGGCACCAGCCCCGTAGGAGTATGTCTGGCTGCAGGCAGTACCAGTGCACTGCAGTAGCACTGCTCGCCAGTCCAGCTGCACTGCTGAAATGAGAGGCACTGCCAAACATAGAGGTGCTACTGCTAGGCCGGGAGAATGACGTCGTGCTGCTGCTCGGCCGGGAGAATGACGTCGCATTGCCGCCACAATCTGCCTGTGTCGTCATCAGACCCAGGTAGTTGCACAATAACGAGAACTCAATCTCTGCATCCTAAAATCATACAGAAATATACTTAAATGCAAATGACTATTTTCATAGCTTCCTCCCTGTCCACTTTAGATGTGGCAGAAGTAAATCACAAAAAAAATCAATAGCAATAATAAGATAATATATGAATATGAAGTCTGTGAGTAGTTGGGTTGCTTACAAGATGTTGGTGAGTGGGTAGTTGATGTGAGTAGAGGTGGTTGTTGAGCAGAGCTGCTGTACGTAGGAATGGGATACAGAACTCCTGCAGCTGACACTCCACACTCTGTGGAGACCACACACTCTGGCATATCTGCAAATACATGTACACTCCAAATAAAACAACTCTCCAGGCTCTGATTCCGAGCGTTACAATTCTCCAGGCTCTGATTCTGAGCATTACAACTCTCCATGTTCAGATTCTAAGCATTACAACTCTCCATGCTCAGATTGTAAGCATTACAACTCTCCATGCTCAGATTGTAAGCATTACAACTCTCCAGGCTCAGATTCTAAGCAGAACAACTCTCCATGCTCTGATCCTAAGCATTACAACTCTCCATGCTCAAATTATAAACATAACTCTCCCAAAATAACTATCCCAGTTCAGAGAACTATGTGAAGCTTCATCAAAGGGCAATTAGAGAGATTGCTTAAGTATGTAAATCCAATCATCACAAAGATATATTAATTCTTAATTTATTTGAAATGGTAGATTCTTCAGAAAACCAACACGAGAGGTATTGAAACCAATCCTTATCCAAACATCGCCTTCTATTTGGTCACATTGTCAAGCGTCTCAAGCATTTGATGCAATACAATACAATAAAGTCTGTAATCCTTAGTAACTACCATTACTTGTGGAATCTATCATATATAGTCTGATACTTACTGCAGGTACATGTGGATCTACTGGTGTGCCTTCGTCATACAGACTGCCTGCACCCAGATACTGGATGACATGCCCCAGCAGCCCTCCCAGGCTCGTCATCGACTCCTGCTTGGCCTTGGCCTTCCAGGCGATCCGCTCCTCCTCCGAGAACTTGGAGCCCATCACTATGAGGGCCTGGATGTACACCATGTTGTACAGAGCTTGCACCAAACAACCGAACTGGGCTGCCAATCAAAATAAAATCCACATATCACTATTGCCAGAGACATTTTTCAAATGACATATATATTTTTAAGCTTGAATAATGTTTTGTTAATATCGCTTGTGCTTTGAGTGATGGTTAGACTATTTTTTCTTTTCCAACCATCTTAAAAAATCCCTAGTAGAAATTTGGTATAGTACTTCTTTTGATATACTTCAAATTTGGAATTACTATTTATAAGGTTGAATCATGTTTTGTTGACAGCACTTGTGCTCTGAGTGATGGCTGCACTTTTCTATTTTTCCTTTTACAACAATCTAAAAAATCCCTGATACACTTATGGGATATTACTTCTTCAGGTAAACCTCATATCAGAGGTGGAGTTACTATTGAAGAAATCCTGCATATATACCACATACATACATATACATCAAGCACATTACCTTTGTCAATAACATGAGGCATACTGAGTACCAGCTGAAGCAGGACCGCAGACGGATCCTTCAGCAGCAGCGGGGTCTCTTCTTTGTACACCTGCACACTGCAACATGCAATATATAAACACTCAATGAAGACTCCTGACAAGTGTCATTATACACATAGACTATGGTTATATATCAAATACAGGGACTCAACTGAGATCATTTGAAAAGTGTTTGCCATCTCCTGATAAGACTATTCACTAATTGCTGATGGACATTCTCCTAAGTTAGAACTCTCTGGTCAGTTTGATACCTACTTTGAGGACTGTTCGCTGGTGATTGGCACTCCGGTCAGCTTGATACCTACCTTGAGGACTGTTCCCTGGTGATTGGCACTCCGGTCAGCTTGATACCTACCTTGAGGACTGTTCGCTGGTGATTGGCACTCCGGTCAGTTTGTCACCTACCTCGAGGACTGTTCGCTGGTGATTGGCACTCCGGTCAGTTTGTCACCTACCTCGAGGACTGTTCGCTGGTGATTGGCACTCCGGTCAGTTTGTCACCTACCTTGAGGACTGTTCGCTGGTGATTGGCACTCCGGTCAGCTTGATACCTACCTTGAGGACTGTTCCCTGGTGATTGGCACTCCGGTCAGCTTGATACCTACCTTGAGGACTGTTCGCTGGTGATTGGCACTCCGGTCAGTTTGTCACCTACCTCGAGGACTGTTCGCTGGTGATTGGCACTCCGGTCAGTTTGTCACCTACCTCGAGGACTGTTCGCTGGTGATTGGCACTCCGGTCAGTTTGTCACCTACCTTGAGGACTGTTCGCTGGTGATTGGCACTCCGGTCAGTTCGGTACCTACCTTGAGGACTGTTCGCTGGTGATTGGCACTCCGGTCAGCTTGATACCTACCTTGAGGACTGTTCCCTGGTGATTGGCACTCCGGTCAGCTTGATACCTACCCTGAGGACTGTTCACTGGTGATTGGCACTCCGGTCAGCTTGATACCTACTTTGAGGACTGTTCGCTGGTGATTGGCACTGCATTCAGTTTGATACCTACCCTGAGGACTGTTTGCTGGTGATTGGCACTCCGGTCAGCTTGATACCTACCTTGAGGACTGTTCGCTGGTGATTGGCACTCCGGTCAGCTTGATACCTACCTTGAGGACTGTTCGCTGGTGATTGGCACTCCGGTCAGCTTGATACCTACCTTGAGGACTGTTCACTGGTGATTGGCACTCCGGTCAGTTTGATACCTACCTTGAGGACTGTTCGCTGGTGATTGGCACTCCGGTCAGCTTGATACCTACCTTGAGGACTGTTCGCTGGTGATTGGCACTCTGGTCAGTTTGATACATACCTTGAGGACTGCTTGCTGGTGATTGGCACTCCGGTCAGCTTGATACCTACCTTGAGGACTGTTCGCTGGTGATTGGCACTCCGGTCAGCTTGATACCTACCTTGAGGACTGTTCGCTGGTGATTGGCACTCCGGTCAGTTTGATACCTACCTTGTGGACTGTTTGCTGGTGATTGGCACTCCGGTCAGCTTGATACCTACCTTGAGGACTGTTCGCTGGTGATTGGCACTCTGGTCAGTTTGATACATACCTTGAGGACTGTTCGCTGGTGATTGGCACTCCGGTCAGCTTGATACATACCTTGAGGACTGTTCGCTGGTGATTGGCACACCGGTCAGCTTGATACATACCTTGAGGACTGTTCGCTGGTGATTGGCACTCCGGTCAGCTTGATACCTACCTTGTGGACTGTTTGCTGGTGATTGGCACTCCGGTCAGCTTGATACCTACCTTGAGGACTGTTCGCTGGTGATTGGCACTCTGGTCAGTTTGATACATACCTTGTGGACTGTTCGCTGGTGATTGGCACTCCGGTCAGCTTGATACCTACCTTGAGGACTGTTCGCTGGTGATTGGCACTCCGGTCAGCTTGATACATACCTTGAGGACTGTTCGCTGGTGATTGGCACTCCGGTCAGCTTGATACATACCTTGAGGACTGTTCGCTGGTGATTGGCACTCCGGTCAGCTTGCTCCATAGATCTGTATGAGCTTTGGTCATTAATATCTTTGTATGCATCCCCAGCACATGCATTAAGGGTACTGAAAAAGAAAAGATTACTATCATCAGTTGTCACTAATTACAATCTAAAAATCCTGTGACGTTCCATCATTTTCCATAAACTTCTGAGAACTTCAAATTCAGAACTTAACTAAAATTGATTGAAGCATTCCTTAAACTTATAAACCATCTTCAAATTTAAAACAAATCTCTTCTTTATATACCTATTAAGGATTTGAATATTGTTAGCCTAACAAGGGATAGTTATAATAAGGTACAATGGATAACTATAGTAAGATACAATGCTGTAGGTATAAGACAAGCCTGAATAACAATCCTCATTATGACATTTGTTATTTCTTTAGTTCCCTTTAGAGTGGATGTTTCTAGTGCGGTATAGTGGTATAGTGTAGTATGTACCTGTGCAGGACCTCCTGGCTGTGCTGTGTGGCAAGCAGGGGCTTCCTCCCCTCTGTAACAGCTCCATCTCTAAGTTAGTCCTGAAAAATACATCAATGCCATACACACATACACAACTCAGAAATCAAATATCCATGCATTATGTTTTAATAGTAAACGTAAAAGAATTACAGTTCCATATATTTGTAACTACTATTTTTTCATAAGTCAGCATAATAATAATAAAAAATTAACATGATATGTTTCCTCGCTTGAAATATTTCATTATGAGAAAGAAATTAATTCTTGAATATGATTTTTGTATTGATGTATTTGTATTGCCATCTAATATTTGTAACCACTCACTCACCTTGCTACAGAACACACAAACAGGAGAACATTTTCCCCACTTTGGTTTTTGGAGTATGACTTGTACTTTGGATAGGTTGAGTTTGTCAGGTCTTCCATCACACGCCCCATGGCTCGAGTCAGCGAATATGAACCCTGAAACAGTATTGTTAATAAGTATACATCTTTGGATGACAACAAACTTGAAATTCAAATGTTGCCCAAAATGTAATTTAATCAATGGTTTCAGACTTTTGGCCACAGACTTGTGAGAACTTAATTGTTTGAAAGCTTACTCTTGTAAACTACCTTGCAGCAATGATGTCTGCTATATTGAGATCAAAGTCACGGTCTGCCTTGGGTATAGGTCTGACTACCCATAATTGTTTACAGACTTGTTAAAACAAAGGGCCATTGTGTGTAAACTTAGTCTAGTAAACTGCCTGCCTTCAATGATGTCTGCTATCTTGAGATCAAAGTCATGGTCTGCCTTGGGTATAGGTCTGACAACTCCATAATTGTTTACAAACTTGTTAGAACATAGAAAAATTCAATGGCCATTATGTGTAAACTTACTCTAGTAAACTGCCTGGCTGCCATGGTGTCTGCTATGTTGAGGACGAGATCACGGTCTGCCTTGGGTACAGGTCTGACTACTGCAGCGCCCTCGTCTGGCAGGATGGGCAGGGCAGTGTTGGCCAGCTGTCGACATAGAGGGCACCAGTATTCTCCCTTACTCACCTGCAGCTGCTGTGCCTGCAAATATCCCACCACATCCAATAATAGCCATACATCAAAATACAAATTAAAACCAATATTCTTAAAGTTCCACCAATTTATCATGTTGTCTAGTGTAGGAAAATGTAACAGGAACATGAAAAATATATATCTCAGAATAAATTTATACGATGAATAAATCGACAAATGGAGTTGAGCTATTTGAGTATGGCAGCTTACAATGAGTGATTCCATGTATGAAGCGTGGCAGTCTAGATGTACATAATGTCCACATGTTGACGCCACCACTCCTCCGTCCCATCCGATGTTCATCGACTGTAGAACAGAGCTCTGAAACAAGCACGCATGTGGCTGGTCAAAATTTGGTTGTTTTGACCTCTAATCATGATTTTAATCATGATAGATGTATACTTATATATGTCTTGTCAGTATACTGACAGACTATTATTAACCTCTTCAAAGTGTCAACCCTCTGTAAAGGTTGTCAGCTGTGCAATGTCATTTTCATACTCACCTCATACAAGTGTCTAAAATAGTGCAATGCTATTATAAAACTGATTTCACTACTGAGATACTAACCACATCAAAGCAATTGAGTGGTACAGAGCTACTGACCTCATCAGAGTGTCTGGGCATAACAAACTCTGGAGATACTGACCTCATCAGAGTGTCTGAGCATAACAATCTATGGAGATACTGACCTCATCAGAGTGTCCGAGCATAACAAGCTACGGAGATACTGACCTCATCAGAGTGTCTGAGCATAACAATTTATGGAGATACTGACCTCATTAGCGTGTCTGAGCATAACAAGCTACGGAGATAACTGACCTCATCAGAGTGTCCGAGCATAACAAGCTATGGAGGTACTGACCTCATCAGAGTGTCTGAGCATAACAAGCTACGGAGATACTGACCTCATCAGAGTGTCTGAGCATAACAAGCTACAGAGATACTGACTTCATCAGAGTGTATAAACATAACAAGCTACTGAGATACTGACCTCATCAGTGTCTGAGCATAACAAGCTACGGAGATACTGACCTCATCAGAGTGTCTGAGCATAACAAGCTACAGAGATACTGACCTCATCAGAGTGTCTGTGCATAACAAGCTACAGAGATTCTGACCTCATCAGAGTGTCTGAGCATAACAAGCTACTGAGATACTGACCTCATCAGAGTGTCTGTGCATAACAAGCTACAGAGATTCTGACCTCATCAGAGTGTATAAACATAACAAGCTACGGAGATACTGACCTCATCAGAGTGTATAAACATAACAAGCTAAGGGGATACTGACCTCATCAAAGTGCCTCAGGAGTAGGCGTAGTCTTTTCTCTGTTTCAATGCTGCATGTAGTGGAGTGATGTCTGGGTGGGGTATCTGACACTGGTAGAACTAAGGTCTCCGCAGAATGCCGCCTCTGCCCCAAGGCTGCAAACATAACATACATGCATGTGTATCATATCTGGTATTGATGGTTTGTACCATACCAAGCATTGATGGATTGTACCATATTTGATATTGATGGATTGTACCATATTTGGCACTGATATATTGTTATCCTAGCTTTTCAAGCAGTGATATGTGCATGCATCAATTCAACTTCTCAGACAGATCTATTAAACGTTAATCTGAACCTGATTGGATATATATGAAAGCTGGGGAGTCAGGGCCGAATGGTGGACACCCATTATACGTACTGCTGGAAGCTTGAAGTAAGGTGACCAGTCCAAATGGTTTGTCCTGAGTGGAGGGTGTGGTCTGGTTACAGATGACACAGTCGTAGGTTTGTTCCACCACCATGTTTGTCTCACTGCTGGCAGCATCCCCCTCATCATCAAAGTCAGCATCTATCATAACACAAAACCAAACATTAAAACCATTCATCTCAAACCTACTGACAAGCCCATACAACAATTCTACCAATCACTATTCTATTACAGAGACAATAAAAACAAAAGGTCATAAACCAAGAAACATTGTCACTATATTGCTGGAATGTGCAATTTGCTCACAAATCTCGGTGTCTGAAACAGTAAATCTATATTTCCATACCTCCAGTGTCTATAAACTGAGTTTCCATGAACTGCTTTTGTTTGGTTGCAAATTTTTCCATTAATTTTCTTTGTCTTTCCTGGGCTCTTCTTCTCCTAGAATGTAATAAAATACTCTTATTGTGTGTGAAACTCAACTGACTGATACAAGATTAGAAGGGACGCTGAAAGGTTCCAGGCTCAATACTCAAAGGCAACATCAGAAGGAGAAGGGCAAACTGAATTGTGATCTTCTTGTAACAACTATTGCTCATCATTTGGACATTACTTTGGCAATTTTAGAAAAGAAATTTTATAGGAAAGACATTTTACTTCACATGGACATTGACACTGATATTTAATAAAATATTTAATGAGATCTTTATTATTATTTGAAAGTCATGATTTTTCACAAATTTAAAAGCTGTTCATCAGATTCCTGTTTAATATATGCGACTATTAGTTTTGTACTTGTCACCTAGGTATGCTGTGACTATGAGGAGAGCTCACCTTTCTTCCCGATCCAACACTTCCTGCTTGCCAGACTTCTCTTCTTTTTTTGGCAGATTATTTTCATAATATTCTTCAACTATTTTGGCATTCTCCATGCTTAATCGGCACAGTTTATCAAGTATTTTGGCTATAAAAAAAGGTCCGTCTCCGATGCGCGACTCGGTGTCCATAGCAGATGTTCCTCTTATACTCTCCGGTATGTAGGAGTTTGGCTTTGTACTTAGTTTGCTGTGCAGTTTTAAGAGTAGAGATAAAATACTCTGATTGACGCTAACATTGGAGGTAGTCCACTGTGTTGGGGACTCGGTGGACATACCCTGACTGCGATACTTGGGAGAGGTACTTGTCCCTGTACTGGTGGAGGTAGTGTTATTGTTTGTGCCAGGTGTGTGCAGGTGAGCTGTGGCCTGATCTAACATTTCCTGCACTGCATTTATAATATCCTCAGCAGCAGAGCCACCTGGTGGTGGAGGAAGTACAGAGAGGACACCAGGAATGCTGCCACCACCACCACTGCCAACGCCCCCTGCTGGAGGTGCTTGAGCCTGGGCCGTCGCCTGAATGCCTGCACCCACTGAGGACATGATAGGAGCTGTGCCTACAAATGGATACCAAACCATTATTACACTCCTATCATCCATTAACTTTATTACCAAGAGATTAAATACCCTTTTTTGGTAAAAACAGCAGTCCAGCAAATATAAATATCCAACTCTTGCAAAAAATGTTTTCTCTTTCAATTAAATAAATGAAGCAAATTTCATAGTGAGCACAGCATTTCAGCAAATGCAAATATCCGCTCTTGCAAAAAAGTTCTCTTTCAAACTTTTATATAAAACAAATTTGATTGAGTTACATTAGCTAAATTACAAAAAAGCCAATGGCAAAGCAGCTTACCCGCTATGACGCTGCTTGCTGGTAGGAAAGTATTGAGGAGAGATGAAGTGCTATGGAGAGACACACCTCCGGTTTGTGTTGATGACGATGATGTTGCTGTCGACATCGGAGAGTCCTCAGTTTCCATGGAGACTTCCACTGTGACAGCCACGTCTCGGATGACATGCCTGGCGTTACTGAGAATGGAGTCGGATGGGAACCACTCACTCAGGTGCTTGTCTCGGGGCGTGGTCGGAATCTCACATTGCTGTCAAATAAACAACATGCAAACATTGTCATAAATAAAGGATATAATCAGCCTATAAATGTGCACAATGCACTTGAGCTTGACATTCTCTATTTTTTAAATAGTGTTACCATTACATCAGAGGTACAGACCTTGGCGAGTCCTGTGCTGGCGACCGGGAGGCTGACAGCCATCTCCAGCAGATACACTGTGTAGTATATGACAGCATCTGAGGTCTGCGGTTCATTGAGCGCCTTGTGGAGCAGCACAAAGATGAGACCATGCATAGTTCTACAGTGCAGCAGCCTGCGCAGGCCGGAGTATGCCATGTGAGTCGGTCCTGGCATCCTGAATGGAGGCCATGGACTCCCAGACCCAGAGTACAGGTTGTTCTGACGAACGCTATCAAAATAAATACATCAGGCATTTAAATGCTGATTTTGATAAATATACCACTTTTAAATATGAAATCATATGACAAGATGAGAAAAAGAATTCATACAACTGCTCAACTGCTGAGGTATGAGGCTCAGAATTTAAGATTTTAACTATTAATTATTTCAAGTGAATCCACATGTTTCTATTATTGAGAATCCTGGGAATGAAAAGGTTTTTAAAGTAAACTGTATTTTAAATGAATATCTTTGTGTTATCAATATATACATTATAATACAAGTTTCAACTTGGCAGGGTTGGGTTTCCGCCGGCGGAAACCTATTTCCGCCGAGACGCCTGGCGGAAACTGTCAGAAACTAGGCTTCTGACAGTTTCCGCCGGCGCAAACTGGCAGTTTCCGCCGGCGCAAACTGGCGGAAACTGTCAGAAACCTCTGTTCCCATGTCATAAATCCATAACTTCTATTACTACCCCCAGCAGATTGTCACATATTTATGTTAGTCATGTGTTTACTTTAAGAAGTAGTGACAAAGATCATATAAAATGTAAAAATAAATTCAAAATAAGCACGCAACTGTTTTGGACACCCACACAATTAAGCGGCATAAACTGGCAGAAACCTTTTAGGCCTGTTGAACCCATAAGGCCTGTCTAGAACCACAGAATCAGGTGGCAGAAACCTCTGGCACAAACTCCATACCCATAAGGACTGTTAGAACCTGGTGTTAGGCTATTTATATCCTGGGAAACTGATTATAAATAAATTATTTTTTAAATTTATGACAGTTTATGCCACTGCCATCAGTTCACTGGTACAAAATCAGACAAGAGATGCTCTCTCCCCCTTGAATGCAATATCTACATGTCAGAAATACATGAATCTTACTTCAAATGTAAAACCTGGTGTTATGCTCATCATATCTGGAGAAAAGGACTGAAAATAAATGACTTTTGGAGTTTATGACAGTTTACGCTGCCATGGTCAGTTCATTTTAGTGCCACATCAGACAAGAGATGCTCCCACCCCACCCCCAATACAGTACATATATAGGTCTAAAGTATGTGTATATTGCTTCAAATGTTTAAACTAATGTTATGCTCATCATATCTGGAGAAAAAGACTGAAAATAAATGACTTTTGGAGTTTATGACAGTTTACGCCGCCATGGTCAGTTCATTTTAGTGCCACATCAGACAAGAGATGCTCCCACCCCACCCCCAATACAGTACATATATAGGTCTAAAGTATGTGTATATTGCTTCAAATGTTTAAACTAATGTTATGCTCATTATATCTGGAGAAACAGACTGAAAATTAATGACTTTTGGAGTTTATGACAGTTTCCGCCACTTTGGGTGGCAGAAACCTATTTCCGCCGAGACGGTATATACCGCGGTATATACCGGTATATACCGCCATGCGGCGGAAACCATGCAACCCTGCAACTTGGACATATGCTGCCTTTGTGGTACTGGACTTGAGGAGTGATAACTCACTATGTAGTGAACCTATCCATGGATTGTTGGAAGTCCTTCCTGTGCATGGCTCTCAGTGCCACATACAGCGGGTCATAGTCCGACTCCCAGATGAAGCCCTTAGGGATATACATGCCCTGCTGCATGGCGCCACCTGCCTCAAAGTTAGGAGCCTTATAATCCGCAACCTGAAACATGCCATATTGTTATCAGTTATATCTGCTTCCACAAAAAGGTGGTGCATAATTTATTTTTATTGCTGAGACTCATACACATGCAGGTATTACTAGCAATCTTGAATACAGAAAACTTTATTGTCACAAAACTTCCAGTGGAGTTAACATTTCTGCCACTAACAATGAGTGGTCACTATTTTACCACATTTTATGACACATTTTTATTACTCTGATATGATCTGGCTTTTACACATGATTTATTGCAAGAGATAGTGCTTTTAGTGCCAGTTGCAGTAAAGGCCTAAGCATAAAGTACTGAGAATTAACAAGGATTCAAAATTATCACATTACACATCACTAGCCCTTATTGTATGATACTAAACTAGCTCTTATTGCATGACCCAAAACTAGCCCTTATTGCATGACACAAAACTAGCCCTTATCGCGTGACACAAAACTAGCCCTTATTGCATGACACAAAACCATGCCTTATTGCATTACATAAAACTAACCCTTATTGCATGACAAAAAACTATCTCTTTTTGCCACACAACCAGCCGTTCATGCTTGACAAAAAAACAGGCAAAAATTTCATGAGAGAAAACTAGTCTTTATCACCTAGCCCTTATTGTATAACAAAAAATGACAAGAAACCTGGCTGCTTTTCATGATAAAATCACATATTGCACAACAGTAGCCCTTACTGCCTGAAGCAGCTATACCTGTTTGAGGGTTGGTTCAAAGTCCTTGGCTTGGCCCGTGAGGCCGCACTTCTCCGGCATGAGGTCCATCAGCTGGCTGTGTGTGCGGTCTGACATACACAGAAGGGTCAGCATCTCCAGGCGAGTCAGCTCCTCCTCATTCATACCTGAATATACATCATATATCACTCACAACTCAGCTTTACATCTTTTTTTTATTGAACACTCAAAACTGACTATTCTGAATTTCAGCTCTTATTGCATTATCATATTATCATTTTTTTTATTTTAAAAACACCTTTAATTCTTTGTGCCATAATTTTAGGTGATAAAGCCAACCAAATCAAAATGGACATTTGTTTGGAGTTCAACCTTGCAGTAAATGTTTGTCATTGCAGGAAGCAAAACAAAGTAAAGCATTTTATTATTTTTACACTTTTGTGTAAACTTTTTATGAGGGCACTGGAGGCAGCACAATTTGATTAGAGAACCAGCCCACTAGCACAATTACTAGAGCAGTGGATCTGTGCCTTTATTGGTTGCATAAGTTGGGGACGGCAAGTGGTGGATTCAACCCTGCTGCAACCCTGTTACTTTCACACTGGTCAAAAATCTTGAAGGTCGACCTGATACCGGCATTTTTATAGCAAGGGTCCTAAAAACACTGTTCCAATATGACACATTTGAATATATAGAGTTGTGGGGTCGCACATTACCTAGATTTGTTCTTGTACAGATCAGCATGGCCAGTTGTATGAGGGAACCCTCTAGCATGGGTGCCTCCTGCTCCGTGTCTAAGTATCCCCTTGGCCTCTTGTCTCGTGGTGCAAACGTCAATAAATTAGTCACATGGAACCTAAAATAAATATGTTTATGTTTATTAAGAATTGCATTATACCTTTTCATGTGAATATGAAAGAGATATTGATTTTCACGTGTAAGAAAATATTACCTTTCAAGAACAGTCTTCACAAAGTAATCTGGATCCAGTCTTGTAGCACACACCTGAACAGGAAAGTTCAAAAACATTAAATGGTAAGTAGAAATCAGAACCAATAGCTTCAAAATTCGTTAAAATTCTGCCACCATGGAGCTACAGAAGTGACACCTACCTGCAGCAAGTAAAGGTCTGCATCTACCATGGAGCTACAGAAGTGACACCTACCTGCAGCAAGTAAAGGTCTGCATCTACCATGGAGTTACAGAAGTGACACCTACCTGCAGCAAGTAAAGGTCTGCATCTACCATGGAGTTACAGAAGTGACACCTACCTGCAGCATGTAAAGGTCTGCATCCACCATGGAGTTACAGAAGTGACACCTACCTGCAGCAAGTAAAGGTCTGCATCTACCATGGAGTTACAGAAGTGACACCTACCTGCAGCAAGTAAAGGTCTGCATCTACCATGGAGTTACAGAAGTGACACCTACCTGCAGCAAGTAAAGGTCTGCATCTACCATGGAGCTACAGAAGTGACACCTACCTGCAGCAAGTAAAGGTCTGCATCTACCATGGAGTTACAGAAGTGACACCTACCTGCAGCAAGTAAAGGTCTGCATCTAATATGGAGCTACAGAAGTGACACCTACCTGCAGCAAGTAAAGGTCTACATCTACCATGGAGCTACAGAAGTGACACCTACCTGCAGCAAGTAAAGGTCTGCATCTACCATGGAGCTACAGAAGTGACACCTACCTGCAGAAAGTAAAGGTCTGCATCTACCATGGAGCTACAGAAGTGACACCTACCTGCAGCAAGTAAAGGTCTACATCTACCATGGAGCTACAGAAGTGACACCTACCTGCAGCAAGTAAAGGTCTGCATCTACCATGGAGTTACAGAAGTGACACCTACCTGCAGCAAGTAAAGGTCTGCATCTACCATGGAGCTACAGAAGTGACACCTACCTGCAGCAAGTAAAGGTCTGCATCTAATATGGAGCTACAGAAGTGACACCTACCTGCAGCAAGTAAAGGTCTGCATCTACCATGGAGCTACAGAAGTGACACCTACCTGCAGCAAGTAAAGGTCTACATCTACCATGGAGCTACAGAAGTGACACCTACCTGCAGCAAGTAAAGGTCTGCATCTACCATGGAGCTACAGAAGTGACACCTACCTGCAGCAAGTAAAGGTCTGCATCTACCATGGAGCTACAGAAGTGACACCTACCTGCAGAAAGTAAAGGTCTGCATCTACCATGGAGCTACAGAAGTGACACCTACCTGCAGCAAGTAAAGGTCTGCATCTACCATGGAGCTACAGAAGTGACACCTACCTGCAGCAAGTAAAGGTCTGCATCTACCATGGAGTTACAGAAGTGACACCTACCTGCAGCAAGTAAAGGTCTGCATCTACCATGGAGCTACAGAAGTGACACCTACCTGCAGCAAGTAAAGGTCTGCATCTACCATGGAGTTACAGAAGTGACACCTACCTGCAGCAAGTAAAGGTCTGCATCCACCATGGAGTTACAGAAGTGACACCTACCTGCAGCAAGTAAAGGTCTGCATCTACCATGGAGCTACAGAAGTGACACCTACCTGCAGCAAGTAAAGGTCTGCATCTACCATGGAGTTACAGAAGTGACACCTACCTGCAGCAAGTAAAGGTCTGCATCTACCATGGAGCTACAGAAGTGACACCTACCTGCAGCAAGTAAAGGTCTGCATCTACCATGGAGTTACAGAAGTGACACCTACCTGCAGCAAGTAAAGGTCTGCATCCACCATGGAGTTACAAAAGTGACACTGGATGTAGGTCATAGCTTGACCTTTGATCTGCAGACCATTCCGGACCCACATACTGCAGAATATCTCATGAAACACAACCTGCAGCAGACATCAAAACGTCACCCATTGCTGACAAACTTCAATGAGTCACATATATTTTGTATAAAAAAACATAGGCCAATGGCCCCTAGAGCTTTGTTAATCACTGTGTTTTGGTAATGTTTGTGAACATTTTCTGGAAATGCCTGCAAATTGTTTCAAATATGATCTTTTAAAGTATCCTTGTTTATTTTAGATTTTAGAAGATTTAAACTGAGGCCATATTTCTGCCAATGAAAATACATGTTATATATTGAAATTGGCTCCAAATTTCCTTGTTATCTAGATTCTCATTGGATGATCTTTATCATTTAATTCAAAATGGCAGCTTCCTTGTCAACTGATAGCTGTAAGATTTTTTTTTGAAAGGTGAACATTGCAAAAAAAAAAGAAGATAACTTCTAACTCCTGGTAATTCTAGAATATCAATACAACAAACCTGTAGTTGTAATGGATGTATCATCAGCATCTGAAGAAAGTCATGTGACGGAAGAACATCAGCCAGCTCCACAGATCCCGTCTTCAGTCCTTGACTCAGAAACACTGACAAGTATCGGTGGAGGGGCAGGTGAAATGACACTTGACCTGGGTTAGGCTAAAAGTAAACACAATACAAAACTTCATTCCTACTGATATGCAATCTCGAACAAAATGTTTGAAACTATCTTTTAATCTATATCACATGAGTGTTTTTCAGTCATCAATAACTAGCTGTAAGCAAATGTTCCTAATAACCTAATAAAGAAGGAAAATAAATTCATCTTTATCTTTGTCTTTACTAAATTGTGGATTGAGACAATGATACAATATCAAACCATGATATACCTTTGAGAAAGGTTTGGCATTGATAGCATCAAACCAGTCCTGTAAGCATTCCACCACTGTGTTAATCACTGCCCTGCTGTACGAAGCAGTCTCCTGCAAATATCAATACAAAACTTATAATCAACACACGTAACCAGGATTTGTAAATCAAGAATCTAAAGTAGTACAGTATGAGCTCATGTTTATAAGTACTTAAGATTTGGCTACTAGGTGGCAGCACTGGCCTGGCTGTTACAGTGTACGAGGAGAGAATGAGCTCATGTTTATAAGTACTTAAGATTTGGCTACTAGGTGGCAGCACTGACCTGGCTGTTACAGTGTACGAGGAGAGAATGAGCTTATGTTTATAAGTACTTAATATTTGGCTACTAGGTGGCAGCACTGACCTGGCTGTTACAGTGTATGAGGAGAGAATGAGCTTATGTTTATCAGTACTTAAGATTTGGCTACTAGGTGGCAGCACTGACCTGGCTGTTACAGTGTACGAGGAGAGAATGAGCTTATGTTTGTCAGTACTTAATATTTGGCTACTAGGTGGCAGCACTGACCTGGCTGTTACAGTGTACGAGGAGAGAATGAGCTTATGTTTGTCAGTACTTAATATTTGGCTACTAGGTGGCAGCACTGACCTGGCTGTTACAGTGTACAAGGAGAGAATGAGCTTATGTTTGTCAGTACTTAATATTTGGCTACTAGGTGGCAGCACTGACCTGGCTGTTACATTGTACGAGGAGAGAATGAGCTTATGTTTATCAGTACTTAATATTTGGCTACTAGGTGGCAGCACTGACCTGGCTGTTACAGTGTACGAGGAGAGAATGAGCTTATGTTTATAAGTACTTAATATTTGGCTACTAGGTGGCAGCACTGACCTGGCTGTTGCAGTGTACGAGGAGAGACCACATCGGAGAGGAGCAGATCTCTAGCTCAGCAGAGAAGGCAGCATAGTACGTGTCAGGCTCATACTCGACGTGCTGCGACAGCTCTCTCTGGTTCAGGTTCATACCTACAGCAAATATAACTCTCTCTCAATTCCAACCACACACAAAATCTATGCATTTACTACCTTCCCCGACATATCTATCTTATCCTTTAGGCTTGCTTTTATCTTTAACCAATGCCAACAAATTAGAACTGTAGAATGAGGCATCACATATGAGATACCACATCAAGTTATATAACGGTGAAAATCAGCTGACATTAATAAACCATACAGTACTCATTACATTATTTGATTCAGATTTTAGAATATTTGAAAGTTAGTACCTTGGAAGAAGGAGACAAGTTGGAACCAGAACTGTAACAGCCTATTGTCTGACATGAACTTGTAGGAGATGGGTTTGTGAGATAAGACATTGATGAGGTCGCTGACAATCGGCCAATAGCAGTGCTCCTTGAGCGAGTCCTTGCCACAATCCACAACCATGTGGTAGTTCTGGCTTGGATCTAAAATGAACATTCTTATGTTATTATTCCATATTGACCAATTTGAATATTATTCAAAACATGAATTAAATTAATATAACTATTTCAATAATTTTGCATCATTATGTACAAGTATTATGTAAACAGAAAGAAGGGTTGTATTATCAAGAAATCTTCTTGAGATGATGATACAATTTATCAAGTTCTAAATGACCTGCATTAATGCCAAACATTTTGTTGCCACTCAGAATCATTCAGATCAACATATACTTACCACTGTGTTCCGAGTCAGTCAGTATCATGCCCATCATATACTTACCATTGAGTCTGAGTCAGTCAGTATCATGCCCATCATATACTTACCATTGAGTCTGAGTCAGTCAGTATCTTGCCAGATGATATACTTACCATTGAGTCTGAGTCAGTCAGTATCTTGCCGGATGATATACTTACCATTGAGTTCCAAGTCAGTCAGTATCATGCCCATCATATATTTACCATTGAGTTCCGAGTCAGTCAGTATCATGCCCATCATATATTTACCATTGAGTTTGAGTCAGTCAGTATCATGCCCATCATATACTTACCATTGAGTCTGAGTCAGTCAGTATCATGCCCATCATATACTTACCATTGAGTCTGAGTCAGTCAGTATCATGCCGGATGATATATTTACCATTGAGTCTGAGTCAGTCAGTATCTTGCCGGATGATATACTTACCATTGAGTTCCAAGTCAGTCAGTATCATGCCCATCATATATTTACCATTGAGTTCCGAGTCAGTCAGTATCATGCCCATCATATATTTACCATTGAGTTCCGAGTCAGTCAGTATCATGCCCATAATATATTTACCATTGAGTTCCGAGTCAGTCAGTATCATGCCCATCATATACTTACCATTGAGTTCCGAGTCAGTCAGTATCATGCCGATCATATACTTACCATTGAGTTCCGAGTCAGTCAGTATCATGCCCATCATATACTTACCATTGAGTTCCGAGTCAGTCAGTATCATGCCCATCATATACTTACCATTGAGTTCCGAGTCAGTCAGTATCATGCCCATCATATACTTACCATTGAGTTCCGAGTCAGTCAGTATCATGCCCATCATATACTCAAGGCTCATCAGCATGATGTACAGAAGGTTATATTCCTCGACCATCTTCTTAGCCAGGACCTCAGGGCTCAGTAACTGTACGCTCACATGTACAACACGATTAGAGATAGTTTGCCGATCTACTGAGTTCACCAGAGCTATGGAGATGCGACTGTAGTGCTGGATAAAAGCTTGCGTAAATGCCTCCTGTCAATATCAGTCAATAAATACATGTAAGAGTTGATAAGACTAATGCTATAATTTCATTTCAATTATTTGTGAAATTTAAATTATTGTCAAGATGTCATATCAAGTTTAAGTCATGTGGTTATTTCTGTCTCACCTTGTAATTATCATCAGGTAAAATACTCAGAAGAAAAGTAACAATTTTCTGTGGGAACTCAAACTTCACAGTCCAGAAAAGTAACTCCTCCAGTAAAGTTGTATGATTAAGTGGACTTGCTAAACCTTCTGCTTCTGTAAAATGAATTATCATACACATGTTAGATATCTCTATGTTTTGGAACCTATATCCACACTCGTGCAGACAGAGAAACCTTAAAATGTTGAAATCATTTAAATGTACCATGTTAATATGATTACCTTTGAAAGCTTCAGGCACTGGTGGACATTTGAGAGTTTCCAGAGCTGCTTGATAGTTGGCTTGGCTGAGATGGACATAAGGATTGGTGCTTGCTTCTGTACCACCTAAAACCCAGGCCACAATCAGAAATATAGTGTTAATTTTGTACACACATCAGAAAAGTTTATTTGTCTATTTTTTGGTGCAAATTTGTTACATGAATATATTTTGGTTATTATACTCAGTAAAACTCATGAAATTTTTTTAATATTCATAAAACCCTTCCAGACAAATATCTATTTTATCAAATAACAATACCACGATGTACGGCCTAATATTATTCATTTGAACATAATATTCAACATGTATAACAACAGCAAATATGAATTTCTTGAAAGAGATTGTTGACGTTTGTCTGGCACTTACCTTGAGTTAGGTTAGTATAGACCTGTGCATTGGTGACAGCGTCTGTGATGACGTGTCTCATGGCCGCCCCCATGTCACTCAGGCTGTGCAGGAAAGTCACATACTGCTCTGCATCATTCATAGCCACCAAGTAGGTGTCCAGCATGTCTGCATCAAATAAAATGCTCAAAATACCTTCATCTGTATGTCTTATGATAAAAATACATAACAAGTTCTCATCTGGATATATTCAAACTGGTTTATGACTAAGACAAATGTTCCTCTGAAAGATGTAAAATTGATTAATTAAAATTTGGTTAAGGAACAAACTGATATTAATTAAATTTCTTGAACTACTATTATCAAATGCCAACCTGGTCTGCAATTATCCCTGAGGTGTTGAACAAGGCGGAATATGAGACGTGGCATGATGACTTCTGGTATGGCAAGCAGATCTTGTGGTACAGTTGCCTGCTGTTTAGCCTGGTTTGGTCCATGCCTTGGGCAAAAACTAGAGACAACACACATCTTAACTTCAATGGGGGTTTTCATTGAAAATTAACACAAACTATGAAAAGCAGGAATGAAGTGGGTCCCATATTCACTTTACTGATTAAAATCATATCCATATGCCAACATATGGTACATAAAAAAACACATGTAGTACATTCTTTCTTCATAAATTTAGGTCTATTGGGCAAGTTATACTTGATTTACATGAGACAGCTTTTAAGTAATATACATATTGCTAAAATTCTACTTAATCTTATAATTTGGATTGTTAATATTTCACATATAGGAGTTGTATTTGGAGGGCTTACCCTGCAGGTTTCATGACACTGATATCTCCACAGTCACAAGCGCCACCTGCCTGACTGCGGAACATGTTGAAGTCATGTCCAAGATGGTTGCCAGCCTGGAAGCAGTCCGAACACAGGGACATGCATGGTGATATTCCACAGGTCCTGCATCGGTAAGCTACAAAGTTGGCTGTCCATACTAAACCACAAGTCACTGCATTGTCGTACCGCCTCACTAATTAGAAATGTGAAATTAATCTTTTCATTAATCTGCATGCTGAGCATCATAAACAGTATCACAATAATAACATATATGATAAACTGAATTTAGGACATCACTAAAGCTCAGAACCTAACTGGTCATGCATGTTTCTGGTACTCCTCAAAATGATCTTGTTATGTATATATTTAAATATCTTTTTTGTTTCAATTGATATATAACGAGTATGAGAATACTATTTCCTATTTGGAGCATTGCCAAGTTATCAAATGCCTTTCCTACAAAACATATAGCTATAAGGACCATCATGAAATGGTCATAAAGCATTTCTTTTCTCAGTGTTATCAAAGTGACAAGATTATTAAAAATAAATAGGTTTTGGGTCTTTTATCTAGATACAAACAGCTTGGATGGCTAGCCATATAAACATTGGACAAGCATAGAATCAGATTTCCATGTGACCACAGTGAAAAATCTGCTATCAAATTGACTATGTTATGTTCATATTTATTTATGGAAAGGAAATCTTGATTAATTACATGAGATGTCTGGCTTTAAAAAAGTATGCTCCATTCTGCAAAATTCTGATACCTGAAACTTCAGACCAGGATTATTTACATTTTAATTTTTTACTCCTGGATTGTTTTAGGGCCTTGGCAAATAATAAGCATTTTAGAAACAGTAATAAAGTACATGATAACATAATAAGTTCTGAAGGTGTAATTCACCAACCTTCTTTACTGAATTCATCAAATGTCATGCCACCAGAAATAACCCATCTGCACCAGTCAATCCCTTCAAAGTCGTCCAAAGGCTTTTGTGGATCAAGAAGATAATCTAGCAAGTCACTGATGTGTTGTTGGCCTCCTTGCCTGGAACATTCATCTTTGAAATATTTCGCCACAGACCTCTTTCCTCTCTTCATCAAAGCCTGAGCAGCCATTTTGATGGATGGTGATGTTTTCAAAACAGACTGCACTCAGTACTTAATCGGCTGTAGAAACTTAGCAACACTGAATATATTCCCTACTCTGCCGATGTCATGAAACAAAAGGATCTTGGCATAAATTTCATCATCATTTCATGCACCTTTTACATATATGTTTCCTATTTACGGGCATATTTGTGCCAGTCCAGTGCGAAAAGTGTGAAGGACAGTTTTATCAACATAAGCCAGCTGCAGAACCTTTGGTGGTGTTAAATTCATCGTAAAAATAATATTTACCCAACTGAATCGCACATTTTTACTACAAATGTACTTCTCAAGACCAATCACGATGATATTGTCAATGTTGTTTGTACTGACACAGATAAATTGTATCTCAACGTTGATTTGCTCTATATTCAAATAATATAAAGTTTGTTTTTTTGTAGTTGTTGACGCTCTTTGATTATAGGTCTAATATTTACATTCTATAACACATTAGATAAATGATGTGAAATTTATGGAAATGTTCTAAAGTCTGATTCAAACTTGTTGGGCTGGAAGCAATGTTATTATTAATGAAAAAAATCAAAAATGAAAAAAATGAGTTTCTCTGTATTTTGTCCAATATTATTTACTGTCTATATGCCTCTCATTGCAGACATTCTGAAAAGTTTTGGTGGAATATATAATGTATGTGGATGACACTCAGTTATGGCCAGTTATATATGTTTTTCTTTTGATGCAAATAAACAGAAAAATATTAAATTTTAACATGATGACATTCGTGAGTGTGGCAAAAAGAGTGTCGGAATGTTTTATATGTATAGACCTATATATCCAAAGTTAAATGATAGTAAAACTGAATTATTGTTTGCTTCAAAATATAATGCTATGTCCAAATGTAATGGAGTTAAGTATTATTTTATTTTCAAACGTGGAGACATAATTAGCATGTCGAAAAAAGATTTTTTGTGGCTATTATTGGAATATATATTGGTGAAAAAACAGCTAATGTGTTGGCATACATATTTTCATTACTTAAACCTTCGATTATATTGTAGACCATACTGTAGAAATTTAATTCTTACTCTCGATTATATGGTTGACATGAGATGATCAAAAAGGTAAAACAAAATTGTTCCCCTTAACAGAGATATTTAAACATTAAATGTAGGTCTATTAAATGTATTAGACTAAATGTCTCTGCCCTTAATAAAATCGAATTATCTTTGATACATCTCTTCCGCCATCTATTTTGTTTAATTATTCTTCCATTGCAGTCCCACCTCCAAATTGTGTCATATAATTAAAATATAATTTGATGAGAAGTATTGTCAATGATTGCGAGGTGATTACTGTGTTATGCAATTTCGGGGGTTGCCAGTTCCATTCTTGAAATTTCAATACCAAAAAGCTTCTTCAACAAATGCTTACTTTGCGGGAAATGTAAAAATGGCGCGCTTCGAGAAGATCAAAAAATGATGATCTTACGTTTTTCGCGAACTTTCACAGATTGTCAACCGTTTGAAATATTGTTAAACTTAGATTTGGAAAAAAGCAACATTAAAAGCAAGGTAAGAGATAGTTATCTCACAACATATCTGAAAAATAACACAAAAACGTCAGGAATCGGTACTTAGTACATGTTCTGCGCCTGAACAGTACTCTTGTCTTGCGCCCGGTAGGAATCGCGGCCAAGTAGGAATTCCTACATAGCGCAAGTGCGCTCGGTTGGAATTCCTACTTTGCGCAAATAAGTAGGAATTGTCTTTTAAGAGATTTTATGTTTTTAAATCCTGATAGGACCAATACAGCTTACCATTTCTCGGCGGGATGCCAATAGGTTTTGCCGTAGAAGATATAAAGAATAATGACTTTATACAGAAAACAAAGGTGAAATCTTCAATTTGACTAAACTATTTCAATGGCTGACAGGTATTTGTTTTCAACGCCGATTGGGGTTGCCAGGGTTTGAAAGCCCTGTATGTGTGAAAGTGCCCGTATGACTGCCCCCTCCTATTAGGTCTAATATTGCTTGGAAATGTCCTCTTATTGACAGAGCATGGAATTCTGAGTAGATTTAGTTTACATGGTAACAGCCTGCAGGTCACTGTAGAATCTATACATTGTTTCAATATTTGATACTTTTGCCAATCAAGTTGTAACAATTGATGTCCACTGTCAATCATTTCCTCGTAGACCAATGAAAGTTTAGTTTTATTTGAAAGTGAAGCCAGGCTATGGCTCAGCTACAACCAGGCTACAAGAGTGCTGGACATTCCGATTTATCATTCCTGATTGTGTGAACTTTGTTACTTATTCACTGTTCACAGTTCATTATTCATTTTTTTCTTCTAAATCTATGGTAGACTATGTCAACATCTCAGATTTCAAAAATGGTGTTCCAAATATCACTGTGCTGGATTTTGTGCCATATTATGTAAAAGGAAATTATAGTAATTATAAAAACCAAAATATTATTTAAGCATGGAGGACAAAACAAGTGCAGATCAATTCAAAGGTCACCCAATTTTGTATGCGGGTTGAGGGGGTCCTATGATGTTATTTATAAAGCATTTCCCTGGCACATTTAACAGTGGCACCACTCAAAACTTGAAAGTATTTGAAAATTAATTTCAATTAATCCTACATTGTGCAACTTGAGCAATGTAGGAATCCACCACGTGACAGTCATTTGACACCATTTTGGTCTTCTTACATGCTGGCATGTGTTATTCCTACATTGTGCAACTTGAGCAATGTAGGAATCCACTATGTGACAGTTATTTGACATCATTTAGGCCACTCTTACATGCTGCCATGTGTTATTCCTACATTGTGCAACTTGAGGAATGACGGAATCCATCATGTGACAGATATTTGGCATCATTCTGGTAACTTTTACATGCTGGCATTTGTTATTCCTACATTGTGCAACTTGAGCAATGTAGGAATCCACTATGTTACAGTTATTTGACATCATTTAGGCCACTCTTACATGCTGCCATGTGTTATTCCTACATTGTGCAACTTGAGCAATGACGGAATCCATCATGTGACAGATATTTGGCATCATTCTGGTAACTTTTACATGCTGGCATTTGTTATTCCTACATTGTGCAACTTGAGCAATGTAGGAAACCATCATGTGACAGATATTTGGCATCATTCTGGTAACTTTTACATGCTGGCATTTGTTATTCCTACATTGTGCAACTTGAGCAATGTAGGAATCCACTATGTGACAGTTATTTGACATCATTTAGGCCACTCTTACATGCTGCCATGTGTTATTCCTACATTGTGCAACTTGAGCAATGTAGGAATCCATCATGTGGCAGATATTTGGCATCATTCTGGTAACTTTTACATGCTGGCATTTGTTATTCCTACATTGTGCAACTTGAGCAATGTAGGAATCCACTATGTGACAGTTATTTGACATCATTTAGGCCACTCTTACATGCTGGCATGTGTTATTCCTACATTGTGCAACTTGAGCAATGTAGGAATCCACTATGTGACAGTTATTTGACATCATTTAGGCCACTCTTACATGCTGCCATGTGTTATTCCTACATTGTGCAACTTGAGCAATGACGGAATCCATCATGTGACAGATATTTGGCATCATTCTGGTAACTTTTACATGCTGGCATTTGTTATTCCTACATTGTGCAACTTGAGCAATGTAGGAATCCACTATGTTACAGTTATTTGACATCATTTAGGCCACTCTTACATGCTGGCATGTGTTATTCTTACATTGTGCAACTTGAGCAATACATTGTGCAACTTGAGCAATGTAGGAATCCATCATGTGACAGTTATTTGACATCATTTAGGCCACTCTTACATGCTGCCATGTGTTATTCCTACATTGTGCAACTTGAGGAATGACGGAATCCATCATGTGACAGATATTTGGCATCATTCTGGTAACTTTTACATGCTGGCATTTGTTATTCCTACATTGTGCAACTTGAGCAATGTAGGAATCCACTATGTTACAGTTATTTGACATCATTTAGGCCACTCTTACATGCTGGCATGTGTTATTCTTACATTGTGCAACTTGAGCAATACATTGTGCAACTTGAGCAATGTAGGAATCCACTATGTGACAGTTATTTGACATCATTTAGGCCACTCTTACATGCTGCCATGTGTTATTCCTACATTGTGCAACTTGATCAATGACGGAATCCATCATGTGACAGATATTTGGCATCATTCTGGTAACTTTTACATGCTGGCATTTGTTATTCCTACATTGTGCAACTTGAGCAATGTAGGAATCCATCATGTGACAGATATTTGGCATCATTCTGGTAACTTTTACATGCTGGCATGTGTTATTCCTACATTGTGCAACTTGAGCAATGTAGGAATCCACTATGTGACAGTTATTTGACATCATTTAGGCCACTCTTACATGCTGCCATGTGTTATTCCTACATTGTGCAACTTGAGCAATGTAGGAATCCACCATGTGACAGCTATTTGACACCATTTTGGTCATTCTTACACGCTGCCATGTGTTATTCCTACATTGTGCAACTTGAGCAATGTAGGAATCCACTATGTGACAGTTGTTTGACATCATTTAGGCCACTCTTACAGGCTGCCATGTGTTATTCCTACATTGTGCAACTTGAGCAATGTAGGAATCCACCAAGTGACAGTTATTTTACATCATTTTATATAGGTGGTTATGCGATCATATTCAGTTGTGCCGCAACCATCTACATGAGTGGACCAGTTCTGAAGGAAGGCTTTGCATGATTTGTGATTTTACTGGATTTTAACCACTGATTTTAAAAAGCATATAAAGCACTATCTCCAAAATTATTATTATTATTATTATTATTATTATTATTATTATTATTATTATTATTATTATTATTATTATTATTATTATTATTATTATTGCAAGTGAATCGACAATAATATGAAATGCTGAGGTGCAAATTCATACAAACCATAGTTTTGTCAACAATTGGAGTAAATGGAGAAAGAAGTCTTGACGTTGCAAGCAAAGTAAACACAGTTTTGTGAAGCTACGAGATGCACAATTCTTTCCACTGAACATCGTATTTACCGTATCCGCTCGGGTTAGCGCCCATGCTTGGCTTAACGCCCACCCCCCTTTTTAGGAAGAAATCATTAAACGCCCACCTTCCTTGGATGTCCGCCATCATGTCAATATTATCACAAAACGTAATACGATGTACGTGACGTCCTTTATCTTAGCGTCTGGGTGCCCACGAGACAAAAGTGGAGCGGCCAACATGTCAAATTGAACTTTCATATCCATAGCTGATCGATTTTAATTGCGTTTTAAATGATAAATAAAGGTATGTACTTAATATTATCACAATTACGTCGACAATTTCTCCACATCATTGATTTTAGCCTCAAAACAAAGCGTTTTCATTATTTATCATTTGAAATGCAATTAAAATCGATCCGCGTGTGAAAGCATTTCTGTCAACAAGGAAGACACGACTCAACGCAACACGTGGTCGCAATTTTGAAAGGCGGAAGTGACGGGAAGAGGCTCTTGTTTTTAGCGCAAAAACGATTGTTAATATATTGCGCAATAATGGATGGTTTTGTTCTGTTCTCAACCTTTATAAACGCCCATGCTTGGGTAAACGCCCACCCCCCTCTTTTACTTTGTCCCCAATTAGCCGCCCATGGGCGCTAACCCGAGCGGATACGGTATATGACAACAGTTTCGTCAATAATTGGTGTAGAAAGATAATTTAACCTGGAGCGAAGTCGTCTTGACGTTGCGATCAAGGTAAATACGAATGAGATGCACATTTCTTTCCACTGAATATCAATGATACAAATGATCACAGTTATGCAATAATTGGAGTAATAAGATAATTTAACCTGGAGTGAAGTCGTCTTGGCGTTGCGAGCACGGTAAACACAGTTGCGTGAGGCTTTGAGATGCACATTTCTTTCCATTGAATATTGTATATACAAAAGATACAAATGATCACAGTTTCCTCAATAATTGGTGTAGAAAGATGATTTAACCTGGAGTGAAGTCCTCTTGACATTGCAAGTAAAATGATGACATCATACAGGAAATTGTCATCATAGTGACGTGATACGGGAAAGTGTTGTCATAGTGACATCAGACATGGAAGTGTCAACATAATGACGTCATGGTAACATCATAAATTATGCTAATATGAACATGTAGAATACTGGTGTTACCTTTATGTAAGCTCCTCCCTCTGTTCTGCTTGAAATACCAGTTTTTGGTTATTTTGACTAATAATAAAATGAATGTATGCTATGTCTCTTCCGCCTTTCTTAATATCTCAACTTTTTCTTTCAAATGAGCACAAGATCAAGCTGATTGGTGCAGCGGATGCTGCGTATGAATCAATTTATGACTCTATCATTCCTATTCATATTATTGATAATTATTATCATAAATGTAACTGTTTTTGTATTGGCTAATAAGACATTTTGTTTCCATTATGATTTTCAGATTTGGACATCTGCTTATCTTAATTTATGATTACTGCTGTTATTGATCTGCATGCATTTAGCTTCATTAAGGACAGATTTATTGTTACTGTTCTTTAAATTTGTTTTGTTTGTTGAAATTTTTGTTTTGTTTGTTGACATTTTTGCTTTGTTCCAAAGTTATTATTTATTTTAGTGTTGTTTCTATAGTTTGGGTTTCTTTGTAAAACACTTTATGTTTGTTCATTTTTTCCATCTGTGTGACTCAAGGAGCACCACCTTTTCATGTTTAATTTGTTCAAATACTAACCATGTTTTGTTGAGTTGGCTCAAGTTTATGGTCTACCCCTAACTGATGAGTCCTGGGTTGACTGTATGGGCTGCTAATCTTCATCAGGACGAAACACTGCCAATAACTCACAATAAAATATATTTATCCTATCTTGTTTGTGTAAATTAAATATAACCAATTAAGATCCTATTTCCAGTGTAGTTATATAATAACATTGTTATTGGCAGTGTCTTAGGGATTAATATTAAGTAAATATCAGGGAAATTCTCTTCATAAAACAATCTGACCTATTTATTAAATCAAATTCACAAAGTGACCACAAGAAAAAATGCAAAACAAAGAATAACACTAAAACCTAATTTATTTCATTTTTAACGAATTTTTTTTTTTGATAGAATGAAGTCATTTCCACACAAGTATATACATCTATTTTTATCATGACGAGACTAAGTACAAAACAAAATATAAGTTTTATACAATCCATTGACAAAATGGTTTCATCATATTGTTAACATATAACAATCCACATCAATTTATATAGATCTATAGTTGGATCAATTTAATATCATCTTGTGATGATGATGATGTGGAGTAATATTGAGTGATGCATGATGACCATCTGCCCATACTTGCTCGTGATGTTGAGTGATGCATGATGACCATCTGCCCATACTTGCTGGTGATGTTGAGTGATGCATGATGACCATCTGCCCATACTTGCTGGTGACATTGAGTGATGCATGATGATCATCTGCCCATACTTGCTGGTGACGTTGAGTGATACATGATGACCATCTGCCCATACTTGCTGGTGACGATGAGTGATGCAGTATTTTTATTGGAGGGAAACAATTTTTTTGAAGATTTCCCCTTAATGCTAACAACTGTCAAATGTCTTTCAGTAATTCGCATTAAATTACCAAGGAATATATGTGTATTTTTTTGTTCATGTTTTTTGTATTCAAATGATTTACTCTGCCTTAATTACTTTCATTCCCAATACACTGCCAAGAACAATGATAATATCTTTTAAGCTGATTTTAAAAAAATATTAATACACTCAGGCACTTTGGATATTTTTATTATGGGTTATTGGCAGTGTTTTGTCCTGATACAGGTTAATGGCCCATACAGTCTACCCAGGACTCATCAGTTAGGGATAGACCATGAACTTGAGCCAACTCAACAAAATTTTGTTAGTTAGATGTGTTAGTAGTATAAAGAACAGTAAATTAAATCTATCCTTATTAACGTAAATGTCATGCAGATCAATAGATCTATCACATATCAATAACGATAAATTATAATAAATCCTAATCCAAAAATCATGTCAAAATCAACGACAGTGGAACACATGCAGTAGGGATAGACCATGAACTTGAGCCAACTCAACAAAATTTTGTTAGTTAGATGTGTTAGTAGTATAAAGAACAGTAAATTAAATCTATCCTTATTAACGTAAATGTCATGCAGATCAATAGATCTATCACATATCAATAACGATAAATTATAATAAATCCTAATCCAAAAATCATGTCAAAATCAACGACAGTGGAACACATGCAGTATAAGTCAGATTAAAGTTATATTCAGTCATGGTGACTGCCTGTTAGTACTATCCAGTGGTGATGAGTGGGCACAGACACTGGTTGCCCACATCCATTCCTAAAAAAAGATGATTATCAAAAAAATCATTTTTGGTGACATAGTAACATTTGCAGCATATTGTAAGAATTTTCTGAAATAGAATATCTGAAAGAATCTTTCTGCATACGAATATACGAATAATGATGTTTTACTAACCTCTTCTTGAGAATACAGCTTTATTGCTTCCTTATATTAAGATAAGGTGGGTTAAACCTGGAACACAAGGTGTCGCCGCTAATCCGCCCAGCAGGGCATTGTTGCTCCCTAGCAACGGGACAACGGTCACGTGGGGGACGCCAGTCTTGGCGCCAAGGTGGTTAAGGACGCCATTCGGCTCCAGTGCAGCGCAGCTACCCACCTTCCCACCCTTTTCCCACAAGTTCACAAGTATTACCCGAATTCCTGGGTGCTAGGACTACCCACGTTAGTCAAATAGTCAATATCTGCATGTCTCGAATGTATTCACCACTGTCCAATACATACTGCAGTTATTAATATGTACGCTCACATTTAATGTTCTAAGCCATAGGTATGTAAATGGCACGGTAATCGCGTACACACTATAATATCATAATTATATTATGTTATGAATATGTATTGATGTCTATATTATATGTATGTAGCTAGGTAAGACGGTGGAAGCAGATGTATGCGTTTAAAAAAAATGCGTTTAAAAAAAAAGTAATTTCCATTAGGTTAATTTTACCCAGTGTTCACCTTACATATATACTTGTGAGGCAAAGTTGTGAGCAAATTGTAGCATCAGTTTAATCTGCATTGAACACTATAAAATCTACATAAATTAATTAACATAACAAAATGTAATTAAATATAACACGATAACAATGTGGTAAACTGTAATAATGGTAACATAGTGCATTCCCATCTTAAAACATGTACTGTACACTGCTATATATCTTGTTGGAAACCAGTCTTATTTCCATAGTTGCTCCTACTACCTGCAATATGTAATATAGACACAAGATACAAAAAAACATTAAAATATTTGCAACTTTTCAAGCACACTTTCTCTCATTTTGGTCATATGGGCAACCTGATCTATCGATTAAGAAAAAAAATCGAATAATGAACAGTGAATAAGTAACAAACTTCACCCAGCACTGAGATCAGAAGAGTATACTGTACGTAAACAATGAGTTTGACATTTCACTCCGATATAGGAATAACGACGTTTTACTCACCTTTTGTTGAGCACACAGCTTTACCAGGCATATATTTGTATTGCTTATGAAATGTAGATGTCTTTTATAAAAAAGTGAGTGGAATTACGTCAATTTTAACCTGTTCATGTATGTAAATAAACCCTGGGTACAACTTGTCTTTGGTGCGGCAAGGTAGGGGACGAATTGTTTCAGGTACATGTGTAACACTGGTAAAGGTCACTGGTATAGTGGTAAGCTGTATTGATCCTATTGTTACCCACGTATGGAGAGTATCTGCCTTTGGGGGGACGTGGACGGGGGATCGATACTCTACTCAATCATAGATACTCTACTCCACTCTACCGTACTGTACTGTACGATACTGTACTGTATCTAACTCGCTGGCTGTGAGTCGGGGCACGAATCCTAGCTACCCTATCTACCCATGTGAAGGTGTCAGGTAATAAGGACTGCAGACACAGGATATACACTGCAGAATAAATAAATAAACTGACATAACATGAATAGTTATCAATATGTGTGCTATAGTGGGGCATATCCATCAGTAAGATTTGTCATAACTTTAACTTATAAAGCGATGTGCGGATGCTAAATTCTAACAGGATTGACAAGTCAGAGTCACGTCTTTGCGCAAACAAATAATACAATCATAGCCTTCGCGCACTGACCTTTTTTCTATGCCAAAAGATGAAAATTAATATATCGATCATGTGACTTACATATTTTAAGAGTAGAGTTCAATAGCTCAATTTTGAGTTGTCAATGATGTAAATCGGCCAAGAACTGACTGAGCAGTGCCAAATTGTATATTTGTGTAACAAACTGGTAGTTTCGCACATGCACATTGTAACAAAATCGGGGTCAATGGGTGCAATTTTCACAACAATTTATTTATACCCTTCAAAAAATTCAATGTTCTATTTATTTTACGCATACAAGACAATTTCATAATTATCAGCCAATTCTTTGGCTGATAAATGGTTGCGCGAATCCTATGGTTGTTAGCTCTACCAAATTTGGTGAATTTTGAATTGACCAGCACTTTTTTCCCCCTTGTTTAAATTATATTTTGGTTTTTATAATTTTTATAATTTCCTTTCACATAAGAAGGCACAAAATCCACCACGGTGATATTTGGAACATAATTTTGAAAATCTGACATGTTGACAAATTTAGGAAAAAAAAATGAAAAATGAACTGTGAATAAGTAACAAAGTTCACACACATAATTTAACTCCCCACGAGCCATAATTAGACACTTTCACCGACTTGATCAGCACACAGGCCATGACCTGAGTGTCCAGCAAACCAAACCAGGCCAAGGAGATAATTTCAGTTAAGTGTATTTCTTTCATGATACATGATATTTGTATTCCTACTTATTTGCGCTAGGTAGGAATTCTTACTTTTGGTTGCGCAATGTAGGAATCATTCCTACATCGCGCAAGATTCCTACTTTGCGCATGACACTCTCCTTTGGCTTTGCATCGCCATGGGGCCAGTGAGGGACTGATTCCACCTACTTGTGATTCCTGTGACTGGCAGCAGCGATGAGATTCCTCCAGCTTCCTGCTGCAGCAATTAATAGCAACATGAGTAGCCATTCTAGGGCCGAGTTCATTACAGGCACAGGCCCAATGCATTTTATATTTCACTTTCACATTCATTTTCATGTTAGGCCATGCTGATAATCAGTTTCATGTATTGCATTAGGGAAAGGTATTGAACACATTTTTGATACTTCCCTGACTCCCTAACATTTCAACATGATTTATTTGCCTATTTTGACCAAAATGAACATTCAACTTGCATTTGTTTCCTCAAATAGTCCTAAAACTGTACTCCGCCTACCTTGTTGTGAGTTATATGCCACAAGAAATTAAGACATCGTTCACCCTTGGACTTCAACCATGGCCTCGTTAATTCCTTTCAATTTGAAATGAATGTTTACCTTGATTCCCATCACTTGAAATCATTATGCTGAATATTTACCTGGATTTTCTAACAATCAACAACTGATAAACATAAACAGGAAATGACTAGTCTATGGATGCAATCGCCACGTGTTCAATACCTTTCCCAAATGCAATACATGAAACTGATAATCGGCATGGCCTGACATGAAAGTGGAATATAAACGTGCATTGGGCCTGTGCTATAGGCCAGGGGCTGAGTTTTGGCTGATTCGCATATTTGCCCCTGTTCAACCAAATAATTTTAATTAGACTACATACTTTCTCTGTCAATATAAACTTTCAAGGTAAAATGGCCTTCAGATATGGCAAGCAATAGTAGCATGCAACTGATGGACAAACATTCATGTTTGAACCATGGTAGAACCTATGCAAACAAGCCAGTAACTCGCTGGTCCAGTTTGAGTTCTAAAGATCTATTTTCAAAGTGATAGGCAAATGAATAAAAAATATCAAATCGATATCCCAATTGTTTACTGAACTGAGTATTAAAAATATATGTTTTTGTGAATGTGTTTTCTGTCTTTATTTTGATGCATTTAAAAAAAAAATCAATTTTTATAAAAATTTGATTGTTTTCACAGACATCATGAAGACTGGAATCCGTAAAGCGAAGAAAATTCAGCAAGTCATTGGATCCATGCAGAAAAACTTTGAATGTCCAATATGGTAAGTGCTGTAATGAGTGACAGTAGAGTTTCAGAAATGATAGTATTCAAATGAGAATGAAAGAGAATGAAATATAACCACTCATTGTTCTCTTAAACATATTATTCTTGTTCAGGAAATGTGTATAGGTGTGTTTTCACTTACAAATCTTAATCATGTTAAATGTCATGAAAGGTACATTTATTAACAAGTAAAATGACTTTTTTTTCAGTCTGGACTTAATGAAGAATCCTGTTTCCACAAAATGTGATCATAAATTTTGCAGGTAAATAAAATAAATTTTCCTGTGTATTGTAGATAGCAAAATCAAAACAATCTGGACCTCTTTTTTTTTGCAAACAGTATGGACATGGCATCACTGAACATTGCCTACCATATCTTATGGCATCAATAAACAGTGCCTACCATATCTTATGGCATCACTGAACAGTGCCCAACATATCTTATGGCATCAATGAACATTGCCTAACATATCTTATGGCATCAATGAACATTGCCTAACATATCTTATGGCATCACTGAACAGTGCCCAACATATCTTATGGCATCAATAAACAGTGCCTACCATATCTTATGGCATCACTGAACAGTGCCCAACATATCTTATGGCATCAATGAACATTGCCTAACATATCTTATGGCATCAATGAACATTGCCTAACATATCTTATGGCATCAATGAACATTGCCTAACATATCTTATGGCATCAATGAACATTGCCTAACATATCTTATGGCATCATGAACAATGCACTACCTCTAATCACATGTCTGAACAGTGGCCTGATTATTTTATGGCATCACTGAAGAGAGCATTTCTACTTATACTTAATAGCATTCTTTGAGTAGTGTATTTAAAAAACCCTTATCTTTAAAAATTTATAGGATCTGTGCCTTTAATGGTTATATAAGTGGAGGCGGGGAGGTGGTGGGTTCAACTCCCACTGCCGTGAAAGGGTCGTAAAATCACCATTTAAAAAAAATGTATATTAGCAGCGTTTTGTGAACATTGTGCCTATCTCAGGGAATCTTTGAATAGAGACAATTGACAATTATCATATGGTGCCACTGTGATATTTCAGACACTGCCTTTTGGAGACTATAGGGAAGAGGACCACAGCTCCTTGTCCACTCTGTAAAATACCATTCACCAAAAGGTAAATTCAACTGTTTTATAGAATTCCTTCACCTTCAATTTAAGTTATGTTATTCTTTTCAGTCAAAAAATCCATTTAAACACGTAATGACTGATTGAAGTTGGGGCTTGGCACATTACATTTGTTCTGATAATTGTGATTGCAGAAGCCTGCAGCCTCTGGAGACGTGGAATCAGTTAATGAAGGCCATGGCGGCACTGGTTGAAGCCTTCCAGGTGGACTCCGGTGCACAGTGTAAGTATTTAAAATTTATTCTTCATTTATCAAGAATCACAGTGTGTTTCCTAACTGAAAGATCATTGACCACACTGATACAAGACCATTTAAAGAAAGATTCTGATTTTATTGCTGTTTAACTACCATTTTGCAGTTGAAAGTTGAAATATGAGAAAAGGTTTGAGAACAGCTGAGGATTAATTAATAAATTACTGATCCAAAAATGGCATGATTTGTGGTAATTAAGTGTGACATTCTGTTTGTTTAGTGTAAAATCATAGATTGTTGGTAATTTATTGTTTTAGTTTCGCCGTCACATGACCCGCTGCTGTCAAGTGGATCGGGGACATCCCAGCATTCCAGGCAACCAGCTGCCGGTCCTAGCCATGAAGAAACAACATCTCCTTCAATAGAACAGGTGCACATCACTTTTTACCCTCAGCCCCTGATGTAATCAGGCTGAGGGTATTGCAGTACTCCTGGCGTGGGTATGTATGTATGTATGTATGTCTGTATGTATGTATGTATGTCTGTAGCGAACATCCTTGTCATCGCGATAACTCAAGAACAAATGATGGCAGCTTCATGAAACTTGACACACATATGCATCTGGTGAAAACCTCGGACGAGTTCGATGGACGGCGACCTTGACCTATTTTTCAAGGTCACAGGAACAATTATGTGAAATCCCAAGAATCACAATAACTCAAGAACGAATAATGGTAGCTTTATGAGATTTGACACACATAGGTATCTGGTGAAGACCTCAGAATTTTTTCTATGAAACATGACCTTCACCTACTTTTCAAGGTCACAGGGACAATTATGTGAAATCATCCTTGTCATCTCGATAACTCGAGAACAAATGATGGCAGCTTCATGAAACTTGACACACAAAAGCATCTGGTGAAAACCTCGAATGAGTTCGATGGATGGCGACCTTGACCTATTTTTCAAGGTCACGGACAATTATGTGAAATCCCAAGAATCGCAATAACTCAAGAACGAATGATGGCAGCTTTATGAGATTTGACACACACAAGCATCTGGTGAAGACCTCAGAATTTTTTCTTTGAAACATGACCTTTACCTACTTTTCAAGGTCACAGGGATAATTATGTGAAATCATCCTTGTCATCGTGATAACTCAAGAACAAATGATGGCAGCTTCATGAAACTTTACACGCATAAGCATCTAGTGAAAACCTCGGACTAGTTCGGTGGACGGCGACCTTGACCTATTTTTCAAGGTCACAGGGACAATTATGTGAAATCCCAAGAATCGCAATAACTCAAGAACGAATGATGGCAGCTTTATGAGATTTGACACACACAAGCATCTGGTGAAGACCTCAGACTTCTCTTGATGGAACATGACCTTCACCTGATTTCAAGGTCACAGGGACAATTATGTGAAATCATCCTTGTCATCGTGATAACTTAAGAACAAATGATGGCAGCTTCATGAAAATTGACACACATAAGAATCTGGGAAGACTCCAGATGAGTTTGATGGACGGTGACCTTAACCTGCTTTTCAAGGTCACAGGCCCATATCAATAATTCTAGAGTAAATGATGACAGTTTCATGATACTTGACACACCTAAGCTATCAAAGGAAGTAGATTTTATGGGTTTTTTACCCCTGCATTAATTTGCCTTGGTGCAGTGACGTTTTGTTCACAAATATTGTGTGGAGCGAATTTTGTGCAATGAGTTACCAGGGCTGAGGGTTGATGCATCTCTGATGCCTATGTTTATAATGGTATAATAAGGATTTGTTACTCTGAAAATGGATATATTCAACACTTAAATAAGAGAGCTTTTACAGCCAACTGTGTTCTTCAGGATGTTTTCTGACCTGACTTATGGTGGCATTGGCTCAGGTGATACATGAATGACTCGATCATCAGATAAACATCTATAATGATTGAATAGAGCCAAGAATGAGTCACTCACTTGAAGTGATATATGCAGTGATAAAATTCTTCAGGAAATAACCTGAATTCAAGTTTTTTTCTTCAAATGTGAAATTCAAAATGGTCTGAACTCAGTCTGAAACATTCAAAAATGACATTTCTGAAAGGGGGTAGGGATATCTTCAGGTTAATTTTTTAGGGTTTCAGGTTTTTTTCCTGAATGCCAACTTTCATCACTGTATATATATAATGTAATATGGCATTCAGGTGAAGGATGATGATGGTGGAGAGCAGGGCATGTGCTTGGCAGCAGAAGGTGGAAAGACGAGATCAGCACCTTCTGGACGTGATGAACAGGATGAATGCCCCGTATTCATCGAAGGTAACATTCATACACCTTCCTTGTGAACGATTTATTAATGTGTTAAATTATTGTATTCATTGATACTATATAAATGTATCATTTATAGTAAGAACTGCCAGTATGAATATATTGAAGTCTGAATACTCCATCCTGAAATATGGGCAGACCATACACAAGAATTTATATATGATTACTTGAAGTTTGTTATATTTCTACATATGAAATCACTGACTCCCAAATGAAATCACTGACTCCAAAAATTGATTAAAAGTTCATTACTGGCAAGGGTTACCCACATATATTTTATACAACATGATCCAATAATGTTTATATTTTATAATTGAGTTCTATTGCTTGGTGTTTGTCAGATGATGAGAGCAGCGAGGCAGTCAGTATCCCAGCCACAACCTTCACATCACACACCAACATGAGGTAATATCTCTCCCACACTTCACATCGTTATGCAGACAAAGATTGTATAAATAAATAAAGTTATATTTAGGGTCTATGCGTCTGTCTTGCTGATCAGTGCCCTCTAGTGACAGATATTCTGGTGGAATTACAGGGACAAATGTCAACCCAGATGTTCATAATCAGACTATCAGAGTCTGGCAATCATACTGTTGTGTTCTTTGTTTTGATATTCGTTGTCTCAGAGGTGGTATATGAATATTTAACAATGGGAAGATTGGGTTAATTATGTCATAGTACACAGCATTGGAGAGAAATAGTTTTTCAGTTATCTGCAAATGAAATCCATCTTATGTTTTATTTCCCATTAAAGTAACATATCTGAGCACTTTGCAAAATGTTGCTGTTATAGAAAGTTTAGATCCAAGTTGATGATCAAATTTGGTGACAATTTGAATCATACTGAGAGACTGCTATTACTTTGTTTCAGTTCTCAACCACTTTCCATCAAGCCCATATTTGTTATATTTCTGTGCCATTAGGGGGCGCTTATCAAAAAGACAACTACAGACCCTTGATAATTTGAAAACAACGATTCAAATGCTATATTTTCTGTTCTATTTTTAGGCCTACATTTCCATCTGGTAAAGCCAAGGGTAAACAAGGTAAGGGAAGCAAAGATTCAACAAGCCGTAGCTCTGAACAGGAAAACACAGTGAGAACCAGAAGTAGAAGTGCTGAATGGGGCCATGATATTAATAATGTTAAGAATAATCTCAAGAACAGGAGAGTGGAAAATAAAGATGGACATTTGTCTGCTATTCATCGTCATGAGGAGAATGACAACACTGACGAGGGAGAAGAGGTCAGGAGAAGGAAAATCAGGAGAATGAGGTCAAAAGGTCAGAAATCGGAAGAGCATATGGCACAGCTTCTGCAGTGTTTGGAAGATGGGCCACTGAGAGAAGAAACACAAGGAAAACTTGAAAGCCATCTTGAGAAAGATTCGCAAGAAGGCACACAGTCACAGATATACCCAGAAAAAGGGAAACAAGGCCGGGCTGCTGAATCACAATCAGAACCAGTGGTTGTGCTGGATAGATGTGTTGTGGAATCATTATTTAAGAAGAGTAAAGAACAGGACAAATCTTCAGATTTATTGTGCTTGATTGAAAAAGTAAAACAAAACGATGAAGAAGCGACCATCAAAAGTGTGCCTCCTACAACTAGGCAAATGGGTGACCATGTTAAGCATATCAAGTTAAGAAAAGTGGATGATCAAATATTAGCCTCCAGGATAGGTGAGGAATGTGATATAAAGATTTCCAAAGAAGTAAATGATAAAGATCAAAAGGAAAGTAAGGCATTTGAACCCGTAACAGACCAACTGAGAGGGGAAATAGAGGGAGATCCGGAAAATGGTATAAATATTACCAAAGGAGTAAAAGATAAAGCTCAAAAGAAAAAAGAGACATATGAACCCAAAAAGGACAAAGAGAGAGTAGAAATAGAGGGAGATCCTGAATGTCCCTCCCAGGCTCAGCACAAAGTGAGCAGATGGTTGCAGGATATGAGAACACCTTCGTCAGTGAGTTCTTTGAGCACACTGCAACCGCTGCCATCACAGCCAGCCTCCCACGACACTAGTGTGACTGGATGCAAGCTGCCCAGTGTGGTCGACTATGGACACTGGGTGGAAGAGGAAGTGGAGAAGGAGGAGGGACAGGGAGACTTTATACGGAGAAAGAGGAAGTCTGTTAAGATTGTAGAGGATGAGGAAATTGCTAGAGACGAAGAAGCTGGTAGAAAGGAGGGGAAAGATGACGAAGTCAAAACATATGCAGAACATGCTGATGAGAATGCAAATAATGACAAAAATACAAATCTTGATTCCTTAATTGATGAAGAGCAGGAAGATGACAAAGAAAGAGAAAAAGAAGATAAGATCAGAGGTTCTCTTGAAGATATGACTCCACCAAATACACAGAAGAGAAAAATACTTGGTGATATTGTACTCTTTGATGATGAGCCAAACACTCCCCCAGGCAGGAAGAAAAGCCGATTTTTTAAAACCAGAAAAAATAAAGATTTTCATGTGAAACAGAAAAGATCTTTGATTGGCAGTCCTTCTGAAGATCCATATGCATTCAAGTCAAGCCAGAAAACCCCGAAACAGAAAGGCAAGAAGAGAAAGCAAGCAAGAAGAGAAATGACAGTTTTTGAGGAAATTGAAGAAGAGTCTGATTGGACAAAAAATAACAACAAGAGGAATTTCGATAAATCTAAAACTTATTCCAAAAAGAAGACAGATGGGACCCAAAAAAAGAAAAGGATCCAGAGTAACCAGAAAGAGACGAAAGAGACGAAAGAGGAAAAAAGTGCAGACAAGTTAAAAAATAAAAAGGAAGAAGAGGAGAAAAGGATGTCGGAGAGTGATGCTGAGATGCAGTCGCTGGTAGAGAAGATATCCCAGGCTGAGGACTTTGATCTGATGTTCAGTCAGCAGGTACGTGATATGCAAGCCGAGGCAAGACAACAGCACGCAGCCAATAATGCTGAGAATGACGCGGAGATAAAGGTCATGGAAGATTACACTGAGATGGAGCAAACTGGATGTGAAGCTACTGACAGCAAAGAGTTGAGAGTGAAATGTGGTGATGGAGAAGAGAACAATGTTTCTGAGCCTGTCTTACGTAATGACACCAGGCAGGGAGAGAGAAAGGATGAAGATAGAAAAGAAACCACTGAGAAACAGGTGGATACAGAAAAGAAAAAGCAAATATTTCTGAAAGATTTTAGTAGAAGATCTTTGCCCCACAAACAGAAAACTTTGATCGCCAAGAAAGCAAACACTCAAGATCCAAAAGAGGATTGGTCAGTGACCAAACAGATGAAAAAAGATATGCCACCTCCAAAGTCCAAAACACTGAAAATGATAGAAGCCATAGAAGAAGGCCATAGACAAGATAGGCTTACACAGAAGCCTAAGAAATCAAGGAAAAGGAGGAATGAGAAAGTGGAAGAGGATGATGATGAAAAAGATGATGTCATGATAGTAGACGTCAGTCCATCCATACCCACAGTCAACAAATGGGAAAACCAAGGTAGGAGACCCGATTGTGCATTATGGCTGCTGCTGCTGCTGCTGCAGTGATATTTAGTAGTAGTTGACCATCGCCATCTTCTCAGCTCTGCTATATAATAACTCCTTTTGGAGATGACATTAACCATTACCAAATCACTGATATTCTGATTCCATCTCTTTGTACAGTATCTATATCTAGTAGATCAACCTCAGAAATAATTTGTCTTTGATGCAGTTAGTATAGTTACTTATAATATTTGTTTTGAATGTATTAGAGGAGGCTGAAAAAATAAAAGTTTTGAATAAAGCAAAACGAAAAGGAAGATCATCAAAAGAAAGAGTGAAAGGTTTGAAATTTGGATTTGGTTTCCTGAGCATGATTGCTTTTTCCTTTTGCATGATATTTTCCTTTTGCATTTTGTTATCTATGATTTCTCAAGTTTGTTAAATATTTGTTTATATTTGACTTTGCATGTTCCTTGTTTTGAATATGTAATAACTTTAATTTATGTGCTGTGTTTGTAAAACTGACAAATTTTAACTTGCTGTGTTATTTTTAATGTTTTAATGTGAACAAAATATGTAATCTATTATATTGATCAATCAATCTTTTGTGAGCTTCATTTAATTGATTGTACAATTAATTGTGTAAAATAATAACATTAATGAAAAAGGAACACATTAAAATGTTATGTATTTTTAATATTGGATCAATGACAATGATTATGAATCTGATATTGTGGCGAGTGGTGCAGATCATGTGATTGATGCCTGTGATGTGTTGTCGTATCAGGCCCGGATGGGAAGTGGTTGGTGCCCAGATGTGCCGATAGTGACAGCGACACGGACCCTCTCGAGATGACTGAGGAAGACAACTCTCAATATGAACACCCAAACCTAGGTTAGTCATTAGTTACGCAATGTCCCAACACCAGCTATCTTCATGGTATGTTTTTGATTTTGCATTTATGTGGTTTTAATTGGCACAGATGGTAATGCAAGGGTTAACATTTGCATGAATAAGCATTTTTGAGGAATTTACGTTTTTTTACAAATAAGATATTTAATCATTATTTGACTAACTGTCAATCAAAAATGGTTTGACTCTCACACATTTAGCACTCATTAGCACTTTACCACCTTTTCACAACCAACTTATGGTGGAATTTATTATTTTATGATTCAGTAAAGAATTATCCATCCAAAATAAAGACTTGATTCAAGTTGCATAATTTAGAACTTAAGCATAATTTAGAACTTAAGATGTGTGTGTGTGTGTGAATTGGGCATGTAGATGTGGACTTTACCAGGTGGGCCACAGTACAATGTAGAAATTAAGGATAAGGTTTGACAAGATAAATTTGTAAAAAAAAATAATCCAACATATTTGTGAGTTATTTTGGGTATTTTGCATGTGCATGTAGACCTGCAGCCACTGGAAGTGAAGAATATGTTACTCCAGCATCAGTCTAACACGGAAGAGGGTATAACATTAATATAAGCATATTACAAACCAATTAGTGTACTATTATATGTAGGATATAAGAGCGCTTGTTAATTCTTTTCAAACTTTTATTTATAATAAGAATGTTAAGTGCTGTGGAAACTCCTAAATTATACAATATGTGAAACTACAATAAGATCATATAACGTAGGATCATAACATAAGATCATATAACATAACAAATCATTATCATTATTTATAAATAAAATGAGTCAAAATTGATCTTCCTAAGGTCACTGAATGAAAATTGTAATGATATTAATCAATTGTTAATTTTCTTTCAGTTCCTAATGGTGAAAATAGCACTGCTCTGGTTAAAAGGGAAGAGATACACATGATAAATGAAACTCCAGAAATACATTCCAGTATGAGAACCAAGGATAGGGCAAATATAGCACAAAGTATTGCCACGAGAGAAGGTGAGAAGGGGTACACTGAACAATCTGACATGAACACAGAGGATATGGAATCAGTGATAGGTCCAACAGGTCAGACTACTGTGAGGTGTCCAGACTCTGCCTCTGTGTGTATTCTAGCAGGAGGCTTAGAGACTGAGGACACCAGGGAAGCAGAGTCACTTCAGTCCGAGGAGAATATTGTATCCACAGCAAGTCATTCCAGCAGGAAAATCAGGAAAACATTCTCACTAGGAATGAGTCCATTGAAGCCAAAATTCCAAAATGAAGAAAATACAGAAGAGGAGATAAAAAAGGCAGCTGATTTGATTGGAGTAGAGAAGAATTTTGAAAATGTTGCACCAGATGTTTGTGAAACTGCTGATACAGAAGATGGAGAAGAGACAGTTGATGAAAGGCTTTCACTTAGCAGTCAAGTGGTGAGGATACGTAGGGTGTCAGATGGCAGGATCATCATGAATAAAGAGGCACTAGATGAAGAGAATCCTACTGAAAGAGAGGAAAATAATGTGGATCCTCATGAGCAGACCAGAGAAGAATCTGTGGAATCTAAGGCGCAGACAGGAGAAGAAACTATGGATCCTAGTGATCCTAGTGAGCAGATAGGAGTAGAAACTATGGAATCTAAGAAGCAGACAGTAGTAGAAACTGTCGTTCCCAGTGAACAGATAGGAGTAGAGACAATGGAATCTAAGGAGCAGATAGGATTAGAAACTGGCGATCCCAGTGAACAGATAGGAGTAGAGACAATGGAATCTAAGGAGCAGATAGGAGTAGAGACAATGGAATCTAAGGAAGAGATAGGAGTAGAGACAATGGAATCTAAGGAGCAGATAGGAGTAAAGACAATGGAATCTAAGGAGCAGACAGGAGTAGAGACAATGGAATCTAAGGAGCAGATAGGAGTAGAGACAATGGAATCTAAGGAGCGGATAGGAGTAGAAACTATGGATGTTGATGAGAAGTTAGAAGCTCAAACTCTGAATTCTGACATTGAGAAAGAAGAGGGTGAAGGAGGAAAAATTACGATAGAAGCTTCAGGCAACGGAAATCCACAAAATGTTGAAGAAAGTCAAATTAATATACCTCCATCTCTAGAGCACCATATTGATAGAGACGGACATGCCAGTGTGAAAGTTTCTAAAAAAGGACGGAAAAGAAAAAGTAGTGACAGTTCATGTCTCCCAAATAAAAAAGCTCAAACCTGTCTAAAGGACAATTCATCAAATAAAGATGAAATTTCTCACATACTAACAGCATCAAGTCATAAGATAAGTTCACAGAGTACCCAAGATCCTAATGCTGATATTGAGGGTGAAATGTCGGGTCCAGATATGTTTTCAGCACCAGAAGATTTAACAGATACAGAACATCCATTGGGACAGGATATAAAGAAAATAGCGCCCCCGAATGTGAGAAGTCCTACATACCAATCTCAGAGAAGTTGTGAGAAGTCAGTAGAAAGTTCTCAGAACAGTGTATCATTGCTACAGCCGAGACCTGTTTATTTAGCCCAGAGCAAAGATCCTGCTATTATAGTAGATGAAGAGGAAAGTTCAAATGAGGTGGAAGAGGACAATAATAAGGAGAAAGAGAACAAGGATAAGAGAACTCCAAAAACCAAGTCGCGTAAGAAAGCAGTAAGTAGTGATGGTGAAATGGAGAGTGAAGATGAGGATGATAGTAAAAGAAGGCGCAGTGGGGTTAGAGCAATCTGTGGATTAGCTTCAAAGATAAATATAGCCAATGTAACACCAGAACGATTTGCAGGACTTGAAAATAAGGGAGATCATGATGGAAAAGGTGGTGGAGTGGATTCTGACTTGTTTAAATCACCACAAGTTATACAGGAGACTCCAAGACTGGGAGATAGACCAAGAAAATTTTCTAAAACTATTAACAAAATGGAGAGAAACACAGAGACATTAAGAGAGGACTCAAACTTTGTGTCACCGACACCTCCTGTTACCAAGGTAACGTCTCCTCCACAATTGTCTACACAGACCAGAGGTGTAACAAGATTTTCACCCAAACAGTCAGGATCATTCAAAGTCCCAGTTACTCAGATGTACCAAGATGAGGGACAGGATTCCAGTCCATCAGGGACTCAGGCGATGCCAAGTACAGCATCACCTCATCTTTCAAGAAGAGAACAGATCAGGTTAGAAAAGAGAAAGGCATTTGAAAAAGAAGAAGAGGAATTATATGGAGATAATGTTATCCTTGTGAATATGGAGGAGGAAGAGGCTGTGCAGATCGAAGTAGAAGAGGAGATGAGGGAGACTATGGCATCTCTAGACAAGGATATCTTCTCCGCTGAATCAGAGGAGGAAGATACAGCCGGCCGTGACGTAAAAGAAGGTAATCTATGGACATGGATTTCTAACTTAGTTTTGAATGAAAATAGATCATTTTCTATAGATTTAATGCAATTTGCTGTCAATTTATTTTCAGATTTAAATGGATCAAAATATAATCCAGTTGAGCTAGACTCGGATGAGGATAGCATTCCAGATGAAGAGATGGCCGAACCTCTTATAAAGAGAAGACAGGAGATAGCAGAGATTATAAGTGATGAAGAGGAGGAAGCTGTGAAGAACATCTCCAGTAAATATGAGGGCCAGGACACAGAGGAGGATGAAGAGGACTTACACACATTTAGGAGAAATAGGACCAGAAAGGCAGTAATCTCTGACGATGAAGAAGATGAGGATGAAAATAGTGGTAAGTTTACAACACTAGAGAGAACACGAAGGGAAAGAATCATATACATACTATTTTTGGATTTCTAAAAAACAAATTGAGTCAATTTGATGATATATTGAAAGCCAGAAAATATTGATTATAGTTATAGTGGGATAATTGTCACCTTTTAGCACTGTTTGATAGTTATCATGATGATAAGATAGATCTATTTTTTTTAAAGTAGGAATTTGACTGCATCATACCTTTAAAATTGCATATTTGTCAACTGGTCTCTTTTACATATTGTATGAAGTTTGTGGCTTTTGAATTATGAGAGATATGAAAGTAACCCAAATGATAGCTTATTTTTTGTAAAAATGTGCTCTGCAGGTGAAGATGGTCGAGTAACACCCCACAATGCAGTTAGTCACAACCTAACCTCATCAAGTGCAGTGTCCAGCCAGAGTGATACCAATACTGAAGTAAGTACTGGTCACAACCTGACCTCATCTAGGGCAGTGTCCAGTCAGAGTGATACCAATACTGAGGTAAGTACTGGTCACAACCTGACCTCATCTAGGGCAGTGTCCAGTCAGAGTGATACCAATACTGAAGTAAGTACTGGTCGCAACCTGACCTCATCTAGGGCAGTGTCCAGCCAGAGTGATACCAATACTGAGGTAAGTACTGATCACAACCTGACCTCATCAAGTGCAGTGTCCAGTCAGAGTGATACCAATATTGAGGTAAGTACTGGTCACAACTTGACCTCATCTAGGACAGTATCCAATCAGAGTGATACCAATACTGAGGTAAGTACTGGCCACAACCTGACCTCATCTTGCCCATTATCCAGTCAGAGTGATACCAATATTGAGGTAAGTACTGGTCACAACCTGACCTCATCTAAGGCAGTGTTCAGTCAGTCAGAGTGATCCCAATATTTAGGTAAGTACTGGTCACAACCTGACCTCATCTAAGGCAGTGTCCAGTCAGAGTGATACCAATACTGAGGTAAGTAATGGCCACAACCTGACCCCATCAAGTGCAGTGTCCAGTCAGACTGATACCAATACTGAGGTAAGTACTGGTCACAACCTGACCTCATCTAGGACAGTGTCCAGTCAGAATGATACCAATACTGAGGTAAGTACTGGTCACAACCTGACCTCATCTCGCCCAGTGTCCAGAGTGATACCAATACTGAGGTAAGTACTGATCACAACCTGACCCCATCAAGGGCAATGTCCTATCAGGGTACTTCTAATTATCAATTGTACAAACTGATCAGCTTCTTTGCATATCAGGTTAACTACCTGTTTATGGTTTATGACCTATTTTTCAGGGTAGAGAGTTATTAGCAGCAGATATGGAGCAACTCCAGAATGAGATCGCTCAGTTAGAGGCACAGCTCATGCAGAAGAATGACACTTTATCCTTATCAAATATTGAAGGCATTGTGACGGAGGACACGAGAAGCAGAAGTAGAGCTTCCAGTACAAACAGCGAGAGTGAAGGGGGCAGGGTCAGCGAGTCCGATATGATCAGATTACAGAATCAGATTGCTGAACTGGAAGCTCAGTTACAAGCTCAAAACTCCACAATACCTTCCAAATATATGGAACTCAGTGATGATGAGGAGGATGGGGTTTCTATTGTAGAAGAGGAAAATATTTCAACTCCTTGCCAGCGTATCATATCATCAGGAGATAGATTGAGTAAGGATGATCAAATGAATACAGATGAGCAAAATACTCGGATATCTGGGGTGTCTTCCAAGTATAAAGGGATGAGTAAAAATGTGGATAGGGATATAAATGAAGAGGGAGAAAATGAAGTGGAGGAGATTGTATCTAAAGAAAATGAACAGGAGGATGAGGAGATGCAAGAAGAAGTGATAGAGGTGAAAGATGATGAAGATGTAGAGGAGGATAAAGAGAATAATGAAGATATGCAGGAAGAAGTGGACGAGGAGGATGTGGAAGAGGAGGCAAACATGGAGGAGGAACTGGCTGAGATAGCTGCTCAGCTTAAGGCACACAATGCTGGCATGATGAAGAGAGGTGCACTGAGTGATGATGAAGAGGACCTGGATGAACACGCGCAGCATAATATACATGATAATGATGAGATGAATATGAAGGAGGATAATCAAATGGATACTGTACCAGATTCAGGAGAGGATGGGGGACTCGAAGGAAATAATAATTATCATCAGTCAGATAATGATCTGTTCAATGTAGCAAGCCCCAGATCACCCACGCCCCCGCCATCTCAAAGTGCTCTGACTGATGATACAGAAGCTCAGAACGTAGAGACTGAACAGGATAGTGAGCTACCAAATGTACTGGGACAAGATGTGCTAGACTTAAAAACAGTAGATGAAATCCCGGCAACTCCAGAAGCTGAAGAAACTGAAATCCCTGAGGAGTTAAGAAAAGCCCTCGAAGTTTTAGAGAAATACAAGATGAGCCCCTCAATCAACATTCCGCTCGTGAAAAATGTTGTTCAAAAAGAAAAAAAATCAACACCATCACGTAAACATTTAGCTGATATTCATTTAAATGACAGTGAAGATAGAAAGCGCAAAGACAAATCTTCACCGTATTCAAGGAAACAGAAAATAGAGAAAGTGAGAGGGGAAAAGACAAACACCGCCACAGGACATCAAGGTGTCAGTCAACTGCTTTATTCTGAGGCTGAAAGTCAGGTATGTACAAATATCGAATTCTCATCCTTAGTTAAGTGCCAGCTGATTCTCTTTGTATATACATGTGCCTATTATCTGATGGGATTCGTTCACATTAAATGCAGGTCAAGGTTGAGAAGACATCACCTAAGGTTAAGGTGATGGGTGAGCTGGATGTATCAACCCAACGCCTACCTCCACGCAGGACATCTTCCATCCAGAAACGACTGATCACTCCCATAAAAGCTTCCCCACTGTCTCGTGATGCATCATTACCAATGCCGTCAGGTGTCTCTCCTCTGGTGGCCTCGGTTGGAACTACACCCCTCTCAAGTCGGTCAAGCGCATCCAGAACTTCTCCAGTCTTAGATTCTGAGTTCCCTTCCAAACCTCACTGGTCATTCCTCACATCAGGAATCGGACGACTCAGCATCAAGGTGAGATTCACCATTATGCTTATAATATCAATACATTTCTGAAATTTGTAAGTCTTGATAGTGAAAGTTTCACTGTGTATATGGTTGGGTGTAAAGGTCAAAGTGAAGGCTTCAATAAATTTGATAAATATAGTTAGACAGGATTTGATAGTAATGTTGTATTAAAGGTGCCCGATATCAATTTGTAATATAGATTTTCAACAAATTGATTTTTGTAGCTCTAATCAAGGTATAAATACTGTGATGCAGGTTTTGCACAAATTTTGTTGTTAATAATAAGATCTAGATGTATCCAAAGGCATAAACATTTTAAAACACAAAGACCTTGTGTGATCTTGATTTTATTTTAAAGATCGCAGTTATTCACAACATAGCTGATGTATCAAGCACCAATATTATCAGTAGTAGTTTATTATTGCCAACCTCTAGATGGCACCACCTGTTGTTGGCCACCAGAGGTAGACACCTGTCATGTGATGTGCTCTGTTTTGTCTAAGTTCAGTCTTGTTTTGTTTTATGCTGTCTTATGATTATATAGGTTTGTTTTCAACCTTCATTGAGTTTGGATTATTCTCTAGTCCATATTGACATAGAATGGAAACTTTTTATCTTTTTCAGAGGCAGATAGAAAAGTTAGCCAGATTAATTGGTGCTGATGTGCCGATCCCATCCAAGTTCTCCACAAGAACAACTCACGTCTTCCTCTCACAACGTAAGTGTAGCAAGTTTCCCATAGAGAAAGGCAGTACATATCTTCTGAAGAATTGTACCTAAAAAAAGTTTTTTAAATGTTATTATCTGGTGGAAATGGAATATAATTTGATGAGTGCTTTCTTCATGGATCCCATCCAAATTCTCCACAAGAACAACTCACGTCCTCCTCTCACAACGTTAGTGTAGCAAGTTTCCCATAGAGTAAGGCAGTACATATCTTCTGAAGAATTGTACCTAAAAAAAATGTTATTTTGTGGTGGGATATAATATGATAAGTGCTTAAGTGATTTTGATTATTTAAGAACATGAACTAGGATGTGGCAGCATAATATGTAAATATGTTCTATTACAAATGGGCAATATGGTTGATAGATATGATGATATCCTTGTTGTATTTTTTCAGACCCAGAGAGTGATGATCGGCTTGTATGTCAGCGGACCTTGAAGTATTTCCAGGGCATAGCTGGGAGCCGCTGGGTGCTGCACTACTCGTGGGTGGTGGACTCGCTGCAGGCCGGAAAGCTACTACCAGAGGTAACATCTCCACATCTCTCACCACTCTGTTAACATAAAATAAGCAACCATTAGTATGTGGAAGATAGTTTCGGATAAATAATCAAATTCAGTTGTTGAGCATTGTCACATAACAATAAATATCATACTTTAGATAAAATTTTGAAAAAGGTATTTGATGACTGCATAGTCAATTCGTAATTTCTAACTTAAAAATTTTATTTATATGATCCAGTTCGAAAGATATGTTTTTGATATTATAGCATTCAGAAGAGATTTTTTTTTATTTCAGGAGCAATACGAGATGCAAGGATGCAATATACATACCTCTGCCCAGGCCTCGAGGAAGTCAAGACTGGCACGCAAACCTATCCTACACCACTACGAGGTCTGCTGCCATGGCAACTTCACTGACCTAACAAAGGGTAAGCTCATAAATATATTGATCCAACTTTTTAAAAAATTATCTTGAATCATTTTGAATAGTTTGTTCTTTATGAATTAGGGCATTACATGTATTTAGTAATTTAATGGTTTTGTAAAATAAAAAATAAATAAAACTAGAAACTAAATCAATTTATTTGACCCTGCATGCTTATTCAGTGTTGATTGCTCACCTATCATATTCAAAATAAATTTGTTTTTGAGATTGCCTCACAATAGAATTGAATAAGAGCATATACAAAATATACATTTGTAAGGAAAAACTTTTCACAGCTTAGCACAAGTGCAATTATGTCCAATTTAGCAATATTGCTTTCTACATCCCAGTCTCAGTTGTTCAAAGTCATAAGGATTCACAATATGCAATATTGCTGAAACCAGTTCAGTATTGTCATCATAGTATAAGTGGAGATGTTGGCATATTGTAGAGGACCTCCATGGGATGATAGAGATGAGTGGCGCCACCTTGGTGCAGGATCCTGCAATGTTCAGCTTTGATGCACATCTCACACAGGTCATCATCATAGAGGACAACGAAGACAAGAACCTCAGACAGCTGCAGAGTGAGTCACACGACTATTAAAAACAATAAGTCTCAAATGATATTGTAGGGGAGCCAGCAAGTAAAATTTCAATGGTCCCTCAAAATACATGGTCTAATTTTAGTATATTAAGGAAGAAGACACATTGGGGAAAAGTATATTTATTTTTGATATGCAATAAAAATGATTTGGTTTCCATGGCAACAGTGATATCTCAAAATCTAAATGCACAACATATATTTTGTTTTCATGAAAAACTGACCCCCGATGTATCTCCTACTTTTTTATACTAAAATTAGACCATGCATTTTGAGGGACCAGTAACTTCCCAAAATAAGCATCTTTCTGAGATTGGCTCTCCTACTAGACATAGTCTGGAATAGCGCTATACAAATCTTTATTATTATAATTATTATTGTTGTTGTTGTTGTTGTTGTTATTATTATTATTGTTATTATTGTTATTATTATTGTTATTGTTATTATTATTACTATTATTATTATTACTATTATTATTATTACTAATATAACAAAAAGAATAATGCTGTACTTAATGAAAGGTTTCATAGCTATGATTATGAAAAAAATTAAGCTAATGTGTTTTTCATTTTTATTTAACCATGTTTACTGCTCTTTTGATATATTAGAAGTGGCGCGGAAGTATGATGTACCAATAGTGGGGAAGGACTGGTTGCTCGACTCTCTATCCCTGTACCAAGTGGCAGATATCTCCGATTATTCAGCCGTAGAACCTTGAATAGAGGATGGTGCATTCCCAAATCTCCTCTTCCTTTGTGTGAATACTGTATTATATATAAAATGTATAGTAATGTGATATTTGATACATAAATTATGTGAATATTCTGAAATGATTACGCCATGATTTTAACTTGTTAATTAATTGTCTTTTGTAGGTAGTCATGATAGAGTAATTATAATATCAAATATGTGAAAGTTTTGTTTCACAAATACGAACTTAAGAACTTTGAATATAGGAGGGTACTTGACCATATCTCTTCTTCATTTTGTGTGAATATTGTATGATATGTAAAATATAGAACAAAGGGATATTTGGTACATAAATTATAAGAGATTTCTGAAATGTATATTCTATGATTCTAACTTATTAATTATCTTTCGTACATAGTCATGATGTAATAATTATAGTATTAAATATGTGAAAGTTTTGTTTTGGTTCACAAGTACATGTTGATCATTGTACAGATTATATATTTAATAAATAGTTTTCAATATCTTCAAAGAATTTTTGTTGTCACATTGATCAGCTTTTTCTTACAATCTTTGATTTTTCATGGGTTTGGGAGGGATTGGGCAAACTGTCTGCATTTATTATTGTCCTGAAAACCCTAGTTTATCCATTGGAAAATGCTTGTGCTTCACACATTTCAAATTTACAAGTGGTTCAAGGACAATGGTTACATACATATTCTCCAGCCAGTATACTATTGTATGAATGTGACTCATTAACCTATTTTTGAATCATTGATTAAATAGCCACTGACAGAGATTGTAGTCTGCTGGAGATTTGAAAAGGTTGGTTGTGTATGAAGATGTTATATTTAAAAAAAGGTTTCCATGGCAGTCTGTAAGCTGCTTTGTTTATATTAGTTGTGTGATACAAGACTTGTCATTCAGCAAAGGGTAATTGAGAAGAGACATATCTCCTAATAAAACATGTTTTTCCTCTGTGAAATGGCTTTGTTATTACAAATAGCCTGTGAGTGTCATCAATGTTTTTTCAACCCATGCAAAGTTGAAAAGGAGCAGTTATTCTAAAATGCTCAAATTTGTATGGATATTTTCAAAGGTTAATTTTGAGCACCCGATAGTCTCTTAAACTGTTGTGGGATGTTTAGAAAAATAAACAATGTTTTGATACTTTAATTGAAAGAACCTTTCAGGGGTAGAAACTGCTGTGGAAAATCTCAGCATGAGGAAATGCCAGGTTTTCAAATATTGACATTATCTTTGAGCTCCCAATACAGCACCCCTTTAACCTTTGTTGTTCAGCCCTGCATACTTGATGTAAAGTCCTTATAGGCTCTGGAGGAGAAATATATATATGCCATTGAAATTTATACTAGAATTTTGAATTTCCGATGTATCTGCACAGATAGCTCTTACTGTGCAGAAAAAGTTGCAGTCACACAAGTCCAACTTATTCTTTAGAGCTTCATGCTATGTATTTACCCATAGATCAGGTGTAAACAATCACAATTTTCTGATTTTTTCTTATTCAAAATCAACTTTCCAATATATTGAAAGCAGATTGGAATAATTCACTAACAGATTAGTGGAAAATTCGACATGCTATTGGTTGACCACAAGAAGATTATATTTTACTGGATTCCAAGACACAAAGGTATAAATGGAAATGAAGGAGCTGATATAGCAAAAACAGCCATAGATACCATTGAAACAGATTTAGGCAACCTACATACCAAATGCAAAAATAGATCTATTTATTGATGAGATATAAGTGAGATACGAGTGGCATGAAGCTGTGAATAACAAGCTTAATGATATAAAACGTACAGTAAAAAGGCAAGGATCCTCAAGAAAGAGCTGGACGACAATCATAGTCCCTGGCCAATACCAACAATGGTTTCAGTCTTGTTAGATCTCTTCCGTTGGATGGGGACTGACTGCATTATCCTAATTCTTGTTTATATTGGATCTAGTGGAGGTGCTGTTCCTTCATTGATTGCACCTCAGGAGTGGTGTTATTGGTTGCTTTTGTTTCAACATTATTCCAGTCATTTCGTGATGAGACCTACTTGTAGCAGATATAGTGCTGCCTCACTGAATTGTCATGTCGCAGGTCCTTGACATGACAACCGACCCGGTCACAGATTTACAAGGACAACGGGTTAAGCCTTTAGGCATGGGCCCCAGCTCATATGGGTTATTGGTTGCAATCAAATCCAGTTTGGAGGTGCTATAAAGAAACCTTGAATTTTCTTGGTTTATGTGGGTTACAGGTGAGCTTTAACATATTCTACATATGACAGTCCCAAGCCAAAAGGGTTCTAATGAACTAGATTTTCGCAAAATGAGTTAACACCAGATTTAGACAGTATGAGGCATCACTTGATGGATAGTGGTGGTAAAGTCTGACACAGTGAGAGCCAGGTTAGTGGCTAGAGGTTTTGAGGAGAATGAGTTGGTACAGTCGGACTCTCCCACCATCTAAAAATGTATGATTAGGCTATTTTTAATGTTGTGTGTCACATATCAATGGGTCTTGACGTCCACTGACATAAAGTCTGCATTCCTACAAGGAAGAAAAATGGATAGAGAAGTGTTTTTAAGACCTCCAAAGGAGGCAGGTATGAAAGGAAAACTTTGGAAGTTGAAAAAATGTCTGTATGGACTTATTGACGCAGCAAGACAATTTTATGTCAGTGTACATGAGACAGTTAAAACTAGACTGTGAGAATAGTCACCTGGAGCCTGCTATGTTTTTCTACAGGAAAAATGGAAAATTGTGTGGTATGATTTTAAGTCACTTTTTGTATGATGGGGATCGTAGTTTTGAAGAAAATGTGATAACAAAAACTATATGAGCGTTTCATAGTGGGACAGCAGTGTACAAAACAGTTCAAATATGTTGGTTTCAATATTATCCAGGAGGATGGAAAAATTGTGATTAACCAGGATGAGTATGTTGATGGTACAAAGTTCCTGCAATATTAGCTGGTAGAACATATTTACCTTTTGATCTCAAAGACTCACCTCCACCAAACCTAAACACAGTATCACTATCCTCTCTTTTAACCAAATGCTTTCTAGAATCCGGTATTGGCTCAACATAAGTCTGAAACCATTTTTCATCACACTTTGGAGGAACATGCAGAGTCTAACACAGCACTGTTTCTTGCTTCACAACCCAATTCAGTAATGTACGATTTCAGGAGGCAGATTCTAGAATTTTATATGGTTAAACATTTATTAATTTCAAAAACAAAGAACTTGCCAGCACCATGCTGCTTGAAATGTGCACAAAGATTCTTGAGATACTTGGTACCACACACATGGGTGAACTTGAAGACCTCCTCACACACCCAGCTGAGACACCTGCGTGACAATAACAAATTTTGCATCCAAAATTGTGAGTTGTCATTAAAGGTTGATGTTAGAATATTTGATTATGTATCAAGCCTCTGTTTTTTTATGTCATTAGTGTTTGAAGTTCGAGCTGTCCAACTTTGGCCAAGGCTTCTCAGGGTTTTTTTTCACTATTCCCAAAGATGCCATACTAAAATTGGCAAGCATTTTAGACACTGGATGTTATCTTTCCAATTGACAGATAAATATGTATAAGATGAGTTTTGCAAGAAAGAAATGCTTACTGAATGCACAGACAAAATAGATAATCTTGTTCAATTAAAATAATTATTCTTTAAATCATTGCTTGATAAAATCTTGTTTTAGCTCATCCCTGCAAAAAACTAGCATTTAATTGCTATCTTGATATCCAGAGCAAAAAATGTTTAATATGTAAAATTACTCAAAATCACATACCTGTATCGAAAGTTCTGCCTTTCCCCTCCTTTGGCAGTTCTTTCTGGATTGCATGACAAAATAGATAATCTTGTTCAATTAAAATAATTATTCTTTAAATCATTGCTTGATAAAATCTTGTTTTAGCTCTTCCCTGCAAAAAACTAGCATTTAATTGCTATCTTGATATCCAGAGCAAAAAATAATGTTTAATATGTAAAATTACTCAGTCTCATACCTGTATCGAAAGTTCTGCCTTTCCCCTCCTTTGGCAGTTCTTTCTGGATTGTATGACAAAATAGATAATCTTGTTCAATTAAAATAATTATTCTTTAAATCATTGCTTGATAAAATCTTGTTTTAGCTCTTCCCTGCAAAAAACTAGCATTTAATTGCTATCTTGATATCCAGAGCAAAAAATAATGTTTAATATGTAAAATTACTCAAAATCTCATACCTGTATCGAAAGTTCTGCCTTTCCCCTCCTTTGACAGTTCTTTCTGGATTGTATGTGAAGCCTTCAAGCTTGCCTAAGATCAACATATTAAGCTTGCCATGTTCCTGTCAAAAAGAAAAGCAAAGCTAATTAAATTATACCTATACTTATATACATGTCTGTTCCTAGCACTCTAATTGAAGTAATTAGTTTTATACCTTCACGCAGTGTCTATGTTCATAGACATCCTCTTCGGTGAAGTAGAAGCAATTCTGCTTCTTGCAGCCACACCCCTTCAACATCCTAGCCTTGACTTGAACAAAGTCCTTGTCAGGATCAGGGTGAACCGCATTTTCTTCACCTGTAACATGACAAACAAAATTATATAATATATAAATAGTGGCGTGAGTATCAGGATTTTCATAAGGATACCATCACATCAGAGCATTGATTGATTTCAGTCATCAGTTAAAGGCAAACCAGATTTAACATTTTTTGAAATTTTATCAATCAATGAAACAAACCTCCAAATGCAACCTTCATTGATATATTTGTGACCATTCCCATGCTAGAGAAATTATTTTGATTCTGAAATTAATTTTTGATTCTGAAATGCAATTTAGCTCTTACATGTAATACCCACCCCTCACATTCCATCTACAGCTCACAGCCAATCAACCACGTGGCATGAATAACAACAAAAATACATAATACAAAGGATATGCACTTTATATATCCATAATAGTTCTGATCTCCCATGTTTAACGGATCAGCTTTGCCATTTCTTTAGAGGTTGTGACCTATTTGGTCTTTATATAGATCACTGTGACCCAGTAACATAATTTATTCTTTTATATAGGAACAAGTGTAAGATAAATGTAGTGGGAATAACTGCTCTGCAAAATATCACACAACCGATTTTGAAAATTTGCTCCAGTGACCTTGGAAATAGTTCAAGGTCATCCAATACTAAAGTTGTTCAAGCCCCTTATAGATCATATCTGCCATGTTCAGGGGAAAGAGCATTCACAAGCAAAGTTGCACTTGTGCAGGTCATGACCTTGATAATATATATAATATTAAACATCTGGGGCAGGAAGATTTCTCAAAGACAATACAATCCAAAATGATAATTAGCAAGATTGTTGAACAGCATGTTATATGATTCACATTTATTGGTTTTGTACAGAAATATTTGACAATTATCATGATTTGAGCCACACAACAGTGCATCTCTGATTGTAAAACAGTGGCATTGTATGAAATCGCTGCATAAGTGAAAGATAGCTGCACACATGAGAAGGTCACGGCCGCGGGGCAGTTGGTTAGAGTGCCAGCTTTTTAGTCCCAATTCCTCTGTGGCTGTGCCAAAATTGAATTCATGATACAGTTTCACATATGAGCTGAGGCCCATGCCAAAAGGTTAGCCCGTTGTCCTTGTAAATCTATGACTGGGTGGATTGTCATGTCAAGGACCTACTACATGACAATTCAGTGAGGCAGCACTATATCTCCTACAAGTAGGTCTCATCACGAAATGACTGAAATAATGTTGAAAGTGATGTAAAACCCCAAACAAAAGCACACGAGATATTCAAAACAGTCCAATAGCTGCACAAGAGATAGTTATGAGAGATATTGCACAAGTAAGAGATAGCTACAACAGTGAGATAGCTGCACATGCGAGATGAATACAACAGTGAGACAGCTGCATAAGTGAGATAGAGCTGCATATGTGTGAAATAGCTGCATATGTGAGAGATAACTGCATATATGAGACTGAAGACTGAATGATAATGGCATATTATATTACTCACATTTTTGGGGGGGTTTGGTCAGAAATATTTGATAATATTGGAAACTGTGCATCTTGCATTTCTATGTGAAGTGATTCTCTGCCTATCACTAATATTTATGTGGGTTCTGGCTGAAGTTAGGTTCATGGCAATCAATTTGTACTCTATAACTAAATGATATTTGCTATTTGCGGGGAATAATCAAGATCAGTCTTATGATTTCAGCATAACCAGCATATATTTATTGTAACAAATAACAACATGGTAGCAATAACATTTGTACATTGGTCGAGTACAGAATAAAGTCATATTGGTAAGATGCCAAATATCAAAATGATATTTGGAAATAGAATCCTTGCAGAGTTGAAAGTGATTCTGTTTAGTGAATCACACTGATTCTCCCAGAGTAGCAGGTGGTCACAATGTGATAAAAATAGAATAGTTGAATTAAGTCAAAAAGGGCATCTCATCAAAACAAATGATCTTAACTTAAATATAATACCAAAAAGTCATAATTGAACATCATACTAAAAGGTCATATCTGATCATGCCAAAAGGCCATACAAGAATCTTGTGCCAAAAGGCTATTTATGTCAATTTGGAAGATGAAAAGTTACATATATATTGTTTATTTGTGCAAAGTTCAGGTTGAATATGTACGTTTAGACAGGAGGTGAATTGTGGTGATTCAGAGTGATTCAGTGCCAAGATGAGAAGTGAAAGTCGAAGCCGAAGATTGCCGATGACTGCCAAGGAGTAGAAATGCCCAAACGTCTTTATTGGGAACTTAGGAATAGGAACTGACCTCAAATATCGCAGTTTCAGGGTATTTATATGAAAACTGAGCATCGGGGGTCGAAAGAGAAATGACGAGTTGAAATAAGTCGAGAAAATGAAAGGCGGGAGTCGAAATTCGACCTGTGGGTCGAATCGACCCCAAAAACCAACTCTTGTATAATACGAGACATCACGAGACCAAAACAAGATGGCAGCCGGGCAAAAGATGACAGTTTTGTGTAGCCGAAGGTAAAACATTAAAATATAGACATGCAATGCAATAAAAATGAATATTACAAAGCTCGCACACTTCCGTGAGGTGAAAACAATATGCTACAAAAATATAGGCTCAATACATGCACGCAATTGTAAATAAAAGACGTAGAAAGATTTCAGTTTCACCACATGTAAAAAGTGACATTTCCTCAACTGGCACAGGCAACCTTGGAGGTGCCTCCTCATCACTCAGCAAATCTGTCTCTGCACGATGATCACCTGACACTCCCAGGTCCATAGGGGCTGACAGGTATTCATCAAAGACCTCTCCAAATTCCTCCCATCCGTATCCATTCATTAGCTGTTCCTTTAAAGCCATTTTGAGATGTGTTATCGCTGTCACTAAATTGTATGCTTTTGCAAAGTTGTCACCTTGGTCAAACTGGTTTTGGACCACGGGCTGTGGCGCAGTTGGTTAGAGCGCCAGCTAACTAGCACCAGTTCCTCTGTGGTGATCCAACGGTTGTGGGTTTGATCGCCGGGCGTGCCTTGATTGAACTCACAATACAATTTCCCACATGAGCTGAGGCCTGTGCCAAAGGGTTAACCTGTTGTCCTTGTAAATCTGTGACCGGGTGGGTTGTCATGTCAAGGACCTGCGACATGACTATTCAGTGAGGCAGCACTATATCTGCTACAAGTAGGTAGATAGGTTTTCATACACCAATTCTTTTGTTGACCAGGCAGATTTTGAACGAACTCTTTTGTATGAAACCAATGGGAAAGTTATCTTTACTAATTCTGTCATCAAAATGGATGAGACTTCAGGATTTCCAATGCTGTATCTGTCTACAAGGTCCTTTACAGTGGTCTGCATGCTTTCCCTTTCTGCATAATTTTTGATATGCCTAGAATAGAAGTATGACACCATATCTGTAAAAATTAATTCGATAAACTCACATTGCATTGCAAAAAAACAATTACCCAAAAAACAGGTCATTCTCAAACTTCTCATCCGCCCACAGCTAACATTTCCTCTCCTCTAAGGAAGCAATGAAAATGCACATAAAAGAGGGAAGGTAAAGTGTTTGTTCAATATCGTCTTTTCTGGTTCTTTCATAATGTATTCTGAATTGATTTCAGTGGGAAATTTTATTTAGATATGTGCAGATATGACACGAGTAAATCCTGAGCAAGTTGTTTCCTCTCTTGATATATCATTGCCGACCATTGGTATGACGTCATTGACGAACACGTGAAGTGAGCTGCAAGTAAACAACACACTCATGCTGGAAGCTGATGCGGTTCTCTGCGGGTCAATCTCTGGTCTCATGTCAGCTACTGTGCAGTTAAAAAAACTGATACAAACAAATCTTAACCTGACACACTCTCAGAAGTGTAAGTAGACTTTGAGATCTTGCCGTCAAAGGCCCAAGGTCCTTGTCTACCATATCACAAATACCTAGAATGGTGTGTGGCCACAGACGAAACCGCCTTCTTACCCCCTGTTCTGAATAATATTCCAGGGGGTTTGTTCGGTCTCTGAATATTCGTTGTTGACATAGTGAGTGAGAATACATGGCCCCTATGGCTTCCATTTTGGAATTTACACCCACAAATCTAAAGTGAGGTCCAATGCCAATTTGAGCCCCCTATATTTTGTTGATGCATTTTGGGGTCCAATCCTGATTTCATTGAACACTGATTTTGGTGTTAACCTTGTTGATACAATACTTTAGGGTCCATTTTGAACCCTGATTTGAATCCGGACTCTGTTGATACAATACAGCCCTGGGGCGCATTGTCCCTTTCAGCCATCAGCTGCTTCCTGGCCTCCATGTGAATCTTGGTGTCAATCCTACTCTAATAGTCTACTTCGCATTAAGCAAGTACAAACAGTTCACTCATGCCCCTGAGCCAGTTTAGGTAAGGTTTCAACTCCATGTTATTAGTGGGAATATCGGATTTTGTCCATATAGTCCGTGAGACGTTGCTCAAGGGAACATCCTTACTAAGGCCTGAATATATCTGGCCCTGGCGATGGCAAGTTAGACGTTATTGACATAGAAGTAGGTAGTAGCACTGAGGGCTTGGATGTTTGGTATCCAGAGTTATTCCTTGGGGGTCAGTGTATTCACATCTGTGACGACAACCTCTGCCTGTGCTGTTGCTTTTGACTGCATAGCTGTACTGGTGGATGTCTTGCACAGTCATTATGCCTACGGATCTGTCCACACCCTGGGCAAAGGTCTTCGTCAGCGGCTTAGATTTTTTTGTATTCTGTGGTTGTGACAAGCTAGGATTTTATCCCATACCATCTTCATGATATTGATGAGTCCCATGCTGACAGGAGTATATTGAGTCCTCTTAGGACTATAAGTCACCTGATTTCCACAATTGTTGCCTGAAAAATATCTGGTATGATGGGAATTTGGTTATATTGAATATGTTCTTTGTTGACTCCCCATAAGTGCCCCTTTTACAGATTTGCTTGTCATTGACTCCCAGACTAGGGCAGACACATCTAAATGCCAAATTTCTCTGAAGCCTACCAGTTTTGATGAACGTTGCATGGTCTTAAATATTGAAATAAAAATTTATGTGATAATCTGATACACTTTAAAGTGAAATACACACAAATATCTGTTTCTTAATGTGTATTGCTATTATCAAGATTGTCATATGACAGGAGCTAAAACTGTTAAGTTGATCAATTCTTCAACTTTACCAGTGACAAGGTTGGAATATTTATTTAGGAGAAATCATTGCCAAAACATTTGGTCATATTGTTTTACTGTAATTCGTTATTGTGATGTCATTGTTTATTATATGTTTTTACACTTGTCATTCGTGCACATTTACAAGTTTGTAATATATATTTTAATGGTTACAAACCAATCATTGTTACTGGCAAAAGCCACCCATGAGCTTATCAAGGTCATTCAAGAATGAAGAGATCGCAGACATGAATTTTACAAGTATGAATTGTTAAAAAGTGATTCCTAAAGGAATCCATAAATTGCATAAAAAGTTCAAGTTGTATCAGTATGTTACTTTTATACAAACCACACCAATCAGCATATGCAAGAAATAATTATACCGGATTATTTTCTTAGACAATGTGTTGCATAACGGCACACAATAAATAGCTGTTTAAAAGAAACTTCTATTTTTCCATTATGGTCAGACTTGTTTTGGCACACTGCTATTTTTGGTAAAAACATTTTTATTTGTTCAAGAAGTATAGCCAGCTTGAAAAGCTTTATCATCGTTTTCCAGCCTCATTTGATAATAAGCCTATTACTATCAGAGTATTTACATTTATTCTCTGGACATGTAAACTATAAAATTTTGGAAATAAACTTTATTTCATATCAATTGATAGTGTCAGTCCAAAACACAACATAGAGTAAATGCCCACTTTAGACAACCCTACATTATAATTTCTTCTATGCACATGTGAAAGTACAGAATTGCTTAGCACCAGTTCCTCTGTAGTGATCCAAAGGTCATGGGTTCGATCCCCGGCCATGCTGAGCTTGAACTCCTGATACAATTTCACATATGAGCTGAGGCCTGTGCCGAAAGGGTCAACCTGTAGGTTTGTTTGTATGTTTGTTTGGGGTTTTACATCACTTTCAACAGTGTTTCAGTCATTTCGTGATGAGACCTACTTGTAGCAGATATAGCGCTGCCTCACTGAATTGTCATGTCGCAGGTCCTTGACATGACAACTCGCCCGGTCACAGATTTACAAGGACAACGGATTAACCCTTTGGCACGGTCCTCAGCTCATGTAGGAAATTATATCATGAATTCAATCCCAGCACGGCCGGGGTTCGAACCCACGACCTTTGGATCACCACAGAGGAACTGGTGCTAATAAGCTGGCACTCTAACCAACTGCGCCACGGCCCGTGGCCCGCTACATGTAGGTCTAATCACGAAATGACTGAAAGTTGACAGTGAAGATGGTGGTAATTAGATTGGGTAACTTTTTCACCAGTGTAGGGGCCTGCACGGGGCGGTCAGTGCGAGTGCTGCTCCCAGATTGGAGTGCGTATTTGATCTCCCTTCTAGCTGTTTAACCATACTGCATAGGCCGAGTGCCCACGAGACAACAGTGGAGTGGCCAACATATCAAATCAGAAATCGATGGTTACTTCAGTCAGATTGACTTGATCTTCTCAGCGTTTAAACGGCCAGATCATGTCTTTTCGACTAATCTTTACAAAGCAAAGAAGCATTATCGTGTGCATTTAAAATCTTGTGGGCAAATATTTTCCATTAGTTTTTTTTCCAAGCTGGCCCAACTGGCAACATTTATTTGCCTTATGGATCTGACCTCTGATGCAGGGAGAAATGTTAGTGAGAATATTCAGTCAAATATGACTTTCCGAAAAAAATGTTTTAGTACAGTCTTTGGTACTTCCAGCAGACTACACTTTCATTAAAACTATGTGTTTATTGTATGCTCAACACATTCATTCATCACGTTTTCTTTCCATGACACTGAATAAGCTTAAAGTGTCTGTTGCTCTAAGTAGCTTCAAAAATAACTATACAGTATACATTCTAAGATTGCCAATTTATTGATTAATACATTGTGTATATTTACAGCATTTTTGTTCTCTATCCCGCTCAACAGGAATTAATTAACATACATACATTAAAACACCAACTATTTAGCACTTTTTCGGAAATTGACTAGTATTAGAGTGATATGTACATGTTAAATATTCTTTTATAATCATTAACCCATTCACTTTGACACGCATATTGTCCAAACAAATTCAATGTTTTACTGCACTCTCCTCATTAGGAGAGGTTTAAGAATTGATGTCCCTTTATAATACAGCTACATAATTCCACATTGGAGTTTTCCTTTATTTTTCACTAAGAATGGCAATCGTCTTGGGACATTGTTATTGCTGGACGTACTTGAACTGGATGTGGCCCTGGAACTGGACTGAGATTTTTGCCTCCGGTGTTTTTCCACAGATCTTTGTCTCTGGTACACCAGATGGCGCTTCGTTAACTTGCCAACGCGATGCAGAGCTGCAACTTCAAACACTTGTGTGACAGTTGTGGGACATCTCAGTGCTGAAACCTCCACATAAGCAATGGCACCGGCCAGCTTGGCTGTGAGTAAAGCCTGAAATGATAATGAAATATCCCAGAATAAATCCTTTCAGAGGTGATGTATTTGACATTAAGAGAATTCGTCTTGAACATCATTTTTGATAACCTGCTTCCTCTGTTTGTCAAAATAACAACTTAAAATCTCATTATGTATGACTAAACAGAAATGTGTATTTGGTCAACGGATTTATAAAATTAATATTGAGATCTGCTCCACTTAAGATGTGGCACCTCATATCAGAAGCAAGTTAAACTATTGACTGAGGAGCATATCTTGTCAGCCTTACATGTCGCGAAGTTACAGCTTAAGTTTGGATTAAGACAATTAAATATTGTACAATGTATAAAATCATGTTCTATACCTCTGTAAACGTGACTGCTATCTGCCGTTTAGCTGCTAGCCTCGTTATAGTATCAAGGTCATTTCGAAGGTCACATTTGCAACCCACGAGAAAAATACCTTGTTTGGGACATTGTTCTCTTATAAGGCGAAGCCACTGAAAAATAAAATAAACAAATTGAAATTATAAATAAAGAATGATCAAATATAAAGACTTAAAATTAATTATTCATTTCTTTTTTTAAGTATAGACCTACCTTTATTGTTACAGCATCAAGTGTACTTGGCCTGCTGACATCCACACATAAAATGATTACGTCAATGTCAGATGATAGAGAAATCTCCGAAGATGTGGCATCTCCTACAAATAGAAATAACTCTTGTTTACGTTTGATGTCAGGGCAATGTGAGAGTTAGTACAGGCTAGTAACAAATTACAGAACCAACAATATCAAAACTTGTTATGATATGCCTCTTGCTACAATCCCACCCCAGGATTCAATGAAGATTTTAGTAGTAATGTTCCAAAAATACTAGTATTCTGATGTTAACTTGACCTTGATAATGTCACATTGCATATCTCAGGGAATCCTTACATTGCACGAAAACTAAGCTTTTACCACCTTTTGACATATATAAAAGAAACAAAATGCTGAAGCTTCATTTTTGGCATTTTGACAATTTCTGGGAATAATTCTATAGATAAATATTTACAATTAACTAGAATTAACTAGAGTATGTTTGCATTTTTTGTTATTATCATATAGTCAAAGATCATATTTTGAATTAGGAAATGTAAAAGTAAATTGAATCATTTCAAAAATAGAGAAAATGTAAATATTTATAATGAATTAATTTGAGAACATTTACATAACACCTTGTTTATTTTTATATTTTAAAATCATGAAATCTGGAACATAACTTTTGTCATATATATGAAGTTCAGAAAATGAACCCTGAATGAATTTTGTCACTTTTGCAAAGTACAATAGATGGTTTAAAAATGACAATTTTTACAGTGAAATATTACAATGCTGGCACGGAAAAAAATTAAGATTGATTTTCATCAAGGCATTGTGATCCAGATGTAGGCTCCTGACAAGCCTATTAAGATATTTCATGGAAAATCGAACCTCTACCTTTGTTGAATAAAGTATATATTCCACATTGTCGACTTAATGCAAGTATAATATACAGCTGAGCAAAAAATAAATATATGTCGATATATATGTATGATATACATTTGCCCATACAATTGTCTGAACACATATACACTTTGTGAGAATTTATTCCAGTCATGACTGACAAAGCAGGTGTATTAGCAGCTAATAGACTGGTGTTTCCGGCCTTAATGACTTGGTTGAGGTGTATATAATAGCACTGCCTGGTTCGCGTAGGCACACAATATTAAAATGTGACCCAATCACATGTGTAGTCCACCGAGATACATTTGGACCTATGTTTTAATGGAAATGTACAACCTTTGCGCTAGGTGTTAGTTGGCATGAAATATGCTAAAAGGGACTCACTACATACATATATATTTACGTTTTAGAGAAATCTATAGTATCGATTTGGCAGCTTGTGTTAGTTCAGACAGATGCTGACCTGATAATCACTGCGAGATACGAGGCCAGGACGGAGTGCAAAAATCATCATTGTGAAATACAAGAAACCATCTTTACACTGAAACTTTCTTTGGAATGGTTTGTATAGAACTGGTAAATTAAAATATGTGAGACCATTGTCAGGATTTGGTGACAGATTAACTTTACTGTTACCATGCCTTATGGACCTGTTTGTGCCTTTGGGGTCCATACAGGATTAGAAGAGCGTTCAAAACTACCATATTTGCCGACGTCCCAATCCAAAAAAGGAACCTCATTGACAGTCTTTATTTTCTAATTAAGCCCTCTGCTGCCATCCCAAATAATTGTCATGGTTATTAGGTTAATTATTAAATAACATGACACAATTCATCTAAAGAATACAGAGTATAATAGATATTCACAAAGGTTTCAATAGGCTAGAAATTCTAAAAATGTTTTCAGAATTTTAAATAATCTATCTTTGACAGCAATTTTCAAAATAAGATTATGTCTTTGCTATTTAATTGAAATAAAGCATGCTCATGGTCGGACATTTAATTTTCAGTTGTTCACATGCGATCTTCAGAAAGTGTGGGAGATAATTTAATTGAAAAATGAATGGAAACAGGGCGGTGTAAGATAAAACCGTGCGCCACAATGGATGCGGACACGCAATACTGGAAGATCTGGACTGTTAGAAACGCACCGGAACAGGAAGTGCTTCCAAGAATAATGCTACATGAAAAGAATTTGGCATTAGAATTAATAAATTAAACCAAATAATTTGGATAGTCACGAATTTCAAAACAAATGGTCTTCCCTATTTGTACTCCTGACATGGAGAGATTATTATTAGAACATTGTAAAATTCATTTTGGACACAGTCACAAACAAATTACAGCATATTACACTAAAATAAAGAATATCCAGTACATTAGTATTGGGTCACATCTCGTCTTCGGAATAGGCGAGTCCCGTCACCAATACTTTTCAATTGTACTCTATATCCATATAATTAATTTTATCTTTAAACATATGATCTAAAACACACACACACACACACACACACACACAAATATATATATATATATATATATATTTACTTGAAAATCTGATTTTTATTTCTAATATCTGCCAGGAATAATTGCAAGCCAGATAGTTCATAACAACATCTGGCAGCTATTTACAGAGCAGATACAATTAATGTGATAAAATCAATAGTGTGAATATTATATTCTCACTTGAGTTGGAGATACAGATTAAATATCGCGGGATTGATGATAGGTTATACATGTAAAACGTAATACATGCAAGGGGAGTGGTGAACAAACTCAAGAGATTTAAACTTAAATGTATCTAATAAATGCCATTTACAAAAATATAAAACCAACCTCTGAAAGAAAGAAGGTAACTATATTTTTGTCAATGGCAAAATATTCAAGCTAACTTTTGGGGTATTTAAGGTTTTAAGAGAGCATATTACCTGGGTAGTCCCAGATTTCCAGCTGTACACCTTGGTGGTTGGGGATGTCACAAGTTGCCCTGTATATATCATACAACTCAGGCTCACTCTGAAATACAAGAAATACATTTTAGCTCTTCTATAAATCACACTTATTTGTATTTCTCTGGGGAGATTATATTCGTGCAGCAATAACCATAATATCTGTCATGTGTACCTGCCAATATCTCAGTTTTTGTGTTAGATTAAGTCTGGTTATATGGAAATACTGACATGCCATATTAAGTAAAAAAAATATTACATTGAAAATAAATAACAGGCGCATTTTGGTTAATATAAGCGTACTAATATATGATTTAAAAATGATATACTGCTTTGAGACCAGGTTTGTTGGCAGGCGAACTAATTTTGTTGTTTTCATGGTTATGGCAGAAATATGAGATATTCCAGGCAGTCATCTGCAGGAAGGAGATTATTGTTTATTGTTAGGATGCTGGGGTGTTCCAGAGTGTCTTTGTCTTTACTTTGGCGTGGGGTGGAGGGAGAGGCAACTCACACAATATGGCATACCGGACTTGGGGTGGGAATACCTCATCGCCATATGATATCTTGATCCTGTTTTGGGATTAAAACATTCAAATGGTGTCTTGATTTTTCCCGATGAAATATGTATAGGATGAAGGTAATAATAACTTTGTGAGGCGAGACAGGTTTATTGTTAAAAGAATGCTCAAATAGGCCCTTACAACTGCGCTGAATTGAAAACATGCCAAACAATGATATAAACTAAGCTAAGAGTAATTATGATTACCCCAAGCACTAAGTAATGAATGTCAGGCTTTGTACGGTCCAGCGAAACTATCCCAGTCATATATACACCTGGACAATGAAGCATAAGATATGTCCAGAAATCTTAAACTCTGGCATTTCAAATTCACAAAAAGCAAATGTCAAATGTACATATGTTCCACGTATTTTGGGTAATATTACACCAGTAATAACCAGGATTCCATACATAAATGAAGAGAAAAATACAAGTTCATCCTCTCAAAGAACTGGTCTTAACTTCCCGTCCTGGGTCCGTCCTGTATATTAGCACACACTCCATTTAATAGAATGGTTTCTGAGGGACCATAAAGGACACACTGTCATAATAATACTGATGACACAGCGCGATGTGCCCATCGTCCACAGACCCTGACACTTGTATCTTGTCCAGTATCGCCACTGCTCGCCCCTTAATTATGGACTGAGTCACAGATTTTATATTCATATTTACACACATTATGTTCTTGATTGCATTGTTTGCTCAGAAGACAAATATTTCTTTTTATTAAGGCCACAGTGATGGATAGCTTTAATGGGTAAAAGTGGGGGCCTCTGAGGGATTTTAATCACTCCAGAGGAATGTTTTATAACGAATGTCCATATTCACGGTTTGCCAACCTCCCAGTTTATCCAGCTTAACCTAGGTTTATATCTTCCCCCAAATACGGGTCCCTACAATAGTCACCATCCACACGGGTGGTAAGTGAAATGCCAGGAAATGATGTAGAGTTATGCTTATGCCAGACTATGGTGTGTGTCCAGACCGGTGGTAAGTGAAATGCCAGGAAATGATGTAGAGTTATGCTTATGTCAAACTATGGTGTGTGTCCAGACCGGTGGTAAGTGAAATGCCAGGAAATGATGTAGAGTTATGCTTTTGTCAGACTATGCTGTGTATCCAGACTGGTGGTAAGTAAAATGTCAGGAAATGATGTAGAGTTATGCTTATGCCAGACTATGGTGTGTGTCCAGACAGATGGTAAGTGAAATGCCAGGAAATGATGTAGAGTTATGCTTATGCCAGACTATGGAGTGTATTCAGATTGGTGGTAAGTAAAATGCCAGGAAATGATGTAGAGCTATGCTTATGTCAGACTATGGTGTGCATCCAGACCGATGGTAAGTCAAATGTCAGGAAATGATGTAGAGTTATGCTTATGTCAAACTATGGTGTGTATCCAGACTGGTGGTAAGTGAAATGCCAGGAAATGATGTAGATTTATGCTTATATCAGACTTTGGTGTCTATCCAGACTGGTGGTAAGTAAAATGCCAGGAAATGATGTAGAGTTATGCTTATGTCAGACTATGGTGTGAGTTCACAGCACATAAAGCACTCCTCATTCTTATCTTGTGCGAAGCAGGCTGGCAATGATTGCCCACATCAGATACAAATATAAAGTCAAACTCAATCCTCATCAGCTTTGTCCAGGCACCCTGCATGGTGTGGAGAGAGAATACATTGAAATCCCCGGACACGTTGATTTGACATTATCTAATGCTGGTCTGCTACACCCCAGACACCCTGAGTGAATAGCGAGCAATTGACGCTGAGCAGCGGTGGCATAAGGGCCATGATATAATGGCCTAGAGATAATAACACATGACATATTTATAAGATATATGTCGATATTGTGTCAAAATTCTCCATTCAGGTAAATAAGCGTCTATCCCACCCCTCCTCACACCAGGCTTATGCTTCTCACTATATCATTTCTATCAACCAAATTATTCAGTAATGTTCCTTCGATAGATTTTGACGTGAATCTTAGGAGTCACGGCTCAGAGTCGCTCTCCCCCGTATGTGTGATGTGGTCTGGGATATAATATTTTTTATTTGCATAGGAAACAAGTATCATGTAGTTAAAACACTATTACTGTGCCGAAATTGATATATCTGTTCTAATCATTTTGATTAGTCTGAGTATTCTATTTAGATATTGACTAACAGGATATAATGAAAGTATAAGCAAAAGTGTAAGACCTTTTTTCATTTTTTTTACACGGGATAGAGAATCAAATCTACATGACAGGATTCACCTTTTACACCAAACCAAACCAATACATACCTGATTATATTTTAAAGGCTTTACATTAATAATTTAAAGTCTTTGGTGGATGTTTGTAATTTAAATCATGCATGAGAATTAACGACTTCACACTGGGTTTAAATTCAAACTTTGGGGCGACATCTTTATCAGGTGAAAGAAAATATGAGAATTGACGCTGTCTGGTGTTACGTTTTTCATCACGGTCCTTTTTGGTATCCCTTCATTCACCCCCAGTGTAAGCAATTGTTTCCATCTCCTCACTCATTGGTCTGGAATCATGCAATATGCACCCCCCCCACCCCCACCCCCCCACACACACAGCCCATACAATGTTATAGTGTAGGAAGCTCACTCGCTTGTCTGTCAACATGATAATCATCTTGATACTATAAATCTACGATAATGGCTCTAACACTATACCTTTATTTTTTCTTAGAAAAAATCAAGTGTGCTTTTTTGTGGAACATTCTACACACAGGCATGTACTTGTGGAGAAGTCTTGTGAACACCTGACCTGGATAGGGCCATTCTGACACTTGATACCATCCATTCTCCGCACAGCGTGCTATGGCTTTCCTGCACATGTAGGGGGCAGCACCTTCATATCATGCATCTGCATATACCAGCCTTTCTCGGCACAACACATACTCAAAGTGCAGTTTGTATCCAGGATTAAATGACAATGCCAAATGGATTCATAAAACTTTTTAGAATTACAGATTTATTTATCCAACGTCAAATAAAATCTTTTTTTCATAAATTCTTTAAATTCTTACCAGAGCGAGGCATAATAGGAATTAAAATGATCACTCATTATCAGTAAGAAATCTATTTTCTTACATTTGTACAACAACTTGTACAGTACCGACTATTCCATTTTAATGGATGACTTGTCATCCCCAGAATATTCACTCCCGGTGAGAATGTCCAGAGAATACTGGTCCAGATGGCACTCTCTACTAGTACTGAATGTCTTCTTGACATTTAGACCTTTCAAGACCTTTTTCAATCTTGTTTGATATCACGTGATTTATTAGATTCTTCCATTTGCATGATACTGGGACTCGATTTATGGATCCATTTTCACACATCACAATTCTTGTATAATACCCCAGTCGCTAATTTCTATTAAGATGCCCTGTCGATGTTTTATTTTTTTAAACAAAATCGGCCGGCAACTCAGGATGCCATGAGGGCACTGGGAGATCATCGGCCACAATTTGGATAGTTTTTAGACGTTGTATGGGAGATCGGGAACTTTTAGCTGCAATATAAATTACCGGCGTTTCCACAATGTCTTTACACCAAATAAACAAGTACACGGCAGGCTAACGTGGGTGTCCCGCAGACATATCTTAAGATTATCTGAGGGCTGCCGGTGACATCGCATGTTATATTCTATGTGTTCCCAGACCATCGTCAGATAACCCTCAGGACTCCGTACGGTATCCTACGATACAGACGTCTGTTTCAGTTACCAGACGTTTTTAGAATATTACACAGACGGCCGTGCCATTAAATCTTGCACCTGCCGTGCGATGCCCTTTAATTAATAAGTGTCTCTCACAGTACGTTGTCGGCTATATGACCGCAGATACAGTGTCTTATTTTCATACTCTGCTATCTCGATCTTTTAGAATAACTTGGAACAATAATGAAAGATAACATTCTCGTTAAGGATCGTGATATAACGGCACTGTATCTTATCCTAATCTTATCACACTCGACGTTTTAAACGTCATCGGGTTGTGTGCACATGGCAATCAAATTTTGGCGCCAAATTATTTCAACACTCCACCAGGCACTCTCAAACTAATATATTTGATAGGTTCACCCTATTGTGGACTACTATAATAATGACGGAATATCATATAATACTGACACCAGACTAAGCTGATATGATATTGTAATACTGACACCAGACTAAACTGATCATGATTGGGATACTGACATAGGGATACTGACATTGGGCTGATGTAACATTGTAATACTGACACCAGACTAAGCTGATATGATATTGTAATACTGACACCAGACTAAGCTGATCATGATTGGGATACTGACATAGGGATCCTGACATTGGGCTGATGTAACATTGTAATACTGACACCAGACTAAGCTGATATGATATTGTAATACTGACACCAGACTAAGCTGATCATGATTGGGATACTGACATAGGGATACTGACATTGGGCTGATGGGTGAGAATCAATTAGGCTATATATATAAATCTTGGTTGTTACCTGTTGCACCTTGGCAGCTCCATATCGTTGTATCATGGTAGTTTTGCCACACTTGGGAGCCCCCAGTACCGCCACTTTGCAGTGTGCCAACTCCAGACGGTCATAGGAAAACTGACGACCACAAAATGTCCACTTCATCGTCCCTCCACGCAGCGGCGACACATCTCCACATAACCTCTTAAATATCTCAGCATTTTGAATATGTTTTATATTTCCGTATATCCACTAAATATACTTCGGTGAAAAAAGTCTTTATCTTAAGCGAGTTTGCGTCGCTTTGCTATACGAATGAGGTCTGTATATCCATATTGAAAACTGTTTCATCAAGCGTCAATTTGTTACCCATGAGGAGGGTTATAAAACCGATGCCATTTTCATGTATACTTTATCAAATCATCGTCTATATTCTGCCACGTCTTGACAATTTGGAAAAGCAATATATAACATTGGTTGAAACCCAGCCCTTTACCGTCCCATATGCTGCGGTCGCATTTATATTGCATGGCTATTCATGCACCATGGCCTGCTTGGCGGAACACTATTCCATACCAGGCCATTCCGCTGTATCTGATATTCATGTAGTTATTTTTTTTATCTCAAATATGAAACTCCTTGTCATTGTTCAAACTACGATACAAATAATGAAATAGATGATCATATTTCCTTGTTATTCATGATATTCTATGGTTGGTTTGCTTACTGCACAGGCCACGTGATTCACACGTTGTCAAGGTCATTGACCTCCCGGAGCAGAACCATTGAGTCGGTATGCCACATGAGGCGATCAGCACAGCTTTCTGGGCCTACTGATGTTACATGTCATGAGGTCAGGCCAGGCTGATGTTACATGTCATGAGGTCAGGCTAGGCTGATGCTACATGTCATGAGGTCAGACCAGGCTGATGTTACATATCATGAGGTCAGGCCAGGCTGATGTTACATGTCATGAGGTCAGGCCAGGCTGATGTTACATGTCGTGAGTTCAGACCAGGCTGATGCTACATGTCATGAGGTCAGGCCATGCTGATGTTACATATCATGAGGTCAGGCCGGGCTGATGTTACATGTCATAAGGTTAAACGAAGCTTATATTATAAGTCGTAAGGTCAGGTCATTCGAACAACGCAGCGATATCAAAAGATATTTCATCATCCATTTACAGTCCTCTGAAAAGAAAAAGGAAATTTGCATTTGATCCCATAACATATTCATTCTAAATCAAGATAATTATATATGGATATTCCAGTAGGCGTTTTCTACATGTTCTTACCTTGGATATTATGAGTTAGAGTTCTCGGGATAATCCACGTGGAGGGATTTACTAAGTCACCATGGTAATAATACCAGGTGTATTCTGTAGGAGATTATGAGATTTGCAACCATCTCTTTGAAAGGATTATCAATAGACGTGTGGATCTGTCACTGGTTTGGCATTGCCGTTCCTCACTTCACAGCTGTTCTTGCCAAATAAAGTCTGAAGTTCTGGTCGTAAAACTCCTTTTTTCTATACCACAGAAGAAACTGAAGATGTGGGCGGCGTATTCGTCTGCAGACAAGTGCTGGTCGGTGGCCAAGCGTGAAGGTCTGCTTGGCACTAATAGCGAGCGCTGGTGGTCAGGCACATTGCCACCAGTCACGTGACCTCAATTTGGCTCCCCCTCTGTACCTGGTATTAGCTTGTTATGATCGATATCTGTTGCTCCTTTTTGTAAATCTGAAAATATAATCATAGAAAATGTATAAATAAATTATAAACATAATTAGTGCTAAGGTTGTTTTTAACAGAGCGAGTATCAGATGTAATACTGACTTTTCAATAACCCTTTTTGAAATTTTGAAAAAAAATGATTAATACCTTATGTCAGATTTGGATTCGTCAATCAAAACGACTTATTATCAATGTTTTATCAAGAAAACAGTTGAAAATTTGTACAAAGTGAAACATAATGAACGGGGCCACTATGACCCGCGGCAGTGGTGTAACTTTATCAAGACTGGAGAATAAACGAGAGGAGATATGGAGTCTGGGAACTTCTCCTTATGGCTCTCTCGGCAGGGGGCGCTCACCACTCTCCCATCTTCCATTGACTGTTTGATCAAGATCCTTACATAGTCTTTTGATCACAGAGGTCCAGGTGGCCCAGCAGAGCTTTCCCTCCGAGATATGGTGTCTGTAGACCTAATCTCGATGCCAAGTACATCGTTACCCCATCTACGATTGACCCAACTGTGGCAGGCTGGATTTCTTACCACGTCTATTATTCAATTTGTTATACAAAATCCATGTTAGGTTTTTTCCATTGATGTTTGATGGGAACACTTGCCATATGCGATACTTTAATGTTCAGATATATCATTTTCTTTTGGGTACTCAATAATATACGGGAATTTATCTTAGCTAATGAATGGAAATGGGGTTATAATGGAATTCTCTCTCAATTTGTCAGAGGTAAATCTCTATGGTACATCATGAAGTACGTATAAAATGAAAGGTAGATTTATATGTCATTATTCTAAGCTCTGGGATTGAGAGAATATCAGGATTATAACTATATTTAAATGCAAATACATATGCATGAAGATATTCTATTGGATTGGTAGGACTTCCTTTGGAGTTGCACCGTTGCATTGTGGGTAGTAGATTAGGGCACCTTACATCCCCCGCATTCACGCCCAGCTTTGTCTTCTCTTCTTTCATCATAACATTTTTCAACCATATGCCAAACATGCCTTTGTTTTAAACCAACTTCCATCTTTGGTAATTGATCCTAATAATGTCATGACCATGTACAGTGCACAGCGTGTGTTCCCCGAGCTGCCACCCGGGCCAGTACATACCCACAGCCACCCCTTGTCATACATCCTCCCAGTCACCCCTTGTCATACATTCTCACAGCCACCCCTTGTCATACATGCTCTCAGCCACCCCTTGTCATAAATACCCACAGCCACCCCTTGTCATACATCCTCTCAGCCACCCCTTGTCATACATACCCACAACCACCCCTTGTCATACATGCTCTCAGCCACCCCTTGTCATACATGCTCTCAGCCACCCCTTGTCATACATACAACCACCCCTTGTCATACATGCTCTCAGCCACCCCTTGTCATACATACCCACAGCCACCCCTTGTCATCCATACTCTCAGCCACCCCTTGTCATACATACCCACAGCCACCCCTTGTCATACATGCTCTCAGCCACCCCTTGTCATACATTCTCACAGCCACCCCTTGTCATACATGCTCTCAGCCACCCCTTGTCATACATGCTCACAGCCACCCCTTGTCATACATGCTCTCAGCCACCCCTTGTCATACATGCTCTCAGCCACCCCTTGTCATACATACCCACAGCCACCCCTTGTCATACATACCCACAGCCACCCCTTGTCATACATGCTCTCAGCCACCCCTTGTCATACATGCTCTCAGCCACCCCTTGTCATACATGCTCTCAGCCACCCCTTGTCATACATACTCTCAGCCACCCCTTGTCATACATGCTCTCAGCCACCCCTTGTCATACATACTCACAGCCACCCCTTGTCATACATACCCACAGCCAACCCTTGTCATACATGCTCTCAGCCACCCCTTGTCATACATACTCACAGCCACCCCTTGTCATACATACTCACAGCCACCCCTTGTCATACATACCCACAGCCACCCCTTGTCATACATGCTCTCAGCCACCCCTTGTCATACATACCCACAGCCACCCCTTGTCATACATGCTCTCAGCCACCCCTTGTCATACATGCTCTCAGCCACCCCTTGTCATACATACTCACAGCCACCCCTTGTCATACATGCTCTCAGCCACCCCTTGTCATACATGCTCACAGCCACCCCTTGTCATACATGCTCTCAGCCACCCCTTGTCATACATGCTCTCAGCCACCCCTTGTCATACATACCCACAGCCACCCCTTGTCATACATACCCACAGCCACCCCTTGTCATACATGCTCTCAGCCACCCCTTGTCATACATGCTCTCAGTCACCCCTTGTCATACATGCTCTCAGCCACCCCTTGTCATACATACTCTCAGCCACCCCTTGTCATACATACTCTCAGCCACCCCTTGTCATACATACTCACAGCCACCCCTTGTCATACATACCCACAGCCACCCCTTGTCATACATGCTCTCAGCCACCCCTTGTCATACATGCTCTCAGCCACTATTGTTTCCATCCTATATAGGAGATACTGGAGGCACACGAGTGATGATGACTGGTGAAGGAGGCAGTGTAAGTGAAGGAGGCAGTGTAACATTAGAATGATGGGTAGCCTCTGAAGGCAATCTTCCCCACGGGCCTCTTTTACCGTGGGGTGTCTGATCATGCGATTTCATGTGAGGGAGAAATCTCGTTCTTTCCTTGCTGTATTGCTCCTGGGTATCACATACGATGGAAGTTGCTAAGATGCCAGTTGGTCTTCATTCACAAAATCTAAACTTATTGCCAGACATAAAGGCTGGAAAGGGGTCTAATTCTAATTTATACATCGACAAGGAGGTGGAATAGGTTACCTTGACAAAACCCAGGTCATATTCCAATGCCGGCAAGGAGCAGACCATGTATTTATGCAGGTGATGATTGGGGTTTGTGGGTAGCCAGAGTGCCGGCTGGCCCCACGAGGGCCTTAGTCTGGTAAGATGGCCCTCAGGATATTTATTCAGGAGCAGTTCATATTCCAATTGAAGAATAATTATAAAGGCCACAAACATGGTGGAGGTTTTGTCCTGTTTATAGGAAACCTAAAAGCCATGATACTGTAGAAATTAGTAGAAATTATTTTGTTCATATCATGTCCATCTATACATACCATTTTAATTTCCTAATTATTTGTCAATCTCTTCATGACATGTCAATATTCTCATGACATGTCAATCTTCAAGACATGTCAATCTCTATGCAATGTTAATCTCTTCATGACATGTCAATCTCTTCATGTCATGTCAATCTCTATGTCATGTCAATCTCATCATGTCAAGTCAATCCCTTTATGTCATGTAAATTTCTTCATGTCACGTCAATCTCTATGTTGTCAATCTCTTCATGTCATGTCAATCTCTTCATGTCATGTCAATCTCTATGTCATGTCAATTTCTTCATGTCATGTCAATCCCTTTATGTCATGTCAATCTCTTCATGTCATGTCAATCTCTATGTTATGTCAATCTCTTCATGTCATGTCAATCTCTTCATGTCATGTCAATCCCATTATGTCATGTCAATCTCTTCATGTCATGTCAATCCCTTTATGTTATGTCAGTCTCTTCATGTCATGTCGATCATCACCTGCGACAATTAACAGATTGAGGATTAATAATAAATCGTACTTAATAGTTATCCAGTACATAATAAATCACCGCTAAAGATTTAATATGTTATGGAGTCAGCATATATCAGAACAAGCCTAACACAACTATATGACCTGGATTTAGATTGATTTGTTCTCTAGCTATGTCTTGGCTTTACATAATAATATATTTAATTTGAATGAGATGAGTACTTAACTGTTGTTCCACAGTGTCCATATTCTAATTGGAAAACAAAAGGCTTTAACAGCCCTGCATACATACGCTCTTCCGTGTAAGAGATTATAAAGAACTATAGGAAGTGAACATGTTAAGGTACTACCTCCTATCTGCTGTGTGGGCCAACACACTGCAAATACTGTGTATATACCTGAGTACACACCATAATTGATTAGCAAATACATGTATAAAACATGTAAATAATGAATGAAAGAATTCGCTGCTTTGACCCCATATATTACCCTTGATGTTTATGTTCCTCAAGTACAGGCTGTACTGGTATGTGTAAGCGATAAACAAAGTCCAGGTAAGGACGTATGAACTCAGTTATACATTAAATCTTTTTGTGGATATGATTTAATTTATTTTTGTCATTTGCTGATGTTTGGTCTACTCAAGTATGGTCTAACAATTCAAAGTACCTGTGATACATCATTAGAACTTGACACACTAAAAGGAACCTATGACATATCATAAGAACTTTATTTGCAAGGTTCCCATAGAAACAATGATGGCGACCTTGGAGATTCCCATTGTTATCATAGATATATCAATGTGTTGATATAGAATTATATTAGATAACATCTAAATGATTCAGACATATTATACATACACTCCATAATAATGTCAGTATATAAAAACACAGTTCAGGTTCCCTGAGCAACCATGCTGAAAACAAAAACATGAAATCGTGATGTGTTATGTAACCTTCAAGTATTCTGCCAGTGTGTGATCACCCATGATATCTACATTCAAGAAATGTTCTAGTTTATTCCTGGCATGGCATGCAATTCTCTTGTACTGAGCTAGATTGAAATTAGGTATGTTCAATATGATAGGGCCTTCATTTAAAGATATACTAAAATGAGATGATTTGATAATGGTACGTAGTCCTAGATATATGTCCTAGATATTATACAAATATGGACCTGGGTGGAGTGCAATATGACTTTTTATGGACCTTCGGAAAGTTATATTGCACGAGGCATTACTGCCATTGTGTTAATTACTGGACATTGTTGTGATTGCTGTCGTCTGCTTCCCAGTCTGCAGGTCACTCAGAGCAAGCTGGTGACGTCATTATAGGGCTTCCCCAACATTTCCCGCCATGGAATTCCCCATCAGTGCAGTGGAAAGTATATTGACGTGCAATATAATGCATCTGGTCAATAAAACAATTTAGAGAAGCTCATGTGACCAGGAATTGACCAATCACAGCACAGAATACACAGTGATCATAGAATAAATGTATTTATCGATTAATTAGCACCATGGTTTAGAACCATATATTCACCACGAATGATTGAAGGCAAGTAACTGCCAATACTGAATGTTTCCAGAGTGATGGAAGGCAAGTGTCAAACCACATTGAATTCTTTCAGAATGATTGAAGGCAAGTAACTGCCCACACTGTATGTTTCCAGATTGATTGAAGGCAAGTAACTGCCATACTGAATGTTTCCAGAATGATTGAAGGCAAGTAACTGCCATACTGAATGTTTCCAGAATGATTGAAGGCAAGTAACTGTCAATACTGAATGTTTCCAGAATGACTGAAGACAAGTAACTGCCAATACTGAATGTTTCCAGAATGATTGAAGGCAAACTTGTGTCAAACCACATTGAATTCTTTCAGAATGATTGAAGGCAAGTAACTGCCCACACTGAATGTTTCCAGATTGATTGAAGGCAAGTAACTGTCATACTGAATGTTTCCAGAATGATAGAAGGCAAGTAACTGCCATACTGAATGTTTCCAGAATGATTGAAGGCAAGTAACTGCCAATACTGAATGTTTCCAGAATGATAGAAGGCAAGTAACTGCCATACTGAATGTTTCCAGAATGATTGAAGGCAAGTAACTGCCAATACTGAATGTTTCCAGAATGATTGAAGGCAAGTAACTGCCAATACTGAATGTTTCCAGAATGATTGAAGGCAAGTAACTGCCCATACTGAATGTTTCTAGAATGATTGAAGGCAAGTAACTGCCAATACTGAATGTTTCCAGAATGATTGAAGGCAAGTAACTGCCAATACTGAATGTTTCCAGAATGATTGAAGGCAAGTAACTGCCCATACTGAATGTTTCTAGAATGATTGAAGGCAAGTAACTGCCAATACTGAATGTTTCCAGAATGATTGAAGGCAAGTAACTGACAATACTGAATGTTTCCAGAATGATTGAAGGCAAGTAACTGCCAATACTGAATGTTTCCAGAATGATTGAAGGCAAGTAACTGCCAATACTGAATGTTTCCAGAATGATTGAAGGCAAGTAACTGCCAATACTGAATGTTTCCAGAATGATTGAAGGCAAGTAACTGCCATACTGAATGTTTCCAGAATGATTGAAGGCAAGTAACTGCCAATACTGAATGTTTCCAGAATGATTGAAGGCAAGTAACTGTCATACTGAATGTTTCCAGAATGATTGAAGGCAAACTTGTGTCAAACCACATTGAATTCTTTCAGAATGATTGAAGGCAAGTAACTGCCCACACTGAATGTTTCCAGATTGATTGAAAGCAAGTATTTAGCCACATCGAATCTGTCCACACAGAAGTGAAGGGAGCGTTCATTGCAGCATAGTTCTACCAAGATACACTTTATTAGACTGGACCCACACTCACAAGATTGACGACGCTCCTGGAGGTGGGTTTGAATTAAAGTCTGCACGTGATTTAAAAATCAGTCACTTTGATGAATAATATCAGTGTCAGGAGATGTTGCTCTTTGCATCCTAAATGAAGAAAGGTTTGAATAATTATCAGATGTGACAGCAAAATACATTTTATTATTAGTCTTTGTTTCTGAAATGCGATGACAACACTAGTTGTTATCATTCCCAGCAGACCTTGGAATTGTTAAACTGGTTTGATAGAATCTCCTATCACTTTGGGCTGAATTCTAATGACCTCACTTGGCCAAATCAGCGTGCGTTTTAATTAGAGTGATGGCATCCTGCAGCGTGACCCCGGCCCTGCAGCGTGACCCCGGCCCTGCAGCGTGACCCCGTCCTGCAGCACGACCCTGGCCCTGCAGCGTGACCCCATCCTGCAGGCTTGACCTGTCATCGCGGTGAACACACGGCCGGTACTGCACGCCAGATGACCGTGCATTCCTCCACAGGGCGATCACCACCCCGTGTCTCAACATTGTGGGAAACTCTCAGAAAATACACTGGAGTTGTTCATCTGACAATAATAAAGTGTGATGTATAATATATAAAATATAAAATATTGCCCATAAAGAAGTTATTTAAAACATGCGTCCCATATATTGTCATGATGAGTAAAGTCTTAAGAACTTACTGCATTTGTGGCGTGATGTTTCTTTTGTGCCGTTTCGTTTATTGTCTTTGTCGTTCCATGTTTGCCAATAAACAAAGAGCAGGAGAAAATATTTTCAGATGTTTCCTTGTAGAACACGTGGAGTTAGAGACAAAGCGTTATTATCCCTCTCTCTCCTTCGCGCCAGATTGACCTTAATCCCGCTAATCCAGACCAGAGATTGCAGACAATGGGTCACGTGTGCGTGGCTGTGAGGGTGGATGCAGGGAGGATGCGCTCTCTGTCCCGGCGCAGTGTCAGTGTCCCCGGCAGCCCGCCACGCCCTCACTCTCCCGGCCTCTCCCGCCCGGCCTCACCCGGCCTCGCCCGCCAGACTCCCATTGTGTCACCAGGGTACTGGAAAGCCATCGCAATGAGTGGAACTATTTATGAATCAATAAAGGTAAAAAAATAAGGGTCAGACAGAAGGGCTTCTTGGCATCACCAGGGGTACCTGGAGGGGCACATTGCGATCAGCAAGGGTACTTGAAGGGACACATTGATATCATCAGGGTACCTGAAGGGGCACATCCAGATTACTGAACTGGCTGGACGAGAATTTGACATCACTGTGAGAAGCAGGAATGGCTCACCATGGCGATCACCAAACTTGAGTATTGAGTGGCTACTTGGGCGAGTCTGTGTCACATCCAGGGCATTGAGGGAGGGGGTAAGGGTTTAGGCGGCCTCTGGTTGTGTTTCTTTGATATTGCTGGTGTCCTGGTGGCGATTCCAGTCTGAAAGTAAGAGTGCATATCCCTCTCTGTAGATCAGGGAAATAACTTGAGGAGTGTCCGCAAGTTTCATTGTTGCCACAGGGAAGCAGATGTTTGTCTCTTTGATGTTTGGATCTCACAAGGTGAAAACGGTGAATGTTTCCTCTGAGGATAGCTTGTACCACACAGGGAGATATCAGAAAAAGCGATGATAAAAATAAAAAGTCTCTCTTTTCATAGTTGATCAAGTAACTATTAGTTCTACCAGTCTAAGTTATATAATAATTATATATAATTAATAATTTGAACATAGATCCGTCTCTCTATGTTTATCTCACATTTGAATTCTATCAGAGTTGTGATATGTGCTCATGAAATGAGTTACCGATACTACACGCCACAGATTTCATTTGGTTCATAGTATAAACTAACAAAAGACAAACAAGCTGTTCAGATTCGCTAATAAAAAGGCCCAGCTCAAACTTTAGAGTGATTTAGTATTAACATGCAGAGAACATTTGACAGTGAAAGCGGGACCTCTTTCTATTTCTAACCCACATTGGCCTTCTACATGAACACACCAATTTTGCATAGGGTGAAATATTACTCACCACCTGTCAATGATGTATAGTTGTACTATGATCTTTGAGAATTAAAGAGAATAATGATGCATTTCTAATATTTCAGGAGTTTGAAGACCATGTGTAATATTTCAACAGTTTGAAAATGTGTTTTGGCACCGCATAATTAGTTCTTTTCACAGGACCTTCATACCAGAAGACCTTATTTATCTCAGAAGACATTTATCAGTGAAACACTTACATAGAAGCATTATCTGCATTCAAACAACACATTTACACCTAGATTTAAATTCCTATGCCCATTAGATCCCTATGCTCACTAAATCCCTATGCCCACTAGATCCCTATGCCCACTAGATACCTATGCCCACTAGATCCCTATGTCCACTAGATCCCTATGTCCACTAGATCCCTATGCCCACTAGATCCCTATGTCCACTAGATCCCTATGCCCACTAGATCCCTATGCCCACTAGATCCCTATGCCCACTAGATCCCTATGCCCACTAGACCCATATGCCCACTAGATCCCTATGCCCACTAGACCCATATGCCCATTAGATCCCTAGGTCCACTAGATCCCTATGTCCACTAGATCTCTGTGCCCACTAGATCCCTATGTCCACTAGATCCCTATGCCCACTAGATCCCTATGTCCACTAGATCCCTATGCCCACTAGACCCATATGCCCACTAGACCCATATGCCCACTAGACCCCTATGCCCACTAGATCCCTGTGCCCACTAGATCCCTATGCCCACTAGATCCCTATGCCCACTAGATCCCTATGCCCACTAGATCCCTGTGCCCACTAGATCCCTTTGTCCACTAGATCTCTATGCCCACTAGATCCCTATGCCCACTAGATCGCTTTGTCCACTAGATCCCTATGCCCACTAGAACCCTATGCCCATTAGAACCCTATGCCCACTAGAACCCTATGCCCACTAGATCCCTATGCCCACTAGATCCTTATGCCCACTAAATCCCTATGTCCACTAGAACACTATGCCCACTAGATCCCTATGCCCACTAGATCCCTATGCCCACTAGAACCCTATGCCCACTAGAACCCTATGCCCACTAGATCCCTATGCCCACTAGAACCCTATGCCCACTAGATCCTTATGCCCACTAAATCCCTATGCCCACTAGAACCCTATGCCCACTAGATCCCTATGCCCACTAGATCCCTATGCCCACTAGATCCCTATGCCCACTAGATCCCTGTGCCCACTAGATCCCTATGTCCACATCAAAGAAACTAAGTTTAAATCACCTGAGTAGACCTATAGCAGGTCGCCTAATGTAACATTCTCGCTATAGATTTTGACATAAATCATAAACATGAAATCAGATTGTTCCTATGTAGTCTTCTGGGCATACATAAGCTTTTAGTCTGATTTACATTTTGTGTTCAACTTTGCCGAGTATATGCAGGATTTGGTATGCATCGCTGGCAGTGGTGGTGGCGCAGATAGCCGACAAGTTACTGTTTTACTTTCAGTGCTTGTGTAGTTGATTATGGCAACATAAGGCCTTTCCATCATATACGGTATGAAGACCTTCATAGATATGCCTCTTGTAGAAAGCCAGTGGAAACATTGAACGGGGCTGTATGGAGTTAAGACAAGTCTCAAGTTTACGGAACTGTAAAGATTAAACCAAAACGTATTCTTTTTATTGGATGGAGAAGAACAATCACAAGAAAGACTTTAAATTAAATAATACTTGGCTCTACAGAGAATAAAATCACTTTATTCCAGAGAAAGAACTTGTTGTTGTCCATTTGTTGGGGAACTTAAAAGCATAGGACTGGGTTCTTCGTAGGTGGAGGTACTTAAACTCAAGGAAGGGTCGGGTTCATATACAAAAGTATTTGACTTCGGACAAGGAACCTGACACCATTGAAATATATGACCAATTTCTTTCAGGGGGTCCTAACTGCACTCCGCAGTGGGTCCACACTCCACAGTGGATCCACACTCCACAGAAGGTCCACACTCCGCAGACGGTTCACACTCCACAGAGGGTCCACACTCCACAGAGGTCCACACTCCATAGAGGGTCCACACTCCACAGAGGGTCCACACTCCACAGAGGGTTCACACTCCACAGAAGGTCCACACTCATGAGAAGGAGTAATGCATTTTGTAAAATAGAATATACCATATCAGAATAAATGTCCATTCTTTCCTGCGATACGGATCGCTGAAATATTTCTTTCATTTTACTTCTCTGACTAATCCAAGTTTTAACCTGATGTTTTCTTCTCTTTTTGTCGGATGAATATGTGACACACATTATACTGTTTAATTGATATTATATTCATGTCTCAATATTTCCTCTGTAACCCTCCCCTGACCTCGGTTCACATGTTTACCTAAACGGTTACACAATAAACATGTCTGGGACGCAAATCGTCATCGATTATTATACATTACCTCTGGATTCACAGCATTCAAATTTGTTTGATCTGCTCAAGTTAATGTAGTGGTGCTTCCTAATGTCAAATTAATCCCGCTTCTCGTCATTTACATCAATATGCCTGATGTAAATCCATAACTTTATTGTCTGTCTCAATGGGAATTGGCAGAGTTATAGAGATTGACGTAACGTGTTTCATGTGCTGGCTGGATTCGTCCTAATATCCCACATAATATGGGATTTCTACACCAACTAACACATGTAATAGACTAAGCAATTGCCGCTATTATCGAGATCGATACATGATATTCAATTTGCGATTTCTCACAGTGGGAAGACACAGACTTTCTTCTCCCGCCAGATGGGGCGTCCAGCAGGGCCCGGATGTATGATCAAGCCTCTGTTATGCCACCGCAGGGACTCGTGTACTTTACGCTGATTGGCTGCTTGCTCTTTGGGACTTTTAAGACATTGCCACCCTTCATAAATCGTCTTAAATGTCCCAATCTTGGTGGTAAAAAAGTAGTAAATTACCCAAGGGTCAAGCGGAACTCCCTCGGATTAAGACTTTCCCAGTTCCACTGATTAATTCAGGGTGAAGAAATCAGAGTTTTGATTATTCTGGGAGGGGTCCAGACGACATTGCGGTTTTTTTAAGAACTGCCATTTTTCTTACATTCTTAAAAAAATCTTCGCAATGGTTGGGAGATAATGTACATGTATGGCGCAAAATATTCTAACACGCTTTGGTAGGTCCAACATATAAAAAATGAATAGACCTTGAAAAAGGAGCTGCGAGTTGCCAAATGCGGATAAGATATCTAGAAACTCCAACAAAATAGATATTTTAATGGGGATCATAATGTAAACCACAGTTAGTCTACTAAAATGATTTACTCATACATTGCATAGAATGCACATGAAAGCTTATTGCTAAATCACATAAACCACAAGCCAATAGCAGCGACTATCAATAATGGAACCTTGGCTACAATCCAGGCAGCTCATCCTGTAGCGAACATCTGCGCACCCCCTTTTATTAATTAAACCCTTAACAACATAACACATCTATTCTAGGTCATGGTTGGAGTTTAAACTTTGCTCTTTCTTTCACGATATATCTCAGGCCGTAGGCTGTCATCTAAAAGTGGTGTTTGGATCTAGAATGTTGTGCGATATACTCACTTGTTGTATAATAAGCTTAAGCGTTTCCCTCAGGTCAGGCACAGTTAGTGTGTCGCTATGATTACATCCATGTCCTTTCTCTGTCACCATCATTTCTCTGCCCACGTGATTCTTGTGGCGTTTTATATCACTGCTATGCTGTTAGATTGCTTTCCCATCTTTTGATGTCATTTATATTGCAATTAGAGTCATGCCGACACAGAGCAGCCGATGAAGTACGTTTCCTTGTGGCACTCCTGTGGTATCCAATGACGCCGTGAGAGCAGCTCAGAGCTCGGCGTGTGTATGCGCTGCATGCTGCTCCTGTGGTGTGACGCTTTCCGTGCTACCATTTAGCACCTAATCATTAACGAGATCTGTATCCCAACACGGGGGTGACTCATACCTTGCAGCAGCAGCAACCATCCCGCCAATAAGCATAGTATAATAGGCCGCGTACCATAACAAACTAAAATACCACACAGGAACAAAAACATTTCCAGCTATGTCTTAGTTCGTTAAGACAATGCTCAGTGGGTTAAATAATCAAGGGGTTGACCCATTTAAAAGGACTAAAAAAATCAATGTGTTATGAACCTAATATAAGCCATCCACTTAACTATGATATGTTGTTGTGGACACTCTGTGTATAATATACACCTGTTAAAGCATTAGGGGTCATTCACGTCCTAGATACACTCTTCATGCTCATATAGATCCACGTCCCGGACACTCATCATGCTCATATAGACCCACGTCCCGGACACTCATCACGCTCATATAGACCCACGTCCCGGACACTCATCATGATTATATAGACCCACGTCCCGGACACTCATCACGCTCATATAGACCCACGTCCTGGACACTCATCATGCTCATATAGACCCACGTCCCGGACACTCATCATGATTATATAGATCCACGTCCCGGACACTCATCATGATTATATAGACCCACGTCCGGGACACTCATCATGCTCATATAGACCCACGTCCCGGACACTCATCACGCTCATATAGACCCACGTCCCGGACACTCATCATGCTCATATAGACCCACGTCCAAGACACTCATCATGCTCATATAGACCCACGTCCCGGACACTCTTCATGCTCATATAGACCCACGTCCCGGACACTCTTCATGATTATATAGACCCACGTCCCGGACACTCATCACGCTCATATAGACCCACATCCTGGACACTCATCATGCTCATATAAACCCACGTCCCGGACACTCATCATGATTATATAGACCCACATCCTGGACACTCATCATGCTCATATAAACCCACGTCCCGGACACTCATCATGATTATATAGATCCACGTCCCGGACACTCATCATGCTCATATAGACCCACGTCCCGGACACTCATCATGATTATATAGACCCACGTCCGGGACACTCATCATGCTCATATAGACCCACGTCCCGGACACTCATCATGCTCATATAGACCCACGTCCCGGACACTCATCATGCTCATATAGACCCACGTCCCGGAAACTCATCATGCTCATATAGACCCACGTCCCGGACACTCATCATGCTCATATAGACCCACGTCCCGGACACTCATCATGCTCATATAGACCCACGTCCCGGACACTCATCATGCTCATATAGACCCACGTCCCGGACACTCATCACGCTCATATAGATCCACGTCCCAGACACTCATCATGATTATATAGACCCACGTCCTGGACACTCATCATGCTCATATAAACCCACGTCCCGGACACTCATCACGCTCATATAGATCCAAATCCTGGACACTCATCATGCTCATACAGATCCACGTCCTGGACACTCATCATGCTCATATAGATCCACGTCCCAGACACTCATCATGATTATATAGACCCACGTCCCGGACACTCATCATGCTCATATAGATCAACGTCTCGGACACTCATTATGCTCATATAGATCCATGTCCTTGACACTCATCATGCTCATATAGACCCACGTCCTTGACACTCATCATGCTCATATAGACCCACGTCCCGGACACTCATCATGCTCATATAGACCCACGTCCCAGACACTCATCACGCTCATATAGATCCACGTGCCAGACATTTATCATGTTCACATAGTCCTTGCCGCTAGTCATACCCATATAGAACTTAGACAAGGTCCCAGCACGGCAACTCCCTTTGTTCCATAACATGACAAGAGAATTACATTTAAGGCAGCATTGTATTGCATGGAACATATCTACACAGAGACAATTGATTGGGCTTAGTGAGGTTAACAATAGAGAGACATGACTAAGTTATCCCCTCTGATAAGAGAACTTGTAAGCGCTGACCTCTGCCTGATGGTCATCCTGGGAGAGGTTGGCGTGCTGCCTTCCACATCAAAGCAATCTTATATATCTGATAGGCCTAAATATATGGGTCGTGGAAAATGTGAAAACCAGCCTCTTACTCATTTATTTTTAATAATTCATTGTTATTTGCCGGCGGAAAAACATGCAAAATCACACTCAAAGCAATGTGCACGGACGTGAATAAGGTGATCAATATTAGCCCCGTTAATGGAATATTTCTGGAGCACATTTGTATGGAGGTATTGCAGTCTTGATGATGCTGTTAGGACCGTGTGTCTTATTGGCCTTGTTGTGAACATTGCTGGTTCCTTCATCTGGTCAGAGCCTTTCACGCTCCAGTGACAACCATATCTTCACTGTTATTCTGGCGTTCACGGTCAGATGGTGCATCGCTATGGCCCTCTTCACGTTTAATGTTCACACTTGAGCAGTTTTGACCTCCCATTACTTTTCATCCTCTGCTGACCTAACAGAACATTGTTCTCTGCATAGGAAAACATTATCGCATATCTAATAAGAGGACTCATTTGTTTTTGTTCCAGGGAGACAGAAATAAGGTGACAGGGATGCAGAGCGACAGGAATTTTGTAACACAATGCCAGAGAGGGTTAGTTAGAGAGGCTTTAGGCCGTGTGACTCATCGGCTCATTGGCCGCCCCCTTCAAGATTCACAACGAAAAGCAATTGGCAGATTGTAAATGTGTTGTCAACTCGGCATCTGACTGGAGGGGGAAGTGGGGTGATTAGATAATAATATGAAATCTGTATTGATACTAATATACTCTGCTAAATGAAAGTAAGAGGAAATAGACAAAAAGCTACGATGCCCTATTTTTTGTTAAGATTCAAGTGAAGATCCTACGCATTGATATTTATTTTTCAAATGATCAAATTATATACTTGTTTTTCATTTCTCTCCAGAACTTGGTTGAGTATGAGTTAATTATTCTAGAAATACATGCCCGGATTCATTGCGATAGACAGGCATGCGCAATGCATCAAACTGAATCCTTGAGATGAATTAGAATTATCATCCAATCAGAATTAGCCTTATTTTCGCTGCCTGTGATTTGCCTGGGATAAGATCCCCCCCCCCCTTCTATGGCTGACACACCGAGACGAGACTAATTAAAACTGAACACACGAAAATTGGCGAGACACAATGACAGCGGTCGTTTCTGTCCCCTGGGTCCTGACTATTACTCATACCAGCCACTTTGCAGTCCCATTCCGAGGGTATTTTTCCCATCTAACCTATTTCCTCATTTATTATTGTTATAACGTGGGATAAAACATAATAACATGAAAAATAAACAAGATATGTATGTTATTAAAGTGAATATGATATAGCTACCTTCTCTGGCACAGACGGCCTAACTCTACCGCGTCAACTTGCAGAGCTGTAATCTCAAATATTTTAAAAGATTCTTCCCAATAATTGAATATATTGCAGAGAGTGTTTGAAGGAAACCTTTTTATTAGGTGTGGTGATATCCGCAGTGCTTCATACAACTTATTTAACTTTAGATCATGTTGGAACCTCCAGCAGGCAAAGGTTTTTTTTTCTGATTTGAAGTTTAATTTACACTCAATTAAAAGCAAAAAAAATGGAAGGATCCATAAATACAAAAGGTGCTAGAAAGACTTTTTACGGCACTTGTAGCTGGTGGTGCCGCAAACGAAGCATGAGATAAAAAAATAACAGATTTTAGCATTCCACACAGAGATTGAAGACTACAAGAAATAGATTAATGCAATGATGAGATATAAGTTGCAGTGAAAGTGGGATGAAGCTGTGAATAACAAAATTCATAATATAAAACCAATTCATGCCATACGATTTGTTGTGAGGATGAGCTCTAAACATATATTCAGAGGCAGATTAGAGATTGGACACAGTCACTTTACACATTGTTATTTGTTAAAAGGTGAAGACTCTATAGATTACAAATTGACTTCAGAAGAAGTGTAGCAAGAAAGAATTTGATAAAACCAATTTGCCCATTTTTTGTCCAATTTGCATTGCAAAGATTATAAAATTACTGTTCGGAGCATTTTATAATAACACGTTTTGACAAATTATTGATTTATTGACAAGCAATGAATTGAACCTCAATAATTATTTGAGCACTTTATCGAAAACGTTAAGAGACAGACTCCAGGGAAGGGTTTCATGGCTGTATGCATTTGAATGTAATTCAAAAAGTAATTCTGGCAAAAGATGGCAAGAGAGACTTCCAGAATTAGCAATAGATGATCTGGAGAGAATTCCTTGGAGACTTTCAATACGTGGACTGACAAAAAAATGCCTGTTCGGAGCAGAATAATTTGGTTGTTCATACTGTGTGTAATAGTGTCATTTGGAAACAATGGTCTGTATAATGGGGAGAGATGATTTATTATACAGCAGGCGGTATAGCTTCTGTTCCGACGACGCCTGGACCATCCACGTGGCTGTCAATCATTCGCTGTCAAGTTCCAGAGCTATCCTGTTAGCTGTCAAACATTATCTTACAATACCTGGATTGTCCCCATTGTAGGTGTCAATCATTACCATACAATACCTGGGCTATCCCTGTTATCTGTCAATCATTACCTTATAATACCTGAGCTATCACCATTATAGCTTTCAATCATTACCTTACAATACCTGGTCTATCCCATTATAGCTGTCAATCATTACCTTACAATACCTGGGCTATCCCATTATAGTTGTCAATCATTACCTTACAATACCTGGGCTATCCCCATTATAGTTGTCAATCATTACCTTACAATACCTGGGCTATCACTGTCAGCTGTCAAACATTACCATACAATACCTGGGCTATCCCCATTATAGCTGTCAATCATTACCTGGGTAATCAGGATAGCTGTCAGACTTTCCTCGTCAGGTCACATGATTGATATATATATATTCTTTCCACAAAAGATTTTCCGATTGATGTTTGTTGGTAATAAGCCTTAGCAAAGCTCTGATAAAAGGGACAGTCGTTGACATTTTAAAAACAGAAAAGACATTCACTACATTGTTAACCAGATGATGAAAATTTGACATTTGCAATATCTGTGAGATTTACATGAGGTGATTTTGAGTTGACACGTGCTGTCAAGCTGATCCAGACAAGTGTTTGACAACGTAATCCTGACAGGTAACGAGCAAACACTGATATACTTGATGGGAATACTTAGCCACAGGTATGTACAGCCTGCCCTTGTATCGGCACCGAGTACTAACTATAGGAGACATGCAGATAGGTGGGGATAATGGGGGGGATAATGGGGGATATTGGGGGACAAACCCAGACCCGGTCCTTCAGGATGACATGCGCCCACACGATTTCTATGTATGAATGTAATGTAATGTTTTCTTTCGTGAATCAAGTGTGCTTACCTCATCTGGAGCAGGTAGCAAATCGTCCTTCACATATCTATTGCATTTGATTGACATTGTTAGGTTGTCTATATGTCTGTCACTCTCCCACACTTGTTTCCTTCTGGCATGTGTCTCCAGGGAACCATGCGAGACGGGAATATGACATTCTTACATACTCGCATACTTATATATTCATTTAAAAAAATCAAGAAAACATCATGAAAATGCATCGTGATATTTTCTGTCATAAAAAAAGTTATACTAAAATTCAACTATCAAGTTGTACTGTAAAAAATAATCTGTGACGCTATGCTGTAAAATCTATAAAGTCACACAATAAAGTTATAAAATTATACTTTTAAGTTAATCTCTAAAGTTATACTATAAAATTATTCTATACCAGATAGCTTATTCAAAGCCAACAGCCGTCTGTAATATAAATTGATTCTGATCTTAAATTTAAATGATCGAAATCGTTATAATTATTTTACTCTGATAATGTAATGGGTGGTTATCTATTTGATTTATGTACAGAGTTACACAAAATGTTTGGGGGACCAACTTTTATGCAGACACTGACAAAGACGCTAAACTAACCCTAAATATATGATCAGCTCCCTGACAAACACAAAAGACTTAAAATTCAAAATTTCTTAAAGACTGGAAATTTTTTATTTTTTTTTAAATTCCGAGCAAATTACTTAATTTTACATCAGACGGGGTTTAAAGGTTTTCACACAGGTAAGGATAAGTCACGTGACTCGAGTTCATTGTTTCGCGACATATCGTGTTGATTTCTCTTACCAGAGTCTTAGTACAGAACCTGCATTGTCAATAAGATGGTTTCTGCCTTTAATGTGACAGCTTCAGTCATACACATATGTATCTACGATATAGTTATTCCCTTATATGATTAGGCATTTTAGCCATGATTTATTATTTTCTTACTATGATTATTATCATTTATTGTGTATTTTGTGTTATTTCATTCATTCAAATAAAACCATCCTCCACGACTACAATGTGTCATTTGTAACTAAATGTTCGAAAATAGAGGGTAAAATGTAGGATATTTATTGTAATAGTAAATAATACATTCGTACCTTTTACATGTAGTACCCGTTATATTTCAGGCCATAATGATATATTCAAGTGAGAAATTTCACAATCTATTTCATGGACTTTGCAGATTAAATTTACATAGTTCACGTCATCAGGTTGAAAGAAATACGAAAGTGTTTTTTAAAAATCAATATTAGCTAGATTTAATATAGCTACACATTATGCCCAAAAAAAAAGAATTTTTTTACTGTAATTGTGAAAAATATGTGTCCCTCATGAGCGAAATATCACATGTGAGACTATTTCAGTGCCCTCTGGTGACAAAATTGGATAGAAAATATATTTCAACTTTCTATAATCACCTCTTGAGATATGGTTAACAGAGGTTGGTTCCTCAGATCAACCTGAAGTTAAAAAGACAATGTTGTATAATGTCATTATTTCTATAAGTCTATCTAGCATGATTCAGAGATATTTGAAATAACTTTTTCCCAAATATGTTCCATCAATATCTCATTAAAGTACATGATAAATCCACAAGTGAGTCAACAGACTTTCTCTATTCTATGATATATCAGAATGTATAAAAAATTGTTTAGTTAAATTGTGAATATTTGTGTAGTAAGAAATGATAGATATTTGCTTAATGTATATTTGGTGATAACTGCAGTCAAAAGGTCAAGTATTAACGAGTGAAATGGGTGATAATACAGTAGTGGCATCAGGATATGAGTTAGTGAGAGTCTTATCTGAGGGAAGGGCATTAAGATATTTAGATTACGATAGTCTGTGGCATTAGAATATGAAGCTGAACTGAGGCAGTATATGGAGACAGAGGCATCTACTTTAAATGATATATTGGGTCGGTTGTGTGTAGGCATGGGTCTATTCTAGGGTAGTATATTGAATCACGGGAAACATGTTTGACTGATGGATTTCATATTGCCTTTTACATTAATGCTTGATTCTCGCCTGTCAAATGACAGATATGTCAAAATATTAGATTGCACAGTGTTATACACAGAGCAGTGCAGACACATATTGTAAACAGTTTGATGGTGTCAGGAGCTTTACCCCAGTCCATGAAGACCCTCCTGGAGAGTTTATGTCAACCTCTACATGCCAATCTACCTGGCTGAGGGTACTAACTAGTCAAAGAACCCTTTCACACAATAAGGATTTGATTGGCATCTATTATGTTATGTGACTGCTATTTTGACAGTCTCTATCCCAGACTAGCTGGGCCATATGCCAATCACAGGGCACTGTTTCTTCTGGTCAAACATGGAACACTCCGCTGCCATCTATACAAAATGTCCATCATTCTCAACCCAACTTTACCATTTATTGAACAGTTGCCATTGCTTCTCACACTCGCCCACAATCGTCCACCATGGAGATGATCTATTTTATATATTTAGTATTTTACATCTTGTTACATTGCTTACATAATCATAACACAGAGGGATATATATGGACTTACGCAATCAGCCAGCCCCAGGCAGAAGGTGCCTATGATAACAAGGAGCTGTATCCTACATTCCTACATCAACCTTCCACAAAGACACATTCTGAACTCAGTCCCTTAGATAATAAAACAAAAAGACATTTTAAGGTAAGCATATTCATTGATCCTTATGGTTTTATTTTAACTTTAGTAATTTCTCTCAGGTTTACACTGTGATAATCGCTTTAAACTACCTTAAAAGTCAAGAAAGGATACTGTCCCAATATGATTTAAAGAAACAGTTATCAAAATAATTAGAAAATTTACTTTATTCATACTGTTTTGTTAATCTTATAATTTTCTCCAAATTTTGGGAAAGATCATTCTACTTTAAAGATTTTTTAAAACATGATTATCAGTGATAATAACTCATGATCAAATATTGTGCATTCATGTTTTATGGTGAAACTTAATGATACAAACTGCAAATGATACATAGTTATATACAAAACAAACTCGCCAAAATATCCATTATAATACTAGTGTACCGAGCAAGTAAAATGCGATATGCATTTCCATTAGATTAAACATTTAAAAATAATTTCGTAAAATTCCTAAATTCTCTCTGTGACCTAACTACTTGTCGGGGTCGGTGGTCCTCCAAGTTTGACAAATCTTTGTCGTTTTGTAATTAACATTACTCTGTCATACACGCATGCACACACACACATACACACACACACATACACACACATGTGTGTGTCATCATAGTAGCATAATATATTTGTATTAATAATCATACTTGTCTCTCTATTGTTAGTAAATTTAAGTTAAAAACTATCTGTGAACTATTTGTGAACCTTTTACATTAATCACATCGCATTATATTATATCCACATAGGTGTGCAGGTCAGACCGGCTTTGTGGCAAAGGGCGGTTCTGTGATCATCACTATGGAGTGTGTGTGCAACATCGTGGAGAGTCCCAGCTCTGTCGAAGAGACGGTCACTGTCTCAGAGGCCTTGAGTGTGTGTTCGGGAGGTGCAGGCAAATTATACCCCTCCCTCAGACAGGTAGGTTCAGTGTGTGTGTAATAGGTGCAGGAAAATTATACCCCTCCCTCAGACAGGTAGGTTCAGTGTGTATGATAGGTGCAGGCAAATTATACCCCTCCCTCAGACAGGTAGGTTCAGTGTGTGTGTGATAGGTGCAGGCAAATTATACTCCTCCCTCAGACAGGTAGGTTCAGTGTGTGTGATAGGTGCAGGCAGATTATACCCCTCCCTCAGACAGGTAGGTTCAATGTGTGTGTGTGATAGGTGCAGGCAAATTATACTCCTCCCTCAGACAGGTAGGTTCAGTGTGTGTGATAGGTGCAGGCAGATTATACCCCTCCCTCAGACAGGTAGGTTCAATGTGTGTGTGTGATAGGTGCAGGCAAATTATACCCCTCCCTCAGACAGGTAGGTTCAGTGTGTGTGTGATAGGTGCAGGCAAATTATACCCCTCCCTCAGACAGGTAGGTTCAGTGTGTGTGTGATAGGTGCAGGCAAATTATACCCCTCCCTCAGACAGGTAGGTTCAGTGTGTGTGTGATAGGTGCAGGCAAATTATACCCCTCCCTCAGACAGGTAGGTTCAGTGTGTGTATGATAGGTGCAGGAAAATTATACCCCTCCCTCAGACAGGTAGGTTCAGTGTGTGTGATAGGTGCAGGCAAATTATACCCCTCCCTCAGACAGGTAGGTTCAGTGTGTGTGTGATAGGTGCAGGCAAATTATACCCCTCCCTCAGACAGGTAGGTTCAGTGTGTGTGTGATAGGTGCAGGCAAATTATACCCCTCCCTCAGACAGGTAGGTTCAGTGTGTGTATGATAGGTGCAGGCAAATTATACCCCTCCCTCAGACAGGTAGGTTCAGTGTGTGTGTAATAGGTGCAGGAAAATTATACCCCTCCCTCAGACAGGTAGGTTCAATGTGTGTATGATAGGTGCTGGCAAATTATACCCCTCCCTCAGACAGGTAGGTTCAGTGTGTATGATAGGTGCAGGCAAATTATACCCCTCCCTCAGACAGGTAGGTTCAGTGTGTGTGTGATAGGTGCAGGCAAATTATACTCCTCCCTCAGACAGGTAGGTTCAGTGTGTGTGATAGGTGCAGGCAGATTATACCCCTCCCTCAGACAGGTAGGTTCAGTGTGTGTGTGATAGGTGCAGGCAAATTATACCCCTCCCTCAGACAGGTAGGTTCAGTGTGTGTGTGATAGGTGCAGGCAAATTATACCCCTCCCTCAGACAGGTAGGTTCAGTGTGTGTATGATAGGTGCAGGCAAATTATACCCCTCCCTCAGACAGGTAGGTTCAGTGTGTGTATGATAGGTGCAGGCAAATTATACTCCTCCCTCAGACAGGTAGGTTCAGTGTGTGTATGATAGGTGCAGGCAAATTATACCCCTCCCTCAGACAGGTAGGTTCAGTGTGTGTGATAGGTGCAGGCAAATTATACCCCTCCCTCAGACAGGTAGGTTCAGTGTGTGTAATAGGTGCAGGCAAATTATACCCCTCCCTCAGACAGGTAGGTTCAATGTGTGTGTTTGATAGGTGCAGGCAAATTATACCCCTCCCTCAGACAGGTAGGTTCAGTGTGTGTGTTTGATAGGTGCAGGCAATTTAAACTCCTCCCTCAGACAGGTAGGTTCAGTGTGTATGATAGGTGCAGGCAAATTATACCCCTCCCTCAGACAGGTAGGTTCAGTGTGTGTGTGATAGGTGCAGGCAAATTATATTCCTCCCTCAGACAGGTAGGTTCAGTGTGTGTGTGTGTGTATGATAGGTGCAGGCAAATTATACCCCTGCCTCAGCCTCAGACAGGTAGGTTCAGTGTATGTGTGATAGGAATTGTACCCCTCCCTCAGTGTATGTATTATAGGGGCAGAAAAATGGAAAATGTAAAATCGGAGAATTTTTTTTTTCTCAAGATTTATATAAACGTGTTCAACTCATTCGAACGTGTTCAACTCATTCGAACCAAAAATTTAAAATCGGAGAATTTTTTTTTTCTCAAGATTTATATAAACGTGTTCAACTCATTCGAACCACAACAGCTACCAAGAAGCTCAAATATTTTAAAACCAGATAGAGAACGTTTATTTCTGAGCCTTATTGAAAAATCTTTAATTTTAAATGCTTACTATGCAGGGGGTAAATGCCGGCATGACAAGGACTGTCTGCCGGTTGACTGCTGCGCCAGGCAGCACGGAGAGCCGATATGCCGCCCCAGACCGGCACTGGGAGACAAATGCTTCATTCCCAACGGGGGCCTGGCTTATTCCATCAACCAGATATGCCCCTGCCTCGATGGCCTGGTGTGCAAAAATACACGGCCACTTAACAGGTACTGCTTTAAGTCTTAGTGTGATATAGCGCTATATAAATAGCGCTATATAAATCGTTATTATTATTATTATCATTATTATTATTATTATTATTATTATTATTATTATTATTATTATTATTATTATTATTATTATTATTATTATTATTATTATTATTATTATAATATTAGTGATATCACAAGGCAAGCAAAAACATCTTTGTTTCTTATCATTTTTGTTGTTGGAAAAGTGGATAGGTATGGATTAAATCATATGAGATGTACTTTGATTTTGTACATCAGGTTATATATCTAAGTATTTTATGTTTTTATTGCATTGCCTCAGTTATGCCCTTTTCTTTGGTAAAAAGTCAACATCATCAGAGGTCATTACTTTTTTATGGATTTGAAACCTTTCATCTCTACACTTAAATATAAGAAGGGGATTTGAGAAACAAAGCCTTTTTCTTGGCCTTACCGACCCAGATACTGAGAAAATCTGGTTTAAAAAAAACAAAAAAGGTAAGAAAGCCACTGTGATATTATTTTTTAGTCAGCGTGGTTTGAGGTTTCCTTTAATTCGTGTTGCAGCGCCGAGGAGTCGTCCTGGCTTCGCATCGAGGACATACGCTGCGCCCCGCCTTGAAGACCACAGCATATAACACAATGTCACCAAAACCCACCACATAAATACATTCAGATTAAAAGAATATTTTTTACCTGAAATATTTTTTTATTTGTATATATTGTACATATCGCGAATATCACGTCCAGGCATTATTATTGTTAAATATGATATAATGATATTATCAAATAAATAATTTGTGGAGATAATGTAATAATGTTATCATCATAGGCCAAATGGCAAATGCCTTGTCTGAGAATAACTTACATTGAAAATAGCAACATGTATTATAAGATATATCACTATATATAAAACCACGTTTTGTGAAATATGGCGAAATGCTTATGAAAATATACAATAAATTATTTGTGCTGAATACCCTTTTTTCTCATTTTTATCTGTGCTGAATATCCTTTTTTCTCATTTTTATCTTAATGTTATCTGAATTGGTGTATGATATAATTCTGATATTGAAGTATAGGCAGGAGAATAGAGTGAATCAACAGTGTATTGGAAATATTATCACCTGTCTCAATAGCCTATAATCATAGACTTCTGGCCGTGGACAACATAGAATATTATGTTTTGAAATGCCCGCATTTCTTTGTCATTGTCTTTCAGTTGTGACGTCTGGGATTGCAAATTAATTTGTATTGTCATCCGTCAGAATAGAAAAAAATATATATAATCGTAATTCTCAAATGCATGTAATCCACATACGAAAACATATTCGATTAATGATTAACAAAACTCTGAACGGCTCAATTCATATTCAACACTATAGTTTCTCTTTGATACCGCATACCCCACAGATTAGGTCAACCACACGTTATAACACATTCACATAAACAGTAAATAGACACGAGTCTCTGTTATATTAAAATGCACTTTAACCATTCAGTCCTCGGTCTGCAGAAATGACTCTCATCCATACATAATCCACTTGGTCAAAAATACATTTTGAGCTTTTGTGACCCACCAGGTGTCTCTTGTGTCATATACAATGCATCCTGGGATAGATTTGTGGATTTGACAGCTTATTGCATACAGGCACAAGTGATGAGTTCACCACGTCGCCCTCTGGTGGTGGAGCTTGTCTGATAGGATACTACTATTGTGTATACTCTAAAGAGAATATAATAACACTATGGCAACAAATGCCTGTTCAGAGAAAAGTCAGTTTTGCAATCTTGAAAAGAATAGTAGACAGTAATGGGCGAATTAATTTGATTGAAATAAAACAGACATGTCAATCAATATTTTCATCACTGTGAACCACTCTTTAGGTTTACAAAGATTATCCTGGCGTGACAGATTTTAAAACACCAGGTGACAGCATGGCTCACTCGAGCAGTGAGAATACAGTTCTCTTACTATTGAGGCCAGCATAAACAAAAGAAATAAATCTTTAGTTGATTTAAATAAATTAGGAAAATACATGTAAATTATAGCACACATAAATTGATCAAAATTTGAGAACCAGCTGATGGATAATTTTATCCACACGAGGCCTCAAACCAGACATATATCTGGGAATCACGGGATCTTCTCTAACTTTTGAGAATAGATTAGCACACCTCTCTTTCTCAAATTTCTGGTCACACCTTCCTCTGAAATGATGTAGGTAGGCTAGTTTGTCCCATGGCAGATATTCATTGCTGTATTTCTTCTCCGGCACGTCTAATAATTGATGGAAATTCATAGATATAGCTCTATCGGTGGCTATCATACTTTTTGGCTGGTTATCTACAGGGATTGTGGCTTTGCGGTTTTTATACATGTACATATATTCTGGAATACTAGGATCAGATTGGTTCTGGTTCTCTTCAAAATGCCAAGCCGTATTGAACAAGAAACCTGCACCATGGATATAGGTTTTTCTAATGTTGGTTACAACATCTATGATAGATGTGTTATTAGTAGGGAGCAGGACCTCATCTACGTCAATGAATAAGATATTGTCATAGAGACCTCTGAACCTGTAGAGACAGTCGTGCATGGCTACTATATAGGTCTGCTGGTACACGGCGTATCGGTCCTCGCCTTTCATTGGTGGATCGTCTACGTGTTGCAACAAGGACATAAGGTAGGGGAACGGAATCACCTTAAGGAGCCCCAGACTTTCATAATACTTCAATACAAAACCAGACCCATACTGAACCTCAGTGTCATACATGATAATATCTGTGTAGCCTGCCATCCTCTGGATCTCAAACCATTCCACGAGTCTAGAGACTGAGAAGGAGCCCGTCATAGGTTTGACACACACCGCCAGGGGCTTCCTGGGTTCGGTCTTCAGGATCTGCTCCACCGGAAGGAAGTACTCATGCCTGCCGTCCCGGGATATTAGCTGGATTGCATTAGGCTTTACCTGTTTGGGGAAATGACAGTCAAATGTTACAGCAAAGTATGGGCTCCAATGTGGCCATGAGGAGTCTATGATAACACGCCTTGCTTTCACCTCGGATTTAACCGTTGTGCCGCTCTCGGCGTGTTCCCATTTACAACTAAAGTCCTGGGTTATGTTGTCCTTTTTTTGCATTCCAAATATTCTGATAACAGATTCAGAAAACCTGTCATCCAGAAAAACAGACTGGATGTAGAGCTCCAAGCCTTGCTGGTGATATAAGGTTCTATGACTGGACAGATTATACAGTTCATCTTCTTGTTTCTCCTTCACTGTTATTATTCTAATTCTTGGAGTTTCAGGGTCGGTCCTATGAGGGGTTTTAGAGCTATTAGTAGTGTCCTCTGGCGGCAAACCCACTGAACAAGTCCTTGGCTTGTGAAATAGTTCAAAGAAAATGATAGCCACAGAAATCGATAATAACATCAAAGTTAATATCTTCCTCAAGTGGCTCATCTTTAAGTCTTCTCCCACCAGCACAGGTCAAATTCCTGAAACATAAATGGTGACAAAAGTAGTCCCTCATATATTATTTTATAGTTCATCTGAATTGTATGTGTAATATATTAGTATTAAATATGCATAATTGTCATTCTTAGACATCATTAGATTGGAAATAACTTCACTTATTCGTATTCTTATGAAAAATATTCCTTTAAAAATGTAATCAACAGATAGGAAGCAGGTGTTTCTTTTACAACATTTTATCGTGTTAAAGTTACACCAGGTGAACTGTATTAATAGTTTTCAAGGGAATGATTTAGGTGCACGCATGACTGCACATCTATTCCCGTGCCTAAGTGGACCAAAATCCTGATGTAATTCAGGTTCATAAATCATCCCATCGTGGCCCGGATCTGGTCTCCTTATAACCACCAAACTGCCCAGAACATGAAACCATGTATACATGGTTTATACATATATATTTTTATGTACATATATATGTATATATATATATATATATATATATATATATATATATATATATATATATATATATATATATATATATATATATATATATATATATATATATATATATATATATAAATATATATATATATATATATATATATATATATATATATATATATTTATCTATGTCATTTTCTGAGTTCAATACTTTGTTTTATCATAGATTGGTCTGAATTTTGTATAATAATTTGTTATCAAATTCAGCATATCATGAAGCGGTTAAAACTCATGATATGCTGAATTTGATAACAAATTATTATACAAAATTCAGACCAATCTATGATAAAACAAAGTATTGAATTCAGAAAATGACATAGATAAATAAAATAATAGTATTTGCGAGAACAAAACGAATGCAACATTCATGAGGCCAGATTCTGATTGAGATCTATCTAACGTCTTAGATTCTGTACACTAGCTCTATCTGACTTAGAATCCAAGGCTCCTGTACATCAGCTCTATCTGACTTAGAATCTAAGGCTCCTGTACATCAGCTCTATCTGACTTAGACCCCAAGGCTCCTGTACATCAGCTCTATCTGACTTAGACTCCAAGGCTCCTGTACATCAGCTCTATCTGACTTAGAATCTAAGGCTCCTGTACATCAGCTCTATCTGACTTAGACCCCAAGGCTCCTGTACATCAGCTCTATCTGACTTAGACTCCAAGGCTCCTGTACATCAGCTCTATCTGACTCAGATTCCAAGGCTCCTGTACATCAGCTCTATCTGACTTAGATTCCAAGACACCTGTACACTAGCTCTATCTGACTTAGATTCCAAGACACCTGTACATCAGCTCTATCTGACTTAGACTCCAAGGCTCCTGTACATCAGCTCTATCTGACTTAGACTCCAAGGCTCCTGTACATCAGCTCTATCTGACTTAGACTCCAAGGCTCCTGTACATCAGCTCTATCTGACTTAGATTCCAAGGCTCCTGTACATCAGCTCTATCTGACTTAGACTCCAAGGCTCCTGTACATCAGCTCTATCTGACTTAGGTTCCAAGGCTCCTGTACATCAGCTCTATCTGACTTAGATTCCAAGGCTCCTGTACATCAGCTCTATCTGACTTAGACTCTAAGGCTCCTGTATATTAGATTCTAAGGCTCCTGTACATCAGCTCTATCTTAGGAACAAGGCTTCTGTAATCGACATATGTATATCAACCAAGTATATGTGATAAGCATTTGCTGTGATTAAAATATCTAAGTACCTACCTACCTACCCGTGCACGTCTGACTATGTTGAGGAATTGTGCAGTCTTAGTGGTGACATTGTGGAGTGTGTAATATTGGGAGTGCATGTGCCCAGTGTAATGATGTTGTCACGCTCTACATATTGTTTAGCTCCTTGTTTGCACCGTCCCATCTGAACGACCTTATCCTTCCGATTCCTACCGAACCTGTTTAGCTTGACACCACAAACTGCTTTGTGCAAATGTTTCTTATGAAATCTTAAACCGTCTTGTGTTTGGAAGGCGTTTTACACAACTTTCGTTGCATAAGTTGACAGTATTCGTTGGTTGTTTTGGTTAAGGTTAAGCTGTCCAGATGTGATGGGAATTCACCTGTTTTTATTCCATCACGCCAACGTCGACCTCTTAAATGGAAGGGTTGCAAACTTCAAATAACCATATGTGTAAGAGGTTACATTATGTGTACCCGAGGCAACAATATCAAGAAAAGTTCTTGGTGAGGGTTAAACTCATATGATAATGGTAACACTCATTCCATTTACATTATAAAAAGGAAGTCATGTTTTCCTGCAGACATGATGATTGTCTAATTGTTTACATTGACGACAAGTTTAGGCCTATACTTAGTTTGCAATAATACCGGACCAATTTGTATTGTGTAAACTGTTATTATTATTACCAGAAAAGTAGACATACTATTGTTAAGAGCAGGTTTCACACCATCGGAATTGCTATTAGAATTTCAGCAATTAAAGCTTTCATAAAATCAAATTTTAAAGCACCTAAACTAATATATATATGTATGTGTGTGTCTGTGTGTGGGTGTGTGTGTATGTATATGTAAATATACAAATATATATATACGTATGGAAATACATATGTATATACATATGTATATATATATATATATATATATATATATATATATATATATATATATATATATATATATATATATATATATATATATATATATATATATATATATATATATATATATATATAATAATAATAATAAAATTTTATTCGTGCTAAATACACAGACTTATAGCTAGATTATATTTACATATGTACATGAAAGTTGAGATAAAAACTAGATACATAAAATCATATGTTTTTTTTTTTTTTTTAAGACATACATAAATAATCAATAATATCCTGGCATTCTCCAGATTCAAGCACCCATGGTTCCATACTGTCTCTTTCAGACACCAGTTCACAAATCATATATATATATATATATATATATATATATATATATATATATATATATATATATATATATATATATATATATATATATATATATATATATATATATATATATATATATATATATATATATATACTAAATATACAATCTAATCTAATCAATTCTTAACAATTAATCTATTCTAATATAAATTATTCTAATTGATTCTGTTCTAATTTAAACTATTATATTTTATTCTAATTTAAGGGTTTTCAACAGTGTAGGATGCTCAGAGCCAATTCTGGTCCTGGTGGCCAATTTGGAACTAAAGGATTTTTTTTCATAAAGTGATACGTGAATTTGAATATTTTTTAACAATGTTACCTTAAAGGCTAGAATTCTCAAAATTTGAGGCTTGACAGAAAAAAGTTCATATTTTCATGGACATTTTTTTAGATATATCATTATCTATTAATATTTCAATTTAAATTACAACAAATGTTGCACTTCAAATTTTTATTTAGAAAATGACAAGCAAAGTTTTGATCAATCAGATTAGTCTCACATTTCATCTATTTGCAAAAAAGCTTTTCTGCTCTCAATATATATGTGTATAAATGCAGAATATGCAGGCTACAACACTCACATTCTAACAGCAGACATGAAAATAACCTTCCTCTGACTTGATGTCATATTACTACACACTGAATGGAGGACAAATTCAGGCCATTTGGGATGTTGTTATTGTGATCATATGATTTATTCAGGTCACATATAAGCAGCCAACATGCTTGTTTCAAAATATCAGTCTTCATTGTTGTATAAACTGATACAACAGCATGGACTTTTCACTACTATGTAACATTTTTGAGTGATTGAGCCAACTTCACATTAACTTTATTTGGTCAAAATGTGATGCAATAAATGCCACATGCAGGACACAACATAAATAAAACAAAGTGGGTTACATTGATTTTATCAAATCTTTCAAACATTATTTCACAGTAATTGTAATTATGTTGTTTCCAAGATTTTTATATTTTTGGTATAACTCATTGAAATTGAAAGAATTATAAAGGGGATAATTTCTGTAAGAAAAGAATCAAAATGGAGAAATTTTAGCCTGTGTTGTCAGTGCATATCATAATTTCTAAGCAGTAAACAATGTAATTTTTGTCATCAGCCTCTCAAATGTTGACATAATTATATCTAGATTGTGATGTGGTCCTATAATTACAGGGATATGTATATGTAAAAAAAAAATTGACATGGAAGGGCCACTTTTTCATGAGAAGGTTGTAAAGCTTAGGCTTAAGCAGTTAGAGTTCATGGTTACTGAAGATTGGGAGGCTCCTTTTGGGGCTACTTTTTAAAAATGTTCGTCATGTTCATTCTTTGCACATCATTCTATATTTATTTAACGATCCCTTTATTAGCCAGTGCCCCCCCCCTAAAAGTAGTTCCAAGATAGGGCCTCTTTTAGGGACAAATATGTAATATTTTGGACAAATATGTAATATTTTGGACAAATATGTAATATTTTGGACAAATGTGTAATATTTTGGACAAATATGTAATATTTTGGACAAATATGTAATATTTTGGAAAAAAAACTTTGAAAGATGGAGGCAAACCCTTAATTCAGCATGGTCTAGTCTTTTTAAAATCGAATATCACAATCTAATCGTTTCTAAACTAATTTATTTTATTCTAATACCAATGGCAAATCTCCTTCCATATTTCATAATATGAGCAGTGTCATGAGCAGTTAGAGTCCATGGTTACTGAAGATTGGGAGGTTCCTTTTGGGGCTACTTTTTAAAAATGTTCTTCATGTTCATTCTTTGCAAATCATTTTATATTTATTTAACAATCCCTTTATTAGCCAGTGGCCCCCCTAAAAAGTAGTTCCAAGATAGGGCCTCTTTTAGGGACAAATATGTAATATTTTGGAAAACACCTTTGAAAGATGGAGGCAAACCCTTAATTCAGTATGTTCTAATCTTTTTGCAGTGTCATGTAGCGCAATGTTCAGAAACTTATTATTGTTACATGTGTAACATGTCAATAATACTACTTTTGGAAAATATAGCATATCCTTGTAAAGAAGCATTTTATAAGGTGATTGTGATGAGGGTAACTAAAATGAATGATGAGAGTAACTCAAAGATAACATTGTCAAGGGATGAGGGCAATTTGCACATATCTTATAGTATAGTGTTTAAAAGAGCTACTCATATCTTACAAACCTCACCAGTGGTACGTTTTGTTGCAAAGACCAGTTTGTTCTAACAAATTCTGCAAATCATTCCCTCTAAATATGGTTAATTGAGAACATCATATCATTATTCATTTTATTGGAGAAAAATACAATTAAAGGTATTAAGCATTAATCCTATAATTTGGTGCATTGACAGCTTATCCACATATGAACTTCATGACAAATGAAATTTTTAAATAGAGTAATAAAATAATTTTCTCTAAGACATACCATTAGCAGATATCTGTCTCAGCCATAAGCTGCACGTGCTTGTTTGACCTCAAATGAGGCACAAAGTAATGTAGCACTGTTTGACGTCATTCTTGCAATATTCAAAGGACAATATCTTTCACAACGTCATAAGCATATTGCCATATTATCATGACGCCATTTTACCTTTAGTGTCTCTACAATAACACCCTACAAACCAATCACTGACGTCAGAAAAGAAATGTTCTTTCAACAATTTTGACACCATATCCTAATATGGCTGAATCTCAATGACATCATAATGATCAATCATGAGACATTGCACTCATTTGGCCTAAATTTGGAATAAATTATAGCTTGCACACATTTGATTTATAGCCATAAATATACCCCAACCTAACGTATAGATACATACATAACTTCATTAATTGTACATGTCATTTGGCGGACAACTGAGGCTTTTGACCTCCCACTGTTGTACCTTACATAGTATCTTGGAGTAATTGTAAGATTATATCACATACATGGGATGGAGGGTGACTGCAAGAACCTGAAACTGAATGGCGTAGCGGCAAGTGCCCGCCAAAATGTGGCGTCTACCACGTAACCCCACGCTATTGCCAGAGGACAACAATGCTGATATAATGCGCCCTCTAACGGCTCTCGAATTTAATATAACTTATATCATAAGGAAACAGTAAATCCGTTAGAAATGTGGAATGTCATGGGAAAAGGGATATTTGTTTGACAGACTATATCCTCCTTTAATATCATAAAAAAATGTCTATAGAATAATTTGTCTGAATGAACGAATGGGTTCTTCACGATACATTAACACATTAAGGTCACTTTAATAGTGTATATTGGTACATGAACGTGTATTTAGTAATCTCAATGACATCATAGAAGCAAATGTAAAATAATATAAAATAAATAAGATTTTACCCAAACAAAGTCAAACCAATGGCCGTACCAAAAATCTTTAACAATAAAAATTACCCACTCCGAGAACGTACTTTCACTATAAAGAAAAAGGGTGACCGCCTTGGATGTTCAGAAATGATGGTCAAAAATTTGGATTTTAACATTAAATTTTCGAGAAAAAAACTGTGTTAGATTTTCATAAATTGACATAAGTTTATATTAAATATAACAGGAAAAATTGTCATTTGCTCAGATACATAATTAGTTGAAATATAAAAATATATAAACAGATTCACTATTATCTAATAATAATAATAATAATAATAATAATAAAATTTATATAGCGCTGAATACCAGATAAAATCTGTTCATAGCGCTTAAAATCTATACCTTTTTAAGATCTATACCTTTTTAAGAGTGAGAAAATCCTTCAGAAAAAGCAATTAAGTTGTGTAGGTGCCACAAATGTAGCAAATAAAGAGTAAGAAAATCCTTCAAGTAAAACTACTGCAACTACTGATGTCCATTATGATGAGCCCCATGATATCTTTAAGGAAAACCTTTAGGTTTATCGAGGGAGTTCAAACTTATTTTGAAGTCAATATAAAGTCTTGATTGAGATTTTAAAGATCGGCATTGGTTTTTATGAAACATGACAAGGTTCATTTTCAGGGCTTTGACCCATGTCATGATCTGGGATGAGGGTTATTAAAATTAACATATATATATATCTATATTTTAATTTGATCGTTATCTCCTCTGTGCTGCAAATTCCTGACAGAATCCAACTGAGGCAAAATTGGCATTTTTTATGTTATCATAGTAGCATAACGTCATTATTTGGCTCAGACTTCAAAAACAAATTTGAAACGTTCATGCCATTTCAATATTGTTGATTCGTTAAATAAAGTATTAAAAAATAGATTTTGAATTAGCAACTAAGGGCCCCGAAGCAGTTTGACAATCAGAAGTTACATAAAAGGTTCTGTGAGCAAGCACTAGCTCATATGAGAGTACACCTTTCATTTATTTTTTAAAGTGGTATCCTTATGTATGAAACTAAATATTAATTATCAACGTTATAATTCTCATTTGTTGTTTAGGTTTGTTTGCGCCAAACAGTGTGATGTGGAAAAGCTTTCCTTGAATTGTACATTGTGTAAATATAACTTCAAAAACAAACTTTTAAAATATAACAAACTGCAAACTTTCAAATAAGTGAAGTGAATTCCTTGCAGAGTATAAAAATATCGAAAAAAATAACCAGTTTTGATATAACGCTGATACTAAACAATGTTAAGAAGGCCCGAATATTCAGTGTTGAAAGAAATGTGCATCTCATAGCCTCACGCAACTGTGTTTATCTTGCTTGCAACATTAAGAGGGCTTCATTGCAGGTTAAATCATCTTTCTGCTCCAACTATTGAAGAAACTGTGCTCTTTTCTATATAGAATATTCATTTGAAAGAAACGTGCATCTCATAGCTTCATGCACCTTATTTGCAATGCCAAGATGGTTTTATTGCAAATCACCTTCTCCAATTATTGATGAAGGTATGGTATTTTGAATATATAATATTCAGTTGAAAAAAGTGTGTATCTCGTAAACTCAACGACAATTTTTTGTCAATAGTGACACATTGTTTTCGACTAGAAAAGTATAATTTAAATCAACTAAAATCAGGCAGTAGGCTAACACATGAAACAAACATAGATGTTGAAATTCCAATTAAAAAAAAAGAAATGTTGACTGAAATAAAATTAAGACAGACGCCAGTCTGTTGCAACTGGATTATGTAAATGTGTTCTCTTTTTATGCTTTACTCTATATTTGCGGCACTTACACAACTTAATTGCTTTTTCTACAACCTTGGAAGCTCAAATGGGAAACTTCCATCTGCTGAATACTGGTCCAGACAGTTCCGTCTTCTTGGAGACTGACATTTGATGAACTTTCCTGGAAAGTAGAGTTGCCAACTATCCTTTGCTCCGAGTGCTCTCCAATGTTGAGAGTGTTTATATACTTCTTGACCATAGCGATTTCGTGCATATTGACCAGGATTTCTCGGAGAGTTCATCCAAATGCCATGGTACAAGATTTTTGTTGGACTAAGTCCTTTGCCTAGGGCAATTGCAGAATCCACCTGCCCCATACCCCAAAGTTCTTCAAGCCATGGACTGCGAATAGTGAAATGTGAAGCCCTTCTTTCTAACATATAACCAGCTTTCTGAAATGTACCTCTCAAATTATTTACAGCTGTGAAGTTGGACATGGTAAATATCATGTCACAGTCCACTTCCCAGGGAAGCACCTTGTTGAATTTAACAGCACTTAATAAAGTACCATCACTTAGCTCACAAATGAACCCATGTTTCTCACAGATTGTCATGAAGAAAATAATTTGATCCGCAAGTTTTTGCAAGCAACAGGGTGCCATTAGTATTCCCCATCTGTGTTTGCAACTCATGCTTATCTCTTCACAAGTGAATGTGATCAACTCAGAATTGTCAAACCTTAGCTGATTGATTTTCCATTTTTTAGCTGCTGATATCCACTGTGATTTCTTCTTTTTCTCATTGTGTGATAGAACAGTAAACATACTGTCTGGACAAACAACCATTCTCTTGGATTTCTGATTTATGTTCAAAAGGTAATCTTCAAATAAAATTTCAGACTCAAGTGATTCATCAAAAGGATCACCTTTTAAGAGACCAGTTTTTGAAACAAAAGGTCCTGTTATATGTGAACAAAAAATGCATTCACTCCTTGAGAAATAATAACCAGACTCATATATGAGAGTGTAATTTCTAAACACTGTTTGGTAGCATCCTTTTGTCCAATATCCTTCTTCAGTCTTGATTGCTCCACCGGCTATTGAAATGTTTAAGGTTGAAACTGCCCCAACAAGTCTCTCTATGCGCGAGTCCTCATCAAATGCCATAACACCTCTCCCTATGAAAGTGTAAGGGGTTTTAACTTGACGAATGAGGCTATTCCATATTATACCTTCCTTGGTGGTATTGTTCATAAGATGTATCTTTCCCGGAAGAGGTTTATAAGTCTTAACTGGAAACATAGTTTCTGAAATAGCAATCAGGATTTGTACTTTTGGAAATTTTATGTGGAAATTGTTTAAAAGCAGCACTATTTGTGGCCATGATTTTTGTGGATAATTAACAAAATTGAAGACAGCAGTGATAACTGTGTGAAATGGTTTGACATTTGTACAGTTGGTTACCTCAAAACCCTTGTAAAAGTATGGGTAACCATACTTAGTTCCCATAAATACTTCAGGACACACATCTAGTACAATCGATTTATTCCCATTTGAAAGTTGTTTCACTGATGCAGGTAAAGTTCCATTTGATAGAAAAATCATTTGTCTTATAATATCCTTTGCTGATGATATTTCTTGAACATCAAAGCCTAATTGATGAATATGATCAATGCGACTGAGTTGAGTTATAATCTTCAAAATATTGTGCAGTTTTTTGTTATCTATGTTTAATTGTTGGTTTGTAGTGTTTTCCTGTAAATAATGTTGTATTAAAGCAAACATTAATGATTGTACAGCCATTATGATAAAGAACACCTTGAAATAATAAACATATCCAGCTGACATGATTGATATAGTTGAATCTGATGATTCGGTAAAAGATATAGGACATCACATTTTTTCTATGGTGGAAAAATACTTTGTGATTCAAACCAACCAATGCCAAGAAATCCAACATTGAAATATATATATACATTTGGCTCGCTCTGAGCATTACCCCTCGAGCAATATACAGAGTTGTTCACACATATAAAGGCCACCAGGAGACGCCTGAGCATTTGACATAGATATTCTTATCTAAAATCATTTATTGCAGCAAATGGCCTGACGTGTACTTCCTTTAAGAGAAATTAAGCACATTGAGAATAAAATGTGTCTGGGCATTATATGACACACCTCATATTTAATGTAAATAATTACATACTAACCTTATACATCTACTTGCAGAGAATCTACTAAATGGTGTCTTAGATTTAAATAAGACATGAGTTATACATATCTACTCCATCTATTTGTATTACTTATGATATCATCTAAGGCAAACATATTTTTGGCAAAGTTTAGTCCATAAATTAAAATTAGGTTGCTGCATGAAATTACTGAATATTTCCCTTATAAAAACAACTAATAAAGATGACTGATAAAGATGTTGACTATTTGTGCGATTTACCAGTGAGAAAGTCAAATCATACTTTTCAATATGGCTCAGTGGGTAAGACATCTATATCTCATGCTATAGGTCTGGGGTTCAATCCCTGGTTGGGACAAGTATTTTTTTAGATAGATAAAATTTGATTTACACAGAAAACAAAGATGGCATTAACATATTTGGGTTTATTTTGAGCAGACTTGTAAGCAAAGAAACAGTACCTTAATTAGTTAATTTCAATGTTTATACTATGCTGTGACCCCAAAGTTTATACAAAGCTGCAATGGGGTGATATGCGGCTCAGTGGTTAAGATGTCTGTCTTCTATGCTAAAGGTCCGGGGTTGAAATCCCTGTTGGGGAACGTACTGAAGGTGAAATCTTCATATTGGGGTTCTGAATGAGTTATATGTACATCAGAAGAATTTAATTTTTTGTACATAGACAATTTAACTGCCATTATCATTATTTTCATTATTATTTTTTATTATTATTTATTTAATTATCATTATCATAATTTTATCATTATACAGAAAATATAAATAATAACAACTTTAAACAGAAAACAAATAGGAAATGCTCAGATGTGTGTGCAGTGATTTACCTACTATTTTAGACATGTGAAAGTTACCACACACCCAACTAATCTGAGTACTAATCTCAGCAAGCAAGTGTTCTCAGCAGGACCCCAACTCATATTCTTCATCTCTACCGCTTGTACTCTGACCTGAGACTTTCCTCTTTTTGTCAGGTATTTTGGCTTGAGGAAAAACATGTAATGGTACAGGCATTGACACAAATTGACAAAATGGAAGTCAATGCAACATTCAGTATCAATTTATTAATAAATTTATTAGTATCAAGTTGATTGCAGCAGGACATTCATGCCTTTTTGTAAAAACGTTAAAATCCATGCTAAAAATCTTTGGGTTAACACTCAGAGAATTCACTCATATTGCCTGACAATTCAGAGATTGGTGTGTATATCACATATAGAAAACATATTATAAAAATTGGCTTAGAAATATTACTATAAATATCATAAATGAATCGTAAAAATTGTACTGGGACCTCACCAAGGTCACAAAGTGGATGTTAGGTCAATGACAGCTTGTTCCAACAACATGTAAATTGGCTCTATCACGATCAGTTCTTGCCCAATTCATGTCATTCAAAACTCATAATGTAGCTATTGGATTCTTCTCTTTAATATATTAATACTATTTTTCAAAATCAAAGGAGACAAAATCAGTGCTTGAAAGATTTGAATGTGAATTTGACTTGTCGATCTTGAGAGAAAAGAATATACGAACGTATTTAGATTTATTATGTATTGCCTTTTGTTACAGGCCAGGCCGTGGCGCAGTTGGTTAGAGTGCCGGCTTACTAGCACCAGTTCCTCTGTGGTGATCCAAAGGTCGTGGGTTCCATCCCCGGCCATGCCGACATGATTCAATTTCCCACATGAGCTGAGGCCCGTGCCAAAAGGGTTAACCCGTTGTCCTTGTATATCTGTGACCTGGTGGGTTGTCATTTCAAGGACCTGTGACATGACAATTCAGTGAGGCAGCACTATATCTGCTACAAGTAGGTCTCATCACGAAATGACTGAAATAATATTAAAAGTGATGTAAAACCCCAAACAAACAAAACAAACAAATCCTTATGGGTACAACCTACTGTAGCACACAAAAAAACTCTACATGTTATGTGGGATCAGTGTTGTAAAATTATTGTCCAGCACAAAATACTCCAAATTGACGAATGCTCGCCAAGCATATTCGAATTACTCATTCATATTATATACTTGATATACTATCTATTCATCTTTTCTGAGGTTTGAATTTAATATAATTTAAAACAGATGTCTATAATTATAAAAATTCTATTTTTCAAACATATATATTGAACATGGCTAACTTACAAATAGTTTCAGATCCATGATTAAACCTTGAAATTGTCAACATCGTATTAATGAAAACTCATCACCTTAAGAATATTCTATAGATTCTTCTATGATCTTCCTCTTGTTCCCACATTTAGAACCGTTTCAAAATGGTTATGAGTGTATTCTATTCCATATTGATTTTATTCTAAAAATCTAATTTAGAAATAATGTCGAAAGTAGTGTAAACCCCCCAAACAAACAGACACATATTCTGATCTAATATATTCCAATCCGATCTATTCTGTTCTAATCCATTCTATAATCTATTCTGATATATTCTGATCTATTCTAATATATACTGATCACCAGAATTTCTGATCACCAGAATTTCAAAGCAATTTGTTGGCATGATATCATATCTCATATAATGGACGTGACACCTCCATACATAATTACTCCAAGAAGAAACCACCATTTCAAACTCAAAGATAAACTTGGAGGATATTTAGACAGAATCCATGACAATTTTATGGCCAATCTCCAGCGTTCTACCTCAACCAAGGCCAAAAATGGCTGCCAGGGACACTCAAAGCACCATGCATGAAACTAACTGAGAATACACTATCCTCTATGATATCACAAAAGTGTAGGACTTGTAATGCGAGAAAAATAAACACTATTAAAAATAAACAGTAGGGACTGCGATCGTTGTCGCAGACTATTCTGAGGATCCTTGCCTTCATCTCCCGAGTACATGCTCAGGTTTAAGATTTGAAGTATGATGGAAAAATCGGGCATAGGTCCTGGAGTAGATTTGAAAGATAATTCAATGTGTACATACATTGAAGACTTCTTGGCGCTGCAAGGTAAACACAGTTGCGTGAGGTTACAAAATGTACGCTTCTTTGAACTGAATATATCATATACAAAATACCAGTTTTGTCTGTAATTGGAGGAGAAAGATGATTTAACTTGCACTGGAGACGTTGTAAGCCAGGTAAAAACAGTTGCGTCAGATGCAAACTTTTTTCAACTGAATATTACGTATACAAATGACCACGCCCTGTTTCCTCAATATCTGGAGCAGAAGATGACTACCTGCTCTGAAACCGTAATGACGTTGCCAGCATGGAGATGCACAACGTTTTCAACCGAATATATTCAAAAGACCATACCTTTGTCAATAATTGGAGTAGAAATGTAGTTTTTCTTGCTCTAAGGCTGTGTTTCCATATGTGCAGTGCGTAATGCAATGTGTCTTGCCGAATCATGCGGTGTTCACATGTATGCGTCAGTTTTGTGATGTTTTTTCACGGTCAAACTTTCCATACTTACCTAAGTTTGCTTTCAAAGTGTTTTTGATTTTTTCATCATGCTAAGAATCTCAGTTGTTTTCTTCACGAGATATTATTTCAGAATTGAACTATTCACTTAAGCCATTTGAACTGTCTCAGAATCTGAGCATGAAAACTCAGAATCTGAGCAAGAAAGTCTGAGCACATTGGGAAAATCCAAAATTCTTGGATCTGAGTAAATACTCAGAACGTGAGCATGAATTTAAAATCTGAGCAAAAATCTCAAGCCTGATGGAAAAATCGAATCTGAGTATATGCTCAGAATCTGAGAAAATTTCAAATCTGAGCACGAAATTAGGATCTGAGCATGTACTTCAAATTGAAGTACGATGAAAAAATCGGGCCCTGTTATTGACGAAGGTATGGTCTTTGTAGAATATTCATTTTTAATATTCCATATATTGTCAGCTCATGAGTATTTGAAAGACTTGTGCATATCAAGCCTAACGCAAATGTGTTTACCTTGTTCGCAAAGTCAAGACCATTTTCCTCTTTCAATTTATAAGGAGATTGTGTTTATTTGTACATATAATATAAAAATATAATACAAGAGATAAAATTCAATACAAGACATTGTCATCTTATGACGATTTGAAAGAAGTGTGCATCTCATGTAGTCTCACTCAACTGTGTTTATCTTGCTTGCAACGTCAAGAGGTCTGCAGTGGTAGTTTAATTATCTTTCTACAATTGTTGACAAAACTGGTCTTTTGTATTACTCTGCATGGCGAGGTAGAGTCATATACTATCTCTGCCGCAATACGTTGTTCCTTGCACAGAATTAGTCCGCACATTATCATGCAATTACCATATAGTTGGCCAATTGGCTGGCTCATGGAACATGTGGAACATGCTCATGCACAACAATACAATTGTACACGTGCTCATGCTTATTTCATATGTTCAAAAGTAATTTAGAATGGATCATTCGTAATTTGGGAGGGGAGTTTATTTGAAATATCTGGTTGAAAGATTATACCATTTACATAATTTTGTTCAGGATTTTACATCACTTACAATGCTATTCAGTAAGTTCATGGTGAGGCCTGACATAGAAGCTTTGCCCAAGAAGAAAAAGTCAAGATATTTTTTCCTCCTCCTCCCTTGATGATTAATGGTCCATCCCCTGCTGACTATTTTTGTCTGACTATTTTGGTATACATGTCACTGAAATCTCAATCCTTGTTGTACTCACTTTCTTATAATAACATTGACACCAATTGGCCATGTTACCCCATGTGATGAAATATTTGACTCATTGTGTCCTGGCTGCTTGCACTGGGTGTGGCCTCTGCGCACTCAACCAAAGAGCTGAATATGCCGTTTTCTTGCAGAGCCAGGTATAAATGCTGGATCTGCTGTGTAGAGTACTTTTGTATATGTTATAATAAGATTGTTCAATATTCCTTATATTGTTTACCACGCTTTGAAAGAAGTGTACATTTCATAGCCTCACGCAACGTCAAGCCAGATTCACTGTAAATAGAATTATCTTTCTCCAATTTTTGACAAAGTGGAAATATGAAAATAACAGTGCGCTGTTTATTAATTATCAATGATATGAATAGAAATGAGAGTCATTGATAAATTCATACACGGCATCTGCTACACCAATTGTCTTTTTTTTTTTATCTTGGGCTTGTTTGAGAGAAAAATGTGAACAATTACGCAAGTTTGAAGGGACATAGCATACATTCTTTTTATTATTGGTTAAAATAGCCAAAAACTCATGACGTGTACTCCCCTTAAAAGGAATCAAGCACTTTCCCAACCAACATTCGGCCATGTTGATTTCTGTTCTGAGTGAACTCATTGAGTACATATCAACATAATAACTCCCAATGAAACTAACTTCCTACCGGACTACTTTCCAAATGACTCCTCCAGAAAAATGTGCACCACTCCAGTAACTGATTTTCTTAGGCTCATTACAATTCTCTTAGGCTCATTACAATTCTCTATGAGTTCAAGTTAAATATATAAAATGTGTAGGGACATGTACAGAGAATCAACTAGAAAATAGTTGGATTCAAATGAGAGATGAGTTGTAGATATCTGTTTCTTTTGATCTAGTTGCATTACTTTTGATATCATCTTAGACAAACATATTTTTGGAAAATTTTACTCTACAAATTTAACTTTGGCTGTTGTGTGAAAAAACTGAATATTCCTTTATAAAATAACTCCACAAAGTGATAAAGATGTTGACTATTTGTGTGATGTATCAGTGAGAAGGTCAAACCATACTATTCAACATGGCTCAGTGGGTAGACATCTGTCTCCCATGCTAAAGGTCCGGAGTTCGATTCCCACCAGGAACAAGCTTTTTTTTTTTTTTTTTATTCATGCTGAAACTGAAATCTTCATTTTGAAGTTTTATTTTCGCAACATGCACATCAGAACATATAGAATTGAATTATTTTTTGTTTTGATAAAAAATATAAAAATATAATGACTTCATACAATAAACAAAGGCGAAATCTTCATGTTGGGATCTTTTTAGAGCAAAATGAAAGGCAAAACACTTAAAATGTATTTTTCTTTTTCTTTTCCTTTTTTTAGCAAATGGAGAAAATACAAAAAAAATAAAATAAAATGTCTATATTAGCAAAGAAATTGAACAATTTCAATTTTCATACAATGCTCTGACTCCAAGTTTTCTACATTACTGACACAAGGTGATACATGGCTCAGTGGGTAAGATGTATGTCTTATATGCTAAAGGTCCAGGGTTCAAATCCTGGTTGGGAAAATTCATGCTGATGGCGAAATCTTGATATTGGGGTTCTGTTTGAGTGATATGTACTTCAGAAAACATATATTGATTAGTCTATCGCAAATTCAGAAGAATATAAAATAATAAAAATGACTTGATACAAAACAAAAAAGATGAAATCTTTATATTGGAGTTCTTATTGAGTAATTTGCATAATATTTATTATTTTATTTTGCAAACATAGCCAATATGAATAATACTGACTTTATATAGTAAACAAATATAAAACAGAGTAGTAAACAAATAGTAAACAAATATAAAATATCCATACTGGGGTAACATATGTATGTCAAAACATATGGAATTGATTATGTTTTTTGCCAACATAGAACAATAATAAATAGTAACTTTATGCAGAAAAAAGTATGAAATCTTCATATTCCAATTTTAGTTTAGTTCATACAAAAAAGAATTATAACATGGATCCAATTTCAAAATTTTATCATAGACTTAATACTTCGAGTAAGTTGATTAGGAGGCCAACCTTGAGCATCTATGAATACATCCAGTGCAATGCAGTAGTTCCAAGTGTTTCAGCACTATCATAAATCTCACAGGTCTGATGATATGCTTTGACCTTTTCTCATAGAAAGATTGCTCACTCAACATTTAGCCTGGATCCATTTTTAAAAATTAACATGGACTATACCAATCCAAGGTGTTGTTACAATTCATCAACCCTTAAAACATACCTGCAAACAATGCTCATTCTTAAATACATTCAATCAGATTGGTATATTATACATTCCAAAACAATATTCAAGATTTCAAAAATTGTAGAGTTGTCAATATTTGACCATATCAGTCATTGACAGGATGGAAATCAACAGGTCACATGTCACCTGTATGTGCATTTCTCTGTTGTCCAGTGAGATCAGCCAACAGTGCATGTACTCATATGTGCAAAGATCACCTCTCGGAAATGGTGACAATGCCTCTAAAATAGTTCTCTAGTTTCACAGTTGTTTAAACACTATGAACAATAAAGAATTAAAATTTCTATATTTGAAATAAGTTCAAATATTGCAATCATTAATTTAATTGTCAAATAAAACCACAATTTGATAATAGAAACATGTGTAGTAATAATGCTCAGATGTATGTTCAGTGATTTGCCCACTATTTTGGAAATGTGAAAGTGACCACACACCCACTAATCTGAGTACTAATCACAGCAAGCAAGTGTTCCCAGCAGGATGCCAGCTCATATTTTTAATCTCTACTGCTGGTACCCTTACCTGAGACTTTCCTCTTTTTGTCAGGTATGTTGGCTTAAGGGAAAAACAGGTAATGTGGTATTTCAAGCAGTACAGTGGGGGGCACTTAAAAAAGTAACAGCTGTATTCCACTTCATTAACATAACTTATGAAGTCTCATCCTTCTGTTTGATGTCACTATGACAACACTCCCCGTCTGAAGTCACTATGACAACATAGTGTGTCATGCATACAGTCAGGATCAAGCTCCCACTTTTCACGCCAGATAGAATGTTTACTTTAAAATGTAATCATCATGCCATCTGTACTATTACTAGTCAGCGTCGGTCCAAGGATTTTCTTTTCCCTCAATTAATTTTAAAAAAGACAAAAGTTTGCGAAAGCTGTTTAGACCAACTGATGTATTATGTGATTAAGATGTGATCTTTTATATAATGGCAGTGTGAAAGAAAGGTGCATGTTGTAGTTGCAGAGTTTTGGGAATGGAGAAAATGTCCATCTGTCTGTACATCTATCTGTCTCTAATCCTATCATTGACGAGACTATGATCTTCTGTATGTAATATTCAATTGAAAGAATACAATAATTTACACCATAACATCTAGGTGAGGGCCCTGTGGAAGATATGTTAAAGTAACATAACAGGTCATGTTGGCCAAATGACATGTGTAAACCCTCTGTAAATAAAGTTTATTATTATTATTATTATTATTATTATTATTATAATTATTATTATTATTATTATTATTATTATTATTAGTATTATTATTATTATTATTATTATTTTTATTATTATTATATTGACTTAGAATGATTTACACCATATTTAATATCTATGTTTTAGATATTTGTTGTCATTAGTGACACATTGTTCTCTACAAGAAAAGTATAATTTAAATCAATTTAAATCAGGCAGTAGGCTAACACATGAAACAAACCTAGATGTTGAAATTCCAATTCAAGAAAAGAAATGCTGACTGAAATAAAATTAAGCCAGTCTGTTGCAACTGGATTATGTAAATGTGTTCTCTTTTTATGTTTTACTCTATATTTGCGGCACCTACACAACTTAATTGCTTTTTCTACAACCTTGGAAGCTCAAATGGGAAACTTCCATCTGCTGAATACTGGTCCAGACAGTTCCGTCTTCTTTGAGACTGACATTTGGTGAACTTTCCTGGAAAGTAGAGTTGCCAACTATCCTTTGCTCCAAGTGCTCTCCAATGTTGAGAGTGTTTATATACTTCTTGACCATAGCGATTTCGTGCATATTGACCAGGATTTCTTGGCGAGTTCATCCAAATGCCATGGTACAAGATTTTTGTTGGCCTAAGTCCTTTGCCTAGGGCAATTGCAGAATCCACCTGCCCCATACCCCAAAGTTCTTCAAGCCATGGACTGCCTATAGAGAAATATGAAGTCATTTTTTGTAACTTGTAACCAGCTTTCTGAAATGTGCCTTTCAAGTTATTTAGTGCTGTGAGGTTGGAAATGGGAAATATCATGTCACAGTCCACTTCCCAGGGAAGCACCTTGTTAAATTTAACAGCACTTAATAAAGTACCATCACTTAGCTCACAAATGATCCCATGTTTCTGACAAGTTGTCATAAAGAAAATAATTTGATCGGCAAGTTTTTGCAGGCAACAGGGTGCCATTAGTATTCCCCATCTGTGTTTGCAACTCATGCTTATCTCTTCACAAGTGAATGTGATCAACTCAGAATTGTCAAACCTTAGCTGATTGATTTTCCATTTTTTAGCTGCTGATATCCACTGTGATTTCTTCTTTTTCTCGTTGTGTGATAGAACAGTAAACATACTGTCTGGACAAACAACCATTCTCTTGGATTTCTGATTTATGTTCAAAAGGTAATCTTCAAATAAAATCTCAGACTCAAGTGATTCATCAAAAGGATCACCTTTTAAGAGACCAGTTTTTGAAACAAAAGGTCCTGTTATATGTGAACAAAAAATGCACTCACTCCTTGAGAAATAATAACCAGACTCATATATGAGAGTGTAATTTCTAAACACTGTTTGGTAGCATCCTTTTGTCCAATATCCTTCTTCAGTCTTGATTGCTCCACCGGCTATTGAAATGTTTAAGGTTGAAACTGCCCCAACAAGTCTCTCTATGCGCGAGTCCTCATCAAATGCCATAACACCTCTCCCTATGAAAGTGTAAGGGGTTTTAACTTGACGAATGAGGCTATTCCATATTTTACCTTCCTTGGTGGTATTTTTAATAAGATTTATCTTTCCTGGAAGAGATTTATAATTCTTAACTGGAAACATAGTTTCTGAAATAGCAATCAAGATTTGTACTTTTGGAAATTTTATGTGGAAATTGTTTAAAAGCAGAACTACTTGTGGCCATGATTTTTGTGGATAATTAACAAAATTGAAGACAGCAGTGATAACTGTGTGAAATGGTTTGACATTTGTACAGTTGGTTACCTCAAAACCTTTGTGATAGTATGGGTGACCATACTTAGTTCCCATAAATACTTCAGGACACACATCTAGTACAATCGATTTATTCCCATTTGAAAGTTGTTTCACTGATGCAGGTAAAGTTCCATTTGAGAGAAAAATCATTTGTCTTATAATATCCTTTGCTGATGATATTTCTTGAACATCAAAGCCTAATTGATGAATATGATCAATGCGACTGAGTTGAGTTATAATCTTCAAAATATTGTGCAGTTTTTTGTTATCTATGTTTAATTGTTGGTTTGTAGTGTTTACCTGTAAATAACGCTGTATTGCAGCAAACATTAATGCTTGTGCAGTCATTATGATAAGGAACACTTTGAAATAATACACATATCCAGCTGACATGATTGATATAGTTGAATCCAATGATTTGGTTAAAATGACTTAGAAGACCACTCTCTTTTGTTGGTGACTAAATACTTTGGTGATTCATGCAGACCAGTGCCAAACGATTTTAATGTAGTGCATGTATTTGCCTTGCCCTGGGCATTTTTGTGTGCTACACACATGCAAAGACCACCAAGACAGTTCATATTTTGGATCATTTGATATTCATATTAAAATCATTGTTTTATACTTCTTTACAGAAAAGGGTACAGATACTCATCTGATATTGAACAATTGGTTTCATTGGTTGGAAAATTATTTCGTTGATTTATTATAAAAGGGATAGTATCTATATATATTGACTAGATACTGACTAAATATGAAAAATATATAACCTAAAGAGCAGGATAAAAAATACTCCAGGAAGCATCACACTGAGAATGATTCATTTTGGTCTGCCTTTATTTTTAAACATGTGGTCTGCCTTTATTTTTAAACATTCATAACTGAGGTAGGTGTCCTGTTTTGGGGACCAAATTATGTTACTCATAGTTTTTTAGTAATATTTTATTTTGTTTTGAATAATTATAATGAAATTCAACTGTTTGTTTATTGTCAGACAAATCTTTTCTTAATATGCAAATTATAGTTTGTAATATACAGTTGTACAATGTAATTCACAGCAGTTCTTGCAGGAGTAGTCACATCAGTTACCTGTCTTGCTGATTCCCATCTATTAATCCTACATTGCCCCAATCACCTCTGTTACCTGTCATGCTGATTCTCATCTATCTCACATTGTCCCAATCACCTCTGTTACCTGTCTTGCTGATTCTCATCTATCCCACATTACCTCAATCAGCTCTGTTACCTGTCTTGCTGATTTACATCTATCTCACATTGTCCCAATCACCTCTGTTACCTGTCTTGCTGATTTCCATCTATCTCACATTGCACCAATCACCTCTGTTACCTGTCTTGCCGATTCTCATCTATCTCACATTGCATCAATCACCTCTGTTACCTGTCTTGCCGATTAACATCTATCTCACATTGCCCCAATCACCTCTGTTACCTGTCTTGCTGATTCTCATCTATCTCACATTGCCCCAATCACCTCTGTTACCTGTCTTGCTGATTCTCATCTATCTCACATTGCCCCAATCACGTCTGTTACCTGTCTTGCTGATTCTCATCTATCTCACATTGCACCAATCACCTCTGTTAAGAAGATAAAGATAAAGATAAAGATAACTTCTTTTTTTTAACCTCGATTAGTTAACACAAAAAAATTAGCTGAAAGCTAGTTATCGATGTCTAGTCTACAAAACATATGTACAATATTTACAAGAAACCTGCAATCAGTTACACCCAGGAGCTACATCCTTTATGAATGCTCCTGGATAGGTCACAGGCAGACATACAATTGCAATTGTGTACCATACAAACGATACAATGATAACACTAGCATTAGAGGCACATTGCTTCAATCAGAAAAACATTTAGCTTTACTACACATTTTGTGCTTTTCATTTCATTTCATGACTATTACCTGTCTTGATGATTCTCATCTATCTCACATTACCTCAATCAGCTCTGTTACCTGTCTTGCTGATTTACATCTATCTCACATTACCTCAATCAGCTCTGTTACCTGTCTTGCTGATTTACATCTATCTCACATTACCTCAATCAGCTCTGTTACCTGTCTCGCTGATTCTCATCTATCTCACATTACCTCAATCACCTGTGTTACCTGTCTTGCTGATTTACATCTATCTCACATTGCATCAATCACCTCTGTTCTACATAACTACATCATCTTTCTTGGCTTATCTCAGCATGCCAAGAAGTTGCGATTCTACTCGCCATTTAATAAAGCAACACTATCCCATTGTTGCCTAGTTCATATAGCTATAATGCATACCTATCACCTACCAAGAAGGATGGCATTCACTGGAGTAAGTTAAATGAGATGCGTATTGATTTGTGGGTGGAATATATATATATGGGTGTAGTCCTCATGCCCTTCTATATTGGGACATACAGAGTTTTTACAATTCTTATCAATTTTATTTATGATTCTAATACCAAAGGTGTAATGAAGTGCAAAACACTATTTGTATGTTTTGCCAACCTATCATAGCTCATAGTTTTACAACACATATATTATATTATATATACTTATTGATGCTATTCAGAATGCATTGTAATACATTATTTGCCTCACCTCACATTCCAATCTGTGTAATGTGCATACGCCATTTATTGAAATTTAAATTCCATCAATGATTTCAATAATCACTTTTTCTTGAACAAAAAGAGTTGTATTCATATATTATTGAAAACGGTTTTGTTACACAGTGAATGGAATATGGTGCTTTTTCCAAGTGTAAAGTCTAAATTTTGGCATTCACTTCTGGCAAACTGAGATGGAAGTCGTCTTTTTTGTTTCCCAAGTTCACTTTTCAGAGTTTGTCACAAAAAGGTGTGGGAAATTAATTATGTTTGGCATAATTAGCTCTTAAAATGTATTAGACAGAAACCACTTGTCACAAATGTTAATTTATGAAAATGATATTTCTATATATTAAGCAGAACATCATATCAGTTTTATATCTTCCCTCTCATGATGCATCATCCTGAGACTTTGATGTTAATTGTTCTGGTTATCTACTATCCTATGGTACAGTCATATTTGATGGGTGATAATACTCCTATTGATGATTACGTAGAGGATGGGGATTTGATGCTAGCAGTTATGCTTCCCCTTTATTACAGCTCTGAAGGAAATATATGTCGTAATGGGCGCAGGCATTATATCGTCCAAACTGCTCAATCTGCAAGGTTTATCATAGGCAAAGCAAATAAAGACTCACGTGTATTACCAAATACAACACTTGGTTTAGTCTTTCTCAATGATTGTGCCAGTCCTAGTGTTGCTGCTAGTAGGGCTGCACAGCTGATTGGAATTCCAAAATGTTCCAGAACTGGTTGCATGAACCTGACTGATAGGTCTATTGCTATCAGACCGTCATATGATGTCGTGGGGGCTGTGGGTTTCACATCAAGTTCCAGAGCAACTCAAGCAAGTAGCGTTCTCAGTGCATTTAAGATACCACACATCAGCTGGATTGCTACAAGCAATGATCTCAGTGTGAAATTCAAGTATGAGTATTTCTCCAGGACGGTTCCCCCAGACGCCTTCCAGGTGCGGGCCATGGTGGATCTGGTGGCGCACTTCAACTGGAGCTACATCTCAGTTTTAGTGGTGGAAGGGAGCTATGGGTCAAGTGCTTTGAATCATATCCTGAAATTATCAGATCAGCATGGTATATGCATTGCCTACTCTAAGATAATGGAAAGTCAGTTGTCAGACTATGAATATGAGAATGTGATAAGGGACCTTAGAACAGTGCACACGGCTCGCGTTGTCCTCATTGTTATATATAACAGCATGATCAGAAATCTATTCCTGGCTGTAGACAGAATGAAGGCACTTGGTGAGTTCATATTTGTCTGTTCTGATGCCTTTGGAACAGCAGCATTTAATGAGATAGAGCACCTCTTTGTTGGGACGTTTATAACCATTCCTGCAGAGGGAACTGTGCCTGGGTTTAATGAGTTCTATGAAGCGTTGCCCCCGGTTCACTCCAATGACGATAATATCTGGTTTGGTCAGTATTTGCCGGAGGAGCTTAACTGTGAGTGGGGTACGGGGGATGCGGCCAGGGACTGTGCCGTGTATAACCGGAGCAAGGTGTCTGAGCTCCCCGGATTCTACTGGAGCACGAGTCCACCCGGATTCATGGAATCTGTCCAGGTGTTTATTGTCGCCTTGAACGATCTCATCACGAATGAATGCCCAACTGCCTTCGGTGACAGAGAAGCTTTGCGCGCATGCGTACAGGGTCCTCTGCTCTTATCTTACATCAGAAAATCCAAATTTGATGGATATGTCCAACCTATTGAATTTGATGACAACGGGGATTTATTGGGCGGTTATGACATACAGCATTTTCAGCATTCTCCAAGCGGGGATATGTACGAGCCAGAGAAAATTGGGCGCTGGAGTAGTATTTTAGATGATGTCATTCTGGATGAAGATAGAATTATCTGGTATACAAAAGGGGAGATATCTAAGGACGTGGTCCAACCAGAGTCTGTGTGTGCCAAGCCGTGCGATGTGGGCGAGTTTATTATTCAGGGGGATGTGGCATGTTGCTGGCAGTGTCGTAAATGCCGGGACAATGAACGGCTCCAAGAAGACATGAGAAGCTGTCAAGTCTGTGGCATACTAACTTGGCCAGACCAAGAGAACTTCACCACTTGTGTCAGCATTCCCCCAACATACATGCTGTGGACAGATGGCATAGCTATCGGTCTGGAGTCTCTGGCAGGGCTGGGCATTGTGTCAGCAATAATTATATGCATTTTATTTGTAAAACATAGGGACAGAAGAGTTATCAAAGGATCCAGTAGGGAGCTTATGTTCCCTATAATGCTGGGCGTTTCTGTTGCTTTTCTCACAGTGTTTGCATATCTTGCTAAACCTTCTAACATCACTTGTGTTTTAACTTATTTCTCTTTTCATCTCAGTTGTACGTTTATGTTTGCTCCACTGTTACTTAAAACCATCAGAATGTATCGGCTGTTTGCAGCGGCTGAGAAATGCCAACAAAATGTCCGCTTCATTGATGCAACCTCCCAAGTCGTGCTATCTAGTGCACTCGTACTCTCACAGGTAGGACTCTTCAAATATGTTAATGACAATTCCATAACTCTGACCAATTATAGTAATATAACGCTATTTATTTCACATTATATTTGTTCCTGCACATATTTTGAACATGTATATAGAAATATATCGCTATTTCACAGTATATGATCTATATGTATATACAATTCATATCTTCAGGCAATATATATATCACGTATATATATAACGTAATTTCACATTATATTTGTAGATAAACTTATTTTGTACATGCACAATATATAATAAATCGCTATTTCACATTATATCTGATATCATATGATAATTTATACATGTATATATATAAATATATATATATATATATATATATATATATATATATATATATATATATATATATATATATATATATATATATATATATATATATATATATATATATATATATATATATATATATATATATATATATATATATATATATATATATATATATATATAATTGCTGTCCTCAGGTAACTCTGACAGTGGTAATGTTTTGGTTGCAACCCTCCAGGGCGGTGGAGTCTATGCCAGTTATCACGGAGAGGTTTGTGGAGCTTCACTGTGACATGTCCATCCTCAATCTCCTCATCCCTCTGTCTCTTAACATTCTGCTTCTCTTTCTCTGTGCAGTATTTGGGTTCCTTACACGCAAACTGCCTGATAATTTTAACGAATCCTGGTACATATTCATTGCTGTTAATACTACTATTTTTATTTGGATTGCTTTCTTGCCCACCCATATGATGGCATTTTACGCTTACCATAAGGCCGCCCTTCTGGCTTTGGCTCTCATTCTTAATGGAACCGTCACTACTGTATGCTTATTTGTGCCAAAGGCATTTGCAATATATTTTGTTGATGATAACAAAATAAAAATCTCTAACTTTGACACGAATGATTTTTCTAATTCTAAAGATTGATGTAATTACTAAAATTACATAATTTCCCATACTTTCCATTAGTTCAGTTGATATTCAGTTTTAAATATACTTGAAGTTATATTTATACAATATTATTAAATATACTTACAGTTATATTTTAATAAGTTTTAATTTCGAGTAGCAAATGCGAAGTCTATGGACAATGATTTCAATCCATTTGTTGCGAAGACTAAAACTCCCGATGGATGGTAATATTTGAAGGACTGAAGACAAGATGACCACAGAGGAAATATGTGAATTGCCCATTCTCCCTGCAGATGGCGCCAAAATCTCTTTACTTCAAGGTGGGGCAGGAAAGACATTTTAGATTTTAATGCATAAGATTATTCATCAATGAATAGTGTGTTATGTTAATTTTTTCACCAGGGGGGATAACTATCCTTAGGGCATTTGGCACCTATATTAATGATATACATATTAATGACCTAAATTTGTGAAATAATATTAACTACTCTGCATGGCGTGGTACAGTGCTACCTCTGGCACAATTGGCATGAAATGTGGAAAACTTTTTCCTCACAGTAGCATACAATTACCATACAGATCTGCAATTGGTTGGCTCTTGGACATGACCATACATAATGACAGAACTTTACACGTGTACATGTCCATTTCCAATGTTCAAGTGCAATTTAGAATGGATCATTTCTGATTTTCTTTTTCTTTTTTTTTTTTGGGGGGGGGGGGTATATTGGAAATAGCTGGTTTGAAAGGTATATCAATGATATATCAGTTTGTTTGTTTGGGATTTTTACATCACTTTCAAATTTATTTCAGTCATTTCATGATGAGACCATAAGAAAAAAAATCAGGATTCATCCTCTGATTGTTTTTGTATAACTGTTTTGGTGTACATGTCACTAACATCTTAACCAATAAATTGTTGTAAATCCAGAAATATCATTAAAATACTTTTAAAATATATATGTAACGCATTTATGAGCTACTCGCATCCCGATCTTAACTGAACAGTTTTTAAAACTCAACCGCCACTAATGAAAAGGACGTGTGAGAACTTTGTTCAATCTTTATACTCCTTCTGTGGTCTTTCTCTCCTTTCTCACTCAGTATTAAACACGTTTTCAAGTCAGAGATTTATTTTATTCATTTTGTAAAACACAATACAACACAATACAAAAAATATTTACAGGACACACTGAAACTTTACAGCGAAGTTGGCATTATATGCATGGACATTCATGAATAATAAAATATACTCCTCTGGCCATAGCACAAGGTATTATAACTCACATGGCAATATAACTGAGTTCTAATTCTCATATGACTACAGGTCTTATTTTCATCTGGCTAATACCGTGAGGTCTTATTCTCATCTGGCTAATAATGTGAGGTCTTATTCTCATCTGGCTAATACCGTGAGGTCTCATTCTCATCTGGCTAATAACGTGAGGTCTTATTCTCATCTGGCTAATAACGTGAGGTCTTATTCTCATCTGGCTAATACTGTGAGGTCTTATTCTCATCTGGCTAATACCGCAAGGTCTTATTCTCATCTGGCTAATACCGTGAGGTCTTATTCTCATCTGGCTAATGCCGTGAGTTCTTATTCTCATCTGGCTAATAACGTGAGGTCTTATTCTCATCTGGCTAATAACCTGAGGTCTTATTCTCATCTGGCTAATAACGTGAGGTCTTATTCTCATCTGACTAATACCGTGAGATCTTATTCTCATCTGGCTAATACCGTGAGGTCTTATTCTCATCTGGCTAATACTGTGAGGTCTTATTCTCATCTGGCTAATACCATGAGGTCTTATTCTCATCTGACTAATACCGTGAGGTCTTATTTTCATGCTCACTTGGCTAATTTATGATTGCAGATAATATTTTTTAAGGGCAGCTTTATGATGAGGATAAACAAAATCTATACTGTATGCTTATATTGTGAGGATATAAAATTGGTTGTATTGTGAGGGGCAATTCTTACTATATGGGTGTATTGTAAGGGCGTGTTATATAACATTAACTTGGAGGTGATATGTAACCTTGATACGTGGAGGGGGAACATTGTATACTAATTAAGCCTATTTACTTCAATATGTTCTTAAATATTGAATAATTAATAAAATCCATATGTTCCATATTCCCTTTCGGTTTTAATACTCGATTGAATAAACAAAGTTCCAGTCTGCCAAACAAATGAGGGATATTTACTATTGTTTTATTTAGAAAGCATCGTGTTATCCAGATGTGATGGATATTTTGGTTTATAATATTCAATCTCAAATATTACTCCAATATTAGGCACTAATAATACTGCATCGCCAAGCTACATGTATATCATGAAGGAATATGGCTATATAAATGTAAACTTATTCAAATTTTCATTGAAATACATTCGTAGTTATTTGCATTGTCCTTTCGGTGGAGTGAATAAATTATATTTTATTTTGAAAAAAACCCACAAAAAACAACATTAAGTCTTCTTCAACATTGCATACATAATACTGACTAGTAGTATAGCTCTGAACAATGCAGCTTCCGGTGCAGCTTCCGGTGCAGCTTCCGGTTAAGCTTTTGGTGCAGCTTCCAGTGCAGCTTCTGGTGCAGCTTTCAGTGCAATTTTCAGTGCAGCTTTCGGTGCAGCTTCCGGTGCAGCTATCAACTGCTTTTTCAGACATGCGCATATCACAGTGTTTTGTAGCAAGCACTCATTTGCTCAAAGCAAAGATGTATTTATTTTATATTATACTTAAATATTGCAAGATATGTGGAACTCGTCTCATTAAGTCAGATTTGTACCTGGGAAGCAATGGGTCTACTCTCGTGTTCTTCATCATGTAGTCACACATGTCCTCAAAGAATTTATCCAGACACGTCCCTGTGCGGAAATGATACACATAGCCAAAGTCTTGCCATTTTACAACTTCGTTGCTGTATTTTTTCTCAGGCACATCCAGTACTGAATGGAAATTAACAGATATAGCTTTTTCGGTAACTACAACACTCTTTGGTTGATTCCGTAATGGGAATGTGCCCACAAGGTGACGCTGCATGTAGAGGTAGGAAGGCATCGTGGAGTCCGATATTTCAGGGTGATCTGAGAAGTGCCAGCTTGTGTTGAATAAAAATCCAACCCCGTTTGGACGAAGTTTTCTTAGTGTTTTTATCACATCAGTAATAGTTTCATTTCTTACTGGCAAGAGTATTTCATCTAAATCTAAGTAGAGAAGATTTTCATAGGTTCCATAGAATCTATACAAACAATCAATCATGCCCACGATATAAGTCTGCTGGTAAACAGCGTCCCGTTTGCCCTCGGTGTACCCGGGATAATCAATACTCTCCACCGTAGCCCTGGGGTAGGGGAAACTAACAAGTGTCACCACACCAAGGTTTTTATAATACTCCAGGACAACGCGAGCAGAACCATACACATCTAGATCATATATAATAAAATTTTCAATCCCTGCCAATGTGAGTATTTCAAACCACTCCACTAGCCGCGTGGGGTCTAACTGACCCTTGGCTGGTTTCACACATACTGCCAAGGTCTTTCTGGGTTTTATCTTAACCGCTCTTTCTACAGAAACTGTGAAAGTGTAAGTATCATTGGGAGATGATAAAATGACCTCCTGGGGATTTAAGCCAGGAGGGAAGTGGCAGTCAAATGAACAGGCATAATGGTGTCCCCACCACGGCCATGATGTATCAATCATTGTTCTTTTAGCTATTGTCTCCACCGGATATCCGCCTTTCCCCATAGTTCTACATTTCCAACCATCCAAAGCATCAGATTTTCTTTGCATTGCTAGAATCCTCACAATGGTTTCTGCAAAGCGGTCATCGTGGAAGGCGGTATGGATGAAGAGATCCAATCCTGCTTGCTTGAGAAGAACCGGATGTGTGGCAGCGTTGATGTGTGCGGCCTCTTCCGGTTCCTGGCGGTCCATGCGTGGCGCCCTCTCACGTTGTGTGTCGACACTTACACAGACCTGCTGCCAGAGTAGCAACCGTATGAGGCTAGAGATGCAGAGGAAGGCAGTCCCCACCAGAAACACTTCCTTCCCCATGCAGTACATGTCTCCAACCCTGCAAGCATAAATACAACATAACTTTAACGCAATACCACCCCAGCACAGAGGAAAATGTAAACAGTTTATTCACAACAGTCATTTAGACTTGAATTGATAATGTTTACATTTGTGATTAAAAGGTTTCCACATCAACACAATTGCCATCAAAATCACAACATATGTACCCGACCAACGCAAAACAACCACTCCAAATACACAACTATTAACTCCAAACCAATCTGAATACCTGAACATTAATATACTCGCGATAAATGTACTGAACATCCATTCCCAATAAACACAGATAATATATTAATTACCTTTTCACTTAGTTAAATGGGAAGGTTTGTTCCCTCTACCAGAGTTGCACCTTTCCTCCCTCAGTCATGCACCCTGGTACCTGTAGTATGCATTGACAAAATGCGCCCACATCAACTCTGCATTAGTTTGTTTGCTTTTAGAGGCACGTCATTCGCTCTGGCCTGTGTGGCTTTATATATTATTTAAATCAGTATAATGAGCTCCTTTAGATGTGTTGTATTCACCCACTGCATAGTTCACCCTCAGTGAATGCGTGTTCGCTTTGCGATGACTCATGTCTAACCCAACATGGCCAGGTGACATCCTTCTGCTTGAAACCACTTAACAAAAACAAAGACATCGTTTTTTCTTCGAAATGACATAGTTTTGAATTGCCTTATGATATGGAGTTGTCACGAATAAAGAACTGCCACAATTTATCCCGCGAGGGGAAAGCTGGGGGTCAGTTAATGGGGCAGTGATTATACAGAACACTGAGCAAAATGTGGTGCAATGAGAAAACCTTATATCAATTTTCAATTAGAGATATAGCTGCACCTTAAATCAAGAAATGCTACAGATATAAGCCAAAGTCTTCTGATCAATAGTACATCTTTTCAAAAGTAATATTTTGGTAGTAGCCAAACAGCATTTAAGGCAAAATTGGCAAATCATTCTCAATCATTTCCATTAATTTATGAAATGTGTACTTCAACCTTGAAATTCTTAAACGGTTATAGAATTGGTTTAAAATATTTTTAAAAAAAAGAGTTGGTTGTGTTTTAAGTTTGCGGAATCCAAAGGCATTATGTGTTAGGCCTATGATAAATTTTGAAACATTTCTTGATCATAATCTGTAAGAGCGTCTCAACCCCATTTAACTTTTTAATATCGCACGCTGGTTACTTGCCAAAGACTTTCCTCTAGAAATTTAATATTTTCTCTTAAAGGTACAACACGTTATGGAATATGATTATTGATGTTGTCTTAAAAAAATCTATGTTGATACATTGATTGTGTTGCTCAATATGCGATTACGATTCTATCATAAGAGAAACCACCTAAAACAGTATTAATATTTTTTTCATGATCATAGATTGTCGGCTTGTATGGACATGCATTTGTCAATGCATCGTTAGATAGCTCCCAAATAAGGCTGATCAAAGTTAAATAAACTTTGATGAACTTTGTTTCAATAACGAAACCACTATTGTCCTGAGATAAAGCTGATGTTGTCTGTCAAACACATACTCACTGAACCACCTCTCAGTCAGATCCGACACGCTGTCTGGCTCTCACAACCTCAGACTCTCTTCAGAATAATAAGCTTGTATAATTCTATGTGGGTAAATTAAGTTTTCAACCTATCAGTAACCAGAGAGGCCTGAATAACATGACATATGATCCCATTTGTCCTGCTATCCAACATGTACACAGTAATTTAGCTTGTGCTCAATGCTGTCATTTACAGTGATCTTGCAATACAAGTATATATATATACATATATATATATACATATATATATATACATATATATATATACATATATATAGAAAGAGATTGTATCAGATATGGGGTTTTTACCAATCTCAGACCTGTCTTGTGGGGCATTGACGTACTGTGAGGCATATAAAATACCCCACTCTTCATAGTGCAGCTGCTTAGTCACAGTTACATAAGTAACCTGTACAAGGCCTTTTTGAACAAACATGTCTGAGCATTATGAACCCAGGCCATAACTATATAAATCACTGCCATCTAGTGTCACAGTTAGTAATAAGTGCCCTGGTGGTGGATAATGGCATTAACGCCATTGATATGAACGTTAGATTTGTGGGGTATGTAAAATAAATTCATTATTAACACCAGATGGCACTCTCCTGTTACACACATTAAGGTATGAGATGGTATCCCATAATGAGGTCTGACAAAGATACCTCCAGTACCTCATATCTGTACCAGCTTCTAAATATATATATATATATATATATATATATATATATATATATATATATATATATATATATATATATATATATATATATATATATATATATATATATATATATATATATATATATATATATATATATATATATATATATACATATATATATATATATACATACATATAGGGGTTTCCTATGACTTGAGTGCTAGCAATGGCTGGAGGAATTTGCCATAGGTTTGACATCACTCGCTTCACTGCTTTTCATTATCTTATAGTTGAATTGATGGTATGCATTCATTGTAAAAAAGCATAGTATAAAACTATAAATAATTCATTGTCCTTTTATATATACATATATATCGGAAAAACCAATTATTGATTTAATCCATGTAGTTTTAAGCCATCTCTTCCTGCATTACCAGTCAGGAAATGCGAATAGCAAGTTTGTAATTGAATATTTAACCAGATATAACTGTAAGAAATAAAGAAAAAAATTGTTATAAAACCTTTAGGTACCCCTTTTCCTATATCGCATCTTGTATAAACCCTCCCGAATAAAAAGTAGTTCCGGACCCAACGATCCACAAGTGTTCATCCACAAGTGTTCATCTGTCATATAACAGTGTTGGTTCGTATTTGTTTAATACATTCCTAGCAAAACACATTACTTCCAATCCTCCTTAACTTTATCCTTTCTGGCCTGTGCAAAGGTATAGGGTTTATAAGGCCATTAAGACTATTAATCACCTAATCTATGATAAATGCTTACATGTAAAGAACAGCACTCATGTTTGGTATATAATAATATATTATATTACAATATATTATTATTATATTGTGTGGTTTGCACATTATAGGTATTGGTGGTGTAGATCTCCATAAATAAAAGTACTTTCTCCACAAATGAAATTTAGCATTTTGTATTCTTTACTTTTTATTGTGGTTTCACAGGAATGGAGGTCAGCAATATATTCATGCTCATATATTTCACATTATCTGAAGACATGGAATGATAAATAAATTACAAGTTTATTAAAGTGATTGACATGCCTGATGTTTTGTAAAGACACAGAATAATTGGATAAATGTACAATATAAAATAGCATCAACAAATTATTGCCTCAGTTTAGACATGAACTTTGCATGTGTGATATAAAATACAGGTTATAATAATCATCTATCAGCTGTTTGGAATGTGTTCTTGCATGTCTTGGTTAAGATAATAACTGCAGTTTTGTTTTACGAGGTGACAGAGGCGTTTGATCTGTAGAAAGGATTCAATGATATTGACAGATGTATTCCATCTACACAATTCTCTCATAATGTAATGAAGTCTTACCTTTCATGCCCACCATTACCTATATCCTTAAATGCCTGCTGTATAAAGATAGTGAAGAGTTGAAGTGTTTACGTGGAGCTAGCTGAACGAGTCAAATTTACCTCATGTCTCTTATGTGAAAAACTGTTTGCCATCTCGCTGCCAGATATTTAAACACCCAACAGTATTACCATGTATTATAACATAAGAGGTTAGCTATACATTACTAAATGGAAATCAAACATGCGTTTATTAACATTTCTTCATGTCCTGAGATAAAAGCTGGATGAACTTTTTGTTCAAACATGGAAATCAAACATGCGTTTATTAACATTTCTTCATGAATTGTGAAGTTCAACATTTTACAGTTGCATTTTAAAAAGCACATGTATTAACGTATGGTATTGTATTCTACTTATCATTCATTCATGCATAACACTTATTTCAAATAATTAAATTTTGTTCTCAAGCTCATATTAATCTGGAAATTCAGTTTATCGAGATAAACTCATATTACATTACATAGATAAATCACAGACGTATTGTGCAAATTATGGTAATGCTTATAAGCAAGGTGACTTTACAAAATATTCTAACACATATATACACAAATGAAAACATTCCCAAGTTAAAACATTCTTTCACATACCTTGTATCCGCTTTACAAGGCTTTGGCCTAAAAGGATGTATTCGTAGGAGAAAAAGACTTGAAAAAATGCATGTTTAACTTGACAGGTAGGGCCATGTACTGTATCTGATGCCAGGTGCTTCCTCCACAGGGAAACAAACAGCTCTAACCAATATAAAGTTATGTCTACAATTTCCTTGTTGGCAAATAAGCTGAGCTTGAAATAGAGCATGAGCCAGAGCGTCGTGCTATCAAGTAGTTTTTCACTTTGTCTTTTTTTCTTAATTCGATTTCTAAGGGTTAAAAACGTACTTCTGAAGAATGAAATGCGTAAGATCATTCAAATAGTTAAGATCACAACAATGAATAGAAAACCTTGAATCTTCGTGTATGGTTGCGTCTGCTTTCAATATGTAGATAAAAGCATCATAACAAAGCCCCGTGAATTATTTTATGTTGTAGACCTATATCAAGAAATATGCTTTAGAATTTAAAGATGTTTTGGAAACTCATTTATGTGGTCTATAAATGACTGTAACAGTGCCTATGTAAGGAAGCGCAAACTATAGGGGGCCAGTTCCTTCATGATGACCCGGAGGTCGTGGGTTTGATTCCCACCAATGCCACTTTTACAGTTTCTTACATGATCTGAGGCATGTGCTTAAAGGGTTAACCATTTGTCCTGTTGTAAATCTGTGATCTGTGAAGGACCTACAACATGATAATTCAGTGAGGCAGCACTATATCTGTGACAAGTAGAATTTATCATGAATTAACTGATATAATGTTGAAAGTAATGTTAATCCCCAAACAAACAAAATATATGTTGTGTGCCAAATATCAATATTAAGTACCTGGGGTTTATGTCTGCAAGATATTATATACCAATATATAAGAGCCTCTTTTGGTCTCCTACCTTGGGATAGACACATCTGGACAGACCAACCAGTGTGAGAGTTTATTTAAATTGCAATGGGAGCGCTTTTTTGTTATGGATGTTACGCCAAATGTGGGTACCAAGTTATGAAAGACATAACAATAAAGTTTTTTAAAAAAAGAATTTGTTTTCAGTTTTCTTTTTAAAAATGATATATATATATATATATATATATATATATATATATATATATATATATATATATATATATATATATATATATATATATATATATATATATATATTCATCAATTTAAAGTTGTCGTAAATCATAGACCAGCACATGCAGGGTGTCACTGTCAGCACGTGCAGTGAGCTGCAAGTAAACAATACCAACACGCTGAAAACTGGGCCTACCTTAAGCTTGCTGTACTAATTGCAATTGAGCTGAATGTTGTGTCTCACACGTCACCTTGTAATTCCACTGTCTTTCAAAACGTTGACATTGTTTATTTGTTTTCACGGCACTCGTGATGTGCTGGCTCCGAAACAAAAAGTACACAGAAAGCGTGACGTTTACACATCAGCCCTCGTCGTCTCTGATCAAATAGTATATCGTATGTCCTAATATAGTCTTTATTATCACATATATTTATTATTGGTTTAAAAGTCACATGACAAGAAAATTGTGAAAATGTTTATATTGTGCCATAATATATTACAATACATGGACATTGCATTTCAACATGTTTTACACATTTTTATAAATGGAGTACAGAATTATAGTGGATCAAAGTGATTTGCTGGACACGCCCCTTTTTATGTGGGTCAAATCAGGGCTGATGAGATTTTGCCGGAAGTGACGCATGTTCGCCCTTCATGTTCAAAACAAACCACTCCAAGCCAGTGAAAGTCTTGAGGGATTGTAATTTATAAGTAATAACATGAGTGTTGATAACATCTTTGAACCACTGGTGGCCTAATTAGCACATGTGGATAGTAGGTCAGATCATGTTTCACATCAAAGTCACTTGGATTCTGCCTGTAGTGATGGGGAGGACAGGAATACAGCCAGCCTCCCAGTTGAGTTTGGCAAACTTACATCTGCCTCTTGAGATTATTCAGATTTTACAAGGGACTGACTGAACTATTCTTTATCATAATGTTATGGTCAAAGTCATTTCCTTGTTGAGAAAGAAATGTTGAAATCTCAAAGTTTAGTATCATTTTTACAGAATTTCTATTTTTATTCAAAATTCCTTTGTCTGTTTGTATATAAATACTGATATATGATTTAGTTGGGTACCCACTGACATGAAATGACAGACATTAAAAAAATACCAAACTAAACATTTCAAATGGCCATTGAAATACAACTGCAGTGCATAAATAATATATAATCAGACCTCAAAATTTAGAAGTCAAAATAATTTCCAGCAATGAAACAGATCTAGAAATATGTGTCAAATGCTTTCAAAACATTTTTTTTCAATTATGTCAAACAAAGTTTAGCTCAACATTACTGAATATGAATAATATTCAACCAATTGATATTGTTACTGGTCATTGGTTAACAAATAAATAAATAAATTTTCAATGTAAAAAAATATGGAAATATCAACTAAAAATAATTCACAGATATTTTAAAAGTGTCATCTCAATGTTCCATTTACAGTTTGAAAACCCTTAAACTTCATGCCATAATGTTTAGGGCTAGCTTATAAGTGTGTCTTGAAACTGATATGAGTAGAGCAGGCCATATTTCAGACACTATACCCAGTTAAGTCATGTTTGTTTATTTTCTTCAATTAAAGTAGGAATTGTGGGATGGGAAGCTGATGTAAATGCAAGTCTCTATTTTACAGCCATAAGTTTTGCCATTAATCATATTTTCAATGGATGTTATTTGTGTAGAAGAAAGGACATCAGCTGTTATACATATACAGACATAGGAGGAATATGTGTGCAGGAGATGCATGCGGGGCGCAATGACGTAGGCAGCCTGCTGACCCAGTTCTAGGTCAAGGGAGTAGGTTAATTACCCTGGGGGTTCAAAGATCTTAGATTATAGCTAAACTAAACATCAGACTGCAGAAAAAAATGACAGATGTTTCTCAGAGGTATGAAATCTAAAGATTTACCACTTAAAAAAATTCTTGTCATATGACTTTTAAGAGCTGTATACAAAAAAGGGCTGAATGTTTGCTGATAATCGTTTCTTGCCTAATAGGATAGTCTTATCTGATACTAAGCTGTGTCTTGAACTTACACATGTTGTCTAATCTGTAGTCTAATCTGTAGTCTAATCTGTAGTCTAATCTGTAGTCTAATCTGTAGTCTAATCTGTAGTCTAATCTGTAGTCTAATCTGTAGTCTAATCTGTAGTCTAATCTGTAGTCTAATCTGTAGTCTAATCTGTAGTCTAAGCTGTAGTCTAATCTGTAGTCTAATCTGTAGTCTAATCTGTAGTCTAATCTGTAGTCTAAGCTGTAGTCTAATCTGTAGTCTAATCTGTAGTCTAATCTGTAGACTAATCTGTAGTCTAATCTGTAGTCTAATCTGTAGACTAATCTGTAGTCTAATCTGTAGTCTAATCTGTAGTCTAATCTGTAGTCTAATCTGTAGTCTAACCTGTAGTCTAACCTGTAGTCTAATCTGTAGACTAATCTGTAGTCTAATCTGTAGTCTAATCTGTAGTCTAATCTGTAGTCTAATCTGTAGTCTAATCTGTAGTCTAATCTGTAGTCTAATCTGTAGTCTAATCTGTAGTCTAATCTGTAGACTAATCTGTAATCTAGTCTGTAGTCTAATCTGTAGTCTAATCTGTAGTCTAATCCGTAGTCTAATCTGTAGTCTAATCTGTAGACTAATCTGTAATCTAATCTGTAGTCTAATCTGTAGTCTAATCTGTAGTCTAAACTTGACTCCAGTCGTATCTAACCCAAGCTGCGCACCTGGCCATGCCAAGAAACGGTAAATAGAGTTATACATCATGCCAGCACACACATTAACCTCAATCAATATATTATCAACTTCAACTTCAAATACTGTATTTTATCATATGTCAGATTCAATAATTTTGCTAATATATATATATATATATATATATATATATATATATATATATATATATATATATATATATATATATATATATATATATATACATATTTTATATTATATAAATATATATATACATATTTATATACATATTTATTATTATATATATGTGTTAATATATATGTTTTTATATTCATATGTTACATTAATATATACTATAGTGAATTGTTTAGACATAATGGACATATTAGATATCATCTATTATAAAAGAATTAACGTACCTCATAATGTCAAAGATAACAGCAAATGTGAGCTGTCTGTAAGGAATACCTCCAGATTTTGGAAAGGTGATGTGTCTTGAACTGTTTGCATGTCTGCCATGTTTGTATATATAGGAACTTGGCAGCCAAACTTTGGTGGAGATGACCTGGGGATCCTGGTGCTTTCTGAGTGATCACATTTGACATACACTCTTCACACAGGAGGAGCCTTTGGTAAAATATGTCGCGTGCCTTCCTGTTAAACAGTTACTTGCAACAATCTCTGTTAACATGAACATCTCTATATGTATGTGTGAATGACAACTCTAAAGCATATTGAATCCTAAAAATTGTCTTTTGAGGTTCGTCCGTGTATCGATATGTCAATTGCATATTGTGTTAAGATATGAATTTGCTCACAGAAATGAGGCTAAATTTATTCATCTGTGACCAATTATCAAATCTCACACAACTCTTTAAATTTCTAACATGAATGATATTTTCTATTTTATATTTTTGTATAATATAAAGTGTTCCAGATTTGTGGAAAAATTACCACAAATTCAAACATTAATTGTTTTTTTTCTTTTTGTCACATTTATGTCAGAAAGAATAAACTTTTTTGTTTTGTAAAAGTAAAGATTATTTCAATAGGTTTTGTTTGTAGATCTACATTACTGCACCAACATATTTCATCTGTTAAAACATGCCTAATCTCTTTGGTAGTGTGCATACACGATACCAATGATATAAAATTTACCATTTATGTTTCTTCCTTGCTCCTGTGGCAGAAACCATCAATAACGACTATAACCTGAGAGCAATATAACTATTATTATTGCTCTCAGCTATAACTTATAACTTTTGTTTTGATCTGTTAGCTTTGAAAACTGTGAGATTCTCATCCCTCGTGCTTTGTTTATTCTATCCCTCTCTACCACTCCCTGTGCATTTACTTACCTGGATTGAGGTCAAGCATACAAAAGTCAAGCCATATGGCAAGGTCAACCAAATGACCTTCCCTATCTCATTTATTTCTATCCCCTTTAATGATTTACCCGATATCACATGGTTTCTCTTTCCCTTCTGTTCTTCCACTGCCCTATAATACATTTTAATATTGTGTTTAGGGAAAATTCAGGTTACTCACATTAAATGTTATACAAGAGTTTTCTTCCAAGATCCTCCCATTTAATGGACTTTGTGTTTGGACAGGCCTGTCTGTGTTTTGAGGTCCCCATGACCCAAATCTTAAATGTCATTTGCCCCAGGTCAAATGTGAGAGAATAAAATAACAAAAGGTGAGCGCCAAAGATATTACTATGTTACATTACAAGTGAAAATTAAGTATTTTACAAGTGAACGACAACATATATTCTCAGACTGGAAATATAAGTGGACACTGTTGGAAGATAAATAATATTTCAGTGATATTTAAGTGAAAATTAAGTATTTTAAAAGTGAACGCCAATATATTTTCTCAGGCAAAGAATATAGGTAGGCACTATCTTTCACTATAAAATTATTTTGGGATATTTTTGTGAAAGATTCACGAGTGAGAAATATAGATGGGCACAATGATCTAGGTGGACACTATTTTTCTAATAAACAAACTGTGTGATATTTTATGTGTAAAAACCTAAATATTTTCTGGTAAGAGGTAGAAGTGGACATCATTGAAAACCTAAGCTCCACGTGGTGTTGTACAATAAAAGAACTTAAATTTCAAGACACTGAAGAAATAGTGGTATGCACAGGTGAAACATTAGTATTTCAGAAGTGAAAGGTAAAATTTGATATGGCAATTAGAAAACAGTTTTTCACATTATTTGTGGAAACAAAGGGCTTTTTTACCTAGAGTTATCTTGCTGGTCAAATTACACAACTATTAAATTAGATGTGGTTTACTGCTGTGATGAAAACTGGAAAACTGAGTGGACGTCAAATCTGACAACAGGTGGCGCTGAGCCAATGGAAGGTGATATGGCTCTTAATGCTAAGCATAAACCAGCAGCTCCGATAAGGAAAATGACAAACTCAAACAGGAAATAGGAGGAAATAGGCAAACAGTAATGATCAGAAAAATAAATTGTTGACTTCTTTAAAACCAAATTAATTTTGCTATTTATAGGAGACATTTTTCAGGAAACAATTTAATGCATAATCTGAATTGATCTCTAAAGAAAATAACAAGATTTCGCTAAAAAATGCATTGAGGTATGACTCTATGACCTAACAGTCATACCTCAAACCCCACACTCATGACCTAACAGTCATGCCTCAAACCCTAACTCGTAACCTCCCACTCATACCTCAAACCCAATACTCGTGACCTACCACTCATACCTCAATCCCCACGCTTATGACCTCCCAGACCTGAAACCCCACATTTTACACAGCCTATCAGTCACACAGTAATCCCAGAATCATGACCTACCAGTCCAATGGTAAACCCAAGACTCTTTATGCATGACCTACCAGTAACGTGTCAAATATCATTTGAAATGGTCACACATCAATTAGAAGACATGGACATGGGCTTATTTGTTATGCATATTTCAGGAAAAGGGGGTGGTTTGAGGGTCCAGGAGAACGGTTCTGGGTAAGTTTATTAATCTGTGTTTTATTATAAGGCGGATGGTTGGTGTTTGGACACTGGAAAAGGATGTCTTAAGACGGCAGTGACTGGTAGGCGGGAAGGTTGGTTTGTCGGTTACAGTTCTTGAAAGGTAAGGTATTTTTCGGTACTTTTTATCTTTAGTTATTGCAGGTGTGTTTGTAGGTGTCAGTCCAGTGGCTGGAGGTAGATGGTTTGGAGAGTTAATAGGATGATGGTACTAATGATTTTATTTCTTGTAGGTACTTTTCAGGCGGAGAAAGAAAAGGAGTGGTAGTCATAGTTTAGTGGGGGATGTCGGTTACTTAGGATGTAGTCTCGGTGGGATTAGAAAAGTTGGTAAGGAGGCAGCTGGTAGATATGAAGGTGCTGAAGATCACTAGGTACTCACGTGGAGGACATCTTTAGCCTCTAGTTGTGATTGGTAGGGCTTACGAGGATATTGGACGCCTCAGGCTGTATAGGGATATTGGACGCCCTTTAGCGCGCTGGGGATTGTAGGCCCCAAGGGAAGGAGTGAGTGTTGAGGTGAAAGTTGTCAGTGCAGAAGGTGATAATTAGATAGGGTAGCTTTTCATCAGTGTAGGGGCCTGCACCGGGCGGTCAGCACGAGTGCTTTTCACAGATTGGGGATAGTGCGTATGGGTCTCCTCTCTAGCTGGATAGCCATGCTGCGTAAGCTCTGAGTGCCCACGAGACAAAAGTGGAGCGGCCAACATATCAAATCAAATCAAATCAAAAAATACATTATATCCCAGATCCATTAAACATGGTCTACCTGCCATGCTTGATGGTCTCAGTTGTGAGCCTACAGGGTCCCTGCTGACATGCTTGATTGTCTCTACTTTCATGCTTGATGGACTCTGGTATCATGCTTGATGGTCTCTGGTATCATGCTCGATGGTTCCAACTGTCATGCTTGATGGTCTCTGCTATCATGCTTGATGGTTCCAGCTGACATGCTTGATTGTCTCTACTTTCATGTTTGATGGTCTCTGGTATCATGCTCGATGGTTCCAGCTGTCATGCTTGATGGTCTCTGCTATCATGTTTGATGGTCTCTGGTATCATGCTCGATGGTTCCAGCTGTCATGCTTGATGGTCTCTGCTATCATGTTTGATGGTCTCTGGTATCATGCTCGATGGTTCCAGCTGTCATGCTTGATGGTCTCTGCTATCATGTTTGATGGTCTCTGGTATCATGCTCGATGGTTCCAGCTGTCATGCTCGATGGTCTCTGGTATCATGTTTGATGGTCTCTGGTATCATGCTCGATGGTTCCAGCTGTCATGCTTGATGGTCTCTGCTATCATGTTTGATGGTTCCAGCTGTCATGCTTGATTGTCTCTGATGTCATGCTTTTTGGTCATGCTTGATGATACTAGCTGTCAGCTTGAAGGTCTCTGTTGTCATGCTTGATGGTTCCAGCTGTCATGCTTGATAGTGCCAATTGTCATGCTTGATTGTCTCTGCTGTTATATTTGATGATCTCTGCTGTCATGCATATATTGCCGATAATGAAGGAATGCCTATGTCTGAATGGGTCATTGTCATTAAAAAACTGGAATGATCACTCTTTTGATAATACAGAGGGCACCACATGCAGGTGGGTATGGTAAGATTATCATTCACTAATGATTAAATGGTCAGTGCTCTTGTTGAGAAATATATTCTCTCATAACATTGCTAATTTTAGCAATTAGCCTACCCTCTTTAAGAAAGTTATGCATGACCAAGTGACCAATATTAATATGGGCCTAGTTTGATGGGAGAATGCACTGGATGTTTATATGAAAGCCTTGTTCAATGACGTGAATGGCCTTTTATAATATATTTAGTACGTATGCAGGTTGTATAGCGTGTAAGTAAAAAAAATGCTTCTTGTTATATTGGTTGTTCCATGACAGGGATATCTTTTCATTGTCAGTCAACATCATCAAACGCATTGGTGGTGATATTTAAATCACGCAATTGAGTTTTCCTATTTGAATGACTTGAAATCACAACCCACATGTATAATGATTTCGCAATTGACAAAATCTTGCATGTGAAATTCCGATGCTTGGATTCCCACACATTTATAGACACTTTTCCCGCTTTCCAACCTTACTGCGGAATGGTCCTAATTGAGAGAAAACTCTAAACCTGGCCGCAGAAGCGAATTACATGAGGCAACAATAAAGTGACAATGACACTCCATAGACTAACAGTCTGATATGTCGAAACCTCAAACATCCATCCACAAGCCACGGCGCAGTTGGTTAGAACTCTGTGGTAATCCAGATGTTGTGGGTTCGAATTCTGGCCGTGATTGTATTGAATTCATATTAGAGTTACTCCTGCGATCTGTGGCCTATGCTTGAAATGAATATAACCCTGTATATCTGTGCCTGGGGGGTTGTCATACCAAGAAACTGTGACAGGATTTCAGTGAGGCAGTATTTTACCTGCTATAAGTAGGTCTCACCATGATAAAACTGAACGTGACACATAAAACCCCAATGAACAGACACACACCCAGCCCTAAAGCCCTAATTCATGTTTTAAACAAGGCAACCATTAAAATGGAATAATAAGTACTTTTTATCCCACGTTAAAACTGCTGTTCAAGTGTTAGAAAGGCCAGTGTGTGTGTGGGGGGGGGACCACAGAGTATGGAGGTCGAGACAATTGATTGCAGTCGGTGGGGAATGAGAGGAAACCAAAGAGGACTGTGTGACACAGTCAAGTCGTAATCAGTATCATGCCAAGTGGCTGCTAGCCGCAGACACTGACCAAGACCATGAGAGAAAACCTTGATCTCCCTAAATGCACACTGGTTGCAATGGTGTGTTATCGCCCATTAACGTTTAATATTCATGTAACTATAATCAAGACATTTATGAATTACTAACATTTGTTTATTCAGCAAACATTTTTTCTGAAATCCAAAATGTAAAAAACAAAACAAAATAGGAGCGAATAAACACACTTACAAACACACTTGGCTTTCGGAAAAGATCTCATTACAAATCTGGAAATTCAATTCTGTTGGATAGCAATTTTGTTATGAGCCTGGGAGGCAAACAGTTGTGTTGCAAACCAACCCTCTGAGGCTTATCGTTATAACGGGTTTACACGTACATATGTAAAACAGGAAAAATGAACAAAAATACCGTGTGGAGCTTTACGTATACATTATTTATGTCTATTGGAGGATATGTTGTTTCTCAACCTTTATTCCGAGTTAAAAAAAGGTGATCTCTAAAGAAGAAATTTACAATTCGTGCGATTTTAAAAACTCATCAACTTAACCAAAATTTCAATTTCAATTATATTTTGGAAACGATAGAACAAAGATTGTTTTGAAAAGTGAGCAATACCTCATGCCCCCTTGTGGCTAAATTACAATACATACTAAACATCTGAAAAAAAAGATAATATGTACTTCCAGCATCAAGTGAAAACAAATATAGGTAAAAATTTAAATTCTTAAATCAATAGAAATCCATAACATTCCTTACATTCTCAAATACGATGTCCCCACAACCTGTTCGGCAATAATATCAATAAAAAGAGGGTCATCATTTTTTCAGGTATTTTACTTGTGGACCTAAAATTGGAACTTTACGGAATGGTATGGATTTTCAAACTTGATTCTTATTATGGTAAAAATGATTTGATTCCACACCAACCAGTGTATTTTGCAAAGTTCAATAACTTAGAAAATCCACGATGCTCCCTGTGTTTTGGGTATAGTCATAATATTTGAAAATATGAGCAATATTTATTGATTTCTGTACATTCACCAAATAGGTATTTAAACAATCTACACTCTTTTTATATTTAACTAAAATTTCAAACTTTAATTTTATGAAAAATCTAAGGTGGTGACCCCTACTTAATTTTGTTTCCGATCTTGCAAGTCCATGATGCGTACTTCTCTTTAGAAAGATCAAGCACATATTCAACCAGTACTTGACCAGCTTGATTTCTGTGAAGCATGAACTCATTGAGTATATATCAACACATTAGCTCCCTATGAAACTAACATCCTACTGGACTACTCTCCATATGACTTCTCCAGGAAAAAATACACAACACTCGAATCACTGACTGTCTTTGTTTTATTACAATTTTCTGTTTTATGAGTTCAAGTAAAATATATAAAATGTGCCTTGGCGTTATATGACACACTTCATATTCAATATATATAATTTAATTACATGCTTCCCTTATATACCAACCTTCAGAGAATCAACTAGAAAATGGTGTCTTAGATTTAAATAAGACATGAATTGCAGATATCTAGTACTTCAGGCAGACAGACAGACAGACAGACAGACGTACAGACGTACAGACGTACAGACGTACAGACAGACAGACACTCACACACACACACATTTGGTGTGACATAAGAAATAATGATCTGATACATGGTATACAAATAGTTTCAGCAATAGCAGTACAAATAAAAACAACAAACAAAGCAGTGCATCTGTCCAACAAAGTTTAGAGTAAGATCAAGGGGTGTCATACATTCATATTCATAACCATTTTATGTGTTTTGATGTATTGGGTATAACCTTAAACATCAATCAGAAGTTTGATGATATGTTTTATGGACATTTTATGCCATTATATTGTTAAAATCAGGATATAAATAATTTCAACTGTCAAATCCACGTTGAATTGATTGCATGACATGTGTTCTCAGTGCAGTCCATTTTGTGTCAGAGACCTTTCTTGTTAACCCTCTCCAAAACAGGACTTCTCTATAATATCAATCCCTGCCATCAATGATGAAAAGTCTCGACCGTCTCGACCACCCACCCTCTCCACCATCAACGGTACCACCACTGCCACAGGTGCCTTTTTGGCTCCAATTTGCTCCCATATGCCGAAATATGCTCCCATATGCCAAACGTTATTATTGAGTAAATTTGTTAGCTTTATATAGTTATCAATATAGGCTATAGCTATTTCTGAAACATTATACCAATGAAAGCAGTATTTACAAAATTACTCTCAGTGTTTGCTTGGAACTATTTAGAATTGTGCAGGGCCACTTCAAGAGCTGTGTGATTTGGTTTTGTGGTCAAGATGGCATTTTGGGGTGGAAAGCTCAATCCTACTTTCTCATGTTGTTGGTTTCAAGTGTGTGAAGTTTGTTACTTATTCGTTATTCACAATTCATTTAAAAAAATTTTATAGTTAAAACAACTATTTCAAATTGTCATGTATTGAGGCAAACAGGACAATCCATAGAAGAAATATTTTATGGCAAGCATTTTTATAGGTACCCTTCAACCCTCATAGTACATTTGGTGACATTTTAATGAAACTTTTTTTGTAACACAGATGGTTCCTTTTTTGACAACCATTACCGACAGGAACCATCCGTGTTACAAAAAAAGTTTGTTCAATTTTGAGGATTCTAGATGACATAAATGGGGACCCGGTCAGTGAGAGCTTCACAGTACTGTTATTATTTGACTCACCGGAATGCGTGGTGCCACTAGCGGCCAACGGCGTGTGACGTGGGAGATTGGGAAGGCAATATTGCAAATATGACATATTGGCAACCTGATCTATTGATTTTGAAAAAAAAAATCTGAAAAATGAACTGTGAATAGTGAATAAGTAACAAACTTCACACACATGTTGGTTTCAGCCTCACAGGTCAGTGAGTGATCATTTTGCACTTTTGCCAACTTGTTTATATTTACACTTTGGAAGTAGTCCCATGGTCACATGTTTCTTTTGATATGCTAATCTGCCTGTGGCAGTGATGGGTCTTTGACCCATGGCTGTGTGGAGTGTGGAATAAATGGCTTTTCATACAGATTCCGATTGGTTAGCATCTAGGTCAGATCGCAGGTTGAGACCCGAAGCTGGTCAATTCTGATTGGATGATATTTTGGTGGGCCCGACTGGACATGGAGTTCGAAATATCGATCAACGTCAATTCAAAGCAACGATCGTAAAGGTCATGAGAATATCAATTGACTTGATGTAATGCAGAGTAATTCTTGCAGTATTTGTATTAGATCAATGTGAATTCCTTCACTGTACGGAACAGACAATATATTGTAAAATACAGGAGTTTGTGGAGTTGAAACTCCAAGGCAAAATTAATATGGGATGAAATAGATAATGTTATACTAAACATGGCCTCCTCAGTTATGTGAGACGTTTGCCATGTGAGAAGTCAGCCATGCAATAAGACTGTACGATATTGTGAACTTGCTGCTCATGATATATCCATAGGAGTGCTTGCCAAACATCCTGTTCAGCAGAACTATTGAGCTGGCTTATAATTTATTCATGAAAAGGTAATTTGTTAAATTAATATAGGTCAGTGTGTTTTTCTTTGGAATGGATAAAAATGGTACAATTCACATGAATAGAAAGTAAACAGGAAAAATCTCACCGAAGATTATTTGTTTTACCACAATCCGAGCATTTATCAGATATTTTCACTTTAGTGTTTGATTGAATATTATTTTTCTTTATCAGGATATAAAATATCTGACAAATGTAAAAATAAGAATCTACTTTTAGGATATAAAATATCTGATAAATGTGAAAATGAAAATAATCTTTTAGGATATGAAATATCTGACGAATGTCAAAATAAAAATGTTTTTTTTTGTTAGTTTCTTTCTATACATTAACCTTTTGAGTACAACACAACATCTGCTTTGTTTTACACCTTTAACTCTCTTAAGGATGGATCATTATTCATTCAGGTGGGGTGGAGGAAAAAGGTTTGGCCGTTTTGGGTTTTTTTTCTTTTTTTCTCAGTCGCCACCAATTTATTATTTTCTTGGGTTCAAATATCAAGTAAAGTAATCAAGCTGAACGTCTTGATAAAAAGATATTTGCAAAAGATTGTATTTGACAGCAATATAAGATTTATTATTGCTCTCAGATTGTATGTCTGTTTTTCGTTTTCGACTTTCTTCCACCCCTCCCCCCCATGAATAATGGTCCGCCCCTTCTGAACATAACTGCAATTAAACTATAAATTATCTACTATGTGTTCTTGACTTTGATTAGGGGCGATCCATTTGATTTTTGTGGGGTGGGGTGGGAGATTTTGGAAAAAAAATTTATTCACCCACCCCATCCCAGAAAAAAATTTATTCATTCACCCTACCAAAGAAAAAAAAAATATTCATCCACCCTACCAAAGAAAAAAAAATTATTCATCCAGTACTGCTGTCCCACCCCACCCCACAAAAATCAAATGGATCGCCCCTAACAAGAAAAAAAATTTATTCACCCACCCCACACCAGAAAAAAAAATTATTCACCCACCCCACACCAGAAAAAAAAATTATTCATCCACCCTACCAAAGAAAAAAAATTTATTCATCCAGTACTGCTGTCCCAGCCCACCCCACAAAAATCAAATGGATCGCCCCTTACTTTTGAACAATCAACAAATGACCAGCTTTGAACAGTCACAGCGGTAACTTATTTGAACCTGTGTGAAGTGAAGTGTGTTTGGCTTGAGATGAACGAAAACCACCTGATATCAGTGATGCGGAACGATTGCTCGATATTGTGAACTTTCCCTTTTTAGATGCCTACGCATTCCCTGTACACTGGTACAGATCAGATGTGTAAATGTACGTTACTTCTCCAGATTGCCCGATATTGTGAACTTCCCTTTTTATATGCCTGTGGATGAAGACGTATCCTAAACACTGGTACAGATTAGATGTGTAAACCTCAGTTTCTTCCCCAGATTGCTCGAGATTGTGGTCTATTAATTCTCACACTACTTTATGAAACTAGGACAATTCAGATTGATTTTTATTTAAGAATCTAAAACAAATCTTTGTGTTTGACCATTTCAAACATGCCTCAAAGTTGTAATTATTCCATAAACTTGAAGTTATCAATAAGTAAGTTATTAAGGGAGGGGTCATTATCATTTAAGGAAATGCATATTCCTAATATTTCCTGAGAACTAAAATATAACACATTAATGGGTTTAATCATATTTTATTTATCAAAGTCTGATATCAAATACTAAAGAACCTAAACTTACTTGTACTTGATCATAAAATTGGGAAGAACTGATATCAACTGATATCTTAATAAATAATACAGTGTAAGTTATGAAAACAGAATTATTGGAGGAAAAGAAGCACGTGTTTCCCTGTGATGAATTGCTGAATAATGACTAAACGTGAACATGATGAAATTCGAGATGGCTAAAAAATGAGATGTTTTGCCTTGAAATATGAGTCAAATGTTAGGATATAGGACATAGAAAGCATCGCATGACTTTAACACACAGCTGAGAAAAGGTTGATGCTCTGGATGACAAATCATCCTTGTATAGCATATTCACACATATAAATACAGTATATATATAGATTGCTACACTGGTTTGCCAGCACACTTCAGATCGCACCACGGGCTGTAAGCTATACACCTTATTTTCAAGCGCGATCTACCGTGACAGAGAAAATGGTGTTTTAGAATAAATACTTCCATATTACAGAAGGTATGTGACAGTTAACATCATAAATAGTATTTCATATGTAAGAAAAAGAAGAATTATCTTTTACATGATCCTTAATTGATTAGGTTTTAATTTATTAGTGTTTATTTCAAGGATTTCATCATGCTGATTGAACTGTTTTTACTTTGAGTTTCCGTCCAGTTAATGGTTAAATGTTATACTAGTTTATCTAAATTTGGAATTAGTTTGTCAGGGCTTTACATGTTAATGACGTTTAATAACAATACTTTGAAACTAAGCCTATTGAACTGTATACATTCCTCTGATCTTATCGTACATATGAAAGGTCAGTGATCCGAGGATATCGTTCTGACATGAATTGAGATTTTGAAACCATTCTTCCACAACGACATACCGAATATTGCAATTGATAAACAATATATATATATATAGCTATGTGTGGTTGCACATTCCTTTGAGGGCAAACTTTCATCTCCAGTAAGAAATGGTCCCTTGTAGTGAATATAAAATGACTAAAACCTTAGTCAAATATCAATCGCAATTCTATTATGATAGTTCCATTGAAAAGGACAAAAGGAACCCTGATATAAAAGGAAGGGGGGCTATATTCAGAGGTTGAACGTAACAAAAACAGATATGCAAATTTTAAAACAGAACGCAGCCTGGATTTAATGGGGTCAGATATCGTAAAGGTAAGCGGCGAACCATAAGTCATTCGGGGGGTTGAAGTAAAGTATCCTGTGAGAGGTAACATTTAATATGTATGCCGGAAATGCATATTTTTTATCTTTAGACACCGACACCATAAACACACAAATTGTATTTTCCCAGCGATATTGTATCTCTTCTGTTTTTTTTATATTTTGGTTTTCCATAAACCATACTTAAAACTGTTCAACATAAAATGTATTAAACAGAAAACAACAAAAATTATTATTGTGTAAAATGTTTTAATATTATTGTTCTAAGCTGCTGTTATTCATCAAGTTAATATCACCATGCTTGTCATAAGTTCCCTGATGATCAAATTGTTGTGATTAAGAAAGTTGTGATAAAGAAAAAAACAAAACAAAAGAAAACAGAACCCAATAAAGTTAAAAACTGGTGACGCTGCACTCCAATGTATCTTAAAATAGTCAGTGATTCATTTGTAGGACCCTCACTATGAGAGAGATTTGACGGGAATGTTTATTTAATCATATTCTGTTTTTAACATTAAGAAAAAAACATACCTATAACACTGACAGCCATTGTTACCCAACTCCGACATATACCTCAGCGATGTTTGAATAATATTATGTAGGAAGCAAAGACGTGCATTTTTTGTTACTATTTTCCAGTGTATTCTATAATTCGGTGGATTATTCCAAGATTTGTGAATGTTAAGTTCTGACTCAATCAATTCAATGAAATATAGATTATCTGAGACACTGTTCAATGAATACAATTTGTTAACATGACTTGGAACACATGTTTATAATAAATCTTTCTTCATATCTGAAATCTAAAGTGTTGCGTAACGTGTTCGTTAACGGCGATTACTGCTGTGCAATCGTAAACACAAATACCTATAGTATATAGTGTTCACATAAGTACATATTAAAGTAATGATATTATTATACGGATTAATCATACCCAACCACTTGGCATACTCACATGCAAACACTGCCCAAATGTACATGTCGGTGTCCATTTACACCTGAATATCTGTGTTCTGCACCTCACAAGATCATCAAACATGGCCATTAAGATACAAAGCGGGATGTTTAAGTTCGGACGATGTTAGTATTACTGGCATTAATGCTTTGTTGCTTTGGTCAGCTTAAGTTTGGATATTAATTAATACAAAGCGATCCATAACAGAAGAAATTCATTTTCCCTGGAATATAATTAGGCGGAACGGTAATAAGAATAATAAACAAATCAGGACATTTTTATATTCAGCTATATAGAGTCAGGATGGATGAAAACAAATACATCAACAAAGAAAAAGCAGCATTCACCAACGAGGCCTACTTATCCCATAGTCAGAATGATCTCAACCAAAATGGAGTCAAAAATGGAGGTCCTCATTTCAACGGGGAGAAGGAAGATAAAGAAAGTCAAGATGAGGAAATGTAAGTCTGTTGGTAGAAGAATTTTTGTGTACAATGTTTAAAGCATTCATGAAACCAGATAGGTCACAGGCAATTTTACTGAGGTTTGGAGTGTGCTTAAATGATATGTGGCCACGAAACTGTGATACAAGCAAGCTATCTCACTAAAATCAACTAAAATACATCGACCATGGTTATTATGTTTTGCTGAAAGTGCAAAGTGCGGTCAGCTAAACAAAGTGTGTTGACAAAGTGTCCAATGGATGATTTGGATTTTAGAAGAAGACTCATCTGCTTTCAAATGGCACAGAATTTTATGTAGGGGAAATATGATGGGTACTATTTGATCGCAAATTTTAAGATGTGAACATTTATATTATGCAAGGAAAAAGTGCTTGAAAACCTCATTTCATGAATGCTTTAAAGCATCGAATCAAAATTAAGATTACGTTTCATTTTTTTAACATCGTGGTTTTTAGTTTTTGATCTCTATTGTGAATCACAAAACAAGTAGATTGATTAACAACATCTTCTTAATCCAATGTAATTAAAGTTAAATTTAACGATAGCCATTTGTATATTTTCCGCACCTTTTTGTCTGTGTCAACATTGTAATGAAGCGGTTATACCTTTTGATCAAATGATCAAAATATGAAGATATCTGATCTTTTGTTTCAGAGAAAAAAAAGACAAAGTCCAACCCATTGGTTTATTTCAGTTGGTAAGTTAGTTTTTTTAAATAGTTTTTCATAATAAAGTTTCATACATTACCACTGAACTGACGAAATGACTGAAATAACGTTGAAAGTGATGTAAAATCCCAAACAAACAAACAAACAAACAAATAAACCACTGAAGTTCGTGCCACCAGGTGGCTCTGTAAACAATGCCCATAGCAACACCACCAACAATGATATTGTAGTGATCGCATGTAATAAAGATAGATAGTTCAGCAGATGCTGTGATCTGCTGAGCATCGCATGATCTCTATTTATGTTCAAACATTTTTGAAGTGTAAAAATCAATCGTACAAAGTGATGTGAAACTAATTGGAAAGTGAAATGATTGATTGTGTTTTTACTTGAAAATGTCTTGTTTGTAGTTTCGGTTTGCTGACGGCGTGGACAAAGCCATGATGGTCGTTGGCACCATGGCTGCCATGGTAACCGGAATCGCCCAGCCATTAAGTTTGATGATCTACGGGAGTGTCCTGGACATCTTCATCAATCATGCTGCGTGAGACATTGTTATTTTATTATTATTATTATTACTATTATTATTATTATTATTATTATTATTATTATTATTATTATTATTATTATTATTATTATTATTATTATTATTATTATTATTATTATTATTATTATTATTATTATTATTATTATTATTATTATTATTATTATTATTATTATTATTATTATTATTATTATTATTATTATTATTATTATTATTATTATTATTATTATTATTATTATTTTTATTATTAGTATTATTATTATTATTAGTATTATTATTATTATTATTATTATTATTATTATTATTATTATTATTATTATTATTATTATTAATTATAATTATTATTATTATTATTATTATTTTTATTATTATTATTATTATTATTATTATTATTATTATTATTATTATTATTATTATTATTATTATTATAATCATCATCATCATCATCATCATTATTATGTATATCTTCAAATCTTCAGCCAAATAATAGTAATATGTTCTTGTCATTTGATTACAGTAATTTAGCAGCAGCTGCGTCAAACGTGAACGACACCACCACAGCAGTGTACGAATTATCTATAGCAGGAGAAATTAACGGTCTGGTGAAATACTTTGTGATCATAGGGTGTTGTACCCTCATCACTGGCTACCTGCAGATGGCAATGTGGGTCGGGGCGGCTGAGAGACAAACAAAGACCATCAGGTCACTGGCCTACAAAGCCATACTCAGGCAAAGTATAGGATGGTTTGATGTCAATCAAACTGGAGAACTCAACACGAGGCTTACTGGGTGAATAACCTTTTTCTTCCTCCTTCCTATTTTTTGTAACGCCCATATTAATTTGTTAAGACAACTGAACATCCATATTTGACTCTTCATGACTTAATTCCTTGATGGCCTGTTCCTTATCCTTACTGCATTATAAATAGATCCATTATTGGTTACCTTAGGGATCTGTACTGGGACCCATCCTTTTCATAATATATATATATGTCCCCACTTGCTTACATCCTTGCTAAATATGGCCTCAGCTAGCATATCTATGCTGATGATACCCAGATCTACATCCCTGATGATCACAATACTAGAAGTCAAGTAAACATGTCTAGACATACATATGAAAGATGTATCAGTGAGGTCAGGCCATTTCTTATCTCAAATAAAATAAGATAAATGATTACAAGCCTGAAATCTTGGTCTATGCTGACAGGCATGACACTGTGGTTGATTGTGTGGGGATAGTGGGGATAGGTGATGCTGACATCCCACCTAGTGAGTCGGTGGCTGACCTGGGAATCACCTTTGGCTCTAGGATGGACGTGAAAGTTCAGATTAAGGAATGTGTAAGAATGGGCACAGTATAGACGAAAAATAAACGACTGAGACCTAAACCCATACCCCTGTAGGATCCACTTTGGACTATGGAAATGATCATCTTGTAGATCTCCCTCAAACAAATATTAAAAAGGTGGCAGTACCTGGAGACCTCTGCAGGCCGTGTGGAATGTAAGGTCAGAAAATCATCATTTATCTGATAAGCTGAGAGAACTGCACTGGCTCCCTGTTTGGGCCAGGATTTTGAACTCCTACTTACCGCCTGGAAGGCCTTGAATGGGAAGGCGCCCCCTTACTTGCGTGACCTATTACATGTAAGGCAGAGAGACCTGGGGTCTAACTATTTTACCTGTCTGTTCCCATGACTCGTTTAAAAACAGTAGAGGATAGGACAGGAGGAGGAGTCAATCATCATTACTATTTGTCCTGTTCTCTGGTGACAAAATGAAAATCTATAATGAACCTCAAAGTTTTAGATTTTGTTTTAAATCTGAATATATCACGTATAAATGAATATAAATTTCAGGGACATCTTACAGATCAATATGGGAATAGGAGACAAGCTTGCCACCTTCATCCAGTGGATGTCCACCTTTGTGGCTGGTTACACCATAGGCTTTGTGTATGGATGGAAGCTGACCTTAGTTATCCTGGCTATGGCTCCTCTCATTGTTGGCTCAATCTCTATACTGTCCAAGGTAAGCCAATCAACAGTCAATTATATACTGAGGAAAAGTAATAAGTCTAATAGTCCATTGGAACAATAAATCAGATATAGGCAAGGTTTTATTTTTACATCACATGAATATTCTATAGGAGAAAAAAAACCTAATATAGATTTAATCTGGTAGGGGATAAACATTTTGAACTGGAACCACTCATTTGAATGAATTTGTCCCTATCGTGGATTTCTCTTAAGGAAATAGCACGCCATGATAATTAAGGTATTGAACCGTTTATCACCACCTCTGATGCAGTTTTGTTAAGCAGGTTTCATGGTATTAAGATTGCATATGGATGTATATTTTGTAGACTGCTCAGATGTTGACTGCGAAGGAGCAAACCTCATACGCTGAGGCGGGATCCATCGCTGAGCAGGCGCTAAGTGCCATACGAACTGTCACGGCATTCGGTGGACAGCAGAAAGAAACAGCGAGGTAAGCAACTCCCTTGTAAACTTATACTAGGTCATGGCATTCAGTGGACAACAGAAAGAAACAGCGAGGTAAGCAACTCCCTTGTAAACTTATACTAGGTCACAGCATTCAGTGGACAGCAGAAAGAAACAGCGAGGTAAGCAACTCCCTTGTAAACTTATACTAGGTCACAGCATTCAGTGGACAGCAGAAAGAAACAGCGAGGTAAGCAACTCCCTTGTAAACTTATACTAGGTCACAGCATTCAGTGGACAGCAGAAAGAAACAGCGAGGTAAGCAACTCCCTTGTAAACTTATACTAGGTCACAGCATTCAGTGGACAGCAGAAAGAAACAGCGAGGTAAGCAACTCCCTTGTAAACTTATACTAGGTCACAGCATTCAGCGGACAGCAGAAAGAAACAGAGAGGTAAGCAACTCGCATGTAAACTTATACTAGGTCAGAAGGTGCTTAATACCCTCCTCAGAAAGATTTTGTTCTACCTTGAAGTTGATAATATCAATATTGACTGAAAGCATGCATTTGCAAATTCTATTTTTTGTTTATAAAGAAAAAAGACCAAAACTGTTCTTCTTGGTTGCACATTAAAAATATATATTCTATCATTTCAAAGACTTTCTATCATTTGAATTAACCCTAATTTCCCATGGGCATGCCAAATTATCTATACCAATAGATGATATACAATTTTGCTTTTACACATATTTTAGGTATTCGAAGAACCTTGAGCTTGCTGCTTCAACTGGACAGAGGAAAGGTTTGATCATGGGCACGTGTATCAGTGTGGTCTGGTTCATTCTCTTCTCTTCCTTCGGCCTGTCCTTCTGGTATGGGAGCAAGCTAGCCCGGGATGGAGAGATATCTGGCGGTGGGGTCCTCATGGTAATACAATCTTATTATCGTTTATAATCATAAAGCTACGGTCTCACTGCAGCGAACAGGCCAAGTGGGTGAAAGCTGACGGGAAAATTTGGGCGTTCGGAAATCTACGAAACTCAAACGCTTTGTTTATATCTCCTAAAGTCATAGCAGTACGGGTAAACCTTTTCAACGTGTTGAAAATTTTGTTCGGAAAAGATGCGAATAGCCAGTTCACACTGTCACATGCGTCAGTGATGCGAATGGTTTGTTTGAAACTCATTCTGAATGTGTTCTGTATTCTGTGATATTCTCTGAATCCTGCATTTATGCGAAAAAGGTACGTAGAAGACACGAACAGGTATGGAGAAGTCACGAACAAGGAACGGAGTTGGTCAGAATAAGATGTGAACAGAAGACGAACGTCTGAATTGGTCAGCGTCCGTCTTGTCCGTATATATCTGTATTTATATGCTTTTTGAGCGTGTTTTCTACTGAATACTTTCGTTCTATATCAGTGTTCATCCGCATTGTTCACTTTGGTTTTGTCAGCTTGTTTTTTTTTCGACTTGTGCGTATCTCATTCATTCCTTCAAAGCGCACAAAAACGCACAAAAACGCACAAAAACGAACCAAGCGGACACTCAGTGAGACCACGCCTTTAATGTTTTAAGGTCACTCTATTATTTATTATTATTGTTAATTACCTTGATGCTTATTTCAGAGAACTCTGATTCCCATATGTCTTTATATTATGTCAGCTTTTTAAGTTATTTGTTTATCATATAAATTGGAAGATTTTGACCCACATGATATGGCAAATGGTCCTAATGGAAAGTTAAATGTGCCTTAAACATGTGTTTTGTTGTATTTTGCAGGTGTTTCTTGGTGTATTATTTGGTACCATGTCTCTTGCTAACGCTGCTCCTAACATTGAGTTTATAGCTAAAGCCAGGGGGGCAGCAGCCTCGGTCTTCAAAATCATTGAAACGGTAATTTGACCGATAGTTTATATCACACACTTTTCAAAAGTCTTTTCAAAGATGATAAATAAGAAAAACTTGCATGTTATTGTAAATGTAATACAATGTTGTGCATTGGCAGAAATCCGAGATCGATAGCAGCTCAGAAGAAGGTCTCAAACCAGCAAGCATTGATGGCAATATTAGGTTTGAGGACATTGTTTTCCAGTACCCTTCCCGCCCTGATGTCCCCGTAAGTATTGCATACCGAAAATGTCGTCTGGTTCAAAGGTCATTGTGTTTGTTTGTGTGTTGGTGTTTGTTTGTGTGTGTGTGCTTTCAATATACAAACAAATCAATACTCAATGTTTTTTATCATAATTACCATAGAGTTTGCTCAAAAAAATAAACATTACATAAATATATTTCAGATATTAAAAGGATTGAATCTGTCCATTAATGTGGGGCAGACAGTAGCACTGGTTGGTCCCAGTGGATGCGGGAAATCAACTACTGTCCAACTTCTCCAGAGATTCTATGACCCTGAATCCGGAACGGTAAGCAAGTATAAGCTACCAACTGTTACTAACCCTCATCTTCAGCAGTGTACAACCTTTATCTGAACCTTCTCTGATAATGATCTTTTTAAGCAAATAAAATGAATAACATGCTAAACTTCACTAGATATATGCCCTTTTATGCCCTCTTATGCCCTCTTACCTTTAGTAAACATGTGAAAAAGATGTCTATATAAATAAATACTATTTGTTATTTATGTTATTTGACCGATTACAATAGTGGCAAGTATTTGTTTCAATAATGGGCCATATTTCCATTAAATCCTATATATTTAAAGGTAAGGGTTGACGGCAATGATGTGAAGGACCTTAATATAAAATGGTTGAGACAGCACATAGGAGTGGTAAGCCAGGAGCCTGTGCTGTTCTCAGCCTCCATAGCAGACAATATCCGCCATGGAAAGGATGGAGTCACTCAGGCCGAGATAGAGCAGGCAGCGCGGGAAGCCAATGCCCATGACTTCATAGCAAAGCTCCCTGAGGTGAACTTTATCAAATTAATAATTACAATTTCAGAATGTTTATAAAATTAAACACTTTATACAGCCGACGACAACTGACCTGCGGACGACAAGAGAGCAGCGTTTCAGTTTATCAAATAATTATCGATGTTTATCACACTATCGATGTTTATCACACCTTGTTGGCACACGCAGGTGTCAGAGAATGACCTGATGTGAATATTTTCGAGAGTACAGGTGTACTTTATATGCTTTGAAAATGGAACCCAGCTCTGTTGTCGTCCGCAGGTCAATTGTCGTCGGCTGTATGAATATTCACTATAATGGATACATATTTGTGGTAAATGTTATGGACTTGAGAGGACATATTGTGTCTTTTTGAAGTTGTTTTTATGCTTAGAATATTTCTGTTGTTATTTGATATATTCCTTATCATGGCATATTGTCATTTGATTTATTACTCATGGCATATTGCTATTATTGATATAGAAATACGAGACGTTAGTTGGTCAGCGTGGAGCCAAGCTGAGTGGCGGTCAGAAGCAGCGAGTTGCAATAGCCCGGGCCCTGGTCAGGAACCCTAAAATATTACTACTGGATGAGGCCACCTCGGCACTGGACAACGAGAGCGAGGCCATCGTGCAGGAAGCTCTGGATAAGGTAAGACTGGGTTCCGTCTCAACCATACAAATAGCAATAGATTATGATTTGGGTCGGGTACCAGACTATGGATAAGTTCAGTTCGTTACCGATCGAACACACAGAGATAGAACACATTAGGGGTGGGGTACACTTGTGGAAATTTGCTTTAATGTTTAATTTGTGTATTGAAATTTCAATACAATTTTCCATATGAGCTGAGGCCCGTGCCTAAGGGTTAACCCGTTGTCCTTGTAAATCTGTGACTGGGTGGGATGTCATGTCAAGGACCTGCGACATGACAATTCAGCACTATATCTGCTACAAGTAGGTCTCATCACGAAATGACTGAAATAATGTTGAAAGTGATGTAAAACCCCAAACAAACAAACACAATTAACAGGGAAAGAACATGTTAAGTGGCAACATTCAAATCTCGAGGATGAACACGAGGACATTGTTTGCAGATCGATAACCCTGACTTTTGTTTTCATGTTGAGAATTATTACAAATGTGTTGCAGGCGAGTGCAGGGAGGACCACTATTGTGATTGCTCATCGCTTATCTACCATTAAGAACGCGGATGTGATAGTTGGCATCGTGGATGGACAAGTTCAGGAGCAGGGCAGCCATGATGAACTCATGCAGCATGAGGGCATATACCATGCTCTGGTCAACAGTCAGGTCAGTTTACACCTATCATTATATAGGTCAGCCAACACCAATCACTATATAGGTCAGCTAACAACTATATAGGTCAGCTTACACTGGTCACTATATAGGTCAGCTTACAACTATATAGGTCAGCTTACACCAATCACTATGTAGGTCAGCTAACACCTATCACTATGTAAGTCAGCTAACACCTATATAGGTCAGCTAACACCAATCACTATGTAGGTCAGCTAACACCTATATAGGTCAGCTTACACTGGTCACTATATAGGTCAGCTATCACCGATTATTATGTATACAGGTCAACTTATCCCAATCACTGTATAGGTCAGCTTACACCTATCACTATAAAGGTCAGCTTACACCAATCATTTTATCGGTTAACTTAAACCAATCATCATAAAGGACAGTTTACACCTATCACTATATAGGTCAGCCTACACCGATCATTATATAGGTCAGCTTACACCAATCATTATATCGGTTAATTTAAACCAATCATCATAAAGGACAGTTTACACCTATCACTATAAAGGTCAGCTTACACCAATCATTATATCGGTTAACTTAAACCAATCATCATAAAGGACAGTTTACACCTATCACTATAAAGGTCAGCTTACACCAATCATTATATCAATCATCATAAAGGACAGTTTACACCTATCACTATATAGGTCAGCCCACACCGATCATTATATAGGTCAGCTTACACCTATCACTATTTAGGTCAGCTTTCACCAATCATTATATCGGTTAATTTAAACCAATCACTATATAGGAGAGTTTACACCTATCACTATATAGGTCAGCTTATACCAATTACTTTAAAGGTCAGCTAACAACAATCGCTATTTAGTCAGGTCTGGCCAGGCATTGTTTTTTTGGCCAAGTGACAGACCTATATCCTTGTGGATATGGCCGTGATTGGCATTTATTGGAATTATCGTTGGGTTGTAGCTGGTTTCTTTCCGATCTTTCTGATATTGTGTTGAACAGATCGTTAAGGCAAACAAAGATGTCGTTGTTATAATATATTGATGTTTACATTGAATCACAATATTATTATAAGAAATGCATATGTTCGTTGATTGATAGCATTATGTGTAATATTCTGTATGGCAAATAAAATGTGATATGTAATTTTCAGATTGCAGCACTTAAGTCAGAAGAACAAGGTAATACATTGCTTCAAGATTTCTCTTGGTTATAAAGGACATCTATATTTTTATATTTGAATTTCTATTTGAATTTGTGACTGTCACAGTCAATACTATAAACTTAAAATATGAAATGCACATAGAATATATACGATAATCAGAGTACAACATGATTACAACCTTTATATCATCATGTAACAATATCTAATTATTTTCTTTTCTGAACAGGATATCCACTGTTTGAAGAAGTTGAAGGTACGTTGCATCTGTGACTATCTGCTATTAATGATCAATCAAACAAATATCTGTTGTTAAAGAAATATCACATGTAGTATTCATTCATATGAGTATATCATACCAAAAAAAGCCCTTCTAATTTAATATTCCTGTTATGATTTCTCTGTGATATTAAAAAAAACATTGATTTTGTAGACGAAGAATATGAAGACGATAGTCCAATAAAGCGAGCCACAGCCAGGTCAATGTCTCAGGTCTCTGTCAGATCCTCGGGGAGCACGAAACATCGTAGAATGTCTATAGTAGGTCCCAGCGGCAAGAAACTAGCACGGCGCCAGAGTAGTGTGGTGTCCAAGATGTCCACCGCCTCTAACGAGTGGAATGAGAAGGAAGAGGTAAGAGAAAAACTAAGCTTTAAAGGATATAAGTAGGTTGTGTATATGTCAACTGTTAAAGTGGTGATTGGCATTATGAAGAATAGATTATTTCAGGTTTGCCTTTATTTTGAGTAAGGTTGAAATAGGATTCTATGATTGACAAGGATGAAGAGACATTGGTTTGGTTATCAGATCAGAAAATTGTTCACTTTTGCATTGAAATAATGAAAGTTAGAAAGAATATGAAGACGATAGTCCAATAAAGTGAGTATCATTTTTGGTTTTATCGCATCCACAGAATGGCCAAAAAAGTAAACAAAAAACCGGCTTCATTTTCGATATCAGATCTCTACAGGTCTGAATATGTAAAAATTAAGGGCCTATTTGCTGAAAATGGTTTCCGTATTGGTTACCACGTTTTAAGGTAAAACAGAGAAAAAAGAAGGTAGGTTATTACAGGTTCAAAGGTACATTTTTTTGCTGAAGCGTCATTACATTGTTTCCATTAATTTAATTTGTTTTCACTTATATTTCGCACTAATTAACATTTTTACATTCAACTTATATTATGTCCACGTCGATTACATGCATGTTATATATATATATATAAGCATGTGGCCTCTATTGGGGCCTGTACCAATGGACAAACAATGATGAACAAACAATCACTCTAATGGCTCAATCTGAAGGTGCCCCAGAGAGTAAATATGATGGGTAACAACATTTTTTGGCAAAGTTTGGGGTATAAACATTTATAATTATGCAGAGAAAAGTGCTTGAAAACCTCATTTCATGAATGCTTTAAGGTTTTTACAGATAATGACATTACTCTCTATTCCAGGAAAAAATGGCTGCGAAGTTGCCAACGCCTTCATTCCGGAAGTTGATAGCAATGAACGCCCCTGAGTGGCCTTACATTCTTGTTGCGTGCGCAGCTGGCGTGCTCATAGGAGCTGTTCATCCTGTGTTTGGAGTGGTCATGAGTGAAGTCATGGGGGTGTGTGCAAATACCAATCATTTGTCTTTTAGATAATGCGATCATTTTTAACTTTGATGTGTTTCTAATCAATAATATAACTTGTTTTTTTTATGAGAGGACCATGATATGAACTCAAATCCATACTTGATTTATGAGATGCAAAATATTGTTGCTTTTTTTCAGAATTTCTCTGAAACTGATCAAGAAAAGCAGAAGTCAACTTCTGAAATCCTAGCCCTTGTGTTTTGTTGCATAGGATTTGTTGTTGGAGTGGCTCAGATAGTTGTGGTAAGTGTGTTAAGACACTGATAATTATACCAAAGAATGCAAATATTGTAATGTAAAACAGTAATGGGGAGGGCTATAACAGACACAAATTTTATTTTATTTATTATCTGAATGTATTAACGACCTTTTCAGTAATATGTAAGCTATATTAGGTCAGATAGAAGCCTGTCACCGGGACTTAATGCCTTATTCTTTTGGACGAGTGGCTTGGGATCTTTCTTTTGTAATATCACATATACATAATAAACAAATATATACTAAGTTTTAAATTTCACCCATTAGTCTATCACTGCTGCAAAGGATTGTTCTTGTGTTGATGTAATAAAAAGTGTACCCAATTATGCTCAATTTCAGAACTATTTCTTTGGCATATCTGGGGAGGCGCTGACTATACGGTTGCGCCGTGAGTCGTTCCGCGCCATGTTAAGGCAAGAGATGGCTTGGTTTGATGACAGCGCTAACCAAGTGGGGGCGCTGACAGCACGACTGGCCACAGACGCCGCTCTTGTGCGTGGGGTAAGTATCAGAACCTGCGACAGTGCAATAGTGGGTTACCATCTTGTTTTTCAATGACTAGATTTGAGAGAGAGTTTGTGCGTTTCCGATTTTTTGTTGTGCAGTTCCGGTGTGGTATTTTCAATGGGGCAAGATGGCAACTGCAATTGGCTTATAAGGATGTTTTGAAAGAAGTCTGCACTCAGAAATGTCAAGGGTTATAAATTCCCAAACTTAAATCAAAATGTTTATAATATATTGCATTGTGTGGTTGTGTTTACAGGCGGCTGGCCAGCAGTGTGGTACTATAATAGAGACAATAACTAATGTAATGACATCCTTGGTGATTGCCTTCATCTTCGGGTGGAAGCTAGCTTTGGTGGTCCTAGCTTTCTTCCCGTTCCTGGTTATTTCAGGAGTAGGACAGGGGCTGCTGGCACATGGATCAAGAGAAGGCGATAAATCCACCACAGAAGAAGCTGGAAAGGTTGATATAAACTGACCTTGCCTGACTTGACTTAAAAGATGTTTCTCATTATTTTTTCATTGTCATCTCAATATTATTTCATAAAAGCTGTTATTTATCCTCCCGGGATATGAGTTTGGTAACCTGTGCGTGTTTGTGAAAGAATTGTCTGTAATATACATTGCATTATTTATTATTAATGTTACTCCTTTCTTGCCTACAGGTGGCGGTAGAGTCAATAGATAACATCCGCACTGTGGCAGCACTTACCAGAGAAGAGAAGTTTCACAAAAAATACATTGAATTATTTGATGTAAAATATAAGTAAGGAGATGTGTTCAGTCAAACATTTTTTATTTGTATCTCTCTGTATTCGCCATAGGACTAGCACTGCCACAATATTTAGTAAATGATGTGACTTAACTGATAGTTAAATATATTTAATTTTAGGCCATGCATATCAATGGATAAATGATTTAAGATGGTTACCCGCAATCGTACTATGGGATACAATTTGATTGTGAATGAGAATTGTTGCCATTTGTTTTGCAGGAAGAGTGTGCGGATGGCGCAGATGTTTGGAGCATTCTTTGGGGCGGGTCAGATGGTCACCTACATGGTGTACGCCGCTGCCTTCTCATTTGGAGCATTTCTTATTGACAGGAATGAAATATCTTTTGTGGACATGTACAAGTGCGTATATTAAAGGTCACACTGTCCATCTCACAAATATAGTGTTTAGTTGCCTGTATTATGAATTGTGAATTGCTAAATTATGAATTGCTAAACATTTATAGTCAAGATGAATGATACACCCCGCAATGCAGTTAGTTATCGTAATATTTTGCTTTTCATGACTATGATGGCTTTCATTTCAACATTTGTAGAGTATTTTTGGCAGTAACATTTGGGGCTCAGGCCGTGGGCAGAGCATTTTCAGTCTCCCCAGACCTCAAAAAAGCTAAGATGGCATCAGCCAAAATTTTAAAGCTTTTGGAGAAAGAACCTTCCATTGACTCTCTCAGCGAGTCTGGTGAAAAACCTGTAAGTTGACCAATGAATATCAGTGAAACCTTTTGCCTTTGTGTTGCTTTCAATTAAAAAAACAAACCCTTTTTGTATGCTAAGAACTTTTTGTAAAGTCAGAATATAACCATCGAAATAAGAATTTATTCATTCAAAGTATCAAAGTAAAACTCTTAATAATATGTTTTAAAATTGTATATATATATATATATATATATATATTCAATTGCAATATACAACCATGTCGATTGTTAATAAGCGTGTTATTCCTATTACAGTCAGAATGCTCTGGCAAGGTGAACTTCCGGTCCGTTGGGTTCCGGTATCCGACCCGGCAGGACATTCAGGTTCTTCAAGGCCTGGATCTAGAGGTGAACCCCGGACAAACTCTCGCCTTGGTCGGCGCAAGCGGATGTGGTAAATCCACAACCATACAGCTAATGGAAAGATTCTACGATCCAGAAGGTGGCGCCATTGTATGTTTGTTTAGTTTATATCATAATTTATGGTATTTTTGAGTGTGAAAATAATGGCATTGATATTTAATGAAATCTTTCCTGATTCAATAAATCCTATAGTATTATTTAAAATGTTGTGCTCTATTTTAGACACTGGATGATAAGAATACCCAGACAGTTAATATTCAGTGGATGCGCTCCCAACTTGGTCTGGTCGCTCAGGAACCCATTCTGTTTGATACAAGCATCAAGGAAAACATAGCGTACGGAGACAATAGTCGAGATGTGACCATGGACGAGATAATACAAGCGGCACGAGAGGCCAATATCCACAACTTCGTGGAAGGTCTACCTTTGGTAGGTTTATCTCTCATCAGATTTGGATAATCATAAACTATCCAGTTATGATCAAAGCAGTTATGATGAAGAATTGGTTTCTATCTGGGGTTTTTTTTCATGGATTTAATACTTGCATAAATATTCCGCATAGAAGTGTTAATTATCATAGACTGCATGGTCGCTGCTGTGTAACATGTTTTTTGTAATAGTTTGATAACAACATTGAGGGGTTGACAAAGATATATTTAGATGATCATAGTTTGTTTTAGAATAAAGAAATGTGAGAAATTTGTCCCAAAGTTGTAGATAATATGCATCTTTGTTCTAAAAGGGCTACTAATACCTTTGGATCAGAAAACAATTCTATCTGCATGACTGACCATGCATATCTACGGCTTGCTGACACAAAAACAAACATAACACATTTTCTTGAGGGAAACCAAGAAATATATTGAGATTCTTGTTTAAGCCAGTGGTTTAAAAAAACTTCCATAGTGTTCTTAAACTGACACGCATCTATAGATTATATATCCTTCAGAGACACAGAACATAACTAAGAATTGTCCTTGCAGGGTTATGACACTAATGTTGGAGATAAGGGTGCCCAGCTGAGCGGGGGTCAGAAGCAGAGGGTGGCCATTGCTAGAGCCCTCATCAGAAAACCCAAAGTTCTCCTCTTAGATGAAGCTACCTCAGCGCTTGATACTGAAAGTGAAAAGGTGAGCTCAACAAAATTGTATTATACTACTTCCGGTTTCCTTTGTTTTCTTAATTAGCATAAGTTGCATAACATGTCTTTTGTATTATAGTGGCATTTCTGAAAAAAATAATAGATCTTAGAGTAATTATGTAATTTCCTAATTACGCCAAGATTAGATCAATCTCAGAATGCTACTTTGTGCAAAGCAATGGAAATACCAACTATGAATTAAGATGAATAATGTGTTTGCATGAGTTTAACTTTGCTGTGTCTCTTGTTGTTGCAGATAGTACAGGAGGCGCTGGACAAGGCCCGTGTGGGCAGAACCTGTATAGTAATAGCCCATCGCCTCTCCACCATACAGACTGCAGACATCATCGCCGTCATTCACAATGGGGTGGTGGTGGAGAAAGGAACTCATTCAGATCTCATGTTCAGACAAGGCTATTATTATAGACTGCAACAAGCACAGAAAGTCAAGTCAAGAAAAAATGTACAAGATGAAACTGTGTGATTTTTGCATTTCAGGACAAAATGCTCAGTAACAGATCATCAGTCATATAGCCACAGCGTTCTGACATTTATTTTCATTAAGAAACATCATTTGTTCTTCACTAATGTGAGAAATACATTGTATCATATGGATCATTCACCATTTCTTAAAACTGTGTTCTTCATATCTATTCTTCAGTTCTAAATGAATATGCCTTTGACATGTCTCTTAACAAATTACTATACATAATGGTATTTTTATGTAGATATAATAATTTATAATTTATAATTTTATGAATATTTGTTTTGTATGTATATTGTATAATTTTCGCATCGTTGTTAGACAACCTTATATTACAAACTTTATTAATAAAATATGATAATTAAAACAATAGGCATATCAGTATTTGTTTGTCACCGATAGAAAATATATGGCGAATTGTGCGAAGACAAGAAAGCACCATGTCTATTAAGCGCATCTCTAAGCTTAAGCACCATGTCTATTAAGCGCATCTCTAAGCTTAAGCACCATGTCTATTAAGCGCATCTCTAAGCTTAAGCACCATGTCTATTAAGCGCATCTCTAAGCTTAAGCACCATGTCTATTAAGCGCATCTCTAAGCTTAAGCAATATGTCCATGAATCATTTCTATACGTTTCTGGACTCAATGCTCCACTCCTCTATAATAATGACTGGGGATATTTTCCTTTGCATTATAACAAAGGTATAGCCTAAATGGACCATCTCCTCTTATAATCAGGGGTGGTGTGATTTCAGTATGAAGCCTGACCACTGAGCCACATTAAACACCATCAACATAATGTTCCAGTTTCCAAACGTCTGGGCTATTCATGAAAATTACCTGCCATTTGATATAACCGATATTTGACCTAGACTATGCTAGTCCAAATATGGACAGTTATTAGTGTCTATAGTTGACCTTTGAGCTTTTCGTATTATTATAGTCACTCTATTTTAATCGAAATTATCTTCTTATCAAACGTTCTTGATAAAGATGATCTAATATTGAGCGATATCTTCCTCAATTCAATGTGAAAAACAACAGGTGGTTGAAGATGGTCACAAAAGCAGAAAGTAAGTAGCAAACTGGGAGATATTCCGTGGCCGGCAACATGTTTAAGGTAGTAATGCCTATCATCGTCATCTTAATGCTCTCACTAGCAGGTTGCTGCATCAGAGGTAGTCTAGGAAACTGTCAGTACTCACGGTAATAGGTATTTCTTTTTACCTAAAAATGATATTGTGGCGTTGAACATTGATGACCTTTTATTATCTTTCAATCTAAAGTGCAGCATTTGAGGCTGCTGGTTATAATTATCTATACAAAATATGGTTTGAATGAAATGTTAAGATACATACTGATGATATATATCACATATATGGATAGAGTGTAGCATGTAACATAAATTTAAATGTACATTTTGCTGAGATTAGAGTTCTATTGCTGGCCAACTTAAAACATCGGACGAGGACAGTCATTAAGTTGTCTATGATATGAATTCAAAGCTATTAAGATGTGAATATGAACACTTGACACAGAAATCAATTAAGCTGTTAACTTCTACTGTTGTACGGAGAATATCCCCTCAGAAATATCAGACGTTCTCTCCCGAGATAGTTGAATTAGGTGGAAGTACAAAATTAGCTTATGAATTTTCTCTTCAAATACCTGCTGGGTGAACGTTCTCATTGTGAAATGTGTAGGACTTATTTATGATGAGTTACGTATTTGGAAAGGATTTTTATTTTTCTGATATAATGTTTAAAGATATTTAAACAGAAAATATTTCCCAATGTTTCTCTAGTTTTCTCTAGATTTGGCAGTATCATAGTATCATTATGTTATCAAGATGTATAACTATCTATCTTATGACAGCAATATATATTGTTATTTCAGATACAACAAAGGTCACTGATTTACTACAGCTACTTTTCACAGTGTATACTCTATGAAAGATGATTTTGGTTCCATGTTTTAGGGCTGAGGTGTGGTCCACTCAGGGCCAAGGTTCAGAACGGTTGGAACATGTAGCTACTTTGTCTCCAGGAAGCGAGACAGAAAATGAATATGTTTTAAATATCAACCCCGAAGTAACCTATCAGAGTATGGATGGCTTTGGGGCTGCCATCAGTAATTCTGCGGCATACTTGATCTACAATCATCCAGATAAGAAGAGTATATTGACCAGTTTGTTTGATGAGGTGTCTGGGATTGGTATCCGCCATCTTAGATTTGTGATGGGAGGTTCAGACTTCCAAGCCGTGCCTCCTTACACCTATAATGATATCCCAGCCGGTGAGACTGACTTCAAACTGCAGCACTTCAGCATTGACAAAGACAAGGACTTTGTGTTGCCTTTGATGAAGGAGATACTGCTGAGCTACCCGGATGTAAAAGTGTTGGCCAGTCCATGGAGTGCGCCTGCGTGGTTGAAGGTAAATGGAAACTTAAATGGCGGAGAGATGAATGTCAGCTCAGCATATCTGGAAACCTATGCTGAGTACTTTGTGAAGTTCCTTAAAGACTATGAAGCAGAGGGCGTGCATATTGATGCCATAACTGTCCAGAATGAACCAATGCATTCAAGCGACGGGTACCCTACCATGCTGATGCAGTGGTGGGACCAGTCCGACTTTATCGCCTATCATTTAGGTCCAATGTTCAAAGCAAGTGGCATCGATACCAAAATATTCATTTGGGATCACAACTGGGATATGACATGGTATCCCCTGTCCATCCTGGAGGAAGATCTAGCCAGGCAGTACGTGTCAGGATCGGCCTTTCATTGCTATGCAGGGGAACCCGAAGCCATCAAAGAGGTTCACGATAAGCACCCAGACAAAGAGATATACTTCACGGAATGCTCAGGAGGCGATTGGGCAACAGACTTTGGTGGCAACCTGTACTGGAACGCTAAGAATATCTTTGTGAAGCAAATTCGCAACTGGTCTAAAACAGTTCTGTTCTGGAATATGGCTCTGGATGAAAATCATGGACCTACTGTAGACGTGAGTGGCTGTCAGGATTGCAGAGGAGTGCCCAAGTGACGGTGACGTCATAATGAATGAGGAATATTACAACTTGGCTCACTTCAGCAAGTTTGTGAAGCTGGGAGCTGAACGCGTGGAATCTGATTCTGAATACGAGGACAATAGTTTGTACAATGTGGCCTTCAAGGACGAAGATGGAAACGTATCAGTTGTTGTGCTGAATGGTATGGATGATGGAACTAAGAACATCTCCCTCCAAATCGATGGCACAGTTTTCAATTATTCTCAATTGCAAAATGCAGAGTTGCTAACATTTGATATAAAATGTGAATAGACGACTAAAACGAAGCAATCAGAATCAATGAATTGCCACATCCAATAAATATTTTCTTGTTTTAATATTAAAATCTATTATTAATATGGGGCCAGGGAAAATACTTTGTACTTCATTTATTCGAATTTTCTACCCAGTTTTAGGTCGTGGAGTAATCAAGTAAAACAAGCTGTACTTTCGGGTGTGTACACGCCTATTAAATCAGAGACGACAATTGTGAATGACTACAAGAAATATCCAAATGTTTGTAATTATAAACATGCCAGGAAACATCACCAGTTAAAAACATTCCTGAGATAGTGAAAACTCACTTCCCACAATATGAAGTGGAGGGTGCTTATAGTCACATGGTCTTGGACCAGTTTTAATTCTGTAGCAATTATGAATCTTAAGAAACTGAAATTCTTGCCCATTTGATGAAAAACCTCGAATTTAAAGGGATGATAGGTGAAATTGCAACCTTAGATGAGATGATCATTTTTAATCCATGCATAGAGTTAATTCTACTTCCATGACCTTTAATTGTGGATATTTATTATATGCACCATCTAATCCTTAGAGTTGATGTCTCAAAACGTACCCTGGCCTTATATTAATCTTTATTTCGGCCCAAATCTTAGAGTATTTATACAACATTTAGAGAGGTCTGTGATCCTGTTCAGGGATTTCTTGAATGAGTAGGGTCCCACAGAATACTATCATGTGCTCAATTAGGTATGAAGATGCCTCATAGTTCTTTGAAAATATTATGAGCAATTGGGCAACAAGGGGCACAAAATTTGGACACTTCCCGGGTAACTCCCTATATCTTATTTATAGGGTGTTCCACCACTTATTCACAGAATAAGTAGTAGAAACATTTTAAGAAAGAATAATAAGATAAGGTTTATTGTTTCTAAAAATGCTTTGCTATCTCTGCATTGTATGGATTATATCTTTTAGATTTTAGGATATATCGAACTATGTTTAATTTGATTTGAAATGTGGTGCAAGAATATTTATGCCCTAGGATTCTATACAGTAAACACATGGCTGAGATAAAAAATATTCTTATCATTTGGTTTACAGACAGCTCATGGTCAGATACTACATCATATTTAATCAATTGCAAAACCTACAAAATGAGCAAAAGGTAAGTTGGTTTTTAATGATTTTCTTTTTGTTTACCTTTTTGTGGACAGCATTTGTCTGCTTTAATAAGGCAAGCAAATGTATTCTCGCTGTGATTTATGCTCGGCTCTTTATATATGGTCAATCGTAACTCCTTTCTAGCATATCGACAATATATTGCAAAATAAATATTCTTTGGAAACCTTGATCAAAAGTTTTCTTTGGGGGCACAGAATGGGATGAAATCAACAATACTGTGCTCTGCACAACCTGTCCATGTCAATATACCCACATGAGAATCTTTAGGCTCATTACATAACAAGGTCAACTGATTTAAATTACGATTGTTTGTCAACTGGAACAGAATGTAGTTATTGATAGCAAAGCACTTCCCTCCATAGCAGGACCTCTCTGTCATATCAGTCCCTGCCACCAAAGCTATAAATGTGCACACAGAATCGAGCGCAGGTCATTAGTATTCAGAAAAATCTGGCTGTCAACTCATTGGTGAAAGAATATAAATAGATTTGTTTTGTACTGGCAGTTGTACTGATTGGTCAGTATATGTGCCAGACACCTGGTTATAGTGTATTACCTAATGTTGGCCAATTCAGATTTGATGATATTTTTGTGGGCAAGGCAAGTATTTATGACTTGGGGATTTCCAAACTTTGAATGAGATCAAAAACAAGGCAATGGCTGCAGAGGTAGTAATTTAATACTACCTGTGTGATGCAGAGTAGCAATACTCTAGAGAATGGTTCCTATCGATTTTGAACTTGGAAACTAAAATCGTAAGTATAAGTAGGAATAATAAGGACATTCATCCATTCTAAAAATAAAAGACAAACTAGAGTATTAAGCATTGGCTTATCATTTTGAGTTTTCAGAAAATAAAAAAGCAAGCCATACTGTTAAATTGATTTATTCCATTCATAAAATACCACAATACATAAGATTTACAATAAGACAGCATTGTTATTCTGAAACTGGGCAAACAGTTTCACCACCAGGTGTCACCACAGGCATTGTGTTTGGCAATTCATAAAATAAGTGTGCTTTGCATTAGTTAATAGTCAGTAAAATAATCTGCCATCTTGCTTCTGTGGGAAGTGCAAGTAAATCTGAGAATAACCTGAGGTTTTGATACGTTTACAATCTATAAATGATCAAATTTATTTGATATTTGTATTCCATTTGAATGGTCAACACAACCAAACTCACCTGTCTCTTCCTAACAGACCAGCATTAACAACGTCATGCTATATTTAGAATATAATCTGAAGTATTTTCTGTATGTCTATCCAATATATATCTTTTTACTGGAAAATCACTTTAATTTAAGCATTACATTTCTCTATACTTCCAACTTCCAATAGAGATTTCACTTCTGATTATGTTATTTAAGAGTAGAAAATGCAGATTAGTTATAACTGGTTACATTGTTCATTTGTTCAATGCTGGTCCACTTTTTGTTTCACACTAAAACAATTACCTCTGCTGTTAACATTATTCTTTAAAACAGCAAGAACAGAAATTAATTGCACTACCCTTCCTGATATAAATTATAAAGATTGTCCTGCCTAGAAAATCTTGGAATATATATATATATATATTGTTTCAAAACAAAAACAATAATGCCCTTTGGTAGAAGTGAGGAGCTCAAATAATATCTATGGAGAGTATTATTCCCCCAAACCATTCAGACATTCCAAACCACCTCAATACTAAAGACACTGTGAACCTGTGGATTACAGACTGCCAGCACGCATTGCTTGGGCTCATCATTACAAGGGAATAATACCCTTTGAACAGTGCATTATTCCCTGTGGGATTTAAAGGAGAACTATATTACTCCCCATGATATTTATAGGACAACGTTAACCAAATATCGATTAAATACAAAATCATATTCGATGGAACTTAATTCCATCTGATATGCAGGTAAAGGCGTGTAAAGGAAAGTAGGTAATTGTGTCCAAATGTGTCCTTTACAAATTGCATGAAACAGGTTTTTCTCAGAACCGAAGAGCGTCATCATTTGGCAAATCTAACCTCATTCTAATGTCAGTGATAAATAGAGTTTTATTTGTGCATATTAGTGATAATACCATAAAGTATAATTTAGTTTACTGGCCACAAAATTGTTCCCTGTCTATTAATTAATATTTTGTCTACAGTCTGTGGATGCCTAACTGTTCCCTGTCTATTAATTAATATTTTGTCTATAGTCTGTGGATGCCTAACTGTTCTCTGTCTATTAATTAATATTTTGTCTATAGTCTGTGGATGCCTAACTGTTTCCTGTCTATGAATTAATATTTTGTCTACAGTCTGTGGATGCCTAACTGTTCCCTGTCTATTAATTAATATTTTGTCTACAGTCTGTGGATGCCTAACTGTTCTCTGTCTATTAATTAATATTTTGTCTACAGTCTGTGCCTGCCTAACTGTTCCCTGTTTACTTGATTAATATAGTGTCTACAATTGATGGCTGCCTAACGTTTCCTTGTCTATTTAATCAATATATTGTCTACAATTGGGTGGCTGCCTAACATTTCTCTGTCTATTGATGAATATTTTGTCTACACTCTGTGCTGCTTAACTGTTCCCTATCTATTGGAATAATATATTGCCTACAATCTGTGGCTGTCTCACTGTTCCCTGTCCACTGCATTAATATATTGTTTATCATTTGAGTATTGAAGTAGTTGTGGACCAAATCATGATCTGCCTACAGAGTCTGTGGTCTACATTATCAAGGATCTGTGTTAGTGATCTACCTATTCTGTTAAAAGGGTTGAGATGTTGATATGGTCTGAGTTGTTAGGTAGTAACCAGCCTGCTATGCTCAACATTAGGATAATAACCAACTGTCTACTTCTATTGGTACATACATGGCCGATAGTCTGATATAGAGGCTTATTTATGCCAGCTGAAAATAGAAATAGTGCTCAGGCTAATATGTTTTTTCAGTGGTGATAGTCTACATTTATTGATAATTGAGGTAGCGGGCCACCTTTTCTGTGTCTACAGGGTTAATAGTTATTAAATAATAAGTTTTGAGGTAGCGATCCACCTACATATAATATTTGCCCACAACGGTCATATCCTAAATTGTCTGAGATTTGAGGTAGTATTCTACCTACTCATTCTAATACTGCAATCCTTAATAAACATTGTAAGTTAATAAACTGTCATTTTTTAACTATAGAATCTAGTGAATTGACGTGTATCGAGTCTTCAAGCAGAAAGAATTTTAAATATATAGGCCAATAATAGTGATAGTTCCCTGTCATGGGAATTTACCTATAAATATATATATATATATATATATATATATATATATATATATATATATATATATATATATATATATATATATATATATATATATATATATAATTATCATCATCATCATCATCATCATCATCACTATTATTATCATTATCATAATTTGATAGACAAGAGGGATAGATTTTTTCCTGATGTGTTGAAAAGATTGCAAAAAAATATTAATTTTCTCATATTCATCTTATTGACAACAGTTAAGATATAATATATCCTGCTTTGGATTACGATAATTCCAATGAGAATTGTCAGTATATAACAATAAATATGATTATGCTAACACTCCCAGGTCGGTAACAATTAATTTATAATTATGTATCTATACATCAGTAATATGTCTGTACACAACAATTCGCCATCATTGCCAATTGCAACAAATAAACGTTTTACCTCTGAAATAGATTTCAACGAATATTACCTTTTTATGCAAATTTGCTTGTGTTTTAATTTAAGAATTTTGAGAAGCGCCGCTCCGAATAGGGAAAATAGGGAACATTTAAATGAAAAGACAATCAACATGCAAAGAGGTATATTGACGAAACATCGAACATTAACAAATTCAAGCAAACATATTTCAATATATTCTTACAAAAATATATATTTGACGACATATTACAACATACAAGACCTTTCTATGACTATATTTATCAATTTGTTATAAAGCTTAATGTACAGCCATTCTATGAGGTCACAATACCCGATATAAACAATTATACCATGTTCATTTATGAACTTTAATAACTTTAAATAAACCAAAAAACATTTCTCAGCATTTGGTAAATAGCTTTTCCTTTTCCGACTGCATAAATACGTTTAATCCACATTCATTGAATATATTTGAATCTGTGATACAGAATGAATATAAATAAATACACTAATATGTATATAAGGACATATAATATACACCTTCTTTATGTAGTAATAATGCAGATGAGAGGGGCATAGTCACATAGTAACCAAACTAATACATACCATGTGATTAAACCTCTCTCTCACTCAGCGCATGCGCACTCGTCAGTCTGTTAACTAAGTGGTTAATGTACACCCATTATTAAATAGAAATGTTTAAAATACCACTAAAAATGCCAAAGTTTGAGTTCTCCTGATATCAAGTAATGGTTTTAACATACCAAAAAGTGCCTTCTTTGGGCATTTATCTAATGTTCAGGAAACAACATCAGGTGTGATTAGTCCTGTCCATGTCATTTATAGTCATTTTATAAACAGTATCTGTTCTAATCTATTTAATGGTAACACCCCTATTCTAAAAATACCTACCAAAAGAAGAATCGACATTAGACCGGCCTTTATGAGAAAATTTCATTCAAAATTGTTACTCTGCCTGTTCAGCAAAAATAATGGTGTTTGTGGGAATATCATGGATAAAATATTAAAAACAAACATAAACATCTGTGTCAATGTGTCAAACCGATTTGGGAGTTGATGAAACATGAATTTTGCACTAATTGTAAACACTAATTTCCACTTTTTAAAAGAAAGTTCAATCATCGGCTGGGTAAGATGAGAAATGTCCAAAGTGAATAAATGTAAGTGATCTTTATACAGGGGCGTTGATTTTTGAGAGCCCAGTTTGTTTTCCAATCACTGCCTGCACCCGCATTCAGCAATCACGTAGTTTTCCAGCACAGAGATGGCCAGTTAGTTTTCCGATCACTGCCTGCACCCGCATTCAGCAATCACGTAGTTTTCCAGCACAGAGATGGCCAGTTAGTTTTCCGATCACTGCCTGCACCCACATTCAGCAATCACGTAGTTTTCCAGCACAGAAATGGCCAGTTTCCCTCGCTCGTCGTAGTGCAGTACGTTCAGATTCTTTAGTCTACTTGGGCCGCAGCACTGGGCAAACTGATCACGCATTGAATGGAAAAACACATATAAAATAGGTTAATAGGTTTACTTATCTGAATTCGTTTCTTCTACATTATGACTTATCAAGTTAAGAAACTTTTATAACTATTAATCATATGTTCACCACACATTTAACAGATTATACATTTAGATATAGATCTGTTTTTAAAACCCCATAATTAATTTGCACTTGCAAATGTCCTTTTTCTATAAATGTGAATATATCATTGACCAAACAATTAATATATCATTGTGAGAGACAAAAGCATTCAGATACAAATATATTTTGAAAATACAAACAAAGGCCAATGGCCCAAGAGCTATCATTGCTTTTTTTTGTAATGTTTGTGACTCCATCTCTCCCACATTGTTTTATTTCAAATGTTTAAAACTAGGGCTATATAACGGCCAATCTAAATGCATGTTGTCAAACTGGTAGCCTCTTTGATACCTCAGTGATAGATTTAGAATTTTTTTTAATCAAAAAAGAAATGTAAAAATCTTAGGCTAATGAAAATACATCTTATACTTCTAATAGCTAAGAACGCCTATCAATAGTTGTTATATATCAGAAGATTGATGGACAGACAGAATGACAGAAAATGTCTCCTCCTCACTAAAGAAATATAAGGTAAGATGATTTAAATCTTGTTGTTACTTAAATAATGAGCACACAGCGCCACCTACCAGATTTCGGTTGAAGTACCTTCCTTTGCCTCGTCGTGCCCCGGCCATAGTGGAGCAAGTGCCCCGGCAGTAACCCGCCTCAAATCCCTGGGGTTGAACGATCCAGTCATTCCACCCGAGGTCTGAACACAAACATAACGTGACTCAATGTAGGCGATAATAGACTGCATCTCAGTATGCTGATCATGTGACAGTCATTCTGCACTTCTTATCAGAAACCTGGTATGATATTAGATCTATTTTTAAAAAACCTTTGGAGGTCTTTTGACTTGACAATATCTAAATTACCGAAAGAGCAAAAAGTATTTAATATCTTCATTTTAAAGATATTGTCATTTAAGTTTCCCCCCAACAAATTCCAGAACTGTTTTTGGCTTTTTGATCTTATTTACTGGTGTATTGATTGTCTGTGTGAGAGAGGGTATTTTACTTATATTGTTATGATACAGAATGGGCTGACAAAAATAGAATCCTAAATATTATATCTATCTTTTTTTAATGGAATGCTGTTCCTTTTCTTTGGAACCCACTTTAAAAATATCGTTCAAACTATTTTGAGTAATTTCTATGTTTATTTCATAATTGGTTTGTATCCGTCTCAGCCACTCACCGGAAAAAGAGACGTACAACTTTTCACGCACGCACCCCTTCCTATGCGAAGCATCTCGTTTGTGTCTGTCTGTTCGGTTGCGTTCCCGTGACGACGGCGTTTGAGTTGGCGCCAGTTCCACGGTCATTATGTCCAGATGTGGAGTAGTGTTGTTGCTGTTTAATAATGCGATACTGCCTGTGTCTGACAACAAAAACAATACTCATTTGAGCATTAGCAGATATGGACAAACAAACCTCCTACTTTGTATGCTGCAGAAATATCTGACTGTACGGAAAGGTAGAGATTAGTACAAACTGTGCTAGTGGAAAGAGAGCTGTAAATTTCTGAATCAATAGGTGGCAAAAATACAATACAAAAGTCAGTGGGAGCTTTTCATAATATTTTTTGCACACTAGTACAGTGACATCATTAGTTGCAGTAGGTAACGCCCTTTTCTACTGACTGCAAAATGTTGTCATTTGAATGATGCCACTTAAAACAAGTGGAATAAAAATTAACCCTAATGGACTAGCCTATCTATATTTTGTTAATTGGCTGGCAAACCATTTTTTCTGGACTAGTGTATCTACATACTAAATTAATGAAATTTATAACCATGGTTATTAAATATGCTCAATGACCCCAGCTCAATTAATAACATTTTGGGGATTTTATGGGGGAGATGTTTCAGGAAACGTCCAGTTTTTTCCAACCATCTCTATTATAAAATAGTTCACCTTGATCTTAAAATCTTTAAACAGCTGTAAAATTGGTTCTAATTAATATACAGTCAAGCCCCGCCAGTCCGTCATGGTCTGTCACACATAATTCTGCCGGTTTCACGAGTCTGACGGTTTGATGAAACGGACATCAAATGAATACAAACAAAGAAAGATTAGAGTGGTTGCAGCCAAATCACTGTCGGTAATTGATATGCCGGATTATCGGGGGACGGTCCGGCGAGGTCTGACTGTATTGTCATGCTTTTTGGTGTTTTAAGTTTGTGTTATCCTAATTGCTCACAGTGAAACCGTGGCAAAGGTCATCTCAAGGTCAAACGTTTTCAAATGAAAAATGCCTGCTCAGGTCATAGAGTCCATATAAAAATCAACATAAGTGATAAATAAGCTTAATTTGAAGATATTTAGGTTTGAAGAGAAAATTGTTCCATTACATGATCAAATGGCTGAAAAAAACCAGTCGGATAATGATTTGAATCAATGAAAAATGATGAATTCGCAAATCAAACACAAGATAGCATATGATGGAAGAGCCTAAACCCAAGATAGCATATGATGGAAGAGCCTAAACTTCCTAATGTTGAGACAGGAACAGGAAATGGTGGGCGTACCTGATAAAGAACAGTTGTATGTATGGAACATGTCGCGGGCATTTTCTCTATTTCCATTCATATCTTCTACATCAATTAAAAGTCCAAAGTTTTTTCTGTGATATTTGCGCCAGTGTTTCACGGCGGGAGTGATGTCAAGGTTGATCCATCCCTCGAATGATCGCAGCACTGTCATATTTGCCACCAATACCTTGGGTGCTGGAAAATATAACAATATAGCTCATCAAACACTGTACATGTATACAATGAGAACTTAATTATTATGAGGTAATCTCTGTATAAAATACTTACCACGGTTTCTTCGTTTCAGAGCCTTTTTGTATCGGTAAACATTTATCTTGATTTTATTTGCATCGTCCTCTTCTTCCAGCATCTGATCTATGACCTCCGTGCGACCCTGACCTCTGACGTAGGATTGTCCTATGACCTCTTCGCCATCTTCTTCCTCATAAATTTCTGATCTTATTTCTGGTTCTGAAAAGGTAAACCAAATAGCTTGTTTTGGTTTGTTATTGAATAATCAAGCAGTCTAATTAATTAGAACAATGATTTTAATTATTTACCTTATACCTTTGGCTTCAATACTTTCAGTAACGCCATATAGATTTAAGAAAAATAGTAAAATATCACAGTATTGAACGATGACCAATATCTTTTACTGCATTTTATTAGAGTTTTTCAATGTCCTTGCCAAAATATTCAAATCTATTCAAAACTTTTACAAATCAATAGTTTTGGCATTCCTTACTAAAATTAATTAATGACATTGATCAATATTTAAACACTACAATGTTTGAATTATAAGGTATGATTGCAAGTATATTTCTTTCAAAATTGTATTTTTGTCCTCATTTTTCTTGATGACAGTTTTGATGAGAAAGAAGAAGACAAGCAAATTAGTTCTGCAATTTACACAACAGATGGAGGCTTTTTTTAGCTGTGTTTATTTCATTTCGTTGGGAAGAAAATTGACTGTGATCCTAGTGAAACAAATTTTCTCATTTTCATTTATATAATTTGGAAATAAAAAGGACGTTTGGTGATCAGATATGTTGTAAGAGGTGAAAAAATGATATTTTTGAAATGGTTGAGTGTGTACTTTACCTCTATTTTTCTCTTAATGTTTTTGAAAAATAGAAAATATGTTTCACTAGTATCACAGTATCTCTGTTAAGATCATTTTCACAATCTGCAGAACCTTTTCCCATTTGACATTTTCAAATGGCAAATTGTAATTTTCAAATAATAAATCTATAGCGTTATTACAAAAATAAATATCATAAAATGTCATTTCATGACTAGAAAGTTTTATTGAAAAGGGAACTCTTTTTGACAGTTGAGCAGTTTTTCAATACTTTTTTTAAAACATTCTATTTTGGCATAAAAAGGAAATAGTTCCCTCAGAAAATCTGCCACCAGAGGACACTCACTATCAACACCCATAAATTCTCTTAATCACTGATCAGAGAGCTTTGCATGGGGCTTATGTTTTGCTCAAGGACACCTCGATGATTACCCTCAGTATAATCAATGAGCACACCTTCGCCAATACGAGGGCTGCTCATTTCTTTGTTGTAATACTAATCCTTCTTTTATTGAATCTGTAGAAAAAAAGTTGACTTTTTGCTTGCTTACCGGCAGTTGACTTTTTATACAGTTTGAGAACAGTACTCTCCAGTTTGATGACCGAATCATCATATCCGCTGGAGAATTCTGATGCGGGTGGAAATGTTGGTTGAAAGTATATTCGGAAATAGTTCTCATCGTACCATGTATAATTATCGGATCGTCTGGGCAGCTCACCTGAAATAAAATTTAAGATCATGATTAAAACTTCCAAATACCATAAAAGGCGAGAGGTTTATGAAGCCCAATCACCTGGAATAAAATTAGAATCACCTTAAGAACTTCAATAATTCATTTTGAAGGCATTTCAAGTATAATTATAAAAAATAGCATATTAAATCTTTTTGGGGGAAATTCAAGTAGAATGTCACAAGCATTTCCAAAGGAGATTGTGTGAGCCCAGCTTTTAGGGATTTGGACTTTGTTTCTTATTAACTTTATTATGGATGAGGGTCACTGGGCCTGTAGCATTCCTATCTTATATTTAAATCTATTGAAAGTGTTTGGCCATCAGACATCTGAATACAAAACTTTTAAAATGACAGACTCTCAAGTCTACTTTACAGCCATTTCTCTCTTTATTTGGGGAAAGATGAGAAAATCGATCTAAATGGGATTCAAAGCTGATTCAAATCCTTTTTAATTTGTCCTGACTGCAGAACCTTCTCTATCTGACATTTTGACATGATAAAACAAATATTTGAAAATTGATGTATTACCACGCAGCTTGAAAGATATAAAGTCAAATCAAATATTGTTTAATGTAATATTCATCTTGTTATGGTATAATCAACAACAATTTTCATTATAGCAACAATTTTCATTTTCACTTCAGTAGTGTCCCAGTAAAAAGAGAATAGTTCCTTTCGAAAATCAGTCACTAGAGGACATTCACCATCAACACACATAATTCATTTAGTTGATATAAAAACAAACTTTGACACTTTGAGACTTTGATACTTTCAAAATTCCAAGACTCATTCTGTGTGATATCATCAAATCTTCGCATGCATGTTTGGTAAATATAGCACTGATACCAGACAGTGCCCAGACAGTTTGATACCAGATATTTTACTTGATATTAAGATATGGTATGGCGTATTCATTTGTATCAGACATAAGTTCTATTGAAGCAAATATTTGGGAATACGTTAAAAAGGTGTTAAATTAGCTATTTGGACCACTATATCTTTTGGGCTATTGCAGTGATGTCAGATAACGTATTGTTGATCATGTTTTGGAATTTTATACGTAATCATAATGACAAGATCTATGGGCCTGTCTGGGTCAAGATCATTTTGAAATACTAATCTGTCCATTATTTTCTCATGATTTTCAACTTGAGGTTGCTGAAAGCATTACAATAAACCTATATTAATTTTACATATAAGTGTACTTTGATAAATATATTTTTTCCAATGTAGCTATATATCTTTTTACATTTTTTAATTAGAATTTTCATACCTTTATTGATACATACATTTCAAGAAGTGTCATTGTTACTTAACCAATATTCAATTTTCCTTATTAAATATTTATATATAACAAATACTCAATTTGTGTTGTATGCCAATTTAAACAAGAAAATCATTATTCCGTAGGCGTTGCAGTCTTTTTCCCACAAGGTATGGACTGATATGTTTTATCTCTTTACACGAACTTATTAATAGAATTGTAAAGATGGTTGCCATTGAACGTTCCGCCCCCGCAAATTTGTTGGAATGATTATGTTTGCCTTGTATCATTATGGGCCATCGATCTCTTAATGGCTCATACACTCAAATTGTTTCCTTTTATTCAGGACGAAGACCCTCGTGAAGAGGGCTATTTTTGGTAAACAACACTTGTAGAATGGGCCAAAATGGCCACCTCAAAGACAGGGGACCGGTCAATGGTAGCTTGTTCCTGCTGCGCCTCGCAATGCCAATTATAACATCTCCTGTCACACTTTAAGTTACTGCACACCGGAAATAGGACAGAGAGCCAATTCTCGCGCCATCTCGCTACCTCTCGTGGGAAGTTTCCATACAAAAGTTGTGGGAGACAAATGTGTATGGAACAGACCACTTTCAGAGGCCTCAGTCAGCTATTGGCTCGTAACTGCAGCTGCAGATTCGCCAAGCTTCATTCATGCCAAGGGCTCAGACGCCCCCACTTGTATAAATTAGCAATGTGTCTGTCCTGATCTTTCTGTGGTGTCCTCTCATTATCACACTTACTGGAACGTTGCCAGATACAAAGTGAACCCTTCAGACAGGTAGAAAGTCAGTTGCTTCCTCGTTCATGGTCTTTTTTTTTGGTCTTTTTTTTTCTTCGCGATATATGGTGTGGCGGAATAAGAATAAGAAGGTCTATCCATCACATATACCGGCGCTATTAGCCCTACTGACACAGGGGACTGTGGTTTTAATTGATTGGCCAATGACAACATAAAGTTTAAAAAGTTGACATTTGTGTATGCCGATTGAAATTAATATTTAGCAACTAAATATGCCAGCAAGTAGTATAATTCCTTAATTGTTATTTTAAACGAACAGGACAGGACATTAATTTACATTATTATTTCTGTGTGTTTATCGTTGTTATGTTGAAATGTAATGCAAAGTTTGCTAAGCACCTGCCTAACCACATGATACGACATCCAAGACCCGACAAAAGCTTTCTATCAATAAATTGGAAAATTAATGTAATCTGGAACCAAACATGATATAAATCCAGAAAATCTAACATTCAAAACCTCACGTGCATACTTATAGCTAACGCTCTGAAATATTGATACAGAGATAAACAATCTGCCAAGGACTTTGGGACATTACCACTGATTGTTTTTGCTCCCTTTAATATGTTAGTTAGTTCAACCAATAAATGATCAGTTATGGGTCAAACTTGGCAGTAATTTATATAATAAAACTCAATTGCATAAAAAATAAAATACAAATGGAGTTGTCTATAGTTATGTTAACATATATGTGAAAGATACATGTAAACATCAATGCCCTGCTATTTTTGAGAAGAGAAGGGCATTGCCTCCCTTTAAACAAATTATATTTATTTGCATAAAACAAACTGACTGAAATAGCTGTATTGGTTCACCTTGAGACCAAATAATTTCCGGTTCGAATCCCAACCAGTGTACATCAAGCGCTGTGCATTTTATTTATTTAAAATAACAGTAATAGATTCTTTATTAAGTTAAGATTAATGATTAATGATTCTTTATTAAGTTAAGATTTATGATAGGTTCTAGGCTTTAATGTAAAACGTAGGTGACATGTTACTCACAGGAGGGTAGGTAGGACTGTAGTCGTCTCGCCAGGTAGTCTTCCTTGCCCTCGTTGTCCAGGTTGTTGAGCATCATCATCATATTCTCCACGTCATCTGCAGATGTGCTGATATTCTGTGATTGGTCAGTATTTGGTGCGGAGATGTTCAACATGCGCTTTAGACCAAGCCTTTCTAGTATTACTGTTTGTATCATGAACAGTCGCGCTTGTTTCTGTCTGCAATACACAAAATAAAATTTATATTGGTTAGCATTTTCTTTCTTCAAAATGACGCTTATTGCATGGCTTAACTTATATTGCTAATCTAATTTTAGATATATAGAAGTATATATTTATGTATGTACATTTGTGTGTATATAAATTAAGTACTTGATGCCAAGGTGACCTTTTGAATGCCTCAAGAAAACGTCATGTCTGGTTATCTCTAAAATCTATATTAAACTGCAGGTTCAACTAAATACCACACATTTCATATTTGCTGAAAAGTTAAGTCTTGTTCCAGGTAGTGATATGTGACATTGGGTGGCAGGGTTAAACGTGAAGCTTTCAGTGGCGTGGGTGGAGATTTGAAAATGTTGCAGTGGCATGCTGATGTTTTCTATTTCATTTCAACATGGCTATGACATGTACAAACTGAGAGGAACGTAGAGTTTAACCCTTCCCCTGAAATAAACGCTTCAGGTAGAACACGGGCGTTCACACCTCATGTACATAACCACATGGTTCTGTTTATATTGAAATAACTGTACCATTACAAGTTGTAAATATATCTACAAAGCCTCAATGCACTTTACAGTACCTGAGAGGTTGATGAGGTGATTACTGTGATCGCAAGGCTTAAAGCTTTCACGAAATCAGATTTTCCTCACATAATATGAATATTTATACCCTAAACCTTGTTATCAAATGTTATTACCCAGCATATTATCCTATATACATTTCTATGCCATTTAAAGGTATAGGAGTCTTCTGATATAATCCAAATCACCCATTGAGACCTTTGTCAACAATCTTTGTTTAGCTGAACAAGGATCTAGTGCAAACACCTGCTAATGCCTCAGTCACATCTGCGCCGATTTCAGTAAAGATGCCCGGCCGATGGGTATTTTTTCCAAAATCGGCCGGCAGTTCAGATTGCCGTGCCGGCACCGGGAGATCATCGGCCACAATTGGGCATCTTTAAGACGTCGGACAGGTCATCAGGAACTTTTAGCTGCAACATAAAAGTTGCCGACGTTTCCCCGATGTCTTATCAGCAAATATCATCTTAAAGTGCACGGGTCCCGGCAGGGTCCCGGCAGTGTCCCGCAGGCACATCGGCAGATTATCTTAGGGCCGCCGGTGGCATCGTGCGGTGAAATTAGGATTTTTTTTATTTCATGTGTTCACAAGCCATCGTCAGATGATCCACCGGGCTCCCTACGATATCATATAGACGTCTTTAGGATGTCCTTCAGACTTCTGTCAAATGATATAGACGTCTTGAGGACATCGTGCAGACGTCTGTGTCATTTTCTTGCGGGTGCCGTGCGGTGCCCTTTAATAATGTGACCACAGCTACGGCATATCTCAGATTGTTGCTGATAAACTCCCAGGCGCCCGGTGCAAATGTGACTGAGGCATTAGTAAATGTTTTGCTAACAATGATTAGGACAGAGGCCTGTTTGTCCATTAGCATTTGTCTATCACTATAGGTCTAACACCCTTACAGAGCACAACAGTGGTCACATGAGTACGTGCATTGAACGAGGCACTTCTAGTAAAACAAGTATCATTGCAAGTGTATTTTGGTTGAATTCATGACCACATGACATTTAAACATGAAATCTCTGTAAAATTGCCTGTGACCTCAAAGATTTAATAAAAAAAATTAATGCTGGGTATACTGAACATGGGATTCACACCCTAAATGAAAGAACTATGTAACTATGTCCTTGATAACAACATTGCAAAATATGCTATACTGTAAATGATAACACTCCATTTGCATCTATTGTAAAATCTAATTTTGTAATAGTTCTTGTTAATATCAATCTGTTATTACACAACTAAATATTTAGAATTAAATCGAAATCCCAAACTTTCCGAATATGTAATCCATTTTATTCTACAACACTAATCTACAACAAAGCAAACTGTGAAATTTGTAATATTTCACAACTAAAGTTACTTTTTTTAAACAGCAAAGATTACTGTAGACACAAAAATAAGAAGTTGTTATTAATCTACAGAAAAAAGCTGCTAAATTAACAGCAGATTTACCGTTTCAAATACAGTTCATATCATAATTTATTAAACACTGCAAATAGTACGGTATTGTACAACCTTCCTAAATATAACTTCATATACATTGTACATCTACATATAATGATAAGATGAGTATGGTTGTTTGTTTGGGGTTTTACATCACTTTCAACATTATTTCAGTCATTTCGTGATGAGACCTACTTGTAGTAGATATAGTGCTGCCTCACTGAATTGTCATGTCGCAGGTCCTTGACATGACAATCCACCCGGTCACAGATTTACAAGGACAACGGGTTAATCTTTTAGGAACCGGCCTAAGCTCATGTGTGGACTTTTATCATGATTTCAACCTCGGTACGGCCGGGGATCGAACCCACAACCTTTTGATGAACTTGTGCTAATCAGCTTGTCACTTTGGAGTAATTATCATTAATTAATCATAATAAATCCAAGCTCTAACCAACTGGGCCACAGCCGGTGGCTCAAGATGACTGTATGCATGTCGAGATTACAATGTTTCAAATAATAAGAGAAGAGTAAAAATGCCAGAAAACATAATATGTCAAAATAAAATAAGGAATTGCGAATCATACACGGAAATAGTGATATGATAGATATGTAGACCATTACTCATAGTGGGAGACACTCGGTGTTGACGTGCGTGTCTCGTCTCTCTGTATGGGGCCTGGGTGGGTCCAAGCACCGTGATTTGTGAGATGGGGCACGTCCCACAGGGGTGGGGTAAGGAACATGGCCCCTCCCAGGATTCTGGGGAGATGGGGGCGGGTGCACGTGGGCAGGTCCTATATATCACAGACTTAGCTGAGATTAAGTCACATAAACACCTTCTTGTAGTTCACTTCCTTGTCCAGATGTCTCTACCCAAACTTATGGCACATAGAGGTCTTGTGGAAACAATTTATTGTGACTGTGTGTGTGTGTATGTGTGTGTGTGGAATCATATGTTTTGGTGTATATAATTATATTGGCATAATTAGCCAAATCTACACACCGAACATAATTTGGTATTACATGGTGTCTGGTCCACGGTATAATCATCGCTGCCAACTCGAGGCCGGTCCTGTGTGTTGCCCCACCCATGGTTGATGCGCAAGTATTCATGGGGGCTGTCACGCCTCACTCCAGGCTTCTCTGCACTCTTGCATGTCCCCACATACCCCCATACTTCATTAATACATATGCCACACACTCTGTCTTCACAAACAAAACTATTGAACTAATTCTAGGTTTTTTTGGCTTCGTATCATCTTGCATAGGACCGATTCTGTCTCATCGGAAACCACAGCATCCTAGACATCACCAACTGAGAAAAGAGTTCCACACCATAGAGGAAGATATTTTATTCAATAAAGGTTAGCTTGATATAAATAAATATATGCACAAATACACCTTATCATCTTCTGACAACCTATTTTTATTATTATTATTATTATTATTATTATTATTATTATTATTATTATTATTATTATTATTATTATTATTATTATTATTATTATTATTATTATTATTATTATTATTATTATTATTATTATTATTATTATTATTATTATTATTATTATTATTATTATTATTATTATTATTATTATTATTATTATTAATTATTATTATTATTATTATTATTATTATCATCATCATCATCATCATCATCATCATCATCATCATCATCATCATCATCATTATTATTATTATTTATTATTATTATTATTATTATCATTATTATCATTATTAATTATTATTATTAATGATAAGTTTTATTGGATGTAAGTACTGTATCTTCATGGATGATTTGTATCCTCTTTATATATGTATTGTCATAAAATCTGTACCCATACAGCACCTGCTGTGCGAGAGGCCAGACGAACATTCCTTCCGATATGAGCTAGTCAAGGGACGACAAGGTTCTAATCATAGAATATTCTATTCCCCCTTCAGAATCAAATAGATTGATTAGTCTGGTAGAGTTCAACCTGATCACATAGTTAATATCACAAATTATGTTTTGACTCATCAACAATGAATTGAACCATGTTGAATCATATGATATTTCTATCGTGCTAAGTTCCAACTAAGACAAGAAAGATGGCAACAACCTCCATATTCAAGAAAGTACAATGCACATTTCTCTGCCAGTATGCATCTTGATATCAAAACATGTGAACTTATTTGAAGCAATGTTTGTATCATTTACCTATAAGATTTGTTATCAAACATTAAAGTTGTAGTATATGATTTTCACACTATTAGCACTATCGATAAATAATTCGACAGCTATTGTAACATATATTGCCATATTCCAGAAGTTAGATATAAGTTAAAATTTGTATCAAAATTAGTGTTAACTCATATCTGCAATTCTCCGCTGGAATGGTTGATTGCTCAGTTTACAAGGTAAATAGTTTAGAGTGTTAGACCTTGGAGTCTTGGAGTAATTACTCCAAGGTTAGACTAAAGATTCTGTCGTAAAATTCTCGTAAAATTCTCAATTCCTTTAATAAGATGCATAATTTGCGTGGTAAAATGTTAAATTTGCATGGTAAAATGTTAAATTTGCATGGTAAAATGCCCAATTTGCATGTTAAAATGCTCAATTTGCATGTTAAAATGCTCAATTTGCATGATAAAATGCTCAATTTGCATGTTAAAATGTTCAATTTGCATGATAAAATGCTCAATTCTGCATGTTAAAATGTTCAATTTGCATGATAAAATGCTCAATTCTGCATGTTAAAATGTTCAATTTGCATGATAAAATGCTCAATTTGCATGTTAAAATGTTAAATTTGCATGGTAAAATGTTAAATTTGCATGGTAAAATGCCCAATTTGCATGGTAAAATGCTCAATTTGCATGATAAAATGCTCAATTTGCATGTTAAAATGTTTAATTTGCATGATAAAATGCTCAATTCTGCATGTTAAAATGTTCAATTTGCATGATAAAATGCTCAATTCTGCATGATAAAATTTACAATTTGCATGATAAAATGCTGAATTTGCATGGTAAAATGCTCAATTTGCGTGGTAAAATGCTCAATTTGCGTAATAAAATGCTCAGTATGTTTGCATGACACGGAGGTGCGTCTTCTTTAATCTTGACCTGGGCTAAATGGTTAATAGTTGGCCTCGGAAGCGTTCGTGGCCTCGTCAGTCCGTACCTGCCTCCAATGATAAGAATCTGTTTGAAGACATTGCGAACGTGCTGTGCATTACACTGATGTATTGCCATATTGTAGCACAACTTGCTTGATGTGATCATATCCAGAAGATTACTGACTTCCAGATGGGCTAACATCATCAATCATCCAAATGACATATGTACCTCATGAAGGCCGTGCTCAATTCTGCAAAAAGATCTCTTCCTGGTCATTACAGGTGAGTGACATTTAACAAAACTGTGTTTGGCGGGTGCTAAGAGCTCTACTAAAGGTACCAAGTGGCTGGAAATGTATTAATCCACTCAAATGTTAATCTTTTCAATATTGTTGGAATTCATAATATGCAAGTTGGATGGATTGCAGAAGAGACGGTCAGACAGGGTGCAGAACATGGAACCATGAAAGAAAGTATCAGTACAAATGACAGGAAGTAGGGGACGAGCCAAAAGACAAGAATGCAGTCTAACACCTTCACTTACTGCTGTTCATAATATTCATGAAAATGAAACTGGAGTTCATCTGCTGCAATATACTGGCCAAAATGTTTGGGTATTATGATTTTTATGATTCCATAAAACCAAAAGAAATCGAAATTCTTCAAAACCAATTCACAATTTGTTACATTAGAAAAATGAGCCTATTTTCTTCAAATATAAGATAAGCATCGTCTTTTGGCACGTTAACCCCATGACTATTTAACACAAAACAAAAAAATTACCGAAAAGATTGGGATAAATTTCTGAAAAATTGATCCAATTCTCTTTACGAAGTTATTTTGTTTCATATTACACAAATTATCCAATTCAAATAAACATTGTGATAACACTTTACAGATCACATTTGTTTATCAGTGGTCCCCTTTTGTAACTTTATTTTCGGTTTGGCCCTTCAAGAATTTATTTCGAATGAACTGCCTGCCTGCCTGCCATTGCACTTTTCCCGCCATCCTTGTGGCAATGCCTTGTTGACAAGTGTCGTCTGCATCGTTATCACGGACGGTCACGTGATAAGGCCATGAGAACCACACAAATTGTAGAATCATGTTAGGTAATCGGATTCTGTCAACACCCACTTAAAGGTTCCACAAAACAAAAATACAAAACAATATATGTGATAAGAATTGCACTTAGTGGGACGAATGTAAGGAGTTTGTTTGTACACTGAACATGTATATCAGAACTCGTCTGGCCAAGATGTCTGGGGAAAGTACATACTCTAACAGTCTGTGTGCCTGCAGACAGAACATTTTCACAACATCGGTGTTCCACAATTTAGGTCCCGGATGTGAGCTTGTGATCTATATCTTTACCTTAACCTCTTATTTGTGAGGTATTGAAATACATGTATTCCTAGCTTTTCACTGGCTTAATTTCTCATTATATTACATATTATATTTAGTTGTGGTGTATACATATTAAAAGCAACAATTTTATGTTTTCTGGGAAGCGCTAACTCACAGTCTTCTGGGAACGACGAGTCTGACCTTTTATGGCGAAGTCATTTTCAAAGAGAAGAATATTTTCAGTTATGGTGACATTTAATACACCATTGCAAACTGCCATATGGTCATAGATTGTCACGGTAGGCCACAGGCCTATGTGATAAACTTTTGATAAGCGGTATTGAAGGGATTTGTTATGCTTGCTCACGGTCAGCATGACCTCTGCCTGCAGAACACCAGCCCCCGCACTGTTAACATTATCTCCAGACCTACTGTCAGCTGCGCTGTGGAGCTAATAATATCATCTCCGCCTCGTGTATAACTTATTAAGTCTAAGTATGTTAGATTAATTGATTAATCATAATGAGCTGCTCTCCCCGTTTCAGTAGATAGCAAAATGTCAAATAACTGAGACTAATTCTGTATTGAAGGTATAATCATGTGATTAGGTGTTAACGGTGTCTGATAGCAAGATATATTTTCTGTTTTGTGGAGAAACAGCATCAAACAGGACAACCATGGTGAGGATTGGAAAAATCCTAAAAAGCCTCAAATAGGGCAACCATGGTGAGTATTGGAACAATCTTACACAGCATCAAGCAGGGCAACCATGGTGAGTAATGGAAAAATCCTAAAAAGCCTCAAACAGGGCAACCATGGTGAGTGTTGGAATAATGTTAAAAAACCTTAAACAGGGCAACCATGGTGAGTAATGGAACAATCATGAAAAGCCTGAAACAGAGCAACCATGGTGTGAGTATTGGAACAATCCTAAAAAGCCTCAAACAGAGCAAACATGGTGTGAGTATTGGAACAACCCTAAAAACCTTAAACAGGATAACCATGGTGAGTGTTGAAACAGTCCTAAAAAGTCTTAAACAGGGCAACCATGGTGAGTGAGTATTGGAACAATCCTACAAAGCCTCAAACAGGGTAACCATGGTGAGTAATGGTACAATCCTAAAAAGCCTCAAACAGGGCAACCATGGCGAGTATTGGAACAATCCTAAAAAGCCTCAAACAGAGCAACCATGGTGAGTAATGGTACAATCCTAAAAAGCCTCAAACAGGGTAACCATGGTGAGTATTGGTACAATCCTAAAAAGCCTCAAACAGAGCAATCCTAAAGAGCCAAAATGATAACATTCTTGCGAGGCAAATTTGTTTACACACAAATAAAACATATAGAGGAGATTGAAAAGGATTTCTGGGTAAATGGAGATGGGTTTAAATGTTTTTCATAAACACTGCCAAAAGATGGATACCTGATGACATTTCAGTCTGCAATTGCAAACATGTTTCTCTAATCGCCGTTTATATTCATTGATATTGAAATATTTACTAACACAATATATTTGGCAAGCTGATTATTGGGTTTTTTTCTGCGGAATATTTCTTCAAAATCTGAACACGTGGTTGAGATGTAATAACAAGATTAAAGCTATTAGATGACTTTAACTCGGTAGGTTCGCCTTATATCTTACCCAATGCATAGAATTTTAAAGTGTACATGCTGAATGGACCGAGATATTATCAGATTTGTTCCTCAAGAACTGCTTATTTAACTCTATACAAATGGAAAATATGGTGATTTTTGGATCTTGTCATTCAAATCATTTTTTCTGAAATAAATCAAGGTTCAGTAATAAATCTAAACATATTTCAAAGTGATGATTTTGTTTTATGCATAACATTATTGAATTACCGTTTATCACCCAGTTGTTTGCAGTGATTAAAATATTCAGACTGATACCATTGGCCAATACAGCACACGAATGCGCATGCCCGCTCCCAAATAATAATTTGTCTGAGCTCAAAGTTGTTATTGTTATCTTTATCATGAAAACACTGGGGTCTTTTTATGATGTAAATTTATCTTCATCCCAGGCGGTACATTATCAAAGCAACGGCACACCGAAAAACACCCTTGTGAGCCCAAGTCAATGGGTGAAGGGTGTACATTGTGTTTTGGTTGTAACTTGTCCAACTGGTAGTACCAGCCAGTGGCTCATGGCACAGACAAATCAAATGATACTCCTCGGTATCTCGGGTGAACCCACGTCAACTGCGTGATAATGGGTACAAACAGAGTGATAACCCCTGCCATACTACACCACATGTCAGCACAATAGTACAGACTTGTTTAGATTGATCAAAGTTGTATGTGATAGCTGTTATTGCATTTAGACTGATTGAAAAAGTATTTGGCCACACACACATACACACAGTACAGCAAACAAATCAATTGTTATCAATGATATTGTAATCATTTAATTATTCTGCTGATATAAATATTAAATCAAACTTCTCTTCAAAGACTTATCGAATTACATTGAAGAGAAGTTGATTTTCATGTGTTGTGAAAAAGACCTCACAAAGTCAGCATTACTGCTACTTGCACTCTATGTTTGCCCACAGTTAGAAGCGGGGTGGAGGGGAGAATGTGTCAGTAACAACACATGCACTGTGTGCCCCACTATATAACCACATCGTCCCTTCATATCGCCATCCGGCCTCGCAGAAAACCTCTTCCGGGTTATAACGAACACCGCGCAAACAACTCAGAAACATTACCCCCTTTCCATGTGATTTTACGCTTTTTGCAACGACACACAGCATATTAGCTAGCCTCTGACAATAGGTGGTGTGTATATTATGGGTTAATTAATTGCATGGTATTGCATAATCTTAGTGATTAGATTTGCATGCATTTGATTGCCTCAACGTCCAAAGACCTAATTGAATTTTTGGTGGTCGGATTTTTAATGCGCACTCAACGTTTCCGGGGAGGTGCGCATGCGTGCTCCGATGCCGATGTCAAAATGTTTAGCAGAAGTTATTAACAAATTATTTGAACGTAATTAATCTATGATTGATAAAACAAAGATATTTTATTTGTAAACGATATGGAAAATCTAAATAATTGCAATTATTTATTGTGTATGCAAAGAACAAAAGCAAATCTTCTGGATATTATTATTTTGGCATCTGGAAAGGTTTTTCAAAATATTTTGTGCGGAAATTATGTGTTAAGCCTGGAATTGTTGCACTGAAATTAAAGCATTAAAACCACTAAATGTTATTGGGGAATAAAGGTGATAAAATAGAACATTTTGTTGACTATCCTGCTAGAAATTTAACTTTTGGATAAAAGGCATCTATTATGAATACAACTAAGGTTTTACTTCAATGATGGTGTGTCACACTATTTAATACCCTCAAAAATTTTGTTAGATAAAAAAATAGGTTGAAATGTTGCTAAAATGATATTATTTATTCTGACGCGTAATTGACTCCCCTTGATGACAACAACGCCCACAATACTTGTTCACTTTGAGTACACTACGATAAACAAGAAACGTGGTCACTGCGACACTGAATTGAAAGGGGCAGATTTTGAATTACAAAGGCAATGGGGGCTTGCGTTGGAATAAGAGGTGGATGTTGTTTGTATACCGGATCCAGTGCCCTCCAATCTTGTTACCATCCCACTTTATGTGAGGCAATATGGCTACCGCTGACACATTTATGACATCATAAGGTGTTAAATGGGTCATAAAGGGAAATAAATAGGTCATAACCACCTAAACACCAATCGTACCTGGTGACCCTGAGCTTCTCAACATCGAGGTATATTCGCAATAAGCAAGAAAAGCACAAAACAATCCGTAACTGCTCATTGGGGATTCAGTCGTTCTTGGGACGGACCATTAATAATTCAAGGGGGTCTTGAGGAATAATGATGTTCTGTTTGTTACACAAAGAGGTAAAATAATTGCATAGGGCAAATTGTGACTTACGTTCATCTGGAAAACAAAAATATTGAGGTGGGTTTCTAGGAAAACAAACCCAAATGCAATTCTTTTCCTCTGTCTCCCCTTAATGATTAATGGTCTTCCCTCATTTTGTTTATCACAGATACCTAAAAATGAAACTCAGTCGTTGACTTGAGAGCCTAAATGTATGTTCCATTTTTTTGATAACTTACAGCTTGTTGAAATTCGAACCTTAAAATAGGAAAAAAAAGAACAAAGTGGCTGCTGGCTTATGAATTCGGATGTAGAATTTATAAGAAGAAACTGTTTTATTTTTACAGCGTTCTCGCCTAAGAGGAACTCACAAACTTATTAGCCACTTCCTAGTTGTTATCATCCAATAAATCGGTTTACATCATTTGTTACTTAACATGAGATGCCACACCACGTGACAGTTTGGTTGCCAGGGGAACAAGGGTACAAGCTGCATGAATGAAAACTAAGCGTTCATGAGTTGTTTGTGCCATAAATCTGACCCAGTACGTCGGCACAGACAGTAAGTTTCCAGGGTCAGGCAGATCACTTTGCATTCCTTCTGCACTTCAAAACGTTTCAACTTGGGTCCTACTTATGTCCCACGAGGAGAAGCATTGTTATTTCTGAAGCATATTTGTTCTGAGGCAAACAATCAACAGTTTTGATCTATTTTGCACTTAAACTGAGAAGTCATGACCTATTTCTAATAAAACTGAATTTGCGATTTCTTAAGGGTAAGGGTTTCAACAATTGATTGTCTTCATCACAAGCCATATGTGAAATGCATAGCTATTGCAACCCAGAAATAATCATTTATTTTACACCAGAATCGACCCAAGCAACTTTAAAGATAATGGAATAAAGGGTTCCTATACACAATAACATATCAACGAGTGTAAAGCATTCATGAAATGAGCTTTTCAAGCACTTCCTTGCATAATATAAATGTTTATACCTCACTTTGCGATCAAATGCTTTTACCCATCATATTTCCCCTAAAAAATTTCTGTACCATTTGAAAATGGATGAGTCTTCTGCTAAAATCCAAATCATCCATTGGACACTTTGTCAACAAACTTTGTTTAGCTGACCAATGATCTTGTGCAAACACCTGCTTAGTCCAGTCTTGCTAACAGTGGGGCACCTTTAGATTGGGACAATGGAGTGATTTGGTTTACAGAGCCCTGTTTGTCCATTATTGTTTATCCAATGGTACACTACTAACACCCTGACAAACCACATGAGTGTATACATGTTGCCACCTGGTGGTCAAAAGAGTACAGGCAGTGCTTGACACTTACAGCAAAAATAATAACCATGGTCAGTGTATTTTGGTTGATTTTAGTGAGATAGCTTGCTTGTATCACAGTTTCGTGGCCACATGTCATTTAAGCATACCCCAAACCTCTGTAAAATTGCCGGTGACCTCTGTGGTTTAAAAGTCATATGACAAGAATTTTTTTAAGTGGTAAATCTTTAGATTTCATACCTCTGAGAAACATCTGACATTTTTTTCTGCAGTTTGATGTTTAGTTTAGCTATAATCTAAGATCTTTGAACCCCCAGGGTAATTAACCTACTCCCTTGAACTAGAACTGGGTCAGCAGGCTGCCTATGTCATTGCGCCCCGCATGCATCTCCTGCACACATATTCCTCCTATGTATGTACATGTATAACAGCTGATGTCCTTTTTTCTACACAAATAACATCCATTGAAAATATGATTAATGGCAAAACTTAAGGCTGTAAAATAGAGACTTGCATTTACATCACCTTCCCATCCCACAATCCCTACTTTAATTGAAGAAAATAAACAAACATGAATTAACTGGGTATAGTGTCTGAAATATGGCCTGCTCTACTCCCATCAGTTTCAAGACACTTATAAGCTAGCCCTAAACATTATGGCATGAAGTTTAAGGGTTTTCAAACTGTAAATGGAACATTGAGATGACACTTTAAAATAACTATGAATTATTTTTAGTTGATATTTCCATATTTTTTTACACTGAAAATTTATTTATTTATTTGTTAACCAATTACCAGTAACAATATCAATTGGTTGAATATTATTCATATTCAGTAATGTTGAGCTAAACTTCGTTTGACATAATTGAAAAAAAATGTTTTGAAAGAATTCGACACATATTTCTAGATCTATTTTGACTTCTAAATTTTGAGGTCTGGTTATATATTATTTATGCATTGCAGTTATATTTCAATGGCCATTTGAAATGTTTAGTTTGGTGTTTTTTTTAATGTCTGTCATTGCATGTCAGTGGGTACCCAACTAAATCATATATCAGTATTTATATACAAACAGACAAAGGAATTTTGACTAAAAATAGAAATTCTGTAAAAATGATACTAAACTTTGAGATTTCAACATTTCTTTCCCAACAAGGAAATGACTTTGACCATAACATTATGATAAAGAATAGTTCAGTCAGTCCCTTGTAGGATCTGAATAATCTCAAGAGGCAGATGTAAGTTTGCCAAACTCAACTGGGAGGCTGGCTGTATTCCTGTCTTCCCCATCACTACAGGCAGAATCCAAATGATTATGATGTGAAACATGATCTGACCTACTATCCACATGTGCTAATTAGGCCACCCATGGTTCAAAGATGTTATCAACACTCATGTTATTACTTATAAATTACAATCCCTCAAGACTTTCACTGGCTTGAAGTGGTTTGTTTTGAACATGAAGGGCGAACATGCGTCACTTCTGGCAAAATCTCAGCAGCCCTGATTTGACCCACATAAAAAGGGGCGTGTCCAGCAAATCACTTTGATCCACTATAATTCTGTACTCCATTTATAAAAATGTGTAAAACATGTTGAAATGCAATGTCCATGTATTGTAATATATTATGGCACAATATAAACATTTTTATAATTTTCTTGTCATGTGACTTTTAAGGAATGCTTTAACCAAAACACAATACAATTAAGATGCATGGTCATTATCTGTAAGTGACATTTGCATCATTGACATGACGTTGAGTGAGTTTTGTATTTCATAAAGGGCAATGGCCTATTTAGCCACTTTCCAGCTGACATGTTTTCTTTTCAAAACCAACATTTGATACTTCTTTGGTGAGAGGAATGACAGTCAGCTAGATTGATATCCTTAGGTTTTATGCATTTACTTAGTGTTTATCTTGAAGCATTATGTCATGTCAAAGGTCTTCATTTGGGGTCATTATTTGCAGTATTAGATAGGAGGAACATTGGTCACCAGCCTGGATATTGAACTGAGAATATCATTTTACTTCTGTGCCTCTCCTAGGAGATAAAAACTACTATATTTCAACACACTTGTGTATTGCAATACTTCTTCTACTCTGCATTGTATCGATAGTAACGTCAATAAGTCAATCTTCTCACTTCTGTCGTCATTACCTTGTATTGACGTTCAATATTTGGAACTCCTTGTCCACACATGCATATGAGTCACGCTCACCAAAATATCAGGATTGACCAACCCAACGTCAAGACCTGTGAACAGTTGGCTGACCAAGACACTAACCAGTTAGTTTAAAATAGAATCTGTATAAATAGCCATTTACTCCTTCACCGATCAGATCACAGCCAGATTTTTATATTTATGACTTGCGGCCGATGTTTTACGCACTATTTTATCAATGACGGCAGGGATTGACATGAGAGAGAACTCCAGCTTTGGAGGGTATATTTCTCCTAGATTCTAAATATTTCAATATGATATCATTTCTTTCCATTTATCACTTAATTTGTTGTTATACACTTTTGTTATACACTTTTGATAATTTTATAATGTTCTGTATAATAAACAATCTATATAAACGTTGTGAAATGTTTTTCTCATTTTCATTGTACATATTTAACCCTTTTTATGTTAAAGCAAATGTTGAATGTCAACTTTTTAGAGGACATATTTTATGGCCGGTCTGGCTGTTTGTCTTACTATTTTGGTCCCAGTTATGCTATTTCTGTCTTAGTTATTGATGTTCACACGTGTCGTGTCTGTAAATCGGAGAAGCATATTGCTGTGTGAGTAGTGTGATTCCATACTAATGATCTATGAATAATATGTGTATCCGTCTGGATTACTAATAGAATAAACTGAGATCTTTCTTCCTGCTACCACTAAACCTTATGGACATTTGTGGTTCTTAATAGATAAGCAGAATATTGTTTGGCCTCTTACCTATTTGTCTGACTTGTACCTTAATGTTCCACCTATCTTACTTCAGCCTTAGCTATACTGATGTTCCACCTATCTTACTTCAGCCTTAGCTATACTGATGTTCCACCTATCTTACTTCAGCCTTAGCTATACTGATGTTCCACCTATCTTACTTCAGCCTTGGCTATACTGATGTTCCACCTATCTTACTTCAGCCTTGGCTATACTGATGTTCCACCTATCTTACTTCAGCCTTGGCTATACTGATGTTCCACCTATCTTACTTCAGTCTTAGCTATACTGATGTTCCACCTATCTTACTTCAGCCTTAGCTATACTGATGTTCCACCTATATTACTTCAGCCTTAGCTATACTGATGTTCCACCTATCTTACTTCAGCCTTAGCTATACTGATGTTCCACCTATCTTACTTCAGTCTTAGCTATACTGATGTTCCACCTATCTTACTTTAGCCTTAGCTATACTGATGTTCCACCTATCTTACTTCAGCCTTGGCTACACTGATGTTCCACCAATAATACTGTGGCTGGGGTCTTATTAGTCTTATTTATATTGATGTAAGGGTGATGGAGGATTTTAGAGGGCAGTGATGGAGATATCCCTGGGGTAGTGATGTAAGGGTGATGGAGGATTTTAGAGGGCAGTGATGGAGATGTCCCTGAGGGTAGTGATGCAAGGGTGATGGAGGATTTTAGAGGGCAGTGATGGAGATATCCCTGGGGTAGTGATGTAAGGGTGATGGAGGATTTTAGAGGGCAGTGATGGAGATATCCCTGAGGGTAGTGATGCAAGGGTGATGGAGGATTTTAGAGGGCAGTGATGGAGATATCCCTGAGGGTAGTGATGCAAGGGTGATGGAGGATTTTAGAGGGCAGTGATGGAGATATCCCTGAGGGTAGTGATGCAAGGGTGATGGAGGATTTTAGAGGGCATTTAGATTTCCCTGAGGAGAGTGATGCAATAGTGCTGAAGGATTTGGGAGTACTTTTGAAGGGCAGTTATGGAGATATCCACGAGGGCAGTGCTGGGGAAGAAGGAAGCTGGACAGTGGTGGGACTTTCAGACAGTAATTGAGATATGCTGACACGCATATCCAGGGCTGAGGGTGTTTTGGATGTTGGGCAATCGTGCTGGAGCAGGGTGGAGACCGGTTGAAGGGTTGTGGTCGGTGGTGTGTAGGTATGGTATGTGGTAGTAGTACAGAGAGGGGGGCATGTATGGGTCTCATTTGGCTGGCTTCCCATCTCCTTGGTGCCGTCCCGGCTACTCTCCCTGCCCGCCCAGACTGTATATACAGGTCTGCACCACGTGCGTCCAGGCCTCGACTCGGCTACCCGCTCGCTTTGATCAGATCCGCCTTGTCTTTCCGAGGCAATCTCGGCAGCCCACACCTCCGCCTCGGGCCAACACATCACTACCAATTCTAACTTTTTGTGGGTTTAAATTAAGTAATTATTTTAATGTTTTTCAAATTTGACACCGGGCTAATTCGTTCTACTACTCAAGCATTTTTATTTTTTTAATCCTTAAATCTGAAGAATTTAGTTATTGAATCTTCATGTTTATGAGTCTGAGAATTTATGTGAAATTATTGTTGCTGAGTTACAAGATAATTCCGGTTATGCTTGTAGAGGCCCCCTACCACGAGCGCCAGACACACTACAACATATGGACGCCAAAAAACTGACCCATTTAGTACTAATAAGTTTGCACCTTTTACAAGGCAATGGCTTCTTCATTGCAACACAAATGTTTTTATTTGATGTAAAAACTTGTTTACGTCTGGCGTGGTGAATTTTATAGCCTGATTATGCTCGAAAGCATGTGATAATGTATTTATATACAGGTTTTACAGAGATTATCCACATTTGCACATTACCTCTGTACTGATAACCCTAGATTACCCCATACAATGCAAGACACAACATTGATGAAAGTCTATTCATATCTTTTTGTCAGCATCTGATATTTAGTATTGCAAACGGATGTCTGTTGAAAAGAAGATGCAAGAATATGACTTAAAACTGATATGTAAAAGTTATGTCATTTTCTCTCTGTGAACAGATTAATCATGCAATATGTTCATTATGTACATACATGTATGTTCATTTGTTTTAAACACCCATAATTTAGCTTACCTTTCCCGCAGGACCCAGGTATCGTGGCTCATGGTGGGGGAGGGCTCTTCCGGCCAGGCGTCCCCTTCCGACTGACCAGCAGACGACGTGGAGTTGGCGTCTGTGTCATTTCTTGATGAACTTTCACCCACGTCAACGTTTACCCTGAAGACCGTGGAATTATTCCTGTTGCCCTGGTGGCGGTCTGGTTGTCCCTGGGGTAGGATGTCCTGCAAGGTCCATTCCACGGTGGGTTCATCGGGCAGCACGATGCCCTCAGGCAGGTCATACGCGCCCTCCTCCACGGTCGGGGCTTGTGTGGCACTGGCCAGGCCCCGACGGTGGTTTCTTCTTGGGCCGCGTCTACGAGCCCCTCGGTCCCTTCTCCCCCGGCCGCGAGGTCCGTCGCCCGTAGAGTCATCGCTCTGCGTCCCCATCGCGAACAGCATCACAACAAACACGGCTGCCAACCCTATGTTGAACAAAAACCGCATCTTCAAAGCTTCACTTCCTCAAATCCTCTAAGTGTGAGAAAAAATAACACCGTCTGTATACAACATTCACAACTGCCAGAGAAATCTAATAAGTTTGTGCAAGTTTCTTCAAGACAAATTACAACTGTGGAGTCACATGTTTGCCACCAAAGTTGGCCTCAGTCCTTTTCCTCGGGTGTGCAGCGGTCTGAGCTCGGTGTGCAGCTTACTGCCTGCTGCAGTATAACTAACTTGTGCAGTTGCACGGATGTTAGACTTGGTATGTAAGTAAGTCAGCTTCACGTCAAGTGGTTCTCTGTGCCACGTCAGTGGTACGTCTACGTTAGCGCGGTAAGCCGTCAGTGAGAAATGAAGGGTGTACGCTACACGGGCCATTAGTATATGGGAGGGTAGCGGCCGGCCGCAGTCTCGTCCCCCAAGCCCTGGCCGGCACACGCCAAGGAAGCGGCTGCCACGCTCTCTCTCTCTCTCTATCTCTTCCTACCCACAACCCCTCCTTACCGACCACACATTACCCATCTGCTTTCCAATAAACTCCACCCCTTTAAGTATAATCAGCACCATGCACCTTCTTAAACAAAAACAATGGTAAAAAATACATTTTTGTTCAACTTCTTCATTTTTCTGCTATAACCTACTGCTTAATTATTTACATCTACACTACAAAAAGTAGTGTAAGGGGAATATTCTCTCACCTTTCTAATGCTTTTCATAGAAATCTTTTACAAATTTTAGCTATTATTTCTCTCTCTCTCTCTCTCCACCATGCCGTGTATTCCCCGTGTTTCTGACACGTGCCTTTTGTCACGGTACAACTTTGTGATCTGTTTCTTATTATATCCCCGCCCCAAAATGTTTTTATCATTTCTTTGCACCTTAATGACATGCTGGTCTACGGATCCATACGATCACCAGCGATAGCAGCTTATAGTAAGGAAATAACCTATGATGCAATCGATGCTGTACAAGTAATACGGTAAATATATATAGATAATACGGTAAAAAAAGGTAATCTACAGATAGGGTATAGATTATAGTATAGATGATTTTCATATAATAAGGTAAAATTATGTTGATATTACTTTTCATGCACAAAAGGTAATATTCAAAATGATGAAAACTGACTTTACCCTCACATATAAAAAATGTTCTTTATGATTATTAACGTGTATCAACTTAAAATGTGCCTGATGTCAATGTATCCCACCTCTACCTGATATATATATACATGCTTTATTTTTTAATATATATATATAATATAACTGAGAAGTTCAGATATTTGGATAAATATCATGTAACGTCTAAATTACAAGGGTACTAATTTCTCAAAGCGCATCGAAAAATCACAAAAGTAACTAATTTGAAATAACATGGAAACATATTTTTTATACTGAATTATGATCAATAATAAGGTAAAGAATAAGCATCGAGAATGAGGTTGATGGGAACCACTTGCAGAGTGATGCTAAAGACTGGCATGAATGTTGTAATACTAGTATTAGTGTTTCCTCAATATTAAGTAACAGACTAATATCAGTACAATAAGCAAGTATTTATTTGATATTTACTTAGTGTAAACTACATCATGAGTTATTGTTTATCACTCTATTAACTGCTTCAAAACATATCTTTTTTGTACTGAGCGTATGTTATTTATCAATGGTAATATTTTTAACTCTTGATAATGACATAATATTTGAACTTAACATACTCTTAATTGATATGTATTTTCAAATTGGGGAGCTTTATCGTCATTGTTCAGTTTAACATTACCGATTTATGCCATTATCGACTGATAAGAAAATATATAAGTCAAAATCCTAGTGTATACATATCATATGTTATTGTAATTTAGTCTCTAGTAGGACGTCTATGATATAAGTTATGAATTTTCCATACACATTTCATTTCAAGAAATTTAAATAATGAATTAAATCATACTATGGTGATTTCTTACAGCAAATCTAAAATGTCATACCGGATTGAGGAGAAATACCTTTGTTTGTATTAATGACCTCATTAACATCATGTGGATTTATCTGATGTGATAAAAGGCACTTTCATCGCCCACTCTTTTCAAAGAGTGATTAGTATCTCTAGTTTTGCATCATCGATTAGGCTGATAACTACCCAAACCGCTGCATTTGCTTAACTTGTTGTGGGATACTGGTTGGAGCAGTGGTGTTTTAATTGGGAATCGAACCCCCAGCAGCCAGCAATAGAAGTAGATATGTCTTCAAGCTGAGTCACATCAAACTGTCAATACCATATGGCATTAGTCAAATTTGAACCTCCATTCTTCCCATTTGGAACACCCATTTTAAAAAAACAAGGAAATTGGGTATATTTTTGTATAAAACTACATTATTTTATTTATGCCTACCTATTCCTTAATAAACACCTTGGCATGTATGTTCGACACATAGTTCATGGGTAGTGTGTAATTATTCTTAATGTATCTAATTCTAATTGGTTTGGGAATGGCTACAAGACGCAAATAGCGCACTATAGCGTTATAGTCACTGTGGTGTTACGGTAATGGTAGTGGAACTCCAAGCACACAGCAAATATCTTGGTGAGTGCCACGCCTGTGAGGAATCTCAATACTTATATCTTTAATATAACGAGATCGGTGAGAAATGTGTCTTAGAACAGCTTATTACAGACAAGTGAATACCACATAAAGTATAAGATATACGTATTACTTCAGGGTTAGTTTTGTCTTCAGTAAAAGGTTAAACAGCTCTCACTTTTGCCTCTGTCACACACCCCAGGGATGAAAGGGAATTTTTATAGACATTTCCTGGAATGAAACATTGCCTTAATTTGAATTTCCCAGGAGAAAGCGGATCCACATTTTGCATGTGTTTGAAAGTTGCATGTATTTGAAAGATTTCCTGGAAACAAGTCTCAAGGCGTTCAACTAGCGCACCGTGACGTTATGAGTAATATTAAGTTTTTGCTTTCATTTAGATTAAGTTATGCTTAAATGTTCGTGTGTTCTCAAACACTGCTATATTTAATGTCACTACATTTAACATAAAACGATGCTCCATTTTAGATCTATTTGGAAGTTCAACAAACATGTGCCTTAAGGTTATCTCATCAACTCTATTATCGAAATTCGCTTGAATTGTTATCATGTAACAGCATTAGAATATATGGTGAGAATACTGGCACATTATTTTCGTCATGCATCATGCAATTATACTCAACCAATGAATGTTTTCATGTGGCAACTTCCATGTCATAATTGATTTTTTGTCTCCCATAATCTAATAAAATCAGATCTAAAATCATGCATCCCACTATCTCTTTCTGAATAGGAATACACACATGATTAGGGATAAACGGGAAGTATGCAAACGTATTGAAAATAATGGCAAGTTGGGTTTGGATGGCGTATTGAATCAGAGCTTTCTCTAATGATGAATGGTGGATAGTCACACGGTGGAGGATGTGATTAATCATGGCCAATTATTGCCCAGACGACAAGGTGTGGTTTCCCGCCATGTGCACGCTGAGAGCTAATCAGATACGGGTAACAATACTTGATGACATGAATCCGGGAAACCCACGTGTCTGGTCTAGTGCATTCTGGGAGCACTTCCGGGAGGAAACCAGTGCAAACCCACAACAGTTACGGCAGTGCAGAAACCCTTTTGGTCATGATCACAACAGATACTGAGAAAAAATGACATCAGATTGTAACGATGAGCAATGCATGATGAATGATTGAAACCACATTTATTCAGCTCTCCATATTCCCAGTGTGAAGGTGGTCTTAATCAAGTATTAAATATTTTTTCAACACATTTTATTTAAGGTGGTCCTAAATAAGTATTAAATATTTTTTCAACACATTTTATCTATTTATTTCGTTTTTTCCACCTCAACTCAAAGATTCTTATAGGAATCAGCTGATATGTAAATAAAACATGATACTTGATTGGAGGACAGATACCATACTGTGTCTTCTCGCTAACATCAATAATTGCAGTACTTTATGTTAGGAGGTTTTGATAATGGTCAAGAGGTTTATGAAGCTCTTGTGGCATCATTTGCCTTTATCTCTAGTGGATGTATATCACAGTAAGATAAATAAGAGTAAAGGTATAAATAAGAGTAAAGGGATCACATGATTAAAGATATTGTGGGATCATGTGATCAAAGATATTGTGGGATCTCAGATAATTTAAATTCCTGATTTAGAATGTCGAAATATTATATGATTATACATATTGCTGAAATTAATAGATGATTGTCAATTTGTTAGGGTCTTAGATGATATTGGGCATGTTATGAAATGTGATAATTATAATGATAGCAAATGGAAATTTATCAAAATTGACTGTCAAAAATTTCAATCATGTTACTTACTATAATCTTACTTCTGATTATTGAGATTCTGTCAAGCCGGGCTGAACTGCGTGCTTTGAAATCTGTGTTCCTCTTCGAGACAGCGGAACCAAAGATAAGGGGCGAAGCGATGGGACAGAACACTTATAAAATGGCGGCATTAACTCGCAGACATAACCCTTGGTTGAGGCAAGTTTTTGTGACAGTTTTATGATCATCGCTGGATTTAAGACCCTACACCAGTCTACCAGAATTCCAAACAACATGTAAGTCAGCTCATCATAGACACTGTGCAGGGTACGAAAAGGAGTTATTTACAACCGAGGCGACTTAATTAACAAATCACCTGTATTCAACGGCTTTCTTTTTCAGGAGCAATGTATTTAATGGACCAGAATTTTGCCATTTTTGAAGTAAAAAATTCAGAAGAAATAACCAGGCAGAAGCTAATCCTAAGAGCCAGAGATACCTAAAGATAGTCTCCATATTTTCTTCTAATCCCCGTCGTATCTTATCGGCTTCTCCACTGTCTAGACGTCTCTGTATTTCTGTCATATTGTTTGCTCAATATAGATTTGTTTTAGAGTTTTCTAAAAACGTTAACTTTTTGGTCTGTGGGGGATCTTCAACGCATATACATTTCTTTTTTTTATCTGATAAATGAAGTTCATAATGCCGCGTGTCACATATATACATTGTCAAGCTACTTATAAACTGAACAATATTTTATGAAATGCAATATCGCCATTGCAAAATTCAGTTTTTATAATTTGAAATCTTTTGTATGATTATCACTGTAGCGCCGGTTTCAGACATAAATGAGGTGTTGATATATTAATATATTGTAGCAACAACACGTTTCTGATGCTATTTATGAGCATTTGAGTCATGATAAATTCAGTTTTAAAACTAGAAAATGGATATATAATCTGAGGGGAATGAGAGGAGGGAATGAGCCAAGAGGATTGGGTGAGGGGAGTAAGGGGAGGGGAGGGGCTGAGAGGAGGGGACTGAGGGGAGGGGAATAAGGGGAGGGGACTGAGGGGAGGGGACTGAGGGGAGGGACTGAGGGAGGGACTGAGCCAAGAGGATGGGGTGAGGGGAATGAGGGAGGGGCTGAGGATAGGGACTGAGGGAAGAGATGCAGGGGAGAGATTCAGGGGAGAGACTCAGGGGAGAGATTCAGGGGAGAGACTCAGGGGAGAGATTCAGAGGAGAGATTCAGGGGAGGGACTCGGAGGAGAGACTCGGGGGAGAGACTCGGGGGATGGACTCAGAGGAGAGATTCAGGGGAGAGATTCAGGGGAGGGACTCAGAGGAGAGACTCGGGGAGAGACTCGGGGGAGAGACTCAGGGGAAGGACTCAGAGGAGAGACTCAGGGGAGAGATTCAGGGGAGAGACGCAGGGGAGAGACTCAGGGGAGAGATTCAGGGGAGATACTCAGGGGAGAGACTCAGGGGAGGGATTCAGGGGAGATACTCAGGGAGGGATTCAGGGAGATACTCAGGGAGGGATGCAGGGGAGGGACTCAGGGGAGAGATTCAGGGGAGGGACTCAGGGGAGAGATTCAGGGGAGGGATTCAGGGGAGGGATTCAGGGGAGAGACTCAGGGGAGAGATTCAGGGGAGGGATTCAGGGGAGAGACTCAGGGGCGAGATTCAGGGGAGGGACTCAGGGGAGGGACTCAGGGGAGAGATTCAGGGGAGAGACTCAGGGGAGAGATTCAGGGGAGGGACTCAGGGGAGAGATTCAGGGGAGGGACTCAGGGAGGGATTCAGGGGAGAGACTCAGGGGCGAGATTCAGGGGAGGGACTCAGAGGAGAGACTCAGGGGAGGGACTCAGGGGAGGGACTCAGGGGAGAGATTCAGGGGAGAGACTCAGGGAGGGATTCAGGGGAGAGACTCAGGGGAGAGATTCAGGGGAGGGACTCAGGGGAGAGACTCAGAGGAGAGATTCAGGGGAGGGACTCAGGGAGGGATTCAGGGGAGAGACTCAGGGGCGAGATTCAGGGGAGGGACTCAGAGGAGAGACTCAGGGGAGGGATTCAGGGGAGGGACTCAGGGGAGAGATTCAGGGGAGGGACTCAGGGGAGAGACTCAGGGGAGAGACTCAGGGGAGAGACTCGGGGGAGAGATTCAGGGGAGAGACTCAGGGAGGGATTCAGGGGAGAGACTCAGGGGAGAGATTCAGGGGAGGGACTCAGGGGAGGGATTCAGGGGAGAGACTCGGGGAGACACTCAGGGGAGAGATTCAGGGGAGATACTCAGGGAGGGATTCAGGGGAGAGACTCAGGGTAGAGATTCAGGGGAGGGACTCAGGGAAGAGACTCAGGGGAGGGATTCAGGGGAGGGACTCAGGGGAGAGACTCAGGGGAGAGATTCAGGGGAGGGACTCAGGGGAGGGACTCAGGGGAGAGAAGTAGGGGAGAGACGCAGGGGAGAGACGCAAGTGAGAGACTCACGGGAGAGATTACGGGAAGAGACTCAGGGGAGGGACTCAGAGGAGAGATTCAGGGGAGAGACTCAGGGGAGGGACTCGGGGGAGGGACAGATTTATCCTATTCTTAAAGCTGCTAGAAACATTCCCAAGTACAGAGGCAGTGTGGACATCAATGTGGACAGGTTCCTATTAGGGAGATGGCCACACAATGATCAGGCGCCTTGTGATCTTATCCCAGCTCAGACAGCTGCAAAGTTCAGACAGAACTTGGTGAATATTTTCTAAAGACACTCCTCAGTAATTTTCATGTATGCACCATAAAATGGACAATGAGAACTTTATTTGCACAGAGCATTTTTATCAATGCAAGAAATGTGAATTTTTTGAAGATGATGTTGTTGCAGAAAGGGTCATGTCTGTTGACACCGCACTTCAGTGAGAAGTAGAAAACAGTTTTAAATGGTTATGAAAAAAAGATAGGTTAAACAACATGAAATGAAGATATTTCTACTGTCAAAAAATTGAAAAACTAAAAGCAGATTGTAATGAGAAAGATCTATATTAGGGAATAGGTCATTATGGCAACAGCCCCCTTAGCAGCAATTAGCATAGGTAGATTGCCAAAAAAACATACTTGGTTACCTTCTGATGCAGATTCATGGTGAGATGCACCCCACAGGTCTGATACCTGCACCAATACATCCACGGTAACTAACTTATTATAAAGACCATATGAAATTAGAATACCTTGCCTGTGCACACAGTGGCTCATTCAGAATGTTTAAACTTCACTGTCACTCATGGGATTTATTTTATTGATACATTTATCTATGTATTTACTAATTGTATCTTCCATATAATATCAGAGATATTTAAACATTGTTTTCAATGTCTGATAGTATTGACTGTTTGGACGACATTAGATGAACATAATGTCTAACACTAATATAGGCAGGGCGATGTTAGACGTATTTAATTGTCTATAATTCACAGACCAGGGATTTTTTCCAACCAATTGCTCATTTATTATGATTTCATATTTATGTCTTCCTTTCATGTAATTATTTATCCATCTACGTGTTATCATTTCATGTCCATTTCAATACTTTCATGCTTATTTTTCATGTTTTATCCATGACAACCACTTTTCATCCTTGGATAAAAATATTTTATTGTCTAGTAACTTTAACATGTTTTGCTATGAAATGAAAAAAGTTAACATATATGGAAATTCTTGATAAATACTAGAACCAATAGCCAGCTAAAGGCATATCGTCTTGCTACAGACCAATCATTTTTTTCAAAATAAACTATCAGGTTCATATATTTACTGTTAGCATATTTCATATTAAGTAATTATGGGACTTCCATTAATATTGTTTAATCTATGAGACTTCAATTAGACTTGTGATAAAAAAAAATGCATAACTATGTATATTGTAAAATGTAGGTTCATAAATAACTAGCTGTTGAAATTTATTGGAGCTCTTATGTTCGTTTCTTTTTGTCTTCTGCTTTGGTGCGGTCCTTGTGAATGTAGTCTCGAACGTTGGGGAGACCCTTCACCACGCATGCGCTAAGTGCACTTCTGTAAATGTTCATATCTGTACAATCCAACCTGTGAACAGATAAACATTACTTGACTCATTAAGGACGCTATCTTTAGTTTGTATTAACATATGGCAAACTTGTTAAAAGGATATGACATAAAATGGTAAAACATAGAATGTTGGACATCTACAAATCCGTGCATTTTGAGAAAAGTCAATAAATTCATACTATACATAGTACAGATTGTTAAAAAAAAGTTACTTAAAAATGATATTATCAACCATAGAGAAAATATAGTTTTATACTTTCTCTATGTATCAACAGACCATTCCTCCGCTGACGAGTCAAAGCATTCTACGTTGAATATAGTTGTAACACCGTTGAACCCTCCAATTGAAAATATCATATCATCTATCACCTGCAACCAATATCAATATCATGAGAGTTAGAATGTTTTTTTATTATCAAAGCACCCTTCCCTCAACTTAGCACCCCAAAACCATATTGTGAATACCACTATCGTGAATACTCATCTTGGTATCACTAATAGTATGGATATTTATATTATGAAAACGTATGTAGTGAATACTAGACCTAGTACTCAGTCAGTGAGCACTGATATTGTGAATTTCCATGCAGTGGATAGTGATATTGTGAAAAAATCCCGTGTTTTGTGAATGTTCAAGTTGTGATTATTTATAATGTGAATACGAGCAATCAATTTTGTGAAACTCATTCAGTAAATACTGATATTGTGAATTCTCATACAGTGAATACTCATATTAAGAATGATCATGCAGTGATTACTCAGTGAGGTGTGAATACCCACATTGCAAATACTCATATTCTGAATGCTCAAATTGTGAATATTCGTGCAGTGATTTTCAATATTTTCAATATTTTGAATAGGCACATCGTGGATGCTGATATTTTTAATACTTTTGTTGTATTTTTTTATGAACGTTTATAAATTAAATACTTATGATTCCAAATACTGACATACGACTTACAAGGATGTCAAACAAATGAGAAGCTAAATTACAAAATACCACAGTAGCACGAAGCCATCGTGGCCCAATGGATAAGGCATCGGCCTCCTACCGCCGATAGGTCGCCATTAGCTAGCAACCTGTGTGAGCAAGCCGGGGATTGCGGGTTCGAGTCCCGCCGGTGGTTCGATTTTTGTCACCGTAATATGTATGTTTGAATATGCCATGCAATTCTCAGGAATATTTCTGAAAATATGGCCAACAAAAGTGTATTCACAATCAAATATTGAAAAAACCATCTCTTCTTCCCACTTGAACTTTTTCAAATGTCAACAAATAATATCACTTATTGAAATTAACTCTCTTGAAAAATGACATATAATTTTTTTAAATAATATTCATTGTTACATTAACAAAATTGGAAGCACGCAGTGCAAGCACGAAGCCATCGTGGCCCAATGGATAAGGCATCGGCCTCCTACCGCCGATAGGTCGCCATTAGCTAGCAACCTGGAAGAGCAAGCCGGGGATTGCGGGTTCGAGTCCCGCCGGTGGTTCGATTTTTGTCACCGTAATATGTATGTTTGAATATGCCATGCAATTCTCAGGAATATTTCTGAAAATATGGCCAACAAAAGTGTATTCACAATCAAATATTGAAAAAACCATCTCTTCTTCCCACTTGAACTTTTTCAAATGTCAACAAATAATATCACTTATTGAAATTAACTCTCTTGAAAAATGACATATAATTTTTTTAAATAATATTCATTGTTACATTAACAAAATTGGAAGCACGCAGTGCAAGCACGAAGCCATCGTGGCCCAATGGATAAGGCATCGGCCTCCTACCGCCGATAGGTCGCCATTAGCTAGCAACCTGGAAGAGCAAGCCGGGGATTGCGGGTTCGAGTCCCGCCGGTGGTTCGTTTTTTGTCACCGTAATATGTGTTTGTAAAATATATTAGGGTTGTAATGTGTCAATGCCTCCTGAAAATATTGACCAATGTGTATTATATTCACATCTGACTTGACAATCATTTATCCATATCTTTGATTTTATTTTTTTTAAATAATAATAATTGTGTCTAATTATTTTCAGTGTTTTAATTTTATAGATTGATCCAATTGTGTAATACTTAATGTCAATATCTAAGTAATATATTTTTCAACCATACGTGGCTTGATTGGTATCAATAAACTACTCAAAAGCTTATCAATCTCATGGCATTTACCTGTTTCTTTTATCATCCCTTTCCCACGACACACCCAATGTTAAATTATCATTATCATCAACCTGGTGAGGACAGGGTAAAATTGATAAAACTTTTCTGACCTCAATGGCAAAGTTGCTGCGCGGGCTGTACATCTCTGGGATGGTGGTCCACTGGTTGGTGCGCTCATTCCACCGCTCCCCGTTGTTCATCCTTGTGATGCCGTTGAAGCCGCCCAGGGCGTAGACGAAGCTGCCGTGAGCGATCACACCCACCCCGCTGCGCCGGTTCCTCATGGAGGGTAGCAGGGTCCATTGGTTGGTCACCGAGTCAAAACATTCAGCCGAACTCAGGCATTCTTGGCCGTTGAAACCCCCGCAAATGTACACCTTGTCTGTATGATAAAGAAAAGTTTGAAGTAAACAAAAAATAAAAAATAAAAAAAAATGATAATAATAATATAATATGATAATGGTCATTATCATTGGTCATTATCTTGGGTAATTATCACTGGTCATTATCTTTGGTAATTTCCATTGGTCATTATCTTGGGTAATGTTCATGACACAAGACTGTCTAGTTGATTATCTCATGACAACTCTCATGATAATGTCATGACCTCAATAAACATTCAAACTTGTCTTTAAAAATATATACGAAGTAGTGCGCACTGTATTCGTGTTGAGGGTATGTATCGATTTTTTTATCATAATTTTATAAGTGACAGACTGAATTTGGTTAGAATTAAAAACAATTTCTGGCTGATACAAAGCAAAATGGTTGACGAATTATACTAGTTGTTGAAAATTCATAGTTTTAAGAGTTTCAAACTGCAAGATAAGAATGGGTCTCTGAGGTTGATCAAAACATATATGGCACAAGAGACTTTGTAGATTGACAGCTATATTAGCTTAGTTTCTGAGTTGATTTCCACTTATATTGTGCATGAGGTTCTGAGTATATTGACACTTGTGATCAGCGATTCTGAGAAGATAAAAATTGCATGGGCGGTGAATAAGGTACTTAATCTGCAGTGTATCATGAGCAGCGAGTGTTATCAAGGTACTTATATTGCAGTGTATCATGGCCCTGATGAGCAGTGTGTGGGATCAAGGTACTTATATCACAGTGTATCTTGGCCCTGATGAGCAGTGTGTGGGATCAAGGTACTTATATCACAGTGTATCATGACCCTGATGAGCAGTGTGTGGGATCATGGTACTTATATCACAGTGTATCATGACCCTGATGAGCAGTGTGTGGGATCAAGGTACTTATATCACAGTGTATCTTGGCCCTGATGAGCAGCGTGTGGGATCAAGGTACTTATATCACAGTGTATCTTGGCCCTGATGAGTAGTGTGTGGGATCAAGGTACTTATATCACAGTGTATCTTGGCCCTGATGAGCAGTGTGTGGGATCAAGGTACTTATATCACAGTGTATCTTGGCCCTGATGAGCAGTGTGTGGGATCAAGGTACTTATATCACAGTGTATCTTGGCCCTGATGAGCAGTGTGTGGGATCAAGGTAATTATATCACAGTGTATCATGGCCCTGATGACTGGTTTATTGGGCAATAGATCATTGCAACTTTCCAATAAATGTACATGTGAAATGCAGACATGTGCAATGTGATATTGGTCAGCTATAAAACCTGCATGACATAGATGATAGGGAAACCTGGGCTCTCACCACATGACCAGTGGGACGAGGGTACTGGCCCCATAGGACATCATGTTAATAAGCAGGGCAACTTGATAACTGTGATTGACCAATATAAAACAAAAAATCAAATATTTCACAATACAGACATGACCAATAATTAAAATGTGATACAAGTCCCGTATATGATAAACCGATAGATTTTTTAATCACAGTGAGACTGAGTGAGGTATGTGTATTATGGTGAAACATGAGGTGTGTGATGATGAATGCATAAAAGAAGGGTGGGCAAGGGTCAGTTGGCAAAAAGCACCCTACCTTGACCATAATAGACTTGTCAAAGTGTCTAGGTATTTTGACATGCAAGTAAGTGGATAACACACTCCATGCTGTGAACACGAGACAAGGTTGAGAGGGTTCACAGGCACCGATACTTAAACCAGATCAGCTTGTCAAGCCAGGGGGCGCTGTACCACCTAGTCTCAGATGCGTGCGCAGGTAAGGTCACATATTTGGTTTCCTCTGCGTCATATTAAACTACAGCGATCTTTGATTTGTCATATTGTTTACTTCATTGCCAGATGTGAGCGGTGTAAACAACAAATAAAAACCAAGTTATAAAACGCATTTGCACACATTTTATGCTCTTTTATGATTGGGCTGTCGACGATAGGTATTGTTTTTCATATCTACACTGGTGCCCAATCTATGGTTTAGATATTATAATCATGGTTTCTATCAATATTGAATCCCTTGATTTCAGAGAGTGACCTTTGCAGACCATTTGATGGTTTATAGCAGATATTCACTTCCACAGATCAAAAAGATGCCCAATGTTGCTTAATTTATCTAAAATATATTTATCAGAGGTATTATTATTTGTTTTAACACAAAACTAAATCGGAAAATCAAATAGTTTGTTCAGCATGCCCACTGTTGTTACGTCATTAATAAATCTTTCCTAATATCCTAGAAACTCGTTCTGAACCAAAATGTTCATTTCCCTCAAACTGCATTTAATCACTCTCGATAATGGCTCATTTCTACCAAAACGGCTCTTCAAGTACTCTTAACAAGTACTCTGCCTAATAATTAGACCTAACTGCTTCCTGATACCCCAGCAAACTACTCTGTCATATACCCCAGCAAACTACTCTGTCATATACTCCACCCAACTACTCTGTCATATACTCCACCAAACTACTCTGTCATATATTCCACCAAACTACTCTGTCATATACTCCACCAAATTACTCTGTCATATACTCCACCAAACTACTCTGTCATATACTCCATCAAACTACTCTGTCATATACTCCAGCAAACTACTCTGTCACATACCCCAGCAAACTACTCTGTCATATACTCCACCAAACTACTCTGTCATATACTCCACCAAACTACTCTGTCATATACTCCACCAAACTACTCTGTCATATACTCCACCAAACTACTCTGTCATATATTCCACCAAACTACTCTGTCATATACTCCACCAAATTACTCTGTCATATACTCCACCAAACTACTCTGTCACATACTCCACCACACTACTCTGTCACATACCCCAGCAAACTACTCTGTCACATACCCCAGCAAACTACTCTGTCATATACTCCACCAAACTACTCTGTCATATACTCCACCAAACTACTCTGTCATATACTCCACCAAACTACTCTGTCATATACTCCACCAAACTACTCTGTCATATACTCCACCACACTACTCTGTCCTATACTCCACCAAACTACTCTGTCACATACCCCAGCAAACTACTCTGTCACATACTCCACCAAACTACTCTGTCATATACTCCACCACACTACTCTGTCCTATACTCCACCAAACTAGTCTGTCATATACCCCAGCAAACTACTCTGTCACATACCCCAGCAAACTACTCTGTCACATACCCCAGCAAACTACTCTGTCCTATACTCCACCAAACTACTCTGTCATATACTCCACCAAACTACTCTGTCATATACTCTACCAAACTACTCTGTCACATACCCCAGCAAACTACTCTGTCACATACCCCAGCAAACTACTCTGTCCTATACTCCACCAAACTAGTCTGTCATATACTCCACCCAACTACTCTGTCACATACTCCACCACACTACTCTGTCACATACCCCAGCAAACTACTCTGTCATATACCCCAGCAAACTACTCTGTCACATACCCCAGCAAACTACTCTGTCATATACTCCACCAAACTACTCTGTCACATACTCCACCCAACTACTCTGTCACGTACTCCACCACACTACTCTGTCACATACCCCAGCAAACTACTCTGTCACATACCCCAGCAAACTACTCTGTCCTATACTCCACCAAACTAGTCTGTCATATACTCCACCAAACTACTCTGTCATATACTCTACCAAACTACTCTGTCACATACCCCAGCAAACTACTCTGTCACATACCCCAGCAAACTACTCTGTCCTATACTCCACCAAACTAGTCTGTCATATACTCCACCCAACTACTCTGTCACATACTCCACCACACTACTCTGTCACATACCCCAGCAAACTACTCTGTCACATACTCCAGCAAACTACTCTGTCACATACCCCAGCAAACTACTCTGTCACATACCCCAGCAAACTACTCTGTCCTATACTCCACCAAACTAGTCTGTCATATACTCCACCCAACTACTCTGTCACATACTCCACCACACTACTCTGTCACATACCCCAGCAAACTACTCTGTCACATACTCCAGCAAACTACTCTGTCACATACCCCAGCAAACTACTCTGTCATATACTCCACCAAACTACTCTGTCACATACTCCACCCAGCTACTCTGTCACGTACTCCACCACACTACTCTGTCACATACCCCAGCAAACTACTCTGTCACATACCCCAGCAAACTACTCTGTCCTATACTCCACCAAACTAGTCTGTCATATACTCCACCCAACTACTCTGTCACATACTCCACCACACTACTCTGTCACATACCCCAGCAAACTACTCTGTCACATACCCCAGCAAACTACTCTGTCACATACCCCAGCAAACTACTCTGTCATATACTCCACCAAACTACTCTGTCACATACCCCAGCAAACTACTCTGTCACATACCCCAGCAAACTTCTCTGTCACATACTCCACCAAACTACTATGTTATATACTCCACCCAACTACTCTGTCACATACTCCACCAAACTACTCTGTCATATACTCCACCAAACTACTCTGTCCTATACTCCAGCAAACTACTCTGTCATATACTCCACCAAACTACTCTGTCATATAATCCACCAAACTACTCTGTCACCCAGGCTTGGTTATTCTACTTCACACAAACACATATGCACTGAGATGGGGAAACGGTACCAACTTCCCTGCTTACACTTGATGCCCCTGACATTCTTATGGTGTATCATGTAACACTTTTAGAGTCCACACCTTACATTTGTAATTTGTATGAACAACCTCTGTGTCACACTTTTATTGATACAACCCGTATTTAGATTGCATATAAACAGCAACACGTGAAGATTCTGAATGTTTGTAAATTGTGATTAAGTGCAGATATATTTATGAGGGCCTGCCCGCTGTGGAGAGTGGCAACATGCGCCCCATTCTCTGACATCCACGTATTGCTTACAGGTGGCCAGTGACAAATCTCACGATAATCTAATCTTAAGTTTTTATAGGTTAATCTCAGGACATTCGTATTAATATTTCCCTTGCTCTGGTATGACATTTGGGAAATAAGTGAACACAAGTGCGAATGCATTCGCCGCTCCGCCCCATTCAATTTTCAAATCGACCACCACGTTGGTTCCATTAAAACGATTGTCCTTTCACATTTAATACTACCTAATAGGGGAATAACACGTCATGGATGATTATTTATAAAGCGGATGATGTTTCACTTTGGCCGAGTTTGCAGACACGTCAGGTGAAGCACCTGAGCATCAATTTGATACGGTGATGCAATTTTAGTACTACCGATTAATAAACATCCGGTATCTCCTATGTCTCAGTCCCTGACCAAGAAGCAAACATCTAAGGTCCTCATGTCCTATGCCTTAGTCCCTGACCCAGATACAATCATCTAAGGTCCTCATGTCCTATGCCTTAGTCCCTGACCTAGATATAATCATCTAAGGTCCTCATGACCTATGCCTTAGTCCCTGACCCAGATACTATCATCTAAGGTCCTCATGACCTATGCCTTAGTCCCTGACCCAGATATAATCATCTAAGGTCCTCATGACCTATGCCTTAGTCCCTGACCCAGATACAATCATCTAAAGTCCTCATGTCCTATGTCTTAGTCCCTGACCCAGATACAAGCATCTAAGGTCCTCGTGTCCTATGTCTTAGTCCCTGACCCAGATACAATCATCAAAGGTCCTAATGTCCTATGTCTTAGTCCCTGACCCAGATACAAGCATCAAAGGTCCTCGTGTCCTATGTCTTAGTCCCTGACCCAGATACAATCATCTAAGGTCCTCATGTCCTATGTCTTAGTCCCTGACCCAGATACAATCATCTAAGATCCTCATGTCCTATGTCTTAGTCCCTGACCCAGATACAAGCATCTAAGGTCCTCGTGTCCTATGTCTTAGTCCCTGACCCAGATACAATCATCTAAGGTCCTCATGTCCTATGCCTTAGTCCCTGACCCAGATACAAGCATCTAAGGTCCTCATGTCCTTTGCCTTAGTCCCTGACCCAGATACAATCATCTAAGGTCCTCATGTCCTATGTCTTAGTCCCTGACCCAGATACAATCATCTAAGGTCCTCATGTCCTATGTCTTAGTCCCTGACCCAGATATAATCATCTAAGGTCCTCATGTCCTATGTCTTAGTCCCTGACCTAGATACAGTCATCTAAGGTCCTCATGTCCTATGTCTTAGTCCCTGACCCAGATACAATCATCTAAGGTCCTCATGTCCTATGCCTTAGTCCCTGACCCATATACAATCATCTAAGATCCTCGTGTCCTATGTCTTAGTCCCTGACCCAGATACAAGCATCTAAGGTCCTCATGTCCTATGTCTTAGTCCCTGACCCAGATACAATCATCTAAGGTCCTCGTGTCCTATGTCTTAGTCCCTGACCCATATACAATCATCTAAGGTCCTCATGTCCTATGTCTTAGTCCCTGACCCAGATACAATCATCTAAGGCCCTCATGTCCTATGTCTTAGTCCCTGACCCAGATACAATCATCTAAGGCCCTCATGTCCTATGTCTTAGTCCCTGGCCCAGATACAATCATCTAAGGTCCACATGCCTATAACTCGGTCCTAGACCAAGAAACGAGCGTCTAAAATACAAATATCCCATGTATTAATCCCGATTATAAGCATATCGCTTATTCATGTGCAATGGATTATCTTCTCTGAGCCAGTAAACAAGGAATCTCTTATCTTGGAACTTTGCTTAATTTAGACACAAAAAGTTATTAGATCATCTCTGTGATATTTTGCTGCTATTCGAAGAATAGATATTAATATGCTTCAAAGAAAACTGGTTATTAAAGGGCAGGTAAGGCGTGTAGATCTGGATGGGGCGTTAATCTGTTGTTCCCCGCTCTGCTGACACAGGTTGGTGCTGTTATACGCATGGGGCACATGGCCATTGACCCAGTTCATGGCGGTGTGTGTACGTCATATATCAACACAACGTGGTGGAAATTGACACAAATTGACGCCTGCAAATGACAGCCGAAATACACACTTTCACGTGTGGCCAATATTTCACACAAGGCCAACTGCGCAGACCACTGCAACTGACCAGTCTCCGTGTTCACTAAGGTCGGACACACGCAGGAAAACTGCTCATAAATATTATGATATGTCTGCTTAGGCAAATACTGATCACCACTCAATGTCATAGTGGTAAAGTTTGTTTCTGTAAATGACCATTCACTCAGTGTGGGCTAGTATAGGAAATATTGTAAGTTCACAATGGTCAGGAGAATATTACTTGGTAATACCTCAGTCACATTTACGCCGATTTTTAGTAAAGATGCCCGGTCGATGTTTTTTTTTGTTTTGTTTACAAAATCGGCCGGCAAACCAGGGTGCCGTGAGGGCACCGGGAGATCATCGGCCACTTTTGGACAATTCCAAGACGTCGTACCGATCATCGGGGGAGCTTTAAATGGTGTTTTTTTTTTGGCCATATCAGGTCGACTTTCGATCCTTTTAACCAGTGTGAAAGTAACACTGCCGGCAGTGGGAGTTGAACCCACCGCCTCCCGTCCTTCGCTTATATAGCCAACAAAGGCACAGATCCTACACTCTACCAACTGTGCTAGTGGGGTCGGTCGGGAGCTTTAGCTGCAACATGAAAGTTACTTGAAAGCTTTCAGTGGTCAAGGTAATATTACTTGAAAGCTTTCAGTGGTCAGTGGTCAATATTGCTTGAAAGCTGACAGTGAACACGGAAATATTACTTGAAAGCTTTCAGTGGTCAGGGAAATATTACTTGAAAGCTTGCAGTGGTCAAGGAAATATTTCATGTACTTTACTTTTGCCTCTGAATGACAATTAGTTTGTTACTACACAATATGTATTTCTGTTTGTCCTGGTTTGTGTCCAGATTGTCTGTATTGGCTATTGAGAATTAAAGAACACTGAATATCCCAGCTTCCCTTGACCACTATGGAAAGCTTTCATATTTACCGCCACTTGAATGCAAATACACAAACAGTTGCAGATTTTTTTATGAACAATAAATCTTGTCAATAATTACATCGTTTTCATAGTTGAAAATTGTGATATATTCTTCTGCTATCTTTTTAATGTTTGATTCTAACAATATTACTGGGGGGTATATGGTGTCTAAAATTAGGAGCAATAAACCTACATATGTCAGTAATACACATAACCACAGCTGGTAGTGTGTCTCTACTATTTAAAGTCCATTAACAGATGAAATACGTTCAGGGAGATGATTTATGAATGATCTGTTATTACACAATAGTAATCTGGGTTGAGAAATGTGTTTAGTAGAAGCAAAGTCACTACAATGTCACCATGCGCGAAAGAGATCTTCCCAGGGGACTGTCTGGCAGAATGTTCTACAGCAAATAACCTGACAACATCCAAGGAGGGTGAAAAGTGCACACTCTCGTAGGTCTTCTGTAAGTACCTCCACTCATACTGGGGTGCCAATATTTCTACTGTGTGGGGCCCAAATGTCAAGGCCAAAATAATTTGTTTAAATTGCTCAGAATTTATCCTCCTTAATATATGTCATGGACGCCATGTGTGCATTCATATCCGTGATGATAAGATCAATGGCGTATTTACACATAAATGTGGCATGTTAAGGGGTATTCATTCACTGGATAGTAGAGTGTTATAATTGAGTGGTATATCAAAGAAGCTTTGCTATATAATGGATGGCAAAATGTTGTGACTTGTAAGTATGATATCAAGATTGCACTTTTATTCATTTATTATGTATTGGGGGTGTCAAAAGCTATTAATGCTGGATGTTGGAGGGGGTACATTGCTATCCTAGAGGGTTGAGTGGAGTGTCAATCAGTTAGAGTTGGGTGTCAAGGGTACTTTGTTATCTGCATCATGGAGGCATCAAGGATGGGTAGGTACCCTGGATAATGGAAACAGGATGTTAAGGATGCTTTATTGCCCTGGATAATGGAGTGGCATGCTAAGGTTGCTTTGTTACCCTGGATAATAGAGTGGAATGTCAAGAATGGTTTGTAAGCCTGGATAATAGAGTGAGATGTCAAGAATGTTTTGTTACCCTGGATAATAGAGTGGAATGTCAAGAATGTTTTGTTACCCTGGATAATGGAGTGGAATGCCAAGAATGTTTTGTTACCCTGGATAATGGAGTGGAATGCCAAGAATGCTTTGTTACCCTGGATAATAGAGTGAGATGTCAAGAATGTTTTGTTACCCTGGATAATAGAGTGAGATGTCAAGAATGTTTTGCTTACCCTGGATAATAGAGTGAGATGTCAAGAATGTTTTGTTACCCTGGATAATGGAGTGGAATGTCAAGAATGTTTTGTTACCCTGGATAATAGAGTGAGATGTCAAGAATGTTTTCTTACCCTGGATAATTGAGTTAGATGTCAAGAATACTTTGTTACCCTGGATAATAGAGTGGAATGTCAAGAATGTTTTGTTACCCTGGATCATAGAGTGAGATGTCAAGAATGTTTTGTTGCCCTGGATAATAGAGTGGAATGTCAAGAATGTTTTGTTGCCCTGGATAATAGAGTGAGATGTCAAGAATGTGTTGTTACCCTGGATAATAGAGTGAGATGTCAAGAATGTTTTGTTACCCTGGATAATAGAGTGAGATGTCAAGAATGTTTTGTTGCCCTGGATAATAGAGTGGAATGTCAAGAATGTTTTGTTACCCTGGATAATAGAGTGAGATGTCAAGAATGTTTTCTTACCCTGGATAATTGAGTTAGATGTCAAGAATACTTTGTTACCCTGGATAATAGAGTGGAATGTCAAGAATGTTTTGTTACCCTGGATCATAGAGTGAGATGTCAAGAATGTTTTGTTGCCCTGGATAATAGAGTGGAATGTCAAGAATGTTTTGTTGCCCTGGATAATAGAGTGAGATGTCAAGAATGTGTTGTTACCCTGGATAATAGAGTGAGATGTCAAGAATGTTTTGTTACCCTGGATAATAGAGTGAGATGTCAAGAATGTTTTGTTGCCCTGGATAATAGAGTGGAATGTCAAGAATGTTTTGTTACCCTGGATAATAGAGTGAGATGTCAAGAATGTTTTGTTGCCCTGGATAATAGAGTGAGATGTCAAGAATGTTTTGTTACCCTGGATAATAGAGTGGAATGTCAAGAATGTTTTGTTGCCCTGGATAATAGAGTGAGATGTCAAGAATGTGTTGTTACCCTGGATAATAGAGTGAGATGTCAAGAATGTTTTGTTACCCTGGATAATAGAGTGAGATGTCAAGAATGTTTTGTTGCCCTGGATAATAGAGTGGAATGTCAAGAATGTTTTGTTGCCCTGGATAATAGAGTGAGATGTCAAGAATGTTTTGTTACCCTGGATAATAGAGTGAGATGTCAAGAATGTTTTGTTGCCCTGGATAATAGAGTGGAATGTCAAGAATGTTTTGTTGCCCTGGATAATAGAGTGAGATGTCAAGAATGTGTTGTTACTCTGAATAATAGAGTGAGATGTCAAAAATGTTTTGTTACCCTGGATAATAGAGTGAGATGTCAAGAATGTTTTGTTGCCCTGGATAGTAGAGTGAGATGTCAAGAATGTTTTGCTGCCCTGGATAATAGAGTGAGATGTCAGAATGTGTTGTTACTCTGAATAATAGAGTGAGATGTCAAAAATGTTTTGTTACCTTGGATAATGGAGTGAGATGTCAAGAATGCTGTTTTACCTTGACAATAGAGTGAGATGTCAAGAATGGTTTGCTACCCTGGATTATAGAGTGGGATGTCAAGAATGTTTTGTTACCCTGGATAATGGTATGGGATGTCAAGAATGTTTTGCTACCCTGGATTATGGAGTGGGATGTCAAGGATGCTTCGTTACCCTGGATCATAGAATGGGATATCTATTATCAGAGGCGCGGGTGAGTGGTATAATAACATCCTGATATGAGGGTTTTAAGGGTTTTTTATGTCCAACCTAGCATGAAGGTTGGGGTGTAAACTAAATGAGGGAAATGGGATTGAGAAAGTTGTCAGATAATATAATGCTTATCAATATGAATGTTAGAGTCTCCTCGTTTTCTGTATCAAACCACTGCGGTGCTGTACAGGTTGCGACAAGTGGGGGCATATGAGGGGAAGTCGGGCGGCGAAAGGTGTGGACCGTGTACGCCCCAGTAGTACCCCACAGCACCTGGCCAGACGTGGCCCTTCCCGTCCAGGGGTGCCTCACAGCCCCACAGGTGAGATCTCTCTACGATGTTTTAGTGCCGACTTTGAAGTGGGCGAGCCCCGGGTTGAGATGCGTGGCCCCCTGGCGGCTGGTAGTGATGGAAGATGCACCTCCCACCGCTGTGATTGACACCTACTGACAAGGCATTGATCATCGCAAAATACGCATTAGTCATCTGCCAAAAGTTGAAACGCTACACCTCACACCGGGTTCTCATCCGGTGGTTTTAAGCAAGTTCATTCCCCTCCGCACGTTCCTTGCACACACAAGGTATTTCATATATGTATCACAATCACTATGTCAAGTTATTCCTCGCTGTTATATTAAAAATCACCTATATCATCGAATAAGTTGAATCCTCGGGGATTGTGTAGATATGCTGCTCCTGATTTCAGTGGAAATAGCTTATTACAAAAAGAAAGGGTTAATTCCAGAATAGTTTCCAAAACCCTGGATGTAATATTTGCCTGGTGCACGTGTCTTGTGATGAATGTATGAGCAAGGTCAATCTCATCAAATATTACTTGTTACTGCTCATTATAAAAGTTCAGAGACCAAACTATCGTGGTAGGAGGTCATCATAACTGCCACAGGAAAGGACAGGATAATGGATGGAAAAATGATAAATAAAGTGTGTTCGTGATCGTTTATGAAATCCAAGCCATGGTTTGTGTTGTCATGCCTGTGTGATAATTCAAGAGAAAGACCCCTGGTAACTAAAAAAGTAGGGGACTGTGTTTCGGTGGCAGGTTTCCATCATTCCGGATAAAGCCTGATAAGCAGTAAGTACTAAAATGTCCCGGATAAGGTCAAGTGTCTAAGGATAATGTCAGGTGTCTCATCGGATGAGGTAAAGTGTAGGTCAAGTATTGATCATAGCATAAGGTCAGGTGTCATTGGATGAGGTCAAGTGTTTATCATAGGATATGGTCATTGTTAATAGAATAAGGTCAAGATTCTATCACAGGATAAGGTCAAGTATTCGTCACATGATACGGTCAAGTGTCTATCATAGGATAGCAAAGATAGAAAAGATAGTACATACTTTTGCCACTCGCTAAATGTCTATCATATGATAAGGTCAAGTATTGTCCATAGGAAAGGATCAAGCATTGATCATAGCATACGGTAAAGTATTGGTCATAGCATAAGGTTAATTGTCATAGGATGAGGTAAAGTGTCTATCGTATGATAAGGTCAAGTATTGTCTATAGGATAGGGTCAAGCATCTAACATAAGATAAATGTATGATAGGACAAGAAGTGCAAGCAGACCTGGTCAAGTTCACTTTGGTTGGATAAGGTCAAGCAATATGTCGCAGGAAAAGGTTATGTTTAGTATCATAGGATATGTTTAAGCAAGGTCTAGGGAAAGGTCAATCCATCTGTCGTAGGAAAAGGTCAAACATAATGTCATGGAATAATGGTCAAGCATAATAACATAGAATTATTTTCAAGTATTTTGTCGCTAGAAACTAAGGGCAAACATATTTTTGTATTAAAAGGGCACTTGCATATTTGTTGTAACAGAATTAATATATCTTTACTGTCCAAAAGTATATCTGTTCCCACTCGCTTTATCATAACAATTCATCACTGCCATGCTAATATTCTGATAAGCTATGAATAATCACATTATATATATAACCTATGAAAAGTATAGATTTGCTATCGTACAAAGGGAAAGCTGTAGTATCGTATCAAATGTTAATGAGAAAAGACACGAATAATGTTATTGCATAAGGCTAACTACTATCTTAAAAATGGCATATGATAAAAAAAGGTCAAATATATTATCATAGATAAATGGAGGCTGAATCTTATAGGAAAAGATCATGTATACTATTACAGGATAAGGTACATTATATTATCATAAGTTAAGGTAAACCATACTGTCGTTAGAATAGTATACCATTAAAGTATAAAGTAAACTGTACTAACTAAGGGAAATGATCTTAGATATGTCATTCATCTCATTATAGGTCAAATTGAGAGAATAAGGCAAAGAAAGGGCTGACTCTTCAAAATGTATTTTGCTTAAGAACCTCAAACAATTCCTTAATTATACAAAAGTATATTTTTACTGGCATCAATAAATTCATTTTCTCACAATGTGTGCGCCAAGAAGGTGAATTCATTATTTGTGATTTTGTAAAAAGGTTTTGCGTGTAAGGTCCAGTCAAAACAATATCCAAAACCCCTTAACTTTTTTATATTGTTATTGCCTGACCACTAAATGACCACTTATTTCGCCCCAAGTTCCAGCGGCAAGCCTCTGATTAACTTGTGTGGCCTTATGTTGAAAAATCAGAAACAAAACTTTTACAATTTGCAATGAAAAGAAAGTCATAATGTAGCGTATGCGCCTTACCGTTGAGTGTGGTGGCGCTGGCGTCGCTGCGCTGGTGGTTCATGGGAGCGACGAGGCTCCATTGGTTGGTGAGTGGAGTGTAGCGCTCGGCCGTGTTCTGACGGACGTGTCCGTCGAATCCTCCCATAGCATATATCTGTCCGTGCAGCACGGCCACGCTGACATAACACCTGCAAATCAGCATCACCATCCTCACAAATATATTGAACCTTATAAATAATTATATATATTTATCTTTATCTGTCGACGCACAATCCCTTTGAACAGGAAAGTCAGAACATATATTATAAATATTACATTTTGAGATTTTTTCCCTGCACATTTGGCATATTTTAACACTTCAATGTATGACATAAGAGAATGCGTTTATAATTATCATCTTTTCTTCAGATTGGGTGAAACAATGGGGTTGCTATGTATCACGTAAGACAATGGACTGGATAATTGGATGAGATGCATTTTTATCAACAATCAATACAACCATATCATGAAGTCAAAAATCTCTTCATTATAAACTCACTAATTTTTTTCAAAAGCACCCATGGTGATGTGTAGCTAATATCTATGATCTTAATTTGTTTGGTGACATATCAAAATTGGCGTTTAAGATCATTACCCGAGATCGAGCCTGGTTGAAACTTGAAAATATTGCTCTCAGCTATAGATAATCCATGAAAATAGATGTGACCAACATTCAATAAAGTCGATGACAACATATGATATCATTATTCATAGCCCTTCTATTCCCTGTAAAATTACTGGTATAAAAGACTATGTTCATTTAAAATAGCAATAGATAACATTATGAGTAACACTATGTCAAACAGCGAGATATAAATTCATCACTTGCAGGAAACCGGAAACTCAAGTAGAAGTTAGTTTGACACCAGGTGACAGCACTGCACACAGGCAGTTCATAACTTTCTCCCAGAAACATTTATGAGTGGGCTTATGAAATAAAATGATTTCAGGAGATAGCGATCATCATTTGTCCACATTTCAACATCACAAAACTCAAGAAATAGTCTAAATTTGTTAAAACTTCGATATGATTCTCAATTGCAAAACAGATTGAACACTGAATTAGTTTAGAATATTATCGTGTGTAGTTTTACCTTCTGGCATTCATAGGTGCGACCTCCTTCCACTCCTTGTTGATGGGATCGAAGCACCTGACGCTGTTGAAGTAGTCCATCCCATCAAATCCTCCGATCACATAGAGACAGTGGTCCACCGTGGCGCACCCATGATATGCGCGGGGAGCTTTATAAAAAAACGTTTGATTTTTTGGCATTTTGATGATTATATATATATATATTGGGGGCTTGGAAAAGTGTAAAGAAACATCAAACAGGTTGCATTGAGACTATATTGAGAGCTGGGTCCATAAGTATTAAGTTGATCTCTTTGACTGAGCTTTTTTGATCTGAAAAAAAAAGAGAAAAATAACTGAATAAGTTACCCGTGTCTGCTGTCTCGCACTGTATCCACCTGTCTGCTCTCGTGTCATAGGTTTCTATGATATTGGTAGGACTGCCCCCACTCCATCCGCCAATCACAAACATGATCTCATGCGGAACTCTGGGACGGGACAGCGGATTGGACAGGTCTACCTCAGGGCTGTCGTCCATGTCAAGGTCATATAACATCTTCAAAGTATCGATCACCAGAGGGCGACACTCAGGAGAATCTTGTATATAAGGATGTGCCTAAATAGAACAATTCCTAAATTTAGCATAGATTAATTTCATTTTGTTATGATTTAAATTTCCTGTATATAATAATATACCTTGGCTTTTTACAAAAGCTCATAATTTTCCTATTAATAATATTTTATCTTGACTTTTTCCACCAAGTAGATGTTAATGGCTCATAATATTCCTATATATAGTATTATAACTTGACTTTTTCCACAAAGTAGATGTTAATGGCTCATAATATTCCTATATATAATATTATACCTTGACTTTTTCCACAAAGTAGATGTTAATGGCTCATAATATTCCTATATACAGCATTATACCTTGACTTTTTCCACCAAGTAGATGTTAAAATGGCTCATAATATTCCTATATATAATATTATACCTTGACTTTTTCCACCAAGTAGATGTTAATGGCTCAAAATATTCCTATATATAGTATTATACATTGACTTTTTCCACAAAGTAGGTGGTTAATGGCTCATAATATTCCTATATATAGCATTATACCTTGACTTTTTCCACAAAGTAGGGGGTAATGGCTCATAATATTCCTATATATAGCATTATACCTTGACTTTTTCCACAAAGTAGGTGGTTAATGGCTCATAATATTCCTATATACAGCATTATACCTTGATTTTTTCCACAAAGTAGGTGGTTAATGGCTCATAATATTCCTATATATAGTATTATACCTTGACTTTTTCCACAAAGTAGGTGGTTAATGGCTCATAATATTCCTATATATAGTATCATACCTTGACTTTTTCCACAAAGTAGGTGGTGTTAATGAGTCCCAGTCTGCAACATTTCAGCGCCCGCAGTGTCTCTGCTTTCCGGCTATCTACGTCGTGATTGATCCATCTCAGAACACACTGAAATGGGCGAAATTATGATTAATCATAAATAATAACATTTATATACCGCTGATACCAGACTGAGTGTCTGTTCATAGCGCTTGATTATTGCTTATATTCTATTAATAATTATGATTATATACACTTCTTTTTTCATCAGTAATGGTGAGAAAGTGGTTTGATTTGGACTAAACATGAGTATTTATGAATATACCCATAGTAATTGTGGTAAAATTGTATTAGTTTATATACTATATAAATCAGAGTATGTGATATATGATCAATACCTCAAAGACAAGTTCCTCGCTCTTAGTGTTGAGTTCATCATTGGTAAGCAGCTCTTCCAGTTCGTCCACGGTGAGTAGGAGAAGTTCACTGCTCTGAGTAGCTATAACCGGGAAGTGCCGCAGAATGAAACTCTGCGCCGCCGCCTCTGAAACAAACAATGGCACTCACAAGATTAAACAACAGAATAATATTCCAGTTTGATTGATTTATGAATATAAATGGTGATACACTGTGCATTTAGGCTGGCAAATACCTGTTAAGATGCTCATGGTAGTATTTTTTGTCAGAAAGTTTAAGCTGGCAACTTTTTTTTTTTTGTCAGAAAGTTATTTTTTGTCAGAAAGTTATTTTATTGTTAAATATTTGTCTGAGCCATTGTTCTTATTTAATGCATGGTAATTAAGGAGATAAGTAAGAATAATTGCAACATATTGTTTTTAACCGAGAAGAGACGCTCTCGCTGCACCTCACTTCACAGTAAAATGTAAATCATAATAATGGCCAGATGCCGCAAGCTGGGTCCTTTGCAGACTGATCGCACTTTTAAGTCTGGGATTATGATTGCTTCTAATTTCATTTTTGGTTAATTAATGAGTATTAGGATTACATTCGTAAAAAATGTTATTGTAATTGCATTCTAATTCAATATTAGCCATGGGCGCAAACAAAAAATGAAACAACGTTCGGGTGCGGCAAATGACTGGCCAATCTGTACATTCATTTCTGATTTGTTCTTTCATCAGGTTTGTGTTTTAAATTTCTCGGCAAAGCGTTTGGGTCTGTTATCAGGACTTCAATATATTTACACCTCAGAGTTATCGCCAAAGCAATTAGTTACACAATTTTAAAATGGAAATAAAATTAAATTATCAATTCAAGCTGGATTTTTATTTTACGAAGGACCTGTATATCGATCTATGTAGTTCAGAAGAACTTTCATTGGTAAAGGAACGTTTTGGATATTTGCTTCTCGGAGAAATGGTTCACTTGAATCTGTTGTGAATTTAACTAGGAATTGAACATTAAATTTTTCTGTCATACTATCACATAGAAAGGAAAAGTTTATTCCTCACAATGAAACAAAAATTTACAATTTGTGTGGTTATATTTTTTATAAGTTCCGTGAAACTGACTCCTTATTGATGTGGTCACACAAGAAATGCCAAAATAAAATGTTAGTTGATAGCTTTGTGAGAAAGAAAGAAAGAAAATAAAACTCACCGAGACTTTCACAAAAATAACTTCTGGCAAAATTGCGGATTCCAATACAGTTGTCGATGTCCAGATTTTTCTTGAGGAAATCTGTGCACGTTTTGAGGAGTCCAAGCACGTGAAACTGGTCAGCTATGGGCAATATTCTCTCCACGTTCTCCGCCGTCACCACAGTTTCTCGGGTGTAAGCATATTCCAGGATTTGGTTCATCACATCAGCTGTCACTCCTGGAATGATCACTTCATTCTGCTCAGTCTCGTGCATGCCATTTGTGAATAAAGCCCTGAAGTAAGGACTACATGCCGATACGATGGCTCTGTGCACGGGAAACTCGCCATCTTCCACTTTAATTACTGCATCGCAAAGCTGCCCTGTTTGCCGTAATTCATTTAAAACATTGCATGCCTGTAAGCTTATCTTTCTTTCTGCGTCTGATGTATCCATGGGTTCCATGTCTAAATTTATTGAGTCCGGTATCTATGGATGTGTGTTTTCTTCTGATCCCGTTGCCGCGTTGTCACGAAGCGTTTGTTTGGGTCATGCGCCCAGTCTCAGAACGAGAACAAGCACAATGGGCTAAAACCAACAATGGGTTACCAACACAACCAGGGAGCGCCACCTCCCGCAAAACATAATAGTCATCCGCGACAATAGAATGCCGAGATTCTTGACACAGCGTTGCTCATCTACTGAAATGAATTATAATTGCTTTTTCATGCTGAAATCAAAGAAAAATTATAAAAGACAAAATATGTGTGTTTTGTTGTTTTTTGGTGGTGGAAGGGGTCATTCAATACATTGTAGATTATCGAAAGTTTCAGCACATGATTGTTATATTTATTATGAGTAATTAATGCATTTAATTTATGATAGAGAAAATTATATCGTTAAATCTTGGAGAATAATGAATGGAGTTGTGACGCCATGAGATCAAAGGTTCAATGTGCGTTACCGCCAAACCATTGTGTCTTATGACGCCATATGAGCCGAACACTTGAAGAATATGACGTTATTCAACTTTGTGACAATTTTGACTCATCATAGACAGTATTTAGACCAAAATATATCGCGAGTCAAATGTTCTACTTTCTCCACTAATTATGAAGATATAAATTTTATTTCTCTATTCCAAGTGTAGACAATTCTGTAACGTAACGTTTCAGAAACGTCAGAGATTTCCACACGACCCGCCCAACCCGCAAAGAGCTCAATACAAATGCATTGATTTACCTGAAATATCATATAGTTCTGTCAACTTGCACAACGTTCATATTTAGTTTAAACCATCAATGCATCCATTGGCAGGCCTATACAAAGTATCATTTTTTTTAATTGGGAAAACATCTTTCTTTTATTATTTTCAAATCTGCCAATATATGCGTCCATTCCATTAACATAGCATTTGCCCAGCAAGGTGATTACACATTGATGCAACATTTTTACCCCAAAAAGCTTGTGGTTTTTGAAAAAAAACAATTCTTTTTTACAATTATACTCCAAGGTTAAATCATGAGGTTAGATATATATTATAAAATATATTCCGTTCTGATTATACAACAATATATCTTGATGCATTTACGAAGCTTCATAGCGCGATTGTGGGTTTTTAATGATTAGCTTTTAGAGAGTTTCATGTGCACTTCAATTTGATCGTGTCGTTAACAAATCCGGTGTATTGTTTTCAATGGGGCATGATGGCAACCCGCAATTCTGAAAGATATTGGAATTGAACAAAATCTCAAAACACTGGAGAAAAGAAAATACCATGATCATAATTTGGGAAAAAGTAAAAGCTGCACCTTTCACTGACAATAAAGAAAGTTATAGCACAAGAAAGGCTTGGCTTGGGACGTCTGCAGTGGACGTCTTGAATACAGGAAAACAATCCTGGACATTTGAGAAAGTCACCAAAGCCTGTGGATGTTTATTGTTCAGCGGCCAAGGCTAAATAAGATTCTTGGTTGATGGCATTACCAATAAAGAAATTATTTGACTGAACTTCATTTCCTTCCTTCACATACGTTTTCGTAGAAGGGCTTATAATTACCTGTTTAGATCCTCTCAGCATAAAAAAGTGCAAAAAGATATAAACAGTCAAAGCAATGAAATAAACCAATCAAAAGCCAAAAATAAAATGTCCACTCTATAATCAGACAATGACTAAATAAAGGTCTTCTTAGGAAACAAATACATTAGCAGCGATCGCGGCAGTCAACCAGAGTGACGTGTATACAGGTCATGGACCCTTTTCCCCTGAAGGTTGAATTGAAGACCCCGTTACCGTGTTCTTGAGAATCATGGGAGGGAAGTTATATACTAGTTACCTTTTCATTTTTCCATTTTTTTTCGAAACGTGATTGATGCACCACAAGACCATAAAGTTGTTCCAGTTATAAGAAAACCAAGCGTTTTTTTGTATCAAACATTTTGGGGGGTTTATGGGGGAGACGTCAGAAACGGCCAATTTTTTTCTACCATTTCCATTAGAAAATAGTTTACCTTGATCTTAAAACTTTTACACAGCTGTAAAATTGGTTCTAATTTATAAAATTACATGACTTTTGGTGTTCTGGGTTTGTGTTATCCTAAGGAATATGATTATTAACATTTCCTGCAAAAATATGTGAAGTTGAATTGATTTGGTTGCTCAAGGTCAAACAAAGGTCGTCTCAAGGTCAAACTTTTTCAAATAAAAAACGTCAGCTCGGGCCATAGATTACATATCTAAATTAACATAAGTGATAAATAAACTTAATTTGAAGATATGTGTGTTGTCCTCTATAGCTGCCACTGATTTAACTTAGCCTTACATTCTAATTAAAAAACATATGATGCAATGCTTCACTTATCTTCAATTTTTCAGGGAATACTAGAAAAGTCAAATTTTCGGGGGGAAAATTGAAAAATGAACTGGTAACTAGTAAATAACTTCTCGCTGATTGACAAATGGACCTCTTGACATGTATGAAGTCTCCATCAGGTCTGACTGAAGATTGTCTAGGGAACTCAATGTTCCGTTCTCTCTCAAGGAGTGAATTGTGACCTTTCCGCTTTTGTGTTGACAGATGCCCTGTTATTAGCGGTTAGACTATGTAAGTATCGGTTTATTATTTTAATTAAGTGGGTTTTTCTTGTTGTTTTTTTTTTTTTTTTGCTTTTTTTTCTTTTTCTGTAGGTCCTGGAATAACCCCAGGAGTAATTATATTTGGAGGCGTGACGCCTGTTATATGAGGTATGGCGTCATGGCAACGCATTGTTTTACACAATGGATTCAAATTTCATTGATCCTATAACAGGCCGACTTCAGAACAATGTAAAATTGAACATTTTTATTTCTAAAAATGAAACTGGCCAATAGTTATTGATGTTTCGCTCTGATTCCTTTTTGATTTTTCATGAAAAATCAGAAAAGTTATTCTTTTGAGGCTTGAAAAAAACATCCACTCAAATGCTTTCAAGTAAATCTGTTAATTTATGTTCTGATCGCTTCAGTAAAAAATGCTCTGAAAAAAATGTATATTCCCAACTTTTTAATTTTTCATACCTATTTACAAAATGTATGTCACTATTAATTTAACTCAGTTAATATTTACTCAAAACACACCGTGCAGCCCGTTGTTACATTAAATGTTACCGCTAAAACTCATCGTTCTATTATTCATCTCTATCTTTTAAAACAAAATATTTTTTATGATATAGCATTTATGAAATTCCTTTCAGTTTTTATTTCTTATTTTTTATTCACTTTGAATGACATACCATTTTATAGGACAATTTATGATGTCGCATATATTAGCAGGGATATAAATTACATTTTCTAACGGCCATTTTTTCACTGAACATTGTATATTTGCTTGATCGACTATTATTTACGCCAATGACTAAAAGTGAACTGGGAAGAAAAATATTAATGAAACATGTGGTTCCGATGGTTTCTGACGTTGTAACGGCAATTTTTAACTATAATATTCATATGAAAAGTATGAAAGTGCAAATCTGTTCATACAGAAAAAAAATGATATCCCATATAAACTTACAGAAAAAAATTGATATCCCATTATCAGAAAAAAAGACAAATCTTTGATTCGCGATATGTATAGCTCTAAAACATGGTTTTAATAAATTTAAATAGTTTGAAAAAACTCAAAACTTTCTTATCTTGCATATGGCGTCGTCATAATAATGTCCAAGGCGGCAACTATGATGTCCCTTTTGATCTTGAGCCTCCATTCATAATTACTCGCAAGTTGTTACAATCACAATCATCAATTGTGGGCACGATATCAGACAAGAGTGTGAGTTAGTACGATTCTCACTGTTTCAGTTCCAATATTTGTCATCCTGTGTCTCCTGTGTCATTTACAACGCATGCTTAGATCGGATTGAAGACATGACAGCCGATAGGAAGACGACCCTTGTGTATGCTGTGACGAGAATACATTATAGCAACAAATGCACATAAAAAAAACTTATCAGTTTTGGAATCATGAGAATATTAGAAAGATAGCCATGGGTGTGATAAACTGATTCAAATAAATTCATGGCCTACTCAAGCAGTGGGAATTGACAAATAACATGGCCTACTCAAGCAGTCGGAATTGACAAATAACTTTTTACAAAGGTGACGATATTTTAGAAATAAGATGTCAAATTTGGACAAAACAGGTTTTACAGCATCGATGGATCTGAGCAAACGTTGGACACTAGTGACTGCCGCCAATGGATACTTTCAGACTTAAACGCGCTTCAAACTTTTACATAATTTTGTTTTCGCCGTCTTGACGTGCATTGTTCAAATCGTGAGATTCATTTCATCCTATCGGTGCTGCCAAGAATGAAAATATAATCATAGATATCTTCACAAAGGATACCGATCCATATTTACAAAGTTTGATTTATATTTTACAACGCGCTATGGTATATATTTTTTCCATTAAGATGTGATTATTTGGAAACTTATTTTATTCAAAATGACTTTTTGATCATATCAAATAAGACATGGGGATTAGTTTTTTTTAAGTGAAAAATACAACCCAAAGTTTTCTTTATTATTCCAATTTTGTAATAAATAAAGTATTATCTTGACTGAGCTTCACTCCCCCCTCATGTCAGGCCTGAATGGACCAATAGGTCATGAAAAAGGTTGCAGTCATGGAATTATCCCCAGCCACTTCATGAGATTTCTGCTTAAATCCGTATTGCAAATCTTATTTGCCCGTTTCTCAACCTATAACTGCCGTTTCCATCGCATCTAACGTGATCATTTGTAAATGTTCTTCAAAATAAAATCTGGAAGAAATGCTCCTGTTTGCATGTCGATCTTAGCTACATGAAGCCGATGTGTACAATTGTTTTATGTTTGTACAAGTGAAAGGAACACGTTGTATTGAACCTGAGGGCAATTTAAAACTCTTGCTCTCCAGTATGAAATGAAGACAATATCTGCTCAAAAAGGACCACACAAAATGAGTTAAGGGTCCATATTCAATTAAATTAAAGTGTAATAATAAATAAAACATAGTCATATCGCTTTTATATTGTGATGAATGTATCATGACAGAGGATAAAGTCTGTTGTCTATCTTGTCACTCTATGGCGTCATAATGACAATGGTCGCGGCGGCATCTATGATGTCGCCTTTGATCTTTCGGCGTCGCGCTGCTATTCACAATGACTACAATGTATGATATATTTCATCTTTGGTTACCGGTGAATTAAAAAATTATAATCAACTTTTTGGAAATTATTCTTTACATTTCACCCATAAATTGGCCGACACGATAGTATTATACATCTTTAAAAAATACGGATATCTTTAAATATGGACCTATCAGCACGCAACCACACAGATAACCCGAAGTCCATTGTCCATTGTGTTGGAATTCTGGGATTGTTGGTAACGTATCATAGCAACGGGCCTCTGCATAGAGACAGTCTTCACGGAAGCTTGCAGAAATCAACAGCTGCAGAATTCGTTCGGATCGTTTTCCTTTAGAAATATTGGATTATTTTCTCTTAGCATCGTTGAATTTGTTATTTATAACACAAAAATGACGTCTTTGAAGTGAGTACTAAAAAAAAGTTTATTTTTTAAAAGTTATTTTATGAAAAAATGTGTTTTTTAACTGAAGTCTTAAAATCTTTCAGAACAACTCCCAAATAAATTTCTTTAAGTCATCGTTTGAGTGCGCGCTTTGTACAAAATGTTTCCTGGTTACAATTTAATGTTTTACTTTATATTTTAGGCATTCAAAGACAACCGGCCAGAGCTGCACCCCAAAGTACACCATGTCTAGCATGGATTCTTTGAAGGTGAAGTCTACTCGCCAAAACTTGGACCTTCTCCTTGCGGGAATACAGCTTACAAAGGATAAGACCCGTAAAGTTGAGAAGAAAATCTCCCAGATTTACAGGAAATTCGTATTCTACAAAGGTGAAATCCTTGTTCTGGTTGAGAGAAATATCGCCATCAAAGCACAACTTCAGCATTTCAAAGAAAATGGTGAAAATGACAAGAAAGCCGTGGTAAGTAATATCTTTATTAAAATTTAACACTTTATTAACATTTCTGCATTTAAGACTTCGTGTTCCCTATTGTCACTTATTACACAGCAAATTAAGGTTTCATTGGGGTTTAAATGAGAAAACAAAGTTTAAATTTACATAAAAAAATTACTGCATGTACTCTTATGTAGGACATAGTTTTGATAAGCTTTTAAATAAGATTAATAGTCGGCGATCATTACCTTTCCCCCGGCCTTTACCAAGATTGATAGCGAACATTCTATAAATGTCCACACTATGGAGAGTACAATTAACTCTACAGCTTGAGCAGAACTAGAAAAGTATCCAGTGAAAAAAGTGAACCGTGATGTGCAATTACAATTTAGATTTAGAAGTAGTTTGGTCCTTTTACATGAACCAATTTAGGTAGTTATAAGCATATACTAGTATTTCAACTTGGTCAATTATGATATAAGCAGCCCCTATTTACAGCTTGATGTGAATATCGGAGTTAACATCAGCATGCAGCTACTTTACATATCCTTCCTTAAATTGAATGGAAAATTAGATTAATCATTCAACATCAATGTGCATATTCCTCAATTCTCTTGCAGGCAAAATCCAGATTGCCCGTTAAATGCAACGGACCCCAAAAATCTGAGAATGGCAAGCCGGCAGTCACTGAGGATGGTGAACCCCCAAAACCAGAGAATGGTGGCAAAGTGTCCGCCGACTGGAAAACCATGTCTCCTCTGCATCAGGAGTTGCGCACCCGGGCTGATAAATCCTGGAAGGAATTCCAGGCCATGAAGGTCAAGTATGACCAGGCCAGCAAGATGTGGCAGCGAGCCCAGCGCGAGCTCAAGGATGTCATGGATAAAAACAAGGACCTTGAGTATCAACTGGAGGAAAAGTTGATTGAAGTCAATGGGGTAAAACTTTTATTTTATTTTAAAGTTAAAGTTAAAAACAAAATAATTAAATTAGATGATGTACTTTTTATCAAAGCATAAAGAGTGCTCAATAAGTTAATGATATAATTGTTGTACTAATTTATATTTATGGTTACAGATTCCTGATATGGCAGACAACACAGACACTGCAGACAAGGCTGACAGTGCAGACAAGGCAGACAAGAAAGTTGAAGTTGCTCAGAAGAAGTTGCCAGGCCCTGTTTCCTGGGTCATCCCTCAGGCAGACAACGCAGACAAGTCTGATAAGGCAGACAACGCAGACAAGGCAGACAAGGAAGTTGAAGTTGCTCAGAAATTGCCAGGCCCTGTTTCCTGGGTCATCCCTAATGAAGATATCATGCATATTCCAGCTCCCCCTACTGGAAAGAAACCAACACACAGACGTGCTATTCGACTTCTTCCTCAGACAAATGACCAAGTGACAGGTGAGCATTAAATGATAATCTCAGCCAACTTTAAATTTATGCTTTAACTGATTTTAATTTGTTTGGGTTGCCAACATTTGCACACCAGAACCTTTCAATGTTTTCACATTTTAATAATAAAAAAGGTCATTTAAACATGTGATTCTTCTAGAGATGGCCTGATAAAATTCTCTAATCTAAAATTGAGTTCTCAAAAGTGTGAGGTCACAGTGTTTCTTATTTTGGTTCCACAGATGTCAGCCAAAATGGGTCAATCAACAAGTTCCCATGCCTGCCAGCAATCCCCGAAAACACTGCCACAGGCAACGGCAAGAAGACACTCAAAGTCCTGCACAAGTTTGCCACCATGCCAGCACGCAAAGTATTGCCTGGCATCCCACGCAAGAAATAAGTCACCAATGTAAGTCAAAATAAATTTATAGAAATAGGAATGTTAAACTAAAATAAAACATATCTTAACTGAAAAACTATCCTTTGGTATATGATACTAATTCTATTATATTATATCATATTGGATATAAAAAAACAAATAAACAAAAAGAAGTAGAATATTTATCCATGTTTTATTCTCTTTTTCAGTCATCTTATCATATCACAGGTCTTCAGGTCACTTGATGGGTACAGCCACTCTGGAAGCACTTCACAGGTACAAGCACTAAAGTCTGGACCCTCCCCACAGAACTTCACTCTTCCAATATCATCGATCATCTCTCCAAATTCTACATTTCTCACTAGTTGAGATCTCACTCACCATTACCCATGCAGTGACCTCACATAAGCTATTTACATCAGCTATCTTTAACATCTTGCAATCACGATAAAGATCTGTGATATTACAAACCTGTGATACTTTATATCAATTTAAATATAACATCTTGCAATCACCAGAAAGATCTGTGATATTACAAACCTGTGATACTTTATATCAATTTATTTATAACATCTTGCAATCACCATAAAGATCTGTGATACTGCAAATCTGTGATACTTTATATCAATTTATTTATAACATCTTGCAATCACCATAAAGATCTGTGATACTATAAACCTGTGATACTTTATATCAATTTATATGTAACATCTTGCAATCACCAGAAAGATCTGTGATATTACAAACCTGTGATACTTTATATCAATTTATCTATAACATCTTGCAATCACCATAAAGATCTGTGATACTTTATATTAATTTATTTTAGTGCTCATGTATAACCATGTAGTCTAAAAAAAACATCTTTGTAAATAGTGCCATAACATTTTATTGTTATAAATTTATGGTACTTGATTGTTATGCATGCATACTTCACTTGACTATGTCAGTGTACCACTGGCTTATTATGTAGCATTGGTTCTACATTTACCTCAACTTACTATTATGTTGTTCAAATCTATTTTTCTTGATAGTTATGCATGCATACTTAACTTAACCATGTCAGTGTATCACTGTCATGTCATGTAGCATTGGCTCTACCTCAACTTACTGTTATGTTCAATAAATATCCATATTATTACACCCAAAGCTATCTTTGTTTTCTTATTATAAATATGATTTTCTTTTGTTGTAAAAGTGTTTTTCTTATCTTAATAGTAAAAATAATATGACTGTCATACATACATCTTGTTAGCTGATTAATCTTAAATAATTACCATCTACTGAATGCCACAATCCATCACCATCCATAGAATGCCACAATCTTTCATTCTTTAATGATTTCCATAATCCATCACCATCCATAGAATGCCCCAATCTTTCATTCTTTAATGATTTCCATAATCCATCACCATCCATAGAATGTCCTAATCTTTCATTCTTTAATGATTTCCATAATCCATCACCATCCATAGAATGCCACAATCTTTCATTCTTTAATGATTTCCATAATCCATCACCATCCATAGAATGCCCCAATCTTTCATTCTTTAATGATTTCCATAATCCATCACCATCCATAGAACGTCCTAATCTTTCACTGTTTAATGAATTCCATAATCCATCACCATCCATAGAATGCCCCAATCTTTCATTGTTTAATGAATTCCATAATCCATCACCATCCATAGAATGTCCTAATCTTTCATTGTTAATGAATTCCATAATCCATCACCATCCATAGAATGTCCTAATCTTTCATTGTTTAATGAATTCCATAATCCATCACCATCCATAGAATGTCCTAATCTTTCACTGTTTAATGTATTCCATAATCCATCACCATCCATAGAATGTCCTAATCTTTCATTGTTTAATGAATTCCATAATCCATCACCATCCATAGAATGTCCTAATCTTTCATTGTTTAATGAATTCCATAATCCATCACCATCCATAGAATGTCCTAATCTTTCATTGTTTAATGAATTCCATAATCCATCACCATCCATAGAATGCCCCAATCTTTCATTCTTTAATGATTTCCATAATCCATCACCATCCATAGAACGTCCTAATCTTTCACTGTTTAATGAATTCCATAATCCATCACCATCCATAGAATGTCCTAATCTTTCATTGTTTAATGAATTCCACAATCCATCAGCGTAATCTTTCACTGTTTAATGAATTCTAGAATTCATCACCATCCACTAAATGCCCAAATCTTTCATTGTTTAATGAATTCCATAATCCATCACCATTCATAGAATGCCCCAATCTTTCATTGTTTAATGAATTCCATAATCCATCACCATCCATAGAATGCCCCAATCTTTCATTGTTTAATGAATTCTAGAATTCATCACCATCCACTAAATGCCCAAATCTTTCATTGTTTAATGAATTCCATAATCCATCACCATCCATAGAATGTCCTAATCTTTCATTGTTTAATGAATTCCATAATCCATCACCATCCATAGAATGTCCTAATCTTTCATTGTTTAATGAATTCCATAATCCATCACCATCCATAGAATGTCCTAATCTTTCACTGTTTAATGAATTCCATAATCCATCACCATCCATAGAATGTCCTAATCTTTCATTGTTTAATGAATTCCACAATCCATCAGCGTAATCTTTCACTGTTTAATGAATTCTAGAATTCATCACCATCCACTAAATGCCCAAATCTTTCATTGTTTAATGAATTCCATAATCCATCACCATCCATAGAATGCCCCAATCTTTCATTGTTTAATGAATTCCATAATCCATCACCATCCATAGAATGCCCTAATCTTTCACTGTTTAATGAATTCCATAATCCATCACCATCCATAGAATGTCCTAATCTTTCATTGTTTAATGAATTAATAATAATAATAATAATAATAAAATTTGTATAGCGCTGATACCAGACAAGTCTGTTCATAGCGAATTCCACAATCCATCAGCGTAATCTTTCACTGTTTAATGAATTCTAGAATTCATCACCATCCACTAAATGCCCAAATCTTTCATTGTTTAATGAATTCCATAATCCATCACCATCCATAGAATGCCCCAATCTTTCATTGTTTAATGAATTCCATAATCCATCACCATCCACTAAATGCCAGAATTCATCACCATCAACTAAATGCCAGAATTCATCACCATCCACTAAATGCCATAATTCATCACCATTTATTAAATGCTAAAATCTTTCATCTTTAATGATGCCATAATTCATCAGCATCTCCTGGTTAGAGCAATCCTCACTTTCTATTGATTGCCATGATCACCCTACATCACCAATTATTATATCTGTCATTATACCAGTAGTTCATACCAGTCACTTATCAAATACAACTGGTTATTACTCAGACATGCACCTCTTATTTTGACATTTTGGAGCATTTGATTTAAAAAGAGAGAAAAAATTGTTAATCTATAGAACAAGATATATCTCAATAATAATCCTATGATGTCCGTGCGCACATCTGTTTTTGGGACCAATCACGGCAGTCGAGACAATGGTGGGAAATAATAGCAATCATTTTGACCAATCAGAGAGCAGCTAACAGACAATTACAAGAAGTGTCATAGTAACAATGGCAGGAAGCAGTGATCACCACGTGTCTACATTTCAACATCTCACAGATGGCTTTCTTAAAATAAATGACTGAGAAAAAAATGTTAATTGACAACAGGGTCACTTGGTGTAGCTACGGATAGTCTATTATATACTAATTGCATTAGATTTTTCCTATTTTGCTTCTGTGTAAAAACAAAGTTTACATTTTAATCAAGTGTTAAATCATCAAGATAAAATTGTAAAGTTTTCCCATTTTGATCATTTTGTTTTTGGCCTCTTATTGGCAGAAATTTTAGTATAAAATCCCCAACAAGATGATCCGAAATTGCATCTTCTTTTAGGTCATACACCCAACATTTCCTTCTGTATGTTTTTATCATGTCTGTGACTTGCTTCAGTTTCAATGTGCTTCGGCCCCCGACTGTTATGTAAACTTTATACAGGGGGCAGCACTGCATAGCCAATGCCTGAATCCCATCTGGTGTGATTTTTTTCACTTTGTCCACACTTAAAAATTCTAGTTTTTTACAGTTATTTGCAATGGCTCTTAAAGCATGATCTGTCACCCCAGAAGTCTGCAGAATAGAGCCACCAGCAATGTCCAGACCATCTAATAGATGGCAGCACTTTGCAACTGTTATAACAGCCTCATCGTTCACCAGGTGGCAGCCCCTTAAGGACAGGTAGCGCAGATGTTTACAGTGCTGAGCAATCTGTTCCACAGAATAACTTGTTAGTCGTGAACAAAAGCTGAGGTCAACAACTGATAGACGGCAATCATCATCTCCCTTAATGGCGCCATCTGGATGACTTGCTGCATGTGGCTCAACTTTTGTATTTGTAAACTGAAGCTTATTCAGATACATGCAAGTTTGTAATTCTATTTCTCTTAATTCTCTACACTTCCCAATGAGGTAATTGACACTTTTGGCTGTGAGCTGAACACACTCCGAAGCAAAGAATCGCTGAATCATAGGACATCCATCTGCTATTGCATACAGAGATTTATCAGTGATGGCCAGGCAGGCTGTCACATCTAACCATTTCAACGGTTTGCACCGTAACGCCACGGCTTGAAGGCCCAGATCTGTCACGCTCGGACAGGCACAGCATACAAGCTCCTCCAGATGGCAGCACTGCTCTGCTATATCCATCAAGCCCACATCTGTGATATTTCCATACATACTCCTCTCTTCATTCAACACAATGCGGCTGAGATTTCGGCATGAGGCAATGAGTTGTGCGACTCCTACATCCGTGACAAGTCTACACTCGGAAACATTTATCTCTTCAAGCAAAGGACAGTTCTCAGCAATCACCTTGAGGGCTTTATCTGTCACACCGGATAATCTGGATACATCCAAAGAAGTAATGCTTGTCAAGTGCTGAGAAGCCAAAAGAAAGGCTTCATCTCGAATGTCTGTGCATCCTGGTATCTGTACCACCCGCAACCTTGGGCACATCTTACATATCTCCACAAATGAATCCTCGCTAAAGCTTTCTGAGGAAAATCTCACTGTTTCTATAGTGGGACTAAACGTGTCTCTGATCTTCTCTGTAGGTAAAATTTCAGGTCTCGATACACAATCCTCGTACGGGTCATAAAAGGACTGCAAATGTTTCAGCTTCGACAGGCAAGCATATGCTCTTTCTATCTTTTTACATTTGAAAAATAACAATTGTTGCAAGTTTGGATATTTTTCCACAAGATAATCAAGTGCATCATCTGAGATTTTTGTTCCAGATATATCTATTCTTTTCAATCTAGGACATATAATATTCTCGTGTTTGAAAGCCTTGTCCGTAAGCATCAAACCCTGAATATTAATGTGCTCAACATAAGGATATATCTTTTGTAATATTCCAAGAAAGATATGGTCATCAATTAAGTTACTTTTGCCACTCAGGTCTAATACTTTCCACAAGCTGAGGTCATAAGTCAAAGTGCACCAGTGTTTACAAACGAGCCTGGCAGAAAGACAAAGGTCATCAATTGGAAGATACTGGAATGTCTGGACAAGCACCGGTTCTGGAAGACTATTAATGTTCATTATGCATTCCTATCTGAAAGGGAAAAAAATAGAGTTTAACAAAATAAATGCCAAAATAGCACTAATCCCTAATTTGACATCACTTCTTTCATCCCCATCCAGTCTATCCCTAATCTGACTTCACTTCTGTGATCTCCATCCTGTCTATCTAGTTGTGGAACCCTGACTTGCAGGAGCAGAGCTCTGGAGGCCACGTCATATTGCTCCGACCAGCCCCAGCCAGAAGAAAACAAGGAGGACCAAATGCTGTTTCTCTTAAACTACTGTCTATCCCTAATCTGACTTCACTTCTGTGATCTCCATCCTGTCTATCCCTAATCTGACTTCACTTCTGTGATCTCCATCCTGTCTATCCCTAATCTGACTTCACTTCTGTGATCTCCATCCTGTCTATCCCTAATCTGACTTCACTTCTGTGATCTCCATCCTGACATCACTTCTTTCATCTTCATCCTGACATCACTTTAATATCTATCCTGTCCAAACTTAATCTGACATCACTCCTTTAATCTACATTCTGATGAAGTTATTTTTGTGAAAGATGAAAATCACCTGTTAAAAAAATGTCTTAAAACACTGATGAAATTTATGATTAATGAAGTCTCCCGTGACATTTGAAGATGGTGAATGCCCAAGATCAAGTTTATCGTCTGCAAAATCATGCAGATACACGTTATAGATGTATATGCAACATGTGTTTGATCAAAATACATTCCTCTTACGTTGTACATACGTTATGAAGAAAAATCTAATTATTTTATGACTGGTATTTGAGTGTAACATGCATTTTAGTGGCACGAACCTGGCCGAGGACAGACGAAATCCATGAACTCTCCCACACTGGGGACAAGAAATCGTTAGCAACGTTCGGTCAAACAAAATGGCGGACGAGTAGACGAATTTCTGATTTACAGTGGAGAATTTAGACAATAGAGCGTCAATACAAGGTGCCATAAAGTAAAATAAGAGTGGTAAGCATAAACTATACTTTAAGAATATAAATGACTTGCATAATCAATATAGAATGTATTTTATTCGAGTAAACGATCCTAAACGACACTGTGAAGTCCAGTTCGGGCACCTGTCATGCATTGTTATGAAAATGTTACTGAGTAGAAATGCAATAGTTGCATTATTTTGTATTTTTTCTTAACAACAAGTGCCTTCGGCTGGGAAGTGATGCTGTCCCTCAGTGTTGTAGCTATCCCTCACCTGTGCAGCTGTCTCTCAATTGTGCAGCTATCTCTCACCTATGCAGCCATCCCTCACCTATACAGCTATCTCTCACATGTGCAGCTGTCTCTCACTTGTGCAACTACCACGTGTGCAGCTGTCATTGAGTTGTGCAGTTGTCTCTCACTGTTGTAACTATCTCTCACCATGTGCAGCTATCTCTCACCATGTGCAGCTATCTCTCCCCACGTGCAGCTATCTCTCTCCATGTGCAGCTATCTCTCACCATGTGCAGCTATCTCTCCCCATATGCAGCTATCTCTCAAACTGCAGCTATCTCTCCCCATGTGCAGCTATCTCTCCCCATGTGCAGCTATCTCTACCCATGTGCAGCTATCTCTACCCATGTGCAGCTATCTCTCCCCATGTGCAGCTATCTCTCCCCACGTGCAGCTATCTTTCACCATGTGCAGCTGTCTTTCCCCATGTGCAGCTATCTCTCACCATGTGCAGCTATCTCTCAAACTGTGCAGCTATCTCTCATCATGTGCAGCTGTCTCTCCCCATGTGCAGCTATCTCTCACCATGTGCAGCTATCTCACCATGTGCAGCTATCTCTCACCATGTGCAGCTATCTCTCACCATGTGCAGCTATCTCTCCCCATGTGCAGCTATCTCTCCCCATGTGCAGCTATCTCTCACCATGTGCAGCTATCTCTCACCATGTGCAGCTATCTCTCACATGTGCAGCTGTCTCTCACTTGCGTAACTACCACGTGTGCAGCTGTCATTCAGTTGTGCAGTTGTCTCTCACTGTTGTAACTTCCTCTCCCCATGTGCAGCTATCTCTCCCCATGTGCAGTTATCTCTCACCATGTGCAGCTATCTCTCACCATGTGCAGCTATCTCTCACCATGTGCAGCTGTCTCACCATGTGCAGCTGTCTCTCCCACAGCTATCTCTTATTTATACAGCTATCTCTTATTTATGCAGCTATCTCTTATTTATGCAGTTATCTCTTATGTATGCAGCTATCTCTTATTTATGCAGCTATCTCTTATTTATGCAGCTATCTCTTATTTGTGCAGCTACTTTTCATGTCTCAATACAGCTATCTCTCAGTTATGCAGCTATCTCTTATTTATACAGCTATCTACCAATTATGCAGCTATCTCTTATTCATGCACAGCTATCTCTTGTTTATACAGCTATCTCTTATTTATGCAGCTATCTCTTATTTATGCAGTTATCTCTTATTTATGCAGCTATCTCTTATTTATGCAGCTATCTCTTATTTGTGCGGCTATTTTTCATGTCTAAATACAGCTATCTCTTATTTATACAGCTATCTCTTATTTATACAGCTATCTCTTATTTATACAGCTATCTCTTATTTATACAGCTATCTCTTATTTATACAGCTACCTCTTATTTATGCAGCTATATCTTATTTATGCAGTTATCTCTTATTTATACAGCTATCTCTTATTTATGCAACTATCTCTTATTTATGCAGTTATCTCTTATTTATGCAGCTATCTCTTATTTATACAGCTATCTCTTATTTATGCAGCTATCTCTTATTTATGCAGCTATCTCTTATTTATGCAGCTATCTCTTATTTATGCAGCTATCTCTTATTTATGCAGCTATATCTTGCTGTTGTAGCAGTCTATCACTTGCTATCTCTCACTTGTGCAGCTATCGTGGTGGCTAAAAATATTTGCATTTCACCCATATAGGCCCCTTTGTACAAAACCTAGCAGGGCCTCAATAACTAGGTCAATAAATAGGTCAATTTACCGATGGTTGAAAACAAAGCTCTAATACAGAAATTTAGGCATATTGGAGGTAATATATAATTTCTAATGTAATTATGACAACAAATAAGTGATAATTGTGCCATTCATAATATGCTAAAAGTGCAACCCTCCACATAAACTTGCAAAACAAAAGTGAAGTGGAGATTAGTTCAGCGTCACTTCCACTAGAGGGCAGGCTACGTGGTGACGGAACAACGAGATCACCACACTCTTTTCAGTGGCGAATTTAATTGCAGCCTATACCTCACACAGCAACTTTTTTTTTTTTTTTTTCAAATCTCGTCACCCTTCCTCTCTGATCACGTTCATGCTTTTTTTATATATGTATGTAACAACAATTCGCCTATCAGGGATTTCTTGTTTGACTACTTCTGGCAGGATTCATATGAGGGATTATTTCAATTTTTAGTTGATTGGCAAGCATATTTGTAAGCTACTATGAATCTGTATTTGCATAAAAAATAATTATTAATTATTTCCTTTTCAATTGAAATGTTTACAAAATAATTGGCAGAGATTATAATGCTGTACATGATTTTTTTTGTCAGGGTAAGTAGATCATACATCATGCCTGGGTCCTCACCAGATTCCAACAATGGCCCAGAGCCTCCGATGTACCTACAGCGACCCTCCTCAGCCCGCTCGCAGGATGTGTCCCATGTGTTGGCCCGTACATTCAGACAACTCTTCATGCGAGATGCTGTGGGTAGCGACACTGTGCATTATCTAACAAAGTCTCGAGGTGGAGACAATGCATACCATGAAAAATATGTGGAGATGCTTGAAAAGGTAAACTTAGCAATGAGCAGTCAGAGACTTAATATCCATGCATTTGGCATTATCCTAGAATACAACTAAACCAATTTAAACTATATTTGTTATAAGCTTGCTTTTATTCTGAAATTTCATGATTTACTGAACAAATCATACCTTTATAAAATGTTGCATTGATGAAGAAATATTCCGACTTTATAATAAATCCTATTCTAAAGTTGAAATAATTTTGTTTGTACCACAAACAATATTAATTATTTGGGCATTTTTTATGTTTTTCTAGGTTCAGGAGGAGCGTGATCGGAGGATGGCACAGGCAGCCATGTTGGAACGCCACATCATGCAAGCTCAGGCTCGTGCTATGTCTGCAGATGAGAGAGCACTCAATAGAGTGTCCTCAGGTGTCAGCAAGTTTCCAGATTTGGGACTGCCACCTCGTAAGTACTCGCGTCTCATTGATCTCTTCAATATTTGTAGGAGAGTAACATTAACCGAAAAACTGAAAATTTACATCTGGTTTTGTTTATAATTAAATGGTAATATTTGGTACCCAGTTTTCTCTTGGGTTTGATTAGTATATAAAGTTCTTTAATACACAGAGAATATTAAGTTCTATTAATGCAATATCTCTCAAAAAATAAAAGATAGAGATTTTGTGTATTTGCTTTTTGCCAGAAATTGATACCAAATATAGGGTGCTTGTTTAAACCTATACCCAAAGACATCGTCAAAAAAGACTTGAAATCCACTGTTTCTAGAAACATCACGCACTGCCCACCCATTTTAAGTCCCGACTCCAATAGAACTCGTTTTCCGGCAACAGGTTTTAAAGGAACCATGTTTCCATTAATTCAACATTAGATTTTAGGCTTGTTAGAAAAAATTTCTTTGTCTTTTCCTGATCTCAGCATCGTTTCGCCATTGTTTACGAGTTTGCGCAATCAGGTGAAAGTGGGTCAGTTTATTCACGGGAGTGACAGCAACGATCTGAAATTCCACAACGTTGTGGTCCTTCTGACGTCATATGAAGATTCTCCCTTTGCGTTTCCATGATGTCATCACTTGGACTCTCCTAAATGCCATTTCACGTTGTCAGGTTTAATATCGGGTAAAAACTGGAGAAAAAACGCTACAGAAAGCTCACGGATTTGCAATTATAGATATTATGACTGGGAAAGACGATAACATGGATCAGAACTGCAACAATCAATCGCCGGAAGTCAAGTTTAATTAGTGGGGAAACTTCAATATGATGGGCAGTGCGTGGTGTTTCTAGAAACAGTGGATTTCAAGTCTATTTTGCCGATGTCTTTGGGTATAGATAAATGTCAGGAATTACAACAAGAGTCAAATCTTAAGAAATTTTCTATAGAAAAAAATATTTGAATAATATGAGAAGGTTCATGACCTAAACAAAGCTTGCTTTTGTTTTTCTTAGCTCGAGCACATTTCCTGTCTTGTATTGACCATGAGTTGCTGAGGAAGAATAATTTGATAACACCAGAGGACTTCACTACAGAGGAGTCACCCCCAGTACCAGCCCCACAAGGTACAGTCATTGGGAAGTTAAGCTGAAGAGTTAGAAACTATGTGAATTTGTCATTGAGTCTGTGTTTCTATATGTGCAGTCTGTAATGCAGTGGACAATGCAGTGCGTCATGCAGAGCGTCATGTGGTGAATCATGCGGTGTTCTCATGTATGCGTCAGTTTTGTGATGTTTTCACCATCAAACTTCCAATTTGGCACCAAAATTGCACTTGTAAACTATGGGAAACCTATACATCACTCTATGGCTCAGATTTTCATTTGCTACCCTATGCATAAGGCTATACCTCAGTTTGCTTACGGACATCTTTACGGACAGTAATACGCATACATGGAAATACCTGCATTGTTCAGTATGGTGTGCAAAAAATATTGATGTGCTGCATGATGCACTGCATGACACAGTGCATGGTGCACTGCACATATGGAAACAGAGCTTGAAGAAATATAAATATGCAAAGTTTACAAACAAGAGCAAAGTTCATAACATCTTACATGGCAGGTTTAGGTATCCACTTATATGTCATTTTAGGACACATTATCTCTATCAAAATCATTAATGTTAATGTTGATTGAATCAATATACCTATTCTGAATATAGAAATAAATCACACAAACTGGAGCTTATAAGCATATACTGGGTCTGTAGTTAATAATATTGATCTTTTTACAACACAAATTGCTGCAGATGGTAGATATGTGATAAGTATAACTTTTTGGGGAATAAAATTTACCTTTTTATTTATCATATGTTTAAATTTATGCTCATAGATAGTGTAAAATTCAAGTTTTATATTATATTATGTGGGCATAGTGTAATCTAAATTTGTATTGTTGCTTAAGAAAACAAAAAGCAAAGAATCCTTAAAGGTCAATTTAGGCAATCTCAGCCTCTCACCAAATGTATCCTAACTTAATCTCCCTGTTAATGGTGTCTGATGTTTCATCATTGTGAACACTAACAGCCCCTCACGTTCCTGGCTATGCACGGGAGACAATGTCCTCGACCAAGAAGAAGATGGAAGAGGATGGCCTATTGGAGAGTCCTCTTCCCGACGATGACAGCAACATAGATGGAGGTCTCAGCGACCGCTCAGAAAGCCTCAGCAGCCTGCACTCTGTCTCCAAATCTGTGGAAAACATTGTAAGATATATAGACTACCGTATTATCCCTAATTACTGCCCCGGGGGTGGAAACCTCTGAGTGGACCGCTAATTTGTGACCGTCTGACATGCAAAGACCAGGGTTCAAAATTTACTGTTTTTCAGATTCACGATAGAATTTAAATGGTCACATCTTGTTGCACTTGAAGAATAGTACTGTTTACATATTAATTAGTGAGATAGCAAACCCCTGTGGGATTATAAATCTGCAGCTTCACTACCCCAGTCACCAAGGCCTGGTCTGCAGATAGGCTTCAGACAGGAGGGGGCGGTAATTAGGTAAAGGGTGGCTATTAGGGATAATACGGTTTATGCACCTTTTTGGAGCCTCTGTGTCTAATTTGTATTATTTTCAAGATATATTCAGCTTCACTGTTATTCAAGGAATTTACTTTATTTCTTTAGCAATCAGCACCTAAACGACAGAAGAGTTTGTGGAAATCACAGATCAACCCTGAATTACGAGAAGTGAACCGAGCAGACTTGTCACATCTACAAGCAAAAGTGGACTACCTTAAAAACCCTCGCCATATTCCACCCTCAGCCTCAGGTGCTAGAAGTCTTATAAAGGCACAGAAAAAACAACCCAAAGAAATTGGAATTAAACCCAAACAAGAAAAAGAAGTGTAAGTGAACAAACGTTTCACTTTGGAGTAACTAGGTTTAAAACAGGTTAATAAAGGTCATAAAGTTTATCTGTGTGTCAGACATCTATAATTGACTTTTGATAAATCAACATTTCCAACCATGGTAAATTTCAGGAGAGTTTTGTCATAAGTTTGCCATGTTAATATGTGTTGTTGTATTTACAGAAGCAAGGAGCACACAACAGTTTTCATTGCATCTCCCCAAGCTCTCACATTCACTGATTACACAGTTGGACAGGTTTATGAGGCAAGTGGGCGTTTTAAATTCGCATTGTTAAAAGTTCAGTATATATCTAATTAGATTAATAGCATCAACGCTCTTCTTTATTTTTGTGTACAAAATCATCAAATTAAAAAGCATGGAATAAAATGGCAGCTTAGGTCAAAGGCATTCTTTCCAAAAATAATGAATTCTTTATATAGAAAACAATTGTTTTGGCAAGATAAGCATGCCAAGGAAGATTTTGTCTCACTGCTATTTTGACAACTCTCCCTAAAGTTTCATCTTCAAAGACACATTTTATAATATGGTTGGTTTTTCAGTTGACATTAGAGTTGAAAAATGTGACAACTTTGCTGAGGCCAGTACGAGTAGTACCTCCAAAGACAACATACTTCTCAGTTGGCTTAGGTATGTAAACCGTCATGTATTACTTAATAACAAAATGTGTTTGGATCAACCCTCATACATAAAAAGGTTCATGATGATAAGGGATGGAAACAGTCAATCCAATTATTTTTTCTGTTAACAAAAAAAGTAAAACTTCATTTCATGATCACTGAAAAGAAAAATGAAATAAAGAATTCAAAGTGAAATTCTATATTCAAATATATGATGTGCTTTTTAAGAATGGAGATATTGCATTAATGTGTAATTTCAGGTCAGTTTCCCGGTGAGCACGGCTTGGTGGCACCAGGTATGAGCTGCCACTACACAGTGATGTTTGCACCAGACAGTCTGGGGGACTTTGATGATGAGCTCATCATCCAGACCCAGTCCTCTCAAGCCTTGACAATACCCATCCAGGGACGAAGGCACCAGCCAGCCCTCACACGTATGTACTCAACAACCATAAACGCAAAACCTACAAAGATAAAGATCATTCATTGATCAATTCAAAAATATAGCTTTAAACTATAAATAGAATGGCTATGCATTTTTTTTTTGGTGGGGAAGGGGATAGAGACTAGAGAGTACTGCAAATGATACAACATTTGATTTAATTGTTAAGAAAATATTTTCTTGAATACACTGTGCCAACTTATTATTTACAATGGAAGTTGAATCAGAGCACACACAAAAAACATGATTTATCCAGCTTCACACTAGTTGCTCACACATTCACAAATCTAGAATTAACCATGAGCGTCTGCAGGTCACAAATGTTTAAAAACATTGACATTTTTTTAGTTTTCAATAGATTCATTGATGTGTGATTTATTTTCAGTGCCAGAGCAGATTGACATAGGTCAGTGTTTGGTAGGAGGTTGTAAGTTGGTGAAGCTTAATATTAGTAACACAGGTGGTGCTGGCAGGTTTTGCATCATGAAAAACTCACAATGGCCTTCTAACAATTTCAAGGTAAATATTTGAGTTGGATCCCATAAAATGAGACAAATTTCCATTATTTTTTTCCAAATAAAGATAAAATAAGCAAATGCATAAAGTCAAATGTATTGCTAAAAAAAACTTTCGCATTTAAAACAAAAATTCAATGGATTATTTCTGCAGGCAATAGTAAAGGATGGTTTTGTGAGCATGCCACCATTTGAGGTACGTCCTGCAATGTTCCAACTCAGCCCGCAAGAGTCTACCGTGGTAGAGGTGATGTTCCGACCGCCAACTGTACAGTCATACTCAGAAGTGCTCACTGTTGTCTGTGACAACTGCCAAGTCAAACACTTCACTCTCACAGGTAAATCATGGCAAAAGCATTTAACTATTTTTTTCTTTTTGTTAAGGAATTCTCACACCTTAAATTAAATAATTCTTGGATAGCTACCATGTACAAAACAATCAAAACAAAAAAGTATTTTAAATTCTTCTTCAGCCTTTATAAAATATTTTTTTGCAAACTTGACACTACAGTAATTTATCAAAGTTGAATCATTTTAATAAGAGAAGCTTCATGTGACAGTGTTATTGACATATTTGATATTTGTTGTAGGGGAGGGTGAGACAGCAGCTGCAGATTTAGTGTCTGTGGAGGGTGGCTTATCGCAGGCCATGCCAGGAGAGTTTTGTGATATCTCAGCCCAGCATCTCGTCAGATTTGACACACTAAATCCATACACATACTACCAAAAGTCAATGGTCATCAAAAATAAAGCGTAAGTATACATGTTTTTACAAAATATAATGATACATTGGGTAGTTATGTAAAAAAAAAATTTAATTTTCAAGGCTTCGAAAATATTGAAAAGAGCATCAAAGAATGTGATTATCATGATCACAATTCTCTATTTATCCTTATGCAAGTAGCGGTAATTACAAAATATATGTACAAGGTAGTTATGTGAAAAATAGACTGATTTTCTCAAGGGTTCTAAAATATTACAAAAGGCATCAAAATGATGTGTGTATCATTATAATGCTGTATTGATCTCATTTTTGTCATCCCTTTTTTGTATAAATAGCAATGTGGCGGTGCCATTCAGTTGGATTGTTGTGAAGCCACTCCTGAGGCCTCCAGACCCGAGCACAGAGAGCTCAGAGGACAACGTCAGCCTATCAGCCGCGACCTCGTCCACTGGGAGCACCATTCCTCAGCAGCGTGTGCACGACGTGGAGTCGGCTTTCAGCGTGGAGCCGCAGACTGGGTCCCTCCCGCCCAGCGGCAGCATGGAGTTCGCCATTACATTCGCTCCTCCTCAAGTGGCCAACTACCACAATGTGCTCCACCTGGTGTTGAGAGACATACCCACGGCTGTGTTACAGCTGCTGGAGATACCCAGCGATGACGGCATTCCTGAGATGGTGCTGCCACCAGGTGGTGAGTTGAACCATTTCCATAGAGCTCTCTTTCAAAGATTTGATGAACAAAAATAATATGGTTTACTATTTACTACTGCTGGGGATTGATGGGGCTAATTTGCACTTTTTTTTGTGCACTCGCATATTTCTGTTTATTATAGAAAACATAAGTAAGCTCAAGAAATATTGTAAGACAAAATTGGCAAAATCATAAATATCTTCCAAGTATTATGACAGAAAACATAGAGTAAGCCAAAGAAATACTGTAAGATAGAATAGTAAAATCATCAATATTTTCCGCCTACGATCTCTCTTTACTTCAATATTATCATGTAGAATTATACAATGTGGCTCCTGTGTTTATTATAGAGACTGATGTGCAGGACATGACTGCTCTGGAGATAGAAGCCAAAGGAGAATGTGAACCATTCAGCGTGCTACTACAGCCCTATGCCCTCTACATCCCGGGACACACCCTCGTCAACACGCCCATCAAGAGACAGTTCAGGGTCTGTATAAAACAAGCAACCCATAAACATGCAATAGAAAATGTTGATCGATGATTATCATGATTATAGAGAAGCAAAAGAAATTATTCTTTGTGAAGATGTATTCGCTTATCATTAAAGTAACGAATATATAACTTCATGTTACATTGTTTTTAGATAATAAATGCCAGTGTCTCCAGTATTGTGTTTGAATGGGAAAAATGCATGGAGGAGAATTACATCATGGAAGTGGAGCCACCTGTTGGTGAACTTGGTATGTTGATTTATTGATTGCCACTTGATAGATTTGCAAAGCCAAAATTCCACGTCTTTGCACAATATCACTGTGAAATGTTTTGTTGAAATTATTATTTTACCACAATTTGTTTATTGTTTTTATAATTAGCTTTTGTTTGCTTTGTTTTTTTTTTCTTTTTTAAACCATTTTACCTTGTATATGAGCTTCATAGATATGACATTCACCTTGAAATATTATCTTTCGACAATCCTTATCTTTATTTTTTGGAGTCACATAATATTTTATAATGGGATTATGGGATTATAATGTATTAATGGATTATAATGTATTAATGTTTCAAATGCAATTCTAAGCATATGACTGGATTAGTTTTGAATGATAGATCAATTAAAGTGAGAAAGTGTTAGGGCAGAATCCCCCAATAGTCAAAAGGTTGCCAATGCTCTGCTCGCAAGTTAGTAGATACATTGTCTAATCTAAAATATATCATAAAGATTGCAATCCTAATTTCGGAAGTTAACACCATTTAAGCGATTTGGGGCATACAACTAAAGTTAAATATCACCGTTGTGAAATCACATCATCTTAAAATGTTCTCAAAATCAGAGTTTTAAATGCAGAAAAATATATTGAGAGGTGTTTACTTGCAGGGCCACAGTGTGAGTTGGACTTTGACCTTTCTGTGAGTGGGTCAGTGCCGGGAAAGATTGTCAACACTCTAAGATGTCATGTCCATCACCTTGATCAGCCTCTCACATTGCATGTTGAAGCAGAGATTAAGGTACCGTGCTTTACCTCTAAATCCAAGGCCCAAAATAAATCAAGATTTATCATCTTATGAGTTTGTAATATAATGTAATGTAATGTAATGTAATTTTCAGTGATTGCCTTTTTTGTAGGGTCCTGAGGTGGTAATAGAGAATTCAGACCTCAACTTTGGCCTGGTCAGGCTAGGAGAAACTGTTCAGCACACGATCGATGTCCGAAACCTCAGCCAGGTGATCGCAAACTGGAACATATGCCAGTCTCCTGCACACGCTGATCCTGAGGTATTAATGTGGCCTAAATTTTATAGATCTTTTCGATTGTCCTATTGGTCAAGTTTTCTATCCATGCACATGATGTTTACCCATTTGATCAGGTTTTATCAAATTTGACCCCATTTGATCAAATGATTAAAGGGATTAAGCATCAATTCTACAATTCGGTGAAATTGAAAGCTTATCCACATATGAACATCATGACAAATTACAATTATAATAGAATAATAATATAAGTTACTATAAGACATAAGAGTTGCACTCCCAGCACAGGTCTGTCTGAGCCATAAGCTGCACGTGACGGGTAAACACGGGTAGCGTGAACTTTGTTTAACCTCAATTGAGGCTCAAAGCAGGGTAGCACTGTTTGACGTCATTTTGGCACTATTCAAAGGCAATAACTTTGATGACGTCATAAGCATATTGCCATACTCTTATGACGTAATTTTACCTTTCAGTGCCTCTATGGTCACACTCCACATAAAAATGACGCCAAGAAAGAAGTGTGCTTTCATAAAGGGGCAATAGATTAGGGTCTTGTTAAAATAGAATTAATAGGCAAACATGGGGATGCATCAATAAAATAAAAAATAGACAACAAAATAGACATCATTTATCACCAATATGTGAATTTTAAACGTTTTTTTCAAAATCAGTGCTTAATCCCTTTAACCAATATGAACAAATTTTATCCAATTTGACCAAATTTTATCCAATTTGGTCAAATTTTTATCTAGTTTGTCAAAGTTTGACCCAATATGATAAAGTTTTATCCAATTTAATCATGTTTTACCTAATTTGATCAAGTTTGGTCCAATCTGTATATATTTCATTACCAATGACATACATTTGACTTTTTTGACCATGTAAAGAAAAAGAGATGAGGAAAATCATTGGTTATATTTCTAAACATACCTGCTTGTGTTTTCATGATGCAGTGCAACTCAGAGTTGATGTTCTTGCCAGTCAGTGGAGAACTACGCCCTCTGGAGTCGACATCAGTCCAGGTGACCTTCAACCCGAGCAGATGCAAGTCTCTCAGGACGGTTATAGAGTTGATGGTGGACAATGGCAACATGAGGTATTTATCCCTGTGACTTCCAAACTGAGATAAATATAAAGTGATTTGTGTGCACTCCTTTATTGATATCACTAGTGATGGGATAAATAAATCATTATCAATTTTCAGCATCTTACAAAAGGATTTACATGTAACTAGGTAAAGTATGGAAAAGAATATATGTATGGAAATAGAATATCTCGAGCGCAATCTTGCTATGCTTAAATTCTTGTCCTTTTTTTTCACGTTATCCTCGTGTTTGCAGCATCAGGACTTGACACAACTAAGCTGACCATGCTCACTTGTTCTGGACTTTTCCAAGACAACAACCTTTGAATCAAAGACTATTTTTGCAAGATTTTTGGCTTTTGACTATCACTATTTTATCACAAAAGAAGCAGGGTGCTTACAGAAAGACTTTTCATAATTTGAATTATTTTCATATGATTTTTTCATGTATTATTGACCTTTGACTATCTCTATTTTCTCACAAGAATAAGTAGGGTGCTTACAGAAAGACTTTTCAAAATTTGAATTATTTTCATAAGATTTTTTCCTGTATTATTGACCTTTGACTATCTCTGTTTTCTCACAAGAATAAGTAGGGTGCTTACAGAAAGACTTTTCATAATTTGAATTATTTTCGGAAGATTTTTTCATGTATTATTGTCCTTTGACTATCTCTGTTTTTTCACAAGAATAAGTAGGGTGCTTACAGAAAGACTTTTCATAATTTGAATTATTTTCGGAAGATTTTTTTATGTATTATTGTCCTTTGACTATCTCTGTTTTTTCACAAGAATAAGTAGGGTGCTTTCAGAAAGCCTTCTCATAATTTGAATTATTTTCGGAAGATTTTTTTATGTATTATTGTCCTTTGACTATCTCTGTTTTTTCACAAGAATAAGTAGGGTGCTTTCAGAAAGCCTTCTCATAATTTGAATACACCAATATTCCAATTGGGCTATATTATTTTATTGATCCTTATAAGAAAAACATTTATCTGCACACATATTTGCTTGTTAGATCTACAGATGACTGCAGTGTATGTTGGATATACCATGCATTTTCATATCAATATGTTTTTATTAGAATATCATTTTGTGAATGCTGCTGAACTATAGATTTTTAGATGTGTATGTAATTTTTAGATTGTTATATGTGTATATAATTTTCAAAAACGTTTATTGAAAAAGCGTTTTAGAGAGAGAGAGGGGACATACAGGTTCTGTAAATTGGTCATTCTTTTTACCAATTTTTACCCTCAGCCCCTGATGTAATCAGGCTGAGGGTATTGCAGTACTCCTGGCGTGGGTATGTATGTATGTATGTCTGTATGTATGTCTGTAGCGAACATCCTTGTCATCGCGATAACTCAAGAACAAATGATGGCAGCTTCATGAAACTTGACACACATATGCATCTGGTGAAAATCTCGGACGAGTTCGATGGACGGCGACCTTGACCTATTTTTCAAGGTCACAGGGACAATTATGTGAAATCCCAAGAATCACAATAACTCAAGAACGAATGATGGCAGCTTTATGAGATTTGACACACATAAGCATCTGGTGAAGCCCTCAGAATTTTTCCTATGAAACATGACCTTCACCTACTTTTCAAGGTCACAGGGACAATTATGTGAAATCATCTTGTCATCGCGATAACTCGAGAACAAATGATGGCAGCTTCGTGAAACTTGACACATATAAGCATCTGGTGAAAACCTCGGACGAGTTCGATGGACGGTGACCTTGAACTATTTTTCAAGGTCACAGGGACAATTATGTGAAATCCCAAGAATCGCATAACTCAAGAACAAATGATGGCAGCTTTATGAGATTTGACACCCATAAGCATCTGGTGAAGACCTCAGAATTGTTTCTATAAAACATAACCTTCACCTACTTTTCAAGGTCACATGGACAATTATGTGAAATCATCCTTGTCATCGCGATAGTACGAGAACAAATGATGGCAGCTTCGTGAAACTTGACACATATAAGCATCTGGTGAAAACCTCGGACGAGTTCGATGGACGGTGACCTTGACCTATTTTTCAAGGTCACGGACAATTATGTGTAATCCCAAGAATCGCAATAACTCAAGAACGAATGATGGCAGCTTTATGAGATTTGACACACACAAGCATCTGGTGAAGACCTCAGACTTCATTTGATGGAACATGACCTTCACCTACTTTTCAAGGTCACAGGGACAATCATGTCAAATCCACGTCATTGCAATAACTTAAGAACAAATAATGGCAGCTTCATGAAAATTGACACGCATAAGCATCTGTTGAAAACCTCAGACTAGTTCGGTGGACGGCGACCTTGACCTATTTTTCAAGGTCACGGGGACAAATATGTGAAATCCCAAGAATCGCAATAACTCAAGAACGAATGATGGCAGCTTTATGAGATTTGACACACAAGCATCTGGTGAAGACCTCAGACTTCTCATGGTGGACCATGACCTTCACCTACTTTTCAAGGTCACAGGGACAATTATGTGAAATCATCCTTGTCATCGTGATAACTTGAGAACAAATGATGGCAGCTTCATGAAACTTGACACACATAAGCATCTGATGAAAACCTCAGACATTTTTGTATGGAACATGACCTTCACCTACTTTTCAAGGTCACAGTTACAATTATGGGAAATCCCTATCATTGCTATAACTCGAGAACGAATGTTGGCAGCTTTATGAGACTTGACACACATAAGCATCTGGTGAAGACCTCAGACTTCTCTTGATGGAACATGACCTTTACCTACTTTTCAAGGTCACAGGGACAATCATGTCAAATCCACGTCATTGCAATAACTTAAGAACAAATAATGGCAGCTTCATGAAAATTGACACGCATAAGCATCTGTTGAAAACCTCAGACTAGTTCGGTGGACGGCGACCTTGACCTATTTTTCAAGGTCACGGGGACAAATATGTGAAATCCCAAGAATCGCAATAACTCAAGAACGAATGATGGCAGCTTTATGAGATTTGACACACAAGCATCTGGTGAAGACCTCAGACTTCTCATGGTGGACCATGACCTTCACCTACTTTTCAAGGTCACAGGGACAATTATGTGAAATCATCCTTGTCATCGTGATAACTTGAGAACAAATGATGGCAGCTTCATGAAACTTGACACACATAAGCATCTGATGAAAACCTCAGACATTTTTGTATGGAACATGACCTTCACCTACTTTTCAAGGTCACAGTTACAATTATGGGAAATCCCTATCATTGCTATAACTCGAGAACGAATGTTGGCAGCTTTATGAGACTTGACACACATAAGCATCTGGTGAAGACCTCAGACTTCTCTTGATGGAACATGACCTTTACCTACTTTTCAAGGTCACAGGGACAATCATGTCAAATCCACGTCATTGCAATAACTTAAGAACAAATAATGGCAGCTTCATGAAAATTGACACACATAAGCATCTTGGAAGTCTTCACATGAGTTTGATGGACGGTGACCTTAACCTGCTTTTCAAGGTCACCTGCCCATCTCAATAATTCTAGAGTAAATGATGACAGTTTCATAATACTTGACACACCTAAGCTATCAAAGGAAGTAGATGTTATGGGTTTTTTTACCCCTGCATCAATTTGCCTTGGTGCAGTGACGTTTTGTTCACAAATATTGTGTGGAGCGAATGTTGTGCAATGAGTTACCAGGGCTGAGGGTTGATGCATCTCTGATGCCTATGTTTTTTTTTTTTTTCCCTCATTATTTGTTTGAGGTCTCTTGAAATTGAATGATTACAGCCATCTGACTAGCTTGTAATCTGAACGCTTTTATAATTAAAAAACAAATTTTGCTCATAATTTGTCCTCCACAAGCAACAATGTTCTGGTCTGACAGCTGTATATTGGTGATGGAGTCCAGAAAGATTTCACCAAAGGAGCTGAGACAGCAACCACCAAAACATTGACTTGTTGTCTCTCATTGAGAATAGTTCAAGAAATTTAGTGTATGTTATATCAACAAGAGAGGTCTTGTTGGTTATTTTAAATTCAATCTATGATGAAGATAATTTTGCATGGGAGTGGGAATCGTGAGTATTTAATTATTTTATTTATAGTGAAAAATAAATTAGCTAAAGCTGTGTTTTGAATTCTAGCACGTTGGCAGCTCGTGCAGAGGTTCAGAAGCCTCAAGTGTGTCTGCTGTCATGTCAACTCGTCATGCCAGAGGTCTATGTAGATGTTCCAACCATCCACCAGGTGTCACTACTCAACCAAACACTGCTGCCAACATACTTTGAATGGGGCCAGGTATGTTGTTTGAAAGACAAGATGATTTTCCTCAAGATTGAGCATGTTGTATATGTCTTTATTCGGGTATATTGTAAAAAAGCTTTTTGTGCTAATTTGGTTTAAAAGTAAACATTTTGGTCTCAATCTTCTTTGGCTACTGTATCATTTAAAACAAATATATTAAAAATATGAACTAATAGTACAGTTTAATTTATAATAGGCAAATAATTTGTGATTTTTAGTTGGAGGGAGAAGATGCTTCAATGTGCAGTGTGAGCATCGAGCCTAAATGTGCCGACCTCGGACCCAGAGAACAGATAGAGTGCTCAGTGCACTTCACATCCCACAAACAGGTAGGATATCTCAATCTATATAGCACTCTATCTGCAAACCTGGCAGCCAGAGAACAGATAAAGTGCTCAGTACATTTCACATCCCACAAACAGGTAGGATAACTCTATGCTGCAATCTATATAGCACTCTATCTACAAACCTGGCAGCCAGAGAACAGATAGAGTGCTCAGTGCACTTCACATCCCACAAACAGGTAGGATAACTCTATGCTGCAATCTATATAGCACTCTATCTACAAACCTGAGACCCAGAGAACAGATAGAGTGCTCAGTGCACTTCACATCCCACAAACAGGTAGGATATCTCAATCTATATAGCACTCTATCTACAAACCTGAGACCCAGAGAACAGATAGAGTACTCAGTGTTACTTCACATCCCACAAACAGGTAGGATATCTCAATCTATATAGCACTCTATCTACAAACCTGGCAGCCAGAGAACAGATAAAGTGCTCAGTACATTTCACATCCCACAAACAGGTAGGATAACTCTATGCTGCAATCTATATAGCACTCTATCTACAAACCTGGCAGCCAGAGAACAGATAGAGTGCTCAGTGCACTTCACATCCCACAAACAGGTAGGATATCTCAATCTATATAGCACTCTATCTACAAACCTGGCAGCCAGAGAACAGATAGAGTGCTCAGTGCACTTCACATCCCACAAACAGGTAGGATATCTCAATCTATATAGCACTCTATCTACAAACCTGGCAGCCAGAGAACAGATAGAGTGCTCAGTGCACTTCACATCCCACAAACAGGTAGGATATCTCAATCTATATAGCACTCTATCTACAAACCTGGCACCCAGAGAACAGATAGAGTGCTCAGTATACTTCACATCCCACAAACAGGTAGGATAACTCTATGCTGCAATCTATATAGCACTCTATCTACAAACCTGGCACCCAGAGAATAGATAGAGTGCTCAGTGCACTTCACATCCCACAAACAGGTAGGATAACTCTATGCTGCAATCTATATAGCACTCTATCTACAAACCTGGCAGCCAGAGAACAGATAGAGTGCTCAGTGCACTTCACATCCCACAAACAGGTAGGATAACTCTATGCTGCAATCTACCGTATCCACTCGGGTTAGCGCCCATGGGCGGCTAATTGGGGACAAAGTAAAAGAGGGGGGTGGGCGTTTACCCAAGCATGGGCGTTTATAAAGGTCGAGAACAGAACAAAACCATCCATTATTGCGCAATATATTAACAATCGTTTTCGCGCTAAAAACAAGAGCCTCTTCCCGTCACTTCCGCCTTTCAAAATTGCGACCACGTGTTGCGTTGAGTCGTGTCTTCCTTGTTGACAGAAATGCTTTCACACGCGGATCGATTTTAATTGCATTTCAAATGATAAATAATGAAAACGCTTTGTTTTGAGGCTAAAATCAATGATGTGGAGAAATTGTCGACGTAATTGTGATAATATTAAGTACATACCTTTATTTATCATTTAAAACGCAATTAAAATCGATCAGCTACGGATATGAAAGTTCAATTTGACATGTTGGCCGCTCCACTTTTGTCTCGTGGGCACCCAGACGCTAAGGTAAAGGACGTCACGTACATCGTATTACGGACATCCAGGGAAGGTGGGCGTTTAATGATTTCTTCCTAAAAAGGGGGGTGGGCGTTAAGCCAAGCATGGGCGCTAACCCGAGTGGATACGGTATATAGCACTCTATCTACAAACCTGAGACCCAGAGAACAGATAGAGTGCTCAGTGCACTTCACATCCCACAAACAGGTAGGATATCTCAATCTATATAGCACTCTATCTACAAACCTGAGACCCAGAGAACAGATAGAGTACTCAGTGTTACTTCACATCCCACAAACAGGTAGGATATCTCAATCTATATAGCACTCTATCTACAAACCTGGCAGCCAGAGAACAGATAAAGTGCTCAGTACATTTCACATCCCACAAACAGGTAGGATAACTCTATGCTGCAATCTATATAGCACTCTATCTACAAACCTGGCAGCCAGAGAACAGATAGAGTGCTCAGTGCATTTCACATCCCACAAACAGGTAGGATAACTCTATGCTGCAATCTATATAGCACTCTATCTACAAACCTGGCACCCAGAGAACAGATAGAGTGCTCAGTATACTTCACATCCCACAAACAGGTAGGATAACTCTATGCTGCAATCTATATAGCACTCTATCTACAAACCTGGCACCCAGAGAACAGATAGAGTGCTCAGTGCACTTCACATCCCACAAACAGGTAGGATAACTCTATGCTGCAATCTATATAGCACTCTATCTACAAACCTGGCAGCCAGAGAACAGATAGAGTGCTCAGTGCACTTCACATCCCACAAACAGGTAGGATAACTCTATGCTGCAATCTATATAGCACTCTATCTACAAACCTGGCACCCAGAGAACAGATAGAGTGATCAGTATACTTCACATCCCACAAACAGGTAGGATAACTCTATGCTGCAATCTATATAACACTCTGTCTACAAACCTGAGACCCAGAGAACAGATAGAGTGCTCAGTACACTTCACTTCCAATGGAGGAAGAGCACTCAATGTCACTCTAAGAGCACTCAATGTCACTCTAAATAGCACTCAATGTCACTCCAAATAGCACTCAATGTCACTCCAAATAGCACTCAATGTCACTCCAAATAGCACTCAATCTCACTCCAAATAGCACTCAATTGCAATGTCACTCCAAATAGCGCTCAATCTCACTCCAAATAGCACTCAATGTCACTCCAAATAGCGCTCTATCTCCTGGAACCCAGACTAAAGATCAAATGCTCCCCCACGTTACATTTCCTTAGGTCCTTGCTGCTAACACACAGTGTCACTTGTTTGAGTCCACATAATGGATTATTCCATGAGACCAAACTGTCCTTGATTTCAGTCATAACAAATATTGATAAAATACTAAAATACTTCTTAAAAATTGTGGTTAGAACAACACATTGACACACTATGGTTATTATTTATTGCCGTAATATTGCATGCTGAAAATCTTTGTATTAAAAAGTAAAATGCAATAAAATGCTGCTTTCAGGGAGAAATCAAGGACTTGAGAATGCCATGCTGTGTGGGAGGTATGGATTCGCCTCTCTATCTGGCTCTGCAATGTGACACCAGGGGGCTCTCTGTGTCCTATAGGACTCCACCACCAGATGACGCTGGAGAGAGGTAAGGCAGATCCCTAAAAAACATTTTTAAAAGATCTTCTCACAGGTTTTGACATATTTTGAGTTTATTATCCCCCAGGTTTTGCTTAGAATATGTAAAAATGAGCTCTTATTAATTTATGATAAATGATAAAAGTGAGACTACATGTACATGTAAAACAAATACAGCATTTGGCCAAGTATAATTTTTTTCTCCCATGAATATTGACCCTGAGGACATGAAAAAGTCTATACAAGACAATAACTCATATAGATTCTATGATTGTTGTTGATCTGGAGTCATTTAAATGAATAAATAATCAGTTAGTGAATGTGTTGTTGCAGCTCGCCTCAGCAGCCAGGACTGATGCTTGACTTAGGCTGTGTGCAGTTAGGAGATACCCCAGTCAGATATCTCAACATTAAGAACAACACCGCTATCTCAGCCCCATTCACCATCAGTCTGCTCCACTTCTTCACCAAGCCTCCCTCGCCTCCGGAGCGGGGCCGACCCACTTCACATCTACCCACTAAGAGGTACTTTCAAATTTGATTCCAAGAATTCTACACATTTGTTGTTGTGATTAACTGACGAAAGATATAATGCCAATTTTAATGATAACACTATGACTGCCGTACACACATCTGGTTTGCTGACCAATCATGGCAGTCGAGACAATGGTAGGGATGTTGAGGGATTTTTTTTACCAATCAGAGACCGACCAACAAATAGCTACAAGTGCCCAAAGTAATAATGGCAGGAGATGGGAAATAATATCTATCAGCAATTTAACTCACTAAAGTCTAGGAGTAGTTGGAATATGAACACTATCAGACTGAGTATTATTGATCTTTGAAGAGGTTGTCAAATTCATTAAGTTGTCCCTTTATCTTTGACTGACAGAACAGTGTTGCCACTCTAACACATAAAAACTTGCAACAAGGCACCTCAAAATCAGGAAAGAAATGCATTTTTGCTTGCTACAGCTACCTATTTAGCTGAGATGGATGTTAAATTTACAAAATAAACCTCAATGATTTTGAGGGGGCAGAAATTAAGATTGAGTCAAACCCACTGTCAAGGATTCTTCGTGTGGTGTATATTGTTGGATTAAAGAACAATACATATTTCTATTCTTTCTATTTAAATACATGAAATTAAGCATGATTTAAATGATTCATGTGGTTGATGAATGTGAAATGATGGTAATTAATACATCTTAATAATAAACAAATAATTCTTTACTAATCGTAATATAATTTTCTTTGTGTTTCTTTTACTAATCAAGAACTCCTACTATGTAAGTTGATTTTTATTTTAGTTAATTGATAATACTTACTTATTAACACATTCTTCACTATTTTATGGTCTGTAAACAAAAAGTATGAAAGCATGTTTTTTAAATACTTTTTATGATTTTTATAATGCAAACATATATAAATGATATATTAAAAGTCTGCAAGAGTAGATTTGTATAACAATATATTTGTTCACCAATTGCAAAATAAAACATGCTTAAATCTATGCAAAACTCTAGTAAAGATTTGTGGTTTTACTGCTTTCAGTCAGAGAAGAGCTATGCTGGGTAAGACGCCCAATCTGGCAGATCCTCTCAGCAAAACTCCATCCAAGGCCCATGCAGGTCTGTAAAGAAGCACAATAATATTGAATATTATTGTTATTGTTCTTGATATTTAATTAATAAAGATTGAACAGTAAATTTTAAAGGTTGTTGCTTTATTTTGTTATATTGTGTGCATATAATTACAGATCTAAGCAAGGCAATGTTGTCGAGGGGACTAGGAGCAGCTTTCTCTGCCACGCCCAGCACAGGAGTGTTACAGCCATTTGGAGAACAAATCGTGGAAATCACAGGATTCAGCGATATGTGGGGGCAGTATGAAGACCAACTTGTATGCAAGGTGAGCAATGATGAAGATGAGGATCGCATTTTATTTGCATTAGGACAGTCAAATTGTTTAACTTAAAGCATATGCCTCCCCGGTATTAAGGGTTAAGTGATGTTGTCACAAAGAATATGTACGCTTGGGATAATAGGATTTCTTGCTCATAGAAAACCATGTATAACACAACAAAACATCAACATAAGTGTCATCCGAATTTGAAAGGTTATTAAGATTGCAGACAGTGTTAACCAGTGTGTATTTATGTGATTGTGTTCAGGTGGAGAAGTTGGACCTGGTGCACATCCCGGTCAGGATGGGTGTGGCAGGCTGCCCGCTCAGATTCCAGATGGTAGCAGCTCAGCCCGCCCACCAGCCAATACTTAGGTATGTAGAGCCAGAGAAAAGTCAGGATAAAAAAAATCAAGGTCAGGGAAAAAGTCAGGAAATTTTGACTTTCATCAGGAAAAGGAGCATTTTGGATTTTGGTCATGGAGAACTGGTTTTAGTCAGAGAAAATGGTTATTTTAGAAGAGTTTTAATCATTATCTTGGTCAGAAGATTTTGAGAAGTCCCCAGTAATCCACAATAGACTGACTGCATAATTTTGATCAAAATGTTGTTGAATTGATCAGTGAAAAATTAAATTTGGTCAGGGAAAAATCAGTAAAAAGTCAGGAAACTTTATGATCCAATCCATGTAGCAACCCTGAATATTGCCACTGGGACACAATGCCCCTATTTATTGCCATCCTGCTTTTGCCTTATCACATAGACATAAAGCATTGGAGTTTGATTGCCACTTTACCCTTATCATCTCGCCCCTAAAACCATCTGCCACATAGATTACAATAAAAACTCCTGGATTTAGTTCAGTAAAGTGCACCGAATTTTACCAAATAGATTTTGCATATATTTCCAACGATAATTTAATGATGGTAATTCAAACATGGATACACTTATGAGATATCATTGCATAACAAGAGACATTTTATGTAAAAAGGATTTTTTTGAGTTGACTTTGTGGATGTGATTTTAGATTTGGTACGCATGTATCCGGGGTGGCCCCCATCACGCGGCAGATGAGGATCAACAATGTCAGTCCTTGTGGTAAGTTATTCTATTAATTATGTCACAGTATTAAATTGGTTAAGTTTTGTCTTAACATTTTGGATTGGCTCAGAAAACACCCTTTTTTTTCTTCTTTTTTTCTCTTTTTTTTCTTCTTTTTTTCTTTTTTTTTCTTTTTTTTTCTTTTTTTTTCTTTTTTTTTCTTTTTTTTTCTTTTTTTTAATATACATTGATCACTGCCAATGATTTTTATTCAAATATAGCCAATCTTCTTTGTACATTGGTCTTATTTTGTTCAAAGAAATGTTTTTGCCTTGACTATAAAATGAAGTAAAATTTAAAGAGAACGATCCCATTTTAGACATTCGCTTGGACTGGCAGACGTTTAATCAAGACAGAGAGGACAAGCAGTTGCTGGACTTTGTGGTGACCTACGGTCAAGCCTTCCCACTGCAGGACGCTCAGGGAGCTGAGATCATACCCTCTATACAAGGTACAAACTCAAATATTAGAAAAACTTTAATGCAAACTCCACCAGAGGGCGATGTGGTGAACCTATAATAGTTTGCATTGTGCCTCTGGTGAACTGTGTGACTTTAACACATTAGTTCTCATACTAACCACTCTTTACCAAGTGATTCCTGGATTCCTGCCCCCCACAAAAGACAAATATATCTTTCTTTCTCATTTAGATAAAACAAATTACTGATAAATTCTGCACAAAGGGCGGCTGTAACTTTTAACATTGAGAAATAGATTGTGATCATAATGATATATGGAATATAAGCTGAGGTAAAATAATGTCTTAAAATAATGCCAATTCACAAAATGATGATGGACTTTTTTAAAGCTGATAATGAGTTCAAAAAAAGTTCAAAAAAGCACAACATTATTTTTCCAGGGGTGTTCTTTTGTAAAGAGATGTAGTTTTTTGTTAATACTAATATGAACTAATATTAATAAAGGACATTGGGTATAGTGATTATTTTATCTGTGTCAGCAGTTGTTTCTTCAACTGGGCAAATGTGTTGGTTGAGTTGCCAGTAGATAAATATTGATATGTTGCTGTTTGCTTTGATATTGAGACTGGGATGTCCTGGAGAGTAGGTATGATAGTGCACTCAGCCTGGAGTTCCAGATGTCCGATTCCAGTGCCACTAACACCTGTAAGATAACTCTAACACTCTTTAACTAAGTTTCTTTCATATTTCTTCACATTTCTTCACATTTCTTTACATTTCTTTCACTTTTCTATATTCATTCATATCAGTTTCCTGTTCCTCCATCTAACCATGCTTTCTGCCAAGAACTTGTGACCCCATTATATTTCATCGTTATCTATTTATGCTGCCAGAATAGCAACATTTTTTGGTCATGCTCTTTTTGCAATGATCATCCTGATGATATATTGCAAAAGCATTTATCAATAGATTATTTATTCAATATTAATGCTAATTCTGTCCTACATATGTAGTTACATGTTACACAAGATCACAATGTAAAGATATTTGATTGTGCCTTATGGAAGGGTGCAATAGGTTCAAGCTGTCAAGTACACAATCAAGGATTAATGGTCATGTAAAATGATTCTGAAACCATAGTTACCACATGAAAACAAAGCACACAATTATTAATTCACAACATATTAATCAATCATTTAGACGTAATTAAGTATCAGTAATGTGAATTTGAAATCATCTGCAAACAGAGATTTTGCCAAATTTGAAATATGGAGACAGGAAGGCCATTTTTGAGCTCAATAAATTGAGCTGAATGCACATATTTCTCAAGAAAGTCACTTGGTGTGTTGAAGATGTGTTGAAAAAATATTTTAGTTTTATAGTTTTAAAGAATGAAGACTGAAATATGTGTAAAATTGATTCACACAATTCGCACAATCTAAAACTTGATGTTGTTCCTGATCAATTGTTCTGATAGGCTATATGTAGGCTATATAAGAAATGGTATATGCAATTTGATAGGCAATATTAGAAATGCTCATCTATGACTTACCTAATATTTATTTTTTAATTATATTTTGATTATTTTTCAGTAATGAATGCAATAGAGACAATTTGTACCTAATTTTGTATCAAAGCTATAAACATCCTTAAATTTTGTAAAGAATAAAAGTTATTGATAATCTTTGATATGATATTTATTATATGCATTCAGATATTTCGGATGAAGAGTTAAACACGGAGAGACAAGCCACTGACATGATCCCCAACTCCCCTGGCACAACTCCAAATGCCAGCCGCCAGGTCACCACTCTGACCTCTGCAGGTGACACTCAAGGTCAAGGTTATCCCAAGGTCATCTCCCTGACACTGAGAGAGCACGGAGGACAGGAGGCAACCACGCCCTTCAAGATCTCACCCTCACAAGTGGTTAGTGCATATATAACACATTTTATAGCTGACAAATTTTCCACAGAATATAAAATAGAATATGACCTGACACTGAGATTTAAAGCGATTCTATTAAGGGCTATTTTTCTCAACTGAATGAAGATGTAGGAAAACAAAGGCTGTCAACTCTTTGCAGGCATAAATCTTGTAAATTGTACACCAAATAATATGACTTTTATGCTTTCCCGATGATGATGATTGGACTGCACGACATTGCACCAAACATCAGGTCCTTTCTATGAAAAATACAAAAAGACCACAGGTCCGCTGTTATTGATAAGATGATGTATTTCTTGTCATCAGGTGATTCCGGCAAGAAGCAATAGTTGTATCAACGCCAGCTTCTCCCCACTGTCCACACAGGAGGTTCCCCACGGCCAGGAGTGTGTCGGCTTTGCCTTGGGTTACATGAGTCTATCTGAAAAGGTAAAATAGGTTTCAAGTTCTCATTTAGATTGATGTTTTATTTTTATATCAGATTTTTTTAAAGTAACATGAATAATTGTAAGTCTTATATGTGGATGGGGAAGCGCCAGTCCAGAATCAGTACAAACGTTAGTAATGAAATAAGTCCATGTTCTATTTACATGATTTATGAACTTTTTGTGGTATTTTCAAATATAATCTTATCAACTGGCTGGAAAGCTATAATTATTCATAAAGTAATGAAATTACTGCATTTAAATTACTCTACACATAATTATCCACTATAATTGTATCAAATATTTATTTATTTCCCCCAAAAAACTTCCAGGCAATGTCATTAAAGGTATCTGCTAATGATCCTAGTTTGGCTTTAGTTCAACTGATCCTAATCAGTTGAGCTTATCATAGTACAGAATATCAAATCATCACCCTCCATTTCACCAATAAATTATTTCAATTGTTAGACTTGAAATTGCTGGCATGTATCCCTTGCAACATGATTTATGAATTGAAAACTTGTTATCAAAATTTCATTTAAACTTGATAATATCATGGATGATTTTCAACAAGGAAAAGAGTTTTTCAAATATTTACCAAGGAAAACCTTTACCGCTGAATTGCAACAGAAAACCTTTTTTTCCATATAAATCCAATTATTAAAGCAGTATTGATATTGATGCAAATAATGAATAATATGTATGTATTTTTTTTTTCAGGATGAAAGTATCAGTGGTCAGGTGACCCGTGACCAAGGTTACTCAGTAGATTCATTGAGATTGGATATGAATGCATTCGTGAAACCTGCTCTGTAAGCATTAATACCTCAGAGAACTTAGAGGGAAATATACAAATTTTCTAGAAATATTAGTATATTATAAGAGAAGTTCCAAATGTTCTGATTTTCAAACAGTTGGCATAAAGAATAATCATATAACATGGAATCCGTGAAGGAAAACCAACTTTAGCACAATCTGTGATAAAAGAAAGCTTAAACCTTCTTTAATTAACTTCTATTGACCAACTGAGTATCAGTGAACTTTTTTTCAACTTCCAATGGTAAATTGTGAAAAAAAATACATAAGTAATCAAAACCGATTGCATTTGTGAACATGATATTTTCAGACTAACTATTGAGTGCGATGAGGATGAGGGGATGCGATATAGGACGGCTGCAAGTGATCTCTTCCAAAACAGACAGGTAAACAACATCAATAAAGATAACAATAATAACAACAACAACTTATTAGATGGTCCCTACTGTGTTTATATATATGCCCTGTATGTATATATTTATTTGGTGATGTTTAACCACAGCCAGAGGACAAAATTGCTCCATTCATTTGCATATACATTCTCAACAATAAGCATTGGGAAGTCTACAATACCTTACATTATATATTGACAAGTAATTTCCCCTCTCCCTGTCTATATACATGTATGTGAGGGGGTTTAGAGCTAATCACAATTTAAAAAATGACAAGTTATTTGAGATCTATCATGAATCTTTGTCTCACATATTTCAGATGGTGGGAGAGAAGTTGCATTTTTGCAGTGCCACGTTGTCCAACCATACGGAGACGCCGCTGGAGTTCCGCCTGCTGACTGCCGAACCCTTCCTGCTGGTAGAACTGCACAGTACCACTGGCGCCACCAGGGCTCAGCTCATACAGACCGACTTCATCACGCTCAAACCCAGGCAGAATGCTATCGTAGGTGGTCAAAACTGAGCTAACACAGAAAGCTCGTGTTTGCTGAATTTAGACTGATGTTTTTTAACTGGACATGTGAAATTGCTTTAAAATTGTGGATTTAAAAGATGTATGCAAAAAGCATGTGTCAAGCCCAGACAGAATGCTATCATAGTTATAGTAAGGTCAAGACTGAGCTGACAAAGTTTGGGCTTACTGAATTTGAACAGACTTTTTTTTTTACATCAGACTGAATCGTGGAATATTTTAACCTGGTAATGGTGTGATTGGTATTTAATGGATTTCCTTTCTGACAAAGACTCTAAAGCATTGCCCTCCATTTTCAAATGATATAGCTGATTTTGGTTTTGTCAATCATGCATGCTATATTGAATGGACTTTCTGAATCTTGAAATAATTTCAAAAATAAAATCTATTTTAATCAGTAACTATTCTATGTATTGAGATCATTATTTGAGAATATTTTATTTGCAGGTTCAAGTTGGTTTCCGGGTAAGCCCAGAATTACTGAGTTACATTGACCAACTGGAATCCCAGGATCATGCCAATGATGATCACCAGGTGGCGTTGGTGACTGTAAACCAAGAACGCAAATTACACTTTAGGGAAAAACTCACTGTTGAGTTCAACAACAGCACTACACAGGTAACTGTATGACTTATAAATCTTCTTCACACTTCCTTCGTTTAAAAGCCTTTTAATCTAATTTTTGTTTCTTGTTACATATCAATCTTATTTTTATGCACAGAGATATTGCAAGATGAAAATGCTAATATATATACAACTTTTGTCTCCTTATAAACTTAAAGTGATGATACAATTTATAGGCATGTTATTAAAGGTCATTTTTATGAAACAACCAATCACTGTACATTACCATACTTACATACAATTTTCAAGCAAAATGGTGAGTAAATATTTAGCACATTGAAGAACACAACGAATTGCAAGAGACAATTGTCCCGTTAGGCACTGAACAGAATGAAACACCTGTGATTTGAATGAACCATTGTCTCATGTCTCCCCCAAACAAAATCCCTGATATACAGATTATGGTGGTAAAAGCTTAAATCTTTCTATTTTATTTCAGCAATTGCCCCTTTATGCCACGCTGGTAGTGCCCTCCCTGGTACTGACTAAGGATAGTCTGGACTTTGGCACATGTCTGGTGGGACAGCAGCGTGAACTACAACTTATGCTCTCCAATCCTACAGGCTCGGACAGCTTCTGGACCCTGGAATTAGGTTAGCATACATATCAGTAACTTATTCCGCTTATTCTGCAATTTATTTGACTAGAAAGGTGACATTTTATATAGTGCTAGTCCCTGACAGTGTCTGCTAATAATGCTTGAGAGTAACTGGCTGGGATTCAAACTAGGAATCTCTGGGTCTCAAGGTAAATGCTTTACCAATGGAGCCATTACAGACTACTCAATGATTATTCTGGCGAAAATCATTGAAATAAACAATTCGACCCTGTATCACCCATTTGTTGGAAAGCATCAGGGATCTGAACTTGACAGATTTGCAGGTTTTCAAGTTAGACCTGATGATGCAGTGACAATGATCACAGTGTAGTGCCTAGCCCTCGAGAACCAGAATATTTTCCTATTTGGGACTCTGTGGGGTTGTCCACAAATGGACCAAAACACAATTTGTTTAATCAGACTTGTTTATTTAATACTATATACTCATGGTAAATGAACCAGTCCCACAGACACTGGTTGTAGAGCAAAGGATCTGTCCCTGCTTGGTGTATAAGTGGATGACAGGAGGTGGTGTGTTCAAATCCCACTACTGGTAGTGTTATTTTCACATTTGTTAAAAGGTTCGAAAATCAATCTTATATGGCCATTGTTGCTGAAATTGTCATAAAAACACCATTTCATAGTCTTCCCACTGTAAAAAGTCATTTGAAATTCTGTAAAGATTGGTTTTGATTGACAACCAGTAGAAATGACAGTTAATTTCATAATGTTATTGTTATTAGCTATTTTTCATATTTTTGTTTACAGAGTTCCAGTCCGAGACTTGTGCTGAGAGTACATTTCAAGTGTCTCCCTCTAGTGGACAGCTTGAAGCTCACATCACTCATGTCTCCAGCAGTAAAACTCTCATCAGAGTGTTCTTCACAGCAAAGTAAGAAATATCTCTATATACATTAAAATAATAGCAGGTTTATCTACATTTGAGATAACTAACTCTTACATCAAGGATGGTATACACAGTAATTTTTATCACATAAAATTATCCGAGAGCTACTTAGGCAAAAATTAAAAGGTAGTGTGATTTAGCCAACATAAAAGGATGTTAATTGATCCTGTATATCATATAATTATTGATCCTCCCTGCCCCCTCTCATACAATTAATGCTCCCTAATTAAGCTATTGGAGATTGCAGATAACAATTTGTGCCTGTCAATAGGTAGAATGTGAATGTTGTTATTCCATGTTGTGTAATAATTACTCTGTATTTCATAATAGTTCCTCTGTGTTGCAGGCATACAGATATTTACGAGGCTACATATGTATTCCGAGGAATGCTGGGAGAAGAACCGAAGCGTCTGACCCTCAAGGGTCAAGGGTCATATGACGGCAAACACGAAGCTGTTGTCAACATTTGATCTAACACACACAAAAAGAACTCGGAATAAATTAAATTCAAATTGACGCTATTGGTCCAAGGTACCAGGAGAATTCAATTATTCACAAAGTTTGTTCATACTAACCCCAAAATAATTGTAAATATTAATTAACAAGATGATACTGGTTATGAACAAAGACTGTGATAATGTAGCTATGGAGATAAAAGTGCCAACCTTCATGTCTGTGATATTTTATAAATGTATCAGCTTCAGCCATCTATATTTTGTGCCTAACTTATATCAGTTACCAATTTTGTTCTCACAGTATTCAATTTCTTTAATTTTGTACAAATGTATAAACTTGCATAGCATTAGAACAACCATATTTCCACTTGTTGATGTAATTTATGTCTTTGTAAAATCTTGCAACACTGTGAAATACTTTTCACAATTAAAGAAGTGATAAAATAGAGGATTCAGTTGTGAGTTTTGCCTTAAAATAATAATAGGCCATACACAGAAATAAAAATGATAATAGCCCATACAAAGAGATTAAAATAATAATAGCCCACACAAAGAAATTAAAATAATAATAGCCCACACAAAGAGATTAAAATAATAATAGCCCACACAAAGAGATTAAAATAATAAAAGCCCACACAGAGATTAAAATCTTCAAATTTTGTTCATTACTCAATCTGCAATAAAGTATTTATGGATACACTAATTTAATCATAGATAAACACAATATGTTGGTTTTAAGGTACATTTTTATAATTCTATATTAGATTTGTATTATGCTGCTTCAGCATGCACAAAGAGGTGTCAATATGGATTTTTGGTATTGAAATGAAGAGTGCCAAGTCATCGCATGATCGCTGAATTTATTTCCATGCCTGTAAATTTTAGGGAAAAACTCATAAAATCAGTTGGTTTAATAGCACTATTTATTTCTTATTATGCTCAATTGTACAGTCATAGCATAAATCTTATACTTGTTATCATAACTATCAAAAAATATAGCCTATAATGAGCATCCTGTGCACAACTCAACATGATTGGTACGAGAACCTGAACCTATTACTTGACTAGAATTAATGAAATGACATTCCATGAAAACAAGGCATGCCTATCAACAATATATTTGAAGAGAATGATATTGTATACATCAAGCAGTAAATTCTCTATATAAAAAATAGATCTACACAAAGATTTAATATCACATGCATTTTACCAGTCACACATGAACCTTATCCTAGTAAATAGTTTGACACTTTTAACACACAAAATTATATCTGTATATACAGTGTATATTTTAATATCTTGTGATATAGTGTAAGATAGGAGACTCAAATTTGATCATCTGAGGATTCTTCTGCAGGGACATATTCCATTGGTGTTCATAGCTTTATTCAATATGCAAGTCAATATTCAAATTCATGGTGAGGCAGCCCTGATGGGGAGTGACCCCGAGATTTACTAGCTTCCCCTCCAAAGAGTCACCAATCTCCAGGAGATGCATTCGGTTTTCTACCAGATTTACTCACTATTCTATCCTGAACTGGCTTTCCTAACAGAGATTCACTCGCCTATCTACCAGACATTCACCAGTTTTCCTACCAGAAATTCACTAGCTTTCCTACCAAACTTTCTTTGAAAAAAATAAATCACGAGATTTCAAGTATATAACATTGTGGATATGAACATATATTATTTTACTCCTGTGTTGTATATAAACTTGTTAATATTAATTTAATTATATTAATTCGTTTCTGACACCTCAATATGAAATGAAGTTTGTTTGGCTTCCGTTTGCCAGGCTTTTTTCCCATGGGACTCTTTGAGACACGAGTGATTTTCCAATAATGAACTTATTACTCAACCATTTCAAGCACCTTCAAGTTAATAGGCCAGTAAGAGTTAATTTATTTTTCAACTGATGTGCAGTTACTCAACAACCATCTTTCTGGAATGAATATATGTTTTTAAGTACTAATAATTCTAATTCCATTAATTTCTTAATATATGGATATCAATACTGTTGAAATTCAGCATCTACCTTCTTAACATGGATATGAATACACTGAAAATTAAACATTTCTCTTCTAAAAATGGATTAATAGATTAATGGATTAATACACTGGAAATTCAGCACCTACCAGTATCTTCCTAAAATGTGGATGTAAATTAATTGACGAATCTGTACCTATCTCCTAAGCATATCTATATAAACAGTCACAGTTCAGCACCTAACTTTCTTTATATTAGCATGTGGATGTCAATACACAAATGATTCTGCACCTTTCCACTATGTTTTACATAGATATCAATGTACTAACAATCCTAGAGATATGTTGATATTAATGTTCTGACTATAATGCACTTGTCCTGGTTTAATATGTTGATGATTTGTGACAATTCAGCACATTGCAATGTTTATCAGCAGAAGGGGTTCACCTCAGAATTGCTGTCAAGAACAGTACTACTTTTACGATTAAATACATAAATATTGTATTATGAAATTGTTCTGTCCAACATTAATTTTTAAAGTTCCCAAGTGTTTGGATTTCCTTGCAATATTACCTTTCCTAATCATCAAAAGTAACACTTACTGACAGGTTACTGACAGGTGACTGACAGGTTACTGACAGGTGACTAACAGGTTACTGACAGATCTCTGTATCCGTTTATCAAGGATTATATATAATCCCTGCAATATCCTTATAATACTGTGCAGTTACCATAATCTGGCCAAGCTAAGATTAAAGCAAGTTTGTTTCACAGATGAAGACACTTTCCCAGACCTCCAATGAAGTCTTTTGTCAAATTAAAGTTGTTCATTAAATGCAAGTTTGTTTCATCAACCAAACTTTGAAGACACTGTCTGATACTTGTATCAAGTCTTTTTTCTACTTGAACTGCTTGGGAGAACTAAGTTCAATATTTGAACTTTGAATGCATTACCTCAATAGAGCACTAAAATGACGTCCTTTAATTTATTTTTGAGTTATTTGTGAGATGCAAGTATTTGTTAGGTCCAGTGTTTGGAGACACAGACCGGTACTTTATGATGAAGTCTTTTATACTGCAGTATGTTTGTGAGATGTATGTTTGTGAGATGCTCTTCCTCCGTGGAGACCCCCCACTGAGACCCAGGTGATGTCCTCGACCACTGCATTACCTGTGTGGATAAGGCGATTCATAACCTGCAACAGATAATACAATAATCAATAACCAGGATTAGGCTCAGTGCAAATATAAAGCCAATGTTAGATTACATAAACTTATTGCTACATGCTAATTATTATGGTACCAATACCTGTTAATAGGCAGCAATATCTATGTCTATAATTAATGGCTGACTTTATTAAATAACAGCCCTCAATATCATGTTGTTCCATATTATTTTTAACCATAGCTCTATAAGGTATTGGTTTAAGTATTTCAGTTTTCATCTCATCTTTTCGATATAATTAATCAAATATCAAGTTAACCTGAGTTGGGATACTGATTGGCTTGAGGTTCTGTATACGTCAGTGCCCCATAGTTGGTCCCATAAGGCCTGGGAGGCTCTGATGGGGGTTCAGTTACAGCCTCATCATAAGATGGCGGTGGTTGATACTCTGACATGTGCCTTGGAGGCTCCATATGGGGGCTGAATGTGTTTGGTGCGTAGGATTGTTGGTTGGGGTACTGGGATGGGTTTGTTGGTAGAGTCTGATGGGGAACAGTATTGTTTGTATTACCCACTGGCTCTAAGGTCACTGCATCTGAAAAATTACAAATATTTAACGTTAATGGAGACCCCTCAGCACCAAAGTCAAAAGTTGATATTACACATCTACCTCTAAGCTGATGCTGTGCATCAAAGAATTGCTCATTTTCATAGTTGCGGAATTATAATCAGGATACATTTTAACAATATGAAAAGTTTATTCAAAATAAGAAAGAAACAATTATCAATTGTTTATACTGTTATATCTGTAGAATACTGAAGTACTTCAAATTGGGAAATTTGGTTTTACCAGGTTAACTTTCATTATGTTTAATTGGACAATATTTATTTAAGGGTGATAATTTATCTTATTTTACAATTTTGGTTTTTATATTGCATCACATATCACTATAATAAATATCTTTCTGAATATTGAAGGTTAAATGTCAATTCTGAGAAAAGGTTTGACATTCCACACCTCACCCCATAGTGATGCTGTTTACCAAATATGAAGTGTCTGTCCTTGATAGTGTCTTTGACAATTTTTTTAAGTTCAAGGACAATGTGGTAAGGTTATATGTCAAATAGGCAAAAGTGGGTGACAATGCACACATATACCTCCTAATATGATGTTGTACACTGTTTATGAAGTAACAGTTTCGACAAATTTAATGGACAGTCAGATAGACAGACATACAGATTCTAAAGCTTCAACAATATATCCCTATGGCTGAGTTAGCGGAGGTGTGAACAAAAATACTAAAAATACAAAAGTTTGACCGTAACTGATTTCTTTAAAATTTATGTACCGGTACTTGTTTTTTACTCTGAACATAAAATTGATTAAAAAAGTGATTGAACTATTAAAACTATCCAATTGTTGAATATGCTTGTCTCATGAAAATGATGAATATATACAAAAAATGCTTAAAATTTATTCCATTACCAAGGCCAGGAAAAAAATGTGTTGTCAGACACCTTTATGTTTTTGAAAAATTATAGGTGTTTTGTGTATGTTAAAACATCAGCATTTCAGTGTTTGCATACTAATATTTTTTGGGAACAAAGGAACGGGAGGTGAAGAAAGTTCAGACCTTTTTTTCCTGGCCTTTAATATGCAAAATGAGATATTTTACAGAAGGTTATACATACTGCCAGAATTTCTTGATTGTAAAGCTTTCTTCAAGTGGAAGAAATCTACAAGCAATTCTAAAATCAAAAATGACAAAAAAAGATTAGATGCAATATTTCAAAGTATCCCACACAGCTTTAATAATATGTAGTTTATATTTTATTTATTGAAAAATATGTGATAAATCTGATTGTTCTTTCTTTTAAATGTGTTAATCCTTCCTCTGGAATAAAAGAGTTAGTGATAGTTTTAGTCAAATACTGATATGCCCTTACCATTTGGTTTAAAGTTTGGATCACTTTTAATTTTCTTTTCCACATAAAATCGTGTAATGCTGTAGATCATAAAAAAAATAAAGGCGATGCCAAAAACTCTGAAAAGACAAATTCCTAAAAAGTTAGACAAATTCAATGAACAGTTTCCATAGGGCATCTCAATCATGAGAGTAGAAATTTCCACAAAACATTTTTTGTGATATTGTACTTACATATAGTGAGCATGTCTAAGCAATGACACAGCTTCCACACCCTGCATCATAATAAATAATATATTAACTCAGGGTAAAAACCATATTTTATTCATCTTTGTCCTTTCAGAAATGGTGAAACAGAATATGATTCTCATTCAATTTTTTTTTAAATCATGTAAAACATTATATACATATTAAAGTTTAAATAGAAAATAACTCTCTGAAATGTGATGTTATTTATTTTTTCAAATAATATTCAAACTCTGCTCATCGAAATGTTATATTTCTGATTTCAGTTGGTACCGGATAAAAAAAATATAAATGATTAAACAGTTATTTAATAAATGAGCCAATAAGTTTGAATAAAATTATCTTCATTTCACATTTATGTTACAACTAAATTAATTGTTCTCAAAATCTGATAAAATATTTCAACATTTCAATTATGACAGTGAACCAACCATTGCAAAAGTGACTGAATGAAAAGTTCTTGATGCAAATTTTACAGGTGACTTTTCCTAAATTCTTTAAAACGGCACTGACGCCAGCAGAATAACATGTAAAAAAAAATATTAGATATTACAAATATATGCATGTAAAAGATAAGAAAATCTTGTTATTTTATAAATAACTTACTGGGAGGAATGCCAGGAAAAGAAGCAGGACGCTGGATATGTTAGTTTGTAGCATTTTGGCCGCTGTATCTTGGAGTGCCGACATCACAAAGCATCATGTGTCAGGGGCCATGTGCCATCCTCCACATTAGCACTCTGCACCTTGGGTATTGTTCAGGCTGAAAAGCACCGCATACAAATCATTATTTAACCAAAGCTTGTTGTATTATTCACAATGAATATCTTATTGACCAGTGTCTGTGTCACACAACAATCCCAATATCAAAATAATTCATGGAGCTTGTTCACAGATCCTTGACCATGCTCACAATTGTTATTCAAATCAGTTGGTCCTGTTGTGTAATGAGCTTATCACATGTGGAATGACTGTCATTGGCAGGCTGTTTCCAGCACAGTATTAATAATGAGTTATCCCACTTTGTGCCTCCGCCACAGAACTCAGAACTCAGAACTCAGATGTCATTTATTCGGCCTTAATTACAAAAAAATGTTTTAAATACACATTGTTGTCCAAATTAATTTAAATAAAGATATCAGGCCAGGGAGACCCCTGTTAAGGTGGGTTTGGATATCCCACCGCTATCACAGGGGCCACCCTGTAAAAGAAAGTAAATAATAAACAACTTAACACATTACTCAAATTATTCAACAAGATATAGCTCATACACTATTAGAAACAAAAAATATTTAGATGTCCTTAAATTCACTGGGAAAAATATACAATATTAAATATCATAACTAATTGCAGACTTGTGCATTCATACGTACAGTATGTATGTGTTCCTTTTTAAACCATATGCTGGTTTTACCATGGAGGAATTAAGACAACAACAATCATTATAAAGTTTCATAATTAATAGATGAACATATTGATTGAACAACTAATCAATTATTAGTGTTGTACACATAGCATTGCTCAATGATACAAGTTTCTTTATAGGTCGTAATATAGTAGTTTTTAACATATTTAGAATAGCCCTGTAAACTGTGGGTTTCTACCTTATCAATAATACAGTTTGGGGTGTTATTAGTAGTTTCAGGAATTGTGTACCTTATAAATTTTCTTGCAAATTCGTGTTTTATTAAAGGAGTTCTCATTTCCTGTACAGCTCTAGTACTGTGTCTATGTATTTCATTTATATGTTGCAGAGGTAAACTCTTTCATAATCTCTTTCATACTTCATAAAATTTAAAATTTAAATATATGATAATTTAAATATATGATTATTTTCTGTCCAAAAGTATAAGGTGTACATTGTACAAAGACCAATGTTGTAGTTTGAGGTAAAATATTTACCATAGAGCACAGAGACAGTCCATGAAAAAGACCTACCAAAAATAAAATTAAGTTTCTACATTTCCTCTTAGTTTTTGTTATAAATAAAATGTCAATTTATTATGTATTTAGTGATATTAAAATTATTTGAGATGATGAATGAGTGTGGTCTGTACACTTCTTCTGCAGTTGTTTCATCATCAATCTTGTGACAGACACCTCCAGGCTACTTTTCTAAGCAAATCCCGGGTTTATACCAGGCTGTGCAAGTAAAGGCCAGACCTGACTTATCCAGACAGTAATGGGAGACCACACCAAGTACAAATGTGATAACATGGCCAATTGTTGTCACGCTTATGATTAAAAGTGAGTACAACAACAAATGAGTAGCTTAGATGTTAATAAACTGTAAATGTATAACAAAACAGTGACAAAAATAGTCATGAAATGGACCATTAATCTTCAAAGGGGGTCGGAAAGAAAATCTAGATTTTTTTCTTCTTGGCCAAGGCTAACACTTATTAGGATGCATCAATGACAAAAGTAGGAAGGAAAATATCTTTCACCTATTTATGCTTTCTATACATTTTTATTTTCAAAATTAGCATGATTCCTTAAATATTGAATCTCAATTTAGTATTTGACAGCTTAACTCATGGTTTGGGACAACAAATGTTCTAACCTTAAGTCTTAACACATTACAATATATTTCATACAAGAACAAGCACATTGAATGTGATAGCATAAATCTTGTTGGGCACAGAGTATTGAGGCACAGTAGTCCACAGTAGGTTGAGTCCATATCCCACCAAAATTTCAGTAAGACATTGAGGTACATCTTCAAACATCCAGCAAGAATATAAAAAATATACTTTCACAATTCAAAGGACAACGCCTTTGATGGTGTTTTAAGCTAATGTCATACTTCATCTCCATAACATCAATTTAGCTTTCAGGGGCTCAATATAAGCACTCCACCAGAAAATGATGGATGGTACATTCAGAAAGGGACTATTAATAAATAATAAAAAAGACATAAAAGGCAAATACACTGAAAAGCAATCTATTATTTTCATATTTAAAAAAAAATAATGTATGATTCCTTTAATAATAATAATAACTTTGTTATGATTTGCATTATAATCAATTATGTGGTATATGTTTACAATTCTTATTTCACATATCAATATATTTGTAAATCTTAAATAAGTTTCCAATCATCATCTGTTGCAAATCAGGACTCTAGTAAATGCTTCTCTAACAGCTGCCAGATACACTCTGCTTTTTCTGACAGCCATCTAATACACTTAACATTATTATGTACAAATGTATAATCCACATGATATATAACACAAGTGTACTCGAGAATAAATTAATTCATATTCAAATTATACGAACAAACATAACTCTGTCCAGTATGTAATCTATTAAATATGTATGTTATCAGCCCTCAGTCAATGAGTGATCAATGAGTTTGCTGTCAGTGACCACCTGCTGTACCACATGCAAGTCAGTGTAAACAGCTCAATCCTCGTTTACACACGAGCTTTAGATTGGAACCTGAAGGATTCATTCAGATTGAGTGCTTGGTCTCTCTCTCTCTCTCTCTCATTAAATGTTACAGCCTTGATTTACAGATTCTTTTTTGTTTGTTCTTTTGTAGTAAAAGTTAAAATGTTGATGAAAATGTTGACATGTTGATAATTGCTTGGCAGTCTTCTTTAGAAAATCTCTCATCTGCCCAATTTAATCTATAAAATGTGGACCAAAGATCTTAAAATATACAGTTACAAAGAGCTTTGGTATCTCACTAATTTATGGTTTGATATGGTCAGTCAACTTTTTCATGAATAATAATGAACAATACATTCATGCATGCAGTACACATGTCAAGTATACATTCACGCTGGAGCATGTACATGTACTATAGCATCCTCTCGCAAACTCACGAGGATTGATGATAGGGCAAAGATAATATTGGGTTGTTTTGTGATCTACATAGATCTATAAGTTTACTCGGCAAAACCAATTGGCATCCCACCGAGATAAACCCCCTTGAATAGATGAATCGTGGATGATGGCAGAAGCATGTCAAGGGGTGTACATGGAAGAACCAAACTATGAGATATATATGTTATATGAAGAGATATGTGTGGATGATTGTAGCATGTCAAGGGGTGATATTGCTACTGATACTGTCTTGCACCCAGTAGGAATCAGGGCCCAGTAGGAATTCCTACATTGTGCAACTGCCCAAAGTAGGAATTCCTACTTTGTGCAAATAAGTAGGAATTTTAAGATATATCAATAACTGATATGACTGGATGTGGCTAATATAATTACAATGTTTATTAGTTTTCCATTAAATTTTGTATTTAGAAAAATAACAGACACTTCCTCTGGCTTATTTGGACATTGTTGGCATTAAAGAATATGGTTAAAAATTTCGATTGACTAGTGCATTATAATAGAGATATGACATTTTTGGAAATAGAAATGTTGATTGTCATTTTACTTTGACAAAAAATGTACAAACATTTTGTTTGTTTGGAATATTTGTATTGTAATTGTAGAGATACATTTACAATCCCACACCCAGATATCTCCCTATTTGCCAATGAGAAATGTACATATCACTGATAAAATCATATTTTTTATGCACACAACTAATATCAGTGCATGCTCATATCATCATTATTATTATAACAATCCTATATGTTCATATTGCCTAAACCTCCTCATTCTTGTTCCTGACATTTGGATTCTTGACTTTGATATTCCTACTTATTTGCACAATGTAGGAATTCCTACTTTGTCCTGCACAATGTAGGAATTATTCCTACATTGTGCAAGATTCCTACTTTGTGCATGACAATACTATAGTGATAGACCTTGGGTATAAACATGTTCTAAGAAGGGATGAGGACCAAAGATATGTGTGTATGATGTTTAAACACCCACCCCTAACTGCTAACTGAAATTTCACTGACATTCTACTCTAATGTCATCGCTATGTCATTAAAATGAACACATGGGACTAACCAAAATAATCATACAGAAATACGAGTTGAGAAGTTGGCAAAGGTTTGCCCAATGTCAATCATCAGACCCAATGTATCTCAATGTTTGCCTGAAAGAATTGGCCGTGTCCATCTACATTAGATTCTTTTTTGCCTATCTAATGATCCAGATAATATTTCAGGATTACCTACCATTACACCCAGAATGTCAGACTTTGACCATGTCCATTAACAACTTCAATTAATCCACTAATACACAAATGTTTACAAATTCATTTGGGGAGTGTCAAAATACCGGAAGTGTATGTATGACTGTCCTCTGGTGGTAAAAGATAAACTAAAATAATATGGGAGTTTTGCACCTTCAGATCTTCTGAAGTTAATAAACAGAAATTGATAAAGAATTCGCCCATTTAAGCTAGGTCTGACTTTTTTCTTCACAATGCGTGTATTAGACTGTAAGTATATATCTATATATAAATAAAATAGACTATACATTCAGTGTTAGACGTTCAGAGGATTAGGGCACATGTAGGAAAAAAACTTAGATTTTATCACAATACCCTCACAGGGGTGTGGATCTTGGAGTTCCTATTATGCTCATTACTATTTAAAAGTAATTTTATGTTCAGACTAATAAAGATATTTAAATTTTTTCACAAATTAGGATAATTAAATGTTTCACTGTCGCAGATGTCTTTAAACATTTTCTGGAAATCCCAACTTTCATTATCTCAATTCTAATTTGTTGATATTTGTCAGGTCATTTAAAATGGCAGCCTCGTTAACAAATCAGTGAAGGCTATTGGATTTCTTTCAAAAATCATAAATGGGAAAAATTTTGAGCCAAATACAAAACCGATCAAATTGGTCCCCTGAAAATAGAACAATGCCTAATAATAGCCAGAAATTCCAACCAGCAATTTCAGAGATCATAGTTGATAAAATGACAGCAAATATCTTGCCCCTCAATAGAGAAGCTATGCGGACATAATCAAACAGGTTGTTTACCTTGATGTACATGCACCCCTGTAATACTTTCAAAACTTTCAGTGTCTATGGGGTAAAAGTAATATACAAAGAAGAGTGAAATCTATTACATACTATCTTTTATTTGTATCCAGATACAATCACATATACATGTATAATACAATTAAACCTGGCAGGTTTATCACATTTACTTTTATACAAGTCTCTCATACATTTTTTTCCTTCCACCCAACACTTAGAAAAAGTATCTCTGAAAGTTTCTCAATTTTTCTGAATATCATTTTTATGTGAGTATGAGTAACACTGTTGTTTTACTCTGATATTTATTTATGCATTATGTTTTTTGTTCTTAAATCCATTAATGTTAAAAGCTGATGATAAACTTATATATGAAATGATAAGATGATTTAAATGTTTATGACATATTATGAAGTTCTGTCGACTGGGCAGTCCTTTTTAAGATTCAAATTTTCCAAGAAAATCGGAGTCACGGAAGAGGAAGTAATCCTGAAAGTAAAATAAGAAACAAAATTAATTATACATTTTCACTTTCACCAGATATTTACTGTCGGACATATCTAATGCTTAAAATAAATTGGAACTGAAGTAAACAATATTCAGTACATTCTATTAAAGTATAACAGTTCAACTTTGAATGTGATTAATTTTATTTCCAACTAGATCATCATTTTATATTTCACAATATACATATGACAGCCAGCAAAATAGCAAAATGATAAACTATATCACAAAACTCACTTTATCCTCCAGCACAATTTTGGTCCCACCAAATTCTGGCAATAACACCTGGTCTCCTGATTTCACACTGGGAGGAATCACATCACCATTCTGAAAAATTGAGAATTTTTCCTCATGCCAACTTTACCTATTTACTATTATATATCAAAATAATAATAATCAGATTTATCATTTCTGTATCCATCATTTACGTATATCTAAGTAAAAAATAAGGACAAACTTAGCAGCAGTTTTATAATTGTAAATGAGTATGGTTATTTTTAATTATGAAATAAATGGTGAGTAATATTGTTTGTTCAAGTAATGAACTTACATTTGTTCTTGCTCCTGGACCAACTGAAATGACGGTGGCCTGCAGTACTTTGCCCTGGCTCTTCTCTGGAATGAGGACTCCTCCTTTTGTTTTCACTTCTGCTGCAAGACGCTCGACCAGCACACGGTCAAACAGAGGAATAAAACGCTTCAGAGCTCCAGCCTAAAATTCACAAACATTTGCTTTTATTAAATCAGACTTTAGAAAAAATCAGACAAGCTAGGTTGATTTCTGCAATAAATGAAAACACCATTGATTGTGATCGTGTGAATGTTTTGTAGAATATGACGCAGGAAATTCCTAAAAGACACATTAAAGAAGTCCTCAAAGTCAAAGGTAAATATGTATCTTGTTATTTTATGAATAATGTACCCAAATGGAAATACATGACCCTTTGGCTTTGGTTTTGTTAAATTATATTGCAATTAACGACAGTCTATTGCTGGGTCAATAAGCATCGGCCCAGCTAATAGTTGGAAAGCCAAAAATAAAGTCTTCAGAGAACATGAATCATGATCCAACAGTACTAAATTGTGTTTGTGGACAAGTGGGCAACCAATCATAAATTCTTTCTTTGATTTATTTTTTTCCCCTTTTAATATTTTTCTTAAAGACCGGTTGGTAACTTAAGTCAGATAATTATCAATATATAATACCCACTACTTTGTCCCAGTTCTGTTTGAAGAAGGTCATGTCTCTTCACAAGCCATCCCAGCTGATCATGTGAATGGACATGGTGCCTATTTGGAGGTCACTTGCATAAAGTCACGAAATGCCAAAATTCCGTTGAAGTACAGTTCTTTGAGATTTGAGCATGGTACAGACAAGTAAAGTGGGGGTTCAACTCACCATTTTTAAGGTTAAATTATACCGGTAGACAACTGGTTGTTGTACGTTGAGAAAATTCGAGAAGCTGCTGAAGATCACTGACGACTCTTCTCCTTTCCAACTGAGCACATGTGGATTCCCCTGGACATTGAGCATGCGCAAATGGGCAATTGGTTAAGAGAATATGATGTTTGATCATTCAGTTTTTTCTGAATAAAAGATATATGTACTCGTTTTATGTGCCGATATATAATTCACTAAATAAAATGTGATATTTTCTGTGTATAATTCGTGTATTTTAGGTATATTATGATAGATTGACTGATATATCTTCGGGAAATCCCTTTTGTTACATCATCTATTTTCAATATTTTCCAGAAAAATAGACCCTACTTGAGCATTACTAATCACAAATGGTTTCCGGTTCCGGTAAAATGACTCTGTAAAGCTTACTGTTTCTACTGTTTGGCATGAAACAAGTTATTCGACCTAGTCTGGATGCTTGAGAATGATTAATCATACTCGATCTACCGGGTTAAAGGCCCACATGTGAACGTGAACACGGTCGAAAGTTCCAGCAAAACCGGCCGGCGTCAGAGATCCACGAAAAACATTCTCTGATTGCAAATTGAGAACACCATGTAAGTATTTCTACATTGCTAAAGGTAGAATGAATGCCTTTCATTAAATCATAAGCTTTGAAATTATGTGTTGTTGGTTGATAAACCATTCTTGTGCGTACTCTACTCGCACATGCCCACATGGGCAGTGCCTGGCATTTGAAGTCAAAATTTCATGTTCTTCAAGCTTGTGCGTGAACTAGTGCATGTTGATAATTTAACGGTGATGCAAATTTATTAGGTTTGATAAAAATGTGCACTCGTGCACCATTTGTTATATTATTTCGTTGTAGTAGCAGAATGAATAAAACCTGTTAAAATAGCATGCGCTTGGAAGCACATGGACTTGACCTTGTCGATTTGTCACCATGTGACTTCGTGATGGTGTTTCACTTCAATGTCTTTCATTGGGAAGAATACTCTGATTTAAGCATAACCTGGCTATGACATGCAGATTCGTTGATTTGATGAGAGATCAAGAAACTGGAAGTGCGCGGGTGTTTAATCTTAACAGAAAGGTCTTGTGTAACATGCATTTTGCATGACTGATGCAATACTTGAAAAACCGAGGCTAGAGTAAAAATTTCTCTTTAATCCATATTAATTTTTAATTAAATCTAGATTGGGAGGGAGAAGAGTTAAAATTTGATACCACATTGGGTATTTTTTATTCCAAAAGGCATGATTTTATACGGCACTGTAAAGAAAAACATCTGCTTTATTTTAAATAGAAGAAATATGGATAGCATGAACTTGAAGTTTATATGCTACTCTTGACATGGACTCTCACAGCATAAATAAGGTTCAAAATTGATGGTTACAGCCAAAAGCTACTCAAGATGAGGTTCAGAGGCATAGGTCACCAAAAATATTATAAACACAAGTCAAATAACTGCTGTTATATGAAATTGAACAAGAAAAGAAGAATTGAACAGCAGACATTTAGTATCTAGTTGCAAAATTGACCTTTAACCTCTCAATTTTTGCAGACAGTGAAGTTGGTCACAAAATGGCTCAAGGTGACCTTGTTTGGTGGGGTTATACATAAGCAATGACTGACAGTCATCAGATGTAGATTGAGATGGTTATCTCTCTGCATCAGTGCATTGCTAATTCTCATCTAACCCCAATATTGTGATTGAAATTATCGAAAAATTGTTTGACATTTTTGACATTTTAAAATTATGTTTGATTTTAGCCAATATGTACCGTCTACCCAGTCTGCTGCGCCCTGTGGTGACTCGCCGTTTTGCCAGAGCCACAAATTTGGCTCCAACTCTCAGCAGGACCTATGCTAAAGATGTCAAAATGGGAGCTGAAAGCCGTGCTGAGATGCTCAAAGGTGTGGATACCCTGGCAGATGCTGTCGCAGTTACCATGGGTCCTAAGGTAGGAATCCTTTAACATCTCTTATTTAAGTGTTTAATAACCCTTCAAAACTGACTAAATCTCAGCCCGTGGGCAAGTTTTAATATTATATAAATATTTGACATTTTGAGACTGGACTTGCAGACTTATTCATTTGCTAGCCAGTTAAAACCCTATTGAATTTTAGTGTGAAAATTCCAAGTTGATAAAATAAAATCTCAATGCTCACATTCCCAACATATAGTGCAGAGACTAATCATGTAAACAAAAACAGCAGTGTCCTTACCTCCATCTCCACAAAGTCAACAGCAGCACTATTAAATTACAGCAGATTGAATACAGATCCCCAAATTGACGATTTAGCAAGGTTCAAAATATCATCACAGCAAAACTGTCTCAAACTCTGTTTTTGATAAGTCATTAGTTGCAACCATACAACAATGTGGTGATGCAAGGGTGTGACTTCATGAGGTCAAGCAGGTCAACCTGGACCATAATATAATAAACCAGAGCTAACCATGAACCAATGAAGTTATGCTACGACTGAGTTACCAAATGGGAGTCAGTGGTGAAAATGCATCACATTTTTGGGCCACATTTGAACATTTAACAAATAGATGTTTGTATAAATAAAGTGGTTATTCTGTTGCAGGGCAGAAATGTTATCATAGAACAGAGCTGGGGAAGCCCAAAGATCACAAAAGATGGAGTCACAGTTGCCAAAGCCATTGAACTGCAAGACAAACTTCGCAATGTCGGTGCTAAACTTGTGCAGGACGTGGCCAACAACACAAACGATGAGGCAGGAGACGGAACCACAGCTGCCACCATCCTTGCGAGGTCTATTGCCAAGGAAGGATTCGACAAAATCAGCAAGGGAGCCAACCCTATTGAGATCAGAAAAGGTAGGCTTTCTACATCTTCTAGACTAAGTCATTTTTGGAGGAATAAAAAGTGTTGACATATTAAAGCTTGTAAGATAATGCTTACATGTGCCAGATTTCAAAATACAAAGTATTTTACTCTGTGATTCGTACTTAAGTTGCAATCAAAACTAAATAATCAATAGAAGGTAGTGTATAGTTATCAGTGGCGTAGCCAGGGGGGGCTGAGGGGGCTACAGACCCCCCCCCCCCCCCCCCCCACCAACATTTAAAAAAAAATGTTTACTAGTACTTTGGGGCTGGGGGGATAGGTATGTGGGCAAGTAGTCATGGACCCCAACATATCCAGATTTCAGCCCCCCCTTCAGAAAATCCTGGCTACACCACTGGTTATGGAGCATAATGGTTGCAAAGCAGTTTATGCATTGTCACAATTTTATGATTGTAGGGGTGATGAAGGCCGTAGATGCAATTGTAGAGCACCTGAAATCCCAATCCAAACAAGTGACCACACCAGAGGAAATTGCTCAGGTATGTTATTGAGTTGGCTATAATGGGGATATCTAAAATAGGAAAGAGTAATGGCTAGTGAATCAACTAAGCCAACTCTGCTGAAAGATAAGGACATGGGGCATGTTAGAAATAGATAGATAACAATATTATCACAACACATTATCTTGAGATAGATATATGGAAGTTTAGATAAATTTATTTTTGGTAGCTCGAACAATACACATGTTATCTATAGTAGATTATCTGGACCAGTATCAGGGAGTAATGTTTGCTTTTCGCTTGGATTGTAAATTTTGCATAAAGCACTGGAGACCCGTAGAATCGTGCAAGCAGACAATGCTTGTTTGAATGGTTGTCCAGTGCAAGAGTAAAACCATGGTCACTTATCAGTCTGGGCTCCTTAGTGGCCAGATTGACATTCAGACATGGTACATTTGGATTAAAATGTGTACATAAATAATTTAGCCATTTGATGTATAAAATACATGGATTGCTTTGGTTAAAAAAAACCTATCCATCAAAATTAGAGCATATTATTTTTTGTGTAGTCAAGTGTCAAATTTAAACATTGGTTCACTGTTAATGTTATTTAATTCAGCTAAGTGAATCAAATCAGTACATCAATATGTGGCACAAAAAAAAACAAAAAAAGAAATGTGTGACAACACATGAAGGTAAATAAACTAAGGGAAAGCAGGTTATATTTGTGTTAACAGATGGGGGTGTGATGTGTATGTTAAGCCAAATATTTTTAAAAAAAAAAACATTATGTGTATGACATTTGAACGAATGTGTGATCGTAGGAGTGCAAGAATTATCAGTGATGAAAGTCTTCAGGAAATAACCTGAATTCAGTTTTTTTTTCTTCAAATGTGAAATTCAAAAGGTCTGAACTCAGTCTGAAACATCCAAAAATGACATTTCTGAAAGGGGGTAGGGGTATCTTCAGGTTCATTTTTAATGGTTTCAGGTTTTTTCCTAAATGCTGACTTTCATCACTGAATTATACAATACAAAATTAGATTGGAGCACCAAACCAAAAATCAAGCTGGTTAATTGTACCATTTTGAATTGTTGTTCAGTGCCAGAGAAAACTCATGGTCACTTCCAGTCTGGGCATCGACGTGGCCCGATTGGCATTCAGCCATGAGACACATCAGATTGCATTTATCCAGACATATATCCAGACATATATCCAACTTGCAACAGGTTTAAGGTACGTTAATAAATGGCGTTTTTGTGATCGTTTATTATTACAGGTGGCCACCATATCAGCTAATGGAGATCAAGCCATTGGTGACATCATCTCCAGTGCCATGAAGAAAGTAGGAAAAGATGGAACAATCACAGTCAAGGTATGTATCAAGGATATGAAATAACCAAATATGGTATGAATATGTATCAAGGAAATGAAATAACCAAATATGGTATGATTTGCAGTTATAGTTTACTCTTAACAAAATGGGAATGCATTGACTCCTATCCGGGCAGGACTGATTCGTGTCTGTAGGATAGCTGCTAGGCAACGATGCTACAGAAATAAAAGCATACTTTAAACCAACTGATGGTGACCTAAACATGAACCATTGGTCTTGCCAGCATGCTACATTTTTAAATGTGATATGTACAACAAATGTATTTTAGATAAAATGTTTTCTCAAAGATGAATTTCCCATAATTGCTGAAATAATTCTTGGTGGTAATAATAGATCGAATCAGATTATGTTTTTGTTAAAACTAAGTCAAATTTACAATATTCAAAGCAGTTATATTGTTGAACAAAATATCATTGTAAACAAAAGAAATGTATTACAGTACCCACTAAAAGGTTTTTATTGTGGTTGCAACAATTTAGGGAGATGTCTTTTATGCCAATCTAAATGCTAGATCCAGACATGAATCTTGATAAAAAAAATTGTCTCACAACGGACTCCTCAGAGTCACACCTAAAAAAAATACTTGAGAAAATTTTAACATGGACTTAATTGGATGCAGCTTCATGATAATTTTTTGGAATGTGAACTGCCACCTATTGGTCAGATTTGAATAACACTTGATTTCAAATCTGCATTGACTCCTATCCGGGCAGGACTGACTCGTGTCTGTAGGATAGCTGCTAGGCAACGATGCTAGAGCAATAAAAGCTTACTTTAAACCAACTGATGGTGACCTAAACATGAACCATTGGTCTTGCCAGCATGCTACATTTTTAAATGTGATATGTACAACTAATGTTTTAGATAAAATGTTTTCTCAAAGATGAATTTCCCATAATTGCTGAAATAAGTCTTGGTGGTAATAATAGATCAAATCTGATGTTTTTCTTAAAACTAAAAGTAGAATTTACAATATTCAATGCAGTTTCATTGTTTAACAAAATATTACAAATACAAGAAATGTATTATAGCACTTGCTAAAAGGTGTTTGTTGTGCTTGCAACAATTTAGGGAGAGACAAAACTTTCATCTGTCGAAATCCATCAAAACGAATTTTGATATGTCTTTTATGCCAGTCTAAATGCTAGATCCAGACATGAATCTTGATAGAAATTTGTCTCACAACGGACTCCTTAGAGTCACACCTAAAAAAAAATACTTGAGAAAATTTTAACATGAATTTCATTGGATGCAGCTTCATGATAAATTTTTGGAACGTGAACTGCCACCTATTGGTCAAATTTGAATAACACTTGATTTCAAATCTGCATTGACTCCTATCCGGGCAGGACTGACTTGTGTCTGTAGGATAGCTGCTAGGCAACGATGCTACAGAAATAAAAGCATACTTTAAACCAACTGATGGTGATCTTAACATGAACCATCGGTCTTGCCAGCATGCTACATCTACAGAAACCAAAACTAAATTTTAAATGCAATACCATATATTATAGGTGGAGAATGATCACAGTTTGTTAAATAATTAAATTTTCAAAGCTTTTAAGTTATTAAAGCACACAACTGCCCCAACAGTCTGTGAGACAAAGTTCTTACTCCCCGTCTGTCTATAAAAAAATATATAAATGAAATTGACATGTTTTTTTATTAACTAATATGCTGCATCCAATTGTTATACTTTTGCAAATGTCTCATTTGTTTGGGATGACTCATCTTGACAACATTCACCTGGACATAACTCTGAATTTCAAAGATGTAACAGTAATATGTGGTTTGATAATGACTACACGAATGGTGTTGATATCCGAGAGCAAAGTAACTTGACAGGCACAACCTCCAGGTGTTTTTAGTTTTGTGAGGTCAAATTCAATTAAGAGTAATTCTAAATCTGCATTGACTCCTATCCGGGCAGGACTGACTCGTGTCTGTAGGATAGCTGCTAGGCAACGATGCTAGAGAAATAAAAGCATACTTTAAACCAACTGATGGCGACCTAAACTTGAACCATTGGTCTTGCCAGCATGCTACAACTAACTTTTCAAATTATTTTTTCATATAATATATACGTCATTGATATACGTCACTAATATTATTGTTCTTATTGCAGGATGGAAAAACATTGAAAGATGAGCTTGAGGTGATTGAAGGAATGAAATTCGATAGAGGATACATCTCTCCCTACTTTATCAACACATCAAAAGGTAAAACTGATATTATATTCTACAGCTTCTAACACTTCTCGCACTTCCTACAGCTTCATCGTTGGTTGTTTAGTACCAATATGGAGTCATTTATGGGTGCTATATTAAAGCCATTTTAAATTTGCCCCAGTGATAATGTTTTTTAATCACTGGCTTTAATGCTGGCGACATTTGACAAAAATAATTGAGGGTACCATAGTTGTGTTGAGAAGAATAAATGGAAATAGAGATTCAGTACAAATATTATCGATTTTTCTTTTTAGGTGCCAAGGTGGAATATCAAGATGCTTTGGTGCTGTTCAGCGAGAAGAAAATTTCCAGTATCCAGTCAATCATTCCAGCATTAGAAATGGCCAACACCAACCGCAAGCCTCTGATCATCATCGCCGAGGACGTGGAAGGAGAGGCCCTCAGTACTCTGGTGTTGAACAGGTGCGTAAACCACACTCTTAACCACACAATTAACATGCTTCTACCAATGTGTATGTATAAATGGAGGCACCTCCTACAGCTCTGTCTTTGGTTGATCAGTACTACTGTGGAGTCAATATAAGGTGCAAGATTGATGCCAACCTAAATTTGCCCCAACAACTGAAATGGCTGAGTTGTTGGCTTGCTGGCTGGCTACAGTATCTGAAGTCTGCTATTTGAATTAATTGTTATATGGAGAACTAGTTTTTTTGTGCAATGAGAGGAAAATTTGTATATTTTTTTTTTTTTTTTTTTCGCTACAGATTGAAGGTTGGCCTGCAGGTCTGCGCAGTCAAAGCACCAGGTTTTGGAGACAACAGAAAGAATACTCTTCGTGACATGGCAGTGTCTACTGGAGCAGTGGTGTTTGGAGATGAGGCCGATATGTACGCCATTGAAGATGTCCAGATTCAGGACCTCGGCCAAGTTGGAGAAGTCAACATCACCAAAGATGACTGTCTCATGATGAAGGTAGGTCAATCTGGACCACAGCACACATCTCAGTAATGTTTTTCACTCAGGATAATGTCAATTGTGATTTTTAATCTAGTTGCTTAATGGTTTTAAATAAAAAGGTCTCTTGCAATATCTGCCATGAGCAGACCTTAATGTGATTCCATGTGCTTCTATCAATAAGGGATATTGATTCCACAACTATATTTGACTATCTGAATCAAGTTAAGAGAAGAATAAATATAATTTTATTAATATTTGTTTACTATTGAAATAGGGCAAGGGTAATGCAGGAGAGATAGAGAAGCGCGTGAACCAGATCCGTGATGATATTGAGATGACAAGTTCAGAATACGAGAAAGAGAAATTACAGGAGAGACTGGCCAAATTATCAAGTGGTGTAGCAGTGATTAAGGTAGGTGATAAAGCTTGAGACATATTAAGTTCAAGCCCAAATTTAAGAGGTAAAAAATAAATTAATATATGAATTAGATCAATTGTATTTGGTTTTAATTGGTGTTTGCGATTGTATAGGTTGGTGGATCCAGTGAGGTTGAAGTAAATGAGAAGAAGGATCGTTACACAGATGCCCTGAATGCAACCAGAGCCGCCGTGGAGGAGGGTATCGTGCCAGGTGGCGGCACCGCTCTCATGAGGGCTTCAGAAGCTCTCGATGCCCTCGAGGCAGACAACTCTGACCAGAAAACAGGTACGCTGTCAACCAAAGATTGGCATCTAATTGAAATTTGTCAGCTGTAAAAAAAGTCTGTTTGAAATGTGTTTAACTGGAATGATAACTTGCACCTCCTACAGCCCTGTGGTTGGTTGTTCAGTACTGACGTGGGGTCATAATAAAGGGTGCTACATGAAAGCGGGCCGATATTTGCCCCAGAGAAGATGATTCACTCAATCTCTGGCTTGAGTGCTTGCTACATATTATCTAGAATATCAAATACTAAAATGAAATATTTTTGTGGTTTTAACACTGACAATTTTTATGGTTTGTAGGTGTGGACATAATCCGCAAGGCTATCAAGATCCCATGCTACCAGATTGCATCCAATGCTGGCGTTGATGCTGCCGAGGTGGTCAACAAGGTCAGCTCAATGACCGGAGACCAGGGATACGACGCCCTCAACGGGGAATATGTCAATATGATCGACGCTGGAATTATTGACCCAACAAAGGTACACAAAAATTTACTTTTTTTTGGAATGAAAAACAATGAATGAAATTTTTTTTATTTTTTTTCGTTTTTGTTTAAAAATTAAGTTATATTACAGTTAAATTGAATATTTGTGCATGTATATTTGTACTAATTTGTATTTTGAATCGTAAGTTTTAAAGGAAAAGACTTGAGTTTTAATGTTGGGTGTTTTGTTCCAGGTGGTGAGGACATCACTGGTGGATGCTGCCGGAGTGGCATCTTTGTTAACTACAGCCGAGGCTCTCATCACCGAGGTGCCAGAGAAGAAGGAGATGCCTGGTGGCATGGGAGGCATGGGCGGCATGGGAGGTATGGGTGGCATGGGCGGCATGGGAGGAATGATGTGATCCGCTCAATCCACTAGGATATTTTATCAACATTTTATCATCGTCATCACAGATTATGTTTTCAGATTCATCAGGTTCACCATCCAGGTTTCATTGAGCAAGAAGCATATGTTGGACTGGGAAATGAAAGAACATTTATATATAAATAAATATTATATATGAAAATGTGTAAGAATCATGTGTAAATGACAGCTGCTTTACGTCGAAGGATCATGGATGGGTCATTGATCATTGTAAAATATTCAGCCAGTCTAATGTCATATCATCACATAAAGTTTCATGCTGAGTTATGGACCATACAATATCATCCCAAATATAAATAAAAGGCAAAAAAAATGGCAAAATAGAACAAAATAAATGTAAAAATCACATCTTGTGTAAATCATGCGACTTAAATACTTGTTATTATTTTATCTCTGGCCATCTTTATTTAAGAGTTGGAGTAAGTTTGGTAGAATTTCTGCTGATATAAGGCAGAATGTTTGTAGATGTTTTTGAAGAATAATTGTGTGATAGATTTTGATTGAAGACGACAAAAGAATATTTCAAAAGAGTGAATGTGTCCTCTGATTATTCCTGAGATTAGATGTTCAGTTGGAATCCAGAGGCAACTAAATGGTGTATGTAAGATTTGTACACAACACTCTATTAATGATTCCTTTTTTTGTGCATATTATATGAATTTAATGTGATTTTCATAATAAAACATATGAAAGTAGTACTTTGTTTTGTCATTACACAATTTACACATATTGGGGTTCATGACGGCATGAAAGTTTTTTTTTCAACAGAATGTCCTATTTGATAACTTTACTAAGAGTGTATTTGTTGGTCAGTTGCCCAAAGATATATCACATTAGAATGCTTGCATCTCCATACAGTGCATAAGGTTTGTGAAATGGTCTCAGGACCTGTGACTTCTCTGTAAGAGTTTGGGATCATTTCAATGGAAGAATTTCAGATGTTGCTCAAAATTATCCCAGCAGAATTTTGTGTGGAGGTCCAATTCAGTTTTCCAGTGTCCTCTGTCTAAGCTCTAAAAACATTTCAAATTGATTTGAGAAAAGATTAATAATTTATGAAAAGAATACATAGGGAAGGAACATCATTTTCTTAGAAGAAATGCCTATATTACTCCTTTATTTCCACCATGGCTAGTAGGGTAAAACGCTGATCACTGCACTGAAATTCTTTGAAGATTATTTGGGAGTGAGTTAACGATAAAGATTTATATGGTGCTGACACTTTACAATGTTCACGGCATTTAAAAAAAATTCTTAATGACATTACATAATGTAGTTTATCATGTTGCGACATTGTGTCGTACATCATTGAAAAGGGGGCGTGGCATTGTTTTTTTTACACAACATAGATCCACACTTTCTACAATGCTTATACCATTTGCTTTGTACATAGAGTGGAAAGCAAACCATCTGCAGCAGATAAGTATGAGATAAAGACAAGAACATGGGTTCATGCAGTGTTCAGGCTGACCAATTTCTCTCGTTGATTCTGATGGAAGGATCTCACTTGTCCGCCTGAACACTACTTGCTTGTTCTTGCCTTATGAATCCTTGGAGGAGGCTTCTGTATATGTCATTATGGAGATCCCCTTTATAGCTGTATGTTTATCCCAAAATTATGTAATATGGTTTCAATCACCTTTGATTTCTATGGGTCATTTTTAACTCCATCTATCAGCTGAGAGAAATAATTAGATTGGGAAATCTTCAATAAGGAATATCTATGTATTTCTCTGAGTATTGTAAATTTCTGTGCCATTTTGCAAGTTAGATTCATTTATCTACCTTTCCAGCTTTCTTTTAAGGGATTTCTTTATTTTAATAAGATCAGTCATCCAAGGGGCTGGATTTCTTAATTAGATCTTGGTTTTTAAAGGAGAATAAATAAGGTTCATAAGGAATGGTATCCATCAAATATTGCCATAATATTAATGTTCCATGTCTGCAAATCTACCAAACATGCATTGCACATGACACAAGAGACACCTGGGCTGCATTGTATCAACAGGGTCCGGGTCTAAATAGGGGCTCCAAATCGGGGTTGAACCTCAAAATGGATCCCAAAGTATTGTATCAATAAGGTTAACACCAAAATCGATGTTCAGTGAAATCAGGGTTGGACTCCAAAATGCAACACCAAAATATAGGGGGTTCAAATTGGTGTTGGACCCCAATTTTGGAGATGGGACCTCACTTTAGATTTGTGGGTGTAAATTCCAAAATGGAAGCCATAGGGGCCATGTATTCTCACTTCTGTGTGGACAACATATATTTACAGACCGAACAAACCCCCTGGAATATTATTCAGAACAGGGGGTAAGAAGGCGGTTTCGTCTGTGGCCACACACCATTCTAGGCATTTGTGATGTGGTAGACAAGAACCTTGGACCTTTGACGGCAAGATCTCAAAGTCTACTTACACTTCTGAGAGTGTGTCGGGTTAATTACCCGGTAAGATTTATTTGTGTCGGTTCTTTTAACTGCACAGTAGCAGACATGAATGAGATTGACCCTGCCATGTCCCATAGAACAATTGATAAATTCTTAGATTGTTTGGTTGGCCTATCTGGAGATTACATAAGGTTCAAATCAAGGAGATTGATGAGGGAACACATGCAAAAAGTCTTTGACAGATATTTGCAGGAAATTTGGACAGTTGGGAGAGGACTGAATTTAGTATTGATACAGTAGTATTTGTCAGATTTGTATTACTCAGCAGATTCTGCATTAAACCAGGTTTATATCGGATACCTGTATAATTACTCATGCAAATCTTCAACAAATCACAAACTGAGCATATTTCTTTAATAACCCCTTTATTTACAACAGAATTGTACATGTAAAATCAAACACAAAATTCATATTAAGAAAATATTCTTCCTGACGATTACATTTTGAATAAAAATATTCTTTACTCACAAATATTGTAATTTATATAAATCTTATAAATTGCTAGTAGATATATGGGAATATTTTATATTTGACTCTCTGGCAATATTTGTTCCAATCTGCTCCATATTTCTTGCGACAACTGATATCATCTCTCTCAAATCTGTGAACTAACAGTCCCAGAAAGTAGATCGGATAAAAATAGGGAATTATATGCTGGAACCCTGAAAAAAATAATTCACGAATATTTAGAATAATTGATGGGACACTATAATATATAGCGTGCAATCACACTAATAGATGGGACACTATAATATATAGCGTGCAATCACACCAATAGATGGGACACGATAATATATAGTGTGTAATCACACCAATAGATGGGGCACTATAATGTAGGGTGCAATCACAACAATAGACAGGACACTATAATATGTAGGGTGCAATCAAAACAATAGACGGGACACTATAATGTATAGGGTGCAATCACAACAATAGACAGGACACAATAATATATAGGGTGCAATGACAACAATAGACAGGACACTATAATGTATAGGCTGCAATCACACCAATAGACAGGACACTATAATAATATATAGGGTGCAATGACAACAATGGATGGGACACTATAATATTTAGGGTGCAATCACAACAATAGACGGGACACTATAATGTAGGGTGCAATCACAACAATAGATGGGACGCTATAATATATAGGGTGTAATCACAACAATAGACAGGACACTATAATATTTAGGGTGCAATCACAACAATAGATGGGACACTATAATGTAGGGTGCAATCACAACAATAGACGGGACACTATAATGTATAGGGTGTAATCACAACAATAGACAGGACACTATAATATATAGGGTGTAATCACAACAATAGACAGGACACTATAATATTTAGGGTGCAATCACAACAATAGATGGCACACTATAATGTAGGGTGCAATCACAACAATAGATGGCACACTATGATATATAGGGTGTAATCACAACAATAGACGGGACACTATAATGTATATGGTGCAATCACAACAATAGATGGGACACTATAATATATTGGGTGTAATCACAACAATAGATGGGACACTATAATGTAGGGTACAATCACAACAATAGACAGGACACTATAATATGTAGGATGCAATCACAACAGTAGACGGGACACTATTATATAGGGTGCAATCACAACAATAGACGGGACACTATAATATATAGGGTACAATCACAACAATAGACAGGACACTATAATATGTAGGGTGAAATCACAACAATAGATGGGACACTATAATATATATGGTGCAATCATAACAAAGACTGAATCTTACCACATGTAAGTGACCACGATAAGGCCATGATGAGATCGCCCAGGTAGTTAGGATGTCTGCATATGCCCCACCATCCAGACACCAACAACTTCCTACCAGATGACGTCGATATACTCTCCAAATCTGCATCATTCACATACAAAATCAACTTGATACCAAATATTTCTTCATTTTTCTGCCTTCTGAGCTATCTTTATTCAATATCTGTCCAGGAGACATATCTGACTGCCGCAAGAGATTGTTGAAGAAAACACCGCCTTTAAGAGCAGTCCAGCATCAAATTGTGAAACGAGATTTACAAATTCACATTTTTTCTATACTTGCCAACAATTTCTTCAAATTGAATATAAAAAGACATGTCGCTTAAAAGAAATTTAAATACTTTAAATGGTTTTTGAAATGATCTTTCAAAGTATTAGTTTCTTTTTTATTGATAAATGAATTGTGTTCTCAGTTATGGCGATATACATGCAGCAGATCCCCATTGTGTGATTTTATGCTCCACATGTAGTATTTTCAAATGCGAACTAACTTACGTGCAAGCTTAGGATGGTTGGGATCTTTTCTGAAATTGTTTTTCTGGGAGTTGGATCCTCTGAATATCATATATCCGATCACTGAAAAAATAATAAACAATATAAATGTTTGACTGAGTTACAGATCTCTCCCTCAAGAAAGGACTGTAGGGACCCTCACAGCATAAAAAGGTTTTTTGGCATTAATAGAATCCTTACATGAAGTTTGTTCAGAGGATTAGCACAATTCTGACATGAAAAGGAAGTGCAACTGGAATACTTCAACCAAGAAACCCTCTTCTTTTTAAATGTTGTGTAAAATACACACAAAAACATTGACAAAGGAAATAAATATCTTGCATTATCAATTACTCTTCAAATGTGCAGAATATTTCTATCTGTTAAATTGATTATATATTTGACTTACTATTGAGCAGGAATAGGGCAATTAGAGAAAATGTTCCCCATTCCTGAGGGTGTTCCAATATGAACCTGGCTTGCAGGCAGTAGAGAAACGGCACCCAAACCAGATCACCGAAACCCAGCATGAAGCCAAACCCATCATGCACTATGTCCATAGTCGTCAAAATCGCCTCCTGCAAATATATTAAACATATTACACAGGCAGACATGAACATCGAATAAAGTGGTGCCCTCTGTAGTTAATCTGTAAATAATGCTTCTATTTAAAAATATATTAAAGTTAATAAGAAATATCAAAGCTTCAAACTTTTAGTCACTGGTTGCTACAATAATGATGATAAAATATGTCAATAATGAATAAAATATTTCAATATATCTGGAGCACATTTTGTCTGCATAAGGTTTGTTTACTGGTTTTGGACAGCTTTTCAACACAATTTACACTGTATAAAGTCAGATAGAAGCTTGCCTTTATGGAACAAAACCTTACTCTTTGAATGTAAAATGGCCAGGGCTCTTTAAATTCTCACAAAGACATGAAACAAAGTTTGTGGCTTTTGATACCCAGTTGTGGGGCACTGGTTGAGAATTATATAAGCCCTCTAGAACCAGGAAAAGATCAGCAGCCCCCAACTGACTGCACCAGGATCCAATACCCTCAGCAGGATGCCAAATGGTTTTGCCAAGTAAACTTATTGATGTAGATGTACCCATGAATCACATATGAATAAAAGGAATGAGAGGGAAAACCTTTGGTTAAGATAATTTACTTTTTGAAATGTATGGGGCCAAGAGACACCAGTTAATAAAAGAAAGTAAAAGTAGCATTAATATAGCACTGATTGCAGACAATGTCTTCTCATAGCACTTGATGGTAACTGGCTGGGGATTGAACTGGAAAATCCCTGGGTCTCAAAGTGAATGCTCTACCAATTAAGCTATTTCAGCAAGCATAATAGGACTAAAAATCACTTCACTTTATAATGATGTGGTATAATATGTAGAAATTTTTCATGATGAAATGTGATATTACCTCAAACCACAGAGCGTCGGCGACATAGAATGCATGGAAGAAGGTAACCAGTACGAGGGCCGGTGGAACATGTCCGTGCCACTCGTACGCCTGGGCAATAAAACATAGGTCCAGCATCACCCAGCCAATAAGACCTGGCCGAAGCTCACAGAAAAACTTTAAATCTAATGACCCAATACGGGGGTTCAGTTCTCTGCCCATGAAAAAATCATAAATAAATACACCTGCAATATAAAAAACACATTTTTGTCAGAACTGCTAAATTTGTCCTAATTAAGATGTAAACTAGTCCTCTTTTCACATATCAAAGACATGAACCATTCCTGGCCTTACATGAGCATGTTGTGCAAATTAATTTTTTTTATAATTATTAGATTAGGAATAATTAAAACTGAATGAACTAATTTAATATATGTTTATATTTAAGCAATATATGGTTATATTGCTGTGGGATATTGGCCCTAATTGTGTGACAGATATTTGATGGCTCACCGCTATTTCCTCCCTCTGCGAGCTGATCATTGGGGGCGGCTAGGGAGCGCACATACAAGTACAACCCGAGCGCAAATGAGAACAAGATCCCGGCGGTTGCTAACTGAATGAACTTCTTATACACAACTGTGACATCATAGCCAAAATAAATTAGTGCACCAAATCCAAGTAGGGAAGCAATGAAGGCTAAAAAGGCTGAAATAGAAAATACCCTATTTAAAAATAAAATGTTGAAGACAATGTGGAGGTAAAATATCTCATCATATAACAATCTTGTCCTTTTTTTGTGGATATGTATGTAAGGAGTGTGGAGTACAGAGGAGTATTAAAATTGTTATTAAAATATTTTTGTCTGTCTGTCCACAACTAATTTAGCACAAAATGTAGACCAGTCAATTAGACATAACCAAAGATTCAGGTGGTTTGTGGACCCAAAATCCTTTTGAAGTTTCTTTTTCGTTGCAAGATGGTGGAGAGGTAGAATTAATTTGAAAGCAATCTGAACTTGAAGAAAGAAGATGGGTTCTGAATTGTTGTAATAACCTATATTTAGACACCTGAAACTGTATCACTTTCACAAAATTATGTACTGAATTTAGTTTTTCTTCTTGTGGGAAAATTTGAGAATGTTAAAAGCCGGTAGCATTGTGCTTCTTGGTGAAAACTTACAAATCACTCACCATTGCATCTATACTTGAGTTTTTCTCCAGTTCTCAGAGGCAATCCCTCAGCAATGTGGCCTACCGGAAGAAGCTGGAATGCCACATGGAAGAGGAACCAGCTCAGGAATATTAGCATTGCTTGACGATCAAACAGTACTTTTAGATTTTGAGGCATCTCTGGGATGTTAAATATAGAACATGATGCCTGAAATAAAAAAAAACAATTAGTAATTTAAGTCTTGTCAGTTTGGATCTGTTGCTTTCCTATAGATATAAGCAAATATTGCTCCATTTTATGTATATTTCCATTCAAAATTATATACCTTGTGACAACTGACACAAAAGGCAATGTTGAAAACTTTTTTGGAATTTTGCTCTATTTAACACATGGTGTTGCACAAGTGTAAGTTATCTGGATATCTAACTGGTACCAATTTTTAAATTAAAAATAAACACATCAAGCCCACAAGGATGCAAAGCTAAAATGTTGTATGATTCTGTCACAGATTTTTTCTTTATAATGAATTACAAATATTTAGAATGTCCATCTCCCAGGATGACCCAGGAGCCAAAAAATCTGGACCAATCTGTTAAAGTTTCTTTTTGTGGCTTTAAGGCCTACAAGATTCAATTAAGATAATATAAATTATGAGTTTAGTATTAACATACCTCAATACTTTAAAACTTCACATTTCCATAAATAATAATTAAAATACCACGGGTTAAAATATTTAATTCAATGACAAAAAAGACAGTGATTACAATGTAAAGTTCTTCGTAATATCAAACTCCACATTTCAAAGATTTTGGTTTGTTACGGACCTTGGTGCAGACAATGTTGAGGGCATACACTCCAACAGGAAGTCCAAGCACCATCAAAGTCGCACCCGGGACGCCTCCAAACTCCAGATCTTTGGTGCGGCCAACATGCACCTTGCTGTCCACCCTCTTAGTCATGTTGGCTGCAGTGCAATGAAATAAGAATCATAATAACTCTGGTTATCTGTGATACTAAAATTGCTCCTCTTGAAAATGACATCCTGTGACAATTATCACAAAAGGCACTGATATGAAGTGGTAAAATACAAGCTGAGTTACACCGAATGGAGGTGTGGTGACATTAATTGAAATAGTTATTTTACATGGTCTACGTCTCACAGCATTGACAAAATTAGAGTATATTGTTGAGTGCTGGAATAAGAATCAGGTTCTTTAAGGTTCTCTTTGGCTACACAAGCTACAGCTGGTGGCGATTATTTGCACAATGCGTCACGACACAGACTATATATAAGCTATCAAAATATAGTGAAATTGATTCTTTTCAAAATGTGATTTTAAAAGAAAAGGTGAATTTAAGTATGCTTAAACTTGATAAATAGATGGTTTAATAATAACTATTTAATTCATGATAAATACATCACTATTCCTCCAAGCAAAAACGAGAGGGAGCTTTTGACCACGCGCTGTTTTGATGCGGGGCGCATTATACAACAAGCCCAAGTCTGCGGAATTCTTCCGCTTGGAAAATACGTCCAAGCGGAAAACCTAAGAACTTAATCTACCATCACATAGAGCGGTTATGCATGTGTCTAAGACACAACAAATTACAGAAATCATCATTGTATTGACAAGATAATGCCGTACTTACCGGTACGCTGGTCCTAGATCTTCACTGATTGACCCGACCTCTTTTCAGTCGACAACATCACGCGGTTTAGGTCAAAGTTCAAAGTTTTGATTGAAAAGCGTTCGTCTGCTGCTAGATGGCAGCACGGGTATGGATGTGTCCAACATTAATGGCCGAGGGAACTCACCAGATCACATTGTTGTCACCAGATATGACAACCACCAATCACATTGGAGCATCTCAAATCTATTTTCTTGAACAAAATATTTTTGGACATATTTCACCATTTGATATAGATTTTATATGGTGATGTCATGCGCAAAGTAGGAATTCCTACATTGTGCAAATAAGTAGGAATATCTAAGTCATGAATCCAAATGTCAGAAACCTGGATGAGGAGGTTTAGAGTATATGAACATCGGACTTAATGAATGTAGGACTGTTATAATAAAAATAATAATATGAGCATGCACTGATGTCAGCTGGGTGCATAACAATTAAGCCAGAAGTGTCCATCATTTTTTTAGCATACCAAATTTAATATAAAACTGATAAACATTGTAATTATATTGGCCGCATCCAGTCATCTCAGTTATTGATAGCTCAAGAATCTCTAGCAGTGAATTTGCCTTTTGTTTATTTTGGGCCTGGCGGCCATTTCACGTGTAAAAACTGCCCCTAAGTGCTCTCAAATGTCCAAAATGCAAATAAAAAATAACAGGATAAAATCTCTATTGGAATTCGAAGGGCTTGTTATTTAGGGAGTGGATGCCATGACTAAGTCATGGATATATCTTAAAATTCCTACTTATTTGCGCAAAGTAGGAATTCCTACTTTGGGCAGTTGCACAATGTACGCATGTCACTTAATGGCACTATTTCTGGCTATTTAGATGATCTGGTTTTAATGATATAACTATGATTATGTAATAATATGTTCATTCCTATATCTGCCTTGTTTATGTATATTTAGCAAAAAAAATTTAAATGTATGTTAAAGAAGCTTCATTGTTGATATATTCATCATGAAAGGTCACACTGAGGTCAACATTTTTTTTCAAGATCATTTAAAGGTCAGGCAATTGAAAAAATGGACTATTTAGGTCAAGACAAGCCATTGCACAGATTATTTTATATTTTTAAATATCTATGCAGGCTATTTTTATGATGTATATGTCCTGTATCTACAACCCAAAACACGTTTTTGATATCTAAATAATTTACTCTACGGGACCCCTGGATATGATAGAAGGTGTGGATCTGAGCTCCATGACATTCTATTGTTTCCCTATTGTTGAGACCCATAAGGAAATATCGACTGAGTAAGTGCAGTTAATTAAGACCTGTGTCAAGCCTAAATAGGTCCCAACCTCATCAAGGTGATTCGTCATGTGTTCTTTGTGAGCCAAGGCAATCTGTGCTTACCTTCGTTACTCGATCACATTTTACCAGTTATGCCACATTTGTCCACTAGATGGAGCCAACTGCACATTTTTTTATTACTCACATTTCAACTCCTTCTTGCAACTCTTATGGCAGAAAATTGCAGCAGGTCACGTGGTTGCAAGTCACATGCACAGTGTAATGCAGTTGCATCTCCCTCAGGTGAGAAAAAAAATTACTACCCTGCATTAACCAACCTGCGTATGCATCTTTCTATATAGAGATGTCACAAAGACTCTGGTGCCCATTCACAAAAACATTTCTTTTCCATTGAATGCACTTATTTCTAACAACAGCTCAAAACATTTCAACAGTCAATTTTCAGATTAAACTCTGCCACATGACATGTGAGATAGGAATTTATATTGGATAAAACTATTTGAATAGATAAATGCGTGTCTTGTTACCCACCATAAAGAAATGTTCTTGTGATATTTACTTTGTTATCCTTTGAAAATAACTTGTATCTATATGCAACAATATCACAAAATAGAAGATGTTCTAAAACGGAAAAAAGTTTGAAAATGTTTGGGTCTTGAGTTGAAATGGTGTTCTGTTACACATGTAATTAGTTTTCATTTTGTTTCTTCCATCTTTTTTATTGAAGATATTCTCATTGGAAATAGGATAATTTCTTAACTCAATAAATCTGATACACAAGTTTACATCTTGATTTAAAGAGGAAAACAAATTGTCTAAATATTAGCTTGTGTCCAGTTACATCAGATAATCTGTTTGAAGGCCTGGATTAATATCAGTAAATTGAAATGGACAAAAGCAAATTTATTATATTTTGAATCAGACAGGATGTAACAGAAATGTGCAGAACAGGAAACTCTGGGACACAAAAAAGCTGCACAGAGGCCCAATAGAAATTACTTACAAGTGGTGCCACCTGGTGTCAAATAGAATGGCCAACACACAGATTAGTTATACTTCTCAAGAAATGTAAGACCGATATGAAAATTTAAGACCTGTTAGCAAAAAGAAATTATGCCTATCAGGAAAGTTAAGACCTATCAGTAAATTTAACACCAATCAGAAAATATTAGACCAATGAGAATATATCAAACTTATGAGAAACTATTAGATATATTTGAAAGTTATTCAAAACTAGAGTTTCATCAAACAGAGAATTTATCCTAAAAGAATTTTTGATTGATTGGCGATTTGGACATAATAATTTTAAAGTTTAACATCAATTTCAAATCTATGAAACATAAATTTTCAGGAAATAGTATTTGTACTCAATCATGACATTGTCACATATGATGTTTATGTTGTGTGGTATTGTGTGCCACAAGCTTAACACCATCTGATAGCATCATGGATTTATGTTTAGGCCTGCAAATGTCTATAATTCTGAGCTGTTGCCATGATGAAATTCAAGGTGAAGAAAATAAGAGCAAGTTATCTGTCATATAGATTTCAACCTGTCTCCTAAAGTCACAACATTTTTATCTCATCACAATGAGTTATATATATATATATATATATGAACAGGTCATCACAATGAGCGATGATATGGTGAACATGAAATGCATACAATGGTTAGTTTGTCTCTTATACTTATTTTATCATATTTCAAAAAAATAAAAGCATACTATCTATTTCTGTCAGTTTGACTAAGACATAGTATGTTTTGTTTTATTCAATGTATTTTATGATATCTTAACACAGTGAACAGGTTATGAGCAGGTTATCATTATGAGTGTAACTAGGTGAACAGGACTCATTATGATGCCTAGTAAATTTCATCTTTAAAATAAGGACAAATCAAATTATGTAAATTTTATAAACAATTAAACAAAATATTTATTTTGTCATTTTTTTTATTTATTCTTAAACTAATACTATCAATTTGTTATATATTATCATTTATATAAAATATGGTAATGAGGAATAGATTGTATATTTACATGCTGACATGTATCTCTTACTTTAACATATTCAGTGTACAATAACAATGAAAATTTCCTGGAAGGTGAATTGATAAAACATCAATCTATCTTTTTAAACGGTTCACTTTATTTTTAATTATCCTTTTAATTAATTTCTAATTATCACATTTTGCTGATGATACATCTTTATCACTGATGTACTCGCCAGTAAATATGAAACACACATTTCAAAATATTAGATAATTTTATTATTATTATTATTTTTATTATGGCAAAACAAGTGATGACAAAATTGAAATATTTCTAAAACAGTCCTCTGTAAAGATAAACAAATAAAACGAACAAATGATGATATCAAATTACTGGGCAAAAATATAAAATAGGACAAAAATGTCAAATAGATAGTGCCCATGAGTTAATTTTGTCCCAAATGCAAAATCTAGTGAAAATATGGAAGCATAGAAAGTTATCACTGTAAGAGAAGGTCACAATTATTAAAGCCATACTCCAGTCGCAGATTATCTACCAACTACCTGTCCTGCCATATCCCCCTCTAACATCACATTTCAACAGTCTGAGAGACAACATAATGCTCAATTTTCTGTGGGATAAGCCAGAGCCATGTCTGAGTTTGTATGGACAGAAATTTGATTCTGGGATAGAATACACAACATACAGAAGGAGTACTGAAGAATTTGTTGTCATTATAATGCATGATCTGATGAATTATACTGAACAAAATTGGAAATGAAAAGAGTACTAAAATATTTAGGCTTGTTAGTTTATATTAAATCGTTACACCTTCAATAATTGATATGTGATATTCCACACATCTGACAATAGAATCTGAATGGATTACGAATGAAAAGAGCACTGGATTGTATTATTAGACTTGTTAAAAGTGTTGCTTTTAACAAGTGCCGGGATTGAACTCATGATACAATTTCCCACATGAGCTGAGGACCTAAAGGGTTAACCTGTTGTCCTTGTAAATCTGTGACCAGGTGGGTTGTCATGTCAAGGACCTGCGACATGACAAATCAGTGAGGCAGCTCTATATCTGCTTCAAGTAGGTCTCATCACGAAATGACTGAAATAATGTTGAAAGTGATGTAAAACCCCAAACAAACAAATCCATTGTGTGAACATCAACCATGAGCTGGGCATTATTTTTCTTCCTTTCTTGATATCTATTAGATGGTTTTAAGTTAGAGATACGTATTATACCATACATGAGCTTCCTTCACCTGATCTGGACCCAGATATTGTATGAATATGAAATGGGTAGTACAAAATTCCCTATTACAGAGGATACATGGTGTCACTTTCACCCAGCATAAGTGGTGCCAAAATACAACACATTCCACAATTTATTTTATACATTCAAGAAATAATTTTAGCACCTTCTTCTTGTTGATTTGTTTGTTTGTTTGGGGTTTTACATCACTTTCAACATTATTTCAGTCATTTCGTGATGAGACCTACTTGTAGCAGATATAGTGCTGCTTCACTGAATAGTCATGTCTCAGGTCCTTGACATGACAACCCATCCGGTCACAGATTAACAAGGACAACGGGTTAACCCTTTTGGCACGGGTCTTCATCTTGTTGAAGACAAAAAATAAATAAATGAAAATATGTAGAATGAAATCAGAGTTAAACCATTCGACTCTACGTTTAATGCATTTCTTGCCACCCGATGTTTTTCTTTTGCCAATTTAGCACATTTTCTCGTACTTTGAGAGTTTATTATCATTTTGTTTGTACCATTATGATTAGAGCAACTTATTGGTGGTCATATTCCGGATTATACAGTGTATATTTTATATATGAAACTTACATTGCAGTGGTCAATTTAAAGTCGTTCTGTTTTCATATTTTGTACATCTGTAAGATATAGATTAGCTACCTATGGACTCTTATATACAAATATAGACAATCACGATCTTTGGCAAGAAACCATGGAGGTTACTGAGTGCTACGTAGAGGCCAACAAGTGCAGGCTAAGGAGACACATTGCTCGCCCTGAATAGAGATGACATGATCCTCCAAGACATGCAGGCAGACGCCATGGACATGCGCAGCCCCGAAGCTGAAGAAGACGCTACGCAGGCAGCCCTCACACAGATGCTCAGATTTATTTAAAAAGGCCCCGAAATCGCTACTCAGGGAGCGGAATCCACTTGCCTAGAAGATCCATGGCACTCAGCATCGTGACAGCCACACTTGCATAGACTTGGGTGTTTTATGCATTTTCAGGGCTTTGTCAGTATCATGCATTCAGGTATTTCATATGCCTCGCTCTTTGCCAGGCCGACCTAGCCAGACTAGTGTATACAGCACCGAATAAAGGAGACCCTTGTGCATTGTATACTCTGTGTCTGCAGTCCTTATTACCTCCCAACTCACATAGGTAGATAGGGTAGCTAAGTTAAGGCCCCGTTCACAGCCAGCGAGTACGAGATCCCATACACTAGTAGGGCTACAAACATTCCCCATACACTAGTAGGGCTACAAACCTTACGTAACACATCTACCACATTCAAGTTATTTCTAACCAAATCTAGATTTTTAATAAATCTCAAATTTGACCGACTTTATTTTCATTTTATTTTCAGCATTAAATTTTTTCAATGGATTATAATATGTACTTTCATAAATTAACCCACAATAAGTTGCTGTTATAGATATTGTTTCAAAATAGCCCAGCATATCAAAATTACCTCTAATTTCCCTGGCAGATTGGCCTAAAACTAAGAAATGCTTTAATACTGTTAATTTTGAACGAATTTTGATAAATAAAAACTCTAAAAGATTGCAAGAAGTACATCTCTGAAGCCTTGCAACAAGTACATCTCCATAGTCCAATGTAGACAGGACACATCCTGAATAAGGGTTTCAACAATTTGATAAACTATTTCTAATGGTGTAAATATTTAGTAAATATATAGACAGAGTATTTTACTCTTAGCAGATTCTAAATTGTGAAATAAAATGTATTGTGTAAGGAAAGGCACAATATTTAATATGGTGTGAAGATAGTGGCCAGTTCAAAGGAATAAACAAAGTGTGTAAGTCTCATCCTCCATTTGGGACATAATTACTTATAATCATGAGTGACATTGACAATTAATTGTGACATTGATTATTTTTAACAACTATTATTAGCATAATTCAAAATTAATTGCCTCACATTTTCTTTTGCTCAATCCCATCAGACATATTCACCCCTCATATTTATCAGACCTATTTACTACATCTAGAATATGACAATGTTTAAACATGAAACAGGGGTATACTTTCTTGCGCTGGTGGTCTCACTTTTTCACAAGTGTCACATTTACAGTTCTTTAATCACCACTCCCAGACAAAGCCTGTCCAGGTGATTTCACCTATACAGGTGATCTCAAAAGATTCTTTTCAATGTTGTTTCCTTGGGGAATAATTGGTTATGAATAATATATCAAATATTCATTATGTTTGACAAATTATTTCAGCCTTTTTACCATTGCCTTTATGAAATAAGTGTCATCAGCATTTGCAAAAGGAAACTTTCTCTGGTACTCGAAGCTTTTCACATGAAGAGAATTACACACTTCATAACCATACATCTGCTCAGCCATATCCTAAAAATATCAAACAAATTCTCACCACTTGAGTTTCAACATTTCATGTACAATACATGCTGTCATGAACAACGTGTGCTTGGATAGTTTTGTAGACATGACAGCTGATATCATGACTACCATTCAGCATGCTGTGAAGCGAATACAATACTATTTCAGCAACAGATGCACGCACAGACAAAATCTCAATAATTATTTAGAATCTTGAGAATAGATATATATTGATATTCAACTTTTGTTACTTCTCTGAACCATGCTTGTATGACTAAAAGGTTCAACATATCATTGTTACAGGGTGTGTTTTAACTGTAATGCCTTCATACTCTTATCTCTGATACTTACTATAGTTACTGGGTGTATATTGACTGTAAAAATGCCTTCATATCCCTGTCTCTGGGCAACCTTGGTCACTTCATCCTCCATCATTTGCAGTAGGAGTAACTGTTCTCCATCTGAGAGATTAACATCTACAGCATTCAGGTAGGTACCCACCCACTTGCCACCTTCACGTTTTAGCTTGTCTTTCATTGGTTTCTGCACCTTATCAAGAATGGCCGCCACTTCCGGTCTATTAAAGTTTATTTCTGTGCGCAGGTCAAGTATGATGGTGGTGCCAACAATTCTTCCAGTTGAAATCTCACAGACAGCTATCGATAAATTGTCATGTATGATTTCAGTCCAAATATTGTTGATCAAATTTACAAAAGACTCAGGGGCTGTCCCAAGCAGTACCTCCAAAGGACTCTTCTGTGAAAATGCCTCAGCAATGATATGAACCAACTGCTCCTTGTCTGCACAATGGTTGAGCATACAGACCTCAAAACCTTGGGTGACAGCTTTTGGAATAGTGTCAAACCTACACAAATCCATGGTGGATCCCTGATAGCCATGCTTTCTTCTCTCCAGCATATCTATTATGTTCTGGATAGTTATTGACTCCAGGAGATCTGATACTGTCAGACTGTAACCAAGGTTTTGTAATGTCAGTACTATTGACAAGGCTGAGATGGAATTTCCACTGATGTCAAAGAAGTTATCCTTTTGTTCAATAAGATGGATGGGAACTCCAGTCTCACGTGAAATGAGGGCTAGAATGAGATCTGGAATGGAAAGGTGACATAATTTTGCATCTGGTACAAGACCATTTTCCCTTTGTTCCAGGTACATTGTTTGAAGTTTAAGTCTATCTATCTTCCCTGTTTGGGGCTGAAGTGGAACTTCATCAATCTCAATGAAGACTGGTATCATATATGATGGAAGAATCTTTTTACAGCATTTGATAATCTGATCTCTTGAAACAACCAATGTCTCATGCACTTTGTAATATGCCAAGACAACCACACCAGTTTTAGGAACACTGACTGCCACAATACTTATATGGTCTATGATGTCTATTTTGTCCAAAGTGAGCTCAATTTCTCTGAGATTTACTCTGTGACCTCTGACCTTGATCTGGGAGTCTCTCCGGCCCTGATAATAAAGGCGGCCATCTTTCACCTTTCCAATATCTCCTGTTTTGTACAGTATTGAATGCTGGTGTTCCTGAGAAAGGGGGTTCTTCACAAAACTTTCTGGTTCTTTTCCTAGCATGTAGGATGTCACAATATTTGGGCCGCTAACTAAAATGTCTCCTACCTGTCCCTCCTCTATAAGAACCAAACTACTGTCCATCACAACAATATTATTGTTTGCCACTGGAATCCCTATGGATAAAAAACCACTATCTTGTTTGAGCTCAACATCTTCAGGTTTTGTGAATATCTCATAGGATACATCCCCTGTTGTTTCTGTTGATCCGTAATAATTGGCTAGCAATATACCAGGACATGTACTAAGAAAATCCTTTGCTAAATCTGGATTAAGAGCTTCTCCACCACAGACAACCATTTTCAAATTCCCTGTTGAAGCTTGGTCATTTCTCTTCAGTTCATTCAATAATGATGCCAGAAGAGAGGGAACAAGGATTATTTTGGTCACCTTGTAATTGATAATGGTGTTCATAAGGTCCAATGGGCTTTGTGTTATTTTCTTCGGAATAATCACAAGAGGAATTGCTTGAAGTAGACAGCCAAACATTTCTGTTAGAGAGTCCACAAAAAGCAATGAGGTTTTGTGGCATCCTACATCATCAGAACCAGAGGGAAACACTTTCCATTGCCATGACAACCGATTGAGAAGATTGTGATTGCGAAGTGGTACACCTTTAGGTTCCCCTGTGCTACCAGAAGTGTACAAGATGCACAAGACAGGGTCCTCTTCCACTGCATAAGATAATTCCTCTCTCCTGATGTTATTGTCAAATTTGGATCTCTGTAACTCATCTTCAAACGCCTTGATGACTACTGCAAAGATATCACAGGCACAGCATAGAAGATTCTTGTGTTCTTCTGACTGACATATTACCATGCATGCATTGGTTTCTTTGACGATCTTGCACATTCTCTCAGATGGAAGTACATCATCCAAGGGAACATATGCAGCTCCAAGTTTGAAAATGGCCAGCAATGTTACCATTCTCATGAGGTTTTCTTGGATGAAAACTCCTATAACTGGTGATCTTTGGTGCGGCCAACATGCACCTTGCTGTCCACCCTCTTAGTCATGTTGGCTGCAGTGCAATGAAATAAGAATCATAATAACTCTGGTTATCTGTGATACTAAAATTGCTCCTCTTGAAAATGACATCCTGTGACACTTATCACAAAAGGCACTGATATGAAGTGGTAAAATACAAGCTGAGTTACACCGAATGGAGGTGTGGTGACATTAATTGAAATAGTTATTTTACATGGTCTACGTCTCACCATAGAGAAAAAATAGATAGTTTCTCTATGGTCTCACAGCATTGACAAAATTAGAGTATATTGTTGAGTGCTGGAATAAGAATCAGGTTCTTTAAGGTTCTCTTTGGCTACACAAGCTACAGCTGGTGGCGATTATTTGCACAATGCGTCACGACACAGACTATATATAAGCTATCAAAATATAGTGAAATTGATTCTTTTCAAAATGTGATTTAAAAGAAAAGGTGAATTTAAGTATGCTTAAACTTGATAAATAGATGGTTTAATAATAACTATTTAATTCATGATAAATACATCACTATTCCTCCAAGCAAAAACGAGAGGGAGCTTTTGACCACGCGCTGTTTTGATGCGGGGCGCATTATACAACAAGCCCAAGTCTGCGGAATTCTTCCGCTTGGAAAATACGTCCAAGCGGAAAACCTAAGAACTTAATCTACCATCACATAGAGCGGTTATGCATGTGTCTAAGACACAACAAATTACAGAAATCATCATTGTATTGACAAGATAATGCCGTACTTACCGGTACGCTGGTCCTAGATCTTCACTGATTGACCCGACCTCTTTTCAGTCGACAACATCACGCGGTTTAGGTCAAAGTTCAAAGTTTTGATTGAAAAGCGTTCGTCTGCTGCTAGATGGCAGCACGGGTATGGATGTGTCCAACATTAATGGCCGAGGGAACTCACCAGATCACATTGTTGTCACCAGATATGACAACCACCAATCACATTGGAGCATCTCAAATCTATTTTCTTGAACAAAATATTTTTGGACATATTTCACCATTTGATATAGATTTTATATGGTGATGTCATGCGCAAAGTAGGAATCCCTACATTGTGCAAATAAGTAGGAATATCTAAGTCATGAATCCAAATGTCAGAAACCTGGATGAGGAGGTTTAGAGTATATGAACATCGGACTTAATGAATGTAGGACTGTTATAATAAAAATAATAATATGAGCATGCACTGATGTCAGCTGGGTGCATAACAATTAAGCCAGAAGTGTCCATCATTTTTTTAGCATACCAAATTTAATATAAAACTGATAAACATTGTAATTATATTGGCCGCATCCAGTCATCTCAGTTATTGATAGCTCAAGAATCTCTAGCAGTGAATTTGCCTTTTGTTTATTTTGGGCCTGGCGGCCATTTCACGTGTAAAAACTGCCCCTAAGTGCTCTCAAATGTCCAAAATGCAAATAAAAAATAACAGGATAAAATCTCTATTGGAATTCGAAGGGCTTGTTATTTAGGGAGTGGATGCCATGACTAAGTTATGGATATATCTTAAAATTCCTACTTATTTGCGCAAAGTAGGAATTCCTACTTTGGGCAGTTGCACAATGTACGCATGTCACTTAATGGCACTATTTCTGGCTATTTAGATGATCTGGTTTTAATGATATAACTATGATTATGTAATAATATGTTCATTCCTATATCTGCCTTGTTTATGTATATTTAGCAAAAAAAATTTAAATGTATGTTAAAGAAGCTTCATTGTTGATATATTCATCATGAAAGGTCACACTGAGGTCAACATTTTTTTTCAAGATCATTTAAAGGTCAGGCAATTGAAAAAATGGACTATTTAGGTCAAGACAAGCCATTGCACAGATTATTTTATATTTTTAAATATCTATGCAGGCTATTTTTATGATGTTGTATATGTCCTGTATCTACAACCCAAAACACGTTTTTGATATCTAAATAATTTACTCTACGGGACCCCTGGATATGATAGAAGGTGTGGATCTGAGCTCCATGACATTCTATTGTTTCCCTATTGTTGAGACCCATAAGGAAATATCGACTGAGTAAGTGCAGTTAATTAAGACCTGTGTCAAGCCTAAATAGGTCCCAACCTCATCAAGGTGATTCGTCATGTGTTCTTTGTGAGCCAAGGCAATCTGTGCTTACCTTCGTTACTCGATCACATTTTACCAGTTATGCCACATTTGTCCACTAGATGGAGCCAACTGCACATTTTTTTATTACTCACATTTCAACTCCTTCTTGCAACTCTTATGGCAGAAAATTGCAGCAGGTCACGTGGTTGCAAGTCACATGCACAGTGTAATGCAGTTGCATCTCCCTCAGGTGAGAAAAAAAATTACTACCCTGCATTAACCAACCTGCGTATGCATCTTTCTATATAGAGATGTCACAAAGACTCTGGTGCCCATTCACAAAAACATTTCTTTTCCATTGAATGCACTTATTTCTAACAACAGCTCAAAACATTTCAACAGTCAATTTTCAGATTAAACTCTGCCACATGACATGTGAGATAGGAATTTATATTGGATAAAACTATTTGAATAGATAAATGCGTGTCTTGTTACCCACCATAAAGAAATGTTCTTGTGATATTTACTTTGTTATCCTTTGAAAATAACTTGTATCTATATGCAACAATATCACAAAATAGAAGATGTTCTAAAACGGAAAAAAGTTTGAAAATGTTTGGGTCTTGAGTTGAAATGGTGTTCTGTTACACATGTAATTAGTTTTCATTTTGTTTCTTCCATCTTTTTTATTGAAGATATTCTCATTGGAAATAGGATAATTTCTTAACTCAATTAATCTGATACACAAGTTTACATCTTGATTTAAAGAGGAAAACAAATTGTCTAAATATTAGCTTGTGTCCAGTTACATCAGATAATCTGTTTGAAGGCCTGGATTAATATCAGTAAATTGAAATGGACAAAAGCAAATTTATTATATTTTGAATCAGACAGGATGTAACAGAAATGTGCAGAACAGGAAACTCTGGGACACAAAAAAGCTGCACAGAGGCCCAATAGAAATTACTTACAAGTGGTGCCACCTGGTGTCAAATAGAATGGCCAACACACAGATTAGTTATACTTCTCAAGAAATGTAAGACCGATATGAAAATTTAAGACCTGTTAGCAAAAAGAAATTATGCCTATCAGGAAAGTTAAGACCTATCAGTAAATTTAACACCAATCAGAAAATATTAGACCAATGAGAATATATCAAACTTATGAGAAACTATTAGATATATTTGAAAGTTATTCAAAACTAGAGTTTCATCAAACAGAGAATTTATCCTAAAAGAATTTTTGATTGATTGGCGATTTGGACATAATAATTTTAAAGTTTAACATCAATTTCAAATCTATGAAACATAAATTTTCAGGAAATAGTATTTGTACTCAATCATGACATTGTCACATATGATGTTTATGTTGTGTGGTATTGTGTGCCACAAGCTTAACACCATCTGATAGCATCATGGATTTATGTTTAGGCCTGCAAATGTCTATAATTCTGAGCTGTTGCCATGATGAAATTCAAGGTGAAGAAAATAAGAGCAAGTTATCTGTCATATAGATTTCAACCTGTCTCCTAAAGTCACAACATTTTTATCTCATCACAATGAGTTATATATATATATATATATATATGAACAGGTCATCACAATGAGCGATGATATGGTGAACATGAAATGCATACAATGGTTAGTTTGTCTCTTATACTTATTTTATCATATTTCAAAAAAATAAAAGCATACTATCTATTTCTGTCAGTTTGACTAAGACATAGTATGTTTTGTTTTTTTCAATGTATTTTATGATATCTTAACACAGTGAACAGGTTATGAGCAGGTTATCATTATGAGTGTAACTAGGTGAACAGGACTCATTATGATGCCTAGTAAATTTCATCTTTAAAATAAGGACAAATCAAATTATGTAAATTTTATAAACAATTAAACAAAATATTTATTTTGTCATTTTTTTTTTTTATTCTTAAACTAATACTATCAATTTGTTATATATTATCATTTATATAAAATATGGTAATGAGGAATAGATTGTATATTTACATGCTGACATGTATCTCTTACTTTAACATATTCAGTGTACAATAACAATGAAAATTTCCTGGAAGGTGAATTGATAAAACATCAATCTATCTTTTTAAACGGTTCACTTTATTTTTAATTATCCTTTTAATTAATTTCTAATTATCACATTTTGCTGATGATACATCTTTATCACTGATGTACTCGCCAGTAAATATGAAACACACATTTCAAAATATTAGATAATTTTATTATTATTATTATTTTTATTATGGCAAAACAAGTGATGACAAAATTGAAATATTTCTAAAACTGTCCTCTGTAAAGTTAAACAAATAAAACGAACAAATGATGATATCAAATTACTGGGCAAAAATATAAAATAGGACAAAAATGTCAAATAGATAGTGCCCATGAGTTAATTTTGTCCCAAATGCAAAATCTAGTGAAAATATGGAAGCATAGAAAGTTATCACTGTAAGAGAAGGTCACAATTATTAAAGCCATACTCCAGTCGCAGATTATCTACCAACTACCTGTCCTGCCATATCCCCCTCTAACATCACATTTCAACAGTCTGAGAGACAACATAATGCTCAATTTTCTGTGGGATAAGCCAGAGCCATGTCTGAGTTTGTATGGACAGAAATTTGATTCTGGGATAGAATACACAACATACAGAAGGAGTACTGAAGAATTTGTTGTCATTATAATGCATGATCTGATGAATTATACTGAACAAAATTGGAAATGAAAAGAGTACTAAAATATTTAGGCTTGTTAGTTTATATTAAATCGTTACACCTTCAATAATTGATATGTGATATTCCACACATCTGACAATAGAATCTGAATGGATTACAAATGAAAAGAGCACTGGATTGTATTATTAGACTTGTTAAAAGTGTTGCTTTTAACAAGTGCCGGGATTGAACTCATGATACAATTTCCCACATGAGCTGAGGACCTAAAGGGTTAACCTGTTGTCCTTGTAAATCTGTGACCAGGTGGGTTGTCATGTCAAGGACCTGCGACATGACAAATCAGTGAGGCAGCTCTATATCTGCTTCAAGTAGGTCTCATCACGAAATGACTGAAATAATGTTGAAAGTGATGTAAAACCCCAAACAAACAAATCCATTGTGTGAACATCAACCATGAGCTGGGCATTATTTTTCTTCCTTTCTTGATATCTATTAGATGGTTTTAAGTTAGAGATACGTATTATACCATACATGAGCTTCCTTCACCTGATCTGGACCCAGATATTGTATGAATATGAAATGGGTAGTACAAAATTCCCTATTACAGAGGATACATGGTGTCACTTTCACCCAGCATAAGTGGTGCCAAAATACAACACATTCCACAATTTATTTTATACATTCAAGAAATAATTTTAGCACCTTCTTCTTGTTGATTTGTTTGTTTGTTTGGGGTTTTACATCACTTTCAACATTATTTCAGTCATTTCGTGATGAGACCTACTTGTAGCAGATATAGTGCTGCTTCACTGAATAGTCATGTCTCAGGTCCTTGACATGACAACCCATCCGGTCACAGATTAACAAGGACAACGGGTTAACCCTTTTGGCACGGGTCTTCATCTTGTTGAAGACAAAAAATAAATAAATGAAAATATGTAGAATGAAATCAGAGTTAAACCATTCGACTCTACGTTTAATGCATTTCTTGCCACCCGATGTTTTTCTTTTGCCAATTTAGCACATTTTCTCGTACTTTGAGAGTTTATTATCATTTTGTTTGTACCATTATGATTAGAGCAACTTATTGGTGGTCATATTCCGGATTATACAGTGTATATTTTATATATGAAACTTACATTGCAGTGGTCAATTTAAAGTCGTTCTGTTTTCATATTTTGTACATCTGTAAGATATAGATTAGCTACCTATGGACTCTTATATACAAATATAGACAATCACGATCTTTGGCAAGAAACCATGGAGGTTACTGAGTGCTACGTAGAGGCCAACAAGTGCAGGCTAAGGAGACACATTGCTCGCCCTGAATAGAGATGACATGATCCTCCAAGACATGCAGGCAGACGCCATGGACATGCGCAGCCCCGAAGCTGAAGAAGACGCTACGCAGGCAGCCCTCACACAGATGCTCAGATTTATTTAAAAAGGCCCCGAAATCGCTACTCAGGGAGCGGAATCCACTTGCCTAGAAGATCCATGGCACTCAGCATCGTGACAGCCACACTTGCATAGACTTGGGTGTTTTATGCATTTTCAGGGCTTTGTCAGTATCATGCATTCAGGTATTTCATATGCCTCGCTCTTTGCCAGGCCGACCTAGCCAGACTAGTGTATACAGCACCGAATAAAGGAGACCCTTGTGCATTGTATACTCTGTGTCTGCAGTCCTTATTACCTCCCAACTCACATAGGTAGATAGGGTAGCTAAGTTAAGGCCCCGTTCATAGCCAGCGAGTACGAGATCCCATACACTAGTAGGGCTACAAACATTCCCCATACACTAGTAGGGCTACAAACCTTACGTAACACATCTACCACATTCAAGTTATTTCTAACCAAATCTAGATTTTTAATAAATCTCAAATTTGACCGACTTTATTTTCATTTTATTTTCAGCATTAAATTTTTTCAATGGATTATAATATGTACTTTCATAAATTAACCCACAATAAGTTGCTGTTATAGATATTGTTTCAAAATAGCCCAGCATATCAAAATTACCTCTAATTTCCCTGGCAGATTGGCCTAAAACTAAGAAATGCTTTAATACTGTTAATTTTGAACGAATTTTGATAAATAAAAACTCTAAAAGATTGCAAGAAGTACATCTCTGAAGCCTTGCAACAAGTACATCTCCATAGTCCAATGTAGACAGGACACATCCTGAATAAGGGTTTCAACAATTTGATAAACTATTTCTAATGGTGTAAATATTTAGTAAATATATAGACATATATAGTATTTTACTCTTAGCAGATTCTAAATTGTGAAATAAAATGTATTGTGTAAGGAAAGGCACAATATTTAATATGGTGTGAAGATAGTGGCCAGTTCAAAGGAATAAACAAAGTGTGTAAGTCTCATCCTCCATTTGGGACATAATTACTTATAATCATGAGTGACATTGACAATTAATTGTGACATTGATTATTTTTAACAACTATTATTAGCATAATTCAAAATTAATTGCCTCACATTTTCTTTTGCTCAATCCCATCAGACATATTCACCCCTCATATTTATCAGACCTATTTACTACATCTAGAATATGACAATGTTTAAACATGAAACAGGGGTATACTTTCTTGCGCTGGTGGTCTCACTTTTTCACAAGTGTCACATTTACAGTTCTTTAATCACCACTCCCAGACAAAGCCTGTCCAGGTGATTTCACCTATACAGGTGATCTCAAAAGATTCTTTTCAATGTTGTTTCCTTGGGGAATAATTGGTTATGAATAATATATCAAATATTCATTATGTTTGACAAATTATTTCAGCCTTTTTACCATTGCCTTTATGAAATAAGTGTCATCAGCATTTGCAAAAGGAAACTTTCTCTGGTACTCGAAGCTTTTCACATGAAGAGAATTACACACTTCATAACCATACATCTGCTCAGCCATATCCTAAAAATATCAAACAAATTCTCACCACTTGAGTTTCAACATTTCATGTACAATACATGCTGTCATGAACAACGTGTGCTTGGATAGTTTTGTAGACATGACAGCTGATATCATGACTACCATTCAGCATGCTGTGAAGCGAATACAATACTATTTCAGCAACAGATGCACGCACAGACAAAATCTCAATAATTATTTAGAATCTTGAGAATAGATATATATTGATATTCAACTTTTGTTACTTCTCTGAACCATGCTTGTATGACTAAAAGGTTCAACATATCATTGTTACAGGGTGTGTTTTAACTGTAATGCCTTCATACTCTTATCTCTGATACTTACTATAGTTACTGGGTGTATATTGACTGTAAAAATGCCTTCATATCCCTGTCTCTGGGCAACCTTGGTCACTTCATCCTCCATCATTTGCAGTAGGAGTAACTGTTCTCCATCTGAGAGATTAACATCTACAGCATTCAGGTAGGTACCCACCCACTTGCCACCTTCACGTTTTAGCTTGTCTTTCATTGGTTTCTGCACCTTATCAAGAATGGCTGCCACTTCCGGTCTATTAAAGTTTATTTCTGTGCGCAGGTCAAGTATGATGGTGGTGCCAACAATTCTTCCAGTTGAAATCTCACAGACAGCTATCGATAAATTGTCATGTATGATTTCAGTCCAAATATTGTTGATCAAATTTACAAAAGACTCAGGGGCTGTCCCAAGCAGTACCTCCAAAGGACTCTTCTGTGAAAATGCCTCAGCAATGATATGAACCAACTGCTCCTTGTCTGCACAATGGTTGAGCATACAGACCTCAAAACCTTGGGTGACAGCTTTTGGAATAGTGTCAAACCTACACAAATCCATGGTGGATCCCTGATAGCCATGCTTTCTTCTCTCCAGCATATCTATTATGTTCTGGATAGTTATTGACTCCAGGAGATCTGATACTGTCAGACTGTAACCAAGGTTTTGTAATGTCAGTACTATTGACAAGGCTGAGATGGAATTTCCACTGATGTCAAAGAAGTTATCCTTTTGTTCAATAAGATGGATGGGAACTCCAGTCTCACGTGAAATGAGGGCTAGAATGAGATCTGGAATGGAAAGGTGACATAATTTTGCATCTGGTACAAGACCATTTTCCCTTTGTTCCAGGTACATTGTTTGAAGTTTAAGTCTATCTATCTTCCCTGTTTGGGGCTGAAGTGGAACTTCATCAATCTCAATGAAGACTGGTATCATATATGATGGAAGAATCTTTTTACAGCATTTGATAATCTGATCTCTTGAAACAACCAATGTCTCATGCACTTTGTAATATGCCAAGACAACCACACCAGTTTTAGGAACACTGACTGCCACAATACTTATATGGTCTATGATGTCTATTTTGTCCAAAGTGAGCTCAATTTCTCTGAGATTTACTCTGTGACCTCTGACCTTGATCTGGGAGTCTCTCCGGCCCTGATAATAAAGGCGGCCATCTTTCACCTTTCCAATATCTCCTGTTTTGTACAGTATTGAATGCTGGTGTTCCTGAGAAAGGGGGTTCTTCACAAAACTTTCTGGTTCTTTTCCTAGCATGTAGGATGTCACAATATTTGGGCCGCTAACTAAAATGTCTCCTACCTGTCCCTCCTCTATAAGAACCAAACTACTGTCCATCACAACAATATTATTGTTTGCCACTGGAATCCCTATGGATAAAAAACCACTATCTTGTTTGAGCTCAACATCTTCAGGTTTTGTGAATATCTCATAGGATACATCCCCTGTTGTTTCTGTTGATCCGTAATAATTGGCTAGCAATATACCAGGACATGTACTAAGAAAATCCTTTGCTAAATCTGGATTAAGAGCTTCTCCACCACAGACAACCATTTTCAAATTCCCTGTTGAAGCTTGGTCATTTCTCTTCAGTTCATTCAATAATGATGCCAGAAGAGAGGGAACAAGGATTATTTTGGTCACCTTGTAATTGATAATGGTGTTCATAAGGTCCAATGGGCTTTGTGTTATTTTCTTCGGAATAATCACAAGAGGAATTGCTTGAAGTAGACAGCCAAACATTTCTGTTAGAGAGTCCACAAAAAGCAATGAGGTTTTGTGGCATCCTACATCATCAGAACCAGAGGGAAACACTTTCCATTGCCATGACAACCGATTGAGAAGATTGTGATTGCGAAGTGGTACACCTTTAGGTTCCCCTGTGCTACCAGAAGTGTACAAGATGCACAAGACAGGGTCCTCTTCCACTGCATAAGATAATTCCTCTCTCCTGATGTTATTGTCAAATTTGGATCTCTGTAACTCATCTTCAAAATCCTTGATGACTACTGCAAAGATATCACAGGCACAGCATAGAAGATTCTTGTGTTCTTCTGACTGACATATTACCATGCATGCATTGGTTTCTTTGACGATCTTGCACATTCTCTCAGATGGAAGTACATCATCCAAGGGAACATATGCAGCTCCAAGTTTGAAAATGGCCAGCAATGTTACCATTCTCATGAGGTTTTCTTGGATGAAAACTCCTATAACTGGAGGCTTCTCATTAACTTCAGTTTTCATGATTGTGGTTTGCTTTGCCATCAATTTCAACAAAATCTTTGCCCATCGGTTAGCTAAGCTATTTAGCTGTGAAAAGGTGAATTGGCCCTCTTCAGAAATAATCGCCACTCTGTACATTTTGGAAGACCTTGTGATCTTTTCAAATATATCTGATAGATGAATGCTGTCCAATGATACTGGTTTTCCAACCAACAGGCTCCCTTTTGTTTCCATGGTAATTCTAATGAGACTTATTAAACAAATTGTTTGCCTGCAACAAACAAAAACAATTTAGTTGGCAAGTTACATTTAGGAATAAATTTAAGTTAACTAAATAAGAATGAAGTCATCCAAACCATTGTATCTTTTACCATATGTGCAGTCTGTAATGCAATGTGCAGCGTAGTCTTTTAATCAGAGCATCAAATGGTGTCAACATGTAAGTGTCAGTTTTGTGATGTTTTCACTTCAGAAAATTCTTATCACAAAAATCATATTGAAACTATGAGTAACCCTTAACATCAGTCTGTGCATCAGGTTTCCAATCGCTCTGCGAAATGTTCTGTGTCAATTTGTCTATAGATGTACATATATCAAAAACCATACATGGAAACAAAAATGATTGGATTACATGGCATGCAAATATTTGTTTTAAATACCTACTGCATTGCACACTGGATGATGTTCTGCACAAAAGGAAGCAGGGCTTTACTGTTACAAGAATTCAGGGAAAGAACACATCTGATATAAGGTCATGTGAAAATGTGAATATGATATGAGAATGTGAAGATATGGAAAGTATATTACGTATTAAGTATGTGTGGCTGGAACTATATGGTGTAATTAAACAGTTGCCATGGCAGAAAGACAAATGTTAATGAATATTGATAATGAGGTTTGCCACTATGTCACATTAGGACACATCAAGGACTCCAAATAAGAATAGGAAAATAACTGTGTCCTTACAGGGATACAATTTCCAACAAAATAATTATTATATATCAACAAGAACATGACTCTTCTGATACCCAAGACATTGACAGATTCTACATCTTCAAACCTTATGAAGAGGTTATTGATCCATCCAGCATATATCACATTGGATTTTTTATTTGGACAATCAATCGATGATGCAAGTTGGTCTCTGGTTTGATCGACAATTTTCTTATCAATAAATGACCTGTTGTTATGGACCATGTTATTGTCTGAAAAATGTAATGGAGGCACCAGAACCAGAATAGTGATTATCTATCATAAACCTACCCATATTGAAAAATTCCTATTGATCAAATTAATAAACCTGCAGATAACCTATCCTCCTGTTAAATTGATATTTCCAGCATCTGTATGCATTTAAAACAGGAACATAATACGAATATACTTTGATCATGTAATACTATATCAAACCTGAAATAATATGATGTATATATCTCCTGATAACCACTTAATCTAGCAAATTAAACATTTGTTTAGTTGGAACTGTTATAAAAATAAAATAATGTAATATAACACAAATGTTTTATGATCATAAATAACAGGATGATCAACAAAAAGTGTTCGGATCATTTCAAAATACCACTGAGATACACATGAAAGGTCCAATTAACAGGTCTCACAGGACAACAATGTAAATATGCACAAACATAGCAATTGTTTGTCTTATATTCCATAATCACAAATTAAACAGAACATGTAGTGCAGGAGTATATGAAATATAGAAACCGTATAAACCCTTGATAATATTATATTTAATATACCACAATAAGGTTTATAAGGGACCAATAAAAAATATTGTCAATTGGTATCTACCATACGGTAGATAACAAAAATCCATAGGTCGATGACTAAAACATCCAGATGTGTGATTGAGCCCAAACAAAATAATTTGTCCACCATAAAACTGACATAACTATAGAACATCGACCCAGTCATCAATGGTCCATGCAGATGCCCCTTCCACATTTGAACTATATGTTGATTGTTGAGCATCAGGTTTTACATGAAACTGTTGTTGTCAATATTGTTGAGGGGAAAATAATAAAGCGTATAGTCAGTTAATAATAAAAAACAAGTGTTATGTTAGTTTTATGTCTTTTAGTGACCTAATGTCTGACCTGATATGTCTTATCTACATGTTTTATATGTTTTTAGCACATAAAGATATTTGTTTCTTAGTAATGAGGTGATGGACTTATTCTGTTGTTTTAAGAAACACAGGTATAATTGTCAGACTTTTATGAGAGAATCCTTTTTTTCTATGATGTTGAGACAAATTATTCCTTTGTTATTTTCTGGACAACATTTAAAGCAGTAGGTTGTAAATAGATTCTACTTTCTCAGTCGCTATGAACAGACTTATCTGGTATCAGTGTTATATCAATTTTATTATTATTATTATTATTATTATTATTATTATTATTATTATTATTATTATTATTATTATTATTATTATTATTATTATTATTATTATTATTATTATTATTATTATTATTATTATTATTTTTATTATTATTATTTTTATTATTATTATTTTTATTATTACTGTTATTATTATTATTATTATTATTATTATTATTAATATTAGTCATGCACTACTCCAGATAAATATGGTAATAGTCAGTTTTATGTCTTTTACACAGTTTTTGTGACCTGATGTCAGACCTGATATGTCTTATCGACATGTTTTATGTGTCTTTTAGCATATAAAGATATTTTTTCTTAGTAAGGAGGTGATGGACTTCATATGAAACACAGGTATAATTTTCAGATTTTTATCAGAGAATCCTTTTTTACTACATTGTTGATACAAGTGATACCTTTATGTGATGTTAGCAAATAGATCCTTGATAATTATTTTATGGGCATATTTAAAGCAACAATAGGTTATAAATAGATTCTACACTATTTTCTCAGTCATGCACTACTACAGATAGATAAAAGTCAGTTTTATGTCTTTTTGGTGACCCAAAGTCTGACCTTATATGTCTGAACTACATGTTTATGTGTGTTTCAGCATATAAAGATATCTGTTTCTCAATTGGAGGGTGATGGACTTTTTCTGCAGTTGAAGATTTTTTAAAGACTCCATTTCATATTGCAACCATCATGCAAATTATACTTGTGATGCTAGAAGTTAGATTCTTAATGAGGACTATTTTCCAGAATATATTTAAAGCGACAACAGCTTATGAATAGATTTTGCACTATTTGTTATGAGCAAAGCAAAAGTACCACCCCTCACTCATTTCAGTCTGTTGCAGGGAACTTCAGTATCTGGTCTTCATTAAGACTCTATTTTCCCATGGTATGACGGTACCCTTCTAATAGTTTGGAGAATTTTCAAATCAATTCAAGCTTGGAATAAGAGCGTAATTCGCTTAGTTTATCTGAGATATTACACTTTCTTAATCTCCTCACTGCACAAGTTATCAGGTTCTGTAAGATCTCTGCAGTAATGTCATTTATACGTTTTCTTTTAGCAGCTGTTTTTCCGATAAGGCAGTGGCCATTTTGCACAGCTTTCGCATTAGGGATTTGTTCATATTCATGTTTGAGTCGAGCTTTAACCAAAGGTCTACCATAGACTCATTGGGTGCATCTATTCTTAAATTAATATACATTGAATTGGTTTAAAATACATTTTGCAAAGCTCCTACCGCTGACGTGATCGTAATTGTTCCTGACGTATCTGCCCTTGAACATTCCGACTGCGATGATTTATACCGCAAACACGTTTAAGCGTTCAGCCTTCTCCACTCAAAAGGTCCTGCTATAATATGCCTTACACCTCTGCCAACTACTGTCGCCATCTCGAAGCATCATTGGTATGCGTTTGGGAACTGCCTCGCCACCACAAATGATCTTGAGGGAAAGTCTTACATAAAGATTTCCAACGTCTTCGGAACAATGCTAGATGACACTATTGATGCCCGGATGGCAAACTCATTCATCAAAGTCCTCCACAGCCTCTCAGTTCCGAAAAAATGCGAACCCATTGAGACTCCATCCGATATCTCGCTATTATATGATGGTGACGAAAAAATAGCAAGACCTGCAAAGCTCATCTCTTCCAATGAAAATTCTTCTGTTCCTACCGAGGGATCACGCAAAAATGTATTGGATCGTGATAGTGATCGCTCTGCCTCTTCTTCTTCTTCTTTTTCTTCTTCTAAAGAGAAGAAAGGTCTTGAGGAAGTTCTCGTGCTTCCACACAACGCAGGCGGGAAGATAATCGGCAAAGATAGGCAAATCATTCAGAATATGGAAAGGGACACGAGGACAAAGATCACGCTGAAAGATGCCATCCACGAACGTAAAAAAGTCAAGCTGGCCTACACACGTGGATCAAAGGAGGGCATTTCCAAAGCCAAACTCGCCATTAACCGCTGTATTAAGCCAAATAATTGATGGGACTGGCCGGAGTCGCCTATTAGCATAACTTTGCACGAAAATATTAATGTTCAAAGATATGTATTTTCTTGTTTGTGTGTACACGACTATTATTGTAGCACTGATAAATTTGTATGTTGGTATAATGTATAATGTAACCATGGTTTAGAAATAAATGACAGAACCCCCCACTCCAATGAAGTCACAATCACGCCAAGCCCAAATATTAATATGAGTATGAAGAATTATAGAATTTAATTCAGAATCTATAATTCTTTGTAAAAACTATACTCCGCAAGCCAATCTCAAGGCATCTTTATTTAATATTAAATTGGGCCTGATTAAAACTAATACTTTATCGCACTCAACCCTTAATGACTCAAATCTTTTCATTGTTAATTTTGAAAACTTCTTTCATATTAAATTGTCATCAACTAGCAGAACATGGTGGTACGATCCACCACCAGGTGACTCTGGCGGGACAGCATATGGGGCCATGATGGAAAATATTAATAATAATCATATTACTAATATCACTCATGGCCTGGACACAATAAATACAAATATTAAATATGTCTACTCGGCCAACAACCCCCATTATGCAGCCAAACTCAAACCACCACCTAAACACGGCACGAAAACTGTAAAAAAGGCAATAAACATTGCAATACACATTCCTCTTCCCGGCCAGCTAATCGTAACGCATCCTAGAGGACGCCGGCTCGTACAACACGTGCGCTGCATAACGATAATGACACAAACATAGGTGGCACTGCAAAACACAGTACACAGACCTCACAATGTAACCATAGCAACCAAATCTCAATTGGTGCTTGCAACGTTCAAAGCATCACAGGCAAGGTTCTACTGGTTAAAAACTACTTTGCTGAACATAACCTTGATGTGCTTTTCATGATTGATACATGGCTACATGAACTGAATGAGGAGAAGGTTAGAAATGAACTTGAGGAGGGTTCCCTCAAATTCCACTCGTTCCCTCGCATCGGACGCTCAGGCGGAGGTTTGGGTTCATTACATCCGGTGGAACTTCCCTTTGAAACCAATGGGTTGAACTAACCCGGGGTTAAAACAATGGAACTCTTCGAATCATCCCTCCTAATCAAAGGCAAGAAGTTCACTTTGTAACCATCTACAGACCGGAACCATCAGATAGGAATAGGTATACCATGACTGTGCAGAACATAATACCAATCCCAAAATCTGGAGATCTAACATCTACTGATAACTATAGAGGGATCAGCCTGAGTTCACTACCTGTCAAAGTCTACAATAGAATGATCCTCAACCGGATAAGACCTGTAATTGATCCACTATTAAGAATCAACCAGAACGGATTCAGGCAAAAGAGGACAACAACATCTCAGATCCTAGCACTCAGACATATACTGGAAGGAGTAAAGAAAAAGAACCTAACAGCAGTCTTAACAGAGGCAAGCTAGTAAAGATACTCCAAGCATATGTCATCCCAGACAAGATCGTATAGTCAATCAGCAATGTATATGCCAAGACAACAGCAAAGGTACTGTCCCCTGATGGAGAAACAGAAACATTCCAAATTCTGGCAGGAGTCATTCAAGGTGACACACTTGCACCCTATCTCTTTGTGATTGCATTAGATTATGCTCTACGACAAGCTATAACAGGGAAGGAGGAAGACTTTGGTTTTACACTGACTCCACGTAAAAGCAGAAGGGTTGGACCTGTGATGATCACTGACCTGGACTTTGCAGATAACATCTCTTTGATCTCAGACGTAGTAAGACAGGCTGAAGAACTGCTCCTTAACGTCGAAAGAGAATGTAAGAAAGTGGGTCTAGGTTTAAATGCAAAGAAGACAAAGGTCATGGCATACAACATTGAGAGAGAAGACATTGAGATAAGAATGCTAGATGGATCAGCACTTGAAGTAGATGAGGACTTTAAGTACCTTGGGGCATGGATTGAATCCACTGAAAGAGATGTTAAAGTACGAAAAGCTCAAGCATGGTTAGCTCTCCATCGCATGAAGAAGATATGGAAGTCTGATATGTCTATGGTAGACTCTTTGCAACAACTGTAGAGCCCGTACTACTATACGGAGCCGACACATGGACACTAACACTAGGCATGGAAAAGAAACTAGATGGATGTTACACCAGAATGTTAAGAATGGCCTTAAATGTAAGATGGCAGAAACACCGGACAAATGAAGACCTTTATGGCAACCTACCTAGAGTATCAGAGAAAGTACGCAATAGAAGAATGAAGTTAGCTGGTCACTGTATAAGAGACAACAACCTAGCTGCAAGTAATTTAATACTATGGGAACAGCCACATAGTAAATCGACTAGAGGTAGACAACATCTCACCTACATTGATCTTCTGAAGAAAGACACAGGACTGTCAACCACCCAGGAGATAAAGAACTGCATGCTAGAAAGGAGTTTGTGGAAGGAAAACCAGGGATCAATCAATGTCAAGTTAGTCCGAGGAGACTCAACATAAGTAAGTAAGTAAGTATACCTATTCTGAGTTCTATGATGAGTTCACCCAACTGGTGGCACACTATGGGTCATTCAGTCATGAGGTCATCTTCCTAGGTGACTACAATTTCCATGTAAATAAGCCAAATAAACCTGATGTCATAAAGTTCAATGACAATCTATCCACCTTTGACATGAACCAATGGGTGCATGAACCAACTCATAAGTTTGGGAACACCCTTGATCTAATCATCACCTTCAAAGGGGATAAGTTTCTTAGGAGCCACCTGGTGGATGAGTACATATCTGATCATAAAATGATTAGGCTATACCTAGGCATCGCACCCAACAAACTCCTAAAAAAATCTATCAAGTACAGGAACTTTAAGGGATTAGATCTTAAGTCCCTAAGGAATGATATCAAATCCCTAACATGGGAACACTTATCCCTGAGCGACATGGTAGATTACTATGACAAGGAACTCACATCACTCATGGATAAACATGCCCCTTTCAAGCATGCCAAAGTAACTCAGCGCAAACCGGTACCTTGGATGAGTGACCAATTAAAGCTGGAAAGGTCTCTCAAGAGGAGGCTTGAGAGAAAGATGAACAAGACTGGTTCCCATATTGATAAGGAGCTATATAACTCACAGAGGAATAAATACAATTCCATGCTGAAATCAGCTCAATCTACATATATCTCCAACCTGGTTGAGGAAAACAAGCATTACCCTAAAAAACATTTTAGAGTGATAGACACAGTCATGCACAAGAAAAAGGACACACCAATGCTCCAATCTGACTGTGAGGTCACTCAAGCTGAAAAGTTTAACACATTCTTTCTTGAAAAAATAGAGGGAATTCGCTGGGACATTGATAAAGCGCCACCCTGTCAAATTTCGCCACCAGGTGACACTGCGAACAATAGGAGTACACCGAGCACAGCAAGTCTTGAGAGGTTCACACCCCTAACCATAGATGATGTGCGCAAATTAGTCAAGAAGTCTGCAAAGAAGTCATGTGGACTGGACCCAATCCCGACATGGCTCCTACTTGACCTCCTAGATGACCTCTTACCAATAATTTCTTCCATTATAAACAAATCACTGATGGAATCAGCAGTATCTGAAAACATGAAAATAGCCATCATAACACCCCTATTTAAGAAACTTGGCCTGGAACTGGTTCAGAAGAACTATAGACCTGTTTCCAACCTGACATATGTTTCTAAACTAACGGAGAGGGTGGTTGCAGACCAATTAGTCCCCCATCTGGTAAGGAATGGCCTTACAGACAAGTTTCAATCAGCCTATAAAGAATATCACAGCACTGAAACTGCTCTGTTAAGGGTGCACAATGATAGTCTTTGTGCTCTTGACGACCAAATTGACCACCAAATTCTATTTGATAGACTGGAGGTTAGATGTAATGTCAAGGGTCATGCCCTCTCATGGATTCGGTCATATCTGAGTAACAGGAAACAGTGTGTGAAGGTAGGGACCCATAGGTCCTGCCTCTAGTCCATAAAATATGGGGTACCACAGGGCTCAGTACTAGGCCCAATACTTTTTACCATTTATATGACACCCCTTTCCGACATCCTAGCCAAATATGGTCTGGGCTATCATATTTATGCTGATGATACCCAGATTTACATCCCTATGGACCACACCTCCCCAATCAAGTTGATATGAGCAGACACAAACTGGAAAAGTGTGTCAGTGAAGTCAGTGTCAGTGAAACTTTCTTATATCCAACAAAATGAAAATAAATGATGGTAAAACGGAAATGCTTATATGTACTGACAGGTACAATACTGCCACTGGCAGCAGTATCCTTGATACAATTAAGGTTGGCAGCTCTGATAATGCTCCAAGTGAGTCAGTGGTTGACCTTGGTATAACCTTTGATTCAAAGCTGGATATGAAAGCCCAGATCAGGAAAATGAGCCAGAAAGGCTATTACCACATTAGGAACCTAGCGGACATCAGACATTGTCTAGACGAGAAGACAGCTGTAATACTTACCCATGCCTTTGTAACCTACACTCTAGACTATGGTAATGTTCTACTTGCAGGTCTTCCTAAATGTGACACTAGGAAGCTGCAATACGTCCAAAACTCTGCAGCACGTGTCATTTCAGGAAAACTGTGTGAACTGCACTGGCTCCCAGTTCACGCGAGAATTGATTTTAAAATTCTTCTCTTGTCGTGGAAGGCCTATAATGGTAAGGCACTGCCTTACTTACGTGATCTGCATTCAGGAAACTGTGTGAACTGCACTGGCTCCCAGTTCACACGAGAATTGATTTTAAAATTCTTCTCTTGACCTGGAAGGCCTTAAATGGTAAGACACCACCTTACTTACATGATCTGCTCCTAGTTAAACAAGCAGAACGCTGTCTAAGGTCAAACGATGGCACCCACTTACAAGTTCCCAAGACCCAGCTGAGGAAAGTGGGGGATAGGGCTTTATCATCTGTAGGCCCTAGACTCTGGAATTCCTTGCCTAGTGAGATTAGGTCTAGTGCCTCAGTCTCCTCGTTTAAGAGTTGACTGAAAACTCATCTCTTCAGGATGCACATTCTGAATACAGCGCTATGAACAGACTTGTCTGGTATCAGCACTATACAAATTTTATTATTATTATTATTATTATTATTATTACATAAATTGGCTTTTCAAATATTGGTTATTATGGCTGAAAGTAGCCAAATAGATATGGCAAAGAGCTGATTTGGCATCACAATAGAAGCGATGGTGCAATGCGCAGGCACGTCAGATCAATATCAACCTTCATGGTTGATTATGATAAACTAATATGTCAAACTAATATGTCAAACTAATGAGGTCAAATTAATCATTTATCACCAATTTGAAAATGTTGAGGTTCTACCTCAGTTCTTTTCTGGCATGTAACTAGCAATCTAATGATGATGGTATTCTTGTGATTTGGCTTCAGACCCTAATGAGGCACATAACTTGATATTTCTCTGTTTACTGTGCCTTGCAATATTTGTACGTAAACCATGACATTGGTTGTAAATCAAAGCTGTACCAATGTTGAACTTGACCATCAAATGAATGAATGGTGGCTTCAAGGCAGATTTTCCAACAAGGTGGTTGACTGCCTAAAAATGGTCAAAACACTACATTTTGGTTAGATACTGAATGTATAAAATTTATACAATATATAATAAATAATAAAATCTGTATGTCTGTTCATAGCACTTTGTTTCGGGTAGAAGCTGAAAAAGCTCTATCCCGTACTGTTTTTAGGTAGGTAACTGGAACTTTAAGGTGAGTACTGTCATTCGACCTCAAATACCTTATGCTTTGCCTCATGTGGAGTAAGTTTCAAAGGTAAGGAGGTTCCTTACCAACCATTTGGTTCAACATCTTAAGCCAATCCATATCTAAAAGAATACCATGGCACTGAAATGGCACTACTGAAGGTACAAAATATTATAACTGGAAGTCAGTCCCTTTGTTTCAATGTCTATTTATGCACCAGTAGTTATTCTAAGACAACAGATATTACTACCTCTTATGTCTATGACACAACTGGACAGTAATAGAAACAAACATTAAATTGTCTTTGCTTTTTTGCAGAAGAAGAGGACCCGGAGGAGATAGAGGCAGTTCAGGAAGAGGAAGATCTGAAGGAGGAGGATTTGCCTAACAAATTCTTCAGCGGGGATGACCTCTCTTCTTCAGACAAGAACGTTTTGGATTTCGGCGAATTCACAGCCTCTACCTCTCCAGGATCAGGACTGAGTTCTGAGAAATTGTCTTTTCAAGAAGGGAGAAATCAGCCTCGAGTGACACTGACGTAGCACTGATGTAGCCACCCTCAAAAGCGGGATGCTGGTGTAGCTGACCCCGCTGAGACTATATTGTCCAGGAGACTGCAGAAGACAAAACAATTTCATCTGCTGGTAGCGTCGATGAAAGGAGGTGGTGTTATCACAGAAACTGGTGAACAAACCTATGGAAATAGGCCTTGTCATCTTCACCCCGTGGATCTGGTAGTACAACGATGTTGTCCGCAGCCGGGACCCTTTTTGTTTGTTGGGGGTTATACATCATTTTCAATATTATTTCAGTCATTTTGTGATGAGACCTACTTGTAGCAGATATAGTTCTGCCCCACTGAATTGTCATGTTGCAGATCCTTAACATGACAACCCACCCAGTCACAGATTTACAAGGTCAATGGAACCCTTTCAGAGCAATGCATCAAGAAATGTAGGTTCTCCGACATGGACTTAAAGCATTCATGAAACCACAGAGGACACAGGCATTTTAGAGAGGTTTGGGGTATGCCTTAATGATATGTGGCCATGAAACTGTAATACAAGCAAGCTATCTCACTAAAATCAACCAAAATATACTAACCCTGGTTATTGTGTTTTTATTGGAGTACTGCCTGTACTCTTTTGACCACCATGTATACAATCATGTGAACTCTATTGTGGTGTGTCAGGGTGCTAGGCCTGTACCATTGGACAAACATTAATGGATAAACAAGGTTCTGTAAGCTAAATCACTCAAATATCCCAATTCAAAGGTGCCCCACTGTTAGCAAGACTTTACTAAGCAGATGTTTGCACAAGATCACTGGTCAGCTAAACAAAGTTTGTTGACAAAGTGTCAATGGAAGATTTGGATTTTAGCAGAAGACTCGTCCACTTTCAAATGGCACAGAAATTTAATATACAGGGGAAATATGATGGGGTATAAACATTTGCAAAGTGCTTGAAAATCTCATTTCGTAAATGCTTTAATAGCATGGTCGCCAGCCTGGTACAGATGTCATCCTAGAATCCATCTTTCGGAAGGACGCCCAGAAGAGAGGTGTTGACTAGCTATAGATCAGGCTCAGTTGGTGCAGATACTCTAGGTTTTGGCATAACCGTCTCGATGACGGCATCACGTTCACATATGGTCTGCAACCATGACATTAGTCAGGATTTGTCTATTGGCCAGCAGCATTGCTACCTCTGCATCAAGCCCTTTGACAATGCTGTTGAGCTCTGATCTCTGAGCGTGATCTCTGATTTGGCAGGACCGGAGGTGACAGCTATCCAATCACACAAGGACAGGAGTACATCAAATGCCACGTCAACAGTCCTTGATGTTGGCTGGGCAACCTTTATAAGAATCGCCTGTAGAATCGCAGGAATCCATTGTTCTTAGTATCATCGGAAAGGGCGTTGGACAGCAAAAGTTGTACTATTTCAGACTTTAGGTTCAATCATGTGTCGTGTTGTTTCACTGAATTGTCATGTTGAATTGTCATGTTGCAGGTCCTTGACATGACAACCCGCCCGGTCACAGATTTACAACGGGTTAACCCTTTTGGGGTTATCATGTCAAGGACCTGCGACATGACAATTCAGTGAGGCAGCACTATATCTGCTACAAGTAGAAACCCAAAAACCCAAACAAACAAACAAAACAAATGAAAAATCAATGGTGTGCTAGTAGACCTGAAATCATTGTCAAATAATTGACAATCTTTGCCGGATTTCACACAATTTACAATGCTGTTATTTGGTTCAATATCACCAATTACAAGGCTCATCCACGAGCTTGTGTTTAGTTTTAAATGAGAGATAAAATATACTTCATTTTATTAATCTAAAAAATGAGCAAAGTATATACCTTGTTATATCATGCTTTAAAGTCTAGCACATGATTGTACCCTTTAAAACGGATAAAGTGTTCACCAGATTTGAGTATTTGTCATATGTTCACTTTAACAAAGGATATATTAAGATTCATTTCGTATATAGCAAATTTATTTTGAACAAATTCAAATGTAACTCTCAATTGTCCACTATTCTTTTTTAATATTGTTTTGATTTACAATAAATGTCAATTTGGACATCTTCGAATATAACAATGTCATACTTGTAATCAGCAATACTTACCTTTCAAACTAAAAACAAGATGAAGCAATTGGTCGCTTGTAGAATCTCCGAAATATCAAGAATTGCAAAAGCGTCAACGCCAGTAGTGTGGGACACAGAATGATCATATGTTAGAACCCCAAATCTATTAACATTTCATGAACACTATCATAGACAATATAGATTACGCATAGAGTGACAATACGCATGCTCATCAGTCATATCACGTCCCAGATGACCACTGATGCAAAGAGGATCAAAAGATACAAATGAAAAATCAATGGTGTGCTAGTAGACCTGAAATCATTGTCAAATAATGGGCAATCTTTGCCGGATTTCACACAATTTACAATGCTGTTATTTGGTTCAATATCACCAATTACAAGGCTCATCCACGAGCTTGTGTTTAGTTTTAAATGAGAGATAAAATATACTTCATTTTATTAAACTAAAAAATGAGCATAGTATATACCTTGTTATATCATGCTTTAAAGTCTAGCACATGATTGTACCCTTTAAAACGGATAAAGTGTTCACCAGATTTGAGTATTTGTCATATGTTCACTTTAACAAAGGATATATTAAGATTCATTCCGTATATAGCAAATTTATTTTGAACAAATTCAAATGTAACTCTCAATTGTCCACTATTCTTTTTTAATATTGTATTGATTTATACTAAATGTCAATTTGGACATCTTCGAATATAACAATGTCATACTTGTTATCAGCAATACTTACCTTTCAAACTAAAAACAAGATGAAGCAATTGGTCGCTTGTAGAATCTCTGAAATATCAAGAATTGCAAAAGCGTCGACGCCAGAGGTGTGGGACACAGAATGATCATATGTTAGAACCCCAAATCTATTAACATTTCATGAACACTATCATAGACAATATAGATTACGCATAGAGTGACAATACGCATGCTCATCAGTCATATCACGTCCCAGATGACCACTGATGCAAAGAGGATCAAAGGATACAAATGAAAAATCAATGGTGTGCTAGTAGACCTGAAATCATTGTCAAATAATGGGCAATCTTTGCCGGATTTCACACAATTTACAATGCTGTTATTTGGTTCAATATCACCAATTACAAGGCTCATCCACGAGCTTGTGTTTAGTTTTAAATGAGAGATAAAATATACTTCATTTTATTAAACTAAAAAATGAGCATAGTATATACCTTGTTATATCATGCTTTAAAGTCTAGCACATGATTGTACCCTTTAAAACGGATAAAGTGTTCACCAGATTTGAGTATTTGTCATATGTTCACTTTAACAAAGGATATATTAAGATTCATTCCGTATATAGCAAATTTATTTTGAACAAATTCAAATGTAACTCTCAATTGTCCACTATTCTTTTTTAATATTGTATTGATTTATACTAAATGTCAATTTGGACATCTTCGAATATAACAATGTCATACTTGTTATCAGCAATACTTACCTTTCAAACTAAAAACAAGATGAAGCAATTGGTCGCTTGTAGAATCTCTGAAATATCAAGAATTGCAAAAGCGTCGACGCCAGAGGTGTGGGACACAGAATGATCATATGTTAGAACCCCAAATCTATTAACATTTCATGAACACTATCATAGACAATATAGATTACGCATAGAGTGACAATACGCATGCTCATCAGTCATATCACGTCCCAGATGACCACTGATGCAAAGAGGATCAAAGGATACAAATGAAAAATCAATGGTGTGCTAGTAGACCTGAAATCATTGTCAAATAATGGGCAATCTTTGCCGGATTTCACACAATTTACAATGCTGTTATTTGGTTCAATATCACCAATTACAAGGCCCACCCACAAGCTTGTGTTTAGTTTAAAATGAAAGATAATATATACTTCATTTTTTTAAACTGAAAAAATGAGCATAGTATATACCTTGTTATAATGCATTAGTATATACCTTGTTATATCATGCTTTAAAGTCTAGCAGATTAGATATAAATTATTAAGCAAATGATTGTATCCTTTAAAACGGATAAAATGTGCACCAGATTTGAGTATTTGTCATATGTTAACTTTAACAAAGAATATATTAAGATTCATTTCGTATTTAGCAAATTTATTTTGAACAAATTCAAATGTAACTCTCAATTGTCCACTATTCTTTTTTAATATTGTACATTGCTCTGGCTTATCCCACAGAAAATTGAACATTATGTTGTCTCTCAGACTGTTCAAATGTGATGTTAGAGGGGGATATGGCAGGACAGGTAGTTGGTAGATAATCTGGGACTAGAGTTGGGTTTTAATAATTGTGACCTTCTCTTACAGTGATAACTTTCTATGCTTCCATATTATCACTAGATTTTGCAAAATTAACTTATGGACACTATCTATTTGACTTTTTTGTCCTATTTTATATTTATGCCCAGTAATTTGATATTATCATTTGTTCGTTTTATTTGTTTATCTTTACAGAGGACAGTTTTGGAAATATTTCAATTTTGAAATGTGTGTTTCATATTTACTGGTGAGTACATCAGTATAAGATGGATCAGGTGAAATATTTTCTTTCTATGGTCAGGCGATAATGCTTCAGAAAGCTGTTAGTTTTTTAAATCTTTATAATCATTGAATACACATTTATGAAGATCTAGTCTCCCCAATGGATAATCTTGCATTTAAATGATTATCCTGAATGTTGATGCAGTTGTTTGTTAATTTGCCAAATTGGGTTTAAGTCTTACTTCAGTCCTATCATAAAATATATATTCAACTCACTGAGCCCCTGCACCTGGCATTTCGGATAGTGGTGACATCTAGTGTTGACATCAAACAAAACATTTAAACTTTGATGTTCTTCGTGAAATATTATGTTGATTCATCATAATGAATGCAAAATCTCGAATATCTCGGACGAATATGTTGGATCACAAAAACATCAGTGTAGATATATTCATTTCCTATCCAGATCTCTACCTATTAATATTAAAGCATTCATGAAACCTGACTTTCAGACACATTTTCTTTACATAACATGAATGTTTATACTCTTAACAGTGCTTTTATGTAGTAGTACCCATAATATTCCCTGTTAACAACTTTCTATGGCACTTGAAAGTTGATCAGTTGTCTGCTGGAACCTACACCAGCATTTGAACACTTTGTCAACAAGCTTTGTTTAGCTGGTCTGTGATCTCGTGTTAACACCTAATGAGTTACCAGTTGGGCACCTGTCCAGCTTGGGAAACAGGGTGGAGATGTTTTGTACAATTTATCAATTTATTGCCAGGAGTATACTTCAGAACAACATAAGATTATTTTAATATTATTTGAATCAATGATATAACTCATGGTTGTGACAAATATTTTATGGTTGTGACAAATATTTTATGGTTGTGACAAATATTTTATGGTTGTGACAAATATATTATGATTGTGAAAGATATATCATTTATGGGAAAAGTATACTATTTATTCGAAAAGTATCTTATGCATATGAAAACCTTTCTGTCAAAAAGGGAAGACATGACTCAAAGGCTGCATGGAATCCCCCTTAACTTTAAAGCTGTGATATTCAAAAAGTGACATTAAACCCTTTGATCACTGGTTTGGCCTTAAATCACAAGGACTTTGAATGGCAAAACTGTGAATACTCAGTGATAATTGGTATCAGTAAAATTCATGATTTGACCCTCTTAAAGTCTTTGATGAAATTTGGGGTTTTCCACACCACTGAATGGGAAGACATCAAAGGCTGCATGGATTCCACCTTAAAAGCTGGGCTGTATAGAATTTTTTAAAACATTTTTCTGCAAACATATATAATATAAAAAAAATAATGATTTTTCTTCATTTATAACTTCATAAATATTCATCCGTTTTTAATAATTTTACCACCAAAAGAAAGCCAAGAAAAGGCACAATCATCATGATGAGTGTTATCTTCCAATTCATTCTCTAAATAGTGGAAAAAAATGGCGGAAAATGTGTTGCTCCAATTTTGACATTTGGTAAACAACACCTCCTGTGACTTACGGAGCCCTGACAGTTCAAAGGTCAAGGTCACACAACACACTCCCTGTTTAGTACTGGCAGTACTTGGTGGTCACAAAAAATCATAATTCTCAGGGCAGATGTTCTTTTGTGGATTTCAGACAGATAGCCTGTATGTATGTCTATTTTAAGATCATATATTGTTTTCAGATACCTTAAGCCACTGTAAAATCGCCTGGAACCTTCCATGAAGGTTTCATGAATGCTTTAAGTTTCATGAATGCTTTAAGTTAACAGGTAGAGGAAAGTCAAGAAGATATATATATTGAAGCTCTCACATATGCAGAAAAAAATAGAGTTCAAGTTTGGAGAAGTCAATTTCAGAGGGGGAAAGGAACCCCCCCCCCCCCCCCCCCCCCTCCATTTTTTGGTAAATATCTTTTTTATTTACATGACGTTCAGCTTGATTACTTCACTTAACATTTTGATGTGACCAGATAGGGGGCTTAGAAAATTCGCCAACTTTTATTTACATATTTGAAATATTTATTTTATTGATTAAAAACTTATCAAACTTTATTACCCAGGTAAGAGATGTGCTCAATGTCAGCTATCCCTATGACTTACTCCTTGTGTGTCACACCTTGGTGACAACTGCACTCTCTCTCTTGTCTGTATATCACACCTAGTGTCTCTCCCTGGCATAATGCACTCTCACTTGACACCTATTCATTCTTATATGACAGCTGAGCACATGTCTATCATGTCAATTTAAGGGTATATAACTTGTCCACAGGTAAGTCATACAAAATTATTCCCTCTAAACACTGGATATCTCTATATTTGACATTTCTATATTGGATTACATATTAAATACCCGGATATATTCATCACTACCCTACAGTCACATCGTTACCTTCAAGTCAGTGTTCACGGTATGTCGATGATCTATTATGTTTATGTCAGATGTATGACCATTTGATGATTGTGAAATGATTTACAATTGTTTTAGATAGCTCAAGCAGCAACATGTTTAATAATAGTTAAACAATGTACTTAGTTTAGCATTTAATGCTGTATTTCATCCATTGGTATTAATATTCCTCTGTAGATGTATTAAGAAATGTTAACATTGATTATAAGTATATATTGGTATATGTGGCCCTTCCTTTGTTTAAAGCCATGGCGGCCATGTTGGATTATTTGAATTCAACTGCCACAAGTGTAGTATGGGGCATGCATAATGTTATTGATAACTGAAAGACTAAACCTTTTGGCATTTTATGTTAGAAACATCTTTATATTATGTGAGAATTATAAGAGTTTTTTCTATGCATTTGCCTTTATTTGAGTGAAATAAGTATATTTAGCCGTAGTAATTATTGGCCAATGAGCTGCCAGTACAGGCTGAGCTCCCAACCTAGATAGCAACCTAGCACACATCAGGAATATGGAATCACCCAGAGGGGTGTAGGGGTATCAACCCATATATATTGCTAGAGTATATAAACCTAGCTCATTTTATATTATTATAAATGCAGAATATAAAGCTATTCTGTAATCATATATATCTATATGTCTTTTATTATAATGTAAGTATTCAGGGTATGAGTAATAGTGTATACCTGCTACCCCTGATCAGTCAAGCGTATAGACTGAACCAAGCTGTGCAGGTATAAATACTGCTGCACAGCATAGCATCAGGGTCAGAGAGGGTGGCCAGTCGAGCTGGTCAGACAGAGTGGCCAGTCGAGCTGGTCAAACAGGATGGTCAAACAAGCTGGTCGAACAGGGTGGTCAGTCAGGGATTGGTCAGTCGAACTGACCAGTCTTTAGTTTACCATTGGAAGAGCCGGGCCGAGCCTGCTGCCTTCCTCTTATTATTTTGCACCTGAGCACCGGCTGCTCATTACATAGCCCAACTCTGAAGTGTCTGTGGACTTGTCAGTGTCCACCACACTCTACTTTTGCATGTAGCATTAAGGGCTATGTATAATTAAGCTGGTAGTGCACAGGGTGCTCTGCATTCTTTTATGGCAGTGGCTAGACCAAGTCTAGCACCTGCTGAGTTGGTCTCTTATATGTAGTGACCTTGTTTATAATTGTGGAACATTGTGTGTATTGTATCATTCTTATTGTATATGATTGAGGGCTATTAAACATTCTTAACTAAATCATAGAAATCAGTGTTTGTGAAGATTTAAGATTAGTAACAAGTTTGTTCACGCTACCCAAAAATTCATAGAAACATTTAGCCCCCATCCCCGCTCGTAACAATTTGTTACTGGAAAAAACAGATACATTCATAGATTGCATTTCTTTATTTACCCTTGATTATAATATCTCAACCATGACATTTGCTTAAGCAATCATGAAATGAGACTTCCAATCTCTTTTTTCTCATGGAACATAAATGTTTATACCCCACACTTTGCCATCAAATTTTATCACCCATCATATTTCCCTTACATAAATGTCTGTGCTATTTGAAAGATTGGAGCAATGGAGAGATTTGGTTTACAAAGGCATGTGTTTCTATTAGTACAGGCCTAATACCCTGACAAACCACATTAGAGGTCGCATGCATGAGTACATATAGTGGTCAAAAGAGTATAGCCAGTACTTTCAGTCAAACACAATAACAGCATAACACGTGAAGAATGATTATAATCTACTTTGACTTTATCTTCAGAGTCTTCAGAATCAAAGAATTATGAATAGTATTTTTTTATAATTATATCAGTCAAGGTGAAACACCCTCACATGCCTTGCATGTGCAGTTGAAATATTGTTGAGTATGCAGTTGAAATATCATGAGTTTATTACACAAGTGGTGCCACCTGTTGACAAGGTGTAATGTAAAGTCTGAATAAAGGATGTTTGGGATAACTTTTATGAATCAAGAAAAAATCTGATATGTATTTTTTCACTTTTTATTACACTGATTAAGATTTTAGTGAATAATTTATTATATTTAAGGAAGCGAGACAAAGATCAAAATACTTCCACTTTATAATTGTTATAAAATACATAAAATCAACACTGTATTTGCTTCAAAGATTCTTTTATTCGAAAAGCACGGGCTCTAATCCATGGTTTGCAGTCTGTATCATTGGGACTGTGTTATGGGATGGTCCCTGTAGTCTATGTGGGCTACACCCTGTACTGTACATGGGATGTTCCCTGTAGTCTACGTGGGCTACACCCTGTACTGTACATGGGATGGTCCCTGTAGACTACGTGGGCTACACCCTGTACTGTACATGGGATGGTTCCTGTAGTCTACGTGGGCTACACCCTGTACTGTACATGAGATGGTCCCTGTAGACTACGTGGGCTACACCCTGTACTGTACATGCGATGGTCCCTGTAGTCTACGTGGGCTACACCCTGTACTGTACATGAGATGGTCTCTGTAGACTACGTGCGCTACACCCTGTACTGTACATGAGATGGTCCCTGTAGTCTACGTGGGCTACACCCTGTACTGTACATGGGATGGTCCCTGTAGACTATGTGGGCTACACCCTGTACCTTACATGAGATGGTCCCTGTAGACTACGTGCGCTACACCCTGTACTGTACATGAGATGGTCCCTGTAGTCTACGTGGGCTACACCCTGTACTGTACATGCGATGGTCCCTGTAGTCTACGTGGGCTACACCCTGTACTGTACATGAGATGGTCTCTGTAGACTACGTGCGCTACACCCTGTACTGTACATGGGATGGTCCCATGCAAAAAGGGTTCAAGGACACTTTACCAGATGACACTTCAAGTCCCTCACTGACACGTCTCACTGTCTCCAATCTCTTGCCTCCAATCTATTCCTACATTTGAAAATAAGCAATTGCTGTATCACATATTACCACGAACAGCTGCAATTGCATATTCATGTTTTATCAATAATAATTACATGATACCAGTTGTTTTTGTGTAAAAAGTTCCCTTGTCATATCATTTACTACCAGTCCAAATCGAGTCATAACTCTTGACCCAAAACAGTCTGACACACTTTTTTCCTCCACGTTAGTTCCGGACCGTTAAGTCTGGATGTTTGAGATTTCCGCAAGTATGACATTTTAAAATCTTATTTGTATTAATGGTTGATAGATTATAAAAATTACACGTATCACATGTTGCACTCGCCAGGTATAAACAAGTTAACTTCTCCTATTTCATAATAGAAGATACACACCTATCAGCCCTGCCTGATTAAAGGACAGAGATGTGTAACATTCCGGCAAACAAGACTTGCTTGGATAGACTCCTAATGTTACCTGGGGGTTGCTAATCTGGGTTATCCTATGGTAAACTGAGGGAACGCGCTGGCAGTGATTACCAACCTTATGACTTAAATTAACGTCAAATGTTGTCTGACGACTGTCTGATGAAAAATATATATCATGTACATATGTTTGAGGGTAGGAAAAAGAAATATGTTTGCCAAAATTGTTTTTCCTCGAAAACTGATGTCTTTAATGCGTTGGAAGGGAGGTGTTTTGTTGATTTGTTTGTTTTGGGTTTTACATCACTTTCAACATTATTTCAGTCATTTCGTGATGAGACCTACTTGTAACAGATATAGTGCTGCCTCACTGAATTGTCATGTCGCAGGTCCTTGACATGACAACGCACCCGGTCACAGATTTACAAGGACAACGGGTTAACCCTTTAGGCACAGGCCTCAGCTCATGTGGGAAATTGTATCATGAGTTCAATCCCGGCACGGCCGGGGTTCGAACCCACGACCTTTGGATCACCACAGAGGAACTGGTGCTAATAAGCTGGCGATCTAACCACCTGCGCCACGGCCCGTGGCCTGTGTTTTGTTGAACATAATGTAATTATTTTACGCACTTTTTGTATAAGTCAAAGAAAAAGGAGAAGCGTGGAAGTAGTTTCAATTAATGCCAGGAATTTTCTTTTATTAAGTACTCTAAATTTATGGAATTGATGCCAGTCCTTTTTATCCTGGTCCTAAATATTAAGATCGCTTTATGTCTATGGTCCCAAACGATTAACATACGTCGAGTACTGTAATATATCAGTGAATACTCTATTCCTCTGCAAAAGCCCAGTATTACTTGCTTATTTTCATCAATAATACCACAATATTCCAACAAAAAGTATGATGAGCATCCATTCTCTAAAGTTGATTACCTTGACGAGGCCAAAAATGGAAATCCCTTCCCAAATTTTGAGGAAAATCAAATGAATCATTTTTAGTATGCACTACCATTATTTTTTTTTAAAATGGGTCATCTTAGATTTTTCTGGAATACTCCTCAAAGAATTGGATTCTTATATCAAATTAATAAAATAATTCTATCCAATTTCAAAGTTATGTATAATTTTTTAGATTATAAATGGTCTTTTTTTCCAAAATGATTGTCACTAACCTTGGATGAAATGTTATGGTAAAACCAATCCCCCCAGCAAGCCAATGCAGCCAACTTCTCCTTGCTTCCAGCCTGTCCAAAGACTGAAGCTTATAACATCATACATAACATCATGTACATTGGATGGAGAGATTGGCAACAAAGATGTATCTCACAGCTGCTGCTCTCCTATCTCAGCTGCTGCTCTCCTCTCTCAGCTGCTGCTCTCCTATCTCAGCTGCTCTCCTCTCTCAGCTGCTGCTCTCCTCTCTCAGCTGCTGCTCTCCTCTCTCAGCTGCTGCACTCCTCTCTAAGCTGCTGTTCTCATCTCTCAGCTGCTGCTCTCCTCTCTCAGCTGCTGCACTCCTCTCTCAGCTGCTCTCCTCTCTCAGCTGCTGCTCTCCTCTCACAACTGCTGCTCTCCTATCTCAGCTGCTGCTCTCATCTCTCAGCTGCTGCTCTCCTCTCTCAGCTGCTCTCCTCTCTCAGCTGCTGCTCTCCTCTCTCAGCTGCTGCTCTCCTCTCTCAGCTGCTGCTCTCCTCTCTCAGCTGATGCTCTCCTCTCTCAACTGCTGCTCTCCTCTCTCAGCTGCTGCTCTCCTCTCTCAGCTGCTGCTCTCCTCTCTCAGCTGCTGCTCTCCTTTCTCAGCTGCTGCTCCCCTCTCTCAGCTGCTGCTCTCCTCTCTCAGCTGCTGCTCTCCTCTCACAGCTGCTGCAGGCAAACAATTTGTTTAATAAGTCTCATTAGAATTACCATGGAAACAAAAGGGAGCCTGTTGGTTGGAAAACCAGTATCATTGGACAGCATTCATCTATCAGATATATTTGAAAAGATCACAAGGTCTTCCAAAATGTACAGAGTGGCGATTATTTCTGAAGAGGGCCAATTCACCTTTTCACAGCTAAATAGCTTAGCTAACCGATGGGCAAGGATTTTGTTGAAATTGATGGCAAAGCAAACCACAATCATGAAAACTGAAGTTAATGAGAAGCCTCCAGTTATAGGAGTTTTCATCCAAGAAAACCTCATGAGAATGGTAACATTGCTGGCCATTTTCAAACTTGGAGCTGCATATGTTCCCTTGGATGATGTACTTCCATCTGAGAGAATGTGCAAGATCGTCAAAGAAACCAATGCATGCATGGTAATATGTCGGTCAGAAGAACACAAGAATCTTCTATGCTGTGCCTGTGATATCTTTGCAGTAGTCATCAAGGATTTTGAAGATGAGTTACAGAGATCCAAATTTGACAATAACATCAGGAGAGAGGAATTATCTTATGCAGTGGAAGAGGACCCTGTCTTGTGCATCTTGTACACTTCTGGTAGCACAGGGGAACCTAAAGGTGTACCACTTCGCAATCACAATCTTCTCAATCGGTTGTCATGGCAATGGAAAGTGTTTCCCTCTGGTTCTGATGATGTAGGATGCCACAAAACCTCATTGCTTTTTGTGGACTCTCTAACAGAAATGTTTGGCTGTCTACTTCAAGCAATTCCTCTTGTGATTATTCCGAAGAAAATAACACAAAGTCCATTGGACCTTATGAACACCATTATCAAATACAAGGTGACCAAAATAATCCTTGTTCCCTCTCTTCTGGCATCATTATTGAATGAACTGAAGAGAAATGACCAAGCTTCAACAGGGAATTTGAAAATGGTTGCCTGTAGTGGAGAAGCTCTTAATCCAGATTTAGCAAAGGATTTTCTTAGTACATGTCCTGGTATATTGCTAGCCAATTATTACGGATCAACAGAAACAACAGGGGATGTATCCTATGAGATATTCACAAAACCTGAAGATGTTGAGCTCAAACAAGATAGTGGTTTTTTATCCATAGGGATTCCAGTGGCAAACAATAATATTGTTGTGATGGACAGTAGTTTGGTTCTTATAGAGGAGGGACAGGTAGGAGACATATTAGTTAGTGGCCCAAATATTGTGACATCCTACATGCTAGGAAAAGAACCAGAAAGTTTTGTGAAGAACCCCCTTTCTCAGGAACACCAGCATTCAATACTGTACAAAACAGGGGATATTGGAAAGGTGAAAGATGGCCGCCTTTATTATCAGGGCCGGAGAGACTCCCAGATCAAGGTCAGAGGTCACAGAGTAAATCTCAGAGAAATTGAGCTCACTTTGGACAAAATAGACATCATAGACCATATAAGTGTTGTGGCAGTCAGTGTTCCTAAAACTGGTGTGGTTGTCTTGGCATATTACAAAGTGCATGAGACATTGGTTGTTTCAAGAGATCAGATTATCAAATGCTGTAAAAAGATTCTTCCATCATATATGATACCAGTCTTCATTGAGATTGATGAAGTTCCACTTCAGCCCCAAACAGGGAAGATAGATAGACTTAAACTTCAAACAATGTACCTGGAACAAAGGGAAAATGGTCTTGTACCAGATGCAAAATTATGTCACCTTTCCATTCCAGATCTCATTCTAGCCCTCATTTCACGTGAGACTGGAGTTCCCATCCATCTTATTGAACAAAAGGATAACTTCTTTGACATCAGTGGAAATTCCATCTCAGCCTTGTCAATAGTACTGACATTACAAAACCTTGGTTACAGTCTGACAGTATCAGATCTCCTGGAGTCAATAACTATCCAGAACATAATAGATGCGCTGGAGAGAAGAAAGCATGGCTATCAGGGATCCACCATGGATTTGTGTAGGTTTGACACTATTCCGAAAGCTGTCGCCCAAGGTTTTGAGGTCTGTATGCTCAACCATTGTGCAGACAAGGAGCAGGTGGCTCATATCGTTGCTGAGGCATTTTCACAGAAGAGTCCTTTGGAGGTACTGCTTGGGACAGCCCCTGAGTCTTTTGTAAATTTGATCAACAATATTTGGACTGAAATCGTACATGACAATTTATCAATAGCTGTCTGTGAGATTTCAACTGGAAGAATTGTTGGCACCACCATCATACTTGAACTGCGCACAGATATAAAGCCTAACTTTTATAGACCGGAAGTGGTGGCCATTCTTGATAAGGTGCAGAAGCCAATGAAAGACAAGCTAAAACGTGAAGGTGGCAAGTGGGTGGGTACCTACCTGAATGCTGTAGATGTTAATCTCTCAGATGGAGAACAGTTACTTCTACTGCAAATGATGGAGGATGAAGTGACCAAGGTTGCCCAGAGACAGGGATATGAAGGCATTTTTACAGTCAATACACACCCAGTAACTATAGTAAGTATCAGAGATAAGAGTATGAAGGCATTACAGTTAAAACACACCCTGTAACAATGATAAGTTGAACCTACAAGCATGGTTCAGAGAAGTAACAAACGTTGAATATTAATATATTTCTATTCTCAAGATTCTAAAAAATTATTGATATTTTGTCTGTGCATGCATCTGTTGCTGAAATAGTATAGTATTCGCTTCACAGCATGCTGAATGATAGTCATGATATCAGCTGTCATGTCTACAAAACTATCCAAGCACACGTTGTTCATGACAGCATGTATTGTACATGAAATGTTGAAACTCAAGCACTGAGAATTTGTTTGATATTTTTAGGATATGGCTGAGCAGATGTATGGTTATGAAGTGTGTAATTCTCTTCATGTGAAAAGCTTTGAGTACCAGAGGCAATTTCCTTTTGCAAATGCTGATGACACTTATTTCATAAAGGCAATGGTAAAAAGGCTGAAATAATTTGTCAAACATAACGAATATTTGATAAATTATTCATAACCAATTATTCCCCAAGGAAACAACATTGAGAAGAATCTTCTGAGATCACCTGTATAGGTGAAAACACCTGGACAGGCTTTGTCTGGCAGTGGTGATTGGAGAACTGTAAATGTGACACTTGTGAAAAAGTGAGACCACCAGTGCAAGAAAGTACACCCCTGTTTTATGTTTATACATTGTTATTCTTGATGTAGGAACAGGAATAAATATGTCACATAAATCTATAGTATCAACTATGGGATTATACAAAAAAGAAAAACAAATGTGATGATGCAAGTAAGTTTGAATGATGCTAGTAATTATCAAATTTGTTAAAAATAATCAATGTCACAATTAATTGTCAATGTCGCTCATGATTATAAGAAATTATGTCCCAAATGGAGGTTGAGACCTGTTATTTTCTACCTACCAATCAACATCACATGGACGTTCCTGGATGCTTCTATGTTTAACTTAATACTTTGTTTACTACCTTGACCTAGGCATTATCTTCACACCATATTTGATATTGTGCCTTTCCTTTGAAAATAAACTTTATTTCACAATTTAGAATCTGCCAATATGTTTCGTTACTTCTGATTTGATAGCTGTAGTCTCTTCATGAGGCTTTATGCGTTTATCCCTAAATAATAGTTGCAGAATTAGTGAAAGTAATGATGAAGGTACTAGGTAACCTTAAGATATATATATATATATATATATATATATATATATATATATATATATATATATATCCCCCTGCAGTATATCCTGAAAATGTAAGGAGAATTGAAGTTTTTCAATTTAAATGAAACGAAAAGTCAAATATTCGGAAAAATAATGGAAAATGAACTATTAGCTTGTAACAAGTAAATAACTTCCCACTCGTTATAAATAATGGGGGCATTGCAGAAAGTGGAGTCCTGTACCTAGGACAATATCATGCAAGATGTTGTGGCCGGTTACTGAACCGAGAAACAATTATCTTGCATATGACTGTGGGAATTCTACTGGCGTTGACGCTGATACAATTCTTGATGATATTTCAGAGATTCTTCAAGTAACCAATTGCTTCATCTTGTTTTTAATTTGAAAGGTAAGTATTACTGATAACAAATATGACATTTTTGCATTTGAAGATGTGCAAATTGGCATTTATTATAAATCAATACAATATTAAAAAAGAATAGCATAAGTGGACAATTGAGAGTTACATTTGTTCAAAATGCATTTGTTATATATGAGATTAATCTTAATATGTCCTTTGTTAAAGTGAACATATGACAAATAATATAAAACAGCATAGTATAAAATGTGCACCAGATTTGAACCTTTTTTAAGGGTACATACAGGTGCTCATATCTAATCTGCTAGAGTTTTTTGCATGATATTACAAAGTATATACTATGCTGTTTTATTGGGTTAGAAAATGAAGTATATTTTATCTTTCATCTTAAACTAAACACTAGCAGGTGATATTGGTGATATTGAACCAAATTACAGCATTGTAAATTATGTGAGATCCGGCAAAGATTGTGTCCATTATTTGAAAATGATTTCAGGTTTACTAACACACCATTCAATGACAGCCCCAATATAATAACATAGAGAATAAAAGAATGGGCTGATGAGAATGGTTTAAAGTTTTTCTAATAGAAAACTATAAGTATGCATTTTGTACAAAATAGAAGGTTCACCAGATCCTGATTTTTACTGAGGACGAACTTGGATATCTGCTTTTGAAGAAACTAAGTTTGTTGAATTAGAATGGAGAATATTTAGAAAATCTGTTACAGTAATATTTACTTTGATAAACCATACCTCTGTTATCATCAACTTCAGACCTATAAAACTATATATTGCTGGAAAGGCCATGGAACATTTGTTCTGTGTTAATCTAAATCTAAAATATTTGCACCTGAAGCCATACAGGTGTTATAACATCTACATCTACATCTATAAGTTTACTCGGCAAAACCAATTGGCATCCCGCCGAGAGTGCAAGATTGCACTAAGGGGTGCAGCTGGTACACACTGGCTGCTTGCTGCCAGCCTTTATACTCTGGCAAGGGAGTTTCTGAAGGATGCCAAGCTACCTGTTTCCAATGTAGTTAAATGAGGGGGAAGGTTATTCCAGTCTGTCACTGTTCTTGGAAAGTGGCTGTATTTATAAGGGTCACAGCTTGTCGCCATTTCAATATAGCGGTTTCCATGGTTTTTCCTTGTAGGAGCTGATTTCATTTTGACATGATCTGGAAGTTTCAAAGCTATTTCACCATTTATAGCCTTGTACAATAAAACCAGCCTCTGGGTCCTTCTTCTCCTTGTGAATCCCATTTTAGGTCTTCCAGGATTTTTGTTACAGTGCCTGTTTCTCTCTTCCAGTTGCCAGCCACAAATCGAGCAGCTCGTCTTTGAACTGATTCTATGCGGTCTATGTCTTTTTTGAGGTAAGGGTCCCACACACTTGATGCATATTCTAAGTGAGGGCGCACAAGTGTATTGTAGGCAGCCTCTTTGATATTTCCTGGGCACATATTGAAATCTCTTAAATCAAATCCCAGTACTTGGTTTGCTTTGCAGACAATGTTGTTAATATGTTCATCCCATTTCATATCTGTTTGAAGCTCAACTCCAAGGTAGGGATGATGTTCAACATGTTGTAGGATGTGACCATATAATGTATATTTTCTTGAATCAAGAGCTTGGCTTTTATTTTGCTGCTCAGGGTGTAACATTTCTGAGCATTGAAGTCCATTTGCCATTCACTTGACCATTCCTCCAGGATATTTAGGTCCTCTTGCAGTTTTACTGCATCGTCATCATCTTCAACTATTCTATATAGGAGGCTGTCATCAGCAAAGAGCCTTATGTTTGAATATTTTAGCTTCTTTCCAATGTCATTGATATAGAGTAGAAAGTACTGTACCCTGAGGCACTCCAGAACTAACATGGATGGGGTCAGATTCGTCACCGTCAATAACCACCCTCTGTTCATGGTTTGTAAGCCAGTTTTTTATCCATGAACCGACCTGTCCTGAGATTCCATAATGCTCAAGCTTGCGATTCAGTCGCTCGTGGCAGACTGTGTCAAAGGCTTTACTAAAATCGAGAATGAGCATGTCAACATTTTGCCCATCATTTCTTGCCTTGAGTATGTCCTGTAAGGTTGTGATTAACTGAGTTTCACATGAGTGGCCTGTCCTGAATCCATGCTGAACATTTACCAGGATATTGTAAAGTTCACAGTGATTCATCATATGTCTAACAATTATATGCTCCAAAATCTTACAGGGGACAGATGTCAAGGAAACTGGCCTGTAGTTAGCGGCACAACTTTTATCTCCTTTTTTAAAGACTGCAACTATATTTGCTGTGCGCCATGCTTTTGGAACTTCTCCTTTGTCGAGTGAGTCTTGGAATATTTTTTGGAGGATTGGAGCTATTTCATATGAGCATTCTTTCAAGACTCTTGTGGGTATTTGATCTGGGCCATTGGCTTTTTTGCAGTTTAGGCTAGAGAGCAATTTTTCCACACCAGCAACTGTGATGGTAATTGGCTCTATTCGCGGAGAAGTTGGATCACCTTTGTCAGGAATATTTTCCATGTTTTCAGTAGAAAAAACAGATTCGTACTGACGTGAAAGAACTTCTGCCTTGCCTTTACTGTCTTTCACCTCAATGCCATTTTCTGTTAGTGTTGGTACACCAACAGTATCTTTGCGCCTGGATCTAATATAGTTCCAGAACCTTTTTCCCATTGATGGTCTACTGAATTCGATGTCAGGTTAATCGAGTAGCCCAAGGACATATTCATGGTGGGATTCTCTCAATTTATGTTTTATATGTTTCCTAAGGTTTCTGAATTTTCTACAGTCAGAATCCTTTTTAGTTTTTTCAGCATTGTTGTATAGCCTTTGTTTCCTTCTAATTTGTCTCTTGATTTCCTTTGTCATTCATGGCACATCCCATCTACCAGTTATTTTCTTAATAGGAATGTGTTTATTGATGGACTCCATAAGCTTGGCTGTGAACTTATTGTTCAGAGTTTCAACTGGGAGACTTGAATCCTTAACTTCATCTTCAAAAAAAACATGCATGTCTTGTTTTATTGCATTCATGTCTCCTTTTTTGTACAGCAATACGTTTCTTGGCTTTTTCTTGGCCAGTGTGGCTTTTGCATTGATTTCTGTTATCACTACATCATGGTCACTCATGCCTGGATGGACAGATACTTTATTTACTAGGCTAGGGTTTGTTGTACCGACCAAATCTAACCTATTGCCTCCCCTGGTTGGGTGAGGATTTACTTGTGTGAGACAATGTTCATTGAAAGTATCAACCATTGCTGTATTTAGGTCGATCCCATATGCAGGGCTTGGCTTTTAGGACATATTCTCCCATGTGATATCTGGTACATTGAAATCCCCTGTTAGTAATATATTAGGGGTATTTGTGTCAGACTGGGGAATCTTTCCAAGAGATGCATTTAGTTCATGGATGTTAGATATATTTCTGTCTGTTGGCCTTTAGTAACATCCTATGAACAGTGGTTTTGTTCCAGTTATGTTCAGTTTTCTCCATACAATTTCACAGTCAGTTTTTAGACTCTCCTCCTTAGGGTCTGACAGCCACCTTTTATGGATACCAATCAGTACCCCACCACCACCCTTGCATCTGTCTTCTCTACCTATATCATAATCAGGGTGGATGACACTGTCTGCAATAATGTTATCAATGTGGGATTCTGTTATGCATAATATATCAGGGTAATTATGCTCAGTTATTAGTTCCTGTAGCTCCAATTGCTTTTCGGTTGAATTTAGGCCTCTACAGTTCACTGTCATAACTTTAAGCTTTTGAATTTTTTTGCTTTTTTCTACCTTGCTTTGGTCTTGTGGTGTAGGTTTTCCCGACAGATTGATCTTCTGTTCTTGCACTTGTGACACTTTCATCACTTAGTGTTTCAAAGAGGTTACTTGTTTCAAATTCATTTTCAAAGAAAGCATTGGAAATATTAGGAAGGCGACATTTCCAGCATTCCCATGACAGCCATCTTTGTTTATTGAATAACTCATAATCTTTATTTGTGAGCCCATCACATTTAATGTGTACGTATGAGTCACATTCATCACACTGCATGGCTCTGTGATTGTTGGCAACTGGACGTTCACACACTCCACAGGGAAATTGAACAGGTCCTGGATGTGGGTGAACATCACCACATAATAGTAGCAGTGATATTAGGAAAAGTAGCACATAGATATTGCATATTTTCTTTTGACTTGATTTATTCCAGTAGCAGAGATTTTGTTTTCTATATATGATACTGGCTTTGTGTATGGCAATGCTCAGTATTGGGTTTCTCTGTATCATATTTTGCTTCTTGATTGAGCCATTATTCAGGAAGTATGCAGTACTTCCAGGTCTGTTGGAAGTAATGCCAGAATTTCCTGTGTGGGATATGCTTGCCACCCAAATGCAAACAAGAAAGCTCAAGATCAATTTTGTTTGATACTGATTCATTGTATTGATCTACTGTAGTAGAAATTAGTTTGATCTACCGAAGTAGAAGGATTGATCTACCGAAGTAGAAGGATTGATCTACCGAAGAAGAAGGATTGATCTACAAAAGTAGAGACTGACAATGATTGTGTGGGGCAAGCCCAGTTGCCGAGGTGGTTCGGCTTGTCAGTTAAGATAGGATGTATTTACTAAGTTTGATAATGTCCAGGTGATTGGACAGTTTTGTCTAGGTGATTAGACAAGGTTGCCTAGGTGATAAGGCACCTGATACAGCAAGGAGGTGATTCCAAGCTTGTATGAGAGAGGAGTAATGAAGTAAACACTCGCCACGAGTACAAAAAATCTGTGTGATGAGCACCGCGCTTCGTGCAAAGCAAATCCAAAACCAGCCCTCGTTACAGATCAGATTTTACACTGCTAGTGTTCACAAAAGTCAGCTAAATAGCGTAGACTTGAGGCAGAGGTGTGCTAGAACAGGTGGGTGTGGATTATAACAGGTTTCAGATTCGTTAGAGCGCCGTAAATTGTCAGAAAAACCAACAAAATACGGAGCTAGATCAAACACTGCCATAATTACAGGTAAAACCATAAAAACAATATTCTATTGCATTACAGGTGTTAAAGTTGTTTTTTCGTGAAATGTCACCTTTGTACAGAATGATTAAAGGAAACTTTTTCCAGATGCCATAATGGGCTGAAATGGTGAAATAAATGAAACAGGTGAATTGCATATAGGTGTTTTTTATGTTAGCTGTGAAGAAATGGCCAAAATGGTTTAATGGCAGTATAAAAGTATTCATGCTTCTCCAAAGTAAGCATAAAACAGCCTCTAACTCCAACTGTACTTGGTACCTGGACACCTCAGGTTTCATTTCCTTCAGATTTCACAGGTGTGCTACTACCTGGCACCCGAGACAGGTGTGTTAGTTAACAAGAAATACTAGAAAACACTACTTTTCTGATCTATAACCTGGTATGACCAATGCAATACAGGTGTCACAAGTACTATACCACACTAGATGATGTTGTCTATTCAATATCAACTGTCCTCATACCCTTCCAGGTCAATATAACTGCTAGAGTAGTGCCCAGGTATGTTAACGAGATAATATAAGATGTCACACCTGTTCAGAAATGGGGGGAAAATAGTCAAAAGAAAACTGTATTAATGGACAATATTTTGAAAGTACCAGTGATATTTTTCATCCATGAAACAGAAACTGCGTAGTTTGAAATCACACCAGGCTTCAGATGACCTGGATTTCACAAGGTCTGTAACACCCAAGCTTGTTGACCAAAATAAGAGCATAATATATCTTTGTGCTATCTATCATATTTTTAAATATTACCTTTGTAGCACATCCTGATTCCAGTAAATGTCATGTCATTCTTATCTTGTCCTGTTGTAATGTGTATCATTCTTATCATGATGCAAGGCCAGCTTATACACATCTATTCCTGTTGCATCCATCTCTTGTAAGCTGCCGTTGCATGATGATAAGAATGATACAAATCACAGCCGGGATAAACACAAAGAGGCACTTTGCATTTCTTGCACTGGTAGCTTGTTTCTCGCCAAAACATCTTGGCTGGTGGTGGCGCAGAGCTGTTTTCGGTGATGCTATACAGGATACACCTCTTTGTCAGCCTTCCCTTGCTATTGATAGGTGGCACTGGTTCTAGATGATGTCCATGCTCATTCATGTGGGAAAGTTGCTGGGCTGCCACCCCCTACAAACCACTGAAGCGGGGCTCTCTTGCATAAGATTCCTAATAACCTCACAGTGAAATACCCTTTGAGGTAAACATATTTTGCCTGTAAAAGGTTGCAAAAGGTATACTGGTGTAAGCATTTTATCTTCTAAATTAAAATAAAATCAGTCCAATTTACTCATTTTCCACATATCTCTTAGCTAATGGTTACAATAAACACATTTTTATTCTTATCATTCATTACAAAATACACTCCCATCAGAATATCTGCTAGCATGTAATGTAGCAGGTGAAGGTACCTCGGGATCTGTTCCATGTTAGGTACACAGTGTAACTGTTGAGAAGCATCAAGGAAAACATATGGAAATGCACTTTCTTCGTCCACTTTAGCATTGCCCGACGGAAAATGGAAAATGACAACTGAAAGATATAAATACATTTTAATTGAAGCCAAAGAAATTTGAATTTGATGACAAATTGAGAAATCATGAACTCAGTACATTTCCATTGACTGAAAAGGGTTGTATGAACATGATCCATAGTCAAAGGCATGGGTCAGTGTCACAGAGGTATTCTTGTCTAGACACTGTCTAATGGCTGCAAGGTTCCTGATATGATAGTGCCCGTTTTTGCACATTTTCTTAATTTGAGCCTTCATATCCATTTTGCAAATGTGATACCCAGGTCAACTACTGATGTACTGGGTGCAATGTCAGTATCACCTACTCTGTCAGTGCTCGGAGTATAATTTTTAGCAGTACCATACCTGTCAGTACAGATGAGCATCTCAGTCTTTCCATCATTAATTTTCATCTTGTTAGATATCAAGAAGGCTCTGACTTTTTACATTTTTCTAATTCATGTTTACTGATGGCAGCCTGCTAACTGTAGGTCTGATCAACAGGTATGTATATCTGAGTGTCATCTGCATAGATGTGGTAACTGAGCCCATACTTGGAGAGAATGTCAGCCAAGAGACACGTATATGGTGAACAGTACAGGACCTAAGACAGATCTGTGTGGTATACCATACATAATGTGTTTGAGAGATGATCACTGACAGCCGACCTTGGTGCATTGCTTTCTATCCCTTAGATAAGGTCATGCAGTATGTTATTCTACAATCTCAGTAGGGCAATTTCAACTTTACAATATACTCATTATCTCAATTTTGCAAACCTATTACACAGTACATGTACAGTACATTTTCATTGATTGAAAAGGAATGTATGAACATGATCAGACTGATCTTGTGGAATAAATATATATTTAGTAGTTTACAAACCATCTGGTCATAGCGATCCACCGTGCCCATGTTTTTGTTATACGAGGTCATAACTTAAGGGCACTGAACATTCCCTGATTCTTTGTTGTGACGTCTTCTCCTGCTGACTGTGACCATTTGTGCACTATGCACAGTGCTCAGAGATGTAACCTGTTGTCAAATCAGGAATTATTTTATTACCATTAAAAAAACAAAATGCAAACAATTTTTTAATCAAAACAAGACCATAAAGACGTGTTATGGGCTGTTAACACTATATGGCAGGACAGATAATCATAAAAATCTTACAGGTTTACTGTCCAGCATTTACATGGTCAAGAGCTTGTCTTGAGTGTACAACCTTCTGGTTACCTTTTCTTGCTAACGTGGTTTGTTTTAGCTCTGCAGGCATGCCTCTTCTATTTTGAGCTGTCCCCATTGCACCAGTTTTGAGCTTAATGGAAGAATAAAATAACATATCAGGTATTACAGAGTAACAATTGACTGTAATATTACAAAATGATCTAGCAGTAATTTAAACACAATGACTGTAAGTAGCACAGCTAAAGGGAAACCATGAAATAAATCATAAATCAAAATGATTGTGAAATGCTATGTACTACTAACTGTATACAAGCGATTCAAAAGTGATCATTTGTTTACCTGGTATAAATCACTGAACAGTTGAAGTAAACTGTAATAATTGTCAACATAAAACTTAATTCCTTCCTGCAAAAGGTTTGATTCTTTCAGCATGTCCATAACAAAATTCCACCTCTCCTTCTTCACCACTATCATCTCCCCCACCATCTCCTTCATCCCCTGATTCTGGATCAAGTATCACATCTTGATCATCGCCATCACCAACACAAAATTCCTCCAACACAACATCAAACACATTTCTTCCTGTTTCACAGGCAGCCATGTTTACTTTTCAAAACTGGGACCCATAAAGTAGGTCAACTGAAATAGGTTTGTGTTATAAATCTTATTTTATTTTCTGTCCTTCTGAAAATAAATACATTGAAGTCCTTTGTTATTGTTTAAAAAGAAATAATACAAGGTAAAAACCTTTTTGGAGGGCATTTTAGCATTGGGGTCAAATGTTATGATACAGATGTGGGATCTCATGTTTTTGACATCTCTCACTCGAGACTGAAGCCAGCCAGGTGAGGGTCCACCACGCTACTCTCATTTGTGGATTAGTTTTTTTATTATTTTAATTCAAATGCCTGTAGAATGTTATTCTCATTTGATTCCTTAATGTTTTGTGAAAGTATGATGGCTGAATTAACATTTAATACAATGATATCTGGACATTTAACACAATGATATCTGGACACTGAAAAATTAGGTCATCCCCAAATTGAGTCATCTATACTCGTCAGCCGTACTGCTAGGGTCAAATCCAATTTTACTGGATATAAGTCTATTTGTTATGTTTGTTTGTTTTGGGTTATACATCCCTTTCATCACTATTTCAGTCATTTTGTGATGAGACCTACTTGTAGTAGATATAGTTCTGCCTCACTGAATAATCGAGGCCTATTTCTATAGGTTTGTTCACGTTGTGGAGCTGATGCAGTCAAAGGGGCTAACAGTTTCTGTGATAACACCACCTCCATTCATCGATGCTACCAGCAGAAGAAACTGTTTTGTCTTCTGCAGTCTCCTGGACAATATAGTCTCAGCTGGTTCAGCTACACCAGCATCCCTCTTTTGTGGGTGGCTACATCAGTGCTATGTCAGTGTCGCTTGAGGCAGATTGCTCCTTTCTTGAAAATACAATTTTTCTGTTGGCCACAACCATGAACTCAGTCCTGATCCTGGAGAGGTCGAGGTTACAGATTTACCTCAGAGACTTACTCCACATGAGGTTAAGTATAAGGCATTTGAGGTGAAATGACAGTACTCACCTTGCAGTTCCAGTGACCTGCTGAAAAAGTATGGGATAGAGCTTTTTCACCTATTCCTAAACAAATTATTATGAACATTGCTAGATTGCTAGTTACATATCAGAAAAGAACTGAGGCAGAACCTCACCATTTTCAAATTGCTGATAAATGATTAATTTGACCTCAGGTTAAAGAAAGCAAGGATATTATGGTGAACACCGCCTGACATGGAGGTTGAAATCGATCTGAAGGCTGTTCATCGCACCATCTCTCTTGCAATGCCATATGTGAACAGAGAGCCAGATATGTGATCATATTTTCTAATTTTACCCACTACACGTGCTGCAGAGTTCTGCAGGTACTGCCATTTTTTATATCTGTTTCTGGAAGGCCAGTTAGGTTGCTGATATGATAGTGCCCGTTTTTTGCACATTTTCTTAATTTGAGCCTTCATATTAATTTTGCAGTCAAATGTGATACCCATGTCAACTACTGATGTACTCGGTGCAATGTCAGTATCACCTACTCTGTCAGTGCTCGGAGTATAATTTCTGGCAGTACCATACCTGTCAGTACAGATGAGCATCTCAGTCTTTCCATCATTAATTTTCATCTTGTTAGATATCAAGAAGGCTCTGACTTTTTACATTTTTCTAATTCATGTTTACTGATGGCAGCCTGCTAACTGTAGGTCTGATCAACAGGTATGTATATCTGCATAGATGTGGTAACTGAGCCCATATTTGGAGAGAATGTCAGCCAATGGAGACAAGTATATGGTGAACAGTACAGGACCTAAGACAGATCCGTGTGGTATACCATACTTAATGTGTTTGAGAGATGATCTCTGACAGCCGAACTTGGTGCATTGCTTCCCATCCCTTAGATAAGGTCGCGCAGTATGTCATTCTTCATTCTCAGTAGGGCAATTTCAGTAGTATGATGTTCCTTATAGGCTGATTGGAATTAGTCAGTAACTCCAATTTCTTATCAGATGAGGGAAAAGTTGATCAGCTACTGCTCTTTCAGTTAGTTTTGATATATATATATATAATATGTTAGGTTTGAGACAGGTCTGTAATTCTTTTCAATGAGTTTGAGACCCAGTGATTTTGAGAAATGGGGTGATAATAGCAACCGTCAGGTACTGACACATCAGTTAGGGATTTGTTCATGATGTCAGTAATGATGGGTAATAGGTCCTCTTCGTGGTCACATAATAGCCAGGTGGGCATGGGGTCCATTGCACATGCGTTTGTCACCAGTTTGTGTGGGGGGTGTCCTTGGTCTTGTACGTGACTGTATCTATGACCCTAAATAGTTTCTTTGGGTCGTGTTTGTTCTCTTCAACCAGTTTTGAGAAATAATTGGATTGAGATGTTTTCAGTAGAAAGTTATATTTATTTCTTTGAATATTGTATAGTTCTCTGTCAACATGAAGATTTGTTTTCTTTCTCTCAAGTCTCCTCTTAAAATTCCTCTCTCACTTTATATGCTCGCCCACCCTCTCAAAAGTTATGAAATATTGTATGAAATGGCTAAAAAAAGAAAGCATCACCTTATTGTCACTTTATATATTGTCTGGAAAATAATTATCATTAAGAATTTAATTTCTAGCATCACAAGTATGACTTGCATGACCCTTGTAATAAGAAATGGAGTCTTAAAAAATAACTCTCAAACATATATGATTCTTAAAACTATAGAATAAGTCCATTACTCTACAACAATTGAGAAACAGATATCTTTATATGCTGAAACACACATAAACATGTAGATCAGACATATAAGGTCAGACTTTGGGTCACCAAAAAGACATAAAACTGACTATTACCATATTTATCTCCAGTAGTGCATGACTAATATTATTAATTATAATAATAATAATCATAACAATAATGATAATAAAATTTATATAGCACTGATACCAGATAAGTTTGTTCAGCGCGACTGAGAAAATAGAATCTATTTACAACCTACTGCTTTAAATGTTGTCCAGAAAATAACAAAGGAATAATTTGTCTCAACATCATAGAAAAAAAGGATTCTCTCATAAAGGTCTGACAATTATACCTATGCTTCTTAAAACAACAGAACATGTCCATGACCTCATTACTAAGAAACAAATATCTTTATGTGCTAAAAACATATAAAACATGTAGATAAGACATATCAAGTCAGATATTAGGTCACTAAAAGACATAAAACTGACATAACACTTGTTTTTTTATTTTTAACTGACTATACGCTTTATTATTTTCCCCTCAACAATATTGACAACAACAGTTTCATGTAAAACCTGATGCTCAACAATCAACATATAGTTCAAATGTGGCATGGGCATCTGCATGGACCATTGATGACTGGGTCGATGTTCTATAGTTATGTCAGTTTTATGGTGGACAAATTATTTTGTTTGGGCTCAATCACACATCTGGGTATGGATTTTTGTTATCTACCGTATGGTAGATACCAATTGACAATATTTTTTATTGGTCCCTTATAAACCTTATCGTAGTATATTAAATATATGTCAAATTATCAAGGGTATATACAGTTTCTATATTTCATATACTCCTGCACTACATGATCTGTTTAATTTGTGATTATGGAATATAAGACAAACAATTGCTATGTTTGCGCATAATTACATAGTTGTCCTGTGAGACCTGTTAATTGGACCTTTCATGTGTATCTCAGTGGTATTTTGAAATGATCCGAACACCTTTTGTTGGTCATCCTGTTATTTATGATCATAAAACATTTGTGTTATATTACATTATTTTATTTTTATAACAGTTGAAAAGAAAGGATGAATTATCTTATTACTCAGACAATTTATGAGTGTGCACTTAAAATGTCATATGGGTGGTGCTGTGTTTCTTGTGAGAGAAATATAGGTTGGTCTTTTTCTTCAATTATCATTGACAATTTTGTATAAGTTTTCAAATAGACAAACATATATACTGAATGAAAAGTTCTAGATTTGTGTTGTGTTTTAGGGAAGGAATAGGGACAACTATATTGTTGTTCCATCCAACTACACAAATGTTTACTTTGCTAGATTAAGTGGTTATCAGGGGATGTATACATCATATTATTTCAGGTTTGATATAGTATTACATGATCAAAGTATATTTGTATTATGTTCCTGTTTTAAATGCATTGAGATGCTGGAAATATCAATTTAACAGGAGGATTGGTTATCTGCAGGTTTATTAATTTGATCAATAGGAATTTTTCAATATGGGTAGGTTTATGATAGATTATCACTATTCTGGTTCTGGTGCCTCCAATACATTTTTCAGACAATAACATGGTCCATAACAACAGGTTATTTGTTGATAAGAAATCTGGCTTGATGTTGATCAAGCCAGAGACCAACTTGCATCTCGATTGATTGTCAAAATAAAAAATCCAATGTGATATATGCTGGATGGATCAATAACCTCTTCATAAGGTTTGATGATGTAGAATCTGTCAATGTCTTGGGTATCAGAAGAGTCATGTTCTTGTGAATATATAAATATATATGAATTATTTTGTTGGAAATTGTATCCCTGTTAGGACACAGTTATTTTCCTATTCTTATTTGGGGTCCTTGATGTATCTTAATGTGACATAGTGACAAACCTCATTATCAATATTCATTAACATTTGTCTTTCTGCCATGGCAACTGTTTAATTACACCATATAGTTCTAGCCATACATACTTAATACGTAATATACTTTCCATATCTTCACATTCTCATATCATATTCACATTTTCACATGACCTTATCTCAGATGTGTTTTTTCCCTGAATTCTTGTAACAGTAAAGCCCTGCTTCCTTTTGTGCAGAACATCATCCAGTGTGCAATGCAGTAGGTATTTAAAACAAATATTTGCATGCCATGTAATCCAATCATTTTGTTTCCATGTATGGTTTTTGATATATGTACATCTATAGACAAATTGACACAGAACATTTCGCAGAGCGATTGGAAACCTGATGCACAGACTGATGTTAAGGGTTACTCATAGTTTCAATATGATTTTTGTGATAAGAATTTTCTGAAGTGAAAACATCACAAAACTGACACTTACATGTTGACACCATTTGATGCTCTGATTAAAAGACTACGCTGCACATTGCATTACAGACTGCACATATGGTAAAAGATACAATGGTTTGGATGACTTCATTCTTATTTAGTTAACTTAAATTTATTCCTAAATGTAACTTGCCAACTAAATTGTTTTTGTTTGTTGCAGGCAAACAATTTGTTTAATAAGTCTCATTAGAATTACCATGGAAACAAAAGGGAGCCTGTTGGTTGGAAAACCAGTATCATTGGACAGCATTCATCTATCAGATATATTTGAAAAGATCACAAGGTCTTCCAAAATGTACAGAGTGGCGATTATTTCTGAAGAGGGCCAATTCACCTTTTCACAGCTAAATAGCTTAGCTAACCGATGGGCAAGGATTTTGTTGAAATTGATGGCAAAGCAAACCACAATCATGAAAACTGAAGTTAATGAGAAGCCTCCAGTTATAGGAGTTTTCATCCAAGAAAACCTCATGAGAATGGTAACATTGCTGGCCATTTTCAAACTTGGAGCTGCATATGTTCCCTTGGATGATGTACTTCCATCTGAGAGAATGTGCAAGATCGTCAAAGAAACCAATGCATGCATGGTAATATGTCAGTCAGAAGAACACAAGAATCTTCTATGCTGTGCCTGTGATATCTTTGCAGTAGTCATCAAGGATTTTGAAGATGAGTTACAGAGATCAAAATTTGACAATAACATCAGGAGAGAGGAATTATCTTATGCAGTGGAAGAGGACCCTGTCTTGTGCATCTTGTACACTTCTGGTAGCACAGGGGAACCTAAAGGTGTACCACTTCGCAATCACAATCTTCTCAATCGGTTGTCATGGCAATGGAAAGTGTTTCCCTCTGGTTCTGATGATGTAGGATGCCACAAAACCTCATTGCTTTTTGTGGACTCTCTAACAGAAATGTTTGGCTGTCTACTTCAAGCAATTCCTCTTGTGATTATTCCGAAGAAAATAACACAAAGCCCATTGGACCTTATGAACACCATTATCAAATACAAGGTGACCAAAATAATCCTTGTTCCCTCTCTTCTGGCATCATTATTGAATGAACTGAAGAGAAATGACCAAGCTTCAACAGGGAATTTGAAAATGGTTGTCTGTGGTGGAGAAGCTCTTAATCCAGATTTAGCAAAGGATTTTCTTAGTACATGTCCTGGTATATTGCTAGCCAATTATTACGGATCAACAGAAACAACAGGGGATGTATCCTATGAGATATTCACAAAACCTGAAGATGTTGAGCTCAAACAAGATAGTGGTTTTTTATCCATAGGGATTCCAGTGGCAAACAATAATATTGTTGTGATGGACAGTAGTTTGGTTCTTATAGAGGAGGGACAGGTAGGAGACATTTTAGTTAGCGGCCCAAATATTGTGACATCCTACATGCTAGGAAAAGAACCAGAAAGTTTTGTGAAGAACCCCCTTTCTCAGGAACACCAGCATTCAATACTGTACAAAACAGGAGATATTGGAAAGGTGAAAGATGGCCGCCTTTATTATCAGGGCCGGAGAGACTCCCAGATCAAGGTCAGAGGTCACAGAGTAAATCTCAGAGAAATTGAGCTCACTTTGGACAAAATAGACATCATAGACCATATAAGTGTTGTGGCAGTCAGTGTTCCTAAAACTGGTGTGGTTGTCTTGGCATATTACAAAGTGCATGAGACATTGGTTGTTTCAAGAGATCAGATTATCAAATGCTGTAAAAAGATTCTTCCATCATATATGATACCAGTCTTCATTGAGATTGATGAAGTTCCACTTCAGCCCCAAACAGGGAAGATAGATAGACTTAAACTTCAAACAATGTACCTGGAACAAAGGGAAAATGGTCTTGTACCAGATGCAAAATTATGTCACCTTTCCATTCCAGATCTCATTCTAGCCCTCATTTCACGTGAGACTGGAGTTCCCATCCATCTTATTGAACAAAAGGATAACTTCTTTGACATCAGTGGAAATTCCATCTCAGCCTTGTCAATAGTACTGACATTACAAAACCTTGGTTACAGTCTGACAGTATCAGATCTCCTGGAGTCAATAACTATCCAGAACATAATAGATATGCTGGAGAGAAGAAAGCATGGCTATCAGGGATCCACCATGGATTTGTGTAGGTTTGACACTATTCCAAAAGCTGTCACCCAAGGTTTTGAGGTCTGTATGCTCAACCATTGTGCAGACAAGGAGCAGTTGGTTCATATCATTGCTGAGGCATTTTCACAGAAGAGTCCTTTGGAGGTACTGCTTGGGACAGCCCCTGAGTCTTTTGTAAATTTGATCAACAATATTTGGACTGAAATCATACATGACAATTTATCGATAGCTGTCTGTGAGATTTCAACTGGAAGAATTGTTGGCACCACCATCATACTTGACCTGCCCACAGAAATAAACTTTAATAGACCGGAAGTGGCGGCCATTCTTGATAAGGTGCAGAAACCAATGAAAGACAAGCTAAAACGTGAAGGTGGCAAGTGGGTGGGTACCTACCTGAATGCTGTAGATGTTAATCTCTCAGATGGAGAACAGTTACTCCTACTGCAAATGATGGAGGATGAAGTGACCAAGGTTGCCCAGAGACAGGGATATGAAGGCATTTTTACAGTCAATATACACCCAGTAACTATAGTAAGTATCAGAGATAAGAGTATGAAGGCATTACAGTTAAAACACACCCTGTAACAATGATATGTTGAACCTTTTAGTCATACAAGCATGGTTCAGAGAAGTAACAAAAGTTGAATATCAATATATATCTATTCTCAAGATTCTAAATAATTATTGAGATTTTGTCTGTGCGTGCATCTGTTGCTGAAATAGTAATGTATTCGCTTCACAGCATGCTGAATGGTAGTCATGATATCAGCTGTCATGTCTACAAAACTATCCAAGCACACGTTGTTCATGACAGCATGTATTGTACATGAAATGTTGAAACTCAAGTGGTGAGAATTTGTTTGATATTTTTAGGATATGGCTGAGCAGATGTATGGTTATGAAGTGTGTAATTCTCTTCATGTGAAAAGCTTCGAGTACCAGAGAAAGTTTCCTTTTGCAAATGCTGATGACACTTATTTCATAAAGGCAATGGTAAAAAGGCTGAAATAATTTGTCAAACATAATGAATATTTGATATATTATTCATAACCAATTATTCCCCAAGGAAACAACATTGAAAAGAATCTTTTGAGATCACCTGTATAGGTGAAATCACCTGGACAGGCTTTGTCTGGGAGTGGTGATTAAAGAACTGTAAATGTGACACTTGTGAAAAAGTGAGACCACCAGCGCAAGAAAGTATACCCCTGTTTCATGTTTAAACATTGTCATATTCTAGATGTAGTAAATAGGTCTGATAAATATGAGGGGTGAATATGTCTGATGGGATTGAGCAAAAAAAAATGTGAGGCAATTAATTTTGAATTATGCTAATAATAGTTGTTAAAAATAATCAATGTCACAATTAATTGTCAATGTCACTCATGATTATAAGTAATTATGTCCCAAATGGAGGATGAGACTTACACACTTTGTTTACTCCTTTGAACTGGCCACTATCTTCACACCATATTAAATATTGTGCCTTTCCTTACACAATACATTTTATTTCACAATTTAGAATCTGCTAAGAGTAAAATACTCTGTCTATATATTTACTAAATATTTACACCATTAGAAATAGTTTATCAAATTGTTGAAACCCTTATTCAGGATGTGTCCTGTCTACATTGGACTATGGAGATGTACTTGTTGCAAGGCTTCAGAGATGTACTTCTTGCAATCTTTTAGAGTTTTTATTTATCAAAATTCGTTCAAAATTAACAGTATTAAAGCATTTCTTAGTTTTAGGCCAATCTGCCAGGGAAATTAGAGGTAATTTTGATATGCTGGGCTATTTTGAAACAATATCTATAACAGCAACTTATTGTGGGTTAATTTATGAAAGTACATATTATAATCCATTGAAAAAATTTAATGTTGAAAATAAAATGAAAATAAAGTCGGTCAAATTTGAGATTTATTAAAAATCTAGATTTGGTTAGAAATAACTTGAATGTGGTAGATGTGTTACGTAAGGTTTGTAGCCCTACTAGTGTATGGGGAATGTTTGTAGCCCTACTAGTGTATGGGATCTCGTACTCGCTGGCTGTGAACGGGGCCTTAACTTAGCTACCCTATCTACCTATGTGAGTTGGGAGGTAATAAGGACTGCAGACACAGAGTATACAATGCACAAGGGTCTCCTTTATTCGGTGCTGTATACACTAGTCTGGCTAGGTCGGCCTGGCAAAGAGCGAGGCATATGAAATACCTGAATGCATGATACTGACAAAGCCCTGAGAATGCATGAAACACCCAAGTCTATGCAAGTGTGGCTGTCACGATGCTGAGTGCCATGGATCTTCTAGGCAAGTGGATTCCGCTCCCTGAGTAGCGATTTCGGGGCCTTTTTAAGGAAATCTGAGCATCTGTGTGAGGGCTGCCTGCGTAGCGTCTTCTTCAGCTTCGGGGCTGCGCATGTCCATGGCGTCTGCCTGCATGTCTTGGAGGATCATGTCATCTCTATTCAGGGCGAGCAATGTGTCTCCTTAGCCTGCACTTGTTGGCCTCTACGTAGCACTCAGTAACCTCCATGGTTTCTTGCCAAAGATCGTGATTGTCTATATTTGTATATAAGAGTCCATAGGTAGCTAATCTATATCTTACAGATGTACAAAATATGAAAACAGAACGACTTTAAATTGACCACTGCAATGTAAGTTTCATATATAAAATATACACTGTATAATCCGGAATATGACCACCAATAAGTTGCTCTAATCATAATGGTACAAACAAAATGATAATAAACTCTCAAAGTACGAGAAAATGTGCTAAATTGGCAAAAGAAAAACATCGGGTGGCAAGAAATGCATTAAACATAGAGTCGAATGGTTTAACTCTGATTTCATTCTACATATTTTCATTTATTTATTTTTTGTCTTCAACAAGATGAAGACCCGTGCCAAAAGGGTTAACCCGTTGTCCTTGTTAATCTGTGACCGGATGGGTTGTCATGTCAAGGACCTGAGACATGACTATTCAGTGAAGCAGCACTATATCTGCTACAAGTAGGTCTCATCACGAAATGACTGAAATAATGTTGAAAGTGACGTAAAACCCCAAACAAACAAACAAACAAATCAACAAGAAGAAGGTGCTAAAATTATTTCTTGAATGTATAAAATAAATTGTGGAATGTGTTGTATTTTGGCACCACTTATGCTGGGTGAAAGTGACACCATGTATCCTCTGTAATAGGGAGTTTTGTACTACCCATTTCATATTCATACAATATCTGGGTCCAGATCAGGTGAAGGAAGCTCATGTATGGTATAATACGTATCTCTAACTTAAAACCATCTAATAGATATCAAGAAAGGAAGAAAAATAATGCCCAGCTCATGGTTGATGTTCACACAATGGATTTGTTTGTTTGGGGTTTTACATCACTTTCAACATTATTTCAGTCATTTCGTGATGAGACCTACTTGAAGCAGATATAGAGCTGCCTCACTGATTTGTCATGTCGCAGGTCCTTGACATGACAACCCACCCGGTCACAGATTTACAAGGACAACAGGTTAACCCTTTAGGTCCTCAGCTCATGTGGGAAATTGTATCATGAGTTCAATCCCGGCATGGCCGGGGTTCGAACCCACGACCTTTGGATCACCACAGAGGAACTGGTGCTAATAAGTTGGCGCTCTTACCAACTGCGCCACGGCCCCTGGCCCACACAATGGAAGCCCCTTATGGGAATATATGGAGCAGTATTACAACAAGAAATGTATTTGTTCATTAAAACATCATGAGCTGCATTTTCACTGTATTATGCACTATACCTCTTGTTAAATTACTATATATTGAAGAAGCAACACTTTTAACAAGTCTAATAATACAATCCAGTGCTCTTTTCATTTGTAATCCATTCAGATTCTATTTTCAGATGTGTGGAATATCACATATCAATTATTGAAGGTGTAACGATTTAATATAAACTAACAAGCCTAAATATTTTAGTACTCTTTTCATTTCCAATTTTGTTCAGTATAATTCATCAGATCATGCATTATAATGACAACAAATTCTTCAGTACTCCTTCTGTATGTTGTGTATTCTATCCCAGAATCAAATTTCTGTCCATACAAACTCAGACATGGCTCTGGCTTATCCCACAGAAAATTGAGCATTATGTTTTCTCTCAGACTGTTGAAATGTGATGTTAGTTTGTTTGTTTGTTTGTTTGTTTGGGGTTTTACATCACTTTCAACATTATTTCAGTCATTTCGTGATGAGACCTACTTGTAGCAGATATAGTGCTGCCTCACTGAATTGTCATGTCGCAGGTCCTTGACATGACAACCCACCCGGTCACAGATTTACAAGGACAACAGGTTAACCCTTAAGGCACGGGCCTCAGCTCATATGGGAAATTGTATCATGGGTTCAATCCCGGCACGGGCGGGGTTCGAACCCACGACCTTTGGATCACAACAGAGGAACTGGTGCTAATAAGCTGGCGCTCTAACCAACTGCGCCACGGCCCGTGGCCCGAAATGTGATGTTAGAGGGGGATATGGCAGGACAGGTAGTTGGTAGATAATCTGCGACTGGAGTATGGCTTTAATAATTGTGACCTTCTCTTACAGTGATAACTTTCTATGCTTCCATATTTTCACTAGATTTTGCATTTGGGACAAAATTAACTCATGGGCACTATCTATTTGACATTTTTGTCCTATCTTATATTTTTGCCCAGTAATTTGATATCATCATTTGTTCGTTTTATTTGTTTATCTTTACAGAGGACAGTTTTAGAAATATTTCAATTTTGTCATCACTTGTTTTGCCATAATAAAAATAATAATAATAATAAAATTATCTAATATTTTGAAATGTGTGTTTCATATTTACTGGCGAGTACATCAGTGATAAAGATGTATCATCAGCAAAATGTGATAATTAGAAATTAATTAAAAGGATAATTAAAAATAAAGTGAACCGTTTAAAAAGATAGATTGATGTTTTATCAATTCACCTTCCAGGAAATTTTCATTGTTATTGTACACTGAATATGTTTAAGTAAGAGATACATGTCAGCATGTAAATAGACAATCTATTCCTCATTACCATATTTTATATAAATGATAATATATAACAAATTGATAGTATTAGTTTAAGAATAAATAAAAAAAATGACAAAATAAATATTTTGTTTAATTGTTTATAAAATTTACATAATTTGATTTGTCCTTATTTTAAAGATGAAATTTACTAGGCATCATAATGAGTCCTGTTCACCTAGTTACACTCATAATGATAACCTGCTCATAACCTGTTCACTGTGTTAAGATATCATAAAATACATTGAAAAAAACAAAACATACTATGTCTTAGTCAAACTGACAGAAATAGATAGTATGCTTTTATTTTTTTGAAATATGATAAAATAAGTATAAGAGACAAACTAACCATTGTATGCATTTCATGTTCACCATATTATCGCTCATTGTGATGACCTGTTCATATATATATATATATATATAACTCATTGTGATGAGATAAAAATGTTGTGACTTTAGGAGACAGGTTGAAATCTATATGACAGATAACTTGCTCTTATTTTCTTCACTTTGAATTTCATCATGGCAACAGCTCAGAATTATAGACATTTGCAGGCCTAAACATAAATCCATGATGCTATCAGATGGTGTTAAGCTTGTGGCACACAATACCACACAACATAAACATCATATGTGACAATGTCATGATTGAGTACAAATACTATTTCCTGAAAATTTATGTTTCATAGATTTGAAATTGATGTTAAACTTTAAAATTATTATGTCCAAATCGCCAATCAATCAAAAATTCTTTTAGGATAAATTCTCTGTTTGATGACACTCTAGTTTTGAATAACTTTCAAATATATCTAATAGTTTCTCATAAGTTTGATATATTCTCATTGGTCTAGTATTTTCTGATTGGTGTTAAATTTACTGATAGGTCTTAACTTTCCTGATAGGCATAATTTCTTTTTGCTAACAGGTCTTAAATTTTCATATCGGTCTTACATTTCTTGAGAAGTATAACTAATCTGTGTGTTGGCCATTCTATTTGACACCAGGTGGCACCACTTGTAAGTAATTTCTATTGGGCCTCTGTGCAGCTTTTTTGTGTCCCAGAGTTTCCTGTTCTGCACATTTCTGTTACATCCTGTCTGATTCAAAATATAATAAATTTGCTTTTGTCCATTTCAATTTACTGATATTAATCCAGGCCTTCAAACAGATTATCTGATGTAACTGGACACAAGCTAATATTTAGACAATTTGTTTTCCTCTTTAAATCAAGATGTAAACTTGTGTATCAGATTAATTGAGTTAAGAAATTATCCTATTTCCAATGAGAATATCTTCAATAAAAAAGATGGAAGAAACAAAATGAAAACTAATTACATGTGTAACAGAACACCATTTCAACTCAAGACCCAAACATTTTCAAACTTTTTTCCGTTTTAGAACATCTTCTATTTTGTGATATTGTTGCATATAGATACAAGTTATTTTCAAAGGATAACAAAGTGAATATCACAAGAACATTTCTTTATGGTGGGTAACAAGACACGCATTTATCTATTCAAATAGTTTTATCCAATATAAATTCCTATCTCACATGTCATGTGGCAGAGTTTAATCTGAAAATTGACTGTTGAAATGTTTTGAGCTGTTGTTAGAAATAAGTGCATTCAATGGAAAAGAAATGTTTTTGTGAATGGGCACCAGAGTCTTTGTGACATCTCTATATAGAAAGATGCATATAGGAATTCCTACTGGGACACGATTCCTACTGGGTGCAAGACAATGTGATATTATAATTGTTTATTTGAAGAAACTAAGAATCTGGGCTTAATTAGGGGCAGTCAGAGAAGTGCAAACACATTATTTATTTTGTGGTTTTGAGTAAATACACATATCAGGGTATGTGTGGTAAGGTTTTGTATCATAATTTGTTCAATGTATAATAATCTTGAATAGTCCAGTGGATGTTTCTGTTTTGACATTATGAGTTTACATAATACATGACCAAAATTACTCCTCTTGTGAAAACCATTTCCATTTCTATAGTTTAACATTCTTGACGAAGTAGAAACAGGATTAAAGTGAGGAGTTTTTTATATATTTTTTTCAATTTCTATCGGATTTTAATTGTTGAGATGTGCTTGTTATTTTTATTGCAAATATTCATTAACTAATTTTCAGAATTTCCACTAAATATCATAATAAGTTTTTTTTCTATTAGTGTTTTAAATGAGATAAATGTGGGAGTTTAATTTAATGCATCATCCCTACCTTCCATATCCCTTCTACCTACATTCCATAACCCTCATCCCTGCCTTCCAAAAAATTACGAATTGCGTCTATTCAAATGTAAAAGTTGAATGTTTCTATCCCTTATGATTTTTTGTTTATGCTGTGAGGGTCCATGCGGATATGAGGGGGGCCTGAAACTCCGTTAAATGTAATAGACAATATAGTTGTAAAAAGCTTCAATGGGGATTCATGATAATTTATTTATATTTACATCAATATTGTGGGATATAATAAAATCATATGTGGTTGACATTTTCACCATCTATATTAACTGAAACACTTGCATCTTTGCATATATCTGGATATTGTTTTTACAATAAAACTATTTACATCACTTATAAATGTACATAAAATAAATGCACATGAAATACTTGCCTGGTTGTAGCTTGTTGGTCTGTGCCTTAAATCTCAACTGGTGTTTACTTTGTAAGATATTAGCGTTATCACAAATTAATAATTATAGTTAGTTAACCAAAAGAGTTCCAATGACTTTTTCTCCTGCGGACCTTGATGGCTTCTTGTTCCGCTTGGGACGCTGTGCGTATCACTTCATTTTCCTCCTCAACCTCTTTATCTATTAGCTTGTCTAGCACCTTGTCAGCCCTCTCGGATTTCTTCCCCAAATCCTCTTTAGCTTCGCTCATTTGTTCAATATCTTCCTCCATGTATTCCACCAGTTCAGCTGGAGCTGCATTCTCCTCAGGAATTCCACCCAATACCCATGGTGCCTCCAGGAATTCCTCCAGAGTAACCACCCCGTCATCTGGAACAAAGAAAAGTCTCATAGAGAACATCTCATAGAAGGACCATTGTAGTCATTTAGGTGCATGGAAAATATTGGCAAACATATTTTGAACCCCGAGCATGGCCATTCAACAACAAAGAACAAAAAAAAGATAAATAAATAAATAAGAACAATATATTGATGTATGAAAAATAACTGCTCTGATTGATAGGGAAAAAATAGTTGTGATTTTAGGTACCAGATTTTTGTCAAATGCAACGTACCAATTTCATTTGGTCTGAAACAATTCTAAAAAGTCTCGGTAGAGAAGGTCTTTTCCGAAAATAATATAAAGCTTATATTTTGTGTTCAGCATTTTTGGCCTAAATTTTGTCTTCAGTAATTTTTATATTTAAATAATTATTTATTGTAATGTTAACCCATTTTCATTACCAATTTCCCCTACTCTAGAATTGGGTTATGAAAATGTTTGGAACAAAAAAACTTTACTTTAAAATACCAGTAAGAATTTTAAAGATCGTTGTTTTTTTTTCATAAAGCACTAATATCACACAATCAAATGCAAAACCGGATGACAGTAAACAAATATTCCATGGAAGATTAAATTTAAAGCTTTTCAGAGAGGAAATGCATGGAAGATTCGCCTTTAAAAAAAATATTGGGCTTTGACTTTTTCTCTTATCGACCATCCCTCAATGAATAACGGTCTCTGACTTTTTTACTCAATTATAAATGTACAAAGGTTGGACCTAATTAAGTAATTTGTAGATAAATATTATTAAAAAGATTGTGCTGTACTATGCTATATCCTAATATTTTCATTTCACCAATATGCACCAAGCGCCTCCATAGCTCAGTGGCTAGAGCACTGGTCTTGTAAACCAGGGGTCGTGAGTTCGATCCTCACTGGGGGCTTTGTGAGAGTACTCGCAAAATATTTTCTTTGTTTATTTTTACAAAGAAAAAAAAGAAAAAAATATGAATATATATCATTAAATTCAAATATATCTCGATTTGGTATTATTTTAGGAGCAGGTATCGCAGAGGTTAAGGTCTTGTCAGGTAAACATATTGTTTAATTGAGCTGAAGGATCGACTTATTGATTGACCAAACTGGCAGCTGAATGTGCTTCGCCCGACATAAACGTGTTCAGTGACATGGTCTGATCTTGGAGTAAGGTTTGATGTATTTGAGTATGAAGTGAACATGAACCCATTCATCAATTGAATTAATCTCGCATCAATCCGAGTACTTATTACCAATCTTAGACATTCAGTTATTATGCACTATTTAATCTTGCATAGTAAATCTTGCATCATAAATGTACGGAAATACCGAGTGGGAAATTAGAATAAAAGAAATATATGAACAACAAAACAGGAAACTCAAGACCCCCACCGCTGTGAGGTATGTCCGGACATATTGTGTTGGGTTAGTGGATACATGAGAAGACATTTCTTAGCTAGTCTGTCACTTCAAGCCATTACCTTTTGACAACCTTGAAGTTTCTCTTTTTTTTCTTTCCTTTTTTAGGTCTTATCATTTTCTTGAATCCAGGAGTACCAACTCTGCATATCAAGTAGGTATAATACATTACTTTACACACTCCACCAGAGGGCAGCGTGGTGTGTCCTATGTGTGCCAATGATGGACAGTGCGGTAACTTTAAAGCACTCTATTTTACTCTGAATATCTTCCTCGCTGTGCACATCGCAAAACAGAAAGTTAGAATAAATGGTAATATCTCCTGTGTTTTTCTTGCACATTATACACTTCAAATGCTCCGTCAACATATATATTAGGTTTTGGAGGGAAAAATTCATAATTTCCGTTCGATTCTCTTAAGGTTCACAATATTCCGTCGATTGTTTCCTTCCCCTATGAACCTTTTTAATGCTCTTTGAGCTCTGAGTCTCCATCAAAATAAAGACTTCTCTCTATTTTGTATCAATGCAGATTCCTTCTCTCTATTTTATATCAATGCAGATTCCTTCTCTTTATTTTGTCTGTCAATGCAGATTACTTCTCTTTATTTTTTCTGTCAATGCAGATTCCTTCTCTTTATTTTGTCTGTCAATGCAGATTCCTTCTCTTTATTTTGTCTGTCAATGCAGATTCCTTCTCTTTATTTTTTCTGTCAATGTAGATTCCTTCTCTTTATTTTGTCTGTCAATACTTTTCTCTATCTTTTCTTTTTTGTCTGCCAACAAAGAATCTTTCTCTCTATTTTGTTAATAATATTAAACTGAACTTGTTATTTAAGCTGATTTGGATTTGGATTTTCCTATCAACACCAATCCATGTTCTCCTTGTCATGTTTGCCAACTTCTTCTCTGTAGTATATAGTGCCTTTCTCCTCTTTGATAAATTGCACCCAGACTAACCCCTAAAATAAGCCAAGTAAACTCGGCACATTTTTTTTTCATTTAGGATGAGTCAGGCGAGTCTCTGTTTTTATGAACACTGCGGTTGTTCTATTTTTTAACTTGTAATTCTCAAGGGACAACCGTTTGATTAAAGGGGTTCATCAATAGTCATTCTTAGCTGGGTGCTTCTGACTGTATATTTCAAAATTGATCCAAAAACAAATCCACATTCCTTGCCATGCCGTTTTAATCAAGAGTATTACAATGACATCAAGAGTATTACAATGACATCAAGAGTATTACAATGACATCAAGAGTATTACAATGACATCAGGAATCTTACAATGACATCAAGAGTATTACAATGACATCAGGAATCTTACAATGACATCAAGAGTATTACAATGACATTAGGAATCTTACAATGACATCAAGAGTATTACAATGACATCAGGAATCTTACAATGACATCAAGAGTATTACAATGACATCAAGAGTATTGCAATGACATCAAGAGTATTACAATGACATCAAGAGTATTACAATGACATCAGGAGTCATACAATGACATCAGGAATCTTACAATGACATCAAGAGTATTACAATGACATCAGGAATCTTATAATGACACATTGAGTCTTACAATGACAACAGGAATCTTATAATGACATCGGGAGACAGACAATGACATCGGGAATCATACAATGGCATCGGGAGTCAGACAATGACATCAGGAGACAGACAATGACATCGGGGGCCACACAATGACATCAGGAGTCATACAATGACATCAGGAGTCATACAATGACATCAGGAGTCATACAATGACACCAGGAGCCATAAAATGACACCAGGAGCCATACAATGACATCAGGAATGACTACTGCTCACACCAGCAGTGAGTTTATGCTGAGAGCAATAATAAATAGTTATATTGCTCTCAGGTTTATGGCACCCACAATTTCGTCTGAAATAAAATGGTAATTTCTACATAGATATGTTTTCATTGGGGAAGACCCAGCTCGGATTCTTCCTCCTCAGGAAACATTGGACATTTCTGGAATCGTTCAGTGATGAGTATGTTATTTATATCAGTAAATTGAAGGTTTTGTCGGTAAAAATACCATGATATTTTAATGGCTATTTACATATAGGTAAAATGAACATGTTGTATTTATCTCATTACCATGGAGTATGTTATAAATGCAAATGCTAGAGCATGTAATTAATTATTAATAATGTGAAATGTGCATTGCATAGAGATTACTCAAAACATTCTAGAATTCATCGACACAAGGTAATCCCCTCCACTTTGGCAAGACATTTTTTTTGTTTGGAATTTTTTTTTTTTTTGCCTGACAACATTTCTGTCAATATCATATGCACAGATGGTGAAATATAACGTTTTTATCATTTATATTAAGGCGTGAAATTTTTATTTTTTTTAAGCTACAATTTTCCTATAATATCTATAAACACCACTTTTCTAAAATATGTTTCGTGTTTTTTATATACATCAAATTATCAGTGAATCTTAGAATGTGCCAAACCGAGAATATGGCCCATTATAAAGACACAGAGTGTGACTGACCTCTGTACCGTACATGACCTTATGTGATATATAATTCAACGTTAATATATCTAGACCAACGCCAGGACAGTTTAAGTTTACAAACAAGCCACCATTATGATACCAAACGTGTCAGGTTTTTTCTCACTTATGCTCTTTGATAATAAATCTCAAAATGAGCAGAAATGGACGTAGTCTTTGTGAGGAAAAGGTTGACACTACATAATCTATAGATGGTGTTTTAAGGGGTTTTGGACGTGAGAAATATAAAAGATTTTGTATTAAGTTGCAATTTTGGAAAGTGCCAAATCCCTTTAAAATGGATTTTAATGTTGGTCAAATTTTGCATTTTGCACTTCTGAAGGAATTTTTAGGTAGAATTTGGCATGTTGTTATTTTGTTTGAATTGTGTGCAGTTTTTCAGTGTTATCTTTTTATAACTACAATCATATGAACAAAATTCCATCAGTAAAGATGCATTTCATGAAAGTTCAAGATGAGCCGAAATGACCATCAAATTTGTCCTTCAAGAAGCACTAACTTGAAAGTCAGCCAGATAGTTTCATGTGTGTTTGGGTGAACAAAATTTTCATGAAGGTATTTTACCAAGAAAGATTTTAAGCCTGATTTTATATATATTTGGTGCAAGTATGTTATTATAAATTCTAATTAATGTAGACCTATTATCCCGACAATACATGTCAGTAAATATAACAAGTATTAACTTTCATTCTGATTGTACTACTTATGACGAATGATAAAGGAACCGCAAATCCTTTGGACGTTCTCTGAATATTGTATTAGAACCAAGGGGTCATTTGAGAACGCCTTTATGTTTCTCAAGCTCATGTCCAGTATGTAGGTCAAGGTCATGACAAGGTCAAGTAGACGAGATAGCATATCAGACTCACTTGGTCCTTATCTCACTTGGCAGGGTGGTCACCACTTTGCCAGGAGTAATCTCGCGAGACTACTGGAAACGGGATATTGGAATAATATTGAATATTCTTGGAAAATATCGCACCATTATATTATCGTATATACAAATATACATGGATCCAGTTGAAAACATTCGTCTTATGATAATGGTAATATAATAAAGAAGAATTGTGAGAAACATTAAAAATGAGATGAGAAATACTTTAAAAAATAAAAGGAATGCTTTTTCAAAATATACCCAAAAAAAACAAATCAGATTTGCAGACATTTCATCTGTTTGTTTCTATCTTGTCCTGTCTCCCTCTTTCAGGGATATTCCCCCATCTAATGCCTCAGTCACATTTGCACCGGGCGCCGGCAGGGAAGTTAGAATCGGCCGACTTCACAATCTGCCGGGCGCCGGGGAGTTAATCACCAACAATCTGAGAGATGCCGTAGCTGTGGTCACATTATTAAAGGGCACCGCACGGCACGTGCAAGACTGAATGGCACAGACGTCTGTAGGATATCTTTAGGACGTCTGTTTTATGACACAGACGTCTGCAGGATGCCTTTAAGACGTCTGGGTAGGCTTAAAAAATATATTTAATCCTATTTTCACCACACGATGCCACCGACAGCCCAAAGATAATCTGCCGATGTCCCTGCGGGACACTGCCGGGACCCTGCCGTGTACTTTAAGATGATATTTGCTGATAAGACATCAGGGAAACGCCGGCAACTTTTATGTTCGAGATAAAAGTTCCCGATGACCCGCCCGACGTCTTAAAGATGCCCAATTGTGGCCGATGATCTCCCGGTGCCCGCACGGCAATCTGAACTGCCTGCCGATTTTGTAAAAAATACCCATCGGCCGGGCATCTTTACTGAAATCGGCGCAAATGTGACTGAGGCATTAGTGCACTATACCTCGATTATAATTAATACTTTATTCTACCACAGGGTGGTATCTCATATTGTCTTTGTCATGTGCGGGTTCGAAAAGGTCAATCAACAAATAACAGGACACGGGGACGATCCTGTCTGTATAAACACTCTAACACTCAAACCACTTAATTTGAAATAAATCACGCTCCCTCAATTTATGCAAGGATACTATTCAGCCAAAGGTATTCAGGATCAAAGTTAACCATGGGAAAGTGTGTACCCAGTGTGTGCCTGCAATCGGATATATGGCCTGGTACAATAGAAAGCATGTCAGATCATAATCCAGGGATCATAATGCGCTGGCCTATCTGACCTTACTAAAACCTGACCTTATTGAAAACCTGACCTCACTAAAAACCTGACCTTACCATAAGTCTGACCTCAACAGTTCACACAGGATATACACATCAAATAGAACCTACTACTATATCTGATAGAATGAATGCAAATATCTAAGAAAATCATAACATTAGGCAAGTAAAGAATATGAAAAGAATATTATTTTACTTTCAAAATCTTAACTTTTTGTTAAACTTTACATGTGAAAACTAATGCCCGAGAATGCCTTATACATTATGCGTTAGGTCCTTCAGAGATTTTGAAGCAATATTCGGACCAACTTACAGTTATTTTGTCGTTAGTGCTTTCACAGCTTGGCTACAGCTATCACAAATGATTTTGACGCTAACACAACATGTGCGAACGCATTCGCCACACCTTGGAGTAATTATGAATTCATAATTACTCCACGGCCACACTCTCCCCTGTTCAACTTAATAATCCAGCACGACCTTGCGCCAATGTTTCATCTCCAAAGTCACCTATATTCTCTCCCGAAAAAAAACGTCATGAAAAGATTGATAAAAAATACGCTTTCTACAGTAATATTATGCAGGATGAATCTTGCTTTAAAGATTTTATCTAAAATGAATCTCCTTCCAGTTTAACATATCGTGATAGACAGAAATCAAGGCCTTGCACGGTGCCTTTTATTCTTGTCCTGTCAGGATTTAAGTTTTATGATGGTCATATTGAGGTGGCGCCCTCTATAACCGTTTATTTCTCACGTCTTCGCCCTTTGGCTGTCCTTTTCAAAGGTTGTCCGTGTTTACATAGAGGGTAACAAGCCTGAGCTATTACCTGCGTCGTGTACCCTACTTAGAGAGTTTACACAAGAGACACCTTGATGAAAACTCACTGTGGCAAATGTAATCATCCAAATTTATAGCGGTACACAACACTGACTCACCTAGCATTAACAGTTGGCAACTTGACCTAAGACAGTGAAAATCTGCAAGGAACAAGTGAGGCCCTCTTCCTGCTGGTCTTATAGAAAAAAAAGGTCATTTTGCGATACTCATGCTAGTAGAATAAAAATCATGACTCTATGAAGGACAAGGACTTTTGATAATTTAAAAACAGATGTCTGCAAAAAAAAAAAAATTCCTTTGTATTCTGCGATTTTTAACATAGCTCAAAGCTTAATGCTTCATAACATTGGAAATGAACTACATGAAATGATATTTTCCACAAAGCTAAACTCTAAATATATATGTACTGTACCAGATCTGTCAAAAACCAACATATGAGAGAAAAAGTGGTAGAAAAGATTTTAATTACACCTAGATAGATTTTAGAAATGGCTTAAATATCTTTATTGTGTAACCGTGACAGCTAATGCTTTTATACTCAAATATTTTTTCTGCTCTTTTGAACGAGGCATCCAGAGACGACACACCGGGTGACATTCTGTTCGCTCAACTATGACCTTATGAGAGCACAGTATTTATAATAAGGGTATCCATTCATTCCTGTGACATCAAGTGACATGAATGAAGATTTTGTGCATCAGGTTAGGTCAATTTGTTATCGGGAACAATGGCAGGCTACCGAAATTGAACACAAAATGCCACCAACCAATTCCTTCAGTCACATCATGTTCATCTACTAAATATCTGTGATAAATAGCTATGGAGGGGAATATAGCCACAGTGCAATGGGTCTAAAAAGCTATAAAACATATAACATTGATTAAATCTTTAGGATCAAATTAATTCCTCTCAATTTAAGACAATCTTTAAATTTTGGCTAAGAATTACACTATCTTCTATTTACTTTAGTTGTAAAGATAAAAAGAAGGAAAAAAAACTTTTTTTCTTTTTTTGATTTACGACGAAAACAGTATTAGGTTTTGTCACTCATCTCGTTTTTTGGTGCTTAAGTTGCCAAAAAAATTAGCAGAACATTTTATGGTCCATGACAAAGTACACAGCAGTGTTAAATACTGGCATGGTCTGTTTTGTAATCCAGACAAGGTGGCTAATGTATGGTACGAGAGAACCTGACACCTCCACTACACCACTGCACATAACCCACACCTCACGTAGGCTCGACGAGAACCTCGCACCCTATTATTGCTATTTATCTGTATCAAAACCTTTATATATGTTTATGAAATGTTGCTCTTTATTTAAGACTAGAATTTATAGTAAATTGTAATATTATGTCAATTTTTTTGCTGGAATAGGCTCACTGTTGTTTTTGGACTTTGTTGATTTCAGACTGTAATAGATCATAACATACTAAAACTTCCAGAGGGCTTCTTCGTGAACTCACAAAAAATGGTTATATCTATATCTATAGATTAGCTACAGTTCAAATCTATTCTGTGGTCTTTCTATAATATCTGGGATGGATCACCTGGGTAACAGATAGGAAATATAACATCTAAATAACATCTAGATTCTACCTAATCTATTCCCTTCCCCAAACAGAAAAGGAAAATCTCTGACTTAGATAGGAAGGGGAACATATGACAACTCTACAGGGGAGCTAACATCTGACTTTTATATAATGTCTATCTTACTGCAGACAGAGAGTAGAGTGACAGTTTACTGACCTCAGTAGGACAGAAATATCTGAGATCAAATGTCATGATGTATTAAATAGTGTATTAACATCCTTATTAAAGAGTTGACATGCAAAATGGGGTAATATTCATTTAGAGAATAACTACCAATAAGAGTTATACGAGTGTTTGCATCACAACCCTGGAAAAAAATACATTGTTTACTAAGTTGGCAAACAACCAATGAAAAAAGTGTTTCTTGTTTTACCACCAGGGGGAGGGCTGTGCTCTATCTCTTGTTCGCAAGTTTTCTACACAAAACATAAAGATCACATCTAAAATATCCGCTAAGATCTAAACGTCACTTGCAGTCGATTAGTTGATCTAATAAGGCGATGCAGTTATATAGAGATAATAAAACCTATTGGTGGATTTGAGTAGTCCAAAATGAGGGAATCACAATTCACTTTGTCCAACTCTAGTTGAAGGAAGGGCTGTTCAAATTGTGTGTTATATTTAGAGAAAACAGACAGGTTCTTGTTTTGATGGGAGAAAAAACCTGCAGCTATGCTGGCAAGTACTGGCTGCTTAACATCCTTGCTGAAATGAGACACTCACATTTGGCAAACGTGGCAGGATATTTTGTCTGTTATTAGGGAAACAGTTTATAACATAAAGGTCAAAATATTTAAGGACGTTTTCCTTCATGTGACTGATTGATATTTAAAAATTCTGAACAAGAATATATCAAAGTGCAGATAATAAATTATTTGGGATTTATCTTATCAGGCAAAAAAAAATAATGGTTATGTTAGAAATATATCATAAATACCATTAGCGTCTGTATCATGGAAGGCGTCCATGACGTGATCACGTGCACCTGTGACGTTAGCCAGCTCATCCAGAGTAATGACGCCATCGCGTTCCAGAACATCATAAGAATCAAAATCAGTGGGGAGAGACACTGGGCGAAACTCTACTTTGAGAGGTTTTGACTCATCATCATCGTCATCATCATCATTTGTATCCTCGGTGTCACTCTTTTCTTCATCATCATCATCGTCATCTTCGTCGTTGTCATTCTCTTCCTCATCTGGGAAATGCTTCTCCTCCACTTTAATGACAACCTCTGGCTCTTCATCTTCTTCATCATGAGCCCCAGTCCAAGCTAATGGTTCTCCTTCATCATACTGATAGTCACTTCCAATATCCCCCTTTTCCTCTTCCACATTGTCTTGCTCATCGATCTCTTTGACTTCCTCCAACATTTCTATTATATCTTTTTCATCTACATCATCTTCGTCGTCATCGTCTTCTTTATCATCATCACTACCAATCTCTTTGTTAAGATTGATATCATCGTCATGGACATCTATACTATCCCTTTCATGTCCATCATCATTGACATCTATACTATCTTTATCCAGGTAATCATGCTTATGGTTATCATCTGAGTCTCTCTCATCATCTTCATCACTGTCCTCAGCATCACTGTCTGTTTCTTCATCATACGGCTCATCATCCTGGAACTTCTCTTCCAGCATGTCGCTATGGTACTCATTAGGTTCATGGTTACCATCCTCATCTGGATCAGCGAATAGATCATCATGTTCTTCTTCGGCATCCAGAGGATCCGGCAAGATGTGGTCATGATAATATTCTGGGCGCTCCTCCTCTTTAGTATCATCTATCTCAGAATCAAATGATTCTGGATAATCCTCTGCAGCATCAAATGGATTATCCCCAGCATCAGTAGCCCTATCTTCAGCATATTCAGGATAATCTAATAACTCCTCATTGTAATCCTCTTGTATTTCCTGTGTATCCTCATTTTCCACAGGAGGATTGTCCAGGTCCAGTGGCTCCCCCTGTGGGTCGATCACCTTTGCCCTGTCTATTACAGACTTCCCACATACACTCAGGCTGAAGGTGACAGTAAGAAGGAGAAACACAAGTTGTCTCATCTTCTCCATGCTCAGCGCTCTCACCACTTCTATGAAAATATATCAAGCACTTCACATCTCCTGCTTAACACTAAAAGTACTTGGTTCTCTCCAAATCTTCACCCTCCCGATGTGTTATATTAAAAGACTCCTAGTTAGTTAATGCTATTCCAAAACTCATATAGGTGTGAAATTTAATTTCTGGTTGCCATATATCTTTCTATGTTCTTGAGCCCTCAATGGTGTACGGTGATGTGAGATAGCTACAGTATTGCTGTAAGGCCCGCGTCAGCCAGTTATGGGGCACCTCTGGGATTTTTAGTACCACCCCCTCAATCACGCCTTTATCAAACTAATCTTCACAAAAAAACACCATCCCCATTCTAAAAGTTGTTAAAAGAGATTTTTTTTCCCTCTCAAATTAAATTAGATTTAACACAGTTTATTGTAGATGTATGTTGGTTTGTATGTGGGCTGAGGTGAGCCTCAAGTGAGCGGGGTGGAGGTGCACATAGCACGGGGAGAAGGGTGGTTATTTGAGTGTGAGGTCTGTCAGCACGGGGAGGGAGCCCTCTGACAGATGTGTGGCACCATCTAAAATGTGGCAAAGGTTTTGTTAAGAGAAACAACACGATGTCCATGATGGATGTTGTCAAAGATTGAATTCATATTTTTTCTTGTTAAATTAAACAAATTTCAAAGATTTTATAAAAAGTATATATCAGCAATAATCTTTATTTGAAAAATAGACAATTTTCCAGAACAATTACCACTCTTATATTGGAATAAACATCACAGAACCTTTTCCTCCTCTTTTGAAAATTACACGTAAAGTTATATTATTTTAGTATGAAAAACAAGTATGGCCAGTCTTACACCACACCTGCAATCACAAATAATTTTTTTTTCTTTTGTGAACATTATAATGAAAAACGTACAGATGATAAGATGTGAAGGTAACTGAACATACCAAACCAAAATCGAACCGTATTATTGCAGCTGGACTCAATGTAAAATAACATTTTCTCTGAAACGTTCAAGGGGGGCATTATTAACAAAGTAATTTCAAGGGGATGGTTGCAGTAGCTACTGGTTAATTCAAAGAAAAGATATTAAGAAAGCAAAATCAAATGGACATTTTGAAAAATGTGTTCTGTAAATATTTTATGCAGCGAAGCTAATGCAGGCGATTTACTTATCGGAATGAAAATGTTTTTTGTTTGAAAATAAGTTTATTCAGGAAACGTGTATGTGCAGTCTACACTGCAGGTATATTTAAAGTTTTGAAAAGTTTTTAAAACCGAAAGTTCATAAATAAAGACAAAATGTCAAATGCTAGCTTATTTTCTGATATTCTTTATGTAGTTTGCTCTTAAGGATACAGAGATACAGAGATATTGATACAGATCAATATTCTTATAAAATAACCATTGCAGGCACACACACATGCACACATATAATATTTGGCTGTTAGGTTGACACAGTTCAATACAAATTCATTTCGGTTTGAAATCCAAGAGTATATTCTCTCAAAACATTCAGATTTTTGTACACTCAAACATCACTCATGAAGTACCACAATTGGAAGAGAGAATTCCAGAAGTTTCCAATACTTGGGCAGTGTTTATAGAAATGGAAGAAATCATCCACTTTATCACAGTATTGACAGGTTTCATTGAGTTCCTTTCTCTAAGTAATGAATTTGTGTATGACCTTCTGTTGAAAGTTATGTTGAAAGTTTTGTATATTTTGTCATGCAAGTTAAATAATAAGGAAGTGTCAAAATATTGTGCTGTATGATCAGGTGCAGACTTGTTGAACTTTTCATATCTCTCTTTCCCATTTGAAATACATGCTGGGTTTCTTTCAATTCTTGACAAAAAGCATCCAGATAGAGTTTTTGTTTCCAATTTTTGCATTAAATATATCTCTTCTTGGACAGTTGCATGATTATCAATGTATAATTGTTTAATAGTACTCAGTATAATGGCTTTCTTCCAATCGGCATGATTCATCAGCTCTCAGCTGTAAAATAGTATTTAAAAAATGCACTCGATATCATAATTTTAATTGATATTTTTAATTGTTTGTCATATTTTCTTCAGCATCTAAAATATTATCAAATGTTAGAATTTGCTGGATATGATATTTCTATTATGTCACATTATCTGATGTATAATCAGTTATTCTCGTCTCGATCAGCCAAAAATGATTGAATGTGGTGGTGAAAAAATGAACACATCATACAAAACATAGAGCACAAGCCTCATGATAAGCGATAAAGTCCACGTTTAGGTTTTTCTTGGGGGCCCAGAAAGAGAGAATTTGAATGTTGCTCTGATCTTGTGATAATCCATGAACACAATTACAAGGCAGTATTCATAATTCCACTTACAGCAACTACACTGCCTAACAGCTGACTATATTGCTTTGTGTACTCGTACTTCAGTATGTGGGTGGAAAATCCACTGGTGTCTTCAACATTTGACACAAATATGGGGATTATTAAAGGTTGGCATATCATTCCTTAAGTATTCATTGATAAAAGTAGTAAAACATTTAAAACTGACAAACTGACAAGAAATATAAATCAACGAAAACACAATAGCATCTTTTTGACAGGACATGGACAGGTCAATCGCTGAACCGGAAGTTGATTTCCGGAAGAGTATGCGCAAAGATCATTTTTACCACTCCGCCATCTGGTGGAAATTGAGCTCAAAACTGAGACTGATTTTTGCAAAATGGGGGAAGTTGGTGGCCCAAACCAGAGCAATAACACTGGTAAATCGGCAGACAGTAACGCAAGCACAAATTCTAAAGATGCTTTAGCAGAGGGTCTGATTGATTTACTGAGACCAGCCGTGGAAGAGGTGGACGAGAGAGTGAAATCCGTTAGGTAAGTGTCTCCCCTGGTGAAAGTGTGAAATGTCTCCGCCAGAATCTCGAGTCCAATCATTTGGCAGATTAATCGATTCTGTCAGACTGATAATTCATTTCCAAGGGATCATAACATAACGATCTTAACAAATCTTTGAATTTGTTTACATCTTCCAGGGCCAGTTATGCTGTTTATCATTGTTAATATCAGCCCCACAAGTATTTCACACCATGATGATCTGATGATCGTCACATGACTGAAGTAAATTTAGGGTGGGTGGGGAGAAATCTTTTAATTTTTTTTTACTATGATCAGTATTTCTTTCCACTTGTTTTTAACATAAAGAGCAGTAAAATATGGCAGTCAGATCAACTGCATGTCACCTAGCTTGGCGACTGACAGATTAACTGCATGCCATCTTGTTTTTTGGCTGTCAGTCATATATTACAGGTGGCGACAACACAGCTGCAGACAACAACAGAGTTGTGGTTCTATTTTCAAAGCATTTGGAAACAAAGTCGAATGGTGTAATAAACACCGGCAAACAACTAATAAACTACATCGCAGCTTTGTTGTCACCCGCAGCTGTTGTCGTCGCCTGTAACAGCATCTCATTTGGGTTGGTGGCTGTCATATCAACTGTATGTCACCCTGGTTGGTGGCTGTCAGTCATATCAACTGCATGTCACCTTGGTTGGTGGCTGTCAGTCATATCAACTGCATGTAACATTGATTGGTGGCTGTCAGTCATATCAACTGCATGTCACCTTGGTTGGTGGCTGTCAGTCATATCAACTGCATCTCACCTTGGTTGGTGGCTGTCAGTCATATCAACTGCATGTCACCTTGGTTGGTGGCTGTCAGTCATATCAACTGCATGTAACATTGATTGGTGGCTGTCAGTCATATCAACTGCATGTCACCTTGGTTGGTGGCTGTCAGTCATATCAACTGCATCTCACCTTGGTTGGTGGCTGTCAGTCATATCAACTGCATGTCACCTTGGTTGGTGGCTGTCAGTCATATCAACTGCATGTAACATTGATTGGTGGCTGTCAGTCATATCAACTGCATGTCACCTTGGTTGGTGGCTGTCAGTCATATCAACTGCATGTAACATTGTTTGGTGGCTGTCAGTCATATCAACTACATGTCCCCTTGGATGGTGGCTGTCAGTCAAATCAACTTTTTGTGTGTTATGTTAAAGAGATTATGCACTTATTTTTAATAAGATTAATGAAACTCATTTTAATCATTGATCAACGTATTTGAATCTCATTACATTATACTTTTGAATTGATATGTTCAAATAAGGATCTGTACAACCTTAGAGTAGTATTATTCTTAGGTTCAACTAAATCCTAAATCAAAACTAAGTCCAAATTGGCAACAGACCCCTGTGATATCTGTAATGTTCATTCTTTAGTTTTTCACCCAACATGAGACTTCACAACTCGAAATGGCATTTAGAAAAGTTCCAAGTGATGAGGGAGAAATTTTCTGTCATTTTGTCTGTCAGCTTTGATCTTCTGGTCAATTTGTAGCCATTATTAGGTAAGATATTGTATGTTGTGGTGACCAATCCCATCTATTTTCCATTAAGCTCAGAAATTTTGAAAAATGATGTTGTTGAAGATTGATATTAGCTTATGACATTAGCAAAGGTATTTTCCTTTGAATTCAGCCAGTATGACATCAAACAGTGCTAACCTTCTTTGAGCCTCATCTCAGGTCTCAAAGAGTTCAGTATTTACCTGTCACATGCAGTTATAGACTGACAAGATCTGTGCAGGTATGGCAACTTCCATGCTTCAGAGCAGTTTATCATACTACTGTATATTAAAATACTGCATAATAAAATGATCTTTTACACATATTCAATATCAGGATAACTGCATAATGCCTTTAACACTCCCCCATCTTCGTTGACAAGAAAGATTTCTGAGAAAAAAGAAACTATAACATGCTGTGAGCACTGTAGAAATGATGTTTATTTCACACAGATTTTGTACGAACTACCGGGTAAGATATTTATAATATTTTCTGGTGTGAGTATCTTTTTGGAAAATTTGCATGAATGTGTGAACAATTGTGTGACAATGTGTGTGTCATTTGGACGTGCCAATATATATGTATGTGTATATATCGGTATGCAATTTCAATCTTGTTGAACAATATTGGAAATTTCATGTGTTGAAACGATTATCAGAAGCAGGTGTTTGGGACACAAACTGATGACGTTTTTTCTCATTAGGTGGAAAATCTTTAGGGCAGCCAATACACCACCTTCTTGTGAAACAAAGTTTTTGTGAAAGATCCAGATAGCACATTATGAAAAAATAACCACAGATTACCTGTGCTGCCCCATCAAAATGAACTAATAATGGGCAACAAACACCAGGGAATGTGCAAACGAATACTTGACATAAAGACATTTCAAACACCAAGACCATGACATATATATTAGGATTAACAGGCTTAAAGATGCAATTGTTGTTCTATGTTTCGTTGTTAACCTCTTTGACCACTTTATCAATGTGTATTTTTCACATATTCTGTGTTGTAAGCATATTCTAGGAACACTTTTTTTCATTTCAGACAAAGTCAAGTTGAGCTGAGGCAACACATAGACACATTAGCAGATGGTAAGTAGTAATTTTATAATGACTTCAATCAGATTTCAATTAAATATGGGAGTTGATTAAGTTTCTGTTACATAATTGTTTTATGCCATTTGAAGCTAAAACATCACTGACGTACCTGTCTCTTGGTGAAGATGTGGGTTAAATTCACCTTTCATTCATTGTACTATGCTAACAAAACTTTATTCAAATAAAGCACACAAAACTCCATAGATATTGATTTTTCAGATTTAAAGAAGATATCAGAGAACCAGCAGGTTCCAGTAGAGCTTGATACATATGTGAAGAAACTGAACAATGCCCGGAGAAGGGTTATGCTAGTCAATAACATCCTACAGAACGCTCAGGTACCATTGCTATTCTCTCCGTAACATAGGTTTTAGTTGGCACCAAGTTGTTTTTATTTACACTTTTAATATGAAAATATAACATAATCTTATTATTGAAAGCTATGAATATAAGGAATGCCATGAGTATTTGTAATTTTTTATGATTTATGGATATGTTATTCTTCATCAAATTTAATAGAAAAATATTTCAGTATTAAAGCATGATTTAAAGTTATACTTTAGAGTAACACGAAAGCATGTTAAAAATCTTGCAATATGAACACATGAGTCAGATATGTATCTTTTTTAATTAAAGGAAAGGCTGGGGAAACTTCACCATAATGTGTCAAAGGAGACAGCCAGGAGAAAAGCTTTATTGGACCCCCCATCACCTGGACCCCCACAGTAGGCAGTGCCACCTACCAGAAACCATGATAAACAACATTAACATTCTAGTTCAGTCTCTGGACTGGACCACCACAGTAGGCAGTGCCACCTACCAGAAACCATGATATACAACATTGACATTCCAGTTTAGTCTCTGGATTAAATTGTTCAGTTTGGTTCCTCATCAAATGGATGAAATGTGTTATGTTTAAATATTTGTATGCCAGGAATTTCAAAAGAAATACAAAAAATGTACATATGTGTACAATTAAAGACAAAGCTGGATTATTTCTTGAAAAGGAGTGTTATTCTTAATGCTATATTTTATATGCTCGATAACATTTTAATAACATTCCAGCAGCAATTCTAGTTTGCAATCGTTGAAAGTTTCTATTAAAAACCCTGACAGCAAAACAAAAAATAAAATTTTAATTGGCTATATTAGAGAACAGCTGAGAAGTGTTTTAATGAACAAAGCTTATAATGTGACTGGAAGTAAACGTTATTGAACCCTGTATCAAATGTAAGGTAACTTAATTTGCAGTTAAATTAATGCCTACAATCCTTGCATTGCCTCCCCAAACATAAAAAAACTGAATATTTATTCTAAATTAAGGTTTGATAACTGAATCATAAACTTTCTGCTTCAGTTAAATATAGATTTATAAGGAGATATATGGTGCTTCATAATAGATAGGTTTCCCGCGGTGATAAGACATGTCCTTTGTTTCCAAAGACATAATTATTTACCTGTCTTTTATGTTTTAACAGTGCCTTTTTACTATACAGTATTTATGTCCCACCTGAAGGTGAGATGTTACTTTGTATTTACCTGCAATCACCAAAGCAGGACATTAAGGTATGGGCCTGTGTTGACACTTTTTATAATGCCTTCCCGCTCATTTGTCCTCCCGCTCTTCAATGTGCACACCTCAATTATTAACCAATCAGAATTCAATAGATTTTCACTTGCATGATTTGAATATGGCTTACCACTTGTACACTTTCAACATCTTCTCTGGCCGGAATATCCTAGTTTTATATTTTTCAATACATATAATTTAGTCCCTAAGTTTCTGTATTATTGACAGACTACATCTTTGTGCATTGAGTTGTAGGTTTATACATTACATTGTGGGGCATCTTGCAATCCCTGATTGCTGTTTAATTTTATTTTTAATTTGTGGAAATGTATAAATAACATAAATCACATGTTGCTTTCATAACTAGATTCAAGCTTTGGTAAGGAAAACATAACACTATCTAGATACTCTCTTATGGAAAAGAAAAAAAATAATTTTGATTGATAAAAACATCAGGAAAGGAAAAATTCTCCTGTGGAGGAAAACTTCCATATCTTAACTATATTTTTTGCTGGGTTGGTCAAGGGACACTTTAATACTAATGGCCTTCACATACAAGCAGTAATCTTCACACATAGACATGCAGATTTAGGCTTGATAATGTTGCTAACAAATAAATGGTCAAGGAATATGTGTATATTATTAAAAATGCCAATTTGTATATATTTTTGGTTAAATGTGTGAAAATGTATAATATAACTTGCTTCAAACATGAACATGTACAATCAATGTAATAATGACATAAATTGTGCTTATTAAAGCCTATAATTGATATAATTTTTTGTGTTTGTGAACACTTCAGTTTTTACGTTAAATACAAGAAATGTCACATGTTATCGTGATTTTGCACTGTCTTGTGAGAAATAACTTCGACCTTGTTCGGTCATTGACAGTTTATAGTTAATTCCAATAAGAAATGTTGAGATCTGCAGTTTTGCTTTGTTAAGGTCTGTGGTTGGTCCTCTGCACACCCATTTCCAACATGATTTTTTTAATCCATATTTAGCATGAATTTTACGCACAAACCAAAGAGGGGGTAATTTAGGCAGTACATTTTTCCAGCTGTGTGTGTCACAGCACCCTCTATCATGACGGTACTTATAATTAATAAACTGTCTACCTCCAAGAATAACATGGACAAGGAATTCTGAATATTGAGATCTCTCAGTTTCAAAATATTCAAAGACTTCTTGAAAAGAGAGAGTTTCGTACACAAACCGTTGCCAGTCACATTCTGGAGTCCGTATCCAAAATTCTTCAAGGAAGCCACTGATAAAATGCAAATCAAACTCCCAATCGGAGGGAACATTTTCACCCAATTTGTCCACAATAATCTTATCCTTTGGGGATACACGAAAATGCACAGTACCCAAAGTACCTGTGATTACTTTTTCAAACTTTGCATACATATCCGTCACATTCCGTAAAATTTTCATCGGAATCGTGAGATATCCAGCACCATTCTCATCCGGATTTTCGATGATGTCATATTTTCCATTTTCTGAGTTTCTATTCACGATGAAGGTACCAACATCTCTATAATCCACACCTCTGAGAACGTCACCGTGATTTAATCCTTTGCTGTCGGCATATTTGCTGAGTAAATCCATGGCCTCGTATGGGTCCACTCCAGTGTAGAGTACGCTGATCATAGAGTTGGATTTGGTGATTCTCCCTTCATGACCCATGGGCAGCAGGCACGGTACCAACTTGAGGTCATACAGAGTGGCAGGCTTATTCCACGCGTACGAATCCATACCTGAAATATCGACCAATATCAATACACAAGCCAGCCACAAAACAAACAGTAAAATATCAACCAATGCGAATATATATGCCAGCCATAAAACAAACAGTAAAATATCAACCAATGCGAATATATATGCCAGACACAAAACGAATGGTAAAATGTCAATTATAGTGCTTGTGCTTTCTCTTGTCACTCCTGATTAAATTAGTGAAAAAAAGTGTCAGTTCGAGTCAAACACATATGTGGTCATGCATATATGTAACACAATAATGTCATGCATACTTAATCTGGTCACACATACCTCGTGTATGGTGCGATATGGTCACACAATGACCCTGTGTGACCTTGATTAGTTGTGGTAATAAGTGACTATATAGGTGTTTGGTTCTGACTGATTACAAGTAAAGTGTGACTTTGTGTATGTCAAGTGGTTTAACAGCACCTACCTGTGTCAAGAACACAAGCTGACAAACATGGCATTTGTAGAGTACTATAAGAGATCTAAGTAAACATGCACAGCGACCCGTGTAACATTTCCACAGACAACTCCACACAGATATGTGGCAATAAATACTACGATTAAATTTCCAGACCATTTGACAAGCATGTATTGAGTTTTGTCAGTACTTGTTACCATCTTGTATGAATCTATTTATGCTGTGAGGGTCCTGACCCGAGGAGGGGCCTGAAACTTAGTTTAGTCAATGCCCTATTCACTTAATTCGTTTATAAATAACAAATAAATGTTTCAGAAATCTATGAATGCTATTTAATTCATTGAATATAAGAATTTAATCAAATTTGTTGTTATTATAAAAACTACAAATTAAATTCTCTTAGTGTGTTTCCTGTACAGAAGAAATGCACAAAATGGTTTAAAACACAAAGAGGTAAACATGCTTTGAAAGTATTAATAACAACAATAAAATAGTTTATGTTAAGAATTATTCTACAACAAAATGCAGGAGCTTGTGAATAATTAGATCTTAACCAAGACCAGTAAATCTCAGGGCTTTCTTTATATATGTTAATTATAAGATTATGACACACCATTGACCCTCTGTAGCACATGATAGACTAATAATAATAATAATAATAATAATAATAATAATAAAATTTGTATAGCGCTGATACCAGACAAGTCTGTTCATAGCGCTGACTATATATTATATATATATATATATATATCCTCAACTGTCTTTGCATCGTTGTATTATATATATATATATATATATATATATATATATATATATATATATATATATATACATATATGTATATATACATGTATGTATATATATATGTATATATATATATATATATATATATATATATATATATATATATATATATATATATATATATATAAATATATATATATATATATATATATATATATATATATATATATATATATATATATATACATATATGTATATATATAATACAACGATGCAAAGACAGTTGAGGATATATGTATATATATATACATATATCCTCAACTGTCTTTGCATCATTGTATTATAGTTTTATGAATATAAAAAATCACATAGAAAAAAGAAATTGTTTGGACTATATCTTAATAGTATCGTCCTTACCAGATAAAATTGTTCTTTCCGGTTTACATGATAAATAATGGTAATCCTCAAGAAGAGTTGATAATGTTGAATCAATGAAAAATGTGTTGATATTTAAATTATCAAATATCAGTCATAATGTGGTACCGTATATCAGTAATATACTCGAGACTGCTTGTACTCCTCAGTGTAGAACAGTATTGTTTGCAGTCACTGGATTTGGCTCCACAACACATTCTAAACATTGCATATGACCTCATAAGTTTTCACACACACACACACACACACTCACACACACACACACACACACACACACACTAAATGAACATATTTATGAGTCTGGCCATGATATCATGGGCCTGTTGACATCAGCTTGACTTCCTAGAATTTTCTATGATGAAATTTTTAAAGAAATTATTTGCTATAATATTTTCTTTACACTTGTATGGACAAACATTAATACATGAAGTTAGTTAAGTCAATTTACACTGTATATTAGACTTCTTTGTCAATGATAAATATACTTATGGGGTAATTGCCAAAAATGACGTCCAGTTCAAACACTGGTCATGGATTTTTAACAAAATCTTTCCTGGATTAGTTTAGTTCATCCAACAGACAAAAAATATAATCTATGATATTTAGTTTTGATTTAAATAATTACATTAATTCACAATAAAGATATTCATCAACAACTAATAAGTTTAATTATTTAATGAGTTATTTTGTCTTGAGATTAATGCATTTATTTCTAACACTAAAAAGAAATGGTCTAAACTATCTAATCTGATATTAAATGGGTCAATCCACTGATTGGAGCTGTGCTATTAAAGATTATTTCATTAATTGCTTTGATAAGAAATAACTCAGTCTACCTTGGGATCAATTGATCCAAGCATTGATTCACTTTGATCTTAAGTATATATAATAGTAAATACCCAAAATGGAAGCAAAATCAATTGAGCATGGATGTCAAACACACATGTATACAATAGATTTTAAATCATTATATAATACTACTGAGACTTGTGAAATAGTATTTGCTGTTTAGCTTTGTCCACTTGAGAGTGCAACTTAGATTACGGTGATTTAATTAATTTCTAAATCAATTTTATGATTTACATTGGGTGGAACATTCAGCTTACAGTTAAAAGTCACATGACAAGAAAATTGTGAAAATGTTTATATTATGCCATAATATATTACAATACATGGACATTGCATTTCAACATGTTTTACACATTTTTATGAATGGAGTACAGAATTATAGTGGATCAAAGTGATTTGCTGGACACACCCCTTTTTATGTGGGTCAAATCAGGGCTGCTGAGATTTTGCCGGAAGTGACGCATGTTCGCCCTTCATGTTCAAAACAAACCACTCCAAGCCAGTGAAAGTCTTGAGGGATTGTAATTTATAAGTAATAACAAGAGTGTTGATAACATCTTTGAACCACTGGTGGCCTAATTAGCACATGTGGATAGTAGGTCAGATCATGTTTCACATCATAGACACTTGGATTCTGCCTGTGGTGATGGGGAAGACAGGAATACAGACAGCCACCCAGTTGGGTTTTGCAAACTTACATCTGCCTATTGAGATTATTCAGATCCCTCAAGGGACTGACTGAACTATTCTTTATCATAATGTTATGGTCAAAGTCATTTCCTTGTTGAGAAAGAAATGTTGAAATCTCAAAGTTTAGTATCATTTTTACAGAATTTCTATTTTTATTCAAAATTCCTTTGTCTGTTTACATACATATATAAAAAAAGCATGAACGTGATCAGAGAGGAAGGGTGACGAGATTTGAAAAAAAAAAAAAAAAGTTGCTATATGAGGTATTGGCCGCGATAAAATTTGCCACTGATATGAGTGTGTGATCTCGCAGTTCCGTCACCACGTTGCCTGCCCTCTGGTGGAAGTGACGCTAAACTAATCCCCACTTCACTTTTGTTTTGCAAGTTTATGTGAAGGGTTGCTCTTTTAGCATATTATGAATGGCACAATTATCACTTATTTTTTGTCAGAATCATGTTAGATGTGACATTTTACCCACAAATTGCCTATATTTCTGTATTAGAGCTTTGTTTTCAACCATCGGTAAATTGACCTATTTATTGACCTACTTATTGAGGCCCTGCAAGGTTGACCTATTTATTGACCTACTTATTGAGGCCCTGCAAGGTTTTGTACAAAGGGATAGAGATAGCTGCATAACTGAGAGATAGCTGCATAACCGAGAGATAGCTGCATAAATAAGAGATAGCTACATAAATAAGAGATAGCTGCATAAATAAGAGATAGCTGCATAAATAAGAGATAGCTGCATAAATAAGAGATAGCTGCATAGATAAGATATAGCTGTATAAATAAGAGATAGCTGCATGAATAAGAGATAGCTGTATTGAGACATGAAAAGGTGAGAGATAGTTACAACAAATGAGAAATGGTTACAATAGTTGCAATATTGAGAGATAGCTGCAATAGTGAGACAGTTACAACAGGGAGAGACATCTGCATAAATAAGAGACAGCTACATAAGTGAGATGACTGCAAAGTGATAGTTACAGCATTGAGAAATAGTTACAGCAGTAAGAGATAGCTGCACAAATGAGAGAGTTACATAAGTGAGATAGCTGCACATGTAAGAGACAGCTGCATCAGTGAGATAGCTGTGCAAGGGAGAGACAGCTGCATAAGTGAGAGATAATAACAACAGCGAGAGACAGTTACAGCAGAGATAGATAGCTGCACAAGTGAGGGACAGCTGTATAAGTGAGAGATAGTTGCATATATGTGAGACAGCTGCATCAGTGAGAGATAATAACAACAGCGAGAGACAGTTACAGCAGAGATAGATAGCTGCACAAGTGAGGGACAGCTGTATAAGTGAGAGATAGTTGCATATATGTGAGACAGCTGCATCAGTGAGAGATAATAACAACAGCGAGAGACAGTTACAGCAGAGATAGATAGCTGCACAAGTGAGGGACAGCTGTATAAGTGAGAGATAGCTGCATATATGTGAGACAGCTGCATCAGTGAGAGATAGATGTACAAGGGAGAGACAGCTGCATAGGTGAGATAGTTACAAAAGTGAGACAGTTATAACACAGATAGATAACTGAACAAGTGAGAGACAGCTGTATAAGTGAGATAACTGCAAAGTGAGAGATAGCTGCACAAGCGAGGGTTAGTTACAGCAGAGATAGATAGCTGCACAAATGAGAAACAGCTGCATAAGTGAGAGATAGCTGCACATGTAAGAGACAGCTGCATCAGTGAGACAGCTGTACAAGGGAGAGACAGCTGCATAAGTGAGAGATAATTACAACAGCGACAGTTACAGCAGAGATAGATAGCTGCACAAGTGAGAGACAGCTGCATAAGTGAGAGACAGCTGTATCAGTGAGAGATAGTTGTACAAGGGAGAGACAGCTGCATAGGTGAGTGATAGTTACAAAAGTGAGACAGTTATAACACAGATAGATAACTGAACAAGTGAGAGACAGCTGCATAAGTGAGATAACTGCAAAGTGAGAGATAGTTACAACAGTGAGAAATAGCTGCACAAGTGAGGGGTAGTTACAGCAGAGATAGATAGCTGCACAAGTGAGAAACAGCTGCACAAATGAGAGAGTTACATAAGTGAGATAGCTGCACATATAAGAGACAGCTGCCTCAGTGAGATAGGTGTGCAAGGGAGAGACAGCTGCATAAGTGAGAGATAATTACAACAGTGAGAGACAGCTGCATAAGTGAGAGACAGCATCCTTTCCCAGCCGAAGGCACTTGTTGTATATAAATATTGATATATGATTTAGTTGGGTACCCACTGACATGCAATGACAGACATTAAAAAAATACCAAACTAAACATTTCAAATGGCCATTGAAATACAACTGCAATGCATAAATAATATATAACCAGACCTCAAAATTTAGAAGTCAAAATAATTTCCAGCAATGAAACAGATCTAAAAATATGTGTTGAATGCTTTCAAGACATTTTTTTTCAATTATGTCATACGAAGTTTAGCTCTACATTACTGAATATGAATAATATTCAACCAATTGATATTGTTACTGGTCATTGGTTAACAAATAAATAAATAAGTTTTCAGTGTAAAAAAATATGGAAATATCAACTAAAAATAATTCATAGATATTTTTAAAATGTCATCTCAATGTTCCATTTAAAGTTTGAAAACCCTTAAACTTCATGCCAAAAGTGTTTTTAGGGCTAGCTAATAAGTGTCTTGAAACTGATAAGAGTAGAGCAGGCCATATTTCAGACACTATACCCAGTTAAGTCATGTTTGTTTATTTTCTTCAATTAAAGTAGGGATTGTGGGATGGGAAGCTGATGTAAATGCAGGTCTCTATTTTACAGCCTTAAGTTTTGCCATTAATCATATTTTCAATGGATGTTATTTGTGTAGAAGAAAGGACATCAGCTGTTATACATGTATAGACATAGGAGGAATATGTGTGCAGGAGATGCATGCGGGGCGCAATGACGTAGGCAGCCTGCTGACCCAGTTCTAGGTCAAGGGAGTAGGTTAATTACCCTGGGGGTTCAAAGATCTTAGATTATAGCTAAACTAAACATCAGACTGCAGAAAAAATTGTCAGATGTTTCTCAGAGGTATGAAATCTAAAGATTTCCCACTTAAAAAAATTCTTGTCATATGACTTTTAAGCATACGCTTTGAAATTAATATATGTAGCTTGGTCTAAAAAAACTCAATCTTTAATCTCTCCATGTTTTTAAATAGAATTTTACAGACAATGACATAGAGATGAGGAAAATTAATTGACATTTTTTTAATAAGTTTGTCTGTGAGTCCCATTTAATGTTGGAACCTTGATATCGACACAGCAAAGGCAACATTTATGACCAACTAGTACTACAGTGAATTATGAAGTGAACAAAATATATTGATGAACAATTCAGAAATATTATTACAGTTCTCGTCTTGTTTATTAGCTTTTTGCACAAAAAATGTTGGTTTCTTTCACCACAAGTATGACAGTGATTGTACTATGGGGCTTTTTTTACTTCAGTAACTGCAACACAAAACATCTGTTTTATAAACATTTTGTGAAACACTACCTTCTTTTTCAGAGTCTCTTTTCTCTTTCCTGTTAATACACATTAGGTTCCTCACTGCTGTTTGGGTGATAGCAACCATATTTTTTATAGATAACTTGTTTAAATCATGTTATATCCACAAAAAGACATGAAGAAAGGTTATGTTTCTCTATGGGGCTGTTTCAGCTAAAATTAAGATTGATATGATGTAATGAAACTATATTTGTTCCAATTTTCATTATTTCTGAAAAAGATGGTTGCCATGGAAATTAAAACATGATTTAGAAATTGAATTGATAAATATGCATTCTCATTGCATGCCCCCGAGGATAACCATTATAATGATAGTATTACCATAGTTATAGACAAATCTAATATAAAATGTTTAGAAATGACTTTCCTGTTGTATTTTGCTAAATTAATATCATAAATGGTAATTTTTAGCCAAACAATTCTTAACTAAATCTCCAACTAAAACATTTTTCTCATTTTATCATATTTTGATTCAGGTTACCATGACAACTATATCTATTTATCCACCAATCTTACTATCTAATTCAATGTGACAAAATACAGTTTCTAGTGTAGATATTAGTATTATTTTTTAAATATGCACCCAAAAAACTTTGACCATGTATTGGTACATGTTGCTATGGTAACAGCATTTCAAAGGATATCTCCCTTAAAGTATATATCAAAAAGGATACACGTAGAAGGGTATAATTTTTTTTTTTAAATTATATAAAATTGTTCTGCCACTTTTTCGCATTTTTTCCACAAATCATTGGTTGTTATGGTTTCCAAAAGAGAGGTAGAAATGTGATTTATTCAAAACAAGATACCTATCAAGATACCAAAATTGAATGAGGTGTGTGAATTTCCCTCTGTGTTAAATGGTCTATTTTTCAGAAATGGGAAAAAATATGATTAGTTGCCATGGCAACATCTGTATCTCAGCAGCAATACCACAATTTGCATATACACTGCCTGGATTCTCAAAGCTATATGTTAAACATACAATATATTATCAAAAGCTAGTTGTTGTACTTAAGGCACCACAAAATCCCAAATTCTGGATCTAGCTCCCCCACTAATTACTGTGGTGTGATAGTTTCCCCTTTCCTGTGATACACTAGGTTCCTTGTTACTGTGGCGTGATAGTTTCCCCTTTCCTGTGATACACTAGGTTCCTCATTACTGTGGTGTGATAGTTTTCCCCTTTCCTGTGATACACTAGGTTTCTTGTTACTGTGGCAGGATAGCTTCCCCTTTCCTGCGATACACTAGGTTCCACATTACTGTGTTGTGATAGTTTCCCCTTTCCTGTGATACATTACTGTGTTGTGATAGTTTTCCCATTTCCTGTGATACACTAGGTTCCTCATTACTCTGGTGTGATAGTTTTACCCTTTCCTGTGATACACTAGGTTCCTTGTTACTGTGGTGTGATAGTTTACCCTTTCCTGTGATACACTAGGTTCCTCATTACTATGGTGTGATAGTTTCCCATTTCCTGTGATACACTAGGTTCCTTGTTACTGTGGTGTGATAGTTTACCCTTTCCTCTGATACACTAGGTTCCTCATTACTATGGTGTGATAGTTTCCCATTTCCTGTGATACACTAGGTTCCTTGTTACTGTGATGTGATAATTTCCCCTTTCCTGTGATACACTAAGTTCCTTATTACTGTGGTGTGATAGTTTCCCCTTCCCTGTGATACACTAGGTTCCTCATTACTGTGGTGTGATGATTTCCCCTTTCCTGTGATACACTAAGTTCCTTATTACTGTGGTGTGATAGTTTCCCCTTTCCTGTGATACACTAGGTTCCTTGTTACTGTGGTGTGATAGTTTCCCCTTTCCTGTGATACACTAGGTTCCTTGTTACTGTGGTGTGATAGTTTCCCCTTTCCTATGATACACTTGGTTCCTTGTTACTGTGGTGTGATAGTTTCCCCTTTCCTGTGATACACTAGGTTCCTTGTTACCGTGGTGTGATAGTTTCCCCTTTCCTGTGATACACTAGGTTCCTTGTTACTGTGATGTGATAGTTTCCCCTTTCCTGTGATACTCTAGGTTTCTCGTTACTGTGATGTGATAGTTTCCCCTTTCCTCTGATACACTAGGTTCCTCATTACTGTGGTGTGATAGTTTCCCCTTTCCTCTGATACACTAGGTTCCTTGTTACTGTGGCAGGATAGTTTCCCCTTTCCTGTGATACACTAGGTTCCTTGTTACTGTGGCAGGATAGTTTCCCCTTTCCTGTGATACACTAGGTTCCTCATTACTGTGGTGTGATAGTTTCCCCTTTCCTGTGATACACTAGGTTCCTCATTACTGTGGTGTGATAGTTTCCCCTTTCCTGTGATACACTAGGTTCCTCATTACTGTGGTGTGATAGTTTCCCCTTTCCTGTGATACACTAGGTTCCTTGTTAATGTGGCGTGATAGTTTCCCCTTTCCTGTGATACACTAGGTTCCTCATTACTGTGATGATTTCCCCTTTCCTGTGATACACTAAGTTCCTTGTTACTGTGGTGTGATAGTTTCCCCTTTCCTATGATACACTTGGTTCCTTGTTACTGTGGTGTGATAGTTTCCCCTTTCCTGTGATACACTAGGTTCCTTGTTACCGTGGTGTGATAGTTTCCCCTTTCCTGTGATACACTAGGTTCCTTGTTACTGTGATGTGATAGTTTCCCCTTTCCTGTGATACTCTAGCTTTCTCGTAACTGTGATGTGATAGTTTCCCCTTTCCTCTGATACACTAGGTTCTTCATTACTGTGGTGTGATAGTTTCCCCTTTCCTGTGATACACTAGGTTCCTTGTTACTGTGGCAGGATAGTTTCCCCTTTCCTGTGATACACTAGGTTCCTTGTTACTGTGGCAGGATAGTTTCCCCTTTCCTGTGATACACTAGGTTCCTCATTACTGTGGTGTGATAGTTTCCCCTTTCCTGTGATACACTAGGTTCCACATTACTGTGTTGTGATAGTTTTCCCATTTCCTGTGATACACTAGGTTCCTCATTACTCTGGTGTGATAGTTTTACCCTTTCCTGTGATACACTAGGTTCCTTGTTACTGTGGCAGGATAGTTTCCCCTTTCCTGTGATACACTAGGTTCCTCATTACTGTGGTGTGATAGTTTCCCCTTTCCTGTGATACACTAGGTTCCTCATTACTGTGGTGTGATAGTTTACCCTTTCCTGTGATACACTAGGTTCCTCATTACTATGGTGTGATAGTTTCCCCTTTCCTGTGATACACTAGGTTCCTTGTTACTGTGGTGTGATAGTTTCCCCTTTCCTATGATACACTAGGTTCCTTGTTACTGTGTTGTGACAGTTTCCCCTTTCCTGTGATACACTAGGTTCCTCATTACTGTGGTGTGATAGTTTCCCCTTTCCTATGATACACTAGGTTCCTTGTTACTATGGTGTGATAGTTTCCCCTTCCCTATGATACACTAGGTTCCTCATTACTGTGGTGTGATAGTTTACCCTTTCCTGTGATACACTAAGTTCCTTGTTACCGTGGTGTGATAGTTTCCCCTTCCCTATGATACACTAGGTTCCTCATTACTGTGGTGTGATAGTTTCCCCTTTCCTGTGATACACTAGGTTCCTTGTTACTGTGGTGTGATAGTTTCCCCTTTCCTGTGATACATTAGGTTCCTTGTTACTGTGGTGTGATAGTTTCCCCTTCCCTATGATACACTAGGTTCCTTGTTACTGTGGTGTGATAGTTTCCCCTTTCTTGTGATACACTAGGTTCCTTGTTACCGTGGTGTGATAGTTTCCCCTTTCCTGTGATACCCTAGGTTTCTCATTACTGTGGTGTGATAGTTTCCCCTTTCCTCTGATACACTAGGTTCCTCATTACTGTGGTGTGATAGTTTCCCCTTCCCTGTGATACACTAGGTTCCTCATTACTGTGGTGTGATAGTTTCCCCTTTCCTGTGATACATTACTGTGTTGTGATAGTTTCCCCTTCCCTGTGATACACTAGGTTCCTCATTACTGTGGTGTGATAGTTTCCCCTTTCCTGTGATACATTACTGTGTTGTGATAGTTTCCCCTTTCCTGTGATACACTAGGTTCCTTGTTACTGTGGTGTGATAGTTTCCCCTTTCCTGTGATACATTAGGTTCCTTGTTACTGTGGTGTGATAGTTTCCCCTTTCCTATGATACACTTGGTTCCTTGTTACTGTGGCAGGATAGTTTCCCCTTTCCTGTGATACACTAGGTTCCTCATTACTGTGGTGTGATAGTTTCCCCTTTCCTGTGATACACTAGGTTCCTCATTACTGTGGTGTGATAGTTTACCCTTTCCTGTGATACACTAGGTTCCTCATTACTATGGTGTGATAGTTTCCCCTTTCCTGTGATACACTAGGTTCCTTGTTACTGTGGTGTGATAGTTTCCCCTTTCCTATGATACACTAGGTTCCTTGTTACTGTGTTGTGACAGTTTCCCCTTTCCTGTGATACACTAGGTTCCTCATTACTGTGGTGTGATAGTTTCCCCTTTCCTATGATACACTAGGTTCCTTGTTACTATGGTGTGATAGTTTCCCCTTTCCTATGATACACTAGGTTCCTCATTACTGTGGTGTGATAGTTTACCCTTTCCTGTGATACACTAGGTTCCTCATTACTGTGGTGTGATAGTTTACCCTTTCCTGTGATACACTAAGTTCCTTGTTACCGTGGTGTGATAGTTTCCCCTTCCCTATGATACACTAGGTTCCTCATTACTGTGGTGTGATAGTTTCCCCTTTCCTGTGATACACTAGGTTCCTTGTTACTGTGGTGTGATAGTTTCCCCTTTCCTGTGATACATTAGGTTCCTTGTTACTGTGGTGTGATAGTTTCCCCTTCCCTATGATACACTAGGTTCCTTGTTACTGTGGTGTGATAGTTTCCCCTTTCTTGTGATACACTAGGTTCCTTGTTACCGTGGTGTGATAGTTTCCCCTTTCCTGTGATACCCTAGGTTTCTCATTACTGTGGTGTGATAGTTTCCCCTTTCCTCTGATACACTAGGTTCCTCATTACTGTGGTGTGATAGTTTCCCCTTCCCTGTGATACACTAGGTTCCTTGTTACTGTGGTGTGATAGTTTCCCCTTTCCTGTGATACACTAAGTTCCTTATTACTGTGGTGTGATAGTTTCCCCTTCCCTGTGATACACTAGGTTCCTCATTACTGTGGTGTGATGATTTCCCCTTTCCTGTGATACACTAGGTTCCTTGTTACCGTGGTGTGATAGTTTCCCCTTTCCTGTGATACACTAGGTTCCTTGTTACTGTGGTGTGATAGTTTCCCCTTTCCTCTGATACACTAGGTTCTTTCATTTTTTATTTTTTTAAAGTTCACTTAACCCAGCTCATATGTAAGTACGTACCCAAGTGCACATCTTCTGCATTAACTTTTCATGGGCACATCGTATCAGTCAAAGAACAACTCCTTATACCAATTATAATTGTATGTACGTCGCTAGCTTGTAACATGTACAGTTTAATACTGAAATAAAACTTTCTGAAGTTTTAGATCAGCCCCACTGCGAAAGATGGGCATTATATTAGAATTGGTTAGATACGATTAGATGAGTATATCATAGATTATAATAGAATAGAATATATTAAAATAAAATAATTTAAATTAGAATGAAATAGATTACATTCTAACACGAATTCAATGCCAACATGGACAGGAATTGAACCCACGTGCTATAGATTATCATAGAGGAACTGGTGCTAATACGTTTGTGTTCTACCAACTGCGCCATGATCTATAGCTATGGCTGTGGAATAGTATTAATAGATTATATTAGAATAGATTATATTAGAATATATAGAATAGATTATATGTGGATAGATTGTATTAGAATATATAGAATAGATTATATTTGGATAAAATAGATTGAAATAGATTATATTATATGAGAATATAATATAATATATCAAAATAGAATATTATATTATAATGGAATAGTGAAATAGATTAGATTATACTATGATAGAATAGAATAGAAGTTTTAATTAAAATCTTTGCAAATAATAAACTCACAGCAATGATTTAAATAATTCTGAAATCGCGGGAACAAAATTTCCAAGAAAAGATCAAAGAAATTTTGAAGTGTCTATATAATCAACAAATTTTGCATCAATACAAATTGACGATTTAAAGACTTTATCGTGGATTTTAAACTTCGCGAGAATGTTGGTCTTATTCACCTTTAGAGAGATAACACATCTATTATTAATATTGGAAATCGGCTTTATTGAACATATTAATCACATAGGCACACCAAAACATACACACACTCAATACATGAAAAATCATACAATAATTATTATCAATTTAATATTTGATGCGGTTACATCGGTTGACATGCTGACCTATGACGTTGTAACATATGATATTGTAACATGTGAACATAATAACTGTTATAACTTGGTTTTGTAGCCCTTTCACTAAATTGTACTTGCTGATGGGAAGGGATGGGGGCAATTCAAAATCTTAATGACCAGTGGGGCTCGCGCCACTGGCCTTAAGACCCGGGTGACGTCTGGCAGTGAGCTGAACACTGAGGTGACCCCCGCCAGGTGACACGACCCCGTAGTTGTTCAATCCCTCTTACCGTCGTTAACTTTATTTAACCTCTCCTTAAAGTATTTGATGTGTTAGAAATAATTGGATTCTGTGAAATTACTAAACGGAGAGTTAATGTATATCTTCAAAGCATAGATGCACGATTTGGTTTTATGATTTTGATCTCAAAGCATGAATAAATATCGTGAAACTATTGATTTTATTCGTTGGAAGTTGAAGTCCATCTTGTTTCTGTCCATCCTTCATAATTCCCAAATTATCATGTCCGCGGCCAATAGAATTCGGTTCAAGAAATATTGAACATGAGAATTATCAGGATATTTACTGTCAAAATATAATTTCAAACTCTACAAAAAACCTGAAGTTTTGTCCAATATCTTCGATTCTTCAAACATACTATTTGGGGGCTGTGTTCTGCAGTGCATTTAGGTGCCAGGTCAGTTGCTTTCACTGTACACCTGCAAGGGTACGTCTATTTGTAGACAAAGGGGAGTGAGGTTATCAAATCTCATGAAATAACTAAATATGCATTTCAATTTTGATGAATGAAGTCATAATTGTTTTACAGTCTTCTAGATAATAAACATAATTAGGGTATGGAGATATATTTGCATGTCTTTTTATTATTTAAGTTTTTGTTTCCCTACCTGACTCCCCCGTTTAGAAATAACTCGATAGTGGATGCTGCCGGGTCTAAAGCAACACATAAGTTTGGCAGGGTTGGTGAGATCACCTTGACTTTGTGCTATCTTCCTCTTGGAAGTCAGGTTTTATGAGATACCTGTAGATTAACAACTTGGATCGTACCGGAGTGAAGGGATGTAGTTAGTTAAAATGGACTGGAGAAAAATGACCATCATCAATGACCTGTGAACCACGCACAAATTATGGATGAAAAATAATCTGGATTCAGGCAACTGAAAAAGAACGTTGATCCATTTCAGACCTTGTGTATTGTGTGAAAACACACACACACACACACAAAACCCAGAATTTTACTGGCGAGGATCTTAACTTTTACCAGAAAATGGCATCAAAATTCAAAGGTCAGCTTCAAACTAAGATTGGAGGAAAGGGGAAATCGCAGTCACTCAGATTGAAACCGCCCCCAGATAATGATGGCTTCGATTTGGAGGATTCAGTAAGTGAAATGTTTTTCTACTGGTAGGTTTTATAGATAAGGCGCTATAATATGTACCGTAGTACTAGTGTAACTCAGTATAGGTAATAATAGTTTAGTGATTTCCTCTTCGCTTTGAGTTTTGTGTGGATATTTCTTTGAGTGGATATTTTTCTCCCAAGTGGTATACATGTCACACAAAAAGGGATATTTTTGTTGAATATTTGACTTTGCTTGATTATGCAATAATAATTTGGAGTTATATAGTAAAGAATTTTAAAAGGAGCGATTATGTAATGTTTGAAATGGGCATTATAAACAGGGTATATTAAGTATTTGTAACAACTTCGTGTAACATTCTGCACTGAAAATTAATATATATATATATATATATATATATATATATATATATATATATATATATATATATATATATATATATATATACCTTAATATATATATACCTTAATTTTCATATATTCATATATATATGTATATATATATATATATATATATATATATATATATATATATATATATATATATATATATATATATATATATATATATATATATATATATATATATATATATATATATATATATATATATATATATATATATATAGTTACATTTTTCTTCTATTAGTTTCTTTCTCTTTTCTATGTCTGTTATAAATGGCACTGCTGTCATTGTCAATGGAACAAATATCACAAGAATACAAAGATATTTAAGATAAATGAAAGCAATGTGACGGTCCTGTTCAGTGATGGTAATTCTTGTGTTTCATGTTAGAAAAACATCATTTTCGGTGAAATAAATGTTATTCAATTATACAAAGATAAAAAACTTTTGAAATTAGATGACCTGTCTTTGTATAGCTTGGTCTGCATTTAAGATATTGGATTGAATTGAATTGCGCAAAGTAGCTACACAAGTCAATAAGCAGCTTAAGTAGCAGACTTTTGTCATTATTGGCACTTATCAAATGTTACTGGATCTTTTCCACCATTTTGGAATCGTGTTATGTGTGTCAGCAATACCACAGAAGCTATCACCTGCCTTGAATGTCTGCAATCTTCATCATTTTACATGGTTTCAGTTTTTTGCCACCAGATGGCAAACATTGTTAGCTTTGAAAATAAATTGGTGCCTGGATTTCTTGTGTCCTTGTCAGGTGACATCTGGTGTGCAAATTGTTTCCTTCTTTTTTTCATCAAATTTGTGGTTTTCTTGTTTGGTAAGGTGAAAAAAAAAATGTTCAGAAATGTACCAAACAACTTGTCAACTTCAAGATGTTGATATTCTTGAAGAAAAAAAGGACAAGAATTTTTTTAAGCAACATTTTTTATCCATTGTGCACATATAATAGTCATATAATAGTTATTTTCATACATTTTATAAAACAAAATAACAAGAAAGATTGGCCTGGATGTGTAATGCTAGCCATTAGTTTTTCAAAAAGTATTTGAATATCCCAGATCAAGATATCGTTTTTATATTTCCCTGATTTGTTTTACACCAGTTTTATCTCTATGTAGATAACATCTGCACTGCATCAACACTCTCTACCTCTGAATTCCCCACTTCTCGGATCTGCCACTTTGCTCAAATTTCATTCTTATTCTCACACATTTCTTGGAACCCTTTCTACTTGAAAACCCATTTTATTTTGTTAAATAAAGCAATTTTGCCTCTATCACACAGGAATCTTGAATGAAGTTGATTGAAATATTTTGCTAAAATAATTTCTATTTTATGAGTCACACCGCAAGTCATTATTATTCATAAAAATTAGGCTATGCACTGATTGGTGAAAGAATAAATTCAGGCAGATCCTGCTTTGTCATGATTGGTCAGCATCTCAGCCTGCTATCTGATAACAGGCCGCGACCTGAGGGTGGCCAATTCTTATTGGATGATATTTGGTGGATGCGACTCTGATGCATGACTGGACATTGAGTTCCAAATCCCGAATGCTGCAAATCAATTTCGGGCAATAGCAGCAGAGGTAGTGTGAGAAGATTGAACAACTGACATTACCACTGATTTATGCTTAGGAGTGTGATAGAAGAATGAACTCCATTTTGTAATTTAAAAAAATGTTTATATATTCCAGTTTCTATATATATATAACTAAAAAAAAAGTTATTACTCTCAGATAATAATGACTTTATGTAATTGTATATATTCCTAGACTTTGATAAAGAGTGTAATTATTGTATGTGATTATTTCGATGCTGTCTATCAGAGTGAGTAATATTTATTATTCTACCTTGGTTGCGTATTGGTAGTCATATCAGTACAAAGCTGAATTACGGTGGTCAGGTTGTCATTTGTTGGCCTGCATGGCAATCAACATTGCTCACATACCAGGCCAGTGTGCCTGCGTAGCCAGTGTGCCTGCGTAGCCAGCTTATTACTTGTCTCGGAAGGACCCATGGAAAGGGCCACTGGGTCTCTAGCCCATCTCAGAAGCACAAATGACCTGTGATTTACAGCTGTTTCGGTATTAATGTGCATGCCATAGATATCTCTTCATTGTTATTGAACACCATTGGGAAATATTTTGGGAAACAGCTCTTAAAGCAGTAATAAATATATGTGATAATAAAGACTACATTGTCACAAACTGTATACTAATTGATCAGAGACGACGAGGGCTGATGTGTAAATGTCACGATTTCTGTATACTTTTCAGTTCGGAATGCCACCATCCCCCAAAAATACAAATAGAATGCGGCTTCATTAAAGATGGCGGTGAGCACATGAAAACAAATAGACACTTTTAACGCTTTGAAAGACAGTGGAATTACAAGGTGATGTGTGAGACACAACATTCGGCTGAATTGTAATTAGTACAGCAAGGTATGCCCAGGTATTGTTCACTTGTAGCTCGCTGCACATGATTGTCTATGACGTCTATGATTTATGGCAACTTCAAAATGAAGAGAAAATATAAATATCATTTTCAATAAGGAAACTGTATACAAATTCTTTTTTTTTTAAAAGACTTTCTTGTTTACATCTGCACCATTAAAAAATAAACACAATTATGGTATAAAAGATATTTATCAAATAGGCAGTGGATATACATTTGCAAGAGATTAAATTATTAAAAAGTACCATGAAAGTAAAACTGTTATTAATATTTTCATGAACATCTTATATTTCCATGAACATCAATGCTATGAAGCAGATCTCAAAAATAGAATATACAATGAGAGGAAATTGAGAATAGAGACAAACTGAATGAATGATCCTCGTCTCAAACCTTAAAGAGTAGACAGAGATGCAGGTTGGGAAATGGCTACCAGTCCTGTGGTCACTGCCCATATTATAGACCAGGCTTGCAAACCATCTGGACCCTGGATACCTTTATGTCCAAGACAGGTCCGAGAACTGCATCGCGTGAGGACACAATGTCCACCAGTCTCATTGCTGCGGATACTGCCACGTCACCAGCCCTCGGTCATGACTGGTCCTAATACTGGATCACATGAGGTCATGTCAGGTCCTAATATGAGGTCATGTCAGGTCCTAATACTGGGTCATGTCAGGTCCTATTACTGGATCACATGAGGTCATGCTAAGTCCTAATACTTGGTCATGTCATTACTGGGTCACATGAGGCCATATCAAGTCCAAATATTGGGTCACCTGAGTCAATGCCAGGGTCTTTTTCACATAAGGTCATGCTAGGTTATAGTATCAGGTCACATAAGGTCATGCTAGGTTCTAGTATCAGGTCACATAAGGTCATGCTAGGTTCTAGTATCAGGTCACATAATGTCATGCTAGGTTCTAGTATCAGAACACATAATGTCATGCTAGGTTCTAGTATCAGAACACATAATGTTATGCTAGGTTCTAGTATCAGAACACATAATGTCATGCTAGGTTCTAGTATCAGGTCACATGAGGTCATGCTAGATTCTAGTATCAGGTCACATGAGGTCATGCTAGGTTCTAGTATCAGGTCACATAAGGTCATGCTAGGTCATAGTATCAGGTCACATGAGGTCATGCTAGGTTCTAGTATTGGGTCACATAAGGTCATGCTAGGTCATAGTATCAGAATGCATGAGGTCATGCTAGGTTCTAGTATCAAGTCACATAAGGTCATGCTAGGTTATAATATCAGAACGCATGAGGTCATGCTAGGTTCTAGTATCAAGTCACATGAGGTCATGCTAGGTTCTAGTATCAAGTCACATAAGGTCATGCTAGGTCATAGTATCTGAACGCATGAGGTCATGCTAGGTTCTAGTATCAAGTCACATGAGGTCATGCTAGGTTCTAGTATCAGGTCACATGAGGTCATGCTAGGTTCTAGTATCAAGTCACATGAGGTCATGCTAGGTTCTAGTATCAGGTCACATGAGGTCATGCTAGGTTCTAGTATCAGGTCACATGAGGTCATGCTAGGTTCTAGTATCAAGTCACATAAGGTCATGCTAGGTCATAGTACCAGAACGCATGAGGTCATGCTAGGTTCTAGTATCAAGTCACATAAGGTCATGCTAGGTTCTAGTATCAGGTCACATGAGGTCATGCTAGGTTCTAGTATCAGGTCACATGAGGTCATGCTAGGTTCTAGTATCAAGTCACATAAGGTCATGCTAGGTCATAGTACCAGAACGCATGAGGTCATGCTAGGTTCTAGTATCAAGTCACATAAGGTCATGCTAGGTTCTAGTATCAGGTCACATAAGGTCATGCCGGGTTCTACTATTGGTCAGAATGAAGCTTTGTTGTATATTTTGAATTAAATTTCCAGTTTTGGGGTTAAGTGAGGTGGAAATTTATCTTGGCATTATCAAATCTCCAATGGATGGTAATAAATGGAGAATGATGCCATATTCCATTTTTATGAATGTGGCAATTGTATATTTGTTTCTTGTCTTTGTAATGAGCAACTTTAGGAGATGTATACACATACCAGTACATTAAAGCTATATCCTTTTTGCATTATGACAATGAATTGAGACGGATCATATTCTCCTCGAGTCAATGTAAAATAATGCAGGTATAAAATTATTCAATCATTTCTACCCTGAGAAATGGGATGTTTCATGTGATGGGTTCTTCCTGATGTCAACATTAATTTTAATGCTACCTGGTATTAAACAATAAATGACTGGGGGTGAAACCTCCCAAGAAGATTGACCATTGCATTAGATTAAATTAGAATAGATGAGAATAGATAAGCATAGGTATGAATAGAATAGATTAAATTATAGAATAGAATAAAAATTGAAATTGTGGGAACAAGACAAAGATCCCCCAGAAATTATCAGATGAATCTTGAATTGATGTGTCTATAAGAAATTAGTTTACATGAATATAAAGCTGACAAATTCAAGATTTCATCATGGATTAAATGTACATTTTACCTGATATCTTTGAGAGGAAATTTGGAAGAGTTATTTTCTTCTTAGGGTAAAAGTATTGACTTATTTGTATCTGCAAACCGATTATTGAATCAAGAGATGTTAATTTCGCTGTATGCATATTTCGTTTCATTATGGGTACAAACAAAATTTGCTGCAACTGCAAAAAATAATTGATAGAGTGGCCCCTGCAAAACAGACAATTTATTTCATGCATCCTTAGACATCTTCTTCTCCATCAGAAGCAAAGTGTGGTTCATGAACCAACAATAAGGAGCCAACGATATCAACAGTGAGGAAGCCAACACAGAATAAATCCTGAGTGTTTAGCAGATGAGCTTTTGTTGGAAACCTTGCCCATAATGTACGGTGAATGCGACTTCCATCATGTTGGATCTATACTCGCTGTGACAGTGCCTTTTTGCTACTCTAACATATTTGAGGGAAAAGATCTCAAACATTTGATTCTTAGGTTGGTTTTATGGAGAATGTTTGCATTTACATTTTCCAGTTTCCAATCAATACATATGTGCATTCTCAAACCAGCTTGTATATATTTTCAATTGTGCAGTGTTATAATACAGTTAAAGCTGTAAGTAAGGTCAAAGGAGGAATGTAGGAGGCCACCCTCTTTTTACCAGAGAATATAGATAGAAAGGGGATATAGAGAAATGGGAGGACACAAATCCTGACAACAAAAAGCAGACCACATGACAAGGATGAAGCTGGCCTCAGTGGAGGATGGACTAGACCCAGGGTAGTGGGGCTAACAGGGCCCATAACACAGGCCCAGTGCTCGCCACCCAGCCAGCCTGCTTACCAGCCTGCGTAGCTGCCAGGCCTGCATGTATGCGTCTGTCCTGCAGTGTGTCTCCTGCGTGGCCTGCGGTGCACATAAGCCTCACGGTGGAGCTCGCGTCTAGAGGAATGCACATTGTCGTCCCTGTCATCCCTCATCCACTCCTCTCAGGCTCGGGCGTGCTTCAACCTCTGCCGTGTCTGCAAAGTGCCAGCTAATTGCAGCCAAATACTTGCGTGAAGACACTGACACTCCAAAGACGCAGTGGAAATAATACTAAACACGATAGGTCTGAGGAGGGCATCAAAATATATCATAGACAACTACAACTAAACCATCATCAATCCACCAAAACAAGGTCAGTATTGCTCTCTCTGTGAACAGGGCATCATTGGTCTCGCATTATTATTTTTTTCTGCAATAGCCTGCATTGGGCCTATCTGGTTGGAGGATTTGGGGGAGGGGCATGCACCTGTGAGGATGTCGAGCCTGCTTACGCTGCACTATCTCCCGCGGACGACAGGCGGGGCTGGGGCATCTGAGGACATTCAACCTGCCCGACCCAGGGCACTGATTTGGCTTACGATATTGACCAGCACAGGTCTGCGAGGGCTATGTTCACAACAGATCTGTAGCACCATTCACCACAATACAATGTCAGTCTATATAAGTTTATTATTCACAAAGAAATTAGCTTTTTTCACTGTTTACTTTATCATATTAATAAGTCAAGTTCAGGATTGCTAATCAGTTTGGAGTAATGATGTGGCGAGTTGGATAAAGAATGCAATCAGCTTGTATGAAGGACATGCTCCACTTTGTTATCACTGCAAAGACCAGCAGGAAGATATTCATATAAAAACTCAACTAAATTGCTTCATTTTGTTATTAATTTAACCAATAAATAAAAGAGATAGATGCTGTCATTTTAGAAAGTGAAGGATAACCATATTCCTCGCTATATTTTGTCCTGCTGATTACAAATGCTAATAACAAAGATTTAATTTTCTTTGATTCAACCTCACACATTAACAGTGAACACTTCCATTTTACTTTATTGGCATATTTAACATATTTGGCTGGTCACCATGCTTGAGGTATCTATGAGCAATACAAAAAATATCATAATAAGCTTATTTTATCGTGTTCATTATATAAATTACCGTTAGCCTGACCTGATTATCAAAAAAAATCATTACGTGTTAAGTCCTTAAGAGATTTATATGCAATATTTGACCAACTTTCAGCCATCTTGGATGTGTCAAAAATGATTTTCAAGGTTATACAATTGGTGCAAATGTGTTTGTGGTATTCAATTTTTTAATCCCACACAACTGTGATTCACCTCTATAGTCACTGAGGTATATTTGCAAATGGAAGAAAAACATGCCATATCAGTCAGCAATAAAAAATGCAATATTTTCATTTCCCAACTAATTCTGTTTTTCAAGTAAATATAAACCTATACGCTTAATTTTCATACAAAGCCCCCAAATACAGGGACGTGCCATATATGACCAAATTCTGGACAGAACGACAAAGCCCTTCGTGCTTGCATTATTGTGGTTAGCAGGATTCCATTAAGCAGCAGACTATGTTCTGTTTGTTGTGCATACAATGTCAGTGTAATCATTAAAACATAACATTCAATCTAGTGGCGTTGTGACGCGAGATGTCACCGGTGGCAGGAAGCTTTATAGCTATTTTTTTCGGTAGAATATAAGGTACAAACTCTGATATGATAGCATGTGACTTTGCACTACTGCAGCAGAGAATGATTAAAAATTGTCTTCATCATTGAGCCATCTACTGATAATTGTATAGCACAAAAGAAATTCAGTGCTTTAGTTTAAGGTTTATTTTCAAAAAGATAGAGGGAAACAATAGGGTGAATGCTGGTGAACTTAGTTTAAGGACAGTAGGAACTGTGACAGTAAATTAATCAAGAAATAGATTTGTGTTACTGACTTTGAAGATTGATAAAATTTTATTCATAGAAAGTTATTTTAATAAAAAAGAACAATGGAAGTTTCGCTGAGCTTCGGTTGACCCAAACAGTATTCAAAAGGTCATGATGGATGGTAACAGTCAGAAATCTGAAATTTAAAGTTAAAAACTTGCAAGTTATTTATTTTTCATTTCAGATTACCAGGTAACTTGCAATGTGTAGATAATGTTGTCGGCCCCAATATTAGGTTCAAAGCTGGGTAAATGCCTGAAATGGTCATTTATGAAGTAATTTGCACTCATTTACTGATAATTTTTCATAAAATCAATACTCAGCATAGCTCTAAAGCCATTGACTTCTAATTTTGCACTGAAACTAAAAGGTGTCTGTGTGTGTATATATATATATATATATTAGTTAGCTGCTCTCTGATTGGTGTAACTGATTGCCATTGTCTCGCACCATTGTCTCGACTGTATATATGTATAAATATATATACATATTTATAGATATATGCAGAGAAAATTTCTGAGTAAATTGTCTGTTTTGGACACCAATTCTGGCAGCCAGGTTGAGGCCTGCTAGGTTGAAACCAATCAGGTTGAGGCCTGTGAGGTTGAAACCAATCAGGTTGAGGCCTGCAAGGTTGAAACCAGCCAGGTTGAGGCCTGCGAGGTTGAAACCAGCCAGGTTGAGGCCTGCGAGGTTGAGGCCTGCAAGGGTGAGGCCAGCAAGGGTGAGGCCTGCGAGGTTGAGGCCTGCGAGGTTGAGGCCTGCTAGGTTGAGGCCTGCAATTGTGAGGCCTGCAATGTTGAGGCCTATGAGGGTGAGGCCTGAGAGGTTGAGGCCTTCAAGGGTGAGGCCTGTGAGGTTGAGGCCTGCATGGTTGAGACTTCCGAGTTTGGCCGGATCGTGCGATGACAAAGACTGAGCGGTTGAGACTCTGTGAACAGCCGGCCAGATTGATTAGATTTGATCGCACCATTATTCTGCCCGGCTGGACATTTAGTAGCAAATCAGCACATATAAATAGACTGAAGGGTAATGAGAAAATGTCACACCGCCATTCGCTTCCTATTGAACGGACTGGTCATTACCATTTGTCATAGGAAAAGTCAATTTATATCAATATTCACATAATGATGACTTCAGTTCATATGCATAAGATACATATGGATACAGATTTCATGTATGATTCCCTATATTATTTTCATCATAAGATGGAGTTAGGAAAAGTCAATTTATATCAATATTCACATAATGAATATCTCAGTTCATATACATAAAATGCATATATATAGAAATTCATGGATGATTCCTTTTATTATATTGGTCATAAGATGCAGTTAGTAGGTGCTGTAAGTTTCCGATGTGTAGCATCAGTAATGAAGGTCATCATTAAAGATGCATTCATACATATTATTTCCATAACAAAATCACTGTGACCAACTTGTGGTTATGAAAAGTCTCCCTTTGGTTAAGTGTATCAATTTATCACCAGTTTTACAGAAAATGCAGAATTGTTTACCGGGGATACATTCTGTATATTCTGTATATATTCTGTATACATTCTGTATATATATATAGAATTATTTGCTTAATGGTGTGCTGCATATAGAGATTGACCTATTTTGAAAACACATCGGTTCAAAATATTAAATGGCTATTCATATATTGACAAGATTTATAAGCAATCTTGTGCAGGTCATGGCTGGTGTCTGAATTCACAATAAATTAAACATATCTGGATTGCCATGTCATAGTATGTGTTAGACCCTTAAGAGACTGTGATGGAATATTCAACCAACTTTCGGCCATCTTGTATTGGTGCGTTCACAGCTTGGCTACAACTCTCACAAAAGATTTTCCCAGTAACACAAAAGATGCGAATGCCTTTGCCACTCTCCTGTATTCAACCTTTTAATACTCCAAACACCTCCCACCCCCACCCCCACCCCCCAAAGTATGGTATATTCTCCTCTGAAAAACAAACCATGTCATGATCTATAGATTTTGATTTAATACAATGAGTTAATATGAAGATATTTAAGTAGATAAAAATAGGCTCAGATCTTTTACCTATTAACATTTTTTAATGAAAAATAGATGAATTATCATATATTATACCTTTGGACACTATTGTATTCTTAGAAAGTCCAAAAGATGGACGCCCTATTTCTATCAAGCAGTTTAAAGTAGTGCAAATATCAATTTTAACAATTTCTAGGAATCACATGATATTTATAGCATTTAAAAAAAAATGAAATTCAGGAGCAGAATAAAATTGGATCAACTCTTGGTTATACCTGAAGCATATGGCCAACCTTTATAAGAATAGAAATGGCAGCAGACAGACAAAGGGAGAATAAATGGCCTTGAAACTCCTTATTGAACATGAGAGCAACCCCAAAGAGCCTGCAGTATACAGTAATACAGTTGTTATCTGAGAGGAACTCTCATCGCGATCTCCTCTTTATCGAGGAGAACATCTTGGCAGATGCAGTTGTACTGGTAATAGAATATTATGGGATAAAGGTCTGTTTGGCAGAGGCATCTTAGGGGAGTAATGTTTGCCTCGTAATATTGTTAGCACCAATAGAATGAACTTGTTGCTTCGTCCTTTATGGGGACGAAAACATATGTGCTCCTCATAACGACACAAATTTTATTGTTTTGCCACATAAACCGCATCCTCTTATTCTATTATAACAAAAAAATGGTTGCATTACATATTTTTGTGTTATACATAGACATGTCATGCTAGTTTTTAAATAAGAATGTTTGCCAAAGACCTGAATCAATATGGTTTGTACCTCCCAATAGGTGAAGTCATTAAAAATGCTTAGTACAGAACTTGCAATCTCATTAACAATGAGGGAAAGGAGAATATTGAAGACAAAGATTTACTTGAAGGAATAGAAGGATAAGAAACATCCGAAGCTTTGAAGAAAATGACAATCAGAGTGCTATGTGTGCTTGTAACAATATATAAATAATACATTACCTGTAATATAGATTAATTCAAGTATTGTTACTTACATGTGAAGGTCACACAGCGCCTTTTATGTTGACATCAGAGGGAAAGGGCACATTTACCTCAAACAAAACACAGGAAATTTTCTATTCATCGGTATATCAAACAGCATAGCAGATTCCTCTCAGTAAGGATATCAAAATTCTGAATCTAGGGCACTTAACGCAAAAATAAGAAAATGATTCTGTCAGAAGCATATGATTGTATTATTTTTATGACTGGCTCCAGCTTTGTGTTTGTAAAACACATATGTATCTGAAGCTGGCAAATAGAAAGGTAGATAGAGAGAGAGAGAGGGGATATAAAGGATAAATGGATGTGTTTTTAAAGCAGGATTTTGGTTGTTGCCTTGAGAAGGGACATGCCCTTCTGATGTCCTTGGTTGCAGTCTGTTTGAGTAACCTGAGACCTGCACAAATGCTGAGCAGTTCATGCATACTTCATCACTTCCTGACAAGTCCACGGCATCCTTCAATACAGTCATGCACGAATTGCTCCATTTTGCTAAAACAGAGATGCTCTCAAAGTGAACACTTATGCATAAAGGCTGAGGGTTTCCTATCTCTCAGAATATTTTGTTATTTGGTACGACCATTTGAAAGAAGATCAAATTTGCTATTAAGAGAGACTATTAAGAGAGAGAGAGACAGTTATCAAGGTGATGAACATAAAGACGTGCAGACTAGACTGCTGGGGATGCTCTTGTCTTCAGCTTAGGTAATGATCGTGGCCCCCATCAACGAGGCAGTGAGAAATTTGGTGAGTAAGCGATACCAAACCATAAATGAACGTCGGAAATCTATGTAGAAATAATTGAAAAGTTGGCAGGAAAAGACATTTGATTGCAGGAAGAACAGGTGGTTCATCTGTCTTCTCAGGAAACTGGTAACAAACAAAAAAAACATACCACAGAGGAAGAACAGGAGAAAGTTGCGAAAGATGCCTAATGGACCAAATCATATAATACTTTTCGTTTCAGATTCAATTTGAACCCTATAAGCTTAGCTAAAATTTCACAGTGTATTTGTAAATATAGTAGATATTTAGATTAGAGGAATTGTAGAACAGGGGATGGGAAGATGGTAGGTCATTAGGCAGTAAATGTTATCTGGTGGAGATAGGTATGTATATATATATAGTAGTGTTTGATCACAGGCCTTGTGTGCACGCATACAGGAGACACGTTTGCTGTCCCTTCTGGGTAAGGAACCATCTGTTGGACAATTGCTGCTTCTTGCTGTGACATATCACACAAGCATGTGAGATTGTAAGCAGGTCTATTGCATATCACACAAGCATGTAGGATTGAAGGTCTGTTGTATATTACACAAGCATGTAGGATTATAAGCAGGTCTGTTGCATATCACACAAGCATGTAGGATTGGAGGTCTGTTGTATATTACACAAGCATGTAGGATTATAAGCAGGTCTGTTGCATATCAAACAAGCATGTGAACTTGTAAACAGGTCTTTTGTATATCAATCAAGCATGTGAGATTGTAAACAGATCTTTTGTATATCAATCAAGCATGTGAGATTGTAAACAGATCTTTTGTATATCAATCAAGCATGTGAGATTGTAAGCAGATTTATTGTAAAAAAATTGAAACTGTAAGCAGGTCTATAGTATATCATACAAGCATGTCAGATTGCTTGCAGGCTTTTGTATATGACACAAGCATATTCCAGGTCCATAGTATAATAAACAAGCATGCGACATTGCAAGTATCATGTTTGACAAAATATAACACAAACATATGTTAATTTTAAGCAGTGGTACTTCAGTATAAAATACAAGAATGTGACACCGTTAAGCATCCAATATTCATGAGAAAATTTTTACAGCATGTCTACAATATATCATATAGGCTATTTGTGCAAGAATAATGTTGTCTCACAAGGCAAAAAAATGGATACAATTAATGTATATATAATAAAAAACTTTGCCTCTGAGACGGAACAATATGCATGCAATATATATATATATATATATATAAATATAAACTCTCATACAACAGATCTAGAGTATATTTTACAACATATGGTACTGTCTCACAAGCATGCAACATTGTCTCCCAGTAGATCTCTCATATCACACAAGCATGTGATCTCTCATATCACACAAGCATGTGATCCTATTTCAGCATTTCTTAAATGTCTAACCAAAATATTGCAGACTCGTTATGCTCTGAAATATTAAATATTGTATATCTATAAACCTATCCCAATATACATTGCATATGACACAAGAAACAACTGGTGGAACACAAATGTTTAAAACTCAGGCAGCGAGAATTGAATTTTGCAGGAATTATCTGAGCAGAACATCACAGAAAAAGGATTAGTTGAGTATCACAGGAAAAGGTCCAGTTTAATATCATGAATTATTCAGATATTTGAACTCAAATAAAGTAATTCCTGGAGTAGTGGACAAAATGTTTTGTTTCATTTTTGAAAAAAGGACAAAATGTTTTGATTTGAAAAAAGAGGGAGACCAGTCAAAAATGAAACAGTCGGTCAAAATATTGGGAGGGATAAACCGATCACATTTGTGTATATCATATTATCCATAAGAATAGGAAGGACTCCCATGTAGGTTGACTATAAATCCAGAACTGTCAGAGGCCAGTGTAACCTGGGAGGAAATATGAATGCGTTGCGGAAGACGAGGTTGTTTAAGCGAGGAGGCAATCAAGGTTATGGACTTGTATGGGGTTGTTAACGTCACCACTGAAGGGTTTGCTCTCTGCTGATGAATTGTTAAGGTCACTTGCTGTATATGCTTGAATAGTCCATGCGTTTGTCTCTTTATCAGGACTATTGATTTGTGTTTGTTGATTTCAGAGTGAACAAAGTGAATAAGGGCTCATACTTAAAATATCCTAATTCTTTTTAGTGGTGTTAAAAATAGACCGACCTTGTAAAAAAAAATACACCAAAAACATTGGCCATTTTATCATGTCAGAAAAAATAGCTGAATGACTGTCAAAGATAATTGCTGTTCCAAGCACTGTTCTATTAGCAAGTTGAAAATCTTATGATATCCAAGCCATAGAATAAAAATAGTTTTTAATGATGAGCCCTGGGAGGTGTGAGGAGCGGGCGTGTCTGTGGTGGTGAGACTGCTAAGAATGTGGTTAAGCTTGGGGCCAAAGTAGGAATTCAATGTCGAGGAAGGAGTTGCAAATGATGCTCTCATCCATCAATTGTGTAACGACAGTCTGGTGACAGCAGGCCAAAATGAGAAATACATATCACATGAGTTGTTACCATGCCTCACCCCCCCCCCCCCCCCCACTCAACCCCCCCTCCAGATACCCGGGAGAGGCCAGTAAAGTACATGGATATGTTTGTATGGCTCTCCTCGCTTAACTTCCTTGTATCTGTGGTTATACATCGGAAAAAGGTTTTGTTTTATTTCATAAAATAAAACATTTTTGTGTTTTCTTATATGTTATGGTCAGTTTTCTTTATCTTTCAGGATAACTCGTTTGTGAACAGTCGAGATATAAAGACACCGCAGTATATAGGACGTTCTTATCTTGGCACATTTGATGTCTCATCATTTCATGTGCTATGGCATTCTAATTTTGTTGCAAAATTTGAATTTCCTGAAAGTTAATTATAAGAACATCTCTCTCCAAGCTGAAAAATATACATTTAAGTTTTGAAAATCAACTGATGTTAGAATACATATATTTTTTAATAGTTTTCTTTCAGAAATAATTTAGATGTTAGAATACATATATTTTTTAATAGTTTTCTTTTAGAACTAATTTAGATACCAATCTATGAAAAATCTACTTTTATGGAAATAAAAATGAGAACAGGTCCTAACCAAAGTGCCAGCTTGCAGTTTTCCCGATCTTAGTATTGTGGCACAACAGGTTACCTTAGTTGTCCATCGTTTGTATGTTGTTCACTACACAGTTTGGGTTCATTTTGTAAAGAATTCAATCTTGTTGAATAAGGTGAACACACTACACTACACTTGCTAAATTAGAAAAAAAAATTGATATTAAGTGTTTCAAGAAGTAACAAACCATTTTGAGTAGTTTCATTTTTGTGGAAAAAAGAAAAGAAACAAATATTTATGTTGGAATCTGCGGCCTCAACAAGTAAGTTTGGAAGGCTCTTGATGTTGCCTTGAATGCCATATATGGAAACTCCATAAACATGATAAATAGCAAATAAACCATATCTCAGGAACTGGGAATGAAATGCTGACAGACAAAATCGGCCCCGAGGATGGCTTTTGTTCATTGGTGAGATTTTACGTGGGGGAGACATGACGATGTTGGCATTTTCCTCGCCATTTTCGTCTGTAAGCCATTTCCTTTGTGCCGTCTTTTGTGTGTCATTTTTGCAATATAAAGGATAATGTTGTGGGTTTTTTTTGGTCTCGCTGATGGATAAGAAAGACAGAGAAAATAGACACTCAGACTAGTAAACTGGTCTAAATTTATGACTTTTTTTTTAGAATACATCAGCAATACGACAGACTCTCCTTAATTGTATCCCTGAAAGATTACTAATGATCCAGATATTCAATAATGCTCAGGATTCAACAATTAATTTGCAAGGATCAATTTATTCTGGCTAAATCTAGATTGATTTTATGCCACTGCAGAGCAATTTGTATGCACATTGCAGTGTATCTAAGTTAAAAGTATTTAGACAAAGGCTGAAACATTATCCATTTGGCAAACAAAGATCGCCACATGGTTATTATAATTTCCTACAATATACACCATATATATATGATCTTGTCTCAATCTTGTCTGTTGCTATGCAATAAAAGGTACAGGAGAATCAGTTGCATCTTTAATGAAATATAATGGATAAAATGCAAAAATTATTTTCTCAGAAATATTCATGTAAAGATAAGATATATCCTAGAAAAAAATGTCATTGGTATTAGCAAAAAGCTTAATGTAAATAGAGATATGTTCCTACCAAAACATTTTAATTAAAGTCATGAAAGCCCAGAAGTTTCTACCTAAATGCATGGAGGTGGTTCTGTGTAAGATAATGAATATACTCAGATAAATTCAAAGTGAAGGGTCAGTAACCCCTTGGCAAATTTCAGTATATTTAGTTTTTAGTTGCACACCATTAAAAAGTTCATAAATTTTATGTACAGTTAACATATATTGGTACAGGAAATAAAGACCAAAACCTTTGCACAGATGAGAAAGCTCTTCATGTAATAATGGGCTTGATTAGTTCTCAGACCATGGGCTTGATTAGTTCTCAGAACATGGGCTTGATTAGTTCTCAGAACATGGGCTTAATTAGTTCTCAGAACATGGGCTTAATTAGTTCTCAGAACATGGGCTTGATTAGTTCTCAGACCATGGGCTTGATTAGTTCTCAGAACAAGGGCTTGGTTAGTTCTCTGAACATGGGCTTAATTAGTTCTCAGAACATGGGCTTGATTAGTTCTCAGAACATGGGCGTTTATTGGAAGGACAATTAAGGTAGACATTTTGATGATGTACACAGAGGAGAAGTTGCAGATTGTTCTATGCTGCTCATAAATCAATGGGGAATATAATTTGTGCCTTATCAGCATATATGCCACGGCGGGAGCGGGCTGTGATATGCAGATCTGTGACATCATGGATGTGAGCGATCAGATTGCTGGACAATATTACCAGTATGGGATCTAAAGGAAAAAATCAGGTGTGCTGCATTAATGCACAATATTGAGCTTGGAACGGGCACGTTTGGTGGAAATGTGGTAGTTGCTGATAGTTGTTTATGCTTGCACTATTTTAGAATTGGATATCTGTCGGATATTTTTCTGGAGCACTCAGATTTTTTCCTACAATACACAGGTTTCCTCCTCTTCAGATCTTGCCCCGTACATGTTAGCCACATCAAATCCATTCTGATGTGTACTCCATCCTGATTTAGCCCAGTAATAACATACTTAATGCCACTAATGCCACTATATAAAAATTTGTCAGATAGCATTTTTTAGAGAGATAGTCTTCCTTTTAGAGTTAGGCTTTCCTGTCAAAGAGATATTCTTTCCTGTCAAAGAGATAGTCTTTCCTGTCAGAGAGATAGTCTTTCCTGTCAGAGAAAGGCTTTCCTGTCAGAGAAAGGCTTTCCTGTTGTAGAGAAAGGCTTTCCTGCCATAGAGAAAGGCTATGCTGTCAGAGATATAAGCTTTCTTGTCAGAGATATAAGCTTTCCTGTCCAAGATATAGGCTTTCCTGTCAGAGATATAAGCTTTCCTGTCAGAGATATAAGCTTTCCTGTCTGAGATATAGGAATTCCTGTCAGAGATATAGGCTTTCCTGTCAGAGATATAAGCTTTCCTGTCTGAGGTATAGGATTTCCTGTCAGAGATATAGGCTTTCCTGTCAGAGATATAGGCTTTCCTGTCAGAGATATAAGCTTTCCTGTCTGAGATATAGGAATTCCTGTCAGAGATATAGGCTTACCTGTCAGAGATATAAGCTTTCCTGTCTGAGGTATAGGATTTCCTGTCAGAGATATAGGCTTTCCTGTCAGAGATATAAGCTTTCCTGTCAGAGCTATAAGCTTTCCTGTCAGAGATATAAGCTTTCCTGTCAGAGCTATAAGCTTTCCTGTCAGAGATATAAGCTTTCCTGTCCGATATAAGCTTTCCTGTCAAATATATAAGATTTCCTGTCAGAGATATAGGCTTTCCTGTCAGAGATATAAGCTTTCTTGTCGGATATAAGCTTTCCTGTCCGATATAAGCTTTCCTGTCAAAGATATAAGATTTCCTGTCAGAGATATAGGCTTTCCTGTCAGAGATATAAGCTTTCCTGTCAAAGATATAAGCTTTCCTGTCAGAGATATAAGCTTTCCTGTCAGAGATATAAGCTTTCCTGTATGTGCCCTGACACATTATGCACGGTCAGGTTTGAGCAGATTGTAAATTGAGGCAGTTCCATTAGGATGACACATGTCTCGTGTTGTGAATTTGACAAATATGCTGATTATGCTGGAATGATTTGTAAAATAAATCGACCCATTTGTATCTTTGTTGATCATGATGCAGTCCATGAAATGTTATAAGTGCTATGCATATTTCATCTGTATGGATAAGATCTTTCACAACAAACTTTTTCCTGCAAATGAAATCATACTCAGATTTGCATAAGTGGATTTCATTATTTTAAACGGGCTGGCATTATGGTCTCATTTTTATTGTTGAATTTTATCACCTTTCAAAGGTAAGTATCAAATTTTGAAATAACAATACTAAAGTGCTAAAGGAACTTTGAAATTAAGTTACAATTTCAAAAAATATTCTAAAAATGACCATTTGTATTTCAGTACAAAATAGATTTTGGTCAACAGCAAGGAATGACTTCATCATATTCTGTTATCCATGATAGGAGTTCTCTCTCATATCAGTCCCTGCCATCAAAAAGGTAAAAAAACGTGTTCGGGATCAGTTTTAAGTCAGGATTATTCATAAAGAAACAGGCTGTGCACTGATTGATGAAAGAATAAATAAATATTCATACAGATTTTGCTTTGCACTGATTGGCCTAGCATCTGGGTCAGCCAGCTGATCACAGGTCGTGACCTGAGGTGGGTCAATTCTGATTGGATGATATTTTGGTCAGAGTGACTCATATGCATGACTGGACATGGAGTTCCAAATTTGGATTACTGCAAATATAGGTCATTAACAGCATTGAACGACTTACAATACTACCAATGAAATGCAAATAGATATTATGTGTGCAAAGCTTTTAGATTATAATACATCAAATTTCTCAAAGATCAAGATAGCATTATAAAAAAGAGTGTGATCCTTTTAATAAACCTTATATCATTTTCCATGGACAAGAAGCAGTTCACTCCATACGTTTTTTTTTCTTCTCCGTCGCCTTGTCCGTGACCCAAATTGAATTAAGACATGTGGAAAATTCCGCCAATATTGACACTTGTCTATTTCTGTCTCATTTAAATGTCAATTCATCTTCGTTTTCCTGGGCCATGTATATTGTAAGACAGGGGAATGCAATCTAATTGACAGGGGAGGAGATTCGAGCAAGGTCGCTGTCACTTGTAATAAATGCACCGTGACAGAAGACAGCCATTGTTATTGAACTCACTCTACTTGTACTATTGTGGGTGGGGAAATCAGCGCTCCTCCTCTGTCACATGGAAACGGCAAATTCCCATAAACCGAGAATGACTAAGATGTTTCCTTCTATAGTGTAATGGATAGGCCAAGGTTTGCTGAGATGGTACATCTTGCTTTAAGCATAAATAGGCTTTCTTAGATGCGTCCTCTGTCCTGTAATGTATAGATCTAGGCTTCCTTAGCTGCATCCTCTCTCCTGTAATGTATAGATCTAGGCTTCCTTAGATGCATCCTCTCCTGTAATGTATAGATCTAGGCTTCCTTAGATGTGTCCTCTCCTGTAATGTATAGATCTAGGCTTCCTTAGATGCATCCTCTCCTGTAATGTATAGATCTAGGCTTCCTTAGATGCGTCCTCTGTCCTGTAATGTATAGATCTAGGCTTCCTTAGATGCGTCCTCTCCTGTAATGTATAGATCTAGGCTTCCGTAGATGTGTCCTCTCCTGTAATGTATAGATCTAGGCTTCCTTAGATGCGCTCTCTCTCCTGTAATGTATAGATCTAGGCTTCCTTAGATGCGTCCTCTCTCCTGTAATGTATAGATCTAGGCTTCCTTAGATGCTTCTATCTCCTGTAATGTATAGATCTAGGCTTCCTTAGATGCGTCCTCTCTCCTGTAATGTATAGATCTAGGCTTCCTCAGATACGTCCTCTCTCCTGTAATGTATAGATCTAGGCTTCCTTAGATGCGTCCTCTCTCCTGTAATGTATAGATCTAGGCTTCCTTAGATGCGTCCTCTCTCCTGTAATGTATAGATCTAGGCTTCCTTAGATGCGTCCTCTCTCCTGTAATGTATAGATCTAGGCTTCCTTAGATGCGTCCTCTCCTGTAATGTATAGATCTAGGCTTCCTCAGATGCATCCTCTCTCCTGTAATATATAGATCTAGGCTTCATTAGATGCATCCTCTCCTGTAATGTATAGATCTAGGCTTCCTCAGATGCGTCCTCTCTCCTGTAATGTATAGATCTAGGCTTCCTCAGATACGTCCTCTCCTGTAATGTATAGATCTAGGCTTCCTCAGATGCATCCTCTCTCCTGTAATATATAGATCTAGGCTTTCTCAGATGCATCCTCTCTCCTGTAATATATAGATCTATATAGTTCTCAGGTTACTAAGATGTTCTCTCATATTGTTCTTCCAGAAATATTTGAGCAATTAATTTCATGAAAAAAATATGAAAATTAGTTTTATTCTGATTATGGTAGCGATAATGGAAACCATATATTTTCTACCTGATTTATAATTTAAATGTAATCTGATTATTCTTTTAATGAATGATGGAAAGGGAAACATTTCAAACACACACACACACACACACACACACACACACACACACACACATATATATATATGTTATATACATTATATTGTTACTATATAAATGTACAAGTCACTGTACTAATAATGTCCAAACTTGATCTTTTTGACCGGGTCATCTGCCAGCTGATCGATCCTCTGAGGTCATTGCTCTCTCATCCAGGCTCTGTAGACTGTTAAATCTGAGACAGTTATTCTGTCTGGAATATTATAATAGCGTATTACACTTTATGCAGTGAGCACGATCAGCTAATGGCAGTTTCATCAAATAATTCATATTTTATTAAGCATTTGATTGCTAATAAGATGCTTTGTGCTGTGTGTGTATATTTAACACAAAAAATTTCTTTGATAATAATTTTTCAGCAAAGATTCATGTTCAGCATATGCTCTCCTTAATGATAAAAGAATAAATTTACTATTTTTAGAGAGAGTGTTAGAACATGTGTTGAGTTTCATGGCCATGACAAATAAACACTAAGATTATGCTGAAATGCAGTTTCTTTGGGGAAGGGGAAGAAAAGGAAACAAATGTACGTTTCAGTAATGGCATTAATATCCCGGGTCTATGGAGCTGCAGAGTCTGGGGAGAGACTGCGGGAGTGATGGACGGTCTCAACCAAGGGAACAGGCTATTTTTAGAATCTGGGTGTTTATTCTGGGGGGATAAATTTAGCTTGGGGAAAGCTCCCTGCAATCCCGACTCAGATTGAGGAGTGCCGCATCTAAAATCAATAGAACACCACCACCTCCTCCGTGCATCAGGAAATATATACCCACAGACTCCGCAACATCTGTTGCATCGTGCTCCAAGATGAAAATAACAGGATTACATTTTAGCAATATCAGGCACCCTGCAAAAGAGAGAGGATTTTTATTCAAAGACTCAGGTATAAAGATTTCGTCGTCAAAGATATTTTTTACTTATATGTGTAATATTGCAGTTTCGTTTTGTCTGTATGGAGGGATGAAGTCTGTTTTTTGTTGTTTTTTTTGTGTGGCTTAACATCGATTAATTGGTGTGTAAAATGCTTTGCAAGTTTGGCTTATTAATCGCTGCGGTGCCAACTGAACTCAGCAGTATCGCCAAATGAATCGTTTCTCCTCTGTCCTTTGTTGAATGAGTTGACAATAAAATGGCAGTTTCAAGCCTTGCCTATTTGGCTTAAGCCGACATACTGCTGGTGAAAGTCAGACAAGGGAAACACTATCCAATCTTCACTAGTGTAGAAAGTGGCAGATGAAAATGTGCTCAGAGGTTTGTGGCTATTAAAGCACGGATGAGTGGGTCCTGCCTGATACGACCTGACACCAACAGCTAGTGATGCCTGCGTTCAAGTGAGTCATAGGTGAGTCATTGAGAGAGTCATACTGCACATAAGTGAGTGACTTAGTCATTGCTATGTCTTGGCGAGTCTTGATTAAATTCATTGGAAGAGTCATGAGTGAAGTCATGGGAGAGACATATAGGAATCATGGGAGTTTATGTTGGAAGTCATGAGAGAGGCAAGTAGGAAGTCATGGGAGCTCAAGGTCATGTAGGAAATCATGGGAGCCCAAGGTCTTGTAGGAAATCATGGAAGTTTATGTTGGAAGTCATGGGAGAGGCAAGTAGGAAATCATGGGAGGTCATGTATGAAGTCATGGGAGAGTCATACAGGAAATCATGGAAGTTTATTTTGTAAGTCATAGGAGAGGTAAGTAGGAAGTCATGGGAGGTCATGTAGGGTGTCATGGGAGAGTATATAGGAATTCATGGGAGAGTATGTAGGAAGTCATGGGAGGTCATGTAGGATGCAATGGGAGAGTATGTAGGAAGTCATGGGAGGTCATGTAGGAAGTCATGGGAGAGGTAAGTAGGAAGTCATGGGAGAGTCATGGGAGAGTCATGTAGGATGCAATGGGAGAGTATGTAGGAATTCATGGGAGAGTATGTAGGAAGTCATGGGAGGTCATGTAGGATGCAATGGGAGAGTATGTAGGAAGTCATGGGAGGTCATGTAGGATGCAATGGGAGGTCATGTAGGAAGTCATGGGAGTCATGTTGGATGTCAAGGGATAATAAGAAGGAAGTTTCCTTTCCTTAGGGTCTCGTGGACCCAGGATTATATTTGAAATATATAGGCCTGGTCTTATAATATATGAGATATTCAGACTTTATCTTCCTGTTATGAAGATTTATGGCATGAAAAACAGATGTTATTCATTTCTACCAGATCCTATTTCTGATTTAAGAATCATTCATTTTTTATAAACACAAGACTTTCATTTTCTTTGAAATACACCACCTACCAGAGAGTAGATTTGTTTCCCCTGGACAGGATATTTAATCAAATTAGATAAACAGAATAATCATACTTGATCATCTAATGTGCAACTTTGCAATTGCCATCTAATCTCAGGAAATTTTATCGATTCATTTACTGTATATGCATTTAATTTTGTGTCAGGATATTTTTGAGATATTGCTGACATCAGCATTTTTGCTTTCATAATATACATCATTAAAACAGATGAAGATTGTTTTCTTTTCCACCTCCATATATTTTAATCACAATATCCATATAAAATGTTACTTCATCTTCATTTTGCAAGAAAACGAATCATAATACATGCCGCCATTTTGTCATCTTCTCGCAGCCCAGTTCTCGCTGTAGATCACATGACCATGTTCAAAACGGCAATGTCCAGTTGCTTCCAATCATTGTCATATCTTCACATTTCTCGCTTGCTTTTGTCCTGATATATACGTTATGTAAATTGTTTTGTCTCATGTCATCATATTTTTCAATCTTTCCAAGAAAACAAGATTGTTAAGACAATGTTTAAAATGGCTGCATCCATGAACAATGACAATGAAATTCAAGCAATTAAGGAAATCTTTGCAAAAATATGAAAATATCTCAGTGTACAATATATATTTTACATTGATATGTAAATTTTATAACTTTTTATCAATAATTTAGTTTTTCTCCAGTTCAGATATCTGAAAATTTACAGATATTTTGCAACTCTGGTTTTCTCCAGCACATATATTTCATTCTCTAACATCAAATGATACAAATGGAATTGCTAAAATTTCAACGACTTAAAAACAGATAAAGTTTACAAAGCAGAAAAGCTAAATTTATTGCTACCCTCCAAAATATAGGTTGGTTTTCTGGAGAATGGTTCTGAAGGGAATAGGAACAGCAGTGTGCTGATATCATAAAGAGCCGTCAGAATATTAAGGTAAATATAGATCAATACAAGCTGAATACGGGTCGGAGAATCGATTGTCAGTGCTATAAATAGACATCAGGCTTCCATATTTGGCTGCGACACTATGCCAATGTTGCAAGAAGGGGGAAATACATGTGAAAGACAGAAAAACTGCTATGTTGCAATCAGAAATTAAAAATGCATTTTGCAGGCCCCATTTTTTATTATATTCTGCCTCGAAGCATTATGGTCGCTGATGTTATTCTTATTGTGTCAAATGCAATTATTTTTGTTCTCGTTTTTGGGAATATCTTTTCCAGGGAATATATTTCTGAAATATTTATGAAGAATCACCAGAATCACCAGACTAAGAGGCAAAATCCAGCTCAGATACGCCGAAAATATTTGGTGTGAATGGGTGCCCATTGACATGAAATCGTGCAATTAAGGGCATAATGATTTAAGGTGCAACTCATTTTGTATTTGATTCTTCCTCTGATAAAAAATCCTTTTGTTGAAGCCAAATAGGACCTGCTGAAAAATTGCCAATTCTTGCATTTTATGATCAAGCCTTAAATGGCTGAACTCTTGTTTTATATCTGCAGTGTGGGCTAATTTTAGCTCAATCACTTTCAGAGTAATTGGGTGAAGCTATTTTTAGACCAACTCTGGGCCATCGCATTTTGTCCAGCTCTGAGGGCTTTCACAATTTCGATTCCAATTATTCCCTCAGAAAGGATCAGCATTCTTGGCAAAAATAATTGCTTCTGAGAAAAATCAGAGTGAAAGGTAAATCTCTACGTCAATAAGTAATGGGGGGTTTTTGTATCTTTATAAAGTTGTCGTAATTAGAACAGAGTCTTGGTGCAGTGACCAGAGATAAAAGTCAAACCAAAAACCTTCCTCATCATGCTTTCAACACACAAATCTCTGTGTTAATGTATTTGACAGGAATCCAGACAATAGAGTCAAACAGTTCTCACGGAAACCTCAGTGCCAAAGGAGCGTCTGCAGACATAGCTCACACACGATCAATGCAGGTATTCAAAGATAGATATTGCAGAAATGTTGACAAAATGTCAAATTTTCCAACCCATAAAAATATCGAAAAGAGAAAGTCGTGAGTGTAATTATTTGTTTGTATTAGCATTGCGTTCATTAATTGATATTTTAAGTGTTATGGTTGATCGCCAAAGATGATTCGGGTCAATTTGTATAAAATATTGGAGGTATAACTGTAACATATAAACAGCGTGCCGAATAACAACTCCTTTGATAGTTCGCAGCAAATTAATTCAATGTTACATCCACTTATCCAAGAGAGATTATCTGAAATCTTGTATATTGACCTAATTCTTTGGGATTTGATTAATATTGAAGTGATATGATTGCAAAGAAGGGATCATCTTGACATGACAGGAAAGAGATCAAAATATTCTCGCATGGAAAATGAAAATTTTCTTTAATTAGTAATGTGTAAAAAAGTTGCAATAATTCTGAGTCAGTATTTCGTTGATATGATAATTTGAGAAGCTAATGATATGACGTTACTTAAACCTACTCTTAAGACGACATCTGGTGGGACAGATATTTGCGAGAACGTGCAGTTTCCAGGATTAACTGAGACAGGAAGTCCAGTCAAAGCATGTTAATCCAGAAGCTTCTGTAATAGACAATTAAGAATTATTGATTTGAGATGACTGGAGTATGGCAGTTGATTGGCCTTCAGAATAATATCACATGAAATCATACAATATTTTGTATTGCTTTGAAAAACAAACTTGTTAAATATACATCTTGAATCTTACACTTTGATCAGTTAATTATTTTGAAGTAAAAAATGAATTTGAAATGAGTCTTGCAAATTTTAGGATATTGTTGAATATCTAGGGAAGAGGGTAATAGGTGTATGTGGATGTCTAGGGATTTGGGATATGGCTGAAAATTTAGGGAAGATGGTAATAGGTGTATACATGTACGTGTGAATGTCTAGGGATTTGGGATATGGCTGAATATCTCGGGAAGAGGGTAATAAATTTATGTGATTATGAAGAGATGAGGGCAGGAGGTTGGTGTATGTCCCGGGCTCTAGATAGAAGCCTATCTTCAGGATACCCACTACAATGGTTAGCGCCAGACAATAGCGACTGTCACTGCCAGATATTGCATGATGTCATGTAACGGCTCGGCGGTACAGACACCGAGCCGGGGACCAATCAGATCTGTATCTGCCGCACTCGGGGCACATTACGCCTTCCTTGTGGGGATCTAGAAACATAGCACCTTGAAGGGAAAACAAGACGTTGTAACCGTATAAATGCGTAGTATTAGGAAACTTCCCTTTCCCAGTGGGTATCTAGAAACATAGCACCTTGAAGGGAAAACAAGACGTTGTAACCGTATAAATGTGTAGTATTAGGAAACTTCCCTTTCCCAGTGGGTATCTAGAAACATAGCACCTTGAAGGGAAAACAAGACGTTGTAACCGTATAAATGTGTAGTATTAGGAAACTTCCCTTTCCCAGTGGGTATCTAGAAACTTAGCACCTTGAAGGGAAAGCAAGACGTTGTAACCGTATAAATGCGTAGTATTAGGAAACTTCCCGGTGGGTATCTAGAAAGATTGCACCTCAAAGGGAAACAATTTGTTGGAACTGTAAAATTACTTAGTATCAGGTAACTTGTTTTGCCCTTATATTGTTGTTTCATATATATCTTTGGCAGTGTAGATTGTTGGGTAACTTTATCATGGTAGAGTAATTTCCCAATGATTGTAAACATTAAAGATTAATTATAATCAGGTGTTCCATTCTGCACAACAATACTGTAGTAGTTATTATAGTCATGGAGTAGATGACATAACAATAAGTTCTTGCCAATAATCAATTTTCTCCTAATGAACATTAATTGCTTAATATATTTCCGTATATAACAGTGGTCATTTTTGTGGCTGGAATTATTTTTAAGGTCCCACAAGAAGGTCAGACATGTTATTTTCCACCTACCTATGATTGGAAAATTTGGGATGCAGTGTTAACACTTTTTTGTGCTATAAGACATCTTTCCATACAAAATTACCGTATTTACTCGAATATTATGAAACAAAGATATTTCACCCAAAAAAATCACATGAGTGACATGAAAATGTGAATGTAATCTTGGTTGGAGCTGTATGTAACGACAGCAATTTCTGCACTCTCAGCAGATGCATGCTTAGTTAGATACAAGAGTTATGCTGTTGTTGCGTTTTTCACAATAGTAAAGCATCATGAAATTTAATTAGATGATGAAATGTAAAGAAAACAATTAACAATGCAAGTATTTGTTATATTATTGACTGGCTGTCATTCCTGTCAGGAAATTTTAATTTTAATTGTTTCTTAATGCGTAATTTCAAATTTCAAGTGAATCAATTTTCTCTGCATTGCTTTCATTTTAATTATCCTCTCTGTGTGCATTGTTGTCAAGGATCTAATACAAGTACTAGAATAAGTGCCCTGAAGAGGCTTTACTAAGTAAACACAAGGGGGCGTCACCAAGCCAGAACTAGGGGGCGTCACCAAGTCAGAACTAGGGGTGGTCACCAAGCCAGAACTAGGGGGCGTCACCAAGTCAGAACTAGGGGGCATCACCAAGCCAGAACTAGGGGGCATCACCAAGTCAGAACTAGGGGGCGTCACCAAGCCAGAACTAGGGGGCATCACCAAGTCAGAACTAGGGGGCGTCACCAAGTCAGAACTAGGGGGCGTCACCAAGTCAGAACTAGGGGGATTCACCAAGCCAGAACTAGGAGCATCACCAAGCCAGAACTAGGGGGCGTCACCAAGCCAGAACCAGGGGGCGTCACCAAGTCAGAACTAGGGGGCGTCACCAAGTCAGAACTAGGGGGCGTCACCAAGTCAGAACTAGGGGGCGTCACCAAGCCAGAACTAGGGGGCATCACCAAGTCAGAACTAGGCGGCATCACCAAGTCAGAACTAAGGGCGTCACCAAGCCAGAACCAGGGGGCATCACCAAGCCAGAACTGGGGGGCGTCACCAAGTCAGAACTAGGGGGCGTCACCAAGTCAGAACTAGGGGGCGTCACCAAGTTAGAACTAGGGGGCATCACCAAGTCAGAACTAAGGGCGTCACGCAGCCAGAACCAGGGGGCATCACCAAGCCAGAACTAGGGGGCGTCACCAAGTCAGAACTAGGGGGCATCACCAAGCCAGAACCAGGGGACATCACCAAGCCAGAACTAGGGGGCGTCACCAAGTCAGAACTAGGGGGCATCACCAAGCCAGAACTAGGGGGCGTCACCAAGTCAGAACTAGGGGGCAGCCAGAACTAGGGGGCGTCACCAAGTCAGAACTAGGGGGCATCACCAAGCCAGAACTAGGGGGCGTCACCAAGTCAGAACTAGGGGGCATCACCAAGCCAGAACTAGGGGGCATCACCAAGCCAGAACTAGGGGGCGTCACCAAGTCAGAACTAGGGGGCATCACCAAGCAAGAACTAGGGGGCGTCACCAAGTCAGAACTAGGGGGCATCACCAAGCCAGTTATGTTTGGTGTTTTCTATTTTATTAATATCCTTACTACATATTCAAATAATCCATAGAGCAGTTCAATCTTTGCAGTGGATGTTTAGGAGTTGATTGGTGCCAATTTTATCCCTATTTAACATTATATTACTAAACATTTTGTCACTCAGCTATGTCAGAAATCCATAAAAGACAATTTGTTTTTAATAAATAAGAATGATTGTAAATGGAATATTGCTATTACAGGAAGACTGCTCATATTAAATGTTGGTGTTTGCAAGAAGCCTGTTTGTATTTAATTTAAGTGAAGGCAAGAAGCCTGCTTTTATTTTATTTACGTAATGGCAAGAAGCTTCTTTATACTTATTTTGAATGATTACAAGAAGCCCACTTATATTTAATTTAAATGATCACAAGAAGCCTTCTTATAATTAATTTGAATGATTACAAAAAGCCTGCATGAATTTAATTTGAGTGATTGCAAGAAGCCTTCTTATAATTAATTTGAGTTATTACAAGAAGCCTTCTTATATTTAATTAAGGTGCATGCAAGAAGCCCTCTTATATTTCATTTAAATGATTACAAGAAGCCTGCTTACAATTAATTTGAATGATTACAAGAAGCCTTCTTATAATTAATTTGAATGATTGCAAGAAGCCTTCTTATAATTAATTTGAATGATTGCAAGAAGCCTTCTTATATTTAATTTATGTAATTGCAAGAAACCTGCTTACAATTAATTTGAATGATTACAAGAAGTCTGTTTATATTTAATTTGAGTGATTGCAAGAAGCTTGCTTATATTTAATTTGAGTGATTACAAGAAGTCTGTTTATATTTAATTTGAGTGATTACAAGAAGTCTGTTTATATTTAATTTGAGTGATTACAAGAAGTCTGTTAATATTGTCCCACATAATTTCTTGAGACAGCCAAGTGTTCAATATGTGCACAGGTGGCACAGTTCACATAGAAATGAGGAGTACTTATAATACTAAGCCCACACATAACCCTCTTATATAAGAGCAATAATTCTTCTCAAGTTGTAAACATAAAATGGCCTTTTATATATTTATAGCCCCATTTTAAAACTTTCTTTGAATGGATTTAATAGATTTTTAACACAAGTTTTTTCTGAGATAACTTTCCCTTTTTCTTTCCCAATTTTTTTTATGTATTTCATGCAGTATTTTAAATTTTTTTGTTTGCAGTTTTTCTGTACAAGTTTATAAGGGGATATTGACCAAATCATCTAATGATGGTGACGGTAATCCCCCACTTCTTTCTTTGCGGGTTTATTAGCTGCAGTACACTTGACCTTTGGTTCACAAGTAACTACCTTATCACCAAAATACTACTACTAATAATAATAGCAAAATCGATCACACATAAAATAGTGTGAGAGTTCATTTCCTGGCAAGTCAGGATTTTGCCAACCAATCCTCATGTGGTTATAATAATAATATTGTGGATTTCAAAGTTTATCGGGAGCTAGATGTGGTAAGTTTATGAGGCACTATGCTAGCGTTCTTCTGTCACTCCTGCTGTTATGGCAAGGTGAGACGTTTTTCAGGCTTATAGTTCTCAGTTTTCTTATTCAGCTCACAAAACAGTAGTTCTTATCTACTCAGATTAGTCCTGAATTCACCAGTATAACAAGACAATGCCTTGATTTTAAGATCTGTACTTGAAAAGATTATCAAATATATAATGATTGAAGAGGGTTTTTCATAGCTTTTAAAATGTTTTCAAACGGCATTGCTCTCACAACAGTTTTTGTCCAGTAACATTTAGGATCCTAAAATGCGTACATAATTTAACAACCATTAATGGCATATCACCACATCTGAGTCTGTTCTGATATCATTATTGTTTTAATCAACTTAAAGAATAAATATTATGGTTTACAATTCATTATCCTTTCGTGCACGATATTCAAGGTGACAGGTTTAGGTGATGTTTGAATATTTTGCCAGTTATTACTAGTTTTGTATATTACTTGTTCTGCATGTTACTTGTGGCAGTATATATATTGTTTGGAGCAGCATATGTTTATTGTATGGAGCAGTGTATGGGTGATATATTCCGCACTCTGGCACTGTGTGGAGAGGGGTTATTGCGCTGAACTTTTGACCCACACACCTTCCTTTCATCAAGAGCTTGATTGATAGGGCTATCTTTAGCCCACGATTGATCTGGGGATTAATACCCCAATAATAAGTTCTCGTTTAAGACTTAAAAGCAAAGTGGTGCAAGTGCTGGGCTTTGCATATAATTTGTTTTTATTCCTCGGAAATATAACTACAAATACTCAACGATGTGTTTCAAGATAATTTGCCTTCAGATTTGTTTATATCATCTTGGGTGAAACTGTGGTTGGTTCAAATACTTTTTTGTGTAAATACTTCAGGGAATATCATGCCTGAGACACCAAACATTTGAGCTTCAGATCTCAATATGGCGGATCAGGTCTTAGATACAATTAGAAAGTACTGAGGGACATAAGTATAGACATAGTTGAAAAAGATGAAAGGATATCTTGTTAAAGGAAGTCACAATGAAGAATTTTAATTAAATATGGCAACATAAAGTCAGTTCCTTGAAAGGATTATGAGAAAGTGGTTACATAAAATAAACATGTGTGAAATATGGAATGGTATATTGAGAGATTATAGCTGAGTTGTTTTGCCATTTGTTTAGCAGCTGCACCGACCACATCCAGGTGTGACTATAACATCACAGGATGGTTTAATCTTGCTCCAAGAAGCTTATCTTATAATCCCAAACTCATTATGCCAGAGAACAGGGAGGGGGAGAAGGTTTTGGTTTAAAGATCATCATCGGTTTGCGTGCATACCATGCTTTGATTTTTGTGAGTTTGTAGAAAGCTTTGAGCTGGCAATTTGCTGGGATGATAGGGAGTACAGTGTGTTGATTGTGGCCTATCATGTGATCAAATGACTCGCTGCCTCGTCATGGCTCTGTCATCGCAGTGTACAAAGAATGCCAACTGTCTGTGTAATTGAGGGATAATCTTATGGCAATTTGCTGAGAAATATAACTGTTATTTATATGTTATTTGGTAGTGTCTGTTTTCTGTTGGCATGAAGTGGATGATTCGAAGCTTTTGAAATACCTCCTTAACAAAGTCTGTAAGGGCTTTTAACAAAGTCTGTGAATGTTTTTACCATATATTTACCTTTCATTTGTGTACTTTTTAGTTGTGCTGACTTTTTTCTATTTTCCATGAATACTTTCATGAGGTGAATCATTTGTATTTTCCAAAAGGTCATGAATGGTAGCTATGCATCTTCTGCAGTGAGGGGGAGAAATTTTCTGTGATTCTGTCTGACCGTCATCTTTGATCTTCTCTGATACTTCTGATAAGATTTCTTTAGCTATTAGTAGGTATGATGTTGTATTTTCGGGGAGCCAATTCTATCTATTTTCCATTTTACATTGTTTCATCTTTGTATGACTTTTTGAAAAAATCTCATAAGCTATCACTGTCAAAGGGGCTGCCATTTTAAACTAAATGACAAATAAAAGCCAATGAGAATCAAGATAGCAAAATTGATATGTAATGAGCATTTTGATTGGCTGAAATTATCATTTGCTCAAGTCTGTTCTGGGAAGGGATTTGGATGATCATTTATGAAGCAATTTGCAGGCATTTTCAGAAAAAGTTGATAAACAATACAAAAAAGCAATGATTAGCATAGCTCTAAGGCCATTGGCCTTTGACTTTTTTCTTCTTCATTTTTATGTTTATAAAAATAACCATGACAAGCAGTGATTTATCTATTATATGCTCAGACATCTTGAACATCCAGTGCCTCACTCTAGTAATTTAAACATCAACTCTCCATATTAGATACGTCATGTTTGCCACATGTTCTTGACCTGCAAAGCTGGAAATATACAAAATACTATTCTTTGTGAAGTTATTGGCAAATAATTCCAAGAAAAATTCACAAATATTTCCAAGAAGAAATAGTCAGCACAGTTCCAATTTTGTGCGAAAATAAAAGAAAAATATTTCTGAGAATTGCCAGTCTTCTGAACCAAATTTTGGATATTACAAAAACAAATTAATGAATATTTAGATTTGTCTGCTTTGGAGAGATAGCCTGTGATACTAATCATAGAAATATCTGCATCAAGCAATCCCCACATTAGAGGAAGGCTCCACATTAAATCCATAATGGTTGGAGCATTCTGGAGTTGGAAAATAGGCATACAGGCTGTTGAATTTACCAAGCAGATTACTGGAGCCTCTGATTCAGACACTCCCCCCAGAGTTAGCCAACAGTGTTTCTATTTCAGACACTCCCCCCAGAGTTCGCCAGCAATGCTTCTATTTCAGACACTCATCTGATTCAGGCACTCCCCCCAGAGTTAGCCAACAGTGCTTCTATTTCAGACACTCATCTGATTCAGGCACTCCCCCCAGAGTTAGCCAACAGTGCTTCTATCTCAGACACTCATCTGATTCAGGCACTCCCCCCAGAGTTAGCCAGCAATGCTTCTATTTCAGACACTCATCTGATTCAGGCACTCCCCCCAAAGTTAGCCAACAGTGTTTCTGTTTCAGACACTAATCTGATTCAAGCACTCCCCCCAGAGTTAGCCAACAGTGTTTCTGTTTCAGACACTAATCTGATTCAAGCACTTCCCCCAGAGTTAGCCAACAGTGTTTCTGTTTCAAACACTAATCTGATTCAAGCACTCCCCCCAGAGTTAGCCAACAGTGTTTCTGTTTCACTCAGGAGTGATGAGGGGCTTATTCAAGAAAAAAAAATAAAAACTTCATTATGCCTTGAAATATTGTAAAATTGAAAAATAAAAGTCAGAAGTTGTAAACCACTTTTGAAAGTTTTTTGATAGCCTGGTTTTAGAGTTTCACATTTTGTTTTACATTTTCAGGCCCAATTACTGCTCTGATATTGGGTTTGATAATGTACAGAACAAAAAATAATTTTTAACTTCAAATTATTAGTAAAAGATTTATAAGTCATTTCCTTTTTACCAACCATTAATACTACTCAAATAGAAAACTGGCATTTGAAGCTTTTGGCATCATCTTAAGGCATGTTGTAAATTTCAAAGGCACTAAAGAAAAAGGGAACCAAAAAAATCTTTGAAAATAAAACTTTACTGTACGACAAACACCATCACTATAGATGGACTGCTAATGGCCGCTTTGAAAAGTATCAAGATAAAATTCCATTACTGAGTAAATAATGAACTCAAGGTTGCAGGTAACTGATGTTCAAAGCAAAACATTATCTGATTATTTGTTTGAACTCTTTCACCAAGTTTGACATGTAATGCACAGTTGTTTCTCCACAAAAAAGTTCTCTCTATTTTAACCAAGTGTCATGGACAGGTCATGGACATGTTGTATAATAAATGCTTAGGCTGAGACAGTTCTCTACATTACATTATTCTCTGCATTACTTTATTATATTATATTACATTTTTATATTAATGATGCTAGTCATTCAACATCTCTTGCCAGATATAAGTAATAGCCATTTAATGTGATTAATGTTCAATGACAATCATGTATGAACAATACGTCCCCCTCCGTATCAGGTCCCTCGTATCAGGTCCCTCGTATCAGGTCCCTCTTATCAGGTCCCTCGTATCAGGTCCCCTCGTATCAGGTCCCTCGTATCAGGTCCCCGGGATCAGGTCCCTCGTATCAGGTCCCTCGTATCAGGTCCCTCATATAAGGTCCCTCATATCAGGTCCCCGGGATCAGGTCCCCGGGATCAGGTCCTTCAATAACTTCAGTCCCTATGACTCAAGTGAAACTTTAAACATTCATAGTGAATGGTAAAATTCATCAAATTCTTTTGGTGAGCCATTCATTATCAGTATAACTTCTGTCATCTACATTCAGAATACTCTGCCTTACTTCAGTAGTAGTGCTAGTTGTTCAATGTTCTCTTACCTCTGCCGTAATTGCCCTGTGTTGACGTTTTTTGAAGTGTGAAACGTGATGTCCAGTTATGCATTTGAGTCATGCCCACCAAACTATCTTCCAATCAAAATTGACTATACTAAAGTCACAACCTGCTGACCGAAATGCTAACCAATCAGTACAAAGCAGAATCTGTGTGAATATTCATTTATTCTTGCAGCATTCAGTGCACAGTCCGACGTTTTTAAATTGCCATGACTTGCTGCTGTTCCCAAACGCACTTTTTACCATTGATGGCCGGGACTGAATTGAGAGAGAAGTCCTGTTATGGATGGTACTTAGACAAGGGAATAGTCAAAGTCTATGTTAAAAACTGATGTGTTTTAAAATATACCTTGAATTTCAGAAGGACTGATGTATGGTTTGTTGTCATAGAAACCTTTCATGCACATTGTGATGCTATTCTAGATCAATTAGAAGGCCTGTAACAGTGACTCAATGCACTGCTCTTTTTAAAGAAAGAATTGACTCGATCACTCTGCCTGTCACCTGTTTTCCAAATGGGAACAATAAGTTTAACCAAGTCAAAACATTTTCTGCAATGTTTCCATCAAAAGAGGGTCAGAAAAAGGCTAAATAAAGCATATTTTAACAAAAAGATCAAGGCCCCCTAGAACATAGTCCTATGTTATCAGAGCAGCAAAGGGGTTAATCCTTATATGGTAACATTGGCAAGAGGTTTTGTCACAGGCCTTAAGTTGTTGACAATCTGGTGATTTTTGGCATATTCAATGCATGAGCATCCCAACAATGTCGGGAAAAAAACCCAGATAATTGATTCATTTTATTTCAAAATAATATGGCAAAGATGATATAACTGACTTTTATGGGGGAGTGATTGCTCACTGCACACATGCAAATTAGCAAGATAAATAGTTCATACCCAATCACACTCAAAGGGTTAATGGACAAATGTGAGATTTTTTTTCCATTTCAAACAAATTGGTTGAGTACAGAGTTTGCCATAGATGTGTCTCAGCATTCAATCAGGAGGGTTTGTGATGCTGATAAAAAAAATGACATTGTTGCAGAGACAAATAGAATATCCCATAATTTGGCTTTGTATTGCATTATATCCATGCAAAACAATTGTGGAATATGCATGAAACCAATTTTATTATTAGAGAAAGTCCAAGGAGGCCACAAAACAAATCCTATGTTTGGTTGCCACATTTGACAGCCATATCTCATCTTCATATATAGATAAATTAGATTACCGGTAATTACAATTAGTCATGAACTATATGCAAATAAGATGGCAAGAAATTTTACATAATTTCCTTGAATATCCTAAAATATGATTTACATATATACAATTAGGCATGTTAAGAAATTTGGTAACAAAATTAATATCCTTGAATATCCTAAAATAGATTTATGTCTGTAAAGAAAGGTTTAGAATTTAAACATAACTGTATCGCTGTGGTATTTTGGACTGAACTAGAGGCTAGGAAAGCAAGCTTTTTCTCATAAGATATATTGATATTGATCACACCCGTGGTGTGAACAACCTTGCCACTCTAGGTGTGACAGATTAGTCATTTTCATTGCTCACTATGTCCCTGGGTCAAGACTAACAGTTTTTTTTCCTAATTATGTCACTTTCCTTTATTTCTTTTACTAATAATAATATCTAGCTTTACTTTGAGAAATTTGGGGAAATTAAAAAATTGCATTTTGAGATTTTATCAAAAGGATGGCATTTTTTTTTTAAAGATACTGTTGACTGGAAATTATTGACTGCATGGTGACCTATTGTTGCCATCATGACCCAACAACCACATGGATCCATTTCATTGATTGACCTCAGAGTAGCCGTTCTTACCTGCTGCTAAAAACTAAACTAGCTTTCAAAAAACAGGCCGGAAAAAAAAAAAAAAAAAAAAATGGTTATTTTTTAAAATTCTCAAATCACCATTGGACTGAAATACTCTATTGTGTAGAGAATAGAGCATTTAGCAAATTCCTCGCCTGCCACACAGATCTGCGTGGAATGAGTTTAGCGGCCTATTTTTGTCATGAGATGATCCTGACTACGATGGGACATCATAAATTGACAAGTTTGTCAAAAATAAGCATTTGCTGATGTTTGGTTGGGATCTGACAATGATGGATGGACACTGCCAATTATGATGATGATGAAGGGAACTACGAGGCTGGGCTAGCTGGGTCAATAACCCTCTAACTTCCACTCTGCCAACACTTCTACTAAAGTACCAGCACGAGCGATAGCTTCACATTTAACTTACAGCTCATATATCGTTCATAATTATATTCATAGTGCCAAAATGTTGCTGTACCATATAGTTGAGTTACATTCATTAAGTAAAACATACCAGAAAGGATTATTTAATGCACAAAAAACATATTAAATATTCGTTATTGTATAGTGGGGTGGAAGTGGATTGAGACTATATATATATATGAATTGTACTTGTGGCAGTTAGAGGGTTATATTTGCATAGAATTCAGTGAGTATAGAAGAGACGGGGAAATTGTCCAGCGAGCGCACAGATACTGACCACTAACCCAGATGCTCGTCTGCACACCACCGTAACCAGTGATATGTGCACCCTGTAGTCTATTTCACGCTTGCTTATTTCACAGCCACACGTGCAGGAGAACCATTGTTGGACTTTTGTTATTAGCCAATATTGTTTTGCTTTGAAGTTATATTTAAAACAAGGTAAGGTGGATACTTTCAGAATATTATATCAGAGCAATTCTTAAGCAAGATACCTTTATTTATAGTTTGTAACATATGAAAAAGATTTGGAATATTTTATTGAATAGAATGTTTCAGTTGTTAAATACATGTGAGAAGAATGAAATTTGGTCAGTAATATTCATATTAAGTTGACATCAGTTCATCGCTTTTGAGGCATTTCATAATCATTTATTGGGGCATACTAAAACGGGATTGTTCCCGATGTAGTGAAACTGTAATCAGCAAGGATTCTTGAGTTATTTACAGAAAGCTATTTAACTGTGTCAAAAGATTGTGTAAGGTTGAGTTACAGGAATAGAACACACTCTATTTTAAACAGTTCACTTTAGTTTTACATCTTTAGAGTCACATATCTTTCACAGTGTTTTGTCTGGTTGGTTATGATGAAGACACAGTAAAATCTCACTCTTAATGTTGAAGAAAATATTTCCCTTTGATCATTTATGCTTATTAATAAATATATCCTGACATTTGACAAGATATATCCTGACATTTAGCAAAATATTTCCTGACATTTGACAAGATATATATCCTGACATTTAACAATATATATCCTGACATTTGACAAGATATATATCCTGACATTTAACAAGATATATCCTGACATTTGACAAGATATATCCTGACATTTGACAAGATATATCCTGACATTTGACAAGATATATCCTGACATTTAACAAGATATATCCTGACATTTGACAAGATATATATCCTGACATTTAACAAGATATATCCTGACATTTGGCAAGATATTTATCCTGACATTTGACAAGATATATCCTGACATTTGCCAAATGTACTGCTATATAGAAAACATACACTGGTGCTATGGTTCAAGCAAACACTTGTAAATGGAATGAAAACGGGAAATGGGAAAGAGGCTGTTGCACCCAGAAGGATATCTTTGCAAGAATAAATATTTGGGGAATAAACCAGTACAAACTAGTCTAAGTTAACACAGTTCTTTGCTGTGTTTTAAAGTCTGAGATTTTGTAATGTTACAGCCCTCAGAGAGAGCAATACTGATATTTCAATATATGACATTCTGTTGTAATACGAATATCAACATATTTAAATCCTTAATCGATCAATTGTAGCCAGTCCTATTCTGTGTGCTGTGTGTAACACAATCGTAGGAGAGACATCAGAGAAAACGATACAGACATTTCAATATAATGACATTCTATTGTAATACAAATATCAACATATTTAAATCCTAGATAGATCGCTTGATGCCTGTGCTTCTGTAACATGCCGTGTTCAGCACAGTCGTATCAGAGACATGAACCTTATTATATTTGTGTGTGCTAGCTACTTGTCATGATTCCAAGCGTTTGATAGAGTTTATACTCCATCGATTTCTCTTCATGACAGAATGAAATCTGTCTGTGATGTCTTATTATCTCGTGCTGCCACTCAACACACGCATCCCATAATTATGTCAGGCCTGTAGTGTTTTTCACTCAAAGAAAAAGGGGGGGGGGGTAAAAGTTACTCATAAACTATTACATATTTCAGAAATTTTAATTGAGATGAACTGCAAAAAAAATGTTGTCAATAGAAATATACTTAAAAATGGTTTTAGTGAACAACACATGTTCCGTTACAAATTTGAGTTTTTTTCAAAGGATGTCTTGATTATAAATGATAGGAATATATAGTCATCATTTTATGTTGCAATTTAGGAAGGATTTTTTCCTGCCTTTTTAGAATTTCATGTTATTTTATGTTTAGCATATATTGAAATGTGAAAAGAAGTTTTCTTATATTGAGTAATAGTTTATGATATATATCATCCATATAAAAGCCTGCATTAATGTTTTGGAATACCAAAGAGAGGACAAGATCGATCTATTTTTTATTGAAGAAATATTGAATGCATATAAAGTTTATGAGAACATTTGATGTGAGTTCGGCCGGACCTGGGGGCCTGGACGAGGTCAACTCACTTCCTCGGCACGTCACTCAACTCTCTGTCTTAAAAGCAAATCTCTGTCGTAAACTCTCCACATTGGAGAAAATCATTAATAGTGGCATGCAGCCACGGTGGCAAAGTCATCCCCAACATCCAGCAAATCTCACTCCAAATGTATTCTTGTTTTGAGCTGAAATTATTTTTTAACAGTATTCTAGTTTTGATGTGAAGTTATTGTTTAAAGGTAGTTTTTAGGTTTGCCATTGATTTGTTTATTGGTGTTTTAAGGTATTTGCCGTTGTGGATCAGATATTATTCATAATTTGCAAATAATTGTTGGGCATTGATAATTTTTGTTTTACCCAACAGGAAATATGTCAATGTTATTGCGATATTAACAAGATAAATGATAGAAAATAGTTCGCTTAAGACAGAAACTCATGCTGTATAGCTAATTAACAGAGAATATTTTTTGTTTAAGACAGAAATACTGATGCCATAGCTAATTTTAACTGAGAATATGATATCATCAGATAATGGTTCAAGAGATTTGCTCAAAATTTGGGACATTAGATAATATGTTTGAGATTATTTAAGAATGGCTTTGGTCTGTGGCTTTTAATGAATCTTTAGTTTATGGATATTAGAGTGTGATTTCTGGTTAAGTGTTATTGTTCATGATTGTGGAAGAATAGGTTCAAATGAATGAATACTGTATTCTGAGATATTTTTGCATATTTTGCGATTTGTTGTGCATTTGCAGTACGGTGTAGTGTACCGTGGTAGAATTATCATATTAAATGCTCATTGTAGAATTAAATACTTATTAGATAAACAATCAAAATCATAATAAAAAATATTTCTAGGATCAACAATTCATGGCAATATCTTGCAGCAAAGATATTAACATTAGCGATGTTGTGAAAATATCCTTAGATAAAAATTAATCTGATACACAGTTCAGGAAACCAGGATAGAATCCTTCTAGGATATAGTCACAATAACGTACCTGCTGCAGGGTTCATGTTTGTCATTGTCGTTGTCGTGGTTGGCAAAGTATGGTTCATGATTGTAGTTGGTAAAGTATGGTTCATGGTTGTGGTTGGTAAAGTATGGTTCATGGTTGTGGTTGGTAAAGTATGGTTCATGGTTGTGGTTGTTAAAGCATGGTTCATGGTTGTGGTTGTTTAAGTATGGTTCATGGTTGTGGTTGTTAAAGTATGGTTCAGAAACATCTTAGATCCTATCATAGTTGTGATTTTGTAATAGTAAAGAATAAGGTAAGAAACCAGAGAAATTAAAGTCTGAAGCACCCAGTATTTCATAGGAGGTGAGCGATGACTGCACATATCTAATAAATGGGTGAAAAGCGACTGGCCTGGCCAGCAGAGTCTACAGAAAGTTTGCTAGTTACACAGTTCATGTGTTTTCATTTAAGTTAGCAGAGCTATCAAGCCATTGGGTTATGTTTCATCGTTAAAGTATGCATTGTTCATGGTTGTGGTTGTTACTGTATAGTTCATGGTTGTTAAGGAATAGTTTATAATTGTGGTTGTTAAAAAATGGTTCATGGTTGTGTTTGTCAGGAAATGGTTCATGGTTGTGTTTGTTAAAAGAATGGTGTTTGTGTATTGATATTAGAAAATGGTTCTTGTTTGCAATTATATGCCTACCATACCATTATCTTGATTTGACTGTAATTATTAACAGGGAAATAGATAGATTTTTATTCATCTCATCATGGAATAAATTTTGTCCATGATCTATCACTGAATTTCCACAGTGGGTTTTCAAGTTTCAAGTGCAAGTTAATTTTATTAGATGAGTGGTCAGTAGAAATGGTCTCTCAACATTATCAATTACTGGTAAATGTACATCTAATCAATGGCCTAATTTTTTTTTAAAAAGCTCTAATTTCATTATCACCCCTGAGATATTGTCTGGAAAAGCGCAAAGTGATGACTGCTCCTGCCAAGACAATAACACCCATTAATCGCCAGTGTCTGGATTCCAAACTTGTCACGAGATATAAAAGCCAGCGAGATATGGGGACATTCAAACAAATATTGAGCAGTGGTCCTTCCAGTGCAATTTTTGTTGAGAAGATTAATTGATGATATGCGTAATTCATAATCCAGAATTGTCCGTTTTTTTTTTTTTTTTTCCCTTCTGGAATGATGATTAACATTTAGGACTTGGAGTTTGAATGGGGGGCTTTATTCGTGGCATTTGCTGCAGTTTCTGTATTTGTTAATGGTTTAATATGATAATGACATCAAATATGAGCAAGATCATTTTGTGATAATCAACTTCCATGTCTCGTAACAAATAATTTTGCATTAACCGGTATCAAATAATTCATGTTCAAATTTATTATCCAAAGAACGCTTCAGATCCAGAGCTGCAAAGTTGTTGCTCAACAGATGGCAGCACCTCATACAGTGTATTTGCTCTCCTCATTTATGATTGTGAGACAAGATTGTAATTATTGCACCAAGCTCTTGCCAGAAGGCCAGAAATTCAAATTGAGAAATAACAATTAATATCAATTAATCTTTTGCATGTAATTAATTAATAACATCCTGAATCCCTACTTTATTTAACTAAAGAAATTTTGCATTTGTTGCATGGTCCCGTAACATAACATTTTTTGCATCCATTTCAGGGAGTACACTTTGAGGAGTCACTGACCTTGGATAGGTCATGGGATGCTGACCTTGACGTTGACTTTGGAATCATCGGACCAGCAGGAGAGGGAGCCACCAAGGATCAGGATAGTGGTTGCTATGGTAACACCACAATGAGGAGGGCTGAGACATTACCAACTCATTTAGAGGACTCTTGTCCTGTAAGCTCCAACAGAAAGGGACTGAAAATATCGCCAAATAATGGCAGCACTAGCTCTGGATCCATCTCCAGAGCCAGTTTGGATAGTTCTCCATCGGAGTTATCGCCAAAGTCACCAACAGAAAAATCGCCAAAGTCACCAACAGAAAAATCACCAAGGTCACCAACAAAAGAAAGGTCAAAGTTTGACCTACTTAGGAGAATTTCTGGGTCAGATGACGAGGAAAACTCGAGAGGGGCCACTAAGTCCCAGTCGGTGAAGGACAGTAGACGGGGAAGACTAAGAAACATTCTGAGACCCCTTCGCCGGAGCCACAGTGCTGGATGTACCAAGGACGTACCGGCACATGCCCTCTTTCTCAGACATGATTTTCCACAGTCCCGGGAGAGCAAGAAAGGGGTGAGGCTTTCTCCCACATTTATTTGCATCTCTAATAATAAGAAAAAAGTTTCATTTTTTTTTTCATCAAATTTGAATCAATTATTTTTTTAATAAGTTGTATCCATTATTGCATTGCTAGAATTTTTAGGCCATTTATTTGATAGAGATGAGATGTGTCAGATATATTTTAAAAGTTAGCCATGATAGAACTAAGAATGTACTATAACACAAAATGCACGCTCAAAATATCAGTGAGTATTTTTTTTCATATAGTGCAAGTACGAGTAGAGCAATTCCTGGGAATGACCAGTTAGAACATTGATTTTCTGTTCATCCTTTGAGCTATGATATAAGCAGAATCTATATAAAACCAGGCAGCCTTACCATGGCATATTGTATGTTTAACCATAAATCAATAGTCATTCTCACAAAGGTTATCTTTTTTTTTTTTACTGCAGGATGAATTTTACGCAAATATACACCGGGTAAGGAAAAGCAATAATAGCTCCTTCACCACGCAATAAAAATATACGAAAATTTGAGGTGATTCAAATAAGTAAAAGTTGGATCTCAAATCGTGCTGCAAGTAATGACAGCATAACGCACTGATACTGTATTGACATTCCCAGGTGTACTGTTAGCAAAATTAAGCAATATTTGGGCCAGCAAATATGTCATGTCAAGTTGCATAATCCATTTCAGCAATTGCAGGGTCTGAGTTTGGCAGCTGTCACAGAAGACCAAAGTGGGTAATAACAAATAATGATGAAAATCAGTCTGTTATCTTATTTTTATGAGGTACATGAGATGAAATTAAGATATGTATAAAATGATAAAGAAAATAGGATAAAATAGTTTATTGAAACATTCATATATTCAATACTACAAAAGCATGTGTAGTATTGATATATTATATGTATTAATAGCGTATTTGAAGTGTATTTTACAAGTATTTTTATGAGTAAGGGCCAAAAACAGAAAATATCTTGGTTTACATAACCCAGCTTCTTAGGAAACAAAAAATAAAAAGGTTCAGGTTTGATCAATTTTAAAGGATGAAACATTTGGAACTACTGCACACTTGTTAAACTCTTGCTACCAAGTTTTCCTCCCCCATCCCCAGCTTGGAGCACCCAGCTTGGAGCACCCAGCTTAACTCTGATATAACATGTTTCTAGCAATACAAATATGCTTTGCATGGCCGGTAATTATGACTGCATAATCAATCAAAAGTCATTGATCCCAAGGAGGGACTTCACATGGGTGTTTTAGGGCACTGCGTAGTATGTGGCACTTGATACACTTCTAACTATGGTTTAACATGGTCTGGTCCTTCGGCTGATATTGTTGACTCTTTCTCTGTTCTAGGGTAGGAACACCATTCTCAAATGATGTAACATGGTCCATTCATGATGCATTGCACAGGCTGTCACAGAATTGTGATATGTACTATCATTTTCTATGGTCAAACATGGTCCCTTCGTCCAGTTGATAATATGCAAATAGTGACATGGTCTCATGTTTATCAGATGTGTATGTATTGTGGATGAAACATAGCTATCCTATTATCATCTTAGAATCCCTCAAACATATTACCATCATATGGTCTAACATGGTCACTTTATCTATCAGACTTTGTAAAGGTTTCCTCAGCACTGAGCTAGGAACACTGCCATTGTATGGTCTAACATGGTCCCTTTATCTACCAGACTTTGTAAAGATTTCCTCAGCACTGAGCTAGGAACACTGCCATTGTATGGTCTAACATGGTCACTTTATCTATCAGACTTTGTTAAGGTTTCCTTAGCACTGAGCTAGGAACACTGCCATTGTATGGTCTAACATGGTCACTTTATCTACCAGACTTTGTAAAGGTTTCCTTAGCACTGAGCTAGGAACTCTGCCATTGTATGGTCTAACATGGTCACTTTATCTACCAGACTTTGTAAAGGTTTCCTCGGCACTGAGCTAGGAACACTGCCATTGTATGGTCTAACATGGTCCCTTTATCCACTAGACATAATTTAGGCTTCAGCACTGTGATAAGAGATTTTTCTCTTTAGTTTACCATGGTTTATAACTCATTCACAATATGATGATATGCATGGCGGCCTTCAGTGCTATTGGAAAGGAAGCCACCTTTCTGTACGTTATAACATTTTGGATTGATAACCCTGTCGTGTGTAGATTTGTTTATGAATGTATTGACCCCCCCTTCTTCACTGCGGAATCAATGTAACCTATTTGGAGCACCAGAGTTCATATTCATTGATTGCCTTAAGACATTCAGAGGTCTTGGTGATATTTTTTTTCTTTTTTGCTACTCTTTTTCATTTAGACATATCGATATCTGCATGCCTTTATACCTCACTTTGCTGAAAGAGAATTTTTCATGAAAGGGCATCATTGATGTTCAGAAATGAATACTCCATTTTGCTTTGATGAAGAAAGAGTGTTGGGGATAGTGTTACTGTTCTTTAAGCCTGTGTTTGTAGGGAAGCATGGTACGAGGTGGTTGGCAGTGTTCCGCCACGGAGAGGGACGTGCTGGGGCTGTGTTAGGAAGCATGGTACGAGGTGGTTGGCAGTGTTCCACCACGGAGAGGGACGTGCTGGGGCTGTGTTTGTTAGGAAGCATGGTACGAGGTGGTTGGCAGTGTTCCACCACGGAGAGGGACGTGCTGGGGCTGTGTTTGTTAGGAAGTATGATACGAGGTGGTTGGCAGTGTTCCACCACGGAGAGGGACGTGCTGGGGCTGTGTTTGTTAGGAAGTATGATAAGAGGTGGTTGGCAGTGTTCCACCACGGAGAGGGACGTGCTGGGGCTGTGTTTGTTAGGAAGCATGGTACGAGGTGGTTGGCAGTGTTCCACCACGGAGAGGGATGTGCTGGGGCTGTGTTTGTAGGGAAGCATGGTACGAGGTGGTTGGCAGTGTTCCACCACGGAGAGGGACGTGCTGGGGCTGTGTTAGGAAGCATGGTACGAGGTGGTTGGCAGTGTTCCACCACGGAGAGGGACGTGCTGGGGCTGTGTTTGTTAGGAAGCATGGTACGAGGTGGTTGGCAGTGTTCCACCACGGAGAGGGACGTGCTGGGGCTGTGTTTGTTAGGAAGCATGGTACGAGGTGGTTGGCAGTGTTCCACCACGGAGAGGGATGTGCTGGGGCTGTGTTTGTAGGGAAGCATGATACGAGGTGGTTGGCAGTGTTCCACCACGGAGAGGGACGTGCTGGGGCTGTGTTTGTAGGGAAGCATGGTACGAGGTGGTTGGCAGCGTTCCACCACGGAGAGGGATGTGCTGGGGCTGTGTTTGTAGGGAAGCATGGTACGAGGTGGTTGGCAGTGTTCCACCACGGAGAGGGACGGGCTGGGGCTGTGTTAGGAAGCATGATACGAGGTGGTTGGCAGTGTTCCACCACGGAGAGGGATGTGCTGGGGCTGTGTTTGTTAGGAAGCATGATACGAGGTGGTTGGCAGTGTTCCACCACGGAGAGGGACGTGCTGGGGCTGTGTTTGTTATGAAGCATGATACGAGGTGGTTGGCAGTGTTCCACCACGGAGAGGGACGTGCTGGGGCTGTGTTTGTTAGGAAGCATGATACGAGGTGGTTGGCAGTGTTCCACCACGGAGAGGGACGTGCTGGGGCTGTGTTTGTTATGAAGCATGGTACGAGGTGGTTGGCAGTGTTCCACCACGGAGAGGGACGGGCTGGGGCTGTGTTTGTTAGGAAGCATGGTACGAGGTGGTTGGCAGTGTTCCACCACGGAGAGGGATGTGCTGGGGCTGTGTTTGTTATGAAGCATGGTACGAGGTGGTTGGCAGTGTTCCACCACGGAGAGGGACGGGCTGGGGCTGTGTTTGTTAGGAAGCATGGTACGAGGTGGTTGGCAGTGTTCCACCACGGAGAGGGACGTGCTGGGGCTGTGTTTGTTATGAAGCATGATACGAGGTGGTTGGCAGTGTTCCACCACGGAGAGGGACGTGCTGGGGCTGTGTTTGTTATGAAGCATGGTACGAGGTGGTTGGCAGTGTTCCACCACGGAGAGGGACGGGCTGGGGCTGTGTTTGTTAGGAAGCATGGTACGAGGTGGTTGGCAGTGTTCCACCACGGAGAGGGATGTGCTGGGGCTGTGTTTGTAGGGAAGCATGGTACGAGGTGGTTGGCAGTGTTCCACCACGGAGAGGGACGTGCTGGGGCTGTGTTTGTTAGGAAGCATGATACGAGGTGGTTGGCAGTGTTCCACCACGGAGAGGGACGGGCTGGGGCTGGGGCTGTGTTTGTTAGGAAGCATGATACGAGGTGGTTGGCAGTGTTCCACCACGGAGAGGGACGTGCTGGGGCTGTGTTTGTTAGGAAGCATGATACGAGGTGGTTGGCAGTGTTCCACCACGGAGAGGGACGTGCTGGGGCTGTGTTTGTTAGGAAGCATGATACGAGGTGGTTGGCAGTGTTCCACCACGGAGAGGGACGTGCTGGGGCTGTGTTTGTTATGAAGCATGATACGAGGTGGTTGGCAGTGTTCCACCACGGAGAGGGACGTGCTGGGGCTGTGTTTGTTATGAAGCATGGTACGAGGTGGTTGGCAGTGTTCCACCACGGAGAGGGACGGGCTGGGGCTGTGTTTGTTAGGAAGCATGGTACGAGGTGGTTGGCAGTGTTCCACCACGGAGAGGGATGTGCTGGGGCTGTGTTTGTAGGGAAGCATGGTACGAGGTGGTTGGCAGTGTTCCACCACGGAGAGGGACGTGCTGGGGCTGTGTTTGTTAGGAAGCATGATACGAGGTGGTTGGCAGTGTTCCACCACGGAGAGGGACGGGCTGGGGCTGGGGCTGTGTTTGTTAGGAAGCATGATACGAGGTGGTTGGCAGTGTTCCACCACGGAGAGGGACGTGCTGGGGCTGTGTTTGTTAGGAAGCATGATACGAGGTGGTTGGCAGTGTTCCACCACGGAGAGGGACGTGCTGGGGCTGTGTTTGTTAGGAAGCATGATACGAGGTGGTTGGCAGTGTTCCACCACGGAGAGGGACGGGCTGGGGCTGTGTTTGTTAGGAAGCATGATACGAGGTGGTTGGCAGTGTTCCACCACGGAGAGAGATGTGCTGGGGCTGTGTTTGTTAGGAAGCATGATACGAGGTGGTTGGCAGTGTTCCACCACGGAGAGGGATGTGCTGGGGCTGTGTTTGTTAGGAAGCATGATACGAGGTGGTTGGCAGTGTTCCACCACGGAGAGGGACGTGCTGGGGCTGTGTTAGGAATCATGATACGAGGTGGTTGGCAGTGTTCCACCACGGAGAGGGACGGGCTGGGGCTGTGTTTGATAGGAAGCATGGTACGAGGTGGTTGGCAGTGTTCCACCACGGAGAGGGACGTGCTGGGGCTGTGTTTGTTAGGAAGCATGGTACGAGGTGGTTGGCAGTGTTCCACCACGGAGAGGGACGTGCTGGGGCTGTGTTTGTTAGGAAGCATGATACGAGGTGGTTGCCAGTGTTCCACCACGGAGAGGGATGTGCTGGGGCTGTGTTTGTAGGGAAGCATGGTACGAGGTGGTTGGCAGTGTTCCACCACGGAGAGGGACGTGCTGGGGCTGTGTTTGTTAGGAAGCATGATACGAGGTGGTTGGCAGTGTTCCACCACGGAGAGGGACGGGCTGGGGCTGTGTTAGGAAGCATGGTACGAGGTGGTTGGCAGTGTTCCACCACGGAGAGGGACGTGCTGGGGCTGTGTTTGTTAGGAAGCATGATACGAGGTGGTTGGCAGTGTTCCACCACGGAGAGGGACGTGCTGGGGCTGTGTTAGGAAGCATGATATGAGGTGGTTGGCAGTGTTCCACCACGGAGAGGGACGTGCTTGGGCTGTGTTTGTTAGGAAGCATGATACAAGGTGGTTGGCAGTGTTCCACCATGGAGAGGGACGGGCTGGGGCTGGGGCTGTGTTTGTTAGGAAGCATGATACGAGGTGGTTGGCAGTGTTCCACCACGAAGAGGGACGGGCTAGGGCTGTGTTTGTTAGGAAGCATGATACGAGGTGGTTGGCAGTGTTCCACCACGAAGAGGGACGGGCTAGGGCTGTGTTTGTTAGGAAGCATGATACGAGGTGGTTGGCAGTGTTCCACCACGGAGAGGGACGGGCTGGGGCTGGGGCTGTGTTTGTTAGGAAGCATGATATGAGGTGGTTGGCAGTGTTCCACCACGGAGAGGGACGGGCTGGGGCTGGGGCTGTGTTTGTTAGGAAGCATGGCACGAGGTGGTTGGCAGTGTTCCACCACGGAGAGGGACGTGCTGGGGCTGTGTTTGTTAGGAAGCATGATACGAGGTGGTTGGCAGTGTTCCACCACGGAGAGGGACGGGCTGGGGCTGGGGCTGTGTTTGTTAGGAAGCATGATACGAGGTGGTTGGCAGTGTTCCACCACGGAGAGGGACGGGCTGGTGCTGTGTTTGTTAGGAAGCATGATATGAGGTGGTTGGCAGTGTTCCACCACGGAGAGGGACGTGCTGGGGCTGTGTGTAGTTTTGTTTGGGGAGGCAGAGCATTCAATAAGTAGACGTTGCTAAACACTCTCCCAGAGAGAGTGGAGGAGACGGGGATAATAATAATAGCAGCCAAGATGCAGCAAAGCCAGCTGCTCGCAATGGATCACACGGCCTAGGAAATCAGCGCATTGATAACGGGAAGGGAGCGAGGAAGTTGGCAAAATTGTATCAGAAAGCATGGCGAATGTAAGTCAAGACATTGTCAATATTTAGCATTGAGACCGCGGAAGGACACCGTTCAGATGTACCCTTATTACAACACAAAGCCCCCTCATGGTAGATACTGTCTTTCTATCGACAGGAAAGAAACGTGATTATTCTGGGAAATTTCATTGACATGAAGATAGAAGTGTCAAATCTGACATGTTAGCTTTGTTTCTTGCTAGTTTCTGAACCCCCTTTTGAAGCAATATATCAGGTATTAATTTCCGTAATAAGCGTCATCCTTGTCAGTTGCAGAGGTGAAATATTAATGGGAAGTTTACTAACCAGTAATGTTTATTTTCACCTGAAAGGTCATATATCCTTTCATTTCCATGGTCATAACGAGGGATAATTTATTTTCTGTGTGACTTTTATGTCCACATAAATTCCATGTAATCAATAAGAAACATATGTTATACTTCACTATGGGTGGAGAGTTCAAGGCCATTATTAGTTCCAGAACAGTCATAACTTTCCCGCCATAAAACTTTCATGGAAAAAAAGAATTTTTTTTTCTTATATATATTAAAGTTAATTACACTTTCCATTATTAGTTATTAAAATATCTAGAGAAATAATATGTTTATTTCATGAAAGATAGTCCTGAATATTTTAACGACATATCCAAAAGTGTATAAATATTGGTGAGTTTGGAATGTACCATATATTTTTGGAAAGGGTGGAGCAGAGACATATAATTGGCAACAAGAAAAGCACTTTATGGTGTGCAAGTGTTCTTCCCCTTGAAATGCAATCTGGCATAGCAAATGTGGTAAAGTGCATTGTCAGCTAGTATTGTTTAAGGTATCACCAGTATGAGTAGTAGAAAAGGCAGGGATCCTAAAGAAAAAGCAAGACGACGATCACAGTCCCTGGCCAAGTATGACCAGTATGACTTGACATTACAAAGGGAGAAGTAAAAAAGACATATATATATATATTGTTAAAATGCATTTCCCAACATAATTTGCCAGTCACCTATAAGTTTGAAAAATGACAGATAAGAAATAGGTAACTAGAAACGTTTCCTTTAAAAGAAACCAAGTGTGCTGTCGACAAAACAATGGAGTTTTAAGTGATGTTTTTGTGCATCTGTAGTGAATTGTGTCATTAATTTAAGCATCATGTCATAATTAGAACGATTAATAAATTGTAGTAATCCCAGGCACCCATTTTGTTTCCTTCCCAGCATGCCCCACTGCAAACTCTTCACCATTTAAGGCCTGAAAAGACCTACGTTCAATTGTAAATTGTGCATTTTTTATTGAGCTTACAAACTGATGACAAATGTACATAAACATATCATTTGCTCAGTCTTTTATTATTGAACCTATTCCATGAGACAGTGCTTTGACACCTAGGTTTAAAATAAAATTGTTCATTAAATGTTCAAATATTAACAATTCAAGAATTTTTTTTTTTGTAGATTTAAAAAAATTTTAAATAACAGAAATGGCCTGCAAATTTCTTGTGCTATGTTTTCATTAGTAAATCATTTATTATAGGATACTAGGACACAGTATTGTGTTGTTTCTTGGTTGTGGATAAGACAGATAACACACAGGTGATCCGGGAGGCAGCATATTTGGTGTTTTATACAACAGAAGTTCCTTGTGACCAGCCAGATTTGTCAAAATGCTTGCAAAATACAAGTGATTATTTGGGCAAACAGAAGACAAATTTTGTTGTGTATAGGTGAATTTTCTATCAGAAAATATCAACAAATGAATATGTCATCTTTTTATTTTATCAACCATAAATGGACAAACCAAGAGAGTAAAAAATATGACTTCCGTCATCAGTGATAAGTTTTTTTATAGCCTGATGTCATCATAAGAATTGCGCAAGATTTAAAATGGTTCGGTTGAGATTTCTCTTTATGCTCACACAATAAACATGGAGATTCTTGTCAATATTTGCAATCTTACTCATTTTACTCATGTGAGTTTAGCTCAGTTATTTATCATATATACTTCTGTTCACTAATTGATTATGTTTATTTGGCTTACCTTTTTAAAAGAAAACTACTTTTATTATTTAGACTATTCTATTATTTCCTGCTTTATCAACAACATGAAAATTGAGGAAAATATTTTATCACAGATAAATACTGATGGAACAAAATGTTAAAAAAGATATCAAATTTTTTTAGATATTAGTATGATTTTTTTAGATATTAGTATGATTAATGATTAGTACTTTATCACTAGGTAAATATCATGCAATCTTTAGGAGGAATACGACAGACCATCCGAGCAATGACTGTCACTGATCAATATCTATTAATATGTACACATCTGATAAGATAGGAGACGTGTACATTGATATGGTACAGGGTGGAGCAAAATAGGTGTGGCTAGAAAATAGATAAGAAAAGTGGTGGCATTTTTTTGTGGGAATGGATTGTATTTTACCTGGTTGATCTAGAAACTAGCTTTGTAAACCAGGCAAAGTAAAGATTCTCACCCACTCGTGTTTACGTTTAAGTCTTATGTTTTCATGTTTAAAGCAAACAATGGAGAGGAAGAAAAAACTCTCTTTATTCAGAGTATATATTTTGAACAAGTTTAGCAGGAAGAAAAGATTAAAAGCCGCGGCTGTGAATGAGGTAGGTGCACACGTCTTAGATTTACCAATATCCAAAGGGAAATACAACTATTTTAAGGCTGTTTTTTTTATAAATCACACAGAATATCTTCAAATGAGACACTTGACACTTATATTGAAAATAGCTTTTTTGGTGGATATGATATTTGGCTGACAGAAGTTATGCACAAAGAAAAACACTGCGTAGTTTGGTGTACAGACTAGATAAATACACCTGAAAGATTTTATACCAATATATACAAGTTTAAATAACATTTATTACCTTTTTTCAAATGATGTTTGCTGAATGACTGTTATCTCTTTTAAAAAGAGTTTTGAATGATATTAGACTGGGAACATTTTTTTTCTGCTTTTTTTCATCCTTTGTACACATCTGATACTTTGATAATTCAGGTCTTACTAAGAGGCACACAGGCTTTGACCCCTTGGGGCGGCCCATATCAATTACAAAAAAAGAGCAGGTTCAAAAGTTTCCCAACGAAAAAGATAAGAATATATTTTACCTGTTATAAACATGGTAACATGGGTGTGATTATTTCTTAAGATAAGGTATATTTTGCTTGCTTTTTATTCATTTAGCTCTCATTTGAACACAAGGTTAGTTAATCATGATAGTCAAAATGAATATCTCATAAGGTATTCATGAAATATGAAGAAAGCTCACAATGTAAGAATTCACTTTCTGATATATCATTTCCTTGAATCATAACAGTAAAGTTTTTTAATGAGATTATTTCTAAAGATAAGAATTGTTTATTGAACAACACTGATCAAAGGGACTGAAAATTGAAAGAATCAAAAGCACAATTCAACATGTGCAAGGGAAGATGTTTTATGGTGTCTTTAACCAAAAAAACCCACATTCACCTTGATACAAGACTTCTCCATTCTTCATGTTGCCCAGGGCCCTCTGGTGAGAAATGTTTGAACCATGTCAGCAGTGTCACAAAATCAATATTTCTTCCTGCTGGTTTCTCCTAACAGTACAGAACATATTCCAGTGGATAATTTTACCCACAGATTACATTGAGGTTGAAATGTGGTTTACAGATAAGCAGTTATATGAGTACATTGTTTTTAACTTTTTGAAATAAAGAAAGAATGCATGTAACTTTCCAACATTTTGTTTACTTTGACTATGAGGTTTTAACATTTATTCATTCGTTCATTCATTCAAATACGAATACAGGTTAAATCTTTTCAGGAGAGCTTATTAGATTTATGATTTGATTATTGTCAGGACTATTCCAAAGCATATATCCTTTTTCAGGACAGAGTCTATTAAATTATCATTTTGATCTTGAGCCCTTTTTATTTCTGGACAAGACATCAAGATGATAATTTCTGAACCATTCCCATGTGTCTCACCCATATGACTATTAATCCCTTCATATTGGTTAATGTGTCTGTTGTATTGTTTATACCTGTGACATAGACGACTGAATAAAGATGATATGTGGAAAATCTTACCACAAAATGAACAGATTGGTGAAAGACATGAATTAACGGATGTTGGGATGTCAGTGATATCCATTTTTCAGATTTAAAATATTGATTATTTTTTTCTTCAAATTCAAGCTATTTCAGTAAATAAGTAGCTGCGAACCCTATCTTTCAGATTTAATGATTTGTTATGATAAACACATAAATGAATGGGGGACATGTCAAATATTCTCAAACATTAAATGTCTATCCTCCTCTGTGCAGTAAGTTCTGCTGAAACATTATTGTCGTCATTTCAAGTTGACGACTGAAAAGTTGAAGTCTCACCAGTTTCAGAGTAGTTGTGTTGAATCATTATCAGACAGCAATGGAATGTTAAAACTGCACTTATTTTAATTCTCAAAGTGATCACATCCCAGGAAATGTTCACAAACCTTAACAAAAAGCAGCTTGCAATAATGTTTGCAACAGAAGAATTCAGTTCTGGTGCCTGAAGCCGACATTTCAAAATATATGATTATTAGAATTGCTGCAAACATTTGAAGGATCTAATTATTAGATATGAACAGGTTTTCCAGGAAACTTCTTGTTACATTTTAACCCTTATAGTGCCTGCAGTATTGCATGACCAAGAGCAAAATACACAAGCCATGACCCTATGGCTGCTGTGCATTTTAAAAATCAAAGATGCCAAAAAAATTTATATTCTCAAGCTTTGCTAAAATTTCACCTTATGGTTAAACCTCATTGCTTGTTCACTGACTCTATACAGGCAGATTTACTTAATTATGTGCATCTGATGCAGGGTATAAGAAGATATGTTTATCTCAGGATTCTTGGATTTTCTTAAAGACGATGGCTGAGTTTTTTTTTCTCTCTCTCTTATAATTCAGTTTCATATGCAACCTGCATTGGGGGGCTGGGGGGGGATACTCTGCAAGGATATCAGTTTTTCACACAGGTTGGAAGCCCTGAGTGATGAACTGCTGAACTATTTGAACCTGTCGTCACCATAATGAACCCAGCCATAATACCTACATAAAGAAAATGTGAGACCAGCAAAATAACTGCTCATATAATTTGCACTCAAATTCCACAGACTGTGGTGAAGAAGATAAACAAAATGACTGCACACCTAAATTTGAAAAGTCAGGAACCGTAAATAATAGTCAAAATGAAGCAAGCAAAACATATTATAAAGTTCAATCACTGCCCTACCTTACTTTGGGGCTTGAACAAAAAAGAGAAAGTTTTCTATAATTTTTCCATCTAAAATAGATTATACACTTAGATGTAAAGATAAAGAGTAAGATATTGTGAACACCAGATGAAAAGAATATTGAAATATGAATATAAACATAAAAATAATAAATACTAATGAAGATCTAATAAAATACTTCTTATCGGCTGATCTTATAGTTTTATGTTCTACAAGATGTAATGATCTTAGAAAAGAAGTAAAGCTGTACTGTAATAAACAAAAATGGCAGAGAAGTGCAGTTGACGTGGATAAAAAAAAACATGTTTATATTGAAACTAATTGAGTCTGTTAGCTCTAGTGTTTCTGACACTTTCGCTTTACTTGTCACTTGGGGGCGCTTTTGTGGAATTTGCCGTCAATTAATGTAGGATCGGCATGGAATTGATCAGCAATCAGTGCAACATAACAGGATGAGGGGACCCAGAGAGGTGTGCCCTCCCAAACTGACAGTGGCAGGGAGAGAGGCCGCAGATAGCCACCCCAGACAAGGTGGTCTGGATCAGCCAAATTGCATTCTCTCTGACCTTGGCAGTCCTCCCCTCCTCCCACACACACAGCCTAAATGTCAAACCCCAACAAGGTATAGAAATGGTCAGGTTAAACTTTGTTAGTTGATTAGAGCTTCAAAGAGGAGGTAGTTTTGATTAAATCATATTGATTTCTTGAAAGAAAATTGTGTTTTGATCAGTGTTGAATGAAATATATAATATAAAGATATTTATACAGAAAGTGAGATCTAAAAAAATGACCATGACCTTCGGTTGTTTTGTTGGGAGTGTGTCATACATATGAACCTGACAGTTGGTAGGAGCGGGATATTTAAATGAAAAATGCCATGCAGGGATTTATTTATGAAAAAGAAATATGTCAATTGGAATTGACATATAACCAAAATCTAGATTTTTTTTTAAATCAGGGAATGTCGGGGAAGAATTCAAATGTGTCATAGAAAGATATACTTGGACAAAATTGCAATGAATTATATACCTTTTTGGGGGTTTTGCTGTGGAAGCCTTGAGGAGAAGGTTTCACAGGAGTAATAAGCACACACAGTTGCCAGTGAAGGCAAGGTGGGTAGTAGTCGTGTGGCACACAGGATGATGATGATGAGGATGATGATGATGATGATGATGATGATTGCTCTCCCTCTCTAAGCTCAACCCGCATCAGATTTGCTCGTGTGTGAATAAGAACAACTCAGAGGAGCAGGAGTAGGAGCAGGAGCAAGAGCAAGAGCAGGAGTAGGAGCAGGAGTAAGAGCAGGAGTAGGAGCAGGAGTAGGAGTAAGAGCAGGAGTAGGAGTAGGAGCAGGAGCAGGAGTAAGAGCAGGAGTAGGAGCAGGAGTAGGAGCAGGAGTAGGAGCAGGAGTAGGAGCAGGAGCAGGAGTAGGAGTAGGAGCAGGAGGAGGCTGCCGCTTTATTTACTTCAGGTAGCAGCAATCAGTGCAGCAGCAAACTTGTGGAAACACTGGGGCACACCTAAACATCTCCAGCCCGGGATAACATGAGAAGGTCGGTACACTACTTTAACACACCACCACAACCTCTCACATGACGAGTTTCAATCGCTTTTCTGTTATGTCATTAAACAATACTGCCAAGGATATATTAGAAACGGATTTAGAATGCAGGGCTATTGATAATCCGCACAGGTGCTAAATCCCTTAGAACAGACATCGCCCATCTACCTGTCAGGATGCGAGTCACATATTAATATATCTTCTTCTATATATACATATCAATATCGGTCGTCCATAAACGAGACATTTATCTGTGTCAACAACAAACAGTATAGTGAATTTAGCTTCAGTTTTTTGGCCCAGATAAATGCATCTGAGATTGAAAAATCCTTGACATGCAATGCAAAGATTTGTAATGTCATGTGGTATGTATGGGCCTAATTTGTAAAAAAAAAAGGTAGAGTCTACAAAAAGAACAGTGCTATTTTTAACTGAGAATTGTCTGACAACACCTGGGTTCCCTAATGTCACTTATAACATGTTATTCACACTCATGTGATAATGACTTGCACAGAGACTTGCATATATATATATATATATATATATATATATATATATATATATATATATATATATATATATATGCTGAATTGCTGTTTACTTATGAATATGTACATATGCTGAATTGCTATTTACATTTGCATGTGTGTAATTACACATACATATTACACCAAACCTGTATTTAAAACATGAAATATTTGTGCAGAAAGTGAGATCTGCACAGTATTAGTTGATAGTAATAATAATTGGGTCTATTTTGACTTCCTTTATCCTATGCATTTAGCATTTATCTCCAGTTTTACCTTTGTCTATTACCATTTTCCATATATGCTTTTGCTGAATCAATTTTAAAACATTCTATGGCTCCAAGAAATACATATATATGTCACCCAGAAATAGAAATGAAATTGATTTCTGGAGTGAACAGTGATATTGCCTTTTTGACTGAACATCATTTTCAAGAGATAGATGTGACCAAACCACATCAATCCCAATCCACCTCACTCCACCCCATCCACTCCATCCACCTCATCCACTCCATTCACCTCATCCACCTCATCCACTCCATCCACCTCATCCTTTCCATCCACCTCATCCTTTCCATCCACCTCATCCTTTCCATCCACCTCATCCTTTCCATTCACCTCATCCTTTCCATTCACCTCATCCTTTCCACCTCATCCACCTCATCCACTCCATCCACCTCATCCACTCCATCCACCTCATCCTTTCCATTCACCTCATCCTTTCCATCCACCTCATCCTTTCCACCTCATCCACTCCATCCTTTCCATCCACCTCATCCACTCCATTCACCTCATCCTTTCCATTCACCTCATCCTTTCCATTCACCTCATCCTTTCCATTCACCTCATCCTTTCCATTCACCTCATCCTTTCCACCTCATCCTTTCCACCTCATCCTTTCCACCTACCTAATCAATCATCCTTCAATTTCATAGTGAGTAGACAATTTTTAAAATTAATATCTCAGACAGACATAAGCCCTAAACATATTGCCACCACTAAGAGTAAACCTGACATATATACAACACAGGTTATAGCATTTTATGTGATGTGGTTTTGATTACATAGTCATATACTTCATTTTCCCTGTGTCCCTCCATTATAAGTTAATATGTAGGTGACAGTTTTTTAATTATTTTCCTGCAGTTATGACGAGGCCTGGTAATTTCCTGAAGTGTGAGGTGCAGCAAAATGGAGCCAAGTATTAATTAATTATCTTTTTTATTATTTAATTAAGGCAAAGCAATTATGTGAGTGAGCTCATGGCAATATGACTACTGGAAATGTCAGCATTCTAAACATCCTGATCACATTAGCAGCCATGATAGTCTACTGTTAATCATGTCCAGGAAATTGCATTGATATAAATGCTAATTTTTAGTTAATAGCATTAATAATTCTAATTTTAATGCACAATAATATTTGTGCAGACTGTCACACATGTTCTCATTTTATATGTCATTGAGGAAGATTTCACTTAAATGTGATAAAAAGAGAATAAGTTTTCAAGGGTTTATAAGCCATGCAATCCATGTCAACATAGCTTACCAATGAGAGGGATATTTCTTCAGTCATTCTGTCTGTGTGTCCAACTCGATCTTCTCTGAAACAACTGAGTGACAATTGAGTGTATTTTTTTGCTGTTCACATTGGATGATGTTTTGGCAGGAAATGAATCCTATCCATTTTCCTTGAGTCTCAGATTGTTTTAATTTTTTTTAATATAAAAGAAATGCAAGGAAATGCAGTGAATTGTTGTCACATACATGGAAATCTGGAACATCCAGTGCCTCATTCTGCTAATCTCAATATTGTCTCAGGTTGAGACTTCTACCAAAAAAACTATGTGGGGTGATGGAGTCAGCTCAACATATTGTGTACATTGCTGTACACAAAACTACTTAAACTACCTAAATTTTCCTTTGTAAAGTAATTTACTGGAAAATACTGATATTTCAAAATATATATTCAGGAAATGTTCTCAAACATTGCAAAAGCGGTAGTCAGTACAGGATTTTGGTTTCTGTTAGTAAGATGACATCTTGATTGAGAAAGCATGTGAAGAGTTTGAGAGTAGAGTATGCTAACTCAGACTTTTCTGGAATTTTTTTTAACAGTATAATAATAATGACCAGGACATAAATTCAAAAGTTATCATTGAAAAGTGTTTGATTTGTGTGCAATTAAGTGTTTAGATGGTTATATCTATATTAGTTTTTAGCATACAATAATGGCTTTCACATTATGATGTGAGTGCGCTGAGAGGTTCAATCAGGTGCTGTCATTAGTCACTGTATGTGCAGCATTGATCATAATTAATATCATCCAACTGGCACACCAATAGTCGATGACAGGGAACCAGGCTAATAATCCGACACAGCTCGCTCAGCAGTCGGCATTTTGTTGTATTTGCCTGTTGCATGTGAATGGTTAATGTTGGGGTTTTTATCAGCAAAAAGAGAATTAATATATCAAGGCAAAAAAATTGAGCAGTAACTCTGGATATTCATTCCTGCAGGACTTGGTCTGTGTCTGCAAATATCTCAGATATCCTATACAATAATAATAACAATAACAATAACAATAACAATAACAATAACAATAATAACAACAACAACAACAACAACAATAATAATAATAATAATAATAATAATAATAATAATAATAATAATAATAATAATAATAATAATCTCCTTGCCAGTATTTGCAATACATACTCTCCTGGTTTCTGTGAAGTAGTAAAGCATAACGTGAAAAAAAAGATGGATATTTAGCTTGTATATACACACTGACCCTGATGTGTCTGAAATAATATGAGACATTCTTGTGACAATGTACCTGTAATGCTATGAGATAATGAACCTGCAATATGCAGCTAACACAGAACACACTGTTGCCCATTGCTTAGTTATTTACTGGTCATCCTGTATCTTTATCCGGAATATTTCATTAATCATATATGTATGAAATGGTTTTTTTAAAGACAACCTGTTAATGCCGAATGAGAACTATTTGGCCCAGTGAGGCATCATGGGATGGTTCTGAGCCTCATCCTGTCTGTCCTCTAAATGATCAATTAGGTTGACATGGAGAGAGAGAATTCACACCAGGATCCTGTCTCCTGTGTCCTTGTAGATGATAGAACTGCCACTGATGACACAAAAACCACACATTAAGCACTTTTATTACATAACTATTTTAGTTCTGTGATGCATTTCTCATTATAGATGTGTAACGCCTAAAGTGTCAGTTTGAAAGTATAATTTTGATTCATAATGACAGTGAATGCTTTTTATATTACGCTTACATTCTTGGGATTTGTGTTCATTTATAGGAATGCACCAAGTTGTCAATTAATGCCACCAGGTGGTTCTAAGTCACTGGGCAGTGCATGAATTATCAGAAATGGCACAGATTTCTGCTATCTAGGAATTGTTTACATGAAGGATCCTAGATGAGATGGATGGCGAGCATCACTCAGTGAAAACATCCACCTATCTCTTGCCAATAACCCAGCATTTCTAGTATTTATGGAGAGGTGTATTAACCATATTCACTTTCCTGCCTGTAAACCATTACTGTGGTGAGTTAAAGTGCTTATTTATTTTGATGATACCATTTCAGGAGGGTATAGTATCTGGTCAGTGGCATAGTATCTGGTCAGTGGCATAGTATCTGGTCAGTGGCATAGTATCTGGTCAGTGGCATAGTATCTGGTCAGTGGCATAGTATCTGGTCAGTGGCATAGTATCTGGTCAGTGGCATAGTATCTGGTCAGTGGCATAGTATCTGGTCAGTGGCATAGTATCTGGTCAGTGGCATAGTATCTGGTCAGTGGCATAGTATCTGGTCAGTGGTATAGTATCTGGTCAGTGGCATAATATCTGGTCAGTGGCATAGTATCTGGTCAGTGGCATAGTATCTGGTCAGTGGCATAGTATCTGGTCAGTGGCACAGTGTCTGGTCAGTGGCATAGTATCTGGTCAGTGGCACAGTGTCTGGTCAGTGGCATAGTATCTGGTCAGTGGCACAGTATCTGGTCAGTGGCACAGTATCTGGTCAGTGGCATAGTATAGTATCTGGCCTTTGGTATATATATATATATATATATATATATATATATATATATATATATATATATATATATATATATATATATATATATATGTATATATGGTCAGTCATTAATTGAACTCCCACGTTGGGTGATGACCGGCAATTATATCTAATAACATTTGTTAGTGAGCTTCCAGAAATATAAGGTAAGATAACATCAGAGTGCTTTGCTGATGACGAGAATATATCTCCTCATTAGCAAAGACAGCAACCAATCACACAAATATCTCGCTCGACATGCAGCCCAGATGACCTCTGTCCACCGGCTATTGTGGTGAAATGTCTCAGGCTTTCTTTCCAGGAATCCTGGGAGTATATTATTCTCAGGGTGGAGTCACGTCTGCTGTCACTCTTGATAACTGGTGTAGCGCACAGAGACAGCAGGCCCGCACACCTGTAAGGTCTCCGTCCCCTAATTATTGTTGATTGTTACATTTTTTTAGCTCCCGGCACCTGAGTGGCCTGGGGGCTATAGGCATGGCTCAGTTTGTGCATCCATCTGTCTGGCCATCAACATAAACTTTCTTAGAGCCTGTTGTTTTAACATCTTCCCCCTCCCCACAGGGCCCTATTTCTTTAGATTCACAGCCCTTTTAAGCCTTGCAGAGGAAGGAATGCTTGCATTTGTGGCAATTTGTTTTTGACATTATCGGAAATTCAGAGATAATAAGAAACTATGACCCAATGCTGAGGAAGTTTTCTCAGCAAGCATAAAATCCCTTAACATGCACAGTTATTTATCTGAATCATTGATTGAAATTTATATTTATAGTGTGAATAATGTAATTTTTATTTTTTCCCAGAGCAGTAAGCATAATCTAGCATAAAGCTAATTATACATGTATGCTTATCAAATTAGTTAGATAAAAGAATTTAATATTTTACAAGCATACAACTCTCTGCAAAACCATGTTGACACATATTTGTGTGTATCAACACTATGTATATATTAACTCTGAATACAGATGACAACAGCTATAGTGATAATGAGTTTTTCGCCAAAAGAGTTTGAAGTATTTGACCAGTCACGTTTGATGTATAAATTTGATTTGATGAATATTCTGAGTTTCACTTGAGTCAATGACTGCTGAGCTGGAGGGACTGAAGTTATGGAGGGGAATATAGCACCTATATTCTTCACACATGGTTCTCATTAAATGTTTAATCATATTTGCATGCCTAGTACTGAAATCTAACAAGAATTTTATTTAATCTGAGAAGAATTTTAGAAAATCACATATTGGTTAATAGATGCTGCATTTACCACAGAGAGTATCAAAATTATTGGATATATTTTTCTTCAAGTGAAATTATTGGTTTTGAAGAGGAGAAACTAAAATTAAAGTTACTTTACAGCAAGAAAGATGACCACAGCCATATAAAAGTCCAACTAAAAACAGACCATTCTAGTTATGATAGCTCATTATAGTCATGAGAAAGGTTACTATAGTCATGAGAAAGGTTACTATAGTCATGAGAAAGGTTACTATAGTCATGTGAAAGATCAATAATTATAAGACCATTCTAGTTATGCGAGCTCATTACAGTTATGAGAAAGGTCACTATAGTCATGAGAAAGGTCACTACAGTCATGAGAAAGGTCACTATAGTCATGAGAAAGGTCACTATAATCATGAGAAAGATAATCACAAGAAAGGCCATTCTGATTATAAGAGCTCAGTATAGTCAGGAGAAATGTTTTTAATCACATGACCTCTGTCAAGTTGGATTGATCAAGGACACAACAGTCACGACTTTAATATATAGATTTCATTACAGCTGGTTTATAACCACCACAAACAAGGACGCACGAGTGGCGTGCCAGCCCTCTATTACTTTCTGTTTGCTACACTCGGTGGTGTGCTCTGTTTGTCTTTTTAACATGTGTTTTCATATCCGCAATGATGATACATATTTTGATACTTTCCACATTATCCACGTCAGAGAGTCCTGACGTTAGAAATGGAGTTAACCTCAAATAACAAGAAATTGTGTCACACATATCGACATGTGTACATCTCATATCAGAACGGTTCATAATAATGGAAATGTTGAATACGTTGTGACTGGCAACTGTTTTGAACAGGCTATGAAAATAATCTGATTCATAATAATAGTATTATGGCCTAGAAATGCTAATTGTTTTTCTTCACAAATAGTATTTGTTTATAGCAACAGAGTGATATGTTTTTACAATGTATCGTGATCTTTCACTGAAAATGAGGCAATATTGATGGTATGCAGGTCTCTCAGGCATTCCGTTGCTATTATTAGATACAAAGTGTGACCGCACAATATGCTCGGTCATGCGGCCCGTGTCGGCAAAGGATTCATCTGAGTTCATTTTTCATTATTTGTGTATTATTGTTCCGGCCCCCGAAGAGGTTTACCTGTCGGACAAAGAGAAGTAACATGCCACAAACTTAGTGGCATCATGAGCTTAATATAGAAAATCACGTTTTATCACATGTTAAATCTCAGGTGTGAGAAGAAGTTGGAGGTATATTTAAACTGTGAACGATAACTTAGAGTCACATTTAAATTATATTACGCTACGCTAAGATATATTTGTATTCGGGAGAATGGAACTGAAAATAATTTGGAAATTGATCGCACGAAAGCGAGGATGTTATCAGGTGAGTTTAGTTTCGAGAGATTTATATATGGTGGCATCTTTGAAATTGATTAAAACTTGATATACCTGGGTATGACCGGTAATATAAAGAAAAAGAGCTTTAATATTGTAGTATCTGTATCTGGTCTCATTGAATATGACACCACAGCATGTCAACGTCTCCTTAATATGTTATATGCATTCTTATATCTTTAACTCTGAGCACAGGTTCCATATACTGTTTGTGAAAAGGTATGGTGATATAATGAAAGATCTTTATAAAAAGATTGATCAGTTTATATGAATAGATAGGAGGTTGGCAAAAAGAGTAAAAAATAGTTTTCGTGATGCCAATTCAAAAATGCTTGAATAAAAAATATGGGAACTCTAGAAAGGATAAGCGATTTTGTATTTAGACCTTAGGCTTGAAAATATAACTATTTCATTATGAAGTATATGGTTAGCTTAGCAGGGTGGTACAGTGTTTGTATCATGCAATTTCTCTTTTCAAAAAAAAAAATGTTGTAACAGAAAATATGTTCTGAGTTCAATGCAGTTATGATATTATGCAACGAAGCATGTCTTTCGCTGGAATATTTGACATGAGATGACGGTTATCTCTTTGCTTTCCATGATATCTTGACAGAAAAACAAATTGTGGTCCGGGCAATCCTGATAAAGGTGAAAAGTCTCTCATTATAAAAACAGTTTTTTTTCTTGGGAATCATCTTTTCGTTATCAAAGCCTTTCATGTACGAGAAAAAACATCAAAGAAAGTTTGTACTCAAATCAAGGCACATCAGTAGAGCAGTGAAAGAAAGCCGAGGACAAAATATATACAAGGACGAGGCTATTTTCGGCATGCTTCTTGTGTGTATGGTATCAGGTTTTATTTTTAGAATCACTTGATCGCCGTGAGTGTGATACGTGCTGTCCTCAATGCCAGGATCTTTGTAAGATCTTTTTATAAATTCGTGATTTAATGTCTTATGAGAATTCAGATACCAAAAGCGGCAAGAATACTCTGCATTATATGGGTATATTAGTATTGCTAAGTCAGTCAATCTTTTCACCATCTTTGCAGACATCGCCCCATATTGACGTTGTTTGAAATTGCAACACCAAAATATCATCCAATCAGAATTGAAAAGCCTCAGGTCATGACCTGTGATCAGTTGGATTACTGAGACGCTATCCAATCAGTATAAAGCAGAATCTGTATGAATAATCATTTATTCTTTCACCAATCAGAGCACAACCTGATTATTATGAATAATCATGACTTGCGGCTGATTTTTATGAACACACTTTTCTTCCATTGGCATTAGGGACTGGTGTGAGAGAGAGAGGTCCTGTTATGGATGGTGTCACTAGACTAAAAATGCCCAGGTGCTTCTGATAAGAATACATATGGAAATATCTGAATGTAGACATTGCATTTCGCTGAATACCCATAACAACTCTTTAATAAATGATTGAATACATTTTCAGATCATTTTAGGTCCATTTATGTTCTGTTATTTCAAGAAAGTGTTTCATCCTGCTGAAGTATTTATAAAACATTCAAGGAGTCTTCATGATATTTATTTATAATTATTCTGAATTGACCTAAATATGTGTGTATATATTTTGTGTTTGCAGGTAGACCGGGGCTTCTCCCGTAAGTGTAGCGATAGTCAAGCGTCCAGTGACCAAAGATCTCCAGAAGCAGAAGCCGACGACCAATCAGATAAACGCAAACTGAAAAAGAAAAAAAGCTTGTGAGTAAACAGAGCTTACCAAACCAGAAAAATTAGACTCTCGGGAAAGTATATAGATACATATAAAACAACAATCTCATGGAAAAGGGCTTAATGGTTGAACTATTTCTGAATGTGTGGCAGATCGGTTTATGTTTTGCTCTCATTGATTGCTAAATCAAGTCATATTTTTTTCCGGTTTTGATAAATTTGACTTTTTTACAAAACTTTTGAGAAGACAATTTGTTGTGAGAGCCTATTTTAATCAGGTCATATTTTTTCTATCAATTTTACTTATTTAAAGACGATTTTCACCACATGTGAGAACCTGCTTTAAGAGGATTTCAGAAAATTAAATTCAAGGATTTGAGTGAGGTTTTAAAGTGTTTGTTGATATCATAATTTTCTTTTATCGCTCGTGACTTCTCCAATTGCAGTACTAAAGATGTCAAGGAGAAGCTAGGATTTTTACGTAGACGCCACACAGACACAGCATTAGCGTCCAAGCTTGGAGACTCATCCGATAGCAAATCCACTGGGACCATGGGGGTCGAAAAAATACTTGCCTGGCGAAAAAGCTTTGACAACCTTCTCCAAGACAAAGGTGAATTTTGATTATTTTTTCAAGAAGTACAAGCAGTCCTTAAGATATGTTCAAAAGATATGTTAAATTTTTTAAATATGGCATGAGGTGGCATTTTAAAAACTAAGATGAACATAAAAATGGCTCAAATGTTAATAAAGGATGTTCCTTAGCTTTGGTTTTATTTCAAGTTAAATAAGCGATTTTCACAGAAAAGTAAAATAATCTCCTTGTCCGAAATAAGTTAATTGCCATTTGAATGTTCTTACCATAAAATAAGACCTCAAGGAAATATATGGTACATCATATACCTTGTGCTTTGCAGTTGGTTTGGAGATGTTCCGAGATTTTTTACGCACAGAATTTAGTGAGGAGAATATTGAGTTTTGGATAGCATGTGAGGAATACAAACACCTCAAGTCAAACCAGTTGGTTGCTGAGGCACAGAAAATATATGCAGACTTTGTAGCCGTACAAGCTGAGCATGAGGTAAGAAGAATTCCTTATTCTATAATAAGTTAATTATTTTTTTTATGAATCAAATAATCCCTGTGGAATTTATCAAAGACATCACCCATCAGCAAAATTATCCTCAGGAATCCAAATAGAATTTACCCCCAAAGAAAACCATTTTTTTGGAAATAATCCCAGAAATTTTCCATCTGGAGGTCAATCTGGAAGTCTGCCTCGATAAATTTGCCTGACGTAATACTATTTCAGAGGGCTTATTGATCAATGTTCATTGTTTGCCCATATTTGTTGGTTCAGGATCTCACCTATTGACCAAGTGTTGTGTGTCATTTGATTACATTGAGACACAGATACAGTGAAAATGTGTGCCAATGGCTGGAACTACATGCAACAAAAGGATTGCTCATTTATAGACTCTGTAGATTCAGAGAAAAGTCAGATATCTTTAAAGCCCAGGTTTTCTCCAAAGCTTTGATGTGTATTTCTTTACTGGAAAGCTGAAAAGGAACATTGAACTATTGTTGCATTTCAAATATGATATCCTCAATGTAGTCTCGCAGTGATTGTCTAAAGCTGCTTCTGATTGGTCAATTACTGGTAGAAAAGTACCTTCTGAAGACCAGAGGAAAGCCTTTTCTTGAGCAAATTGGTTGCAAATATTAAGCATTAGTTCTTGCTCTGGCATTAGTCAATACTCGCTCTTTTCCTGACTTTATCACAGGTTTCAATTTAAAGTAAACTTGACTTAACTGCAGGTATATTTCTACATACATACACACCTCCATTTTCATTGATTGGGTAGTTACCAAGAAAAAAATTAAATAAATCAATTACTCACTCACTCACCCATCTACTGATTCCATTATTGGTATACATGCCCTATGATGAACACAGGGAATAATTTCAATAGAATATAATGGTATTGAAATCAATAAAGGTTTTACACATCATGCAGACAGACATGGTGATGGCTGGTTGCCAACTTGTTTTCAGGACAAAATAACTTGGAGGGCATTGTTGGACCAGTCAGATGTGGGTGGGCATCTTGTACCAATTTACCTTACCCAAGTTGGCATAACATTTACAAAAGATTTCTTCCTTGAATAGCCATATACTGTTAAGGTCCAAGATTCTGTACTCAACTGCACCTAAAACACCAAATATCATCTTTTGAATTCTTAAAGAGGTTTTTTGGTTGCTTGGTTCTGATTTTGGTGCATTTCAGTGCATTTCAGTGCATTCAAGTGTATCCCAGTGCATTCCAGTGCAATCGTATTGAGATAACCCAAGCTTGACAAATCAAGCTAAATTTCCATTAAACATGGTTGAAATTCAATTTATTCTCATGTGTCACTTATTTATCAGAAAGTATCAACTTTAAATACAGTTTGATGAGTATCATCAATACTGCATAAGCGTAGGTAGTACTAGTATCCTACCCTAGAGGGCGCCATTCAACACAGGGTCATCAAGAGACCAGTCATATAACCAGCAATCTTCACAAAAGAAATCAGCCAATCAGAGGCATCACAAGTTTAATCACCCATCCAGGGGCTTCATAAGACCGGTTGTATTTCCCATGAATTAGCACTGTTCTGCCGAGATTGATTTGTGTCATTTGGAGGTATTATTCTGACATTGCATCAGAGTGCCGTGTGTGCCAGGTAAAAACGTGAATAACCTTTGCCTATCATTGCCAAGCAACGTAAGTCAATATGAAGTCGTTAATATGCCTTGCCAGATTTTAACTTTCTGTTGCCAAAATACATCTGTGATATTGTAGATGTGTTTCTTGATCCTTATATATATTATAATTGATATAATAAATACACTGCTGATCCTTGTCTGCTTGTCTTAATACTTTAATAGGATCTTATTATTAAAGAATATTTTAATCTGATTTTTTTTTCAAAACCTATAATATGAATTGAACAAGATTGAAAAATGTAAAAAAAAAATTTATGTTTTGCGAGTAAATTCAAGTTTACAAACAAAAGATCAATGTTTATACAAGTTATATAATTTGACAAATTTTGCCATTTTACATAATTATTATCATATATCCCCTTTTGAAGGACAGGTTCCTTGAAATGAATAATAAAAGAAGATTACTCCAGAAGAATAATCTCGGTTTTGATAACTGTTCACGATGAGGACATTGTTTTCGTTGGGATTGGAATGATCTAATGAAGTGTTTGTGTTTGTGTGTTTTCTGATCTTAAATTAGTGATTTATATTACGGCTTGGTAATCTTCTCAACCCAGAATATTTTCCGAATATTGCCCCATTAGTTTTAAGCGCATCACCAAGAACAAAGCTGGATCTCAAGGACAGAGAATTCTGCATTTCACAGATGAAAGAGCCCTGTCAAAAACATCTTTTGAAATAATCTTAATTAGCTATGATTGATTATTTTGCCATAAATCACATAACATTGTTTTCTTTATATTCTAAGAGATATTTTTTTATGCTGTGAGGTTATGTAGACACTTGTATGTGCAACACCTTGCAAGAATTTTTATATCTCACACCTTTCTTGACATTTTACAGATATCTTGTAGTTGTTGCTTACACCTCTTGTAGCACTGGACAGATATCTCATACAGGGTGCTCACGAAGCACTGGACAGATATCTCATACAGGGTGCTCACGAAGCACTGGACAGATATCTCATACAGGTTGCTCATGAAGCACTGGACAGATATCTCATACAGGTTGCTCATGAAGCACTGGACGGATATCTCATACAGGTTGCTCATGAAGCACTGAACGGATATCTCATACAGGGTGCTCACGAAGCACTGGACAGATATCTCATACAGGGTGCTCACGAAGCACTGGACGCAGACCTTGTATGGGTTATTTACATCTAAAAAATGAGCAACCTGCTCCAAAGATAGATTGTTTTCTTTGATAGACATGTTTAATGGTCTCCCGTCTGTCATATTCATGTATGCAATCGATTTTATTTGTCAATACAGGGCGTGAGCGATGTGTTTATAGTGAGTGCACTATGACAGGCACCTAATGGTGTGAGTAACCTCCCTCACCACCTCCCCCGCCAAACTGACACACAAGCTGCTTCAGTCCCTGACCTAAATGCCTGATTGCTTCCATGGCAACGGTTGCCATGGCAATGCATGACGTAGCTGTAAAGGGCAGGCAGCAGTGGGGCATTATGGGGGGAAGCTGGTCTTGCCATTTGGCTGATAAGCCCTGTGAGGGGTTTACTGTGTATTTCAAGTAACAGTCTCCAGTTCACTGTCCGTATATTGGTGTGGTGTTTGTCTCCCTCGGGTCATTCATTAATTGCTTGTACAGGCATCATCGGGTATCTAAATGAATTTGTCAGCCACAATAACAAATCCTTTCCACAAAAAATCAGTCCTATTGAAGACAGATATACAGAAATATTACTGAAGAAAAAACTGCCAATTCTGACCTGTGCTAAAGTAAGAAATTAACCTTTCACTGGATGAAAATAGCCAATGATTTCAAGCATTTACCACAAGAGGGCAGTACTAGTTGGTGCAACTTACATTTTAATAATCACTTTATTTTAAACATTTTCAGATTAACTTGGACTCCAAAACTAGAATGGTTACAAAAAACAACTTGGCGAATCCCAACAAACACACCTTTGAACAAGCACAGAAACGTATTCAGGCTCTCATGGAGAAGGACTCGTACCCAAGATTTCTACGCTCCGATGTTTATCAACAACTTCTCAGGGATCATAAAGTCACGTGACCTTGATCATCCAATCAAAAATTAGGACTGGCTTGGCTGTATCTGCCAATATTCTGTGAGCTTTCTTATGTATATGGGCCAATATATGGATGTACTGATGACGTAGATTCAGCAGTTTTTGTTGTATTCAAACAGCGCCCCCTTGTGTATTCAAACAGTACTAGTGCTAGTCATCAATTTACCTGATAAAAATATTTGTGTCTTTGACAGATCATGTAAATATGGGAGTGGAATTTGAATTCTATTTGTATGGATCTCAAATTAACTTGTTGTATATAATACATCAATTAAAACACCTAGTAATACTGCAATTGGTATTTTATGTATTTGTGTTTGCCAGAAAGAAGATTATTAACATGGTTGTGCTCTTGACGTATGGAACATGAAAAGGTCTGTGCAAGTGTTTTTTGCCATGGAGTGTGAAAACATTATAACAGCGGATATGATTTGAATTTATAAGGCACGTCAGTTTCAGCTCAGCTGATTTGAAATGTACATGAAAATGATTCTGGAGTACAAATTTCAAAGCAAAAACAGCTATGCAAAGGTTAACATTAAATGATTTCTCACAAATCAGGCAAAATGAAACCCAGTGTTTATGTGACCTGCTTTTGGTATTTTTCTTCTTAGACCATAGTTATTTGACTGTTTGCTTCATAGGTTTTAATCTTGGGTTGAGAGAAAAGAAATGTAATGTGATTCTTGGAATAATTTTGCTCATATATAGACAGGGTAACTTCAAGTTTATTAAAATTCAATTTTTTATTGAGGCAGATTTAGAAAAAAAAGTCAAGGAGACAAATTATTAAAAAACTGTGGCCTGAGAGGTTGTTATTGTTATATATTATGCATCAGTCCTTGAAAGTTATAATTGTATGGTGCTGCCATTTGTAAGGTCAAAATGTTTATAGTGGCCAAATTTGGAACTAAACATTAGATATTTGATTATTCAACAATAATAAATGTTTAATAATAAGCATCACATGGTCCATGAATATGTCCACAAAAGCACAAACTATGGCAACAAAAATCTAAATTATGTATATAATTCACTTGAAAGGGAAAATGACATGACAGTTCTTGTATATAGTTAGAACAAATAATTTATCTTTGAAAAATATTTGTATTAGTTTGCCATTAACCTTTGCCATTGTATGGTTCTCATTCTTAAGATGTTTCCTTTAGAATTTGAAATTTTTTTAATCAGATTACAATGTGTTCTAATCAGAAGGTTAAAATTAAACTTCCTGCCATTCAGTTCGGCCAGACGCCTCTCTGCAACTGCAAAGACTGGCCAACAAAAAGAGCATCATTTCCCCCCTCTAGTGGCAATAAACTGGGCTTCAGTGGTGACACCTGGTGAGGTCACAGAGCTTTGAGGTCCAATTTGGGATTTTTGGAATATTGCTGAAATATTTCATTATTGTAGAAAAAAATAAACTGAAAGCAAAATCTTAAGAAACAGAAACAATGTGTGAAGATATTTTTAACACATGATGCAGAGTTTAATACTAGGGAGAGATAAAGAACAACATTTTTGTGATGGCCGTCTACTTATCAGTCAGTTGAAAAAAAAAAAAAACAACAGCAAAAAATAAATAAATAAAACTAAAGGAAACAAGAATGATGTATGGAAATATTTTGACTTTAACATTTTGGATGTAAGAAATTTTCTATGAATGATGCAGAGGTTAATATAAAGGAGAGAAATTGGGAAAAAAATGTTAAGATGACCATTTATATTGCAGGCACTCAATAGTGTAACATAAAACCATGCTTTCATTGATTGACTGCTTTTCAATGGATTGCTTTGTAGAGATTTATTAAAGTGTGATGATCTGTAGATTTCTTTCTGGTGTCCATTTATATTACATCCAGGTAGCAAAGAAATTGGGAACTTATTGTTATATAAGAATGTCAAGAAGATTATTAATGTTGTGTTGGTGACCAGTGATGCTCTTGTATAAATTCCCAACATGTGTGACGTGAAACTTTCAATGTTGAAGGGACCTTTAGCTTTCACAAATGAAATAATGCAAAACAAATCTGTTCACTGATATATTTAATATATTAATGATGTATATGTTTCATATTCACTCTGGTGTTTTTTGTTATCATTTTGCCGATTTTTCATTAAAACCAAAATAAACCCTTTGGGCTGTAAATGCCAGCCTCAAACATTTTTCTGTCTTCCTGCATACATCTTACAAAGAGAAAAAGTACAGTAATATGAAAACTTTATTTTCTGATACAAAAGAATAAAAAGTAAATAATTTAGATTTCTAAGAAAAAAAATATTCTGATAGCAAGGAACAGTCAAATATCTACATGCAGGATAGTTGACAGTTTGCTCAGCAGGATACGAAGATAAGTTCTGTAATGTATCTCGCGTATATATATATATATATATATATATATATATATATATATATATATATATATATATATATATATATATATATATATATATATATATATATATATATATATATATATATATATATATATATATATATATATATATATATATATATATATATATATATATATATATATATTTGGTACATATGGAAGTGGTGTATATGTATATATTTCAATGTATTTCTTTTATATATATAACGAGGATGAATTTTGTCTCAAGGTTTTGGTTCGTAGAATTGATGATGGAGCGCTATGTTATTAATGGCACCAAAGCTTCCTGAATAATTCGAACTGGATTAATTATCTAACGGCTTGCATGAAAGATATTTAAAAATTATAAATGCATTTGAGGTCAATCTGGAAAAAGAATGAATATGTTGAACCAAATCCTTAAACCCACACAATAGTTTTTTTTCTATTTGTTTGAATTCATGGTATTCAAATTGTGTAATTTTATAGAAATATAAGTAAATGTAATAAATCTTGCACTTGCATGAAATAGACCATCTCTTATTCAGACAGAGACAAAGAAACATTACAAACTTTGTTTTAAGGTTTGTAATCCTAGTACTTCAAAATGAAGATAGCTATTGTCCATCAAGAATTCCTCTAAAAGTCTGGAACTTCAGCGGATATTCAAGGTGGCTCAATTAATTATTTATATAATAGATGTATAATAACAATCTTCAATTAATACAATTAATTAATTATCCTCTTTTTTCCATATATGCTTGGAATACACCTATTCTTTCAGCTGGTTATAATGATGTGACATGGAATGCAAAATCGAGATATTTTTAATAGTGAGAGATAGGATAAGAAATATTAACAGGTTTTCTGTAAAGGAATTACAACAGGGAAAGAGCAATGTTAAATATTGCTTTTAATTGGCACAAGTTCAAATGTAATTCTGTTAAGATTATTCTGAAGATATTACGGTCATGATAGTGTTGCAGCTCAACGGTTGAATGACGTTTTTAACATAAAGTGTGCAAAAAGTAAATAATAACATACTTAAAACCTTTCCACAGATATTTTGTGAATTTGTAAATTTAGAAATTGTCCTTGTGGAACTGTTCAAATTTTCTTATACTCAGTACAGAGTATTTCCTGCAGAATTATTGTGATAATTGTTCTATAGTAAATGTTGTTGCTAGGGTAACCATTGCCATGACTACCAAAATCACCTATTGTAAATAAAACTTTCAATACTAGAATCATATTTTAATAGATGTTAGATGTTATATCAATATTTAAGATCTTATTTGTCAATTCGCTTATTGGTGTACCAAGTGTGACATGATTTTTGCATGCTTGATTTCAATGTATGTATCATTTTTGTATTTCCCAGTTACAATTAACCGTCACAGATTCATAGCAAACACACTGTAGTATGCAAGTCTCAAATATACGTTCAGTAGCATTTCTACCTAAAGTTATAAAAACAAACCACGATACCATATGGTGGACAGTGAATTTCAAAAAGCCGTCCTCATTAGAAATAACATCCCTTGTAAACTTGCACTTGAAATATCGGACATTGCCTTCATGACGTCTTGCAAACATTTCAGACATACCCAGTGTCCACCCTCGTCTGTCCTCATGTATATTTAGCTAATTAAATAAATGCAATTTTTTTTTTTTGTATCAGAAAAAACGTGAGAAGAAAATTTATTCAAGGATAAAAATTAGGGTGAATATTCTAGTATGTTTTGGCTATATACGTATTGTATATCAAGAATTGATCTAAGTATATTTTTTTCCGGAGATTGATTCAGATGGCAAGATTTGAGATTCTATCCCATGCACAAAGCTGTTCAAAAGTACTATGCAGCATCTTGGACAATTAGTTCAGTTTTGTTTTATTTCAGGCATCTGATTGATCACTCTGGATTTCTTTTGAGATGACAAAGTAGTGTTAGTGAGGTAGTGTCCTCTGTTGGTGTGTATTTGTGATTGCCATTAGTGTCCTCTGGTGGTATATTTTGTAATTAAATTGGTTAATTTACAGAAGTTTCTGAAAAAAAGAAGCATTTCTGGGGTTTATTTTCACCAATATTGGCTGAGAAAATAATATATTTTTTCTCCTGCTAAATAGTTAATCACTTGCTTCATCCAAAGTGAACCAAGTTACAATAAATATTGTTTGTTACTATTTATATAAATAGATTAAAATGAAATCCAATAAATGAGAACTATGATAACAAACTTTCAATGGTTGTGAGGGTCAGAATGGCAACATTTCAAAAAGGTTTATAAACATATATACATTGACACATATGCATTTCATGTTTGTGCTGACAAAAACAAAAAACAAAAAAAACCAAGAGTACTTACTGTGAGTTAAAGATATCTTTGTAGGATAGACCTAGATATTCACTGTGTTCTCGATTTTCTGTAAAGCCTTTCTGTATACAATTTGTATTGTCTATCTTATAAACTGTGTATAAAAAATATGAATAATAAAGTTATGAGTGTCAAACAAAATTGGATGTTCATTTTTACTTATATTACCTGTAAATCTCAGTGCCTTTTCCTGATCGATTGAACTTTTAAATCAGACGATATTCATTGCTATTATTTGAACTTTCAATTATGCAGCAGTGCCCTCTATCATCTTACATATACAAGACAAGTGCTGCTCTCTTGTGGAAATATATTAGGATGTGACAAATAACTCGGAGTTATTTTAAATTAAATAGGGAATGAATCAAATTTGATAATTGATGAAATTTGCCTTTATAAAATGCATCTTTTTCATAATTTTTACCATGGTATTTTAAGGTGAACTGAATTCGTGCAAGGTGAAAATTATAAATCTAGATATTAAATTTATGGTTTAAATTTGCTTCACTTTAGCATATTCATGCAGATCTTAATAAACTAAAAATGTGAAATCTTAATTCTGAGGACCAGTCAAGATATATTTTGAATGAAAGAGTAGAAATTTCTAAATTGTTAAAATGTATATACACAGTATGATGATGCACAGAAATTGCAGAATTGATCCCAGCATTGTTGCTGGAGTCAAAAACATTTAGCTTGTCAATAGTTTTTACAGATTTCCACTAATCTCATCAAACACAATTTGCCCTCCTCCCTCCATGCAGTCACACAAAGCAAGGGAGAGTATCTTCTTATGGATGGCATTTATAAAAAAAAAAACATATTTAAATGGCTTGAACAAAATTTACCCCAAATATATATTTATTCCATTCCAACAGATAAATGTTCTTGCATTTTAAGATATTTAAAATATGCTATAAAATTTCTGCATTAAAAGATTGACTGTTTCCATCTTTTTTTCCATAGACTTGAGGAGGGGGCAGAAAATAACTGTGTATCTTTATATTAATGACTGAGAGCTTACATTTCATACCAGGAGGTTGTGTAAAATAGGCCAATGAAAACAAATATTTTAGATTCAATATCATTTAGTTTTTATTAAATTTGTCATTTGAGACCAATGTTCTCAATAAATTACAGTTATATGCCCACAGAGCATACAAACAACTATGGAGGTACATTCCGGTTTGACATATGTAGTCCATAACAATTAACAGACTATACATTATTTACAATTTACACATCTTGCTACATCTTTATACTGCATTGTCTCTGATATTATTAACAAGAATATGTGGCAAAAGTGATCTGCTACAATGCATGCAACTTTCTGCAAACTATCATATTTGTTTGTCATTACGTTAAGCTGACATACTTTTTTCTCTATCTTTCAAGAAATTAAATTATTTTCAAGAACAACACATCATTTTATAAATGTTGAATCAAAATAAAAGTTCTTTGTGCCAACTTGTTAATGATCACTAGGAATACAATGTTTTCAATATTATTTGTTATTACTAATTAAATCTGTCTTTAAATATTGTTGATATTTTGAGCATTCATACATTGCATTTACAAATTTCTCTATGTATCAAATACAACAATATACAGACCAACTATTATCTACACAACTTAATAATAATAATATTTACAAATCTACATTTATAAATCAGCTGCCAAGTTTGATAAAGAGAAAAAAAATAAAAATACCCATGTTACACTGACTCATAGAGTCAATTTTTAAGTGTATTTAATCTGATAATTTGCAGACAATTCTTACAAGATTCACTGGTACTTTTTCAAATTGAGAGCACCATGCTGTACTAGAGCCCATCATTCTCAACCAAGTCAATATACACTATGTACAATTTTACCCTATTTTATACAAAAAATGTTGAGGCTTCACACATTAAAATAGTGTGGTTATTTAAAATTGCTCATTTTTCAACACCAATGATTAATTTTATTTTGCTTAATTGCAAAAAAGAAAAGTTGAATGGGAGCTACCCTTGTATTGTAAGTCAAATTTGCCAATATCCAATCCCAGCTTGGACAAAAAGCAAAAAACCCTGCAGAGTGGTGCCCTCTAGTGACAAGATTGTCTATAATTGCACCCTGGTGGCCAGTTTTGTTAAGATCAGAGAACAGCACCATATTGACACACAAAGATTGTCAATCTCTTTAAGAACATGAGAAATGTTCAATTGTTCATGAACTGTGATTGGTTGCTTAGATGATGATGTCACCTCCACGGCAGCTCATCATTTCTCGCTGTGATCGCGATGTGTTTATTCTCTGTTCCAGTAGTGTCTTCCAGGTGCACTTTTCTTCCAGGTTGAATGCCCTGAAGATCACATATTTGGAACTCTGTGAGGATGCCTGGTCCAACACTAAACTGAACTCTGATGCTAAAAGAACAAAAACATAAACTCTCATAAATATATGGCTTACAATTGCTTTGTTTCATGTTTTATATTCATTAATGAATACTCTAATAGCAATTAAAACAGTATAACATATTAAAATAGTGAATTATCTCTTATATTAATGTTATATATCCAAAAGCAAACCTCCAAATATATAAAACTACTGTTTTGATAAAGATTATTTAATAAAATTTAATATATTTATTGAATACTTACGATGTGCAGAACTGAAGTCGGCGGATACCACGTCGGCGAGCACCACAGGGTCTTCTATGACTGTCCAGTAGTTGCTACTCTCCTTGGTGGCGAGAATGAGGACGTCATTGAACATGAGCGCCAGGACTCGCACCCACCGTGTGCCCTCAGACACCCACATCACTTCCCCAGAATAGATCAAGTGCCGGTTTGGCATCGCTAAATGGAACGCCTGGAATATACCAAAGAAAACTTTTAATAAAATATCATACAAGAAAAATATCTGGTGATCATGAAAGGTGCAATAGGTAGTTATTTGCTAGTTTTTCTTGTTTGTTTTTTAATTTTTTGTTTTCTAATTTAGTCTTGATCAAAATATGCCAAACAGGAAATGAGCTTTACACACCTGTACACTTTTGGGGAAGAGAAGTCGGGACTGGATTTCAAGAACTTCAGAGTCGACACTGGTTGTGCTTGTCACACTTGACATTGACTGTGTGGATGCCCTTGACCTGACTGATGACCTTGACCCTGATGACCCGGAGCTGTTGGACCTTTTTTTGAGCAGTCGGATGTGGCTGCAGCAGGAGTTGAATGCCTGAGTGACCTTCTGCAGCGCGGGGAAGTCCTGGTGACTGCTGCGAGTGTGCGACAAAATCACTGCCATCTGTGACGTCATCTCACTGATATGCTAGAAAACACAAATAACAAAAAAATATGAAAAATCATTCAAATTTCATCACAAATCAGTCTATTTACTGCTTATTTTAACATGTCTTTGTCAATCCCTAAAATTCTCTGTATCGTACAACAAACAGCATAAACTATGTGATGTTTGCTTTCTGTGAAATTAGTTTTCTTTGATAAACAAGACCATGACACCTACCTCTAAAGGTTTGTGCAGGAACTCTTCTATGCTGAGGTGCCCGTGTTGTACCCGTACTTTCTGCAGGAAGTGCTGGAATTCCCGGTACCTCTGGAGTTCCATCAGCAGTTTGAGTGCGTCGTCCAGACTGTTGCAGTACCTCTCGTATGCCTCGCTCAGCATCTGTACCTTGGACTCGTACACGGAGCCGATATCTTCTACGAACTGTCCGCTGCAGTCTGGCTCGGCGTATTCCAGGCCCTGAGAGTCTATTTGCCGAAGGTGGAACTCGGAGATGGCTACGAGCTTCTCCACGTTCTGGAAGAGTCGGGTGTGTTCCTGCGACTGCAGGATGCCGTGCCGGAGTGGCCTGGAGTAGGACTGTATTCCGGCCTGCATCAGGGTCGCAAAGCGCTGCTCGGCAGACACCAGAGTTTGTATGGCTGTTTGCCTGTCTTGTTCCATCTCAGAGAGCTCATTGAAAGACATAGTGAAATCTGTCAGCCCCAGGCGGGCATTGTCTAGATCTTCTGTATTCTGCGTTTCTTCGAACTTACTGAGGTCGTCAAAGTCACCAAAATTCTCGAAATTGTCTTCTGGTTCGGTAACGATATCGTCAAAATCCATGAGACGACTCTCGACAGTTTCTCTACCACAGCTTTGTTCGGAGCCCTGTTGCCATGACGATGGCTGGCGGTGGTTGCTGATTGGATGGCTGTGTGTGGATGATGCAGGTTTCATGTTCTCTTTGTCCAAGCTATTGTCCTTGTGTGGTCTGTACACATCCAGGACAATCTGCCTTAAGGAATTTCTGAAGAAAAAAAATAAACACAGGTTAGGAAAAATTGTCTTTGCATTTTTTTAAATCTAAATTAATAAAGTGGTGCTTTATATTGTTAATATTTTAAATGTAGGAATTTTTTATTCAAATGAAGGTAACCTTTGATACTTACTTGACAAGTTTGGCGACGCTGTCTGCTGTAGATCTGGACACGTTCATTCCATTGATACGGACGATAGCATCTCCTTTCTTGAGACCAGCCACATCAGATTGTGATCCTAGAATCAACCAAAACAATAGCATATTTAGTCATATGACGATACAGAGCAACATACAAAACTTATAACTGCTGAAATAGCTTGTTTTCTTTTATAATTATCATCCCATGAAGAAGAATGCCGACAGGTCCAAATATCTCTTTGAACTCATCAAAGCTATGCAAACATTTCCCTAATGGGCAATTAATTTACAAATTTTCATTATCACTTTTCAAAAGGATGACCAACACTGCCATTATCAGTTCAGTCATTTTTCTTTATTAACCTGCTCCGTGATAAAACATCTCGCCCCAAACCTGAGAAGTATGCGTGCTTGAAATGTGTCAGAAATTGACCAGAGTTCTCATTAGAAAGTACTTATCAGAACAATATCGACAAATTATAAATGATCAACTTGTGGTGTGCATTTGTGGAACTATTAATCTAGCTCTGTGACCATTTCTTATCATTGTGTTGCCATGTTTTCCCCTGCAGCCCCTTGCCCTGGTTCAAACTTTCCTTCTGACTTCTCCTCAAATAGGTCAGGGGTCAGTGGTTGACCTCGACACAATCTATACAAATCTATCAATTCTTAAACTCACAAGATCAGCAATCTATGGGATACAGTTTCTAATATTTCTATAAATGTTGCTGTGTTACAATTGGGGTGATCTCTATTAAACCCTTTTAGTTGAGTGTATGTTATGGTATGCTCCAATATGCAAGTTTCCACTGATAAAAACGATGCATTTCTGACAAAATATTCCTAAAATGTGTTCAACTCTGGGCAGGGTCATGTGGTTGGAAGGCATAAGTTGAGCTAATGTACTATCAAAATCAGGGTGCATAAAATTACCCCATAAATCCTGACAGCTAAATCGAAAACATCAGCTGTCAAAACCCCAAATCTTTTGGCCTCGGGCTACTTCTCCTTTTTGACCAATCAAATGTGGCCTTCTCGTTTTCTGCTATCTTGACCTGACATTTGGTTCTGCAGAAATATCACTCACAAAGAAAATCAACATTTCTCTGTCAAGTAACACCCACAAGCCATACTTATCTCTATCTCTTGAACACAAATCTGAACCATTCTAATGTTTAGATTTTTTTCTGCGTCTTATTTTTCCTTTCCTCCCTCAAATGCCCAATTCATTGTGGTTTTGTTATCATCCCACCACCCCAAAATGATAATATACCTTTACTGAAAAAAACTGGTCAATTTCAATTACTGACACTGAAAAGGACTTAGCATATCATAAAGAAATGGTATTCTGGTCAGAAATTGGCTTACCTGGTTCAACTCTTCCGATGGTGACGGGGCTTGAACCCATGACAGTGAAGCCGTATCCAGTCCTTCCACCTCTCTTCATCATGACTGTGACACAGTCCATGCCGATAAGGTCCTTGTTTACCTCGGGTATATTTCTCTGACCTGCAATGTACAAGGAGAAGAGTTGGTTAATGAAACTGACATGACAATCAATAAATCACCCTAATTAATGTTGAGAACTTGACTGGAAAGAAATTAACATGAGGCAAACCAAACTGACATGAAACATATCACCTCACTGGGACCTCAATGCAATCTGTCCAGTCTTTGACAATGCTAGTAATCGGAGAAACACAACCTGTTGTGTCCCCTAAAAAATCCCCCCTACTTATTCTGGAAAGTTTTTCTTTAATTACAAATGACTTGAGAAAATGGAGACTAAAGTGGAAACGAATCTTCGCTAATTGGTGGATTTTGTAGTCAAACAGTGCAGCCCCCTCTGGTTGCAGATAAATCCACAACAAGTATCATTTTGTCGAGGCAATGATTGTGTTCGTGGCCCATGTGGTCTAACCTGGGCATATGAGATGCCCCCCAAGTGAGAAATACTGATAGAAACGGCAACTCTATCTCCCTCAGCGCATGCTAACAGCAAGTCAATTCTGATAAAATACTATTTATTCACACTACTACTGCTACTTTCTACCTGATGAAATGCTAACCTGGACCTTGATTTGAATCTCCCCACAGCAGTAATATATGGGTTATATTACAAAGTGACCAGTGTATTGGAACTCTCTGATGGAAATAACCAAACTCCCAAATGGACCACTCCTTTGAAGCTGACACACCTACAGATTATGGATGATGTAAAGTTATCTAAAATGTTGAAAGGTGCAGCCAGGCTTACCCTGAGATCTTGGCTTCTTGTGCTGTCTCGGTCTATGGCCCTGGGCCACCACTGACCTTGTGTCAATCCTTCCCCTGGGGTAAGGTCCATGGTACCGTGGGGTAACAGTGTGACACAAAACCCCTCCAAATTTAGATTTCTTCCTAATTTTTGCACAAAGTAAGTTTTCCATCATCCATTGGTTAAATTCTATACATATATAAATATATATATATATGTATATATAAAATATATATTCCAATGTGATATATATATATATAGACAGGGTGTAGAAATGCTCCGATGCAAATGTGTGAGGTGATTGATGGTGATCAGGGGAAGGTGTTGCCAGGTTGGCCGTCCCTGTGAGAGTGGTATGAAGGTGGGTTGTCACTAGCATGTTGCCACCATGTGAGCATTCTCCCAGGGTGCATCCCATTCTATGGAGTGACCCCCCCTAATGACCCTCACCCCCCCCCCCCCCCCCCCACTCACCCCCTCTCCTGAGCAAAGTGGCAGGCTGACCACACACACTATCTTAACTATTCCATCCCGATACCTCCAGGAATCTTCCCTGATTAATCTAATTAAACAATGCAGACCGTTCTGTATATTTCTTTAAGATGATAAAACTCTCCACAAGTGTGGGAGGAGCAGAGCTAATTTCCTAACACACCGTTTCTCATCCATCAACAAAATTATAATTTCTAAATCAAAACCATCATCCCATTAAAAAAATTAGGAATAATCTATTTATTATTTGCTTTAATCCGAGTATCTACCATCAAAAATCAAAACCATCTTCCCATTAAAAAAAATGGGAAAATCAATTTATTTTTGTTTTGTTCCCTGGAGGTATATACAAATGTTTATCATAAGGTAAGTGGAGGGAGACATGACTGTGAGAAGGATGTACATTGTGATAATGCATGAGGCACATGTCAGTTCTCAAGCCTCCCAGCAGGGGGCACCCGCTAACAATCTATTAAGCACTACTTATACACACTTTAAGTTTCCACCTAATTACTACTTTCCTAAACATCCTTTCCTATTTCATTTGTTCCATGCTGAAATTTGTCATTTACTGCCTCAGCCATGTAATTATTTTAATAAACAGGTACCCTTAAAATGGACACCAGTTTTGACAGATTCAGTTTTCCCATGCAGGAAGTTTCAAGCATGAGAACTTTGTGGGGTTCCAGTTTCTCTCCTTGTGAGATACTTAAGTTACATCACAATAAACACAAACAGAGGATGGGCAGATTAACATGAAAAAATATTTTCTTAGTTAATGACAGTGATTTCCCTTATTCTTTCATCTCAGTATATTTTCCTTGGACACCAATTTAGTGCACAGTTTGAAATGGATAACCACAAAACTAGTCGCATCTTGCACCAGAGAAGAGAAATGGTGGAAATTAATTCCCGACTGCTTGCATTTTGATAAGAAGGGCTTGAAGTAGAGCATGATATTTATATCTGTGCCGAGATGAAATAAATCTTGCAAATTAAGGTGATAAGAAGTCAATTTCACTTCAATTTGAAGGTCTGTGGACTTGCAAAGTCATGAAATGGCTGCAGGCATAAACCATTATCTGCCTATAATCTCCCAGCCCTCGACCTGCACTTTACATTCCCTGACCTGCACTTTACTCTCCTCCGACCTGCACTTTACTCTCCTATGCCTGCACTTTACTCTCTCTATATGTCCCATCCATACCCCAACATTGTCAATCATCTCATATTCTATCTATCCATGAATCCATCCGTAAAACCTGATATTTTTTTTTAAAACAATCTTTACATGTTTGTTATGACATGATGACTTACCATTGTCGTTGGTGATCGGGCGGGGTTTCACCAGGGGGCGTTTCCCGCTCGCTTGCAAGTGCTTCCTACGCCCAACATCCTCCGACAGCAAGTAGTACCAACCATTTACTTCCTAAAATCAAAAATATCCACAAAATTAGATAAAATCAAAGCAACATGAATCATTTAAAACAAATGAAGGTTTATTCTATATTATATTCAATTTCAAAATTTTACGAGTTTTTTCTGTATTTTCTTCCTAATTAAGCAAACCACATGTTTTACCTTCCTCATCGTGAGTGATCAACTGGGTATAATGAATAAATGTTCTGCTCTTTTATGATATATACCTTTTTTCTGGACACTAGATGGCGCACTCCGAACGACATACATCCTAGGATATCTGAACAGCTGAAAACACAAGAACAATGGTTAATTATCATTAGCATTTTCTCACCTCTCAGGTAAGCTATTTGCTGTGGACAGATTGCAGAAGCATATGTTTACCTTTGAAGTACTTCACAATTTCATATTGCAATTAACTTTTGTTATGTTACGGTGATAATTTTCTCACTTTTTTAAAGCAACTAGATGATTTTGCTCATTTTTCTGGATATATGCTAAACAAAGGAAGCACAAATCTTCTTAATCTTGCTAATCAATTCAAATTTCAAGTAGCATCACTTTTCACACTGAAAGCATTGATCTTAATGACTTCATTTGCATCACAGAGGGATGGTGTTAATTTGGGAAATTAGCCCTAAAATTCCATACATAAATCTGATGAGCGCGCTTGAAATTGACAATGCCACTTATGCATAAACTGCCTGACCCAATTACCACTTGTCGTCCATGTGCATTCTTTACAATTATGATTTTCAAATATTTCAAGCAAGACAATCACTTCCAAACTCATCCCAATTATAATTTTTGTCTCATATATTCACATCTTCACAGATTGGCGACACTTGGAATTTTCTTGAATTCTTTGCGAGGCAGGTGGAATTTTGAATATTTGTGAAAATCATAAAGTATTGAAAAAATTAGGGGCCCAGATGTGGGGACTCATTACATGCTACTAATTAAAATAATGCCAGTGTCATCACCTGTCAGCACCTCAGAAATTAACAAATGATAAAATTATGGAATTTGTTTTCTTAGAAGAGTTTGGTTATAATTAAATTAAGAACTTCATTTTAATTGCCTCACACAACTGTAAAAAGTGGAAACTTACCTCGTTTGAGCATCGCGATTCCACACAGAAATCAACATTCTCTTTTTGTGGTCCTCCTCCAATAACTCACTGAAATGACAGAAATATACACCATGCTCAATTTCCCTCCAATCACAAGACTTTCTATTTTCAAGATAATACATGAAATCAAAATGTCTCACTTCATAGAATTATTTAGATATCATCAATACCTCCTAATGAAATAGATTATATTAAATTGCATTGAATATAGCCTAATTTCTTATCAAATCTCACTGTTTACTTTAGCTTCTAGAGAAGTTGCATAAATTAAATGTCACTGATAACAAACATAAAAACTACATTTCTCCCCCCCCCCCCACCCCCCACAAAAAAAATCAAACATGACTTTGGTGTGAAATATTTAAAAAACTTTGTAGTCATGTGTTTCACAATGTGTGCATGAGTTAAAATAAATGACAAGAGTCCTATTACTAAACAAAAAGTCAATATGATAGCATAGTTATTATCTGGCTTGCCCCATTGGGAGGGATGCATATCTTCTCTGGGGGTTCTCCTGGGGTTGATAAGTTCTCCCACCCTGCCACAGAGGACCGGGTCTGGCTTATTTGTTTCACACTTTATAATTATTTCACACTAAGCCAGTAAAACAACTCCACATGTTTATCATGTAATACCGGTCCTGAATAAACTTACACTGTAATCAGAACAAGCTACTTTCTCATCACTTCACAAACACCCCATTACAAAACATTTCAACACCTCGCACTAAGTGAAAATTTATCATTGAAAATTTAAATTTCAACACCAGAATCCTTTAACACATTAAATGTTTTTGTTTTAAGGATGTTCTGTTTACATATACTGAAATAATATGTTTTACATATATTGAATACATCAAAGGAAAAGTTTACCTACTTGTAACCATGGTAACAAATCTGATTATCAAACCATAAGTGTGTCTCATTAGTAGATGTATAGTTTACAAATGAAAAATAGAGAAGTGTGCCTATTTTCTCTATTTACCACAAACAGAAATGTGCTATCCTCTTTGTTGACTTATTATTGTACCACCAGATACTAATTGGAATTGCCTAAAGATAATTCAAAAGCTCTCAAGAGTTCAAAATGCTTTGGATAAAAATTAACAATGTGTAAATATTTGTTAGCAAATACTTGGCACAAGCGCTCCGACAAAGCTAAAGGAAAGTGGTATCATTTGCCGTGAAGCATATTTCATAAACACTGCCGAGTCACAAATAAACATTACACCACCTAAGTTCTAAGTGGGCTGTAAATATCATAGAAATGACAGATAAGGATAGTGTTCTTGGACAATACTCATCAAGATGACCTCCTGGTTAGCAAGCAGCTCACCCAAGGGCACGTGCAGAGGTCCCTATATGCTAGCAGAGTGGCAAGCCCAAAGGGCAATGCCCTCTCCTGTGTACGTCACATGTGTGAACCCTTGGGCATTTCTGCACACTTCCTTTTCCAAGTCAATCAGGAATAAAGCGTGCCATTGTGGTAGTATTGAACAGTGACTTGTTGATTTGTACCGGGGTTGTCTATAATGAGAGAGTACTGCACCTTACTGCTCTATGATGACCTCCTCAGCATTGTCTCAAATCTCTTGTCAACTTCCTCTCAGTTCCTTATCGCTAACAAATCATTAATAATGCCAAATGTCATACCATCTTGACAGCAGTAAAGCCATCAATCTTTTTGACCAAAAAAAAAAATTGGCACAACCAATTTGTTATAAAATATTTTCAGATACATACCTATGCAGTTTCATCTTCATGTTATTGGTATCAACAAGCCTTTTTCTTCTGTGTGTGTCTGTTGTGATATCACTTCCCCTATATGCAAGCCAAGAGAACAACCATGTGCAAATGCACTGGAGGTCTGTTCCAGCCAAGGTCTCACACAAAAATAATAACAATAAATCCAGACAAGATGTGAAGCACTTTGGCAATCTATGAGACTGAATGTTGCAGGTCCCTTGCTGGGATAATAGGACCTAGTTTCAATCAGGTCCAGCTAGTGCGCCACCTGGTGAGTGCAGTGCATCTCTGACCTATGTCTAGCAATGTCTGTGTCAAGCCCTACTGGTGCAGGTAAACTGAAAACCACCAATTGCTAACAAAGGCTTGACACAAAAGATGTGCCAATGGGGGCCATTGTCTTTGTCAATGGGTTTGGCTGTGTGTTTCTGCCCTGTCAGGAGGCAAGGTTGGGAGGGCCCATTATCTGGGTGGGAGTAAGCAAGCTCTAATTATCTCAGCTGGGCACTGCTTATCTGTTTTGCAAAAGATATGAGCTAAGACAAAAACTTCTCCTCTGAGATACTGAGAAACGGGCTGGGAAGCTGAACTTTAATTGCTAATTACAAATCACCAGATTGATCCAATTTTGTTCCCACAGAAAAACTACTGGTTTTTTCTCAAGAGATTTTGTCCTTGACTTCGGCAAGGCCCTGTTTACCTGCAGAGAAAATTGCACTCTCTGAAATTAATCATACCCTGACAAAACATTTACTCATCATTTTGTCCAGCTCAGTGAAAGACATTCCCGAAAAACACGGACAATTCCATCTGTTGAACAGATAGTTCAACTTTGAAAACAACCTTAGTTTACACAGGTGTCTCTTTCTCTTATATTATAACCCAATAATCATATCTTGGTCATTTTCACGAAACTGCTCCCCCTGCTGAGAAAACAACCACACTAACAAATTGTTCTTTTACCCCCTTTTCACCTGAAGAAATTCTCACCTTTTCAACAACTGACTTGCAGAATCCTTCTTTTTCAGCTTCATAGTTTCTCAAGATCTATCCAATCTATTAATTTCCAATGTGCTCCGATGCTGTCTAAGACACGACTAACACTAAACTCAATAGTCCACTGTCCACTTCACTGGAGACAGGCAGGTACAGAGACAGGCAGGTACATGTAGCAGTAGATCCTCTCTGGTCTAACTCTGTAATACTACTGCCTCATGTGGCAGATGTCACCTCCCTAATACATCTGTGTGCCTTACTGTCACCCTCTCCCTCCCTAATCCCCTGCATGTCTCATCAGCCTAATCCCCTGGCGGCTGCCGATGTTTTCTCAACATTTACCCATCAAAGTTGGCTTTATATTGCTATCCCTACACTCTAACTTTATTAGGAACTGTGTAACTGCTATGCAAGCTTTGTTTCCTTGATTCCCCTGGGAAATAGGCTCTGTTGTGTGAAGAATTAAACTACCTGTGGTTCCTCTGTCTGAGGTGAGTAAAGAACAATTGAGATGTAAAAATTCAAATTGTCTTCCTACTGTTTGCAATGTTAACTCATATTTGATAAACTGTAAAAGGGAAGAAAGAAACATGTTGTCCAGTCAAAAGTTTACTTTCAACGTTTTCACCAATTTTGTGAAATTTATGAGAATCTGAATTGAATGTTCAAATGCCTGTAAACTGCCGATGAAATACTGACAAAGGAATTGTGTCTGAGTTACATAACTTGTCAATTTCATTAACAATCAGATGTTGAATAACTGTTCGAAAAGTTGCATATGTTTCAATGGAGGATAACACTTTTTACAGTACACGTCCATTTGAGTTGTGTCACTTGGTGATCTTATCATTTTTGAGGGCAACTAACAGGAAATAGAAATGCCAGGAGGTGGAACCTTACTAAGAAGGTCCATTTCCTCCTTTTATAACTTATCCTTTGGTCAAACACATCACCTTTGAATTCAAAACATTGCCCCCAAATGCTACTCCGAGAGAATTCTGAAAAAGACCATCCAGGATTGAATGCTTCTGATGAGTTTAAGATAATGCCTTAAATACGGAACAAATGGCGGCCATAATCTCAGCCTGAAAAGTCAAGATGTTCTGACACAGAGAGCTTAAATTTAATCCTGCCCATGGTTGATATTGGTCACTCTGTATCTGTTTTGTACACAGTAACAGATTTTTTGGTCAGTTTCTTCAATGCTCATATCAAGTGCAGACATCTGTCGAGAAAAAGAATTATTATTCTTATAAATATTGGCCCCTATATTGTTATATATTCACCTCAAGGTAGCTCCAATAGAAACATTTGGTCTAAAAAAAATACTGTTTCTGTGAGTTGTATTTGTTGTTGGGCAATTAGCAACAAGGGAGCTTGAGGAAGAGGTGCACACATTATACTTAGAGATCAAAGAGCTTTCTAATTGATATGTAAGCAAGAATGGTGAGAGGTGCATACTGCCATGGCCCCAGGCTCCCTCCAAACTCTCCCCATCACAAAGATATGGCTCCGACCTTAACTCCTCCAACAACCCACTACCACAGTGTGTAACATTCCAAGAAAAGACAATATGAGAAAATAGTCCTTGCTTTGTTTCAAATGACAAAGCCCAGGTGGTTGATTATGTTGAGAAAGGAAAGGGACTGGCGAAATTGTCAACTTGTCCGCACAAAGTACTGGTCATCATTTGCTCTGGTACATTTCAATGGGTTAATGCAACGCCTGTTGGTACAAAGTGTTAATTTCTAACAAAGAAACTAACCATGCTTTATCTGTGTTCATCCCATTGACTAATGCAAGTGACCATTGCCCAAATCCATTTTTTGATGTAATCCTAATTGTTGCTATCCCCCGTAAAGCACTTATCAACATAATCTCACTTCCCAATATTTTTCTTCTCGGCTGCCCATTCCTAATGGGCTTTCATTGGGAGAAGAGGCCGGAGTGTTGGAAATGGACACAAATCCATTCAGATGTCAATTTCATTGAATAAACACCTTCGGCTCATCATTGTCCATTTACACTACTCACAACTTGTCAGAATGTGCATTTCAAACTAAAAAAGCTTCCGAAAACATTATCAACTTTTGTTTATAGAGTGTCACTCGAGCTGTGTCAACATTTTTGTGGTACAAATTAATCAATTGTCCATTTCATCAATTCTGTCAGTTTCATGAAAATGAAGTGTCTTCAACTTAAAAACTATTGATATTTCAATACTAAAGGGTATGATGATTCAATGCAACTGCACAACCCCCCCCCCCCCCCCCAAAGAAAAAAATGCCACTCCAAAATAGAATCTATAAATAGCTCAGACTCAAAACTCACCAAGATAAGATTATATTTCAGTATGATATATAATCCGATTTAGAGAGATGATCCACTTATAAACTGCTAATCTTATGTAATGAATGTGTTTCTGATAACAGAGCTATCTATCTCTACCCTGGCTTAGCAAGCCATTCTCCACATTGGCTCAACCTTACTAAGTAGACAGAGTTGATTATCTCACAACAATGTCTGAATCGGCCTAAATATCATCCATGATAACCTTGACTATGTTTACAGAGGGTCTGATTTGAAGGCTATTCTCTCACTTTAGACTCCTTCACAGGAGAGCGCTTATCTCTCTGTCAATGTATGGAAACAATACCCTGACATACCTGCTATGTATGGGGTACGTTTGACACCTGAAAATATTCAAATACTCAAGAGCAGCCTCAATCATAACTTGTGGGTCTTCTTGTTCATTTTGATATTTTCCTTAAATTCACTATAATTATGCACATTTAAAACATCATTAACTGAATTGGTTGTTTTTTCCAAAATCACCTCCTTTTCAATATTTGGATAACCTGCTGATTTTTATGTTTTGCGTGTGTTTTGAACTGCACTCAGCAACATAAAAAGTAATGATTTTAAAAGGCCATCACGACCTGCAGTGAAACTAGACCATACAATATCAAATGCTGCCCTATTGTGTCCGATGAGTAAATGTGTCATTTAAATCCAATCATTCTATTGTAAAAGAACTGAGATATACAATTATATTCTAAGTCATTTGGAAACCCTTATCGCTCAAATCTTGTAAAATTTATTTTACAACTCTGGAATGGCAGGCAATTTCATTGGAATCCAACTTGTTCCAATTCTCTGAGATGTTCGTCTGACATCGGCTTCTAATTGTCATTCATGAATGAGAACAAAATATGGATGTTCATCGTTTGTCTCTTCTATCTTTCTCTTGATCTTCGCAGACCATCTGAGAGGGCCGCACCTGGTGACCTGGCCCAGGTCTCAGAACACGTGGAACCATGACCATTCTGGAGAACACGCTTTCAACAGAAAATTCAAGATTTTTGGACGATATCCTCGAACCGACCATCCGTCATTACTACGTATAATAATGACTGCCGACCAAAGTTGGCACCTTTTGAACAAAGTCACCTGACTTTTCTGGAATGGCAGCAACTTCAAAGCGCCCCCTATTGTTAAGTGACAGGCTAATAGGTACTTACAAGGAGAATTTCTCATCGTAGATTGGGTGATTTGTGTCAAAGATAACCTCTGTTGAACATCTTGTCCGTGGATTCTCATCGGGGAAGAGAGAGACCTGGAAAATAAATCACAAGAAATATGACTATTAGCGGATAACAGGAAAAACATAAAGAATATAAACGAGGTTGGACATGTAATACGTTGACAGCCTCATGAATGGGGTAATGATTACTTCACAAGAATGGCCGCAATCTGGGACCCTGAGTATACCTTACAGTTATGAAAACTCTGATACCTGAGTAAAGGGGCCGGGTATCTTTTTACATTTGATCACAGAGGTTAAAAGTGCATGCACTGTCAACACCCCATTGAATTCAGCTCCAGAGGAAATCGGACAATCTCAGTCTTAGAATTAGCGTCTTTGTGGACCGGAGTAGTTGTGTGACAATGTGCAATTGGTGTTGGAGACGGCTTCAAAGTGCACCTATAATGCGCTAAGGGTGGGCCCCATAACAATTCATTAATGCTTCTGACTTCTTAACTGTAAAGCATATTTTTCAAACGGAGAGATATAAAGTTAAGGGTAAGTGTTCGTACAGCTCCATGTGACAGGAACCAGTGTCGCCACCTTGTACGCGATTGTTATCACAGACAATGAAGCATGGAGAACAAGACCTTGATGAAATCACTTGTGCCCCAATAGAAGTCTATGGGAAAATTATCCCAGATTGAATTCCCCCACTCACAGTTATAACCCACATCATACACTTTACTTTCATGTCAATTATTGTCATGCAGGTAATCACTCAATAATTACAACTCAAGGACAGATAAGAAAACTTGTGCCAAGATTTTTTATTTATCAGATAAACAAATATTCTTTATATAAAATATCTTCAATAATATCTGGTAGGAATGCATGCACCAACAACGTACAAGAGATATGGCACCTGTACACGACCTTGCCACAAGGACCGCCGGCGTACATCAAAGGCCCTGCTGCCAGGTATAGATTTCGCTTGAGTGAAAGTTTGGTGACACCCAGCGGGGGATGGTACACAGCAGGTAACCCACAACAGAATGTCTTGGCATCAACTACACAAAATCTTGCACGCTGTATGTACCTTAAGTATTGTCCGCACAAAGCGTATCTTCCCCCTGTTTTGTCTTCTCTGAGGCGACATGTGTGCCCTTCTTTGTCGTGTCCCCACCGCGCAACCCTTAAACAGAGTGTAAATATCTCCAGGGATCGTGGGGTGAAGATATTTCCAAGTGGACACGTCAAGCTTTTCAATTAATGAATATCTTTTTTTTTTGCCAGAGCATCTGTATCAGAAATAAAAAGGACCCCCAGCAGAGAATATTGAGAACCTCTTAAAGCATGCAACCACAAGTCTAAACCTTTGTTACCTTCAATAACAGTACCTTTTATAAAATAAAACATAAATTATTATAAAAGATCCCTTTTTTAATATTTAAGGTCCTTGAGGTTTATTTACTGTCAAATGCTTTATTAGAATCTGGGGACCAAATGCATTAGCTTGTGTCAGGGATGTCGGGAGCAGGGATATCAGGAGCAGGCATACCGGGAGCAGGGATATCGGGAGCAGGGATATCGCAAGAAATCTTGTGAGAACAGGTGTTTAGCACAAGATGGCCACTGATCTCACCCTAAACAATACTCGGGACAATTCATCAAAGTTTCTGAATAATCATGAGATGAAGATAAAACGATTCTTTTGTCCACAAGGCCAGTGATACTCGTGATCGCATTTCAAAGTTGGATCTGATAATTTCCGAAAATACCTCAAATTACTGGGTGGCATTACAGAAATCACTTATTAGGGTGTTCTCATTGTCTGAATATCTGATTTTATCGTGGATTCTCTATCTAACCCCCTTCTTTTTGCTCCGTCCTGTGGGTCCTAGCAATTCCATTTCTGTTGGATTAAAAGAGAAATATGCTAGTTTATACTCATTATGGGCTTGGGATTGTCAGTGATAAAATAATAATAATCGTCTAAACTATAAGCAGCTTTTTTTAATTTCTTGACACAAAGTCAAGATTATCATGCAAAGAAATCTTTTTCATCTTGGATTGCCTCATGAGCTGAGAAATTAAAATGTCAGATTTTATGGGGATTGACAGAGTATTGGTTATAAATATAAAATTTATGTTTAAGACAACACATTTGTGTTTCCCTTGTTTATTTATCACAATAAGTAAATATCAGAGTTCTGTTTCCTCTGTTAATTGCGGTTAATGCAAAATAGACTTCATTAGGAATCTGAGAGTTTTCGAAATTGGCTTGTATGTTTTGTACACAAACTCAAGTGGCTGTACTCTGAATGTTTACAAGAGTCCCCCCTCTTTTAGGCTGCATATCTTGGGATATGTTGGGGCAGTTTGAAATCCACACTTCCTGTGTTATGTTTCAGAAGAGTGTGTCACATGTGGTTGAGTGTGTGTCACATGGGACTGAAACATATTCAGGGGCACACCTGAAATCTACCACATCCTCAGTCCCATTGATATTCACACCACGTCCATTGCACACCTTAATCCTATGCATTAATTGCAGTTCTATTGTTTCCTATGTCTGTTTTGTGTATCATTCAATACTAATCACCTATCTCGTTGCCCCTCAAATATCTCCTTCAAAGTGCCATCCAGCATTGATTTCATATTCAATGCATGTTCATTTCGCCATATTAATCCCCTCATTAAATGCATCTTCAGTTGCAGTTTTATCTCCTTACAATTCCTATTTTCCAGGAGAGATACCTTTGCTGAAGCACACATACTTGCACCCTCCACACGTGTCATATCCTCAATGTTTACACACCAATTTTAATCTCTCCCTCAAACCATTGTCTCCTAACTTCCTCAAGTGGCACTAGGGGGAGCTTCCCGCTCCAGGGAAAAGACCTCTAATTAAAATCCATGTCAATATCATATTTTCCCTTGACATTTACCTCATTATGTACAACAATGTAACCGTGACAATCATCACCTGTTTCTGGCAATTCTTTTCAGCTGATTTCAAAATCTCAAAGGCACAAAAGACACAAGTATGTCCCTTGTCCATCTCATCCTGATATGAAATTTCACTCTGTAATCCTCGAATAATTAGCAAAACTTCCCAGATGTGACATTTCATTTCCTTCTCAAGACACCTGCACAGAACCCCTGCTAACATTTCACATATTACTTTTCCAAATTAACAATAACAGACAAAAATTCATTTCCAATTTCCCAAGCATTCTACGAAACTTTCACAGCACACTAAATTTCCTTAGCAACAGGTGTGTCTTTTTACAATGTATCACTTTCTTTTGCCAATTTCTTGATAGTTTACCCAGATAGAAGAGTTGAGTGCCAGGCAAATTAGACACAATTGAAATATGATTCTGTCGTGATAAGTCTTAGTGATGGAATCAAGATTCACGATAGATCCTGTTTGTAACTGGACCTTTATCTTTTCCTTTTAACTATCCCAGAATGCAAGGCGTGCCTTTCTGGCTATTAAATGCAGGTGCACTTATTGCTAAATTGATATTGTCAGGCAATGTTTTAGCACCACAAAACAAAGAAATTTACCTTCAAATTTCACTTGCTACAATTTTCCCAGCAATATCATATCGTGGGAATCGCTGTAAGGCTGAAAATGACCAACCCAAAAGAAACAATACGGTAAGATATGGAATGTAGTGATGAGAAGATGGCGAGCGCCTACTGCCTAAACCTGCAACTCAGCAATTAGTGCCTCCCAGGACAAGAAGATCAAAGAGATGAAATTAAGACACCTTTGTCAAGTACAAATATCTTCTCTTTTTTTCAAAAACCCCCATCAGGAGTATATTTCCATTGAAAGGCATATTTCAAGGCTGATGGCAACCCTTCCCAGCATGCAACAGTGACCAATCCCAGCAGGCACCATGCCCCTGTTGCATTGTGGGTAATTAAAAACTACTAATTGGTTTTACTGCTCATTAAAGCGATAAAAATGAAATCTTTGAAAAGCTAAGATGCTGGGAGATGCAGAAAGACCTGGAAAGAATCTTCTTCTTAAAACATAGATTCCTTTTATGACACATCTCTGCTTTAATAGATTGAGAACCTCCAAATGTTTAGAATACCTTACAAACAATTCAGGGTTGCCATGACAATCTTTACAAAAAATTATCAAGCACCCTCCATTCTTTGTTCAAGGCAAATTGCAGGCCCTAGCTTGTTTACACAACATCAAGATGTTACCTGATTTAAGTTAATTAGTTAAGACAAAGGTAAGCGAATGACACATAAAAACAATTAAAATCCTAATGAAAGGGCCCAGGAAGTTCATTAGGAGACTTAAGGTGAATAAACAGTGAGAAGCAATTTTGAAAATGTGAGAAAAGGTAGAACACTTTAAGTGGCATAAACCACACTGAACAGAAGATTGGACATTCTAAGGTGATATCCTCAACTGCAAGTCTTTAATCTATAACACATTCTCTTTCTCACATCTCATTTCTAAGGTGTAAAATCTAAATTGCAACTCTTTAATCTATAATGCTTGGGTGAATTATTTGGCAAGTCGTTGATTTTGTGGGTTAATTTGTAACGATTTAAAATTAATCTGGAAAATTACCTGAACAAAAATAAACGATTTTATTGTCAACTGATAAAGAGTAGGGTAAGATCGTTATAACATTGTTATTTAAGTAAATATTGAAATATGCTGAAGATCTGTAAGGAATATTGCATTGTTGTTGTTAAATACATGTTAAAATGAATAAATTATCTATAAAACATAAGGTTACAGAATATAACAAAAAAGGCTGAGGATTGCTAAAGAAAAAAAAAATGACATCAAAATCTGCTGCACCCCATGAGGTTAAATATATTCTCTAACATGTTGATGTCCTTTTCATTCTGACACAATGCGTCAATTGCAAAATGTGATCATCACATGAAATGGACCTCAATTGAATCATGGCGATTGGTGTTATATAGTGTGACTGGTCTTTTGTGGGTGTTGTGAATTGATCACTGATGAAAAATCAGACAAATTGCAATGCTGGCCAGCTGAACAGATTGCAATGAGAAAATCAGACAGATTGGAAATGAATGATATGGTCTAAAAACGCATTCATTTTTCTCAGTATGAGGTGGTCCCCTCTCTGCAGCATAAAGAAAGGCCAATGCATCACCTTTTTTGCTAAATGTCTTTTTAAGATAAAACGTCAGGGAATGATTGAATAATTGGAGTCTGATTATAAGCCAGACAAATCACAGGTTAAACAGTGTCCAATAAGTCAAACACTATTCAATCAATCAAATTAGCCCATCAGTCAGTCTCTGGCATATCAAGAATATCTTCTTTTTTGTTCCCCCTTCTGTTGAGAACTTCAATTGCACGCTTCATTCTTCTTTTAATTTCCAACTAATTTTTTTCACATATTTGCTGATTGGATTTTATTGTTATCTGACTTTTCACTTTTTTCCCTCGCAATATCATATCACATTTAACTGGTAATAATTTTTTTAATTTGCTTTAATATTAACATTTGCTGTAATTAAATACATTAAAACATTTAAAAAGTTGATCATTTCTTAGGTGCGTTATTTCAAGACCATTTCAAGGTTCACATAATTTACCACAACAGGCTTAAATAATAAAATTTTAATTGGAGAGTAGACATACCTAGCAGACTGAATTATTTCAATGCTAAAATGAACAAATTACCCAAAGTGATGTTTCACAGCCAACACTGTCTTGCCATATTACAGAACAATAGAAATTTGATGTGTTTCATTTCAAGAAATCTACCAGATGCAAACATCTCCAGGTGACCTTTGTCAAAGCCCACAGGTGGTGAAGGTCGCAATAAAAAGGTCACTGATTGCAAATCAGACAGATTGCAAACTTTAAGAGTTCACTATCTTGTCTGTATGGTACAGGTGAAAAAAGTGAAATTGACCACTGATGAAAAGTCAGACAAATTGCATGTGGTTTTTCAGAAGGCTGTGGGTTGTTTTTGCATTTAATTATCATTATCATATCACACATGCTTGACAGACTCTGGAATTCCCATGGTCATGTCTGATTGTCTATCTTCTATTTTCTCTCTATCTTTTGTTGAAAGCTATAATTTCTTCAAATCATTGTTGTTTGAGCGATTTGATAAATGCAATTTTCAAAGCTATTTTGTTTTTCTCCTGTTGCATTTGGTGGGAATATCTGTATTTCATTGTTTGTAGCATGATCAAGATGAAGAAATGTTCTATTTTCGTCTCAGAAACACATGCCTTGTAAAATCCTCATCAATTACCTCGGGTAGCTGATTGCTTTGATGTGCAAGTGAGCATCTATCTGTGGTATTTTCTCATACAAGAGCCAGACTCGCAGATGTCAAACAATGTCACAAGATCTTCCCCAAACCCTCTCACTCTCCCGAAGCTCTCACTGTCCTAGTGTATACACGTGCATCCCATACATGGATACTGCATTGGGAGCACGTCCTGAGGACAGGGACCTTCGTGCAGGTCCTTGGGAAAAATTGTGGTTGAGAGACATACAAATGACCGGTCCACACCGCCTTTGATGTCTGGTCTAAACTCATGATAGCAACCTCTGCATGATAATCTATGCTTGTGTGTTTGTTCTACTTGTCTAGTTTGGTTGCAATATACATTCTATACTGATAATGATACACTTGTCAATGTCTGCATGCAACTTGTCAATTTCTAGATCAACAATCTTCAAAGGCTTGCACTTGCCAACAAATAATCTTGGTTTTGAAATCTCTTTTCCTTCAATAAAATTTTAAGATCAAAATCAACCACAAAAAAAGAAAAGGAAAGAAAAAATAGGGTTTTGCTATTTCTTTTTCTCATTTAAAGTCCTAATTGTAATTCATTCCACACAGAGCATATAATTTGTCAGTTTATAAATTAGCTTTATTTGCTTTACTTGAGAGGTTCGCAAGTTATCCATTGTTTCAGAACAGTGTCTTACTACTATCTTGCCATATGCCAAATAAGGGAGTGATGCATTTATGGCCCCCAATGATGTGCAGATTTTTCAAAATTCTCTCCTACAAATTTGGCTAGGTGCTAATAGCGAGGTGAATTCTATCGAAATGTCTTGCCTACAAATGCCATGTATTTTATGGAAATGATAGGTTAGTGCTGATTTGGGGCAAGGGAGTGCCCTTCTAACTTGCCAAATAGCAACCCTTGTGATAGAGCCCCGGGCGGCCGTATTTCAGACCCCTTTATAAACCTGGGAATTGTTATGCGTGTGGCTCCATCCCTAAATCCATATATTATACACCAAAATGCAGTCCTGACTTTTTGGCGATGTGTCAAAACTAATCCATTTTCTGACCTTTGACTTGTAACTTTTTCTGCGTCCAGTTGGAAATTATCACTGTTGCTTATCGAAAAGTATAGTGGTCAATTTCTCTCATTATAAACCTGTCATTTATAAGATCATAACAAATGACTTTTTGACATTACAAAGGAAGTCTCAAATTTCAGGCAATTTTCTCAAAAAATTGAATATGTCCAGTTCCATTTGAAATAAATTTAGAATTGTTGGAGGAAGGAAAAATATATCCAAGAAACTGAAGGTTGATGGTATGTAACTGACGTGTGTCATGTTAACCGTAACAGATGGTTGCATTTCGGTTTGCATCTGAAACCTTTGAGAAATTGACAAAAGTGTGAAGAAAAAAGAAAGGTGTAAATGGGAAGGAGGCTGTCTAAATTTATGCACGATTAATTCCATCAAAGCTAAATACTGACAGTGTCAAATGAGCTGATCCATGCTGTTTTGTTTGGCCGAGATGGACGTGCCTAATGAACACTTTTTTCAATGCCTTTTCAGAGGTTTAGAAAAAGCTAATGATCTTTGCCACACGTTTGGCTCATGATGACAAATTTATCTTTACACCTGTATTTGAGTACCTTTATTAAAAGGCCACTTCCGGAATAACTTTTGCAATCTACTTGGCATCGTAAAAACCAGCATTTTAAAATTCTCATGAGCAACTTCAGTTCTCTAAGACCCTCGGGATCATTTTGCTAAATACATACTTAGGACGTCTATTTGTAAATACGAGCAATTTCAGCCAAAAAACGACCAACATATCTGACACAAAATAACTGCTGAAATTTGTCAACTGATAATTTTGGGGAGAATCATATCGTTTTCACAATGTTTACATTCAGTACTTGAGGGTTGGCAGGGATACATTAGGGGTCATTAAGGGTCTTTTTGTCCAATTTGGAAACAAACAAGGGTACAGGTGGATCTGAGTGGTGACGAGGTCACCTGACCCATTACCCTGTGTGGTCCCCCTTGCACACTTTCCAGAGCAGATGGCCATCTTTGGCCACCCAATGCCTTTTTTATTCAAATAATTCCTCCTAATTGGGTCTAGTTTTTTCCCTAAGCCCTCCGTTCATTTTGCAGCCTTTTGCAGCCGAGGTGGTCATCTTAAATTAGTCCCTATCTACCTATCATTAGCCATACAGAGTACGGAGTATTGTCCGGATGAGGGAGATGTATCATGTCACCTGTCTGGAGCACGCCAGTATTAAGGCTCATCCCAAGACAGGTGCCGTACCACAGGTGTGCTATATCAACTCCTCATTAACCCTCTCACTGCCCTGTCTCCCTTCCATGGCATTTGAAACCAAAATGCAAATTTCTAATTCTTTACAACTTATTTATACTTATGTCAGTTCTTATATTTTAAGTCTTTAAATGTAAGCCGTAGAAAGTGATTTTTTTTTAATGTGTGGCATAAGAAGGGTTAACACAACTTATATGTATTAAAATACAGTTATGAAGAGATTTATTGTTCAAAAGTGTGCGAGATAAACTATCAGCTGCAATCATGTGCATTATTAGAATTATTATTTCTATCCAAGTATTATGTTGTCATATATCAAAAATTGGGTCACTGATAAAAAAGATAAGATAAAGCTATCCATTGAAGTCTATGATTTGCCTCAAAGCCTACAGGTGTTATCAAAGATATAAATTGATGACAAATTTTAGCACCTGGCAAAAACAAAAGTTATGCATGCAAATCAGCAACTCGACTCAATATATATATTTCACAAAACAGGTGGAAATTTGTTGTATATTTTTTTCCCTTTTAATAAAAAAGTACTTTGAGGTAATTCCTGTTGTCATTAAGCATTTTGCCCCACAGTGAAGCCAGTCAACTGTGAAGCTATTGTTTAGTTATCAGTCTGGAATATCTACTTATATATTTGTCTGCTATATTAAAGTATGTTAAAAAAAATGACACCATAGTTTCTAAACACAAAAAAAAGACAAAGAGAGAGAGAGAGAAACAAAAAAAAAACATGGCCCTGGACAAGGTTTTTAAGAGTTTTCAAAAACTGTGGGAATAGAGAAGTGTCATAAAGTTGTTCATAATAATAGCCAACTGATGAGTGGTTTATTTATACAATAGGACAGAATTCCCTTATAATGCAAATATATTCAACTGCCGACCTTATCAAATTGAGTCCCAGAGTGCTTAAGCCCAATACAGACCTTTCATATTGTGTAACCGCAGTTTGGAAAATTGACTGGGAATCCACGTTTATTTCTCTTTTATTGAAATCAATTTCTTGACTTGCTTGCTATGTTTATCATGCCCCATCCAAATGCTATCTGTTTCTGGGTTGCGCAACATACAAGGTTGTTAAATACTTAGGCAAATTTGGACATACCTCTGCTCACAACTTTGCCTTTAGATTCACTCAAATCTTGACCAAATCTACTGATATCGTCTTAAACAGATTTTATATCTAACTATTGAAATTTGTGGATTATGATGATGGGCTTTTGCTTACCTTGACAAACGTATCTGCCTTTTCTCTGAGCGCACAGTTCAACTGCCGAGCCTGCATCACTGCAAAAGATATGTATCAATGTGTATTAGTATCTCATCATTAAACAGACTTTAAATTAAACATTTATTTGCATCATTCACCTGTTTGTGTTCTTATCTCATAATATTTTATTGCCTTTTGTTGTCTTTGGTTCAGTGCATGTCGTTTTTCAATATTGAAAAGGGCAGGTGCACAAAGCAGCTTATCACTCAAAAAATAAATAAACTAGTCAAGTTAAACAGTCTGTTGTTCATCATGTGCCTATCTTCTTACAAAAGTGATATGACAATAATGTGTCAATAACTTTATCTATTATTTACAGGTGCACCAGCTGGAATGGTATGAGATAACCTCTTAGAAAGTAACTTCTTCAAATATTGCACAAATCTCATTTAAATTTGAAAATCTGCATTTATTATTCAACAAATTATTACACAGGAAGTAGATATGCATCCATCAATATCGTGATAATGTAAGATCTTCATGTGCACAGGAAGTGCTGGGGGGCCCCCTGGTGACAAAAAAGCTCTAACACCACAAACATTCCCAGCTTCAACCTGATTAACATAATATTGATAGATCTGCCGAAGTCCTCACAGGAAAGGTGTGAGGTCCTGAAGGGTTATGCAACTTTACCACATCCCCCAAATCGCATAATCATTACTTAATCACCCTCCTTATTGTTTGAACAGTTTGCATATTTAACTTCAAATAAAAACCACATGCTTTTTCTTTCAGTTCAACATCAAAGGCTTAAATCCGTCAATGCACTCCCTCCCAATTTTCACCCCTCAGTTCTTCAGAAAAATTCTATAAATTCCAGCTTCATTGAATTGAATGCTGCCTTTGTTGACGTGTTTTTCTTAGCAGATTAATCCCTTCCCATTGAAGTGGAAGAAAAGGATGAAAATCGCCTACAACAGTAAAACTGGTCTTTATTGAAAAATAAGCACTCAAAACATGGATTAATCTTCTTGACCACTTCCTACCACAATGCACTATAACAACAAACAAACTGCTCCAAGAAAATGGATTCAAAACCTCAAACATCTTTGACCCCAGTGGATGAAAGGTTTGTCCTTTCCCACACTGGATTGTCCCATAGTAAATCTCACTACCTTTCTTTATATTGGCAAAAATAACCCATTATTGCACTGTTCTTTACCAAGAAGAAACATCAAAAGAGAATTGCAAAACTATTTCAAAATTTTGATTTAAATTGTCATTTTGTGGCAGATTATAGCAATTTCATTGTTGCACAATATGGTTTGTTTATTAGAAATTGATGAATTTCTCAGTATGGTTGATTTCTTGAGTTGCATCTATTATGTCTATTTCAGTGGTAGATAATGAAGAAGCAGCAATGATGCACTGTGTGCAATAGTGGAAATAGACAACGATACAAAGCGGGCTGGCAATGTTTCACACTGCGAAATAGATCTCATTTTGAGCTTGTCAAATGAAATTGATATGTCTCAGGTAAGGAGTGGTTGTCTCAGCTGTCCATTACCAGTTTGTCAACCTTTGATCACGTTCATTTAAATGGCCCAGTCAAAATAAGGATCGTGGATGATTGCACTCATTGTGGAGTGAAAAATGGCTGGGAGACACAGGTGATTTCTCTGAGTCGTGCCCTGTGGTGGAAAAACCTCCTCCTTCTTCCACGTCACTTGTCACTGGATAGACGGCGTGGTGCAGTTTAGGCATCCGGAAAGCTTGACAAGGCCTCGGGATATGGTTAGAACACTTCCATTCTGGAAACCAGTTGTTACACAAAAGAAAATTACACAGATGGGAAGGGTATCACTTTCCATTCAAGCAGAAATGTATTGTGAATAAACCCTGGATATCGGGGCACACATACATCATAATTGAAGTTGTCTTTTCTGGATCTGCTGAGAAATAAACCCTGTGGTCGAGGCCTGTTTGCAATTAGAGCAGCAAAAACAGGAGTTGCGTTTTCATTAGTCTCCAGGTGAGCAGGATTATGGGTAGAGAGGCTTGTGACAAGGTCAGCATGTGTCCTTGCCACTAGAGTGCAGGACTGGTCATTGTGCTAGGGCCTCAGGGTCAGGGGTTAGAAATATAAGGCCGGGATAAAGAAAACTTTAGACCCAGGGTATATGAGGTTGCTTAGTTAGCAGGCAGAGTTCCACGCCCCCTGCAGGAATAAATTTGCATCATCTAAGACTTTAATCGCTGCCAACCAGTGACCTTTTTGCAGACAGCCATGTCGTCCTGGAGAGATGACTGGAGATTCCTGCAGCTGGTCACGTGCCGGTTAACCTCAGCACCAGACCAAATGTACATTACCAAAGTTCAGTTTCACCACACTTTAAATCTGGACACATTATCTAAGTCACCTGTTGGCAGGTCTTCCCAATTAACGACCTTAAAACTGTAAATATTGGCCTCAACTTCAGGATCGAATTCATCTTCACAAACAAATAGCCAAAATCTAATTAAGGATCAAATTAAGGATTTGCTGAGGAAGTGATTTCCCTGGCAGGGGGTTGGGCTCCCTGAAGGAGGTGAAAATGTATGCAGAAGGGGGTCCCTGAAGGGGGAGGGGTTCAGGTGCCACTGCCCTGCTGTCTGCAGGGAGGAAGGCTATTTCTAAAATCAATGTAGTGGTCAGGTTCATAATGGACACAGTCCAAGAACACGCTGGTACTTTGGCAGAACTGATATGCCACAACAGGTGAAAGCCCACATCCAGGGGGCACCACTGGTCAATATGGGGGGGTGGGAGTGAATGATTTGTATCAAACAAATATCTTTCCCCCAAAATAGGCACAGACAAAGGTCACTGTGTTGAAGAGTCACCCTGGTCTGACTATAGCAAGTAATCATATGATCTACCACTAGAGGGAGCTTCAGCTGATATCCAGTGCCCTTGCCATTCACAGTTGTATGACCTTCCAACCAGAGAGCTGACATTCAACAGCTTGTCACCCACGACCTCTGACCTGTGCTATTGTGCAGTGGTCACTCTTTGCAAATATCATACGTAGATGCACCCACTGAGACGATACCGACATGAGCTTTGTTGTAAAATGTCACAGTTACTCATCTCTCTTTTCCTCTCTCAGAGACTTATATATGCTATTAGAACATTTGGCTTGAACACCAAAAATAAATGTTAGCTGTCCCCTACTGTTTTTCTTTAGAAAACTGACCACTGAATCGGACAACTGACCCTTTTTGCATGAGTGGTCTTTCGTGGCATTTCCCACCCTAGCACAGTAAATCAGCTCATTTCAGCTGTGGCTGATGTGGTACTGAAATGGTTCGGGAAGTGCCCCACACCTCGGCCAATTGGCACGGACAATGTATAAGCCTAATAGGCCAGAGTCTTGTTACTAATCTTGCCCTTCTGGGGATATTTCTAATTCCGGTCATTTTCTGGTGGTCAATACGATGAAAAAGTCAAGCCACACCGTGACACATTATGACGACCCCTCTGGTATTCTTGTACCTTCCTTTCATTTCTCGCCAAGATTTATGATGTTTTCATGAACAGGTGAATTATAGCAATGGTCAATTTGTACCCTGCCAGAAGGACTGACCACTGAACACTCTTATCATGCTAGGGTTTGCCAACGCTGAATGGTCCTGACACGGGCAATTATATTTTACGATTGCAAAACATTTTTTACAACTATTTCTTAATTCAAGGTGACACATTGTTGCAAAGTTTTCAAAACACATGTCATCTGGGCAGACATGTCAACTATTCAAACACATATTTGGAACTCAGCCACAAAAGGAATATTGTTGTTTAGTCTCGTATTCCTCAGCATATCTCTACGAGCGTGTTCATGCCTCTATGAGTTTAATTAAAGCTCTGACAAGAAAGCGAGTTCAAAGTCGGCATGGTCGCACTCTGCAACAATTACAACAACTCAAGGTTTGTCTGGTCACGCCACTCTCAGCCATTCAGAGTCTAAAGAAACTCCACCATTGTCAAAATGGCTAAAAAAATAAAAAATGACAGTTACCAGGGGACATCAAATTCTCTGAAAATATACATTTATTGGTAACTTTTTTTACCATGTTGCTAAACATGACTGTGGGTTATGACCATCAGTTTCCTGTTTGACAGTTGGTCCTTTTTACCCGCAATATTTTATTTGAAACAGTTAATTTCACGTGCAAATGACTTGGGGCACCTTGATAAAATTTTGATGAAAATTTTTGAATTCTCCTCTTCATGGTGGAGATTGACAGATATGGAAAGGACTAATCACATTTTTGATATCTGAGTCTAAATTTACTCCTCAGGGTTATTGTCTGGCACCCCTACCTCTTTTTGATACATTTCTTCCATTCATGAAACAAAAATTCTATTGCCCTAAATCATGAAAATGACCATTGACTTAAAGACATTGGCCCATAAACTGTTGCCAACAAGTGACCACTGGCTGCGTTTTTGTGGTTGACCACTGTCCATCTTTGTGTAGTCATGGCGACCTCTGGGTAGCTGATCACCAGGGTTACCACCACAGGGCACAAGTTTGGTTAGAAACCCAAAATGGCACCCCGGGATCCAGAGGCACAAAACTGTGGAATCAAAGGGAACTGCTATCTTTCCCTTGTCAAAAATCAGAGAGTGAAAGCACTCAATTTGAATATTATGAAACATTGACAAGTTTACTAAGTGGGTTGTCAATAGCAACGACAATGGAGCCAACAAAACACTGAACAATAGCTCTGTGGGATGGCACTAAAAAAGACGGACCTTGAAATTTCAACCTGCATTTTATAGACTGTCCAGAGAACAACTCCATAGAAAGTTTTCAAACTTTGTCAATCTCTTGATGTGGTCACACAGTGATGTGGTCAAAATAGTCCATCTCCCATGAAAAAATATTGACCTTCTGTGACAATGCAAATAAAAGACGAATAAAAAAGAAACTGAAAGAAATGTGTCTGTTTCAAGACTTGGATACATTTCAATAGGAAATGCTATAAAAGATGTCTATTTCACAAGGACACTTCATGTCACTGGGGATGACATCTTGTCAGTTTCAACATCCGTTCCTCTCTAATCTTACTGTCCACTCTCCTCAATTTCCCTCTTTTGAACACACATAATAAGCATGTTTCTTCAATATTGAGACACCCGCTTGGCCAAATCGTCACCGTGGGGCTCTATAAAATTAAGATATTGTATCGGGCATCAGCATAAAGACTTGCAGTGATCCCAGCCTGAATGGGAACTCTTTGCCTACTCATCTCACACTAAAGGTCCTTCACGATGACCTGGTCAACTGCACATTAATTTCACCTGATTTCAAATCTACAGGCCACAGGCATATCCAGGGGCAAAGTTGGGGGTACATTATTCAAATCACCCACTTCTATGCCTCCAATCTGCTTCACTACATTATAGAAAGTGAGCATAAATGTATTCCGAACCCATCTTTTAGGATGCTTTTATCTAACACTTAAAACTCAATTCACATTATTGTGTAAATGTTTGGACTGGACAACCCTTGTGTTGTGTTAGCAAGGGTACACTGTCTTTCTATCGTGCAGGAGTTTCAGCTTCTAAGATGTTCTGAATGGTTTGCCCAGCTTTCCCACTCATTACTCCACCACTACTGATAATCATTACATGAGCGGCAGGTGCCCCTGTACAAATCATGATTCAAAACCTGCCCGCGAATGAGGAAGGCAAAAAACATGCAGGTAGCGTTTTGTTTCCGTCTGGGGATGAGGCTTGCCGTGTGACCTCTGACCTCCGCCTGTATGCCGGGGAGGTGCCTCGGTTCGTTCTTTTCACGAACCACCTCATGCGTACATTTCCCAAACTTGCTCCCCTGACACGGCCACCCTCATCCCTGAAATTCACGCAACCAAATTAGCCTACCTGTCTAGAAACAGTCCAATTACCCCCGGTCAATTGTCTCCAGCGCCACGTTCATTTTTCACTTACCAAAAGTAATTCCCACCGTTTCTCTTGGAGCAGAAAACATATCTCGAGTTAGGCCACGAGAGTGAAATTAACCCCTGTGGAAATCGAAAGGATCATCACTGCCGATCCTAACCCCGAGACGGCATCACACCCCTGTGAATTGCCAAATGACATGCTAATCATGTAAAAACATGTGAATGCTGCTCCTATCTTACTGGCCAAACCAGTATATGGTGGTAATTTTGACCTGTTGGTATTTATCATAATAAATTGGTGCACTCTGTGGAGTTCAGCAGCAAAGAGGGTTCGTTTTGGGCATCTTTTTCTTGATCTCATGCAAACCACCCCCGTGTCTCCCACGTGCCTAACCCAACCTCTGTCTCCAGGGCTATCTTCCACCAGCAATTTTTTCATTATCTATAATAACTCCCAAAATGATATGCTTTCTTGCTCTCCACATATGCAACAATGGTATAATCATCGTAAAAATTTGAAATTTTTAGGCTGGCATGACAGGAAAGTTTTAAACTATTTTTTTATTTCCTTTACCTCAATTTTTGGCCAAAAAAAATTCCTGCCAGGGACAGGTCTCCTATTATATTTCACAAGTGCATTCTATTACTTTTCTGTAGCACTTTTTTCAAGTAAGATGACTGACCATTTTGGATGCTATTAGCTATAATCAATTTCACCGGTCCTCAATTTCTACTTCTAAAATATGCTGGTCCCATCATGACATGAAAACGTTCACAAATAATCCATCAAACATCAAACAGGACGGAGGTGATTCTGAGTGGATTTTGACGAGGGAGGACTTTGTTTTTCGATGGCAAATCATGAGGTATTTATTAACTCACCCTCAGATCATTTATTTCTCCATTATAATAATGGACAGTGTTATCAAGAGAGTTGTGTATTTCACTTGTCTGTTACACAATTACCCCTGCTTATTCATGTATTATTTACTCACTGATCTGCTCCTGTGCCCATATATTTAGCATTTGTTTATTTTACTAGTCTCTCCAGACTTGGGGATTAAAGACTCTCTTTATCTGTACAGGCCTTCACTCCTGATAAGCCTATCACCCCTTTCATGTTATCAAAACATTTATGATTCATTTAATATTCCCCCTCTCTGGTCTGTCTGACACACATGTATGATGTTTATCAAATGATTTATTATAATATAGGCAAATAAACACAACATCTCCATTTTGTCTGACACAGACCTGTGAGACAGAGAAATTTCTTTCAGTTCTATGAGAAAAATATCTCTTGTCATAACACAATTCAAATTCATCCAAAAATGAATAAAAGTCATGAATAAGAAGACATAAGCTTTTAATGCATATGTCTTTGACAAAATATTATTCAATTATAATCTTTAGTTTCAACAGAACCCTTCTGCCAAGAAATCGGAGACACCTTTCGAACCACTGTCAAAATATTACACCAAAAATCAATCCTGCATAGAGGTACCCTAGAATTAGGTATGGTTTCTTTTGTGTGGATTCAGCCTGTTCTATAGCAGCGGTGTCAGTTCATGATGGTGGGGGGACATGTTCCAGACTAAGTAACAATGATAATAATGATGACAGTTTATGTGTACATTACCTCACCAAGCTAATAGGATTACCCATGTCAATTACTGGTGAATAGGCTCAGGGCTTGTATCCATTCTGACACCAACGTGCCCTTCAAGCCACTGACATCTCCACTGACAGTAATATTACTACCCAGAATGCAAAGCTTTTACTTGATATATACTTGTAAAAGCCGACATTATCTGAATGAACACTGAACAAAAACTGATCCTTATTTTTTAAATTATTTTTTAAAATTTAAACTTACCATGTACAGTAAGGAGACCGTGATTCACATAGACTGCAAGTTTCATCTGACCTGCAAAAACAAAAACAATCACAGAAAATTAGCAAATTGCTTACATTTCTTAGTATCTATGTAAATAAGGTTCATGATTTCACAGAGAAATGCAAATAGCACTGAGCATATGATGTAGTGAGAGGGTCAGAATAAACAGATTTGTTAAACCCCACCAACCTGTACATCAAAGACCATAAAGATCTCACCACATACCATACAAATTAAAGGAAGAAACCTAAGAGAGGTGACTGGGGAGTTCATATTTGCTGTGGCAACCTACAGCACTTCTAATGACATGTGGGTTGTGTGTTGTTTTCATCAGAAGATGAGAAATGAGCGTGGATGTTGAGTAGTGAAATGTGACATAGGAGCTAAAACAAGGAGGATGAATCGGCATGGTTACCAGGGGATTCTGTTGCTAGGGTGATGGAAACTTCAAGGGTTAAGATGACAGAGTCTGTAAAACCAGACCCAAGCAGTGAAAGCGATTCCTTAGAAATTGACCTTTAAATCATCGCCAAGTGGATGTCAATTTCACCACTACAAGGCTGCCAAGAGTTTAAAGTTTGCTGATGTTAATTCACTCGGCTCATCTCTCTCATTTCACTTTGCTTCCTCAAGCACACTCCAGAATTCAGACAACTGATCCAAACTAAATGTTTGGCATTTACATTCATCTGAATACCATTAACCACTATCCACCTTTCAGCAAATATCACACTTCTGAAAGGGACCATACAAAATTTTCAATTTTCAAATTTTCATCGCAATAAAACTGACTGCAGATTACATAACCAAATCATGAGATGAATTTTGCCAGCTATTTCCAACACTGTTCATAATCTTTCTGCAAAGCTTGATGTCAAAAGATAGTGACACTGAATCTACAATTTAGTGCTTTCTGTTAAATGACTTAAGTTTGTCCTATCTTATATGTTTACATATCCTGTCTTTGAAGGTTTCTATCTGTGAGATGTAACACCCTGTAACACGGACTCAGGGTTGTAATTTGAAATGCAAACTCGGTCAGCAAACTTTGCCCACTTCCTGAGCTGCTGACCGGACAATGCTGGCACAGGCCGATTACACAACTGTTGAGTTTCTGAAATGAGCCCTGCCTAATTCCTGCCAAAGGTGAGGGTGGGGTTCATTTAACTCTCAGCACAATAGTTGCCATGGTAACCTATCATTTTTTTTCACCACAAAATAACACTTCCAGCTACTTATCCACAGAGATACTTATGAGCTCTTGCACCAACATAATTTTTTGTTCAGCCTTTTTTTTATACAGTAGCACCTACTAAATTGACTGAAAACATTTAGTTATTATATGTCCTCACCAGGATAATTAACGGCACAGTCAGTGTCTAAAATTTAGATTCATCAAAATAGGAAATTGAGACCCCTGTCGGAAGTGCCAGAGAGAAATATGGGCATAACAAGCACAGGCCGTGAACTTATTATATGCATTGGGAGGGGCTGCATCAAGATTTATGTCTATTTGTTTTAGCAATCAATTGCTTCAGCAGAAAAGGTTATGATAATAAGCCTATTATCTCTGATTATCGGGGCAGATTATGGAGATTATCAAGGGAAAATATAGGCTAAGCTGACACCCTAGACTGGTACTGGGGTGCTTTTTAGTTAACCCCCCACCTTGCCCTGAGATGTGGGTTCAGTCACCTGTTTTACTCCCCTCACGCCCTTTTCCCAAAACTCCACCCCATATGAACAGGGGGATGTCTTGGCAGGACAAATTTTGAACATTTTACATCAACAGTGCTCAACAAATATATAAATTTAAATATTTAATTTCTTCAAATTTTCTTATCTACTGTGGTAAAAAAAATGTTCCAGCAAAATTCCTGGTTCCACTCTACCTGACCAGTGAATTTCTCTCTCTCCCGATTATGACTTTGTTTCAACAAAACAAAACCTCAAAACACAACAGTAATCCTTTAATGTCTCTATTGGACACGCTCGCATTATCAAAATAATGTGGACTATTTCTTATGTTCTTTGAGTACAACCTGTGCCTTCCCAGTTTGAGCACTTAGCGAGTAAAACACAATCGGCTGAGGTTGCAATGAGCTTTGACCAGGGCATACATTAATTGATAGTAGGATATTTACACACTAACTGTGTTTGCCTTTCATTTGAGAAGAGGAAGTTTTCACCTGTGCACAGTGACACCTGTCTGTCTTGGTGTGAGGCAACAATACTTTTGTGTTAACAGCAAGAGTAAACTTGCTTTAAAATAATGCCTGGAGTAACAAAACATGGACTCAAAACTCAAAAAGATTTTCCCATGATGATAATAATAATAATAATAATAATAATAAATTTTGTATAGCGCTGATACCAGACAAAGTCTGTTCATAGCGCTGTAAATGATACAGAGGACCTATTGATAATGTTTTGTGATAATTTCCCATAAAGAGACAGAAACATGAAAAGCACACATACCCCCATACAATAAGATCACCGCATTTGGCATGAGGCATTTTCACACATTTGCATGTTTTTGTCAGATATAGATTTGTAAAAAGTGAGTGAAGTTGATTGTAGGGGTGATGTGATACAATGACAGTAGCATGCCAGGGTTGATGTGGACCTCCCGGACCTCGCCCCTTAAACTTGCATGTCTCTGCCAACTGCCCTCCATATCCACCCATATATTCCATGATAAAGGCAAATTTCACACCTTTACTTGAGCATTTACTTTCTTAAATGTCAATCCAAACACATGCATAGATATCTTTCATACTAATCCAGTTATGCACCTGTCAAGCCATATAATAAAAGCCGTATAGAATTGTCAGAGGGTTCCACACAATATTTCATGCTGATGCAGATTAATACTGTAGTATTTATTCCCCTTTAACTTTTTTGAGAATTTTCCAAAAGTTCCGCATTGCTTTGAAAGACCCTGGGAACAAATAGCCACTGGTCAGTCCAGATGCTGATTACCGTACAAAGGCATGGCAGCAATAACAATTTTATGGCCCGAATCAGTAAATTTGCAGAATTTGAACTATAATTCTTTACTCTACAGGTAAATAGACACTAAATCACTGGCAAAGATTTCCATGGCAACTCCGCAAGAAGTCCAAGCTTTTCATTAGCTTTCTTGTAAATTTCATTGAAACATCTTCATACGGACATAAAGTAAGGGAATCAAACTCGACCTCAACAAGTTACTTTTATGGTTATGATGTATTGGTGGAAAATAGAGCCCACAGACAGGTGGTATGATAGTTTTATGAGTTCTGGGTGAGTTTTATGAGATAGCAGACACATCAAGATGACCTTCAGAGGTCCTTTCCACACTCCTCAGTTGACACATCTGAGGTCATTGCTTAACAAGTAATAACAAATTACCCCTACATTGTTCACCTTGCTAACTATATTGTGTCATTTGAACAAAACATCTGATAGGATGTTTCTACATAAATATAAATAAAATCTTCCCAGGGGGTTAAAACATGTCTTGTGCTTTAAACACTGACACATCAAGGTAAAGAATGGCCCTCGTCCCTCCCCTGTGCCCTCTGCCCTTGGGGAACCCACCCCCTGTTCTCATAAGGTCCCCAGAAACACACCAGGTAAAAATGCACATCAAAGGACGCCCTCTATTGTTTACATACCCTCTACTTTTTCCAAAGTCTTCTATTTTGAAACAAACACCAAGGAATAGAGCAATAATCTCCCACTTAGAGCGCTTTTGACTATCATTAGTGATTTTATCAACACAGATTATGTCTTGTGTATTTCACTAATCCTCAGATAGGGCTATAGCTGTAAAGGTCCACAAGGAAATATCCCACTTGAGATTACATCAATCGCCACAAATGAACATCAAAGCCCAAAAAGCCACTGACCAAAAATTGCTAGTCTGGACTGTATTTTAGATGCAAAACATGCAGTGGGTCGGAACTTTCAAGTGTGCATTGCAGCTGTGGTGGAATGCGTAATGGGGGGAAACCCGAACCCCGCTCAGTTGACCACCTTCCCTCAAACTTAAGTGACAACACCGTCCATGCCTGGCTTTCTCCCATAACATCAAATTAAGGTCAAATTGCTCAAAATTAAAATTTTTCCACCTCATTATGGTCTAAAGTTGAACATGAAATTTAAATGTATTTAGAGACCCAAAGTTTTTAGAAAAGTTTTGTCTGTTGACAAGTGAAACTTAGGGTAATAATACAGCTATACGTCAGTAATGAGTCAGTAATGAGCCAGGTGGCTCATATGACAGTATATTTTCGAGTCATATGACAGTATATTAGAGTCATGACAAGTTTCCTACCTCTGGAGAGTTGGTTCTTAAGGGCTCGGCTGGCGTAACTTGCCCTGTCCGATTGAGAATCTGTGGTACAAGTCCGTATACTGCCAGTGTTTGGTGTGGAACTGACAACAAACTCACGGTCAATTTCTACATCCATTTCTAAGGTGTCAATATCATATTGTAAATTTCTCTTTTCCTGAAGTTTGTGTCTTGTAAATTCTCTCTTGCCGCATTTTGTTGCCAGGGCGGTGGGTGTATCAGGTAAAGTTTCCTCCAGGATTTCTCCAAACCTGCCGCCTCCATCCCCCATTCTTGCCACCATGCATTCAATGTGGTGGGTCCGAGCTAAGCAACGCTCAACTGCAAGGTCCGCTCAAGTGTACGTTGCCACTCTTCTCACAAGCTGCCGTTCACACTAACTCCAAACCAAAACTTATTTGGTTTTTCTAGTTGTTTAAAAAACAGGTTTCATTCATATACACATGCACGATTCTGATGAGCCACCTGCCACTTGCAGAGCAGAGTTTAATGTGCTGTGTCAACATGCAACGTTAGAAGGCATGTGAGGTTTGTATATTGTGTGTGTATTCTTGTGAGCCAGCTGACTGAGTGAGCTCATCAAGGTAGAGAGTGGCCAGACACAGACCTCTCCCTCAGCAGGCAGCCAGGGGCAGCCAAGCAGAAACCTCCCCACACAGGGCCTGCCACAACCCCCCCCAACCCCCCACCCCCCATGGTCACCTATTTTCCCTAATTGCATAGCACAAGCCACTCAACCAATAACAGATAAGCACATTTGACAGCTTCGCTCTGATTGGCTAGCTGCCTGTGCCATTTAAACTAAGCTCCTCCCTCTTAAGCATGTCCAGTGTGATAGACCATAATATCAAATGTAAACAGTCAAGTCCACTTTTATTTACTCCACATTGAGCCTTTCTTCTCTGGATAATTTCACCTCACATGTACTCTAATAATTGGACATGCCATGTTTCAATTGCTCAACAATAATTCAGAATATATATGTATATATTTATATGCATGGGAGTCTGAGACTGACATCGCACAGCAAAAGCCACTAAAACAACATGGCAGAAGTCATAATGCCCAAGACAAACAAAAACTGCTAATGTGCTAATCAAACATGCCAAGCATAACACCATTAATTTCTGTTTAGCACATCCTTTATCCTTGAATGAAAAGATACAGCAAAATGCAAAGAAGTGTAAATCATTACTCATGGTTATTATTAGTCAGAGTAGGAAATGTTCAGGAAATGTTTACTGTCCTTTCTTCTATTGCAAGTATCCAGTCTCTGTTGCCACTGGAAGTGACCTGTGCAAAGGTCTTCTTAAACTATTCAATTTAAGATATAAAATCACTGCAAACACCGAGCAGTCTGAACATACATAACTGGGACTGATATATTTAACTTTAAAGTGACACAAAAATAAGTTCTCTATTGTTTCCATCTGAGAATAATTTCCATCCTAGTATATGGAGAATCATTTTTTAAACATGAAAAAAAAAGGAAAATAAATGTGTAAAGTCTCTAAACCTGGTTATAGCCTGGTCACTGTGCGGTCCTGTTATGTTTTCAAAAGGGATTTAATCTCCCACCATTCTGAAGGACTGTAAAATCTAATGAGAAAACACTCGGCAGTGGTATAAAAACAAAGCATTGTGGCACAAAAATCAGGGTGAGCTGCATGGTGATTTCCCTGTCTGGCATGCAGATCTGTCTGACTTAAACCCATTCAATATGTTTAGAATAGAACGAAAATATTGGGCATTTTAACAAAACAAGTTAGACATTTCAGTGTCGGGTTTTTAAGGGGGCGGCACACTTGCTGTCACATTTCTGTCTGCGATTTGAAAACTATTTGCTTAAATTGGTGTCTTAAATAGTTAAACCCCTTATTTGTGCTTTTATTTATCTAAATTTAAAAACATATTGTACCTTCAAAAATGTTCATATATGTTTCGCCACTAGATGTCACTGCTTTGCAGTCTATGGTTCAGCATTCCTGTGGCTGACCGCGATTGCTTTAAATTGCAAAATTTAAATGTAATATTTACTGACAATTCAAAAGCCTTCTTTCATATGCACATTTAACTCTTTATTTAGACCACAAATGCAAGAGGACCTTACATAAGAATTGGAATGTTTCTATTTTATGAAAAAAAATATCAGTCAGATCAGACATTTGGCACGCTTGCATTTAAAATATTACCTAATATGGAAATCTCCATTTGAAATATACTGAAGGCATTAATCATTTTAACTCTTCTCAAAGTCAGATGATGGATTTGCAGACATATTGTTCTCTGCGCCTCCTCGCACTTTACATGTCTGAAAGCTATCTCAACACCTGAAAATTACTGATTATAGTCTCTGCATTTTGCCGATGATAACTTTTGTGTTTCAAATTATGTTTGTGGCAAGTTTGTACATTTCTCATAGACAATTGCTGGGAGTCATCCCTTTGTCCGCGACTGTCTTGGTCGCCCATTATCACAGCAGGACAGCTTGTATGTCTAGATCCCACTTTGCTTGCCCCCTCATTTCCAAAGTGACCCTCCCCCCAATAAGGAACCTCCATTGGTGAACTTTAAATGAAGGGGGGTAGAAATATTCACTCATGCGACCATTTCACTCCTCTCAAATATGATATATGTTCCATAAAAATTGTTCTTTCTTTTTATCAAGCCATCTCTACCATTTCATCTATTGCTTTGGGTTTCCAATCGTTATGATTATGGTAATTTTTATTGCATAAATCAACAAGAGTCTTGGCGTGAGAAAAATGACCTGTTCTTCCTAAAATCAGGGCCCCCTAAACAGAGACAAGAGGTTCCATCCACTCTCCACGTAGACACCTTCCCATACAGTGTCATTTCCAGCCACAAATGGGGCTGGGAATCTTTTTTTTACAATTGCGCGCCATGCAATTACGTTAATTTGGCTGCCCGGAAGGTACGCGACACAATCCACGTTGGTCATCCACACGCCTGAAACTGATCAGCTGGTGATTAATTGCTACCCTTCGCAGGTAGATTCCTCCGTCCCTGCCTTTTCATTTTCTCCTTCTGTCTCCATTACTATTCATATGAAATGTCTTGGAAACGTTGTAAAAACCTCTATCTTATCACTTAATCGATGATCAGATGTCTTCCTCTTGTGACTAAAACCACATGAAACTTAAAACTCAGTCTAATTTGCAGCTAAATGACCTTCTGAATACAGACAATACGCAAATTTTCTCCTGATGCAAAGACCCATTTGGTTATATAGCCAACGTCTCACCTGAAACCCTTCCCTTCAAATAAAGCCAGACAATTTTTTTTTTTTTTTTTTTTTTTTTTTGCGGCATTCTCTTCACTCATTTTTTTTTCTACTATTGCTCAAATTATCTGTCTAGCCTTTTTCAGTCAAAGGTCGTGAGATTTTAGCCAGTTTTCGTGACTTTGGGTGGGCGATGTGGCTGCTCGTGATCACTTGTTGTGTGAAATTAACATTCTTGTCGCCAATATCATGATATACTGTGGCTTCCTTATCAAAACCTGTTTGCTCTTTTCATTTGTCTTCCCAGTTTGTCTTCGTCTAAGAGCAGATTGACTGAAATTGATTCCTCAGAGCCTAAAGTCACACCGGAATTTGATTTCATGGTCAGGTTGTGGACACTTGTTGCATATTAGCATTTCCAGTGCACTTGTTATGATATATTGTCGTGTCTTATCTGCAAGGTCATCATTCATACTGTCTTACAATTTTCACCCACACTCGAAACATTCATCAAATTCTGCCTCCATTTTCAACAGGAAATGAGAATTACACATCATTCAACATGTCTTGTCCAAATTTTAAATAAACATATGGATTATTTCAGAAATATATGAAAAATAGTCAGACAGCCCACCCGGCAAAGTAATGAGATTTCAAAGGAGATGGTTCAAATTGTCTGGTGGATGTGGAGAGGGAGATGGGTGCCATGTTGTGACCACTTGCCGAAGATTAGAATTCCTGGCAAACATATTATGATATATTGTGGTGCGTTATCAGCGACTGTCCATCCTTCCGATTAATCACATGTCTGGCTGTCCAGCCTCAAAGAGCAACGCTTCCTGACAATCTATCCACCACTATCACTGATGGAAGCCAATCGCTGTGTGAACAAACATACATAACCTGAAGCAATTGTCCCCCATTGACTTTATGCTTGTACTACCTGTCACCTGCCTGGGACAGACATCATAAATTGAATGACCTCAAGGTCATTTTTGACTTCTCTGACCATCTTTAATATTTAAGAGAAAACTGGACAAGTCTCATTAGAAAAACTTCAAGAAGAAATGCTAGTCAAGTAATTTTCTACCAAATTTCTCCATTTTTGTTCGACATTTCAAGTTTCCTCTTCCTGCGGAAACCAAATTGTCAGATATGACGGAGAGTTCAAAGAAGGAGAATGGATTTCCATTGGAAATGTCTGCCAATTACAAGCCTTGAGGTGTATCAGTGGCCATTACACATAACTAAATGATTTATATGCCTAACCCATGCCAACTACTGGTCATTCATCAGGGGCTAAGTACCCCCAAACCATAGCCCCCACCCCTCCCAGGGCCTCGCATGTTTCCACTCAGGTCAACGCCACCTCTAAGGGTCCTGTCACCAACTTTTCATTTTGTCTCAATTTTTCATCCGGAATTCGTGGTTTCAATTTTTTGCACAGACTTATATTACCATCCAGGTTTCCTTGTACACAAAGCTACAAAGGTCCAGTTTACATTTTTATGGCCATTAACTGACTTCCAAAAGATCCATAACTCACTTTTATACTTTCCTGCTTCAGTATCTCACTTCACTTTTTTTTCAACTTTTGAGACTAACGCAATTACACTGTTCAAGTCGTTTCCTCAACAAACATACAAATTATTTGAAGGAGGTACTTGAAATTGTCAAAAATACCAAATGTCACGGATGCTTATTCTAGTAAAAGATGATTGCCCAAAGCAAAATTCGCAATAAAAATATGTTTCAGAATTCTGGGAGGGCCACTGCTAAATACCCATCAACCCAAGGGCATATTAGTGACCTAGAACATTGAGATTTTTCCACCAATTTTTTTCTCACGGGTTAAAACCTGGGCCCTACTAAGTATATCAATCACAGTGGTGAAAACGTGCAAACATTCTGAAAAATATTATTACCCATTAAATGAGGAATCACCTGTAAAATTAGGGGTAATTGGTAAAATATCTAAGAGGACAATTTCTCTGTCTGTCTGTGTGACACCGCCAAAGAGAATCAGAAAATCAGAGACCTTGATACGGGCTCACGATTGTCATCAAAAGTAATGACTTTTTGTCGTTTTTTCCAGCTATTGTGTCCGAAGCTCTGAGAATTCCCACAAGACAATGCACACATACGCTCTAGCCATCCATCTTAGTCTCACTGTCAAGTTATGTCATAAAGCTATGGCACAAAGCCATTTTTCTCCCACAATGCCATTTTCATCCTTTTCTCATTCTGCCAATAATGTACTTATTCATAAATATAATTCAAATAAACATAATAGATAATTATATTTTGAGTGATGTGAATCTGACAATTCACTTAATTGAATCCAATATATCTTGGTTCATACCCAAAGAGCACATTTGAAATAACCATCTTGATGAATACATTACTTTTTTTAAAGAACTTGCATTTTTTTTCTATGCGGATAAGGTCATATTTTTCTTTCCAAAATTCTAATATTTCAACCTTCTCAGACTGGGCTCCCTTTGGGCATTCCAATTTTTAAAGGTCCTCCATTTAATCTGGCTTAAATTCAAATAGATTCAAGTCGTGGAAAAAAATTTCTCATATTTCATGATTTATCCTAATGCTCTTTTTCTGTGCAGTTTCGGCAATTCACCTGCTATTTGTGAGAAAGATAAACAGAATAATTACAATCTATTTATTTTCATATATGACAATTTTTACTCAATAAACGTGGGTGTCCAATTACAGGCGATTGTCATGCCTTCCCCACAAAACAGGCTGGGAAGAGAAAAAAACGGGAATATCAGGCATATCATTACCGCCAGCAACAAAAGAACATCAAGGAGGTGCCCAGCGAGATGCACTCGCTCAACCTGGACAGAAATTGCCACCATGAAATTCTCTGCAAATAAAAACTTGCACGGACTTTTTTTTCCCATGGGAGGTTTATGAGGTTAAAAAGATTGTTCTGACTGACCATCGACCTTCTGTATCTCTCAACAAATCTGACCCCACGCCCAATTGGAATGGACGAAATGGCCGAGAGAATCCCCAAAGCATGATGAGGCCCTTGTTCCACCACATCCCCCAAATTTGTCACCTTGCCAGCCAAATTTCACACCTCTTTTGTCACCGGAATAAATCTTAGCATTTTATGAAAATGCACCATAATCATGAAGGGGTTAAGGACTGTTTGCCCATTGGGTAATTTTTAAATAAATGATGAAATGTTGGGTGGTCTGAGAGATAGGAGTGGTGCCTGCATTATAGGGGCTTTGACCGATGGCGGCCTTGCGCTATATTTCATGAGTGATCGTCAGTTTCATGACAAGGTTGTCATATTTCATCATCGTGACTATCGGACCACAAAATATGAAGAGTGACCAGAGCGATGCACAGGTCAGTTCACTGCAAGCGTTTTATCTTCTCCTCTTTTGATTTGTGATATTTCTAAATCTGTTCAATTAATCTCATAATTCTATCGAAAGAAGACATCTTCATTATACTAAATTAAAATCTGGCACTATTTTCCTAAAAGACTGTTTGATCTTTGATGAATTGAGAAATGAATTGATATAACATATTTTTGATAAACTAAACATGCTGAACCAATCAGTTTGACACCCAAAACTAAACGAGCAGCTGGATATCAGTCAAAAACATTCACCTGTCAACTCAATCTACCCCTATGAGCCAACAAACCTGAAATTTGACTCAACTTTTACACTTGTCAACAAATTTTCTACCAATTTTACCAGCAAAGGAGCAATCTGGCTGATGACTTGAAAGTAAGCCTGGTTGAAAGGGATAATCAAATCACAAGGCAATAATTTCTTCATGACCAACATTCAAGGTTTTTTCTCACCATGCAAATATGAATTGACCACCGAGTCTGACCTGTTATTAAGAATTATGAACGGCATTGTGGCCCTGTTCACACAGAGGCATTCAAATAGCAAAAAGTTGAAAACATGTCTGCGATGCACCCGCGTTATCATGCCACTCAACAATATGCTTTGGACCTCTGCCATTTAAAAGTTAAATGGGAAAGTTCCTTTATAAAGAATTCACAGGAAGATTTGAGAATGATTTATCTTTTTTTCAGAGAACAATACTCAGTTGCCCGAGGGGAGGGCACAAATTTCTTACAAGAATATGAGTTTATCAAACCATTCAAACATTATCTTCAAAACTTCTTACAGATCTAAGAAACCATACAATACCCGACAGGCTTTAGCAATTTGTCTATATTATTTCAAACAAGTGCAGTTCATAATTAATTCAACATTTTTCAAAAGAATAAAAACTTGGAGACTTGATAATAATTTATTCTTAAATAGGCTGCAGAATGCTATCTGATGTTTTCATTAAGTTATTGAATTTCTCCAGGTGTACGATGTGTTACATTTATAAATGAATAAAAATATAAATATCTTTCAAAATACTGTTTAGGAAACTGGACTTTATTTCACAAAACTAGACTTTATTTGAAGACGGTAATTATAACAAAGATTACATAAAATGTGAGACAGATGAATTTGGATGAAATCTCAGATTAATACAATTTAGATAGTCTTAGATGAAACTGACACTGAAACAGACGACAGCATTATGTAATCACTTCAGCAAAGTGTGGACAGAAGTGTGTCAGTTTGTCCTGACTGGAGATAAGTCATCTGATTTCTTGCACAAAATGCCAGCATAGGTGTGAATATCTTGGTGTGAGAACCCCCATGTGTTCAAGCATCTTCTGTATAACCATTCTCTCCCTGCTTCTGGTGATGTCTCTACCTAGGTATAGAGTTTCACTAAAACCTGTTGAATATTTATCTGATTTTTGGATCAGTTACTTCATGAATCACAACTCTGTATTGTGATTTGCACTACTAATCTGCATTAAAATGTCAGATTTCAAATACTTAATTCCTCTGGAAATTTGAATAATTTTGCCGAAAATTCTAAGTAAAATATGCTTGATGGGTGTGCTATTATGATACATGAGAATTTAGTTCATTGGGGATGTTTAAAAACTTCATATAAAATATGAGAACAAGGACCTGCTCATATATGTCCATTCAAAAGTTTCCGTTAGTCGGCAGATAGTTGGGGAGCAGCACACTTTGACAGAGGATTCCAAACAGAAGTGTGGCTTCTAGGATTTCCTGTGGTTTCATGTGGAGACAATGGTGGCCATCAGATGGTGGTCAACACCTCATTGTTCATCCGGATATCGGATAGTCTCAGATTGGCTACCCGTGTCTGCACCTGAGCGTCCACGTCACAGACAATCAGCTCCTACAGGTGCATGATGGGAGATTCCATTGTTCTCACAACCTATGGTTGTGTCTCCATTTTTTTTTTAGCATCTAACCTAAATTTTTGCAGTTTAAAACCTCAAGAAAATTTCAAAGCCATTTTCTTCACCAAATTGTTTATGCAAAATAGGCTGTGAGAAATTTTAAAATGAGGAATATGGAATGGCGAACTTCATGGGAATAGGTGAGGGCCTGCCGTGAGGGCCTGCCGTGAGGGCCCAGCTACCTGCATGAAACAGGTATTTTATCAGACAAGATATCAGACATCTGTCAACATACATAAAGTGTCATCTTCAACCCTAATTTGTCCATCTCCATGAGAATTCAACAATTTTTGGCTATTTTATTCCCGGTTCTCATTTTGAATAATCTGCAATTTGTTTCCAAACATTTTGTTTCAAAAGGCCCTGCCAGGAGAAATTGGTTGTAATTTATGGAGCATCGAAATCTGTCTTTCTATATAATATTACCATGCATACCTCACACTGAAGTTTGAGTCATATCTTTTTTAGATTTATGAGTTACTTTTATGGAAAAGGTCAGGCTTTGAGTATCCTAAAGGTCAAAATGAAAAGGGCACCGTGAAATGACCTCTCCTTTTTCTAACGACCTTGCTGCTAATAAATGGAAGGAAGTTTAACTATCTTATTTCAAAAGCATATTGTTTTCATATTTTTTACATAGTTCCATTTGCTGGTATTTGATGAAGGTGACAAAGAAATGATTTGTTGCTTTTTGAACAAATATCATTACTTGTGCTCTCTCATCGCCAAAGTTGACAAAGAGACTGTGAAAGTTCAATCTGTACATACTTTACCATACAAAAAAAAATTTAAGGGGCAAAAAATTTCATTTAATTACAAATCGTCCCCCACTGGCAAAAAGTATGTAAATCAAGCAAATCTATCAAAATACTAGATGTCAGAAACACTATTTGTTATATAAGCCCTTTACAACTCATCAATAGGTGGCTAATGTCTCATCAATCTGGGGATAAATCTATGTGTATTTTAGAGACCAAATAAAAAAGACCCATTGGAACCAGGAAACGGTCATCTTTTTCTCCTTTATAAAAAACTTGAACTCCTCAGTGAAAACCATGATGCAATGTGAAAGCATCTTGCACATCAAACGCAGATGTCATTGTAACCATATTGAAGCCCATCCCTAACTCCTTGCATGACATGCAATTTAGCAAACCCTACCCTTTTATTTCACGATTAAGGGACAGACAAAACCTCTTTTCATGGTTTTCAAGGTGCTAATTCCTGATTTCCCTTTCGGAGGATTTGATTACATTTAGAGGAGTTCGTATTTCATGATGTATTAGGTAACCTTGGGTAATTATGGGTAATACAAAGCAAGGCAGTTGACATTGGTTACATGGGCCGGCTATTGACTTGAAAGATTTATTGCCACTGAAATCTTCAAAATCTCAAGGGCTTGTTAAAGGAGATCATCACCCATTGATTGATTCCACATTTTTCATTCTAGTTTCCATGGTAACTCCATAATATTAGCTTGAATAATCATGTGGCCCATCATAGGTCCATAAAATAATTAAAACTTTATAATCCCTCCCAACTTTACATAGTTTATATACTTTGGTACATAAACTTTGATAAAGGAGTTCATTTTATACTATAATTGAGCTTTATTTTGCACTGAATTGGCAGTATAAATCTAAAATGTCAACACGGACATTAAAATGAAAAGGACTTTCCTATCTGTTATCAAATAACTCACAGTTGAAGGGTTGCAAAAGCCTGAAATGTGTAGAAGGTGTTTAAAAGCCCTTGATCTGGTTTTTTTAAAGTGACCACAAAATAAACAACTTATTCAAATGGAACCTTATCGATTTAACACATTCATCCTTGTCCATTCTGATCTGATATTAAGATATATCGTCATTCTTAAAATGCACATAAAAGGGTTACTAAATAATCCTTAACCCCTTGAATGTGCTTGGAAACAAGATCTGTCAAACTAAAAAAAATAGCATGTTGCATTGTCAAACACATCAAAATAATAGTATGCAATGCAAAAATCTGTTTTATATATATTGCAAGCAACTCTGCCTTTTTCCTAATTGAAAATATTTAGCAAATCAAAGTGCTATTCCCAGTTTTTGTGAGGATGGCAGCCAGTGCCCAAGCTTCACCCTTCCAGTTCACACTGAGGGTTTCCTAAGTGGCGGTAAAAAAAATGTGAACAGTTCCAATATTGTGTCCATTATGAACCCTTGCCAAATCCAGGCCTAAGTTCAGCCCCAGGGCTTGTACTTGTTTTTATCTAACTGACCAATGTCCAGTACAATACAACACTTAGTTGCCACCTCCTCATTTAACCCTTGAGATACTTTTTACCTCATTTTTGTTTTAAAAAATACTGTGAATAAAGTTCCAAATTGTCTGGAATCAGAAAGTTACTAAAAATATAGATACATCAACAATATTGATTTTTTTTTTTTTTTAAATTTGATTTTTTTAAATCAGAAATAAAATGATTGGTCCTTTGACACGCAAGCCGATCTCAATTTAAAAGCATATTGCCACAAGAGGGTTAAGTGTCAGCGCATTGTAGTCCCCTTAAAAGATGAGCAGAGGTATGTGTGTTCTGGACACCTACAGAAAAGATCACTACACAAATATAAGAATAAGATTTTCTTGCCAATCTTTCTTGTCTGACACCTTCAACTGACAACTGATGTTTTCTCTCTGTAGATTTTGTGGCGTTGTGTAATGTCACCATTATGCTTGTAATCACTTCTCACTTCTGACTATTCAACATCAATAAACTCATTTTTTTTTTCTCTTTTTTTTTTTTTTCCCAATCTTATATGTCAATCAACTGATATCAAACCTTTTTTTCAGCAATAAAAAAAAAAAAAGATCTGAGAATTATAAAAGCTTTGAGTAAAATATTTATCAAATTGTTTCAGAAATATAGATCTAAATATACAAATGTTAAGTCTTTTCTGGAAGTGCAGACTTGACATTGCAGTTGCTTCGCTCCCTGAGCTGTGGGTTATGCTGGGATTGTATGAGCAAACCCTGACACCTGTAATTACCTCAGCTCATGTTCTAATTGGTAAACCAATGCCTTTTATACAGTAGACAATAGCAAGATTCCCACTTCTCATTCAAACAGAAAATTAGTGACCTGTATTTATTCACTTGTAAGTAAACTTGTTGGATAAATTGTTATTTTAGCTTTCCCTTCTGTACTTTGAGAGTGTGTAAAATATCTTGCTTTGAAAATCTTCTCTGTGCATTTACTGACTATATGTGGTACTATAGGTGTGAAAGCATGCGGCTGGCACAGGTCTACCATTATGCCCATTATGCATTTAGCCCCACCCTGCATCTGGGGTTAATGCACTATTATGTCACAGAAAAGGAAAAGATGAAATGGTCTAAGAAAGCGTTAGCGGAAGCCCTTACAGGAGAAGTGTGAGGCGACCATCAGAGGCACATGCCAAAAGTGCTCCCTTCACAGATCCTGTCAATAGCACCATAAGGTAGCCTTGATAGTGTTTCTGATAACAAATCAATCTCCAAGACTTGTTGCCACTTGCTAACAATACTTGATTGGAAATAATTGACAGTTTAGCATGACACTTTGTTGTATAAGAGGAAGGATATTCTAACAAACAAAAATGTATGCATTAAATTCAAACTTTGAACCATTAAAAAAAAAAATTTAATAGAAAAAAAGTGGTCTGTCCTCGACAATTTTGTCACCCTTTTTTACTTTTTTTTCAGAAAGATGTTTCTCCTTTCTAGGTTAGTTTTGAAAAGTTCAACACCAGGTGTCACTTCTCTGCAGATACCGACAGAAATGCATTATTTACTATTTAAACCTAAATGATAACTAGTATGTTGAATTACCTCTAGGCCTGGGGACTTGTGATGGCCAGTCTGACATTACATCTGTGTCGGTGTCGGTGTCAACAGACGTGGCGGGTGCAACCATTTTGGCGCGGCGTGCTTGTGCGTAAGTCGTCTTTCGTTTTGGCGGTAACTCTGGCGGAGATCTGAAGATGGCGTTGTTCATCAGGGAAGACAGGTTCTCATAGGTTGGTTCCTGTTGCCATGGGAGTGCCGCGTAGTAGCTGTCGACGGCGAGAGGTTTCTGACGATACTCACTAGCTGGCGTCACTGGGCTGGAGGGATGTTTTCGTTTGGGACTTGACCCACAGAACATCATCTCCTAAAAATAAAAAAGTAAAATTTAAAAAAAAATTAACAACCGAAACTCACTAAAACCTCAAAGCAATATAACTGCTCGCAGCTAAAACATTGAACTTAAACCACCTTGAAGGTATGTTACCTCAAATGGAAGTAAAAGTATGGAAAATGGATTGCATGTTTGCAAAAAAATATAATAGGCACTACAATTTCTGGTATTAAATTTCTCAACCTAAAATAGCTGGTGGTTTCATATTAAGGTAGCATGGTTCCAACAATGGGGGATAAGATGGCATCATAATCGTGTCATAATTCACTATTTATGACTAACATCAAGGTGTTATCATGTGTAGTACGCATGCAAACTCTACCAAGCATGTGCACAAGCTATAGCTATTACACTGTGAAACCAGATGCTAATTTCTCACCCGAACCTACAATGAAATACACCAAACCTACGTTTAGTTTGAAAAATATCTCCATCGATTCTCTTCTACGGGATGTTAAATTATATTTATTACATCAAGCCTGTAATCAACCGGAGGTTCTTTTCCGAGCCGGGGCGACGCTAGCGAAAGCCGGCATTGTGTTACGATATCGCTATGGCGATTCTCGGGTAATTGTGAATGTCGTGTGGGATCACAGTTCATCCGTAAATTGTTGGAAATAAGTACCGCCTGCATGTTATTCCAGATTTTATCTGGAGGAGGACGTTCTTCAACATGCTGCTCACCGACTTATTATGCTATTAAACTTTCGTGCGTAATTCATTTTGTGGTCTTAACGCTATCATTAAGAACATTGGACCTTAACACCAGGGCGGTTTAAATAAAATGAGGTTCTCGCCGGAGCAGCCCTATTGGACGAGCTGGTATTATACCACAAAACCTAACTCTAAGTGAACAACAATTTCTGTGTAAAAAAGTCAAGAAATGGCCTCTTTCATGATATATGGTGAGTGTTTAACATATCATCACATTACACTGGGTGAAATAACTCACTCTACTCGCCATTCAATTTTAAGTGTAAAACTACACAATGAATATTATAGGAATTAAGTTTAAACAGTCATGTTTAAAGTAGCTTCTATGTGACTCTATACTTTGTATTTCCTATTGTATTTGATAATTTTTTATTTGTTTAAGAGTAAGTGCATTATAACTCAAAGCCATGTTCAAATTTTTCAAATTTTGTTTAGATGATGTAGAAATACAGTGGTGATGGACCATTTATACTTGAAACAAAAGTTTTACTGGTAACTTTAGAGCATTACATGTATTTGTTCATTATGAGATAAAATACCACTGCCTCAAACAAATAGAAGTGGAACACAACCCAATCTGATAAGGCCATAAATTTTACTAAGAAAAAATCAACACCAGGTGGCACTCCATCCAACAATGAAACCAGGTGGCAGCACCTTCCTTTATACCTCCCATTCCACAATGCAAAACTTATCTTACCAGAAATTATTACAGCATCTGCCATTCTTTCTCATTTGAGAAGAAGACATCAACAATATACTGTGAGTACATGCTAAAAGGTCCAATTCACCATTGTGGACATAAAAAAGGATGCAAATTTGTTCCATAGAAAATCAATCCAAACTTCTAACTTTCTCAGCATCAATACCTCACATTGATACTTAATGATATTTTATAAGTCAGAGCCTAGAGAAATAAAAGATCTTATACTTTCTCTATGGTCAAAGTAATGAAAGCTTCTCTGTCTATAATATAAGTAGAGTGATAATGACCTGTGCATGCGGGGTCTGTGTGCCGGTGGTGGTGAGGGAGATGGGACGTGAGTAGGGGTGAGGGGTCAGGATGCGACCCATACGACGACGCATGCCACGCAGGTAGGAATGCACGCCCCTCATCACTCCGGAGGACGACGAGGACTCTCCACTAAGAACCATCTTGCTTGAGAATCCAAACCTTCCTAAACACTCTGCCTTTGTTTTCACTTTTATCCTGTGATATTACACAAAACTGACTTAAACTTCTTGTTGTATTGTGATATATGAGGTGAAACAGTTATCTGGGAATGTGTGCTCGCTTCTGTAGACTCGGACTATATGAGAAATGTTAGAGGGACAGCCTTATAAAAAGGATCCCCAAATGTCATCAACAGTTCAGTCTTAGTGATTAACTTAACATCTGATTCTAGATCTGCTTTATGCTTGACATCTGAGTTAGGGGTGGCTTCCTGTCATATCACAAGGTCAGGGAGTAGCAGGTAGGGTAGGGGTGGCTTCCTGTCATATCACAAGGTCAGGGAGTAGCAGGTAGGTTAGGGGTGGCTTCCTGTCATATCACAAGGTCAGGGAGTAGTAGGTAGGGTAGGAGTGGCTTCACCAAGCTCCTGTCACATGATATGATATGTTAAAATTAAATCTGACACTTTCATATGTTTCTAAATCTGACATGAAATTGTCAATTCAAAATTTGTGTCATTGGATCAAGCTTGTTTACAAATACAACAATAATGTGTGATATTCAAACATTTATCATAACTCTTGAAGTTTTGATAAAATGAAAAGTAGTTTTATTGTTTTTAGTTTTTATTTTTATATTTTGTTTAGGGTTTAGGATTTTAAGTATCTTTACTAACATAATCAGATTTTTTGCCTTTTAATCTTTGTCAATAAAAATATAAAGAGTAGATGAACATTGTATGATTAAATCTATAATAAATAAAAAATCTCCATTTGTAACATGCTTGAGATAAGTAATGCTCTTTTTTTCATTGATTTATAAAAAAAAATTCTTGTTATTGAACATTCAATTCCATTTTTTCTATGATGATCAACTTTCAATTCTTTTTCATTTATAAGAAATGCTCTCAATATTTGTTCATTCAATATGAACTCAATAGGTCAGTCCCCATCCATACTTTAAACTTCTGAACCTTACAAATAAATGCTAACAATAATTTTTTTTTCATTCAAAATTGAATTGAACAAACAGATTTTTAAAGTGATTTACTGTCTATTGTTTAAAAAATAATTTTTCCCTTGACAAAGCACAAACAAAGCTTTCACTGCTTTCAGATATGCTCATGTTTTGTATAAATTGTACTCCACTCTTCTTTTATATAAGTTATGCTCATTGTATAAGTAAGGCCATTCACACCTACCTGTGAACTGCTTGTTTATGACACCTCTGGGCTATTTTAGCCAAGAATTTGCTGGGCACAGTGAATTAACAGCTTTGTGTACATAAATATCCTAGCAATATTTCATGCCACTAGGTGTCACCACTACATCAATTGACCTATTCATTCAGCCCAGTTCACAGGACATCTCCATAAATCTAAACATATTCAGTCTGATTTTTATTGCTCATGCAAATTATGCAATACAGTATAAATATACATAATCAGATTTCTGATAAGACTTGGTTGTTCAGCTGGCCTATAGATTATACTCCACACTGCTTGTGACATCTTGAGGGTTTTCACCTCAATACAGATGACAGTTGTACCATTGACAAAATATCTAATCATTTAAAAAAAATACTCCATGAAACGTGTATAAGCATAGTGTGGACATAGGATAAAGTGAAAAGAGTGAATGTAGGAGAACATTTCTGTTTCAGAAATATATTTAAAATGGGAGAAGCAAACTGTATAACCTTCGAGGAAAGACTGAATGACAACAAATAAATGAGTGATCAAAACCTGATTTCAACACTATTGTACAAGATCTGATTAGCTATTTCTTATGCACATTTGCAGTTCTGTCTGATAATAAATTTTAACTTACATTAATTTTCCTTTTGGATGCCTTCATGTTTGACCTGAGCTTGCAAGTGTAACTTCCCTGTTTAAGTATTATCCTAAAATGACAGTACAATAGTCTGTGTCCAAATTATCCTCGGAGAACATAGAAACCAATGGTGACTAAATCTCCTGGGCATTGCTCAAATACAGGTCCTTCTCCCCAGGTACCGTACCTGCCTCACACTGACCAATCACAGTCTGACTTCACTAATACCCTCCTCACTGCAGGCTGAAGTCCCGGCTCTGTCGGCCATCTTGTTTCTATGGCAACCAGTACCTGCTCCCACCACCCCGTTGTGAAACAATAACCCTATTGTCCATCCTGGGTAATTAGCAAAAAAAATTACAAACACTTCTTCAAAAGAGAACTAAATTAGACTTAAACCTGTTATAATTGTCTTAAGCACTGTGATTTATCCCAGATACATTCAAAATCACACCACAGAGGGAAAAAAAGACAACATTTTAACCATTCAGTTTGAGAAAAAATTTGAGAGAATTGCATAAGAATAACACGTGTATCTCTCTCAGGATATGTCAGTGGTAGTGGAGAGGTTCCAGGGGACATAAATGGAATCATTGTGAAAGAGGAAATTTGAACATTGAGGAGGATGCTGGTGGATTTTATGACCTGGAATAGAAGAGGAGGGAAGATGGAGACGTGAGAGGTTGATGAATGCTAGGAGTGAGAGCTGCCTGCACACACTAGTGGCTTATATAACGTGTCAAATATTTGTGCAATCATAAACCTGTCACTTGCCCTCTTCAACTTCTTATATTATCTCATATTTTTTTCTTGATAAGAAATTGATAATGAGCTACCTGTTTTTATAAGTGCCCATACCATTTCAAAATAAACCTAGGATACTATTTATCAAAATAAAGGGGAACATACTGCTGTGTCCAGGGAAATATAATGATATTCATTTATAAAATCCTGTTCCTTATTGCATTATCAATATTTACCAATATGTGCCTCTCATCAACATACAAAACTACTACCAAAAATGTTTCCTTCAATGTAAATCATCTCACCCCTACTCATTTTGGTATTTTCACTTATACATACGTTTTCAAGCCTTCATGTATGGAAACACAAAAAGTAATAAATATTATAAATATATACAAATAGATGAGAACAAATTAGTAGTTAATCTCCAGGAAATTCATGTCACAGTTAAATAAAGGACTGTTATATATAAGTCTGTATGTGGTGCTGTAATGTGCAGTACAGCATTCAAACTTTGTGGGATACGAGGTGTGGAGAAGACCAGTTCCAAACTTAGCACACTAGAAGAACAATGGGGGAAGAATTTTCAGAACAATATCTAGCCTCCATTAGCCCTGGGGGGAGGCCACTCATTACCTGCCAAAACCAATCATTAAACAAGTCATTATTCCGGGAAATGAGTTAACAATGAGTAAACATCTTATACTTGAAGCTGGCACTTTGGTGTTTAACAAGGTAAATCTGTTACAAATGAGTATGTTTATAAATTGTCTTTTCTTATTCTCCAAGATGTGTGTAGAATGATGAGGAAATGATATTTGAGTGACAGATTCCTGGTCCCGGGTTCCAAGCCAAATATTTAATATCTCTTTAGATAAAAGGCAACAATTAACATCAAGTTAACAAATAAAAAACCTTGACTAGATTAGCAAATACATTTCAGATTATATTTATAAGCACAGAAAATCAATTACCAATTATGTTCCAATAATATGATGAATAAAATTTTGATTGAATTTGTATAATTCTCAATAGACAGCGAATAAACATATAATTGAATAAAACACATTTAAGATTAAGGACTATATGATACTAAAATGATAATAATGGATGTTATTTCAATGCGAAGGAGGGAAGAATAATATCTCAAGTTTTGCAATAAAGCATTTAAGATGTAAAAGAATGTAAAGTGGCATAGTACATGTTGAATTTTATATAATAACAAGTTGGACAGGTGGATTTCATTGTTCGCCACCCCCTGGGAAATAAAATAACCAGCTAACTGACTTCTTCTCACAAGTCTCTCCCCAAGGACACACCCTGTAATGATGGGCGTGACACGTTCCTGCTGGTTGCATAATGCTCAAAACACCATCTTTTCACTTTCTAGACCCTAGAGGGGCTCCAAAAACACTACCCCAAGGTGTCTTATGGTCTCCACTGGGTGTCAAGCCACAATCAGATGCCCCATTTATGCATTATATAATTTGATAAGACACATTTTATCATATTAGATGGTGACTTGGGCCTTTTATTATGCGAGTCTGACACTCTGTCCTGGGGGACGGACCAGTAAGGGGAGGCAGTTACATACTGTGCCAACCAGCCTCTCCTACTGATTCCTTATTCAACAAAAAAGTTTAAAAAAATTCTCCACAGGAAGAAATTCTCTTTAAAAAAAAAATATCACTTATCCACCTGGGATTTTTGTTTAAATCATCGACCAGGGAATTGAGATTAATTTTGAAAAGAACAATCAATTTCCTTTAATATGATTTTTTAAAATTTGAATTTCCGCAGTGAAATATGCATATGTACAAAACACACTGCTAGTAACCCTATTTAACTCCTTAAAAAACAAATATCTCAAATCCAATCTGCTGTTTCTAAGGTTACAAGGTTATTTTCTATGTGATGTACAATATTTCAAATTGCTGAATAACATTATGATTAATTCAACAAATTAGCAATTGATTTCCACCCAATTTGCGTTGATAAAGTAGAAAATCAAATCATACTGCCAATAGATTCAGAACTACAACAAATAAACGGCGTGCCCATTATAAAAAAAAACACTTGAAAAAAGGTCGAGCATAGGTCACACTTAAGAAATTAGTGTGATTTTATTCAAAACAAATTGCATATTTCTTTCGATCAAATTCACATCCGAAATTTATGTGCAGTCAAACTGAAATGAATCACTTGTGCCTCGATTCAACATACGCTGCGTGATGCCTGTGTCTCCAGAAGAATGCCACCACAAAAACTTTATGTTGGTAATGAGTTACACTCGTTAAATTTTCATTTATTTTTTACAATGGTTCTACAATGAGTGGTCAGTGTCCATGTATAATAAGTGATTGACTCGTAATTGGTCCGAGATGACCTGCTAAATGCAGTCAGACCCCAAATAATGACGCCTTTTGGTTGAAAAAAATTCAGACCCCCCAAAGTGGCCAGAGGACGCCAAGTCTATAACTCTGGGCCAAAAAATACGAGTTAAAGAAAACGTTTTTTAGAAAAATATTTTGACTGTGTCTAAAGCTTGTCAAATATCCTGTGGGTGTGTCAGTCATATTGTCCCCTAAGACCAACCAGCGGTGAACAGAATCAATCACATCTCTGTTAGAGGATAATATCACGCAGAGAAAGTTTTGGTAATCTCTCATACTGTCGACTTCCTGTTCACTTACATAACATTTATTCAAAAAGGTTAACAAAAGCACAATTTTTTCATCTTGTATTTTGAATATATATAAAAAAAAACCTTTTTCGTTTGAGTGTAACTGTTGAGTTTTAGTTATGTTGGGCACGCAAGGCCTTATCAATAGATCTTTGATGTAGTTTTTTGCCTTTTCACCAATGGACCAACAAATCAAAGAATTACAAGCAGTTCTTGAAAAAATTAATGCATAAAAATATCTTGAAAAAATTTATTTACCAGCTCATATGATTTATTGTTTGGAAATATGAACCTAACTGCTGAAGACATCATGGAATTATCTTTAGTAGTATATTCTTTTATTATCCAAACAAAAAGATTCTGTTTGTGCATATCTATATAAGTTTGACTCAAATATCTCATTTGTTTGTTTAACTGTATTCCCAGGTTTTTTGTGTGTGTGTTTTACATGCTTATCTTTTTTATGTTTATATCAATTTTATGCAATTTTCATCTATGACATGACATTCCATTAGCTAAAGGTAAATAAATATAGGTTTAAAATAAAAAAAATAATAAATAATTAAATACAAAAGATCAACTTTATCAAACACTTTCTCAGAGTCAAAATTCTATCAATTATGGTGTCCTGTGGTCTGTTCCAGTCTCTTTATGAAATTAATCAAATAAACATTTGAATCTCCTTATTTCGATGGAGTGTGCTCTTTGAAATTCATTTACACCGATACCACAGTGGCGCATTTCCCATAAAACAGCTGGAAACTGACGCAATGATACTGACACCGCACTGAAAAGATCATTTAATGTTTCAACTTGACTTAATTTTCAGGTATAGAGGTATCATTTAGGATTGACATAAAATTTACTGCTTTTAATGCCAATGCCTGCTATTATAAAGAGTTCAGAAATCTATCTTCCAATTATAAGAGAAGTCACAAAGATTACTATTTAATGAGAGAGGAGTCAGGTTGGATGTCCAAATTAAAAGTGAAAGTTACACATATATCATAATGATTTATAGAGCATCTGAGACAGTGGAACACTTTGACTGGGAAACTTGAGGCTAGAACTGCATCAAGTCCCTGACAGCAACTATGACATGCTAGAAAACTCCATCAAATCCTCAAACGCAACTCTGTGTCAATGCTGGTAAAAAAACATTTTTTTGGGGATATATTTAGTATTTTTTTTTTGGGGGGGGGGGGGGTATATTAAGCATTCTAAATGTTTTTTTGACACAGGGACTTCTTGGGGGAAATTTACTTCTGTACATATATATGCTGGGATACATCACAGTATCTAAAACATGCTTGGCACTATGTAAACTAACTTTCAATGTATTTAACTATTGACATAAAAGCCAATTAAATAACTGTCATGTCACTGGCCAAAAATTGTCAGAAGTTTGACCTTCTTGGCACCATTGTTATTCCTAGAACCAGTTAAACATATTACGGCCTATAAACATTTATGTTGACATCAAGATTAACAGCTAATTGCCTGAGACAAGTTAACAATAAGATAAACAACTATTATTCTCTCAGTAATCCTTGCTGTACTTTACTCCAACTCTGACCTCATTACCTCTGTGGCAGGTGAATGCTACCAACTCTTATTTAAACCCCAGGGCATGCCACCCTTCCCAAGTCAAACAAATCATTTTCTACCTTTCCCATATCTTCCCTTGTCTAATTTTTCATTTTAGGAAAAAAAACAGCAAATTTCTTTTTATCTCAAAATCTGCACCAAACTGCAACTGCCATCAAGACAAACACAGACGCAGTATGACAACCATAAAATTATAAATGAGGATTTTTTTAGCTACCACATTAAGTCTTGAATAACTATGTTTATCCTACTCCCAGATGTGTTTGCAGAGCAAATCTTATCCATTTAGTGGCTTAATTACTCATATCATATCACCAGCACCCTCATTAACTTTACAGTTCCATATATAAAAAACCCCTCAGCAAATGGCAATTAGCAAATCGGCCACATGTTCACTGATTGTGAAATGTAATGTGAATGGATGATAATAGTATTTTATTGACAAAAAATTACTCTTAATTGGTTCTCTCATTTCATTACTTTACCCACTGTCTGCTGAAGATAATTTCTCAAGTTTCTAATCATGTTTTACACACTGAAAAACCCTATATAATACCCTATTAAGTAACTGTTTTAAAAAGATCCAATGACTTATTGGCAAATTAGATTAAAACTGTAAATAAAAACAACTGGCATGATTGATATAAGGTTTTACTTCAGAATTGATAAATAAATAGACAAATAAATAAATTAATTAATTAAAGAAAATAATAGGAGCTCTTTTCCTGGGGGCATATTTTGGGTGAGCAGCACACCAGCTGGTTGTGGTGACTTATTACTGTTTGTACCCCAATTAAGGATTTAATTTCAGAAAATCCTACCATACTGAAAACCTGAGATGAGACCTAAGGCCTCTGTTTACAATCCTCCTGACTCAAGTCTTCAGTTACAAATCTAATTGAAGGGAGAATCTTTGATCGAATCATTCATTCTAAATATTTGTCTTTTTCAGTAACATTTGTGTTTATGATATCAAAGCAAGCAATTCGTCAGATTCTAAAAAGTCAACATACTTTGGTGAAAAGGAAATGTCAGACACTGCTGCCCTCTGGTTGTCATTTCTCAAGGCTTCTAATGTCAGTTCATATCTGTACCTCGGCTAATATCATCAATGTGAAAATCATCATTGCTACCTATCGATTAATGAAAATTTCAAGCAATAATATATTTGCTTGATATCCAAGAACCAATTTTTGTTCTCAGTTGAATAAGTTTTGTGAGAGGCACAAGTTCACATAACACAGAAACATCAACCAAATGATATTTAATTTATAACTCATTACCCTTTCATTGTGTGTTTTTCAAATAAAAAAAAGTTGCCAATGATGCAAACAGCCCATATTGAACCTACCTTTATTTAATACAATATTACTTTTATATTTTCTTCTCGCAAGTCAAGTGAATCCTGTATTCATAAAAATGTTGTGACAATTCAATCTAATTCTATGTCTAGGTACAAATATATAACTATAAGGTTGAGCTTTTCCCCTCAAAGAGTCTATCCTTATAAAAATAACCAGTCAAATTAAAAAAACCACAGCCAGCAAATTTTGTCAAGAGCCCTCTGCAGGGTTAATAGAAGGTAATCCAATTTGGTTCCTCCTTAGATTGATACAGAGTAGAATGTCACTCTAAGGTTTCCCTAAGCTCTCCTCAGGAGTCTTGTATTGAGCCTACACTGGGAACGATCTTGTCAACGAAATAATGAAATCATTTCAACACTACTGATCAAATTCAACCTTTCAAAGTGGGAAAAAAGTGCATAACTCACCACATTGACTGCTAAAAATCCACTGCATTTGGTGAGAATACATTAAGAGACTGGCCCAGTTTCCTGAGGTGTCAGTCAGAAGTGGTCCCATTCAGGGGAGTCTGATGTGAAGGAGGTGTCAATAAAACCAGCTCCTAATCACCATGGAAACTCATTGAGACTGACAACAACACCTCTGGGGAGACAATAGTGATGTCTTGAGTGGCCTCCCTGGAATAGGTGTCTATTCTGAAGTGGCCTCCCTGCTGTTTGGTATCATCATTTGTGAGAATTATTCCAATTTTCCTCATGTCTCTAGTTCTACAAGGCACCTTCATTCTGTCATAATTCTCACTAAATTAAGTTGTGTACTCTACTGCAAAACACATTAAACCCAGAAGCTAATTTTTATACAGAAACCCCAATTGATTTTTAATCTTGACCAGCAACAAAGCTGTCATAAGCCAATAAGAAGTGCCTATTATCAAGTGGTGCCCCCTGGAGTGGTGAAAAGCAATTTGACTTTTTTTGTTATGCATAAAAAGAAAGGTTCTGTATGTCACAACACACAAGTACAGACAAATTTCTAGACTAAATCATTGTCTGTATTACACTTCATACCTGTAACATTATTAAATCTATATTTATCTTCATATCTCAGTAAACTGTTGTTTTTCTCTTCATACCTCAGCAAATTGTTGTTTTTCTCCACCTATATTTCTCTGTACAGCTCTTGGCACCATATTTTAATGGTGAAAGCATCATGTGCACTGCCTTTAAATATTGATGAACCGAAAAGATAAGCATCATGTGAAGTGAGTAAAGTTTGCATGTAAAGTCATTATCTTTTTTTATGGTGGAACATATTAACAGTAATAGACTTCATTAGATCAACAATCATCTAATTATTAAGATAGTTATCACTCCACTTTAATGGGCGAGGCTAAAATTGCTGCGTTATGATGGTTCTAATAGCTGTAAATTGTACTTCAAAGTGTTATATTTTATAGCTATTGTTCTGTACATCAGCTGTCAGGTAATCTAATGAATTGCACCAACCTGTGAAAACATGGTGTTGATATTTCATTAATTTTGTGATTTAAATGAGAGTAGTTTTTAACTCTATCAAATTAATAAGTGACACATGTGTTAGAAATGTGAGTGGCTGTATTATTTCAGTACTTTATGGACCTGTTATGAGGTTTTGATTATATGTTGTATGAAGATATCTTACAGCATATGTTATACAAACAAACTGGATACTGGAGAAGACTGTTTAACATATTGATGTATTGATATGACAAAGAAAGCTGAGACTACACACTCAAATTGAAAAATTTTAAAAATGTGTAACTCTGCCCTTATGGAAAATATGTGGCATATTTATGTTTAAATGGTTTATCATAATTATCAGAGTAAAATAATTGAGAAAATCCTTCAAAATAAAAATAATTTGAAGCAACAAAAATGAATAAGTGCATATGTTGTTGATAAAACCTGTCACTATATATGAAGATGTACTTGTGGGGTTATGACTTTGCCCACCAGGGGGCAGTGCAGTGCAGGGTAGGATTGCTGACCCCTGCAGAGAGGATATGTTTGCTCCTGGGTGGGGGTGCAATGGTAGAAAAATTCACCTCCATACTTGATACTTAAAGACAATGCAGAATTCATCATCATCTGTCAAAATAATCCCCACAATTAAAATTTGAGTGCCAAGTATTGCCATGTCAAATCTTATGCATTCTTTTGTGATGGGCCCCTGTGGACAGCAGTTAACCTGGGGCTCAGGTCAGTGAGACAGAAATGCTGAACTGTCACCTAAATATTCACGAAACCTAAACATTAATTTTGATTTAAAATAAAGCACAGGCTATGAGAGTGAAATATTTGAAAATCGAAAACAAAGAGGTGTTTAAATTTTATGAAATAACAAAGAAAAGTGCAGTAGAATATTATTTTCTAAAAAAAAAAACGAAAACAATTCCCACACCCCCATACCACCAAGGAAGTTTTCAGTCAGCCCACACCATTAAACCCACAACAGTAAATGCTTGTCAAACAAATGAATAAAATATTCAGAACCCAGATTGTATGAGAAAAGAGTAAGACCAAGAACCCCTGTTATGCTATCATATTAGGTTCTCTATTATCAATAAATAAAGGTTTAAGCAAAATATAATTTAATAGAAATATCTCATACCCCCATACCACCCTGGCTTCAAACAAGGCTGAGCTATTATTGGGGAAATGAATTCAACCAGTTATCTACAAAAAAAATCAATTATTCAGAGCCCAGATCATATTCAACACCAAGGTCCCTTATAAAATTATTATTTTTTAATTCTCTATTATATATTATTCCATATGCTTCAAGGTTTCAAATTTCTATACAATAAGTACATATTGTTCATACCATTGCTGTTTTTATATTGTTGATGTCATTGTTTTTTTTTTTTCAAAACCTGTAAATTCAGCATGATAATAGAAGTTTATCAGACCCTATCCCATCAACTCATCATCTCCACCCATCAAAATCCCCCCTTTTAATACATTGATACACTCAAAAAAGAAAAAAAGGATTTTGTATTTTTATATGGTTGTAAATCTATTTTGTATGAGGCCCTAGCTGTTATTTTCTTCCAGAAATAGGATACCAAATTAAACCAGACAAGCATTATTAATTTATGAACAGCAAGCAATATATTAGGCGCAATAAACCGCCAGGGCGTTAATAACGTCATCAAGATTCATGCCACTCTGTATGCAGAGTGCCACCCCGTGTCACAGATTCTACTACCATATCTTGTAAAATTAGACATTTTACAAAAATTGATAAGCTAATAAAATTGTGAGGGGTGTCCCTTCCTTGACACATGTGGCAAATTTATGTACACCTTTTCTGGGGATAGCATTTCATTTACAGATGCTGTCTGAGCAAATATAAGTCAACCGTGTCCCGAGACCTACCTCGGCCAGCAGTGGCAAGCCCCACATACATTAAAACCTCTTAAAATTCAATTATATTTCCATATTTCTTGAGATGTTTATCTCTAAGTAGGCATCTATATTCATGTTTGCTGTTCGGTTAATTGATGCATCTTTCATGAAACTTTAGATCAATAAATTATGATAATGCCCTTTCTTGTCAAATTCAAATATTACACTACCAAATTGTAGCAATAAAAATATCCAATTGGGGCATTTAATTATTCTCTTTGTAAGTTAAAAAAAATATCCAATGCATTTTGAAAACTGCATAAAGAGCATTTAAAAAAGTCATCCACGTGGCATATTGTTGTGCCGCCCTGTATATAGGAGTCACATTCAAATAAGCCTGCGAGCCAACAAAGAGACCTTAATATGAAGCCCAAGAAGTTGGTGCTATTCAAAACTACCAAAACCCAAGATTCACTACCTACAAGCATGCGATATTCACATTTAATATCCATTGATGGGCACAATGCCGAGTCTATTTCACGGATGATTTTAAGCGAGCAGATTGGAGACAGCGATGAGTTTAATCGGCAGATGCCTTTACATCCTTTATCACCACCCTGTCTCGTTCTGAAAAAAACTTGTCTTTGCTAATCCCTATAATACGGCAACAAAGTGTGCGCTTGCTCAAGTCAAACACCGCCAGGTTGACTCTCGGTCTATAATAAACCTGAATTAACCTTCTGTTGCTCTCACGTCATGTAATCATTGGCTGAAATTATGCGATAATTGACAAGCAGTGGGGCTTTGCCTTGTTATTTTGCCACCAGCCATTGTCAGAAAGTTCATCGCATCTGAATCGCAAATTCTTCCATTTTGAGATCGATATTATCATTACAATCAAATTTGAAGGACCAAACTGTTAACAAGATACAAAAAGAAAGTTTTTTTTTTCATTGGTAAAAAAGATGATAGAATTTTTTTTCTTTTTTTCCACAAATTCAGTGAGGTGTGTTGGTATGTTATGCAGTGAAGTGTGACACAAGGCCAGGTCATGCATGGTTGATTTTGTGCCTGTGCATCAGTTGTTGTAGCATCTGTGATGGGGGACCCGTCCAATACCTCCAAGGTGTAAGTCGTCCATATGCCAACATCTCTATCCCCAATTTGCACCCAATGAATTTGTGGCTTTGAGGTATTTTTCAGAAATATTTAGATTTCTATAAAAACGGAATATTTTTAAAATGTATTCTTGATAAATATATCAAGGTATAATCAATATCATAAATCCTCTTTCCTTAATCTTATCCGAACAAAAAAAAAATTAACACTTTTTTACTTCTCTGAAATATCTAAATGATGAAACAAAATGTCTTTTGTTTATAACCTTAAAAACATTATTATATCTTTCACAAACCATCAATAGAAATAGTCAAATGTATCCATGAAAGAAAAAAAAGCCCATAGACTGTAACTACTTGTGTTGTGATTTATGAGGGGCAAGGCATTACAGCTTATTATAATGAACAAAATGATGTCAGGAATATGTAAATGATGAGGATGGATGTTAATGACCAGTAATGCTAATTCAGTGGGTGCCTATCAGGAGAACATGTTGCTACCTTGAGGTCAGTGCCCTCTAGTGGTGAAATCCACTTCCAGCCCTGCTGTTGTCACAAATGACCTTTTTGAGTCATCCTCCTTCTTTTCAAAAATCACAAATCAACAACCATTTGTCTGAATTTTCCACAAAACTCTGCATGATGCTCAACCCAACAAATTGTTATTGTTAAAAGACAAAATCAAACTATTCAATGAAATGCACGGACATGTTTGTGCATTTGCGAATATTCATTCATAATCTGTTGACCTCTGACACTGAGCCTGACAAAGTGATAATTTTCTCCTCCCCATCCTGGCCATTACATCTGTTACACTTTGACATGTCTTGCCTTGAAAACTGACCGCCTCCACATTGAATGCATCATATTTCTGGCCCGTTGACAGAGATATATCACAAACCAATACAAATCTGTGAATACGGAAATGGTGAAGTTACGCAACCAACTCATATAAATGGCCCGCTGATGCAAATTTAAGTGGAAAAGGATTCATGGCAAATAAATATAGCTGTAAATTGAAAGTGGAAACTTTGTCTAGACTGATATCAAAACTGCATTTAGCCCACATTAAAATCACATTTTCAGTAACCAAGACCAGAGCTGGCCGTGCCTGAAAGCTGCAAATGATGGTACCGGCATATGGCTAGTGTAAATCACCACGGCAATATATGATAGCCAGAACTCTCTACATTTTGCTAATTAGGGACAAAGTATCTATGTACCATGATGAGAAATCTTTTGTCCCCATAATGTATATCCATTGTCCTCAGAAGGGGCCCATCTCCACAAAAGTTGGATTAATTGATGAGGGGTAAACAATACAAACACGGACAAAGTACAAAATAATTGAATTCCCCGGCCATCAGTTTGTGGAAAATTTGACTGAGATATCTAAAAGACCCCATCATCAATCAATTCCTTACAAATCTCTTCAACTGTGATGAATCTGGATGAGCCAGATGTAAAACATTTTCCACATTTCTGCTGCAGGTCATTTTTTGTTTGTTTCGCAGCTGAAGTGATTAGGGGCGCATGAGGGTTTTTTGCTGTCACGTGCATAGACAACTCACCTGATGAATGGTCAAACTGCATGCAATTTACCATGATAAACTCTCGCTTGGCTAAACAAATCCCCGAATGGCAAAAGTTTTCAACAAATTTTATCCGCTTAGCATCTATTGTAATTTCAATATTACCTGCCCGCGGCCATTAAGGAGGTGAGTCTCCTGTACAGTATGGAACAAAAGTGTCTAAATTTGTGTACATTGGCTTTTAGCATACCATAGTACACCCACAAGCTGTTACACCAGGCACGGCCGACCAACACTGGACCAACACGAGATGAAAAACAGCACTGTTTACATCAATGAATTCTTAATACGCATGCAAACTATTTATGAGAATTGTATGAGAAATAAGCTAACATCTGGCTCAAACTTTCCCATGCAAAAATGTCACAAAACACTGCAAATTATCCTGCCTCCATTGAAAATTAGTACCATCTCTATCGGAAATGAATTACAGATGTCAATCTGTTATCATCAGTAAATCTGATTGATTCCGGTTAATTTTATCAAAATAAACAATCTGAGCACCATACCTTGAATGCAGCCATGGGTTCCAGTGTGCGGTAAATCATAAATATCATAAATCCAATGTCGATAAATCACTGAAATCTCATTGAAATCTCACTGAAATCTCACTAAATCTCAAGATCTCATCAAAGCAGCAGTCAATTTTCATCTCATAAGCAACTTGTGGCTGCCACGGTGAATGGTACCATTAATAATCCTTGAATATTAATCAATATCAAAATAGGATTGTCTTTAAAACCATTTCTGAATAAAAGTATACCACAAAACACAAAAGTATACAAGTATTCTTGATCCTCAGTCAATCACAGTAAATATAGTCCTTGTTTTTGTAAATGTGATCCACTCCACTGACTTGTAAGCAGTTCAGTCCAATATTCATAAAATATATCCAATATGATGAAGTATTGTCACGCAAACAAATAATAATATATGTGTGTTTATAAATGAATTCCCAGGAGATAGCCAGAGAAGTGTGTTGGTGACAGACTGGTCAGTGAGTAACTGTACTCATCAGAGAGGTGAGTCGTCAGGGCTGGCCTGGGGGAGGCTGGGAGAGGCGCTCACCTCATCCTGGCCATGCCCACAACACAACGCACACTAAAGTCTGGAACGGACCAACGCCATGTCACACAGAATGGAACGCTCATCACCCAATACAACATCATCTCGGCCAGGCTATTTTTGTTTTGTGTTACAACATAAAAAATGCAAATTTAACAAAAGTTTTAAGGAGCTTCTTTATTGCTGCTAAAGGATAGAGAACGGTGGGATGGGTTGTTTCACTATGTTGGCAGATCCATCCCAGGTTTTAGTGTGTATGTAATGGTGAACTATTGGCAGGGCTGGAGAAGGAGCGATGCATTGTCAGCAGACAGAGGAGGAGCAGAATGTTGTGCTGTGTTATGGCTTCAGTGGAGCGTGACAGCAGGGTGGTCACAGCTGATAAACTCCCCCCCAACTCCTTCCCCCCCCCCCCATACCTCTCTGTTCCTCCTCCTAAACTCATAGCCACTTGTCCTACTCTCACATTCTTCATAAAGGATCACTTCCTAAAAGACTTTCCTCATCCGCCTCCATAGAAACCCTCAAGCAATCTTGATTAAGATGTTTACATTCCACTCAGACATTCATATTGCTTATAATCAGGGTTAACTGTACAACCATGTGGTCATGGTCAATATATGGGGAGTCTGTTTTTTGTAAAAACTAGCGATTAACCCGTAAATATTAACCAAGCATAACTGGGGTCCAGGGAGAAGTCACGTAAGACGTTTCACATTAGTTAAATGCGATTAAATATGTCTATTAATTATCCTTTTATCAGGTATAGGTCACAAAGTACACAATTTTGTTGTACACTGAATAAATATAAATCATCTGATTTTAGATATGCCACCAGGAGGCACCACAGCCAACTCACACCAAGCTTCTTCTGTTCATTGGCCTAATCAACAGTTCCAAGACTATGTCAAAACATCATTTTACAACAACAAAAATTGAAACCAAAATATATCATATTCTTTCTTCTTTGAGACTGTGGATGTTTATAACATATAAGAAGGTTATAATTGCTTACATTCTCCAAATTCCACCCCAGGTCATTTCTGTCCACTTTGTTCCTTCAAGATGTGAATGAGATCTGCAATATTGTCCTTCTCCGAAGGTCATTCAACTTCAATGACCTTTAAAACATCCCAAGTTTTGGCAAGATCAGAAGGTCATTAAATATTTTCTCTAAGAGTGTCATATTGAGATATATTTTGCCACAATAAGGTCTAAGCCAATCTCAAATATCCTGTGGCTATGATAGACCTCCTCTACTTCAGTGCCCTCTGGAGTGCATTATTAAACTACATCAGGGTTCTATTTGGCCTCGAGTGAAGATTGGTTTTAGCAGGGTTCTTTCATGCCACCCAACTGTAATTATGATTTGTCACAAAATATTTTCACTCATTCACTTCACAACAGGTGGCCCGAGACCTGGGGGTTATTCATTTGTTATTATCTTTTTTCTTCTCAAAGTAACATGATATGAGAGCATGTAAATTTCAAATTGCCCTTGTTCCTCATAAAAAAGGAAAACTTTTTTTTCACTTTTTTTTCTCTAATTTGTCAAAAAAAAAATTGTTGGCTTTGGTCCACCATTCCCTTATTAGTGATCCAGGTGGCACGTTTCTATCAGTTAAAGGTGTTGAGCTCTATTCCAGGTGGCGCTATGCATGAAATCGGCAACCGACGAACTGAAATTCACAATGCCTGCCACGGGGAGAAAAGGGGTGATGTCACAAAGGAGCTGACCATTTTTGCATCTAGAATTTCACGTCATCTAATTAGCAAAATAAATGGCCTGACATGCCACAAGTACTGCACACTTTCTGAAAGGGACGCATCGCTGCAATAAAGACGTCAGTTTGCCTCCGCATGGATACAATGACGAGTTCTGCATTTATTTGTTGCGACTTTGGTGTAATTTACCTGTGTTGAAGTTTCACCTAATGAGCTGATAATTGGTTACCATGGACAACAATTGGTTGCAAACGACGACCAACATGCCATCAAGGTCATCTGGCAGAGAAGGTCATACACAAACAAAGACTTTCAAATAATCATCTGCACGTGCTGTCGCTTTCAAATGGCCAAAATGAAACATGTCCAATCAAAGCAACCAGTTGATTTTGATCTAAATAATCCTTCATAGGTGCATCTATAGAGAGATATACTCCTAGAATTACCAATTAGTCGGACCTATTATTCCCAAACTGCAATCAGATGAGGAAAGTTCTTGAAAAATTTACAGCCATGTGCAGTTTGAATGTAAACTGTTAGATTTCATGAGGTCCACTTCACAATAGCATGAGATAATGACATGTGATGAGGGGGTAACAGCGAGGTAATGACCTCCCATAATTTTTATTCCTAGCCTATCTCGGTTGTTTACCACATTGTAATGTAACCACAAACATGTATATTGGGTGTTTATTGCAACACTATTGCAAAACTCATAATATGCCTCATAGTTGTTTTTTCAAAATTTGGCAAACCGCACGACACATCATTTTTACAGCAATTTAATGTGATGTTAATGAATATGACTTTGTCCTGCAAAAATAATACCCACAATCCCTCTGGTTCTTTACAGGTCTGGTATAATTTAATTTTAGTGTCAAAGTCATAATAAGTGTAACTGCTGGAACCAAAAAAAAAACAATGCCAATTTTTTTTTTTTTTACAATTTGCCTCATTCTTGGCCAACTCCCAAAACATAATTTTACTTGGGTTTCCAAATATTTTATGATTGTTGTAAATTTTTATAAGAATAGAAAAGCCAGCAACAGAGAACAACTGAAAAGTGAGTGACATATCATAATTGCATATTAATTGAAACAGACATTTTTTTTAACTTCCTCCACCCATGGCTTGTAGATTAATAATTATATTTTGGGTGATTCTTCACAAGACAATGAGTGGTCGGTTTTTATGACTTCAGTCATGCCAAAACCACCACCACACAGATGGTGATTTCAGACAAGTCTCTTGTTTAACTTAACTTTATTGATATGTGACCAACTGTTTCATTTTTATTACATGGATATAGATGAAAAAATATAATTGTAGAGAATTGTTAATTATTTCTTGTGAGCACCCTGAAACTTTTTTTGAGGATGGTTAATTTTAAAGGTCACAAATGTTTAACTTCTGTAAACTTAGTCATTATAAATATATTTTTCAGCTCTTTGGGAAAAACAATGTAACCATTTACTTTTTTGATTGGTTTCTGCAGAGAGCAATATATAATAATTTATGTAGAGAGAGCAGCCACTTGGCATGAATGAAGCCCTTTATTGCATTAATAACCTGTGTTATTTTGCAGTCAAATTAATTAAATTCCCTTTAGATACCCACAAGGGTCAGTGTCCATGCCTTGTTGTTTTGGATGAATACCTTTGCCTTACATGTATCTTATCAATAATGATGGCCTCATAAATATATGCACTTCATCAAATGCTTTATCTTTCTATTTTGTATGTAAGTGTCAGGGTCATATTAACCTACTGTTCATTTAACTCATCACCATCTCATAATGGTTGGCAGCTACAGCAAAAACTATAATACACAACTAAACGATGCGAATAAAGAATGACCAAAATAAAGAGAAATTCAATTAAACTCTTTATAGAATTAGGATTGTCTGAATTTGTATTGAAAACCAAAAACATTTCATGAAATTCCTAAATCTGTGTAATGATATGTGGATGGCATTAATGTCACGCACTGAATGCTTTCTGCGCATCATCTCGCTAGACAATAGGTGTTCTTCTCTATTAGATGGTTGTCAAACCATGATGTAAATCTGGGCAATACTCTGCTCATTTGTGCAGAAAAATTCCATGTGTTTTTTTTTCTCCTTTTTTTTCTCTTTCAGAAAACCACAATGGTTGGTGTATTGCGGGAAAGTTAGCAAGGGAGAGTGGGCATTGTCAATGAAAACAGATAATTATCACATTAGCTTACAAGTTCAGAGAGCTTCACATTATAATATCCCTAATTTTCTCTCTGAACTGTGCTCCCCTAATTATTCTTATTTATAATTTGTTTTAATTATAACCTTTAATGAGGGCCATGAATCTTCATCACAAATTAAAATGTATCCAAATGTAGTTTCATATCACGACTTTACATTGATATCAGAGAGCAATAAATGTTTAAAAAATTCTCTGACAAAAAAGCTTTCATCTTTTTAAGCATTTTGAGTATCTCCATCAGATGGTAAACTGGCATGAGAGAGAGATATTTGCAATAATTAGACAAATTAGGTACTTCCCAATTTGATCTTTATAAAATAGATTAAAAAATCTGCATATTAAGATAAATATCAACTATTGTTCTTCCTACCTTTCACTGTATATTTTCTACAGGACTCATTCTGGCTACTGCTGTCTGGGTCTGAAGCAAACTCCAATGTGATTTTGAAACTCATTTTGAATTCACTTTTGTGAGAAGTCAAATAATTTTCTCGAGGCTCTTGTCTGAGCTCGACATTTTAACCTCAGGAATGGCATATTTCAAACTTCTTTTCATCTTGAATGACACTGTCCTGCATCTGACCTTGATTAACAAGTCACTTTGTACCCAGACAACCGCAAGATAAAGATACGATCTCTCTCTGTATCTTCTTTGCATTGTATTATGGTCATCTAGTTAAAGCGATTTAAACATACTAAAACCTCAAATCATATTTGCAACTTGAGTCAAGTTTCTCTTTAAAGAGTTCATCAAGTTACCACTGTGTACTTTATAACATCTTACGATCCATCTGATTGCAAGCTTAATGTATGGGGCAAACAACTCTCACCTCCTCTATTCCACGCTAATAGGATTATAGAGTGATTAAGTAAGCAAGTATTACAAAATTGGGGTGTCATCAACTCAGATTCTCATTTCCCTATCACAAAGCATGCAAGCAACAATTGTTATTTCATCTATCAAAAGCGTTTGTATAACTTATTTGACTTAAGCTCTTTGATGGTTTTGTCCTCAGATAGGGAATCTTGGTGACAAATTAAGTTCAGTACCGGTATATCATATGCGAGATTTGATTAAAAAAAACATTCGAGCTCAATTTTCAAATTACTATAAAAAAAATTTAATTCTCACTAATTTTTTCCCTTCACATTAACTTAAGAAAACTATTAAAACACTTATTTATCTTCAAATTATTGGGTTAAAAGTTTAAAGTAAATTCTTTCTTTGTGAACCTTAAAAAAAAACAACATCAATCACACTGCAAGTTCATCATAAAAGAGTAGGTACCAGACATTTTTTTCCTTGCATTTTTTTTCCATCTGCAAAGTCAAATTGTAAAAAAATGCAAATCTGCGCTGATCAAACAATTTTTTTTCTGGTTGCATTTGGTTTTTATAACCCCACTTGGACCAACTTGAGCACAAGAGCTCTTAAACTGAATACAGATGCAAATATACGCAACATAATTGCCATGTAAAAAACATAAACGAGCTCCTCTTTTTTTTCGCAATTGCCCTCAAGTGACCCAAAAGAATTGCCGGAGATTGTTCGCGATTGTCAAGTGCAAAACAATTGCATAAAAAAAGACATCTCCGAGGGGTCCGTGAGTGGTCTATTAGGAAAGCAAAGAGCGTGAAAATTTGGACGCAAGAAAATGCAATAATGCTGCTTGCTTTATTCAGGCAGAACTGGCTTCCCATGGTGTGTTATGACATTGTTATTACAGTTGTTCATCTCTGACAATGTTGCGGTGAAATGTGTCTTTTCTGCTGTCATTGTGACATGAGGCACACATGTTGCTCCCTGGGGAGGCTCCTATAATCGTATTTAGACAGGTGTGAATGAAGCCAGCTTTTATTACGCTTTTCTTCAAAATTATGTTTCCTTGCACAAAAATCCAATATCCATAACGATAATGCTAAAAAAAAAATTTTTTAATGAAAAAAAAAAAAAAAATGAGGAAAAACATAATGCCAACAAAAAAGAAAAAAAAATCTTTGTGCTCAAATAAATCAGGACTAGTTGGTATTTCCTAATGGTTGGTCAAGTTTCAATTATACTCTTCTGGCATTGTGACAATTGCCTTGAACATTACTGATGGATTTAATAAATAGAAATTACAATGATTAATTGAGGCAAAATGTTAGGGTGCCAGCATTCTGTTCTATCAGACCCATGGAGCCACTCAGAGAAATCGTACATAGGGCGGAGCAGGTTTTCGGCCAGGTGCTATATCTAATGAGCAACTAATTAACCCTTTCCTGGTACCCAGGGAGCTGAGACAAATAACTGCAAATCTGACCATGGCGAACAATTGATGCTCCCTACTTGACAGTTGCTTCACTGACTGCTCCCTTGACAGTGGTCAAGAGAACAATTGGATGGCACACACAAGAAGATATTGGCTGCCAGGCCACCTGACCTGTAACTGTCAAAGACCTTGCCTGTGTCACTCTCTTCAATGTCCTTTGTGCATCTCTGTCAAATGATTTTTCAAAGTCACCTCCACTTTGGCATAGAAATCGGTAATTTGATCAGTTACCATATCAGTGAACAATCTCACTGTGACACTGTCCTTGACACATCGCAAATGTAATTCACTCCCTATTCCAACATTTCCAAAGGAAAACTTTCCAATTAATGAAATCATCCCAATCAAAGGAGAAGAGCATCACATTGTAATTATAATAAACCATCCATAATCCAACCACCCAACCACCCATACCATCATAAATTTAAAAAATAAATTGCTCAATGTTGAAATGTTGAGAAAGCATTGTTCAGCTCCATCAACTGCTTTCTTGCAGTCCATATTTATGTCCAAACCATTCTTATTGTCCTCCTTTCAACAAAACATTCCCCACTGATATTCATACACACTGAACAATGGGATGAGATTGTCAGAGTGAATATCATCCATTCACTATCATTAACTCATTGAAAACCTTCAATTCTTTGAGTTTTTGATGCCTTAAAGCCACCAGATGGTTCTATTCTTGCTATATGAGGAATAATCAAACGTAAGAAGGCTCTTAGGTTACAGATACCTCTTGACAAAGGTACTTGGCATACAGAGCAAAACAGAAGGTTCTGCAGAAGATAACTGTATTTGTAAAAAAAGTCTTCATGAATTGGTGAATCAGAATCTGAACGTTATTGTATGTATATATGATATAGTCAATTTGATATCATCTGCATACACAACAGTTTTGTAATATTCGTGATCTGCATACACAAAAAAGCAGGTGTGTCCATAAATGAGAGATACATACATATATGATAAAGGTACCTCCATAAATGATAAAGATACCTCCATAAATGATAAAGATACCTCCATAAATGATAAAAGTACCATCATATATGATATTCACATAAATGATATACTGGTAGGTACCTCCATAAATAATTCAAACATCTGCATAGCTAATAGAGCCAATTATTCTATTAATAACAATGATACCATACCATATAATGTTTGAAGGCTTTCTTTTGCCTTCGTACAGAGATAAAGATGAGTAATTCTAAGCAGATCAATTGTTCCTTTCTTCTATATTCCCCTATGCAGATGAAACATGCCTTCATTTCCTGCAGATATGACAGGTGAAATCTATATGAATGTATCACTTTAATTGCCTGAATTCAAGGTGAACAGATTAGGTTTCACTCTTCCATAAACCAGGTGATTTTGGCAGTAACTGTTCTCTGTTCTTTTAGAAGCTTTCTCAGTTATACAAATGGTTTGAATGACCTGGTCTCAATTCTACTATTAAGAGTGTCCACACAAAGAATATTCCTAGAAACTAAATTTTCATCAGAGCTAATTATCTATGAAATGATCTGACTGATTGCACCAAGTATTTGGACTATCAATGAGCATATCTCTCGACCAAAATAGATAATTTGCATAAATATGATACAGCCTCTATGATTATAGAGATGTCCATCTCACTATGCGCCAATAATTTTGACACCTTTGACGCTTTCTTTGGAATAATTAGAGAAATAATTGAACCAATTCCCAGAGCATATGTGGTATTTTCCCCCCAGATTAAATCGGATACGCTTCTAATCACGCACTAATAAAGGTGCATCCTTGTTTCCCTCCGACCCTGTGACATTCAATCAAATCCCCCCAAATTTACATTTATCATTGCATTTCACACTGTCCACAATTACATGGTGGAACAAAAAGGACACGAGAGATGGGACCAGTGAGGTCGCGACCTTGTCCGTCAAGAAACTGTAATGAAGCTGAGAGCAAAGATGGAGGACTAGATAACGATGGCAACAGGTGGCAGCACTATGCTGAAACAATAGTGCCGGTGGCCATTGTCCAGCAGTTTTGCCTTGTGCCCAAAATCAGGACATGATACTGGCATCACGAATGATTCACTAATATTCCATATTGCAGAAAGTATCAGACAACACATTTTTTTAAAAAGTTTATGCTGCCTCCGTTCATTCTAACATCTTTTTCTAATTCAAAGCTATTTCTCCTACTTTTGGGTGTATTTTTCTTTCTTTCTTGAGCAAGTGAGTATTTTTACACATGCTTATTATTATGAGAGATTGAGTTATCTTAATCAAAATCAGGAGATCTTGCTTTTTTCATTTCTCTCATATAGTATTAATATTATCTAACTTGAGATTTCATGGGAACTGTCAGATGCTTGTGACAGGTCAGGAAGGGAGTTTGCCATGGACAATCTGTTACAATTCTGAGGCATAATTGCAAAATGAAGCACAAAATTCACACAAAACAAGACAAAATAACAACATGCTGAATTTTCCCAGGCCATATGTTGAAATATGAAAAGGACACCAAAGCCTGATGTTGTCTGCATAAAATGACCAGACAGACAGAGTGTGTAACTATGATGCTTGACACATGCAAAGCCTTAGATACAAGGCCCAAGTTCGGACCCATTTTGGCAGACCATAATAGTCTTCAAAACAGTTCAGAGGCATCACAGGCATCTGTGACTATTATAGCATAAAGCAAATATTGAGTAAACATTTTATTTCCCAAGTTTGAAAAAAAAAGTTATGTAAAACTGGATAATTTAAAAAGAATATAAGAAAAAACCTCCCACATGTAGGGGTTGGACACGGGCCTTGATATTATAATAAAGCATTTGATGACATCCCCTCACATCATCATAACTCATGGTCAGATGCCCTCACCATGGTAAGTCTGAGAATGTCTGGTCCACCACATCAAACACTTTATTATACTCAACAAACTCCTCTCATAAAAAAACAAAAACATAAAAAAAACTGTTATCCCTCCCTACATAACACACAAAAAAGCTTATTGTTTAGATTAAAAAAATGTTCTTTGTGCTGTATGGAAAATCTTCTGAAGAGATAGTGGACAGATGTGAAAAACATCTGATAGTATCATCACTACATCTGGTCAATTTCTGCAGCTTTGTCTCCTTAATAAAACTTAATTATAATCTCCAATATAAATCTTTTTATCATAAAAAATGATATGGATTCATGTAATAATTCAATAATTTTTTAGTGACTTTCATATAGTTTAGGGGGTTTCTTATTCTAGTTTATTTTCAATATTTCGTGCATTTACATTTGATAAGTAGTCACATTTGAAAATCAATTTAGTGACCAGTATTTGTCATGTCATGACAAGTGGACGTCACACAATATGTTAGCTCATGACTAGTAGCATGTAGCATGAAACAATATGTGATAAAATGACAAAACGCACACATTATGAAGTCATGAGCTTCACTGATGAGTGAAACGTCCTCTGACATATTGCAGTCTTTGTGTGGCAAGAGTCAACACGTCATTATGTCCAGTTTAGCAACCAACCCTCAGGCATATATTATAAAGCAATCACAAGCCACGAGGCCAGTGTGACTGCCCTCGGTTGTAACTCCACATTGTCCGAGCCCTATGTGAATCCATGAACCCAGGGCACGCCGGACAAAGACGTGCCATGACCACAGAGTTACAGCCCGTTAGTAAGGGCAGATGTAACATGAACGGACCTTTCGGGCCCTGTCAAGGTCATTGGACAAGGTCGGGCAGGAAACCTGTGTCAGCTCAGGGTTCAAAGTCATCATCTGCCCTGGTCTTGCATGACTATATCATCTATTATTATGGGCCATAGCATCACCCTATCAATAGCTTCATGGGTGTCACTTCTCGCTAAACATGGTAGCACCTTTTTGTCAGTGGTACCAGTACTCACTTCATACATTTAAGAAATATGACCCACCCTCCCTTCCTTTATATGAATTTTCCACGCGTCATTTCCAAACAAGACCATTAATTATAATCCCGATCAAAATGCGAGAAAACTACCGTGCTAATTTTTCTAACGCCCCTGCTTTGGAACCATATGGTAAGAAAAGAATGAAATTAAACCTCCCCTTTAATAAAGAAATGTGTGAGTTATTTTGAAAGTAAAAGAAAATGACCACCGCTATATGAATAATTAATGGCAAAACTATTGACGATTTCAAGGTGAGTGAACCCCCCCAAAAATAGAGGCACCCTCCCAAGGGAGGAGCGCAACGTTATTTATGAACTTTGATTAAACATTTACTTTTGACAAATCCTGGCTGCATGCAAACATTTGTGATTTCCTACAGTTTTACTCAGCAATAAATCAAAATAAATTCTGTTGACCTCTCAAGCATTGAAAGCGAATATATCATTTTCCTGTTTAATATCCCATGCTTGAATTTCTCAGTGAATTTCTGTTTATCAAGTCCAACATTCCAACACAAATGTATAATTTAGCAAGGAATTAAACCACAAATCATTTGCGGGAATTCAGAGTCGTCTCAATAACATATTATTATTCAGTAAATGTGTTTATCATAGTTTTCCCATCAAATATTTTCTGTTATCGTGGTCTCAATATGCTCTTTCCACACAAAGGAACAAATCAAATTATTCTGGGTCTGCTAAAATTAAATCCAACAAATGGATAAAATATATTACAATACAATAATATGACTTGGCATATGAGTTCAACATGCATACTACACTATTAAGTTCAAGTGTATACACATTCAACAATTAGAATACAAAAAGACTTACGATTAAAAGAATTTGCATAAAACAGTATTTGAACTTTATTGACCTTGTTTGTATCAGTGCTGAAAACATTTTTCTAAATGTGTCCTCAAGTAAAGTTCAGCCTTATTTGAGAGCATATAAGTGTTGTAAAACCTCAGAGCCTATAGAACTGTCACAATAAACTTGTTGGTTATGGTAATTTGGGATATTGAAAATATTTTACATTCTATATAATGGACTCCATCATGTCCATTGTACATATGGTAATTGATTCAGTTATCTGCAAATTCTAAAATATTTTGTTTATTTAAATGTAGGTAAATATTTGTTTGGAATGTGCGATAAATCATCAAATATTCTGTGACTTGTCACAATCCAAACCTGAGAAACATTCAATAGTAAACATTCTAACCATGCCATCTTCACATTTGGTCTTATCCTAAGAAATAGATACAAGAAGTCCGGTGACCTTTGTCCATTGCATGTAAATCACAATTGAAACTGACCATCAGATACTGACCAGCTGAAACTGACCACATGAAATGGATACATTTCGACAGAGAATTGTCATAATTTGAGGTCATAAAAGTCCTTCCAAGGTCATGAAATCTCATACTAATCTTTGTGATTGCATGCTGGGAATGATACTGCAACTGACCAAAGAAATGGACCAGGTATTGTGTGTGTATATATCACCACCTGAAACATGATCAGCATGCATCTGCCAGGTGTCAGGGAGAAATATACATCATACTAACAAACCATGTCCACTTCATCATTCAAAACTGGCTCTCAGAAGAAAATGGCAAAGTGTTATAATAGATGGGTTATTCACAAGGTCATTATTGCTGTAAATTGCTGTGACCTTGTGCCCTACCCGCTGAATGTAATACCATACCACTGTGTTTGGCCAGTGGTCATATTGTTCTGAACAATTATTGGGCAAAGTCGGGTGTCCTGTTCTCCCATACACTGGTCACTAATGAAAACAATGGCAACTAATGAGAAATATCAGGCAACTTGAAACTTTGAATAATCTTTTGCTCAAATATAAACTTTCCTGGTTGTGCTCAAGTTTCATAGTGCTCAGAAAACTATATAGAACTCAACACCATTATTTTAGACATACAGAACCAATGAATAAGTCATCACTTGGAAATGCAACCATTTTCCTGAATTTCAATGTCCAATCTTCGTCGCACTGTGTCTCCTCTGTCCATAATTCATTGACAGTTATAGAATTTTTCAAATAATTTACAACACAAGCAGTTATAGATGATACTTAGACACTCCATATTCACCTACAGAGAGGTAAGAAACCAGTAGAGATGGAAGCAGATAAAAAAAACCAGATTATGCAAGTACAGATAAGGAACCAGTTTGTGCAAGCGGAAATGGGAAACCAGTCAAAGCAAGGAGAGATGGGAAACCAGTTCATGCAAGCAGAGATGGGAAACCAGTTCATACAAGCAGAGATGGGAAACAAGTTCATGCTAGCAGAGATGGGAAACCAGTTCATGCAAACAGAGATGGGAAACCAGTTCATACAAGCAGAGATGGGAAACCAGTTCATACAAGCGGAGATGGGAAACCAGTTCATGCAAGTAGAGGGAAGCGAAGGGAAGAAGCAACTGGCAGGTGTCACAAGCAGATCTCTCTCAACCCTATCATCTGGCCAAGGTTGACATATTCTGTGCACAACATTCAAAACTACTTGACATATGTAACAATACTGAATAGAACAAAAATATATTCAATTTCCTGGAAGTTTCAGCTGCCTCCTTCTCCATAACAGTTAGCCAGCATATGGTTTTGAGAACACCATCTACTTTAACCCACGAGATGCCATCCCTAGAAATTAAAGAATAATATAAAAACACATTCCTCTACCTTCTCCTGAAATCATAAATCTTTTAAACAAAACAAAGCGTGCAAACTTTTTATGCAACAATAAACTTTCTAAAAATAATTATATATATATTTGTCAAGCAAGTGAAAAGATATGTGATTTAAGGGGTCAACTGGTCACTTGTAGATGAGTGGTTAAAATTGACCGCTATGTACTGTAATGTAACTGAACACGCTAATGTCCATTTCCAAACATTCAGCTTTAGCCAAAGGTCAAGTCTATCTAAAGTACCATCTCATTTTCACTGTTATCTGAGCCACTCAAATTGACCAGTATGTTAAAAATACTGACAGCTACACATTTCTAGATGTGATTTTGACAAATCTCTTCCTTTTCAATGAGGAAACTAGCCCTATTTGCCTGTCATATTGACTGACAATTCTGCCTCTTCTTCAAATCGCATTGTATTTTTTCTAACATAAATGAGGACTATGCAAAGAAAACGATCATGTCTGAAAATTTTAATTTGATGAATAAATTTTATTCAAAATTATCAAGGATAGTTGCATAAATATTGAACAATTAATGATCTTTTTTATTTTATGGTTATTTAATCTTATTATTTTAAGCATATTTCATTTTATGCATATATGTATATATACTACACCCAAAATTATATAACTCTTTGCCTATGTCAAGGCTCTTGACATCATTTCGGGAAAATATGATAATAAGTGCAAAGTTCACATTTGACCACCACTGATTATTATTTGCAATTAAGATGAGATCATCTGCATAAACTGACGGTAAGGTCAAGGACCTCTATGCATCAGAATGACCACAGATGCTAGGTCACCTACCAAGGTCACATGTATTTGGTCGGATCTGTCACCAGCACCAAATGCTTGCTGGATATCTAAACACAGTTGTGGCAGACTACATATTTCTGAAGGACTGGGGAGGATTCTTATAAACATGATAAATAGAATCCGTGACAGGATAATTCAAGGGGTGATGCCCACGAGACCACCCCTATATTCCTCAATTCTGCAGCTGAAACTATTTCAGGCTGAATCGGCTGTAAACAGAGAACTAATCTGCAGGATAATAAATGAGAAAAAAATATCCTCCAAGGCAGCAATAACCGAAGCGCAACATTCATAGATATTAGCCGGGCATTTGAGTTGTTTGCTAGTGGGTGGGCATCTGGAATCAGCCGTACTCAAACAGGCAGGTCTGATGCTACACACCACAAAACACTGTTATTCAAGGTCAGGAGAGGTCACATTTACGTTTTTGCCCCTCTTTACAGCACTTGACTTGCTATGGCAGCTGCATCAGTCAAAACTCCCTCTCTCTCTCTGCCGAGTTCACAAACGTGTAAAACTGACTTCTTGGTTGGCGTGAGGAGGGCTAATGATTCTTTAACAAGCAACTCATTTAACACTCACAAATATCAATAAATTTCACTAAAATGTTCCTATTGCATGATGTCCACTTAATTGGAAAGGAAAAGCATTGAAATCCTTGTTTGTTTATGAGATAAATATAGGGCCATTTTTACATCTTTCAAAGGGAACTGACCACAGTTAACACAGCCAGATGCACCACTTAACATACAAAAAGCACATCCTTGCATTTTTATCTAGTTGAATGAGATCCTTTCATCTCAATACATTGGTGCAAATAAGTGATGAAAATCTGAATAAAGATTCCGCTATGATTGCCTATTGACCAATGAAATTCAATATGAGAAAGTCATGCGACCATTCAGCCGAAAACTCAGCATGGCAGATAAAGAGGGAAATTAAGTTCATCTGACTGAAAAAAAATGAGAAAAGACATGGATAATAAGGTCTTTTACATGGGTGATTTTCCACACTGCACTCATTTCCACCCTCATAAATCAAAACAATGAAAAGTATTCTCAAGAGGTGAGAATACAGAAATATCTGCCACTGAAAGCGATGTGGGACTGTTTGACAATGGGAGCTCGTCCGAGGAGTATCATTGTCAAAACTACAAAAAAACCAAATGGTACATTTTATCACACCTGCCTCCTGCGATAAAGTCCCGATAAAGTCCCGATAAAAATTGTTCTCCCGTGAACATGATCTGCAAAGGTGACAAAGCTGTTTCACACTAATCTCGGTTTAGCACCTTTTATGAGATTTTATTGCTGTTAATGTGTTGTGTTAGCCTCGAGATAATCCGTGTCTTTTTATGCGAGGTGAGTTAGGAGACCCCCCAACAGGTAATTGATACTGCTTGGGAGGGCTTTTTTAATTTTCACAGAGGCCATATGGGGTGAAAACAAGTCTGTAAACCCAGCAAGCCTCATTGTGAGGAGCTGATAATGACCACACAATATTAGACTCCCAGACATTTGAAGAACGGTGAAAAGTCTACAACTAATTGCACCTTAAACAGAAGATTCCCCTGACATTTATCACCAGAGTATCACATCAAGGTCCCCCGACCTCTACTCCAGTGTCATACATACCACTTATGTTTCTCTGTAATATGCTCTGAAGATGTCTTAAAAAACACTCTGCTCAATTAATCAGGGTAATTAGAATTAATATCATAATGGTATTTTGAGCTATTTGATAAAGAAATCTTTTTTTAAAAATGGATATATTGCTTTCTTTTTAACTGCCATGTTAATGCGTTTGAGTATTTATTGCATGTGGCAGATATCTAGCATTTAATAAAGAAAAAAACCCATAAAAATGCATGATTTCAAGTCAATGTTTGTTCACAAAGAAAAATGAGACAATTCAATTCATGTAAAATTCAATATCAAGTTTGCATAACAACAAATGACAATAACTGAGTAAATTTGTTCACAATGATTTGACCAAACAAAAAATGTCAACACACAAGACATGATTATTTCTATCCAAACAATAATTAGTCAGCCAAAGGGCCTGAGATGATTTCTAGCCAATTTCCTCTGACTGTCTATAGGCAGGTGTCACGGAAATGTTTACCCCTCAAACATTTTTGAAAATGATAATGAAATCTTCCAATCACTTCCTTTGTGGATGAAGGTCGACATATGTGTAAGCACTTTCACAGAAAGTGGAACTTTTATGACACTCCAAATTATCACGGCTCAATCAGCCATAAATTAAATCCTTCTCTTCATTATCTGTGCAAGACTGGCAATCTAAATGGAAATTCATTTCAAAATGTTGTCACTATAGGTAATACCCCGCTCATTTGGGACCACTAAATGAGCCAAAACTACTCAATATTCAGTTCACTACTGCTTGACAAGTTTTTGTGTAAAATCACATAACTCTTCAAAATCCAAGAGCTTTATGGACTTTCGAAAAAGCACTTGACAGGCCGCATTGTATAACACTGTGTCAAATGCTTTCAGAGAATGAAAATATGCTCCAGGCTAAAAAACGACGGTGCAAGGTAATTTTTTGTCATATTTCACCATAGAAAACGGTCCTAATAAATCAGTGAGGAGCAACAAAAGCTACAACACAAATGTTAGCACAATTAATATCCGTAAAATCATACAAGCACACATGGTGGAGGCATGTCTCTGCATTTTGCAAACTGTTGCATCTTTGTCTGCAAATGGAATATCAATTCTCCGCGATTCTTTTTGTCACTTGTTAAGTTTCCATCATGGCTGGGAAGATGAGATTTTATTGGAATTCAACTCAAACAAATAATGGAGTGATTTCTGAAAGAGAAAAGTGCATTTGCCCCATATGCCACATCCCATAACTTACCTTAACTACACTGTGACAGGGCCAAAATACTAATAAAACGTGTGTGATGTGCGAAAATCACTGTCTAAAATGATAGAACTTAACCACACAGAACTCAAGACTTAATAGCCAAGACTTTACGACAGCTGCATACAGTATACAATATATTTCAATTAAAGTTTTAAACTTTACATTGAGAAGTCTCTATTTATTTTTGTTATTTCAGGCAGCTTTGTTCTTGAAACAAAGATGAAATATGCTTAAAATCATAGGAACAGATGCACATTGATCATGGTGAAACAATACTAAATATCATCACAAAAAATCAAAAGAATATGATAAAATGCTCAAATTATTTGGCTCAAAGTCAAAATATCCAAAAATATCTTCTTTCTCCCCTTTACAATTCATGTCAGAAAAGAATGAAACAAAACCTGCATTGATCACCTGGAATAACGTAAATATTTCCCTTGAAGTTTGCTCATTTTTTTAACCATGATCAGGAATCTTTGGGTTTTTTAATATTTTTTCATAGATCTCTCTAGTAACCATGGTAACTGAACTTCATTGAAATATGCACTGCCACACCACTCTCGGTAAATAAATAGGGTTGAATCTTTTCCTCTTTCAAGTGGTTTTATAGATATTGGCATATTCTCAAGCTTTCATATCAAATATCACTTTTGTCTTGTACACAAAGATTCAAAGTTTACCAAACAATTAACAAGTCTACAAAATCCAACTGCTGTCAATGATGAACCTTGAACTTTGACCTAGTGTCCCAATGTCAAGACTTGGAGAGCAGTGCTTTTGAGACATGATCTCTTTCTAAAAACATGAGCATCACACAAGGCGGACTTATTTTCTTGGCCTTGGAGTTGTGTACAATACACTTGAGGCCACTTAGACTGAGCCTACTGTTGGACGTCTCAGCACTCAGAAATGTTAATTTAGTCCATTTGAAGCTAAGATGAAGATAAATTTTCCCACATTGCAAACTACAGACCTCAATATCTACGAAGTAGCAGTAGCCATTCAATACTTCATTACAGTCAATATGTTGTCCATAAACATTGCTTTGTTTGGGAGTCTTATATTGATATATCTTTGCAATAGAAGAGCTCTAAATTTGTACATACCCCAAAAAATGGTTTATGCATGCACATGACCATATCAAGACAGTTCTTCTAAAAGAAAAAACTAATACAATAAAAAACTTATATAAATAAAAAGTTAAATTTCCCATAACTCACAACATAAAACTTTGGAAAAGACTGCTTTTCCATTTCAAGTTTTCAAACATCTGATAATATTTCTTCAGAAATGGTTTTCTCTGCTCAGCAAGTTTTTGAGTAATGCAAAGTTGTCTTGGAGGCTCCATCTAAGCTATAAATATTTCAATATTGTTTAGCTTTATCATTGGTAACCTAACCAATTGGATTCTTTCTCTGTATCTGATTGTTGGCATATAAAGGCTGGCATCTATATGTGATGATCTCAATAATATGTGAGACTTTTAACCACATAGAGAACATGCTGATTATAAAATTATCTCTCTAACCTCCAACAGGAAGTCAGTTTATAAAGTTAGGTCTCACAAGAGTTTTTAATTTACAACAAATTTAGACTAGAAATGATTCAATTCTGCAATCAATTTGCCAAAACTACCTCAAATATTAGACAAAAACCTACTATTTAATTCATCAAAGTAAAAATGGAGGTGATTATTAAGGAATCTGTATACCATCCCTAATTTTCACGTCAAAAACGTTGTACCAATCTGTGAGAATCTCTCACAATACGTCAGAGACGGGTCTAGCGGAAGACCTAAATTGTTAAATTATAGTTGAGCAGAAATTGCTTGTATGTCAAGTTGCATTTACTGCAGTAATCTTGGTTGATTACGGGATGATTGCTGCGAGGGCTCGGCAGTTCTCTGGCACAAGTTTGGAGCTTACTGTGTCCAGACCAGTAGTTCTGGACAATGAACACTGACAAGCCCTTCTATTTGCTATGTAACAGCCAGCATATTTAGTGCACCAGTAACGTTGGACACTAATCCTCCTTTTTGCAACTTTAACAAGATAACTGTAGCAAATTACTGTATTCCCCAGCTGCTTTCCAGTCCGTTCTCCCTGTCATTGCTTCCCTATAAATATCTCTAATATTCTCCAATTTCACCCTCTCGCTTCTTTAAACCCCACTTTTTACCGTAATTCCTGTCTGTATAGAGTTGTCAACTGCATACTATATTTTCATGGACCCCCCAGGTTCACTACCCCTCCCAAAGCCATCTTTAGTTTACATACATTGTCCCAATCTTGGCGTACCATCTTGGTATTACGTCCTTTCTCATCCCATATTGTTCCCAACTTCCATGGGATGGGTTTTAAATTTAGAACTCATTGAATTTCAGTATTTATTGCAATTTTTCAAGTTCGCAGATGGCTTGCTAAAACTACTACCCATCTGTCCAAAATCCTGCCTAAAGTTACACAATAAAATAAATCTCTGATCTTGAAAGTTAAAATCTGCATGGCACGATTTATCCTAATCCCTACATTCAACTCTTGAAAGTGATGACTTTACAGCTGATGGGATTTCTGAGTGTATTTTGAAAAGACCCAATAACACACGTGTGTTAATTTCAACACATCATTTTCGCCTCAGACCACAATTAATTGCGAAACAGGCCTGCCTATATGATTATGATCACACGTCGATTGCATCAACACCCGTAACCCACCAGTCAGGTAACAATTTTCGAGTTAAATCACTAGCTAATATAACATCTGACAATTTTCAACGTTCGGTTACTAGATTTCTGAAAGGCATTTGACACTGTTTGTTCACTCAAAATCAATATTCTGTTATTTTTTTTTTGCAAAACTTCTCCTTGGGGTCTTTTTGCTTTTTATGTTGCTGGGTTTTATGAGTAGACAGTTGTCTATTTTGTACAAAAAAATTTGTCCTGTCATCACTGCCTAAAGGCTAAATTGATGTGAGTGTGGCAAAACGCACGCTTGAGGTACTTCATTGTTAATAATACACCTTCATAACACAGCGATGCCTTATCATCAGGGGAGATTTAAATACGTTGTATATTTCCTGCTATTAACCACAAAACCATTGCCACCTTAAACCAACAAGTGTAATTGATTAAGTATATATCACGTATTTCATCAAAGTTTGATTTTAAGATTGACATAAGTGAAGCTTACCTAATTTTGTGTAGAAATATACGCAAGTTTACAGAAGACATTCCGTCCGAGTTGCTACCATAGTAAGGTATGGCTGTCTGTGAAACTGAGCACCTGTATGCAAATGAGGTAGCGCACGTCTATCGCCATTTACATGTGGCGAGAACAATACAATGAAACACCCTGGAGCCCAGCAGCAGAAGCTAACACCTCTAATTTATGACCGTCCAGTGCACGTTCATTTAATTCCTTCCTATTACAGTTATGCATTGGTCATGTCTATCTTCGACAGCCCCAGCAGGTGAAGCAAAAACGGGGGTTAAAGGACAAATGTTGGAAGGCCAAAGCAGGGGGGCACTCAAAAACGTGTCGCTATTGTTTCCCGTTTTTTTCTCAATTCCGCCTTCCTCATTGACACAGATGCTTGACCAGTGGTCAAAACAGATACTCCGGAGCAAGCTCACACTCTGAACAATACCTTACCCCATTCTAAAAAATTATTCATCCATCTGGAAAATTGCTCTCAATGTTTAAAGCTTTCTCTCATGAAAACCACCGCCAAAGTGACGAGCTGGGAATAAATTAGACGATATTTTGTTTCAGCATCTGATTTCAAATAACCATGTAAGGTTGACACTTTTAAGGCAGAGAAAATGTCCACCAGAAAAAGGAACAATCCATTTGGTAGCCGAGGCCGAAACTGATTATCTCACATAACATGAAATTACCTCTCGCAAAATTCACATCTCAAAATCTGCGATGACACTTGAATAAGAACTCAAAATCTGTCCAAGACATCAGACACTACAAAGAACTTAAATAATACAAAAGATTTTCTCAGGTCCATTTCATAAAGCCACTGTCAATTTTATTTCATCTGATTGATGATCGGAAATTAACACTTTTTCATAATGGAGCGTCAGTTTCAGGCGTGTGTTTCTGGATTCCCTGGGGTCTAAATTAACCCCTGTCCACATGCCGGCAGACCCCTAAACTTATCAAAATGAGCAATTTCCCTCCGACACTCCATTACCTTGTCCGAAGGCTAAAAATGTTATGTCTCCCATTTTATGAGTAAAATGGAGCAATATAACTGAAAAATTTGGCCACTTTTCAATTCTTATGTAAAAGTTTAATTTGATATTTGACACTTTTATTTAATTCTTTCTTCAAACCCAAATAATGATTTTCCACCCATTTAACACAGAATATTTGTGCTCAGGTTTATCACATAAAATTCTGATATAACCAGAGAATGCTTGGCAGGAAACCAACAAACCTCCAAACCTTGGCATGATCACTTTCTAAATATGCAAATGAGCCAAATTTTCATACATAACTCACTTGTTCTCATATCTAAATATTAAAATATAAAAAAGACTGTGTCCATTCATTTCTCCTTTCTACCTCTAAATGAAAATATTCAATTACTGTCACCAGTATTACAAACATTCTATTCTTTTTCTATTCTTTTTCTATTCTCTATAAAAGAAGAAAAGACCCTACAATGAAGTTCACAGACGAACTCTACTAAGTATCCATCATTAGCAAATTATCTTTCAAATTGATTGTGAATGTTTGAGAATAAGAGTCACATGATATTGCTTAGACTTACTGAACCCTGTATGCGAGTCTATATATTTTTTTTGATAAGAACAATGCCCTTGACAAGGTAATGGTGCGATTGGTTCGACACTTCTTGGAAGCAGTAAGCTTTGTTTCTCTGACAAGTATGAAACATGAGCTGGCAATGGCCCATGTTTGGACGCAGGACCTTCATAGACTCTCTGACATCAGTGACAGTCGCATCAATACTGCATTATCTACGCTCACTGGAAGAAAAGACATACGGGCGAAACATGTCCCTTCATTGTCTTCACAGGGACATTTTTCAATACGTCTCAATGTCGCCACCATGCAATCTGACACGTAAAACGTCTCCGACAAATGACATCAGTCGTCAATGTGATATTCTTTTGATTGTATCAACATGTTCTCACGCTGTGATACAGAAATAACGTCCCGACTCAACGCCCCCCAAAAATGACAAAGATCTTTTTGAGACGATATGAATAAGAAATGGTGGGTGCTGTGCTTTTTGCAGCTTCATTGAGTTCCATATGGCTAATATAAGCCTCCACTCTATCCATAACTGGAAGCAATCCTGGCCTCGCATGACCATATTCATCAAAAGGTCCGAACGATTCATTAAATAAAAAAACATTTCCATGCCCATGGACTTCAAAAGTGTCAGAAAAATGAGAGGCCATTGTCACTAAATTTAACAGTTCAAGCTTGGATGTATTTCACATATCATCTTCCATTACCAAACATTGCACTCAAGAAAGTCTGGCACACACAGTGAGAATGCTGAGAAAATACAATTTCAGAAAATCACACTGATAAAGCCCTTGACCTGACCACTATATAAATGTCATAAATCGTCTTCTTATGCTTTTGACGAATGTTATTGGTTTGTTTGTGTTGGTCCTTTATGAAATACTCAAATAAAAGAGAGAGAGAAAAAAACTACACTGGTGATACATTCATGCTTTATGCTAAAACTTCACCCATATTCCACAGAGGTTAAGTCTTGTGGACATTCTGTTTCTTTCAAGACACTGACAAAGAGATTTCTCCGTTCTTGCTCCTGGGCTACAATTTGAGATGGTTCATCTGGCATGAGACGGTTCATCTATCCCATTGGTTAGATCTATACACGCATATTATCCACATATCTGGCAACTACCTAATTACATGCACTTTAACAATGACATCTGATGTTTTCTATTCTTTAGTTTAACACAATATTAGTTCATTAAGAATTTCTTGCTCTGGGCAAATTGCAATAATACAATGACCTTGATGTGCATAACAATGACCTTGGCTGGCATATCATGGCCTCTTGCCACAGTCCCTTCACGTCATGCACACAGTGTCTCTTTAAAGGAACTATATTAAGTCAGTTTGAACCTCAATAATTTGAAATAAAAGTCTATAGATATACAACATAACAAATCAAAAGGTATAATTTACACAATTTTGTGGTGAAATGTTGGGCTAAAAATGTTGTTTATTGATTTTGTCAAATATTTTTCAGCAACGTGTCTTTCTCAAATATGACCAAATCTATAACAAAACATTCATTTTAAAAAAGACATGCTACATTTTTTTCTCTTTAAAAGAGCTATTAGTCTTGTTCAACTTCATAAAGATTTTCTCTTCTATTTTGAACATTCTTTTCAAATGATATTATGTTGTTTAAGTATTCTGTATAATACATGCAAATTCACAACACTATTCAATCATATAACTTTGTGCACAAAGAAATCAAATTTGAACCTAATGATATGCTTTTTAAATTTGAACCTGATGATGTGTTTTTTACCTTTGAGCAGGTGGATGGCACCTACAAAAATGCAAATACATTGGCCTTATTGGGGATGGGACCTACAAAAATGCACAATACATTGGCCTTACTGGGGATGGGACCTACAAAATGCAAATACATTGGCCTTATTGGGGATGGGACCTACACAAATGCACAATACATTGGCCTTATTGGGGATGGGACCTACAAAAATGCACAATACATTGGCCTTACTGGGGATGGGGGCCTAAAAAATGCACAAGCCCTGCATCAGCAGTGAAGGGCGATTAGAGGTTCATTTTTTCACACAGCATTTCACACTGCATTATAAAAAGGACACATGTCACATATCTGTTTGTGCTGGCATGCTAAACAATCAATATAAACAGATTTAACAGGTATCTTATTTATGGAAAAACAGAAATTGTGTCAAATTTGGAGAGATATCACAGATGACATCAGTCCACACGACCACCTGTGCCATCACCTTGTAGAGAAAGCATTATCTTATCATAAAGCTCATTCCCTGAGACATCAGGGTGATAACACGATGAGCAACACAGATAGGTGTTACATATCATAAGGTACCGATATATAGATTACACAACATTTGCAATCCATCACTGGGCCTCCCACCTTGGCTGTGTGCTCTGGCACGTGGAACCAATCACCATTATCAAAACATAGCCACTGTTATCACAAATGCCATAAATCATCACAGTCCACATGTGCTGAGACCTGCTGCATCCGCACACCCCTCTGTAGTGTACCGTATACACCCAAATTACTACTCTCTATATGTACACCGTATTCATCCTAGTTGTCACACCTTTTATACACACCATATTCACCCTAGTTATACCCCTGTATGTAAAACATATTCACCCAAGTTATACCCCTGTATGAATAACATGTTCAACCAAGATATATCCTTATATGAATACCATATTCACCCTAGTTACACATGTATTCAGTGTTCACCCTGGTTACACTCCTATAAATATACCATATTCACCCTAGTTACACATGTATTCAGTGTTCACCCTGGTTACACTCCTATATGTATACCATATTAACCCTAGTTACACATGTATTCAGTGTTCACCGGTTACACTCCTATAAGTATATCATATTCACCCCAGTTGCTGTCTCATTGCCCTGCCCATGGGAGAAGAACCTGTGGCAATAATTTCAGGTAGAACCGACATTGATGACTAACAACATATCATGTTTTCAATGTCTGGAATTTTAAAAGATTTGATTGAAAAACTGTTTTGTTCAGTTGACCTCATATATAAAGTTTCAATGAAATCTAAGCAATCAGAAAAATTGTCTAGTAGATATAAAAAGACATGACTTAAAAGCGCTCCAGGCACTAGTCCAGTTAGATATAGCATATGAAATATCTATTTCCTTAAAAAAATTCTCTTCTGATGGTTTTCACAAGTAACAATAAAATACTATCAAACTCTTGTGTATTAACAATAATCTTTATACTGATATTCAAAATAGTTCAGGTCAATATGTATATCATAATTGTTTCTGTGGCCCAAAAATAGACCACCTTTGTAATAAAGAAGATTTACCTTTTCAGGACAATAGGGTAGTATGACTTTCTGGCTATGATTTTGTACCTTAAGTACACGTATTGACCTAATGACATCAAAGTGAGGAGAAAAAAATAGAGTTTGCATACTGCTAGGTTCTGAACAAAACTCTATGCCCCCAGGGTATTTTGAACTTTGTCATCTTGCTTCAAATTCCCCCCTGGTCTAAATTATGCAACAATTTGACAAATCATGTTAAAACCCTCTGTACTTCCTTGAAAACTATGCTTTTTTTTACACTTTTACATTGTAAAATGTGAAAGTACAATGTTGATAACATAAGTAATATGACCTAATTATAAGTATAATATCCATCTATAATATCAAAATATTTCATTTAACATATACAATGATACTCACCATATTAAAAGTGTGAAGCTGGGAAGATTCTATAGTAGACTCCATCTTGAAATCAAGCAAGTAAAATCCTCTGGGGTTTTGATGGCTCAATATTGAATAAATTCCTTGACTGCTAATACTGACCTGACAACAGTTCACTGAACGAAGCAATTAAATCAGTAACCAGGCATAAGTTCTGTGAAGTTATTTCATGAAACGCATTGATGGGGAAGGTGCAGCAGGTGAGGTTTCCATGGCGACCACGACCTTCAGACCTGCATCCAATATATACTGTGCAAAATGGACACAGGACAGACGCTCGGCCACACCTTATTGTAAAAAACTACCACAGAACTGTGACATAAATTATCACCGAGGGTATGTGTGTTTAAAAACCTCAATGGCGCGAGGTGTTTTCAAAAGGCAAGTGTGAAAGTGACAAAGTGTGCTGCATCCATTCCACAAAAAAAGTCTGTGACATCAACATAAATCTGGTTCAAATTTGAAGCACAAATATGATATTCCTCCAAACCTCATATATCTTGAGCACTTAACACTTTATAAGGTTTGCCTCTCAAAAAACAAATGTTGCATCCGACCTTCTAAGATGTCACCTACCATATCCTAAACAAGGCCAAGAGAGTATTTCATCTGATATAATCTGTTCTCCTGTGTATTCACTAATCCTTGTTTACATCCACAATGGTTCAGATCTTGTAGAGATTCATGATCTGCTCATATAATCACTTTGAGGAATGGTTATCATATATAAGCATGTATATATACATAATATGTCCATGTCAGATGCTGTGACTGGCCGTGCAGGTCTATAGACTGGATGGAGGCAGCGGGCAGAGTCAAGTTCCTGGCGGCTAATCAGCACATGTTGCCAGGCCTGGTGTCATTAATAACCTCGCTTATCCCTGCTAACATCCTCCTTATGATGATATCTTGTGTTTCCTCCCCAGCTTGTGTGCTCCCCCCTCTCTAACTCTGTGTGTCTTATGGATTATGATGCAAGTAAAGTGTCACTCTCAAAACTGTGCTACATTTCCAACTGATAAGAGGAGAGTTAAATGCTAGTTATGACCACACCATCAAGTGTCGTATGTGCTACACCGCAAATAAAAATCACCCAATCTTTTTTTTCGCGAGGCGTTGCATATTGGGCAAACACCACGCTTTTAACCACAAGGAGGAAAGAAGAATGACTTTATAAAACCTGACTGTGGGAAAAATACCCCCCAAAACACTGGTGTAGGTTGCGATGACATCCACCCATTGTGCTAGTTACCTTGATGTTAAATTTGCCCAGACTGACGATTGTTCTATGAACAATGGAACAACGCAGGTAGCAAGCTTTTGACAAGGTTGTCCAACACATCAGAGCACCATCACTCTTTTATTTTCTCCAATCTCTGGGGACCTAACCGCAAATACTTATCGGAAGAGATTCTTTACAAATCTAACAAGCCATTATGGTGTAATATAAAAGACCTGATGTATAGGTTTCAAGTGCATTTTCCATGAGCTCGGTCATACATATCTGTTATTAAGTCCATGATATCACTCTATAAAATCGATAACTATCAGTCTGTCGGTCAGAACGATGACCCCTCTCAAAGAATTGTGAAACTTTAAAAAATAAACTGGAATCAATTAACATGGTAAATAACTAAAACAAACTCAAGGCTGATAGAATATAACAAATATGTATCTCTAAAAAAGTGCTTTCTTTTCAGGGAATTTAAAACTATTTTTCTTAATTGAGCTTGCAACATCAGCAATAATTATTCTGCCATTCTTGAATATCATATATTTTGTCATCTTTTTGCAAAAGATATGATTATATCTTTTAACCAGACAGTGTGAAATCATGCTGAGATTTGAACAATAAATCCAACATAACCTATGTAATGTGCAGTAGTATCTTATTCATTGCCATCTGGATTATGTATTAGAAACTATTACAAAATGTGATGCTATATTGTTAAATATCATATTTAGTGGGAGGCATAGCTCAATGATATATATAAAAGCTTGGAACAAAATATATCATGAGCCTGATATTATAAACTTTATATATATAGATTCATGTTCTCTGTGTTTCAAAATAGGGAGCTACACTTTTTATATAATGACAAATATTTTGATGATAGGTTCAGTCATATAATGGCATAATGGCATAGTTCTATCAATATACAAAATAATATAAGGAGAGAATCTCGCTATGACCATCAGTGTTAGTCACAGTCCAATGATGGCAAAAAATGAGAAATTCATGGAAAGTACCAAACCCATGCCCAGGACTACCAGAGGGAGTATCAAAGTTTAATACTACTCTCTGTGCTGTGGGTCTAACACTTAATATAACCAACCCAAAACTTTGTATTGATTGTCTTGTTTTAGCTTGCTTTCTTTCTTTTGAAACTTAAAAAAAAATGAGAGTTACACTAAATTTCACAAGTGCATACAAGCCATAAACTTCTGTGAGAGATTCTCAACTGACATAACACAATACGTATGTTATGGCAACAGGAAAACAAAAACAATTCTGCTCAAATTGCAGGAACTTGTTGGCTGTGTTCATAATGTTACATAATGCTGGTCTGGACTCTGGCCTTGCAACAAACCATCTGGAAACACAGCAAGCATCTTGTAATCCCCCTCCCCCTCTCTCCCCCAAGCAAGCACACGGGTATGAACATCTTGTTCTTTCCCAGCTAAATGTTTGCTCACACTGTTTGTGTTTATGTTCCAACATTTCGTCATTTATTTGGCCTCTGGTCACTTAACCACATCAAATGCATTTTGCTTTTTTCGCAATTGTTTTTTCATTCACATCCAACTCTGGACAGGAAATGTATTCTTCTCATCCTTTGTGCTCAAAACTTGAGCTTTAAAGATAGGTTGCATTCAGAATCCATGAGTAAACACTGAAAAACAGAGCACATTCTATGAAGATTTTTTCTTGTTAGGAAGTCAGGCGAAAGAGTTTTGTCCCAATAATTTAACTGATGATGAAATGTTTTGTGGTATTCTAACTTTTGAGTGCAAAAGTGAGATTGCGGGTTACCTTCCTGTCTCTTTGAATGATTGGATTTTAGACACTTATATGTGCAGTTCATTTTTTTGTGCAGCTTCAGTTTATTATTTTCAATAATAAACTGAAGCTGGCAATATGGCTGACAAGATGGCAACCTACTTTGCATGGCAAGGTAGAGTCACATATTACCTCTGCCGCAATACGTTGTTCTTTGCACAGAATTGGTCCACACATATTAGCATGCAATTACCATACAGTAATGATCTTCTCACCTATATGACTTGATGTCTGTCTAGTGGTATGATCTTCTCACCTATATGACTTGGTGTCTGTCTAGTGGCAATGATCTTCTCACCTATATGACTTAGTGTCTGTCTAGTGGCAATGATCTTCTCACCTATATGACTTGGTGTCTGTCTAGTGGCAATGATCTTCTCACCTATATGACTTGGTGTCTGTCTAGTGGCAATGATCTTCTCACCTATATGACTTGATGCCTGTCTACTGGCAATGATCTTCTCACCTATATGACTTGATGCCTGTCTAGTGGTATGATCTTCTCACCTATATGACTTGATGCCTGTCTAGTGGTATGATCTTCTCACCTATATGACTTGATGCCTGTCTAGTGGTATGATCTTCTCACCTATATGACTTGATGCCTGTCTAGTGGTATGATCTTCTCACCTATATGACTTGATGCCTGTCTAGTGGTATGATCTTCTCACCTATATGACTTGATGCCTGTCTAGTGGTATGATCTTCTCACCTGTATGACTTGATGCCTGTCTAGTGGCAATGATTTTCTAACCTATATAAATTTGTGCCTGTCTAGTGGTATCATCTTCTCACCTATATAACTTATTGTTTGATGCTTACATTGAAATAAGCAGGTATCTGTGCAAAAACTCTACCAGTTCACAGAATTTCATATTTGTACTCCTGTCCAAGTTGAGTTTGCACCTATCTATCTAGTGGTATGATCTGGTCATCCACCTGACTGGGTGTCTCTAGTAATTTGAATTAATCTTCCAATTGACTCTTTAACATTAGCCAAATGGTATGGATTGTATGAACTAACTTAGCATCTGTATAATGGCATGAATTGATCATCAAACTGAGTTGATACATAATGGTGCAAATTGATCATCAAATTGATTTGGTACATAAATAACATGAATTAAACCATCAACTGACTGGATAAAATATATAAGTCTGATTTGATTATCAAACGGGTTTGATATATGTACTTGTTTGGTTTGGTGACATAACTTGATCATCCTTCTTACTTGACATCCCAGAGCATGCCTTTGTTAAGTGATCTAACCGATCTCTTTGCCAAATTGTTTTCACCTTTTCAACAAATCTCTGATTGTAATTTAAGATTCACTTCACCAACAGTTGTTAAAGACTTAACTAAGTCTGACTGATCTCAAATTAGTATAAGGGCATTCAACTTAACTACCTGGCCTAATACGCAGGAATCACCCTAATGACCTCGGATCCACCATTATTCCTGACAAGAGTCCCAAAATTAGTTAAATAAAACAAAGCAGAAAATGACTGACTCACCACAATGCAACGTTTTCCTACTTTTGAATGATTTCTTGGTTTCATCCTAAGAAGCATCTGAAAAAAAAAATAAAAAGTTAAATATTTCGCAATCCAATGAAATATAGAACAAATAATTAAAAAACAAATCATTCTGAGAATTATAAAATCAATACGCAAGTTTTCTTAGATAGAAAATGGACTTACTTTTTTGGTTGATGTCACTCCCGACGTGTGATTCCTTGACATTCTTATAATAAAATCCTATCTACAGAACAAAGAGGTGTCCACTTGCCAGGCTTGTTGGTGGTGCAGTTGCTGAGACAACAATGACGAAGTGTGAACTGTCGCGGGTCTGACGGGCTTCTACACCATCAGTCACCATCAATCCTGTGCCAAAAATCAAGACCAATTTGGATAAGATCAAAGCAAAAATGTTGTTTTACCAGATACTTTAGTACTCAATCTTACTTGATATCAATCAATGGAATTTAGAATTAAGTCCTTCAATCTATCATCTTCATCGAATCACAGTCTCAATAAATTACAGTAAGACTTGGACTTTTTGGTTGCGAATAATAAGAATCTATATTGAATCTTGAATCTATGTATATATCCATAACCAAAACAAAAAAAAGAATTAAACAAAAAGTTTGAAAGTCTTCATAAAAATACTGCTTAGATAAAAAAAATACATGTCTATTCATGAAGTTTAATTTTTAAGTGAACAATATTTTACACTGCAAAATTTCTTTAAAAAAACAAATAAGATACGATCACTATAAACCCCCCAATTGTCCATGTTTTTACAAACCTCCATTATGGCGTGTATGGCTTTGCACTTTACAGTGGGAGGTCCCCATTATATACGTTACACCCATTGTTAACGAGTGGGCGAGGATGGTCACTTAGATTTTTTAGTACTTTTTTCTCAAGTTTTATATCCACCTTGTGTAAGATTACATAAGAAGAAAAGCAATGTTTTGGGCTGTTGTGAGAAAGAAAAGCTGTGAATGTTGAACAATTTTACAGCAATTTTCACAAGTCCTTTACCCCTACCAACAAATCTATACTCTGTATGTATACATACATATATATGTACACACACACACATATATATATATATATATATATATATATATATATATATATATATATATATATATATATATATATATATATATATATATATATATATATATATATATTGTGTGTGTATATATATATATGATGGGAATGGTTTACTCAATCTTCTCTTAGAGTAATATATCATATATTGCTGTAATACTGTAATAATCACTTAAGACACAACACTAAAATTATTATAAAATTTATTAAGACAATATGCATAATGGTTTTTTTTCCTCACTTTTTTTGTAGTAATTTACAAATATTTGTGCTGTAAAAAAAGTAACAGCCTTTATACTGAGAGCTGTTGAAAAGAAATGACTGGGATAGAATTATAAGAAATTTGAAATTTGAAATTAAGAATGGCATCAAAAGGTCAAAAGTCATTTCTTGGCCTCCTAATGATTAAATCTTGAGAAAAAAATGCACAGTGCTGAGTCCCTAACCTCCAGACAATTGAGAAATGTCTGAACACAAAAACCTTGGCTGAAGCCAAGATTGAGATGGTGATAAACTATGTTTTTTGTGTTTAAGATGCTTTTTGGGAGTTCTCCAAATGCGCTGAGTGGAAGATGACAGAGATTGTTCAGCTGATAAAACAAATCAGGGCAGAAACTCCCACCCATTAACCCAGGCACTGACACGCACACTCACATATATACTGTCAGTGGCACTCAAAATGATCAGATCTACAACAAAATCCTTTTGGCTTTTCTATTTCCCACCTAGTACATTCTATATTAATTGAAATAGTCAATATCTAGTAATTTGATTAATTTTGTTTGCTCGTAATGATCTGATAATAAAAAGGAAGCTAAAAACTACCAAAAAAGACTTTCAGGACATACCCTCAAAAGTCTTGCCGATGTTTCTTGGAGCTTATAATGCTTGCACACTTTTTGTGGAAATTAAAATTTAATTAAGCATTAGAATAGAATGGCCTTTGTTTTTCTTTCCTGCATCTAACTACTCAGCAATCTTGTCTATTTTGTCACTGTAATATTAATATTAATCAATTGAACGCATCTGTTGCTTCAATGTCACTTCTTCCTGATGAAAAAAGGTGTCATGCATAACTTAAAGCTTAGTGCATTACTCTAAGGTTCAAGGATGAGGTGAGCCACCTAATTAATCAAAAATTTCTTTGTAGTTTGACTTCACAACTTATCTATTAGTTTCTACATCTTTCTGGTATCGTCTTTAGTTTTCTCGCTTTAGTTATTTTTCCATCATTCCTTGGACATTTTATGGATGTATCCAATTCTGCTAATTAGTTTGATACATTAGTTTGGATCAATACCCCATAAGATATGGGGTATTGTTTGGATGTATCAACTAGGTCTACTTATATAACATAACATAACATAACTATTTTGTAAACATTTATTACACATATAGGAGAAGTGTCCTCTATAAAATGGGGAAAAAAATCACAAGTTTGGGTTAGATATTGATGATTACAAAGGTAGATTGTGAGTAACAATAATTATGACATAGTTAGCATGTAAAAGCTTATTAAGTGTTGATAGTAAGTCAGCGTCTATAATTAACATATTAAGTTTAAATGGCGTATCTTTGTACAGCCAACATTAGACATAAAATTGTTTAAAAATTGAGATTTTCTCAACATAGATACTTTTTTCTCTTTGTATGTTTAAAGAGTTGGAATATGAAACATTGATTGAGAGAAGCATATCATTTTTTACATATATAAGTAAAGCCTAAGTAATCTAAAAGGAAGTGAGTTGGTGTCTCAGATATTCCTGGGCAGTTTGGGCCTAATAGGTCATCAATGAGGCCTGCAAGAGGCTCAGACCCATTCTTAGTCTGGATTGGTGCTTTTGGCCAGAATCGTCACCAATTAAATTTAGCTTGTTTGTGCCAGCTGAATTTTTCTCTTATAAAAACCTGGTAAAACTTGTTTCAGATTCAAGAGAGATGTCACCTGGTTCTAAGCCTAGGTTGTTCCAGTCTATAACACTTCAGGGAATAAATAAGAACTGATATCAGCTATCCTCTGACCTTGTCTGAGTCGGCATGAGATTGCTTCATGTACCTGTGCAGGTAGTAATTCATTTGGGTAACTTGGGATTAGTCATGGAGGATTTTGTTCATATGTAATAACTGGTGATTGAGACTCCTCACCAACAGTGAGTTTAAGCCGTCAGTGAGTTTAAGCCGTCAGTGAGTTTAAGCCGTCAGTGAGTTTAAGCCGTCAGTGAGTTTAAGCCGTCAGTGAGTTTAAGCCGTCAGTGAGTTTAAGCCGTCAGTGAGTTTAAGCCGTCAGTGAGTTTAAGCCGTCAGTGAGTTTAAGCCGTCAGTGAGTTTAAGCCGTCAGTGAGTTTAAGCCGTCAGTGAGTTTAAGCCGTCAGTGAGTTTAAGCCGTCAGTGAGTTTAGGCCTAGTTCCTTGTATTGGTGCTCTCTGTCTGAAAGTACATCCCACAAAGTCAGCATTTTCATGTTGAGATGGTCACCAGTGGCCATGCATTTACTGTCAAAACTCGAGTATAGGTCTAATAGATTTATATTTATTTCCAGTTGGAACTGTTGATTTAGGCATCAGGTGCCTGACTTGTTTCAGAGCAGACAAACATTGCCAGGCTTTTTAATAGTATTTGATATATTATAATCTTGGTCAACTTGAATAATATTGATATATCATGATCCAGGCCAAATGATATAGTATTGATGTATCATAATTAAGGTCTGTGGTACAGATGTATCTTATTCTGTATGTATATATGTAGTTTTAATGTATCTTATACCAGGTCCACTTCTGTTATATTGATGTGTCTTATTCTAGATTCACTTATGTAGAATTAATCTTTTGTGTTCGGTATTTGTATTGAAAATCCTCAATCAAAAGAATCTTATTTATTGGTGTGAGAATACACAACAAACTAATAAAGAATTTGCATCTGATACCCATTATTGACATTAAAATGTTGTTACACTAATTAGAGGAATTTACTAAACAAACAAAAAATCATTACTTTGCTGATCCTTTCAGAAAATAATTTGAAACTTGATGCCACAGAATTAACTACCGGTATTTTTGACACCAGGTGTCATCACCATACCATGCCTGTCTCTCCAGTAAAGGCTTCAAATCTAATGAATGAATAATTTTGTTATAGCTGTTTCTTCCATCTTTCTACTTTTGTTGCAAGATTGTTAAAAGATTGTTTAAAACTGTTTTTAATGAAAGAACAAGGAGACATGGTGTGTTAACATCTCTCCAGGAATTACTAAGTTCTAGAGTTACTTAAAAGAACCTGGGAAGTATAATGTCCCCAGTTTTTTCTCACATATTGAACATTTTTTCAAAATATTTTCCAATTAATCAAAATCAATGAGTTGTCCCTTTACCAATTCTTGTGACACTAACAGCACTTATATGCTCCCTCCGACTTTGTCATTTGTCATCAAACTGTGATTTTTCCGAAGACCTTCAGGGTCGTTCTTAGGTTCTTGACAAATAGTGCCTTCAAATATCTTACTCCTCACATACAGTAAAGGTGATGCATTGTTAGTGATGTTACATAGCTGTACTGCATATGACACAAGAATGATATAAAATAAATGAGTAATTAATAGGTGTAGAATATTATGTGATAATTCCAAATTTCTTTCAATATACTCTGTGTCAGGTTTGGTGGTATTATTCAAACAGATTTATCTGAGTTCTATTTTACCCATTTTCTGCTAAAACAATCTTCCTCAGAACAACAAAACAACATAAATAAAAAAAAAACGAGTATGTTTCACTCAACTTTTTCAGTTTAAACTTTATCTCTGTATCAATCTTGAAAAGAAAGCAAGAAAATTCACTTGAAATGTCTGAGCCAGCATTAAGTGAATTCATATGTAACATTGCAGAATTCATTTCATCTCAATCTGATAGGATCTTAATCCTTATCCATACTTATGTACTGCATTGTCTTTGTAGATTCATCAAAGCAAACATTACATCAATTACACAATAGTTGTCAATTTCTTGTTCCTTTCCTATAAGTGACCAGCCTTCTGTTGTCACCTCAGCACAAGGCATTAAGGTGCAGTAACCTGAGATGCTACGTCCCTCACCTGAGATCAGTATCTCTTAATACTTCTCCTTTGAAGGAGAGCACCTTTGATTAGCTGCAGTACTATCGCAGACACAATCTGTGCTTGTGCACAAACATCAAAATAACAAATTTCTCAATGTAGCTGGGCTTTCATCACATTGCCTAACTAATCCCGACCATAATCTATTCTTTTCATAACAATGAGAGAGCCGTACAAATAATCCACACCTCTACAGTTGTAAATTGATTTCAAATTCTTCAAAAAGGTTTTTTACAAAGTTTTTAGTCAATTCAAACGAAACATTTGAAATTTACATTAAAACTGTTAATATTTTTATCAATTTATTTTGCTGATTGAAAATGGTAATAAAAAGGTGTTGTTTATGGTAGATGAATTTTTTGTCTTAATTTTACATAAATTTTGAATAGTTTGTACCAGAAATATAAATTAGCAAAATATGCATCACTCAGGGTGGTCATAAAATCTGATCATTTACAATGACACCTGTATATTATTATAATGGGAACATCTTTTTATCTTTATTTTTCTTATATTTTTTTGTCCATTCTGCACAGTAGAAAAAGTATACAATTCAACATTGAATATATTATTATATGAATTGTAGTAAAATCTCTTGACAGCAGTCATTATGATTCAAGTGATTATTTGTGTTCATTATCTAAAAGTGAAAATTTTCCGTTTTAAAGAAACAATACAACATCACCATGATATTTACACATTGTAAATACAGCCCCCTAAAACAAGCAATTAATGCTAAGTCAGATAATGTGTGACATATTATAACTACTAACAACCTTCTTGACAGTCCAAAGTGGGGATTGGAGTGTTTAAGAAAAATAAACTGAAACAGTACGAAGCTTCAAGCATCAAAGACTGTCAGTAATTGACAACACAAGATCATACTTCTGTTTTCATGTATCAGTCTCCGTCTATAATCTTGTCAATGTCACAAGGAGTTGCTTTGTTTTCACAGCTTCAGGATTGAAGAGTGCTCCGAGAGAGAAGTGTTGACTGTTGACTTAACTCTCAAGAGGGAAACTACTGTCAACATCTCCCAACCACATTTTAATGAGCAGGAACACTAATTAAGAACAAATATGTCATTAATGACTGTCATTGTGTCCTATACAAAGCTTTCCTTTCTTTGTATGGCTGGTATCCAGATTTACTGGTCCTCCTCCAGGTGAATATAGAAATCTAAACAAATGTTTTTGAAAGCATTTATCTTTCCTGAGTTAACAACACTTACCGTTAATAATTTACATGGGATGGGTAAACTTCACACAATCAGCAATCATCCAGAAATTTAAAGGTTTTTTTTCTTTCTTTTTACATAAATATATATTAAAGTGGGCAAATGTCTTAGTGTAAGATGTAAGCAAACTTTCAATCTCTGTAGGGATGTTTTCTATTGGCTCATGGTCCCACCCAGCCCTGATCCCCCTGTCTATATAACTTATCTGAATCATTTTCTCTTTCATTTGCCAAGAGATTATTGGCTCATGGTCCTACCCAGTCCTGATCCCCCTGTCTATATAACCTATCTAAACCATTTTCTCTTCCATTTGCCCAGAGATTATTGGCTCATGGTCCCACCCAGCCCTGATCCCCCTGTCTATATAACTTATCTAAACCATTTTCTCTTTCATTTGCCCAAAGATTATGTTTACAAGTGTAAATCGAAAATCAATAAATTCAAATTTTGGGTGTGGCAGTGCCTCTGAGCAAGCATGCCAGAAGTGCAGGGCATAGCACAACTTCTGAAATATTAATTATAAGAAACTAAGACACCATTTCATTAATTTAGAAAAATCCATTTTAGAAGGTATGCTCACAGTACAACTTTACAGAAATGAATGTTGAAAGAGCACAATTTCTCTAAATCACGAGTTTGTATAACATAATATGAAATTAAATCTGCAAACAGACTGAACCACCAGCTGGATACTTCATACCGATACCATTCACATTTTAAATCATATTTATCTTCCTTGGATTGTAATTTTTTTGGATGATAGAAAACCTTTTTGATGAGACTGTCCTGTGACATCCATGTTGATGTGGTTTTATGATACATTTCTGTCTGTGCATTATCAAATGAAAAATTCTAAGAGATATTTTCTGCAGCAGGATGAATGTAGGAGTAATAATATATGCTGGGAATCTTATTAACCTTCATTTGGATACTTATCCTATTCAATATTAAAACTTTAAAAACAATATGAAATGTAAACCATTAATGGCAATTTTGACCTCTAATATAGGTGGCAGCACTTACCAAATACCACCATGTGGCACAAAAAGATGCTGGTAACAGTGAAAAGATGATTGAATTTTCGCTCGCGTTTGTTTTGACTTCAGGGCTGAATGTTCGAGGTTTTGACATGGTTAAGCGGGAAGTCTATGGAGCATACCCCGATTATCGGTCCATGGCGGCCATGTTTTTGGCACGTTTTTCTGATTCCACCGTCAGATAGTGCTTTTGTTTCAGAAGTGATTTGTGAGTGTGTAGTAGAGTAAGAAGATTTTCTTGAATTTTGCCAAGGATTTGCATTGGGATTTTGCAAACTTACACGAGCTTGATTGTTTAAAATCAACACTTGTTTTTTATGCCAGAAAAAAACCTCTGGTTATTATGTAAATCACAAGTTCAGTTTGATTGCATTTCCACGGTTACTAATATAGTTTGTTCATAAATTATAATATATTCACTCATCTATGAATGCTTAATAATGTGATTAAAAAGAAAAATATGGAAAAGTATCTCTCTTAGTTTGGTTCAATACATTAAATTATGAATGTAATATGATAAGCGATTAGCTATTTCTCATCTCATGTACCACAGCCTGCAAAAACAGCATAGCTCTTGTTAGTGTGAACAATGTTAAACTGAACTGCAACATAACATCTAAATATCCTTAATTAACCTACAGGCCTATAACGGTCACCTTCAAGGAAGTCGAATCTAGATGGTGCTGTCCTCTATTTTGGTAGTGCCACCTGGTGTACATTTTTTTCAGTATAAATTTCACATTTCTCTATCAGATGATCTACACTGAAAAGACAGATATTTAAAATCACAGTAAGAAAATAAAATAACATAATTGGAAATACCAAACATGTTTTAGCAATATCTTATTACAACCCATCTTAAATAAAGATCTCTTCATTGCTGTTGTAAATCATGTTTTCAAAGCACTGAATGAATCAACAGCTGCACTAAAAGTGTTAAGCATAAGCAAACCCTTGGCAAAATGGTGAGCTTCAAAACTTTATAATATTGAAATGCATAAATGTTCAGCATCCAAATATATTTAAACAAAGAAAGATTGGGACATTATGAAATAATTTCTACTCACAAATTGACCCTTGGATTTGTTGCGGTCCACTGTCATATTTTCCAAGCTTTTGTATGTGTATCCGTCTACGATATTAATATCAATGGCTGCATCAACAATGTGCTGAACAGAAATATGATTCTATATTATTTCAACTTGTAAATAAATTTCAAAATGGCAGTAAATTGAAAGCATTTTAGTAATCTCTAAATCATATATTATTATTTTGGACACCAGGGGTCACTATTAATCCAAAATAAAAAGGTGTTCTGTTCCTTCAAAAGAATAACAAATGACCACCAGGGGACAGCACCTTGAAATGGTGCTCAACTCTTCTCAATAATTTATGTCAATCAGTAAAATCTTTGTACATTACCATATTCAGTGTCAGGCATCATTTACCTTGTTTTGGATTGGAATTTTGTTTAGTGTTCCTCCTAAACTTAAGTTTATGACTTCCTACATGACACATAAGTTTTCCTTTGAAGAATACAACTTCATTCATAATTTTTTTCATCTGATTCCACTACAAATTGTATGAAAAATTAAGCACCCAATTTTATTCTAATTATAAAAGTTAAACTAATTCTGATGGGATACAAACAAAATGATAATACACACATAAATATAAACAAAAAGAATATATTTAAATATTGTAAACAAATTACATTTATTATAGATTTTAAATACAAATTCAAATGCATTTTTATGTCTGGTATAAAACTGATCATTTAAAAATGATGCTGAGATTTTAATATAAAGCAAACTACAAAGAGTATTCATAACAAGGGTATTACTCATAATATTCTTAGCGGTCATTCCTATATTCTATGTGACTCGGTAACACAGATCTTTACTCTTTCTAAGGTCATACCAGTCAATATTACTCACATAAGTGTAGTAATCTCAACAAACCAAATCATTTTAGTTCAAAGAAATAGATCTTGAACTATTTTTCCTAGTGAAAGATAATTTAAACACTTTTAAAAATAGAATGGCATTGCTGAATTAACATTGTACTGATAGCAGAATCTAACTTCCAAAATCATTTCCATCTTGTCCAACATGGGAAGTTGTTGTATGAGGCTATCACATTTAAAGATTGTTACTTCCCATACAAGAATAGATTTCTGCATCTAAAGTAGAATTAACCTTTGTTCGCGTATATTGTGCTCATACAAACAAAAAGCCTTTCATGTTTGTGAATTTATATCACTGATCTGTGTAAAGGTGTCTTGGTGTTTTTAAGTCTTTGATTTACTTGTAGTTTGACACTTATGGTTTAAGATGATTGCAAAAAAAATTATATATGTAAATCTAACCGCATGCACATCTGATGGACCAATTTCCCTTGTCATACGCAAATTTATGATTTTAGAATTACAAGTATCTTAAATATTTAAAAATTGCAACGCTTACAAAAACATTTTTTTCACGTTATTGTTACCTCAGATAAAAAACGGACTCTCAATAAAAGCTTATTTTCATGAAATAAATATATGCTAATAAAAGACAAATATAAATATGAGTAGATATAATAATAATAGCACCAATGATATCATGCCTGTCACATCATAAAGTGAAGATATCGTTCCTACATTGATTATGCACTCCTATATAGTATGCTGCACGGAAACCACTATTACCAAGCAAGTATATGTTATACTACGTACGTGTGGTATATTATGCATGTCAATAGCATATTTAATAATGTTTATATATACATATAAAAATAATGATAAGACAAGCTGCACATATCTGTGCATAAGTAGTTGAAACTGATATTTTGTGAATATAATCTTTGTGTATTCATATGCATGTTGGATAGCAGATATTCATTTTAAATATACACTTAAAATAAAACTTTTTATGAACCAAACAAATCTAGAAAATAACAAGGAACTAAATAATCCAATGAAACATTTTTAAAAAATGGTTTGAATAGTATATGCCTGAAGATTTCAGATTCCAATTTATGATTTCTGTCATAATTATATAGATTATATATGAATAAATAAATAAAATTGTATAAGCAAGTTAACTTGTACTACATTTAGCTGTAAAATTGTGTTGTTTCTTTTGTAATACATTTGTTGATCATAAAACGTTTTTCTTGCATGAGTATCTTTTGTATTTCCCATTTTTTTTACTGTTAAATAACAATGAATATAAAAAATATCTCTTTTTAAAGAGACAAGCATGCAAAACAAAATAGGACTAATAATGTTCATTCTACATTCATTTTTTCTACTCAAAATCTAATCTGGTTATTCTAGCATTCTAGCAGATTGGGCAAAAATGACCAAAACACCTATTTCTCTTTATAAATTAAAACAGATTTTCCCATTATATACATATATTACTTAAGAACTGTTTCACAAGATCTCTTGCATACAAATGAGATTTAATACTTATGACAAAAAATCAGATCTTTTCTGATAGATAAAAAAAATCTCAAAAACCTTTTGCTAATTTTAGCTAGTAATATGTGGATTTCTGTAATTAACTGACCTTCCTGGTTTAAGAATGGTGTACAATTTGAAGATGGTGTAAGGCAAACACTGTGCACAATCAGCTTAACAACTGAAACATGATTTATAACCTATGGACTCCAATATCACTGTATTTCACCATAGATTCCTATATAATCATAGTTAGCTAACTATAAATTTAAATATAATCACTTTTTACCATAAACTGGTAATTAATCACTTTTCATCATACATTTCTTCAGTATTTCTTTTCACCATAGACTAATAAAAAATAAACCTAGGATATTACTAATAACACATAAAGGAATTGATAGAAATCGTTGAGCTGCTCAAAATAGTACAGCAAAGTTGGCTGTGACCTCATGTCATCGACAAGTAAACATTGAGCTTGTCAGAGATACTGATGTGGAGGGAAGCCCTTCAAAGTCTGGAAAGTTTTGTCACACTAACAAACCAAATTAATCTTGACTTTATTTGTGAGGTCAAAATAGTAATGCAAAGTTTAGCATCAAAGTGATTCGAGACTTTGAGTTTGTTTTTTTTCAGCTAACAATCATAATTCTGAATGCATAGATGGATGAATTGATAGAAGAGACAAGCTTTGAAGTTCTCTTACTTTGTTGGATGGGGGACAATTCTTGATAGATCACTCAACACCAAAGCAAGTAACCATGGAAACAATCATTCCTTTGTCCTTTATTTTTGTTATTTGTGCTAATTTTTGGAACAAACCTTGATGTTCATAAAGAATTACCTCTGGATACTAAATGATAAACATTTTACACCATCCACCTATGTATCCATCACAGAACTAAAAGTACAAGTTCAGATGCAGTGAGAGTTGATCGTTTCTTTGGCCCATACAGCAGTAGCAGCAGTCTCCAGCAGTTTCACTTGTCCAGTAGCACCATGCTTATAGCCTATGGGATGGTATGCTGATGTGAGGGGATGCTGGTGTGAGGGGATGCTCGTGTGAGGGGATGCTCGTGTGAGGGGAGGGGATGCTTTAGGCAGCTGCGATGGTGATAACCATGACGAGGCCCAGCACTATCACAACCACTAGGTACATCCAAATAAGAATCGTCTTGAAACGCGTTCCCTGGTGAAAACGCAAAGAAACTTTTATTAAAATGAAATAATAAAACATATAAATATAAATGAAATTTAAATTTTATGGGTTTTGTTTATTAGCCTATCTTTCAGCCTATGAGGGGAAAATGAAGGTTTCCCATCAAAGTCTTTCATATGATGCTTCAAGCAAGTTTATTTTTTTATTTAGAGATTTACCCCACCCAAAATATATATGGAAACTGGGTTGGTTTACAGGTAAAATTAGGACTCGTTTAGAAGGCATTTGGGGAAACACATTGGTAGCCAACAGGTATTTCTTTAATATGTGAGACTTGCATGAATTGTCTTTCACTCATTCAGCTTCAGGGTTGAGGTTAGGAATGCAATACACAAAACTCGCCTCCTTTCTCAATTAAATTATTTGAATACAAGAATACACCAAGCTCCCTTCCCACATTAATCACTTCCTTACCTGAGCTTCTAGTTTGTAATTCCTTTGATTTTAAAGCAGTTTCAAGAGTAGAGAATGATACTAACCACAGGTTCTGGCTCGTAGCCATCAAGCTCTCCACGGGCATCATTCTTTTTCCTCAGTTCATGCTCCATCTGCCGCTCTGCAATAATACACAAACAATCAATAACTTAAGTTATTACATTTCACAAAGTAAATTGACAAACATTTTACTCAGTGTCTGATTCCATGTGAAACATTAAACATATTAAATATTATTTATGAAGCTTCATCTTTTATGTGCAGCACCTGCCTGCCCTCTGGTGGATGTTTGAGTCATAATTTTTCTTCTTCTTTAAAATCTCACTGTGCCTTTATTGTTGTACACAAAACGTTTGATAGGAGTGTTAAATTGCCAAAAATGATGATGACATAGCATAGAGCTGAATGTAAATCATATCGTACGTTTCTGTTTCCTGGCGTTGATACAGCCATGTATCTCAAGCAGTAGCTCTATGATGACGTGGAAGAGCAAGAACGCCACCATCACCCAGGTGGCCCACCACGGGATGAAGGCCTTAGGCAGGCTCAGACCAATAAACAGCGTCGGGGCTGCAAACATAATCACAACATAATCAAAACTGGAAGATGCAGACAAACATAATCACAACATAATCAAAATTTGAAGATGGATGAGGCTCCTAAGATAATCACAATACTCTCATAATTTTCTACTTTTTATTATTCACGTTTTATCCTTGGAATGTTGAATATTGTTTATACATGAATGTGTGAAATATGAGTGAAACGGAAATTATAATCCACTATCTGCTTGTCAGATGAGGTTCTCACATAAACAAGCAGTTTCAATTCAGCCAATTCATCAGGTAACAGCAAACATGAACAAAGCACATGCAGATAACAGGTTCAGAAAAATGTGCAACCTCAAGGTAAACCTACTTGATAAAACATGACCAGCTGTGCCAAACAGCCAGTGAAACCAGTTAAATAGGGGTCTCCTTCCGGCTTTGGGGTTGGGACGGCACAGAGCAATCAGGGGCTACAAAACACACGCATGCACAAGCATAACAACAAAGGCAAACAAACAAAAATACAGAGAGTCCATTCAAATACTGATGTGGCTATTTTTTTTTTTTTTTTGGTGGAGAATATTTTGTTGTTCATGATGTTGGTGGAAGATATGTTTGGGATTGAGAAATACTTGCCACTGAAATAATTGATCTGATTCAATGAAATCAGACATGTTCCAAGATAAGCGCATTCTGATATTTTAGATACATCATATATAATATTCACAATGAGAAAATAAAAAGTAAAACACTCATGACCCCAGAAACCCCTGCCAAAAAACAAGTCAAAGTCGAGTCTGATAATATCATTGTAGGCCTTCATTTGGTGGGGCAAATTGTCAGCCTGTAACCAACAAAGGTGATAGGATATTGGAAAACATTTCTAAATTTTATAAACAGCCACACACATGCACAGACAGGGCCTGATACAATAGCACCCTTTCCATTTGGGCAGCTGGAAATACAAAAAAAAATCTAAGCAATTTTTCCATGCCTACAAATATACAAATTAAAAAACCCTCATTTTTGAATAATGGAATAATTCACAACATCCATTATATCTTTTTAAAACATAACTGGGCAAAAACAACAGTTAATATTTTTTGCTAAGTATAATAAGGTAAGGAACAATTTGGTGGTAATTTGTCTTCATGCTGTAGATTAATATGTTAGGGGTCAAAATGAACCAATCATCTGTGGGGCACAACACTGACTTACTCTGCAGCACGAAGGCCACGGTGCCTATGAACCAGTGAATCCAGTTGAACACTGGCCGCATCTTGTGCTCTTCCTTGCAGCGGCACAGAGCTAACAAAGGCTGCCGCCACAATGTAACATGTTACACATAAATTATCTATGCATTCTTATGAAATATTTAAAAAAAATTACAACCATTTCTGACAAAAAAACACTCGACCGTTCTGCAATTATTGTGAAATGACTAAATTATTTTTAGTAAGATAATTTAAAATGGGTCATATAGTTTACAAGTATTAACTACTTACATTAAGAATGACAAGGACGGTGACTGTGATTCCTAGGGGTGGATGGGCTTTAGAAGGTAAATCTGGCATCTGCAATATCCACAAACACTCCACATCATAAACTTTATAACTATACCTACGATCATACAACAGATACAAAAATTATGATTTACGTCTCATTATAAGAAAACTTTTAAGGCTTTTTCTTTGCATTATTTATACTATTTCAAAATAAATCTGAGAAGTAGATTACTTACTTGAGCATATCCACCGACATGTACAAAGATGAGGATGAATCCCAGGATGGTACATATCATGCAGAGCACCATACAGCCACGATGAACCTGTAAGTCACATACAACGTCAATCTACATTCAATCTGTATAATATGCAGAGCACCATACAGCCACGATGAACCTGTAAGTCACATACAACGTCAACCTACATTCAATCTGTATAATATGCAGAGCACCATACAGCCACGATGAACCTGTAAGTCACATACAACGTCAACCTACATTCAATCTGTATAATATGCAGAGCACCATACAGCCACGATGAACCTGTAAGTCACATACAACGTCAACCTACATTCAATCTGTATAATATGCAGAGCACCATACAGCCACGATGAACCTGTAAGTCACATACAACGTCAATCTACATTCAATCTGTATAATATGCAGAGCACCATACAGCCACGATGAACCTGTAAGTCACATACAACGTCAATCTACATTCAATCTGTATAATATGCAGAGCACCATACAGCCACGATGAACCTGTAAGTCACATACAACGTCAATCTACATTCAATCTGTATAATATGCAGAGCACCATACAGCCACGATGAACCTGTAAGTCACATACAACGTCAATCTACATTCAATCTGTATAATATGCAGAGCACCATACAGCCACGATGAACCTGTAAGTCACATACAACGTCAATCTACATTCAATCTGTATAATATGCAGAGCACCATACAGCCACGATGAACCTGTAAGTCACATACAACGTCAATCTACATTCAATCTGTATAATATGCAGAGCACCATACAGCCACGATGAACCTGTAAGTCACATACAACGTCAATCTACATTCAATCTGTATAATATGCAGAGCACCATACAGCCACGGTGAACCTGTAAGTCACATACAACGTCAATCTACATCCAATAATAAAACTAAATGAGTGAAAATAAAAACCTTCAGGAATTTTCTTTTTGGCCAAATTTTAATTAAAACATTACATTTCAGGACAATCATTATTCATCATGTACTTTTCAGCCTTTATCTTGTCACCTTTTTTGTTTTTATTTGAAAATTTGCAAGATTTTATTGACACTGATCAGTTTTGACATTTGGCCAAATTTTATTGCTCTGCTACTCAAGCATTGACTATAGCTTGTAAAATCACTATCATGCCTAAAAAGTTATTTTGGAGCTGTGTACAGCAGGTGGAAATAGACAAATCATTATCATTTCTAAACAGTTTTTTTTAAGCACCATGCTTCTGTGTACAGCAGGTGGAAATAGACAGATAAGACATACCGCAAACCAGACTCTGTGTCCACACATCTTGTCATTGGGCCACATTGGTTTGTAGTAGCGTGCCATGATGATGGCTAAACTGGCGGACATCATCCAGGCGATGATCATCAAACATCCTGAAAATAACCATCACCACCATCGTCACTCAAACAAACAGGGACCGAAATATTCTCTGTTATTTTTCTGTTCATGATTTTATTGGGAAAAAAATATCTATATTTATGTGAATAAGCACAACACCGAGATGTCAACTATAAATTAGCAACATCCATCAGACACAGGCTTCCTATCTATTGAGCAATTATCTTTAAGCCAAACATTCTCTTGAATTGAATAAAATGCAATCAACTTAAAACCAAATGTAGACTGAATCAATTATAGATGTTACCACAGCTGCAGTCTATTAGAGATTGATTTAGGGCTTACCGTGGGCCTTGACGAGGGGGTACCTGGCCCGACCATAGATATCCACCTTGTCTGTCACTGCCACCTTCACGGGAGACACCATCGGGAACTTGTGTGGCTCGAGTGTATGTATCTCCTTGTTAGCTGTAATAATATTTAATTGATCCACTTCATATCTTCATGAACTACTACTAAAACATGCATGCTATACATTTGAGTATCACAGCATTACTTTTGATTGTCTGAAAATTCTTTTACTTTTCAACACAACATAACAAGTTAATTTTTTATCTGCAAAATTAATCACTTTACTTGATGTGATGAATTTTGCAAAAGATAGAATGTGAAATTTGAAAATGTATTTTATGAATGATTTATTACCTTTGCCATCAGCATCGCCCTTGGCGAGGAGAATGTAATATTCATGTGTGAGATCAAATATTTTAACAACTCCGGACATGACTTTGGTCCTATGGAAGCGGCATTTGACTCGACCATTGCTGTAATACCCTTCCATCTCTGACAACCCAAGGTCAGGCTGCAAGCATATTTCAATAAATCAATTGTTTATTAACAGCTTAATTTGTTTACATTGAAGTAAAGTAGTGCAGTTTGATCATGTTTTAAAATCATCATTAAATTTGAAATTTTCCGTTAGAAAATTCCCAATAATTCATGAAGTATTAAAATTATTATATGAAGTTAAGTCTGACCTGTTCATTGACTTCATTCATTTTGCTGGTATCCAGGTTGTAGGACTGTCTCACCTCCACCATATTGTCCATCTCTTCATTCCTGACACACTCCACCACACTATCATGGCCCTAAATAATTCACACAATCAAGAGATGCTCAATGTCTCACATTTTAATCAATTCAAAGAGCTTTTCAAGCATATGCTAAACAATCTTTAATTTATCACCCATTGATTACAAAAATCTCTATCGTCAAAAAATCTCTGTCAAAGGTCTTGGTTTTTGCTTACCATAAGTTTGTCATCAGAGAATCCTACTGCCACCCATCCATCACTGTCCCCACTGAGTTCAAACTGTACGTGATCTCCCATATCGACCCAGGAGACCACCGCGTCACACTCGGACTCCTCACAGCGGCGTGGGTTCCTGTAACAGCCTTTGTTCTTCCCACAACTATCAAGGTTGATAGGCTCCATTGGCAATCCTGTCTTGGACTACAAAGTAGAGATAGTCCTCTGATTTTGTAGTTCAGAATACAGGTGGGATTATATTTATAACAAGAAAAAAATCTTTGAAACTATACTGTGCTATTGAAAATATGTGTAAAGTAACATTTGTGGAACTTTACAAATTCAAATTTAGCATCAAAATAAGACTGCAATGTGCGCACAAACTGATGATTTTTAACATGTTAAATGGGGCAAGATTTATTGATATTATCACCAATTTTAAAAATACCACTTTTTCCGTGACGATCTAGTTTATAAGGATTAAAAGGGAATCAAATCCTAGTCCACTGACACAGGACACAGAACAACACTTTGTCCCTTTATGTCCCTTACATACTGTATACAGACAAATTTTCGCGACCTTTTTATTTTCGCGTTAATTCGCGCCAGGACGTCATTCGCGAAATTAAATGGACGCGAAATTGAAGATGCATTACGCAATACGAGGTCGTCATGTTAAAAAGCGGGAGTGACGGGGACAAGCTCTTATTTTTGGCGCGAAAACAATTGGAGTCTATGAACACGCATTGAAATATTAATAAATTGTGCAATGATGGATCCCTGGCTTCACCTCGTGTTGCGGACGTGAATTCTTGTTCTCGACCTGCAAAGCGCAATTTGTGATAATATTATGTATATACCTTTATTTATCATTTAAAACGCAATTAAGATCGATCCACGTGTGAAAGCATTTCTGCCAAAAAGGGAAGACACGATGTACGTGACGTCCTTAATCTTAGCGTCACAACCAACACGTGGGAGAATATTTCTTTGTGTATTATAAAGCCAATGATATTCATTATATCGCTTTTAATTATTATTGTTTATATCGATCTTAGCATCAAAACAAAGCGTGTTAATACACAAAGAAATATTCAACCACGTGTAGACAGTAGTCCGCCTGTCCGATATTTGCTTTCACGCTAGTATTGCGTAATGCATGTTAAATGAATGGATGGTTTTGTTCTGTTCTTGACCTGCAAAGCGAATTTGTGATAATATTGGGTAAATACCTTTATATATCATTTAAAACATATTATTTCGAAATGCTTTGTTTTGACTTTGTTCTCACTGATTTCAATTATCAGCGTTCACAGTTTTGCATCTCGTCATTGTTTCCACTGCTTTGAGTCGTGTCTTCCCTTGTTGACAGAAATGCTTTCACACGTGGATCGATTTTAATTGCGTTTTAAATGGATTGATGGTTTTGTTCTGTTCTCGAACAATTTGTGATAATATTGGGTAAATACCTTTATTTATCATTTAAAACACAATCAAAAAGGGAAGACACGACTCAAAGCAGTGGAAACAAAGACGAAATGCAAAACTGTGAACGCTGATAACTGGAATCAGTGAGAACAAAGTCAAAACAAAGTGTTTCGAAATTTTTTGTTTTGTTCTGTTCTCGACCTGCAAAGCGTAATTTGTGATAATATTATGTACTAGAAATCCAAAATTCGCGAAAATAAAACGGCGCGAACCTGGCGAAAACGGCGATGGCGCGAAAATAACTAGGCGCGAATTTTTCTCGGTATACAGTATACTGCCACAAACATACCTTAGGTGGAGGTAGAGGGAGTGGTGGTGCGGTGGGATCCGTGAGGACAGGTGACCTCTCTGCGATCCAATACACGTCGTAGGAAGCCACGACCGTCACCCTGAACTCCACGTGTCCTTCTGAAGGACTGGGGGCCGTCCATTCCAGGGTGATCGACCGCTTCTTAGTGTCACTACCATCCTTGCCATCTGTGTGGGTTAACGCATCCTAGAACAAAAATATATCCTTGTTAAGTTGCCAGTCTACAATAGAACAGAGTTGCATAAATATATTGATACTAACCATACACTGTTAGTATGTTTAAGGAAGGTGTGAATTCTTTTTAATTTCATATGGAAAGATGGGACATGGTGTGAACCAAATGTAAGAAATGCTCAGCTGTACCAGATTGCTAAATGGCCACTTACCAGTGAGACATGCTTAAAGGGAAACTTTCACTTCCCTGGTACACTTTTGTAGTTTGGAAGAGAATTATAATGCACATTGATCTGTGGGCTCTGTTAATATGACTGCATTATTGAAACATGATTTTTTTGGGAGAAATATGACATTTTGAATATAAATGCAGGTTAAAAAATATGACAAAGAAGGAAGCAGCTGAAATAGCGATGCGATGATTTTCAGTCTTTAAACAGACCCACTGCAGAATGGTTATGTGAGTAGTAAAAAACATGAAAAATGTGTTATTCTGGTGCAATCAGACTAATATTAACAAAGTTATGACTAATTTCATGAAAATTGAAGATCATTGCAGCTTGAATTACACATACATTAAATCCCCCATGATGACGTCATTGACAGTGAATGCAATATTTGCTCATATTTTATGGGGGTTGCAAGATTAGTTTTTAATGTTGGTTTGTGTTTCCATGGTTACTACTATATTTTTTTTGTCTATGAATTTCAATGTATTTCTGCATCTATGATCATTTAATCATGTAATTTATGAATTGTATTTTACAAGAAAGTATCTCTTTAATCACAGTATCAAATATTATGTCTAAAATAGAATATAATTTGTGTTTGCAGATGCAGTGAACTTACTCCTTTGGGAGACTCGCATATTGCCCTGGTGCCTTTAATGACAGTGAAGGAGCCAATGGCCTCGTTTCTATTGAACCTGTAGTCTGCACGACGACCTTGAATCATGAATCCTATAAACTCAAATCCCCTTTCTGTTTGAATGGTAACTGAAATAATAATAAACATTATTTTCAATAAAATTAAAACCTTAAAAGTTTAATTGCATGAAAAACTTTTAAACGTTTATCTAAATAGTATGCATGACCTATATGTATACATATTTAATTTTATACACATGGAAGAGTACTATTGTGATGAAAATCTTCCAGTCTTTTTTAAATCTCTTTAAATCTTTACTGGAATGGCAAATTAACTTGTTTCTTTTAATCTCTTTTACCTTGCAGTGTTTCCCCTGATGTGTAATAGTCCTTGCTGAGTTCTACATGGAATGGAGGAGGTACTGCTTGTGGAGTGGTTCTCACATGCCCTGGTTTGAGGTTCCTACAGGTGCTGGGTCTGTCTGGGGCACCAGTGGGGTATCCATGAATACTGCACACTAACAGCAGGGCTGCTCCCAGCACTGCCTTGCAATGCTCACCCATCCTGGCCTCTTGTAACTGCAAAAATCTCTTTTTATATAACTTTCTCTCCTGACAGGCATTTATAAATTCATTTTACACCATTACAGTTAAGTAATTTCTCTGCCCATTTGTATGATCGCAAAACCATAAATTGTATATAATACTAAATGTTAGGCGGAACAGGCATGGCTCATATTTTGAGTTGTTAACTGCTGCCTCATCATGTCAGGACGATTTGAAAATTTCAATATCAAATAGCCACAGCACCATTTTAATGTTAATAGTTATTTATCACTTAATTATATTAATCCTTTCAGTGAATAATGCAAAGTATTGTATAAATATATAAATTTGTATGATCCTATGTTCGGAGAGAGATCTAAAATGGTTATTGAATTACCCATTAAAAAGGCTTCTTAGCTTATTTCACAATTCTTAAATGTAGAGTAATGGGTTGCCATGGCAATTATCATGATTATAAGCTGGATACTGGGATTCTTTGTTCAATACAACTTTAGGTAATTTACTGTTGACTACACAAAATAAACATGGACATTCACAGAAATTGTGTTCTTTTTGCCAAAGTCAAACCTTGGGAGGAATGACAAAAGGTTTGAGCCATGTCAGCCACTTTGGAAACACAATTGTCCCAAGAGAATGGAAACACCAGCTGTAAAATTATCCCATTATCCAGAAAAAAATATATTTTCATTTCAGGAAGTACTGGAATTATGAAATGTCTCCTATTTAAAATTACTGGGAATTCTTCTTGATATTTTTTTTACCATCAATAGTTAATATGATGAGCCTCCTAGTTACATTTGTTGAGAAATAACCTGAAAGGTCATCGCACAAAGGTCAAAGGTTCAACTTTTTTAAATGCCCTTCAATATTTTAAAATAAACCTTGCACACCAAACATGACCAACTTCCTATTTACTGTGGTAAATTTACAAAAACGTGTTTGGTGGACCTCGATATGTGTGCAAAACTATTAAAGAATTCCATTAATTTCCATGAAGTAATCTAATAAACAGTGCTGGAACTGATATATTCAACACCCAATTAGTAATGGGCTAGATTTTTTTTAAATTATAGCATTTTAACCCGATATTTTGACAAAGTGTATCTTATCAGCTGTAACCGTCCCATTTTAAATGACTGTACAATTATATCATGGCCAATGGTGTATTTAAGTAGCTTGAGGGAGAATGTGACATGTCAGTATTTATTCAATGTACAGACGTTAAAGGGCTTACTGTACTCGGCACACCAAACAGCATACATCACATAACATTATTTGCCATCTTGCCCCATTCAAAACTACAAACCTACGGTAAATAAACTGTTCCAAAAATAGGAACCAGAACTGTGCAAATCTCTAAAATCTTATCATTAAAACAATAACCTACTTTTCATTATTTGTAACTTATGGTCATATCATTATTTGTAACTTATGATCATAATAAAACCCAAATATGTTTTTTTTTTATTTATCTTAGTTGAATTAATTACCGGTATATACTTTGTCAATTGTTGAGTCAAACTAATCAGGAGTTCTGGGTGGTTACCAGGCCTGCAACCTTTTGTCTCAATGGGAGTCTCCCAGATCCTCTTTGTAAAAATGTGAAATAAATTGTTTCTCAGGTCTAAAATCTAAATATACCGTATAAATTTACTACAGACATAATCAACTGAACAACACAATGAATTAGCTTTTAGACACTGAAATGAGGGGGATGAATGTCACAGAGGAAAGTTGAAAACTTTTAAGTGTACGCGAAAGATTTTATGCCAACGCAGGACATTTTTCTTAACTCTAAACAAAAACATAATCTTCAACGTCAGACATTTCATTGTCTAACATCAGACATTTCATTGTCTAACGTTAGACATTTTTTTCTAACATCAGACATGTCTGGCAGACTGACATTTTTCGCGTACACTGACTTTTGTATAATTGGCATAATTATAACCTCAATCACAAAAGCTGACATTGCAAGCACAGTGATACCCATAATGCATACAGTGTAATAGAGACATGCCTCATGTCACTGAATAATGTAAAACTGTCAAAGTCTCGAGGATCTAGCGACTGATATACAACATATTTTCATAATGATACATTATTTTTGTTTTTCTATACAGATATGTAAAATGTTCTCAGCTCAGGAATAATTAGAATCATCTGATGATGATAGCTCAAAACCATAACTTATTAATCCTAAAGAATTGATTAGTCCTAAAGAATTTAACCAACTATTTTTAACTGGAGAGAGATTAAAAAATAAAAAAAATAAAAAAATATTTTGAGTGAAGCTATTGCAGTAAGTTTAAAAGTCAAATTAACATGACATTGAACACCTACCCTTTATCCCCAATATATTTACAATTGCTGGGAAATGGATTGAAGCCAGGGAGATATAGGGTGGAAAGTAGTGGATGACGTTACACTTTGTTGTGCTCATTCAGGAGTGTGGACAACATAATGTGACGTTAATCTGAAGGTGAAGGTCTTGAACCTCAAACTCTATGTCCAATGCAAGCAATTGTTTGAGCACTATGACATCGTTAGCCATCATGATCAGAAGCAAGTTTAGCTCTTGAAAGCAAATGTTCAGATCAATTCCTTCATTCAAAGCAAATGTTCAGATCAATTCCTTCATTCATATATGAATGTAGCTTTATTTTCAACAACCATAGTTTAAGTTGGAATATGGCACATATAATATCTCTGCATTCATATTCCTCACCACAAAGAGTCAATTTGAGATAGAGTCACACATCCCTCAGCCAATGCTTGACTTGGGCAAGGGGCAGACACTGTCTTAATGGACAGTCATGTTAATAGATGGTATGTGTAACAGGATAACAAATCTTGATGAAAAGCGGGTAAAATGGTTTTTATGTGGGATTAACTTTTAAATTTACATAATTCAAATTAAACATTTCTCAAACATGCTCTGTCTTGCAAAATATAGGTAATTAGATATATAAATTTAATAATTAGACATAATATGATTCAAAAGAGTTACCATGAAACAATCTTCCAAAATTGAAGAATTCAAATACATTAAAGACACAAGAATTTGAACAACAAATAAATATGGGTTTGGATAGAAATGAGAGATCTTGTTTTAAAAATAACTTAGAATGGTTATATTATCTTTATGAATAGAAACAGGAGGAATTAAGAAATCTGTCGAAAATTTAATGGGAAAGACGTATGTAATTCAGCTAATGCATTTAGATGTACATGTATACTGTTGTTCTTAATTGAAAACCTTTTGAAATTATCTATCAACATATCTTAAATGAGTACTGGAATAATAAAAATAATTTCCAAATAATAAAGTATTTAATAATCTGTATTCTCCAACAGAGTCAGAAAACAAACAAATACATAAAAGAGACATTTTTAAAGACAAGTCAACCATATATGTTAATTAATAGGTAGACATTCATGAATCATGCTGTGTTATAAATATTCACCAGCGAAATATCTAGTCCTTTTTTGCTGGTTTGTTTGTTTTATGTATTTATTTATTTTTTATATTATTAATTGAAGCTTGGACAATATTCCAACTCATTCCTGATGCAGTGCAAATAAACAATTATCTAAACAAATATAGATTTATGTGGTAACTTAAATTACACATCCTTTACTTTCATTCATGATTTTCACTTTTAAATTTCAGGTCAAATTGCTAGTGCTTGTGACAGACATGTAAATTATTTAGTAAGAAAAATTTTGAAGTGAATGCCTGAGTCAGTACTACAATTAAATAACTTACAAAACAGTGTTGCTTCTTTCTGCATAAAGGTTTGCCTGTTTCTGTTCCGTGAGTCCCAGTGTATATAGTTTGTATGCAAACCCATGCAACCGGAGCATAGTTGAGGCTTGGGACCCCCCATCAACTGAGATCAACTGTCAATGCCAATGTTTACATTTTCTGGACCAGCCCACGCTTTCCTTCCAACAGCAAACCGCAAATACTTCCCAAGCAGGATTATTAAAGTAGGTTAACTCTCAAAAGTATTGAAACAATTTCCCTGTGATGGTGGGTGGTGTTTTTTGTCATGAGTCAGCCTCCAGACACTCATTTTGACAGCTCATGAGACTGCCTTGATCATTCATGACCCGAACCAACCTGAACGCTCGGCAACCCTTGCCTTTTTGACTAGTTTGGCACTTTTCTCGGAGTTTTTCTCTCTCGCTTTGTGGCTATATTCGCGCTAAAAAGTAGCTAAAAAGTATCTAGCTAAGTTCTTTAGAACCAGGTCTATGTTATCAGTTTTGTTTAAACTACACAAAAGTAATTAAAAGTGACTTACTTGGACGAAAACTTACAGATGTAAATCCGTAACTTCACTACATACCACAGCAGAACGGGAATAGGCGCATGCGCGGTCGAAATATGATGGATCTTCCTTTCCGGTTTCAGCGGCTGGACATGTCAGAAAGCTGTTGCGATATGTTTGATGATTCTCATTTAATGTAGGTTTGTCATCATTTCCACTTTACTTAACTTTGTACATAAATGACACCATTACATGTTCCAAACGTTTGATATGGACAGAAATGCTGAGAAAAGCTGAAAATTTGATGGTAATCAGGTGGTAAATTTCAATACACTGTCCACTGAGTGAGATGGGGCTGTAGCTGTGGAGAAATGACCATTTTGGATTTGATAAATTTTAATTATTTATTTAATCAAAGATTAACTATGAGGAACTTATAATTTCTCTGTGATCGGATAAACCACAAAAGTTAAATCAAAAGGCGAATGATTTTCGAAGGAATAATAACTTTTCCCCAGTCCTTCTGAGAATGGTATACATGTATATCATATCAAATGAAATGTCATGTAGAGTGCAAGATTAAGTTAAATTTCAAGGCTAGAACATGCTTTAACTCTGTCAGAGGGAAATATTTGTACCTATCAGTAGAAGTTTTTGTGCCACAGGTGGACATTGGAATGTGTATTGGGGAAATGTAATTAGAAAATCCTCTATTACATAATGCACAGATCACATAGTTGATCTAACCCACAGCAATAAAACCTGCCCACTCAAATACATAACCCAGTCCACCTCAATACATATCCCAGCCCACCCCAATAAAACCTGGCCACTCAAATATATATCCCAGCCCATGCCAATACATATCCCAGCCCACCCCAATACATATCCCAGCCAATCTCAATACATATCCCAGCCCACCCCAATATATATCCCACCCACCCCATTAAATATCCCACCCACCCCAATAAATATCCCAGCCCACCCCAATAGATCCTGCCCATCCAACTACATATCCCAGCACACCCCAATACATATCCCAGCCCACCCCAATATATATCCCACCCACCCCAATAAATATCCCAGCCCACCCCAATAGAACCTGCCCATCCAACTACATATCCCAGCACACCCCAATACATATCCCAGCCCACCCCAATATATATCCCACCCACCCCAATAAATATCCCAGCCCACCCCAATAAATATCCCAGCCCACCCCAATAGAACCTGCCCATCCAACTACATATTCCAGCCCACCTCAATACATATCCCAGCCCACCCCAATACATATCCCACCCATCCCAATAAATATCCCAGCCCACCTGAATAAAACCTGCCCATCCAACTACATATTCCAGCCCACCTCAATATATATCCCAGCCCACTCCAATACATATCCCACCCACCCCATTAAATATCCCACCCACCCCAATAAATATCCCAGCCCACCCCAATAAATATCCCAGCCCACCTCAATAAAACCTGTCCATCCAACTACATATTCCAGCCCACCTCAATATATATCCCAGCCCACTCCAATACATATCCCACCCACCCCATTAAATATCCCACCCACCCCAATAAATATCCCAGCCCACCCCAATAAATATCCCAGCCCACCTCAATAAAACCTGCCCATCCAACGACATATTCCAGCCCACCTCAATATATATCCCAGCCCACTCCAATACATATCCCACCCACCCCATTAAATATCCCACCCACCCCAATAAATATCCCAGCCCACCCCAATAAATCTGCCCATCCAACTACATATTCCAGCCCACCTCAATACATATCCCAGCCCACCCCAATACATATCCCAGCCCACCTCAATACATATCCCAGCTCACCCCAATACATATCCCACCCACCCCAATACATATCCCACCTACCCCATTACATATCCCAGCCGACCCCAATACATATCGCAGCCCACCCCAATAAAACCTGGCCATCTAAGTTCATACCCCAACCCAACCCAAATACATATCCCAGCAAACCCCAATATATAACGCAGCCCACCGCAATAAATACCCAGGAGCTTTAAACTGCCAGTGGAACCTCAACTGTATTCGTGTCAAACCTGTCATTTGAACATTTTTAGTCCAGATATGAAATGTTTTATTTCATGACAAATATTAGCCATGTGCACAGGTAAAATGTGTTGGTTTGATGAAGGAATGACAATACTCATTTGACATCCTAATACAGTGACATCTAGAGGATGTTTTACACCACATAAAAATATTTCATATCGTAAAGTGCATATTATTTTTTAACTATTTATGGAGAGCACTTTCTTTAATATAATTTCAACAAAGCACAAGATTATTAGGTCACACGAAAAAGGCCACTAAAATATTATGCACAAAGGTTTAAGTTATTATTGTAACATAATAAATTTTGAAATTAGCAAATAAACCACCAAATTTGCATCTTGGAAAACTTTATTAACAAAATAGAAATAGATTTGCTCAATAAATCATAGAAAGAATAGAAATAATACTTGACAGAATTTTCCCTTTGATTTATTTTTCAGCAAAACTTGTAACTTAAAAACATAATCAAAAATACATATGCAAAAATATATATTCATATAAGTATAAAAAGTCTTCAAATGATCACAACTAATTTATTTCATGTTTCTCACCAAACTCCTTTCATGACATAATTACAGACAAGTGTACTGCAAGTGAAGCGATTTATTGAAAGAATTTTTCATGCATAAGACAGCATTTTTATTACCAGACTACACATTTGTATGGTTGAAACCTTTTTAGCATATTGGAAGGTTTGTCCTAAATGGTGGAAAAAAACATGAAAATACCACAATAGACAAAAGTTAATTGACTGAAGAGTTTCAGTTCAGTGTATTTAAATAAAAACAGCTAATATATTACATCAATATTACACACTGTTCCAGTGAAAATGTTTTATTTTTAATATTATTACCAGACATACACATGAGTTTACCAATAAAAAGCAGTTATCACATTTATGATTACAAGATAATGTATCTTTCTTCTTTAATTGCATATGATTCTTTTGTTTGAGATATGTGCATGGAAGAATTATCCTAACACCTTCATAAGAAATGATTAGGATAGAAGTGACTAGTCTGGAACTCAAAATTTGTTTAAAGTTTGTATAATTATAGATAATGTTGTCAAATAAGGGTTCTTTAAACACTAATTAAAGGCCAATTGAGTCCATTTTTATTGACCTCCACAAGACAAATGTCATTTAAGTCCCACCAAATTTTCATAGTTTAATCTGCATATTAAGTTTTTGTTCAATTTTAAAGCAAAATAAAGGTCTTAAAGGTTTCATGGACCCCAAGAAAGGTTATTTAAGGTAAACAAGGCTCCGCGGCCAAATTAAAAGTTCCCCTGCCAGGCCTGAAGTGAGCATGTGCATGGAAGAATATCGTGGAAATGTCAACAATAAATGATTGTTCACCATCTGATGTGATAATATTTTCAATTTGCCATATTGTGATTTGTATATTTATCCGATTGAATTGAAAACACCAGTTTTAAATGTCAATAATACCATATGCTTTGAGCACATATATAAACCTTGCTCTCTAGTCTATGATGAGGCAATTGACTTTTTGCAAGTTTATATTCCTCTGAAGATGACTAGATATGAAGAGAATAACATTCAGAACTCTTTTTTTACTACATAAACAATATTGAGACATTTCTAGAATGTTAGCTCAGCCCATAGATACACAGGCATATCATTGAGCAAGCTTGACTAAGCACTGGTCTTCTGACATTGTTTAATAACCTATCAAATTATAATTTGCCAATCCAATGCGAGGATGATTTTTAAATCAACACATATATATTATAATAACTCTGTGATATTAAAATATAATGTGTCTGGGCCATTATTGATTGCAATAGGATATAAGTACAATCGATGAAGATGTTCTCTATATATTGGTGCAGGGTTTAGGTGTCCTGTAAGTTGTTGTGGGTGTGGATGATGCGACTATAATCAGTCCCCACCAGACTCAGCTTGTATGTCAATATTGAACACAGCCAGATTGCCTTCTGCCTCCAGTCAAAGTCCTCAGGAACTGAAAATAAGATAACGTGAAGGAATATCATCAAACCTTTAATGAGGGCAAAGATCGCAACATAAACATTTAAGAAATCGAGCAACCAGGGGAAGCTAGGAATCACAAAACAATCACACAACAAGATCAGTGAGAAGATCAGTGATAAAACTGCTAAAAGGACAGGCAGCGTTATAGCTATAAAACTGAGGTACTCATAGATGAGCTGTAATATAGCAACAGAACTGAGCCACTCAATGATATTTAAATATATTTTGGGACACTCATTAATGGATTTATAATTTATTATAATAACTCAAGTATCATTCACTTCAAATTTAATTATGTAAAGGCAGAATGTATGATCAAATTTAATGAAATCCCAACTATAATTTCAACTGTAGGCATAAATTAAACATGCGTCACATGAATTATGACCAATATAATGATAACTGATAGATTATGTTTGGTATTTTGATACTAATGAGATGCATCTAATCTCTGATTACTCACAGGAAGTTGTGATTTTATCAGTTGGAATAAATTCCACAGCATCTGGTTTGGGGCATTCACATCGTTCTGTCTCAAATTTGCCAAGATTCTTGCCATCGTCACAGGAATATGCCTAAAATCATAAACATTAATAAACAAATAAATAAATGTATGGATTAGACAAGAAATGGGGTATTTTGGAAGAGTATGGGAACATTCCCTATTACCTGGTGGTTTCAAGGTTTACCTAGCGCTTATCACTGATATGTCCTGTGTTTTAAAAAAATGTTAATACCATGGCTATCTCATGAGATACCATTCTGCTGTCATAATGAGGATGTCATAGTATCTGTCTGTGGAATTGGTATCTAGGGAAAATGAAAATTACAGTCCCCATCCAATTGAAGAGATCATATAGATCAAAAACATTTGTTGGAATGGGATGTGTGCTTAACAGTTGTAGTATTATTTCAGTAAGATTTAAGTTGATATAAGATTTTATAAGAGTTTAACAAAATAAATCCTCAATAAAAAGCAAATGCATATTACCATGTACTCATCTGCTTTTGATGGAAAGAAGTGAAATGGGATTTTGACGTTATATAAGGGTTCATCTGGACTTGGACTTGCCACTGCAATCTGATTGCGAAACATCTTCCTGCAAAGAAATTGTTCAAAATTCTAAAATTAAGAGATAGCATATTGTTCTGACAATCCACATCAGAATATTTGATTAAAAGATTTAAGTTTCATAAATATCTGATTACTGAATATAAAAATCTTACAAATATAACAAACATTTTAAATGGCAGAACTTATACAGAAGTATATGTGCCCACCATTTATAGTGAGCCAGGACGGTTTCATCTCTGGCAAGCAGCTCAGCCTTATCAAAGGGTGAGGCGGAAGTGTTGCCGCGGAGAGCGATACTGCACACCTCCACCAGATTGTCATCCTCGTCCAGACGACGGACGGCCACACGGAAGTCGCACGGACAGCTCCAGCACGTCCCACCCACCACGCGAACACTGTGACTCTCTGCCATACCACATTAACAATATTAACTCATGAATCATATAATGTTAATTATCAACAGTATAACATATCTCTCTTAAACATTGATAATGTTTACATGTTCTTTGCTGGACATATATATTTTTGTGATTTATTATACTTTTTTGCATATTTTTGCATATAATATTTTGCATATGTCGATGCATTGCAGATAAAAACTTAGTCTAGTTATATTTTTTTGTAAGATGTAATAATAGCCTAATGATGTAATAATATACTTATGATAGGAGGTACTAACAGATGGTTCACTCACCCATTTGGCATTCCATCACTCTCGTGCCTGATGCATTGCTGATGTTATATTTGAGATATAACTGGTTGGACAGACCATTAGCACAAGCTGAATACAAAATTTAAAAAATAACTTGAGGTCATAATTCACACAAAGAAGGCAGATAAGTGATTTCTGCTGCTGATGTTCCTCAGACTGGAATCCTATGTAAAAAGATACACTCTGCTGATATGAAAAAGATTCATAACTTATTTTGGTTTGTGGGCTCTGTTATTTTGTCTCTATGAAGCAGACATGATTATGTCGGGGGAGGGGGGGGGGGTTGTACAAAAATTAAAATACATTACAAAAATGTTTGAAAGACTCCTTAATAGTATGTACTTGCTACAGACCTGTCTGGCCCATTTATACTGACAATACTGACACCTAAAATAGCCATAGGATTGGCAGTACCAAATTTTGAGTTTTATTGTATTGTTATTTATAATTTTTTGAGTTTTATTGTATTGTTATTTATAATTTTTTTAAGGTGTACAATAATTTGTTTGGTACCAAATTACTTTTTGATTCACAGATAACAAATATGGCACTCTAGAATAAAGAAAATGATAAAAAATAAATGCTTAAATTTACCATACCAAAGGGCCAATCTTGGTGTCAGAGATGGTTGGCCCTAGAATTGTATTTGCCAGACAGGTCTCAGTGTTTCCACTGAATTTTAAAGAAAATGCATGATATAAATCTGATTATATCAATATCTTATGAGGTAAAAGGTTGTGTGTATGTCATCAGTAACTTGTTTTAAGGGTATTTATGGGTGTTGGTAGTGAGTGTCCTCTGGTGGCAGATTTTCTGAGGGAACTACTTTCTTTTTACGCCAAAATGGAACGTTTTCAAAAAAGTACGGGAAAAATGCTCAACTGTCAAAAAGAGTTCCTTTTTCATTAAAACTTTCAAGTCATTAAATTACATTTTATGGTATTCATTTTTGTAATAATATTATTGATTTATTATTTGAAAATCACAATGGAATTTCTTTGATTATATTGAAAGCTTCATATCTTTTTAACTCATAAAAAGTGGCGTAGTAATATGTCACTGCTCCAAAATTTATTTTGTCATGTTAAAATGTTAAAGGGAAAAAGATTGTGGGACCATAATAACGTGGATTTCCAAACAACTTTGTAAAAGTGATCTTAACAATATTTACTGTGATCCTAGTGAAACAGATTTTCTATTTTTCAAAAACATTAAGAGAAAAATAGAGAAGTACACACTTGATCATTTCAAAAGTATGATTTTTTTTCACCTCCCTTCACATATCTGATTGCCAAACTTCCTTTTTATTTCCAAATTATACAAATCAAAATGAGAAAATCTGAGTCTGACGGCACGTGCACGATACGATGACGTAACTGAATTCTATAGTTCATTAATGAGGGCCCAAATAGTATGACATTTGGTCGCGTCGGCGCTAGGCCTATATTGAAGAGGCCTAGTAAAGCTGGGTATCATCAAGAAAAATTAGGACAAAATACTATTTCCAAAGAAATATACTTGTAATCATACCTTAAAGTTCAAATATTGTAGTGTTTAAATATTGATTCATGTCATGAATGCTTTTAATTTAATAGGGAATGTATTTTTACACCATAAATGTACCAATTCCCATCAAGTACAGTATTTTGGTAATTTACTCCTCTGCCACTAGGGGGCACTCACTACCAACACCCATAATGTTCAATATCCATGTAAAGTTCAAAACAATCAGAATAACAGGCAAGATTTCACGAACCAATCAATTTTATCTTAACCATATTTATGACATCAAAAAAGTCATGGAAAGGTCAGTATCAACTTCATTAAAGATATTGGTGAAAATAATGTATAAAGTTTTAAGGAAGCCAAACAGATCAAAATAATTTGCAAGATTTGTGCTGACAAGCATAATAGAATAATTGGGTGGGATTTTATCATGCTAACAAAGCATAATTTTAGATGCTTTGATGAGAGACGAGAGGTGCAACTAAAATAGCATAGAAAAATGTCAGCAAGAATAATGGTTTATAGTGTCATATAAAATATCACTCAAATAGGTGAAACAGAATGTTGCACAGAAAGGGAAAATAATAAAAGAACATGCTGAGGTGAAGTGCAATTACATTGTAAAAGGACAAGCGCTTATCACAACAAATATACACATCAAGTGCATATATTGCATCTGATATTAGTGTAAGTTGTGCTTTGTCAATGAGACCAATTTGATTGCCATACTATCTGAATGCATGAGTGACCCCGAGCAAGTCTTTGTTATCATAACAATAGGCCTGTTTGCCAATATAGTCAGCTGCCATGTGGCTGTCAGAGATCAGAGCATGGCTGCTACTATACAGCCAGTACTAGGGAGGAGGGGGGGGGGAGAGCGGGGGAGGGGGAGAGCGGGGGAGGGAGGAGGTGGAGGCATGATAAGAAGGCAAGAGAGGCAGCCTACCATTCACCCACTCTGGTTCACATGTCAGCTGCTTGAGGTCGTCCAGGAAGGCCCCGCTCTCATTCATAGACTGTGGCTCTGGCTCAGGCTCGGCTTCTCCGTCCTCCGTCTGGGGTCTGTCCTCGGGGTTGCTGTCTCCCGGCGGTGGTGGGGTGACATCGGCTGAAGCTTCATCTTCCCCGGCCACCTCTGCCTCTGCCTCTGCCTCCCCATTCTCCACCATGACCTGCTCTGCCGGCTCAGTCATGCTCTCTAGTGGTACCTCCTCTTCTTCCATAGATCTCTTGTATGATCCTGTGTTTTCCAGTGATGTGATATAATACAATTAAGCAGCTAAATATAAGTGATTATGTAATTGCCTTACACACTATGAGGCTTGCTGGTGGTGAATAATACTCAATACAAACACTGGCATCTGGCAGCTATTTATTATGCGAGCATCAGAAGCTGAGGGAAATACTTCCGGGGCAGGAGGCGGGGTCAAGATGTGAATAATTAAACACCCCATCCCCAGATCAATAAAGCTGATATTTACACTGCTGGTTGGGAAGAGAGCCAGCAGATAGGGCTTGTAGTTAAAAAGGCAGCAAATGGAAATTTATGGATTGAGTAAGTGGTGCAAATATGGCCATTCCGATTCAAGTCATGTCATTTAATAGATTACTAGAATTATTTGACACCACTTTCAGATTTGTTACTGAAACTAATTATTTAAACTAATCAAGGTTAATGAAATAATTAAAAAAATAACATGCATTCCTTTCATTTAAAATCATGTTGTTATAGAAAAAAATAAACAGGATTTCTAAACAGACAGGGGAATAGACATTGGTGATTCACTGAGCATTTTTTAGATTGACCATATTACCAATCTGCAAACATTAGGTATGTATCTTCAGCTAGAATATCTTCAGCTAGAATCACACTATATGGTTAAGTGCAGAGAATTTGAATTCTTTTTTAAAGGCCGATTGCAGGTCGCCATACTGCCCCAATTGAAAACAACACACCGGAACTGGCACTCAATTTTGGGATAAAAGGTGTATAGGTTTCAGCGCTATGAACAGACTTGTCTGGTATCAGTGCTATACAAATTTTGTAAAAGTGATCCAAACAACATTTACTATGATCCTTGTAAAATAGATTTTCTATTTCTTTTTTTTTAATTAACCCCTCAAGGACTAGCCTAATTAGATTTTGTTGTGTGGCAGGACTAACCAATATTTTTCTGGACTAGTGTAACTGCATACTAAATTAATAAAATTAATAAGTAACCATGGTTATTCAATATGCTCAACAAAGTATTGGGTTCAATATTTCATGATCCATGTGGCGTGATTACCATAATTTATTTGTAACAAGTTGCAGCCTAAGAAAATGATATCATTTAGTTAGAACAATGGGGACATTAATATCCTTCCCAACCATTACCCTTGGTGGATCTTGACTTCCCATTCGCTGTGGGTTAAAACTTCAATCAAATCAGATTTTCAAGCACTTTTCCTTACATAATATAAATGTTTTTTACCCCAAACATTATGATCAAATATTATTACCCATCATATTAGCCCCACATGAAGTTCTGTGCCATTTGAACGTTTTCTGCTAAATTCCAAATCACCCATCGAACACTTTGTCAACAAACTTTGCTAAGCTGACCAATGATCTAGAGTTAACTCCTGCTTAAAGCCCCAGTCACACTTACACGATCTTTAACAAGACTGTTCGGGAATTGGCACGATTGTGATGATCGCACAAAAAACGAAAGTCAGACGATCACATGCTGAGACATGGGTCTGAGTCTGAGACAGACTCAGACCCAGACCCCCACTCGACCATAACAAGACCACCACGTGTTCAACACATCCTTCTCTATCATGTGACTATCTGTGCAAGATGGCCAGGTCATCCTGTGGTCTTAACAAAGTCTTTATTCCTATTCCCTAGCCATGGACCCTCACAACATAAAAAAGGTTCATAAAGGATGGTAACAGTCAATCTAGGATCAGTGTCTTACAAAAAGAGAAACATAAGAAAATATCTATGACCTTGCCCAGTCAAAAAAAACCCAGATTATTTAGACTCTAGTCAATTTTAAAGTTTCCCTGAATATTATTTTTTTTCTGAAAACTCAAGATTGAGATGCACAATAATGATATCATTCTTGAGCTGATAACAAAACCTGTTCTTATTCTTGGTCAAAGACCTTGAATGTGTTAAAGCCCCCTCCCTCAAGAAAGGGACCCTCACAGCAAAAAAAGGTTCATCAGGGATGGTAACAGTCAATCTAGGATCATGTGTCTTACAAAAAGAGAAACATTAAAAAATATCTTAGACCTCGCCCAGTCAAACTATGGAGCCATTGTCGAAAGCTCAAAAACACCATGGAAAGGTACCGGTAATCAACAAACTGGTTCTGTCATGGAGCATAATGGTAAGAATGTTTTAATAATGGAGGCATATTTTGGCAAGTATGAGAGCCTGCGAGGAGTTTGAAAGGATGGACTGAGGGAACCACTGCAAAAATTTGAATAATGAACTATGAAAAAAAAATTGAATAGTGAACTGTGAATAGTGAATAAGTAACAAAGTTCACACACACATGCCTGCCTGCGGTATTGTCAATTAATGTGCAACTTGACTCCTTAATACTTATGTGCACAATTATGTAAAACCTTACAATTAGAATTACATATGAATCTCAAAATATAATACAAACTTTTGATGTTTCCTTTAAAAAAGGTTTATTTTCATTTATATTTTTTACATAAAAAACATCTTATAAATAAAGAATTATACACTATTTACAAGACAATTCCAAAGCAACTGATTTCTTGGAAAATTCTGATCATTAAAAATTATTCACAATGAAAGATTTCAATATTGAACCATATCTGATAAGAAACTTCGCATAATTTCCTCAAAGGGCATGATTTATCAAAAATGTAACCAGCATTCATATATTTTGTGACATGGAATTGGTCACTAGATGGCACCACCAACTGGATACAGTTAATGTAGAGAAAATGTTTCTTCCAAACCACATAACTTGAAATATATTTTTTATTACATAACATACATTTCAATCTTATTGAAATGAAAGAAATCCTTGAGAACACTGAATAGTGATATCCATTGTGAAAATGAGACATTTATGAGGCACATTTTTTTAGATTGGAGGGTCATCATATTTGCCCTCTATATTAATGAATGTGTGCAGTACTGCCAAAGATACATAATCACACAATATTTAAAAATGAAAACCTGTTTGAAAAGCCCCGAGAGATATTTTCTGCTCAGTGGGTAATATGTGAAGATCACTGTATAAGGATTTTGAACATCTAATTGAAAACTTGCATTCCATTTATTTTTAAATGCTATATATCAGTGTGTCATCAAAATTTGTGCTGATTTTGCTTCAATATTCATGTCAATTGATGTTGAAAAACACAATTTATGTGAAAAGCACTCAAAATTATAATTCCCTGCATGAAGTGTTAATTAAATTACATGACAGGTTGAATTTAATCTAAAAAGTGACACCCAGGCTATTTTTTATCTCTCATTTAGAAACAGTGTAGCTCTTATTAGCATTGAACAAATTAATTTGAACTGGAACATAACATTGAAATGACCTTAATTTTATCAAGTCTCCTTCATTAAAGATGGATCTGAATGGTGCTGTCCTCTGTTGTTTATTTTTGCTTCCAAAGTTGATTTTGTGGTACCACCTTTGATTTGATTAATCAGGCTTCTGTATAAAATGTCTTTTATCACTTTTTGCTTCTATAATTTTGGAGGATCAGCTCTGAAAAGAGATAACATCACCACACAAAATTCATTAAGAAGGATTACAATTACTTAGATTAGTCAATTTACATGCAGACAATATTATCCTAACAATCATCTCTTTGTCATTATATTATTTTAAATGTTGGTCAATTCAGGGCCACCCACTGAGTTTTACCAAGAGGTACATTTTATATCATACAGCAAGCACCAAGTCATGCAAATGTTGTGAATAATTTGTTTTTAGGCAATGCCAGTAAAGCAGCACTTAAATTAAGGTACGCAAAAGAGCCCCTTTGGTAAAGTGGTTAAGCTGTAACTGAAAATAGTTAGCTGGGGCATACAAAATGCATCTATGATCTTATTAATGGCTTCAACTGTTCAATAATTAAAGAGGTAACTAATTCAATGGCTAACCATTGGCATCTTAAGGTAAGGTCAATTTTGTAGGTCCATCTCTCATTTTTTAAGAGTTTTTTTTTAAACTCTAACCAAATTCTAGTTCATCATTTCAACAAAATTCCTTAAGTGACAAGGAGTAAGCGTAAAATACTCTTACCTTTGGTACATTTATTGGAAATTGGCTATGGAAAGACCACTTAGGTTCGTCTCTATCTTCAGGCTCCATCTCTTCATCCTCCACAACTAGGCATTCAGGGCCACTAAAATGTGGAACATTTGATAAATCTTTTAACATGAACTTGGACCTTTTTTGCTCTTGGAAAACTTATTACAAAAATGAAGTAGAAATATAAAATCAAAGAACGATATCATCAATATTACTTGGCTGTATATATATATTGTATTGTATTCCAATATATATAAATTCAAAATAATTCCAAAATCTATTTAGATTGCTCAAACAAGAAAAAAAAATCATATGTACTGGCAGTAGGTATATATGGTAGGTATATATTAGACCATGTAGACAGACAGTGGTGATCATATGTACTGGCAGTAGGTATATATGGTAGGTATATATTAGACCTTGTAGACAGACATTGGTGATCATACATACTGGCAGTAGGTATATATGGTAGGTATATATTAGACATTGTAGACAGACAGTGGTGATCATATGTACTGGCAGTAGGTATATATGGTAGGTATATATAAGACCTTGTAGACAGACAGTGGTGATCACATGTACTGGCAGTAGGTATATATGGCAGGTATATATTAGACCTTGTAGACAGACAGTGGTGATCATATGTACTGGCAGTAGGTATATATGGTAGGTATATATAAGACCTTGTAGACAGACAGTGGTGATCACATGTACTGGCAGTAGGTATATATGGCAGGTATATATTAGACATTGTAGACAGACAGTGGTGATCATATGTACTGGCAGTAGGTATATATGGTAGGTATATATAAGACCTTGTAGACAGACAGTGGTGATCACATGTACTGGCAGTAGGTATATATGGCAGGTATATATTAGACATTGTAGACAGACAGTGGTGATCATATGTACTGGCAGTAGGTATATATGGTAGGTATATATAAGACCTTGTAGACAGACAGTGGTGATCACATGTACTGGCAGTAGGTATATATGGCAGGTATATATTAGACCTTGTAGACAGACAGTGGTGATCATATGTACTGGCAGTAGGTATATATGGTAGGTATATATTAGACCTTGTAGACAGACAGTGGTGATCATATGTACTGGCAGTAGGTATATATGGTAGGTATATATTAGACCTTGTAGACAGACAGTGGTGATCATATGTACTTATAGTAGGTATATATGGTAGGTATATATTAGACCATGTAGAGAGACAGTGGTGATCATATGTACCTGCAGTAGGTATATATGGTAGGTATATATTAGACCATGTAGACAGACAATGGTGATCATATGTACTGGCAGTAGGTATATATGGTAGGTATATATTAGACCTTGTAGACAGACAGTGGTGATCATATGTACTGGCAGTAGGTATATATGGTAGGTATATATTAGACCATGTAGACAGACAATGGTGATCATATGTACTTGCAGTAGGTATATATGGTAGGTATATATTAGACCATGTAGAGAGACAGTGGTGATCATATGTACTGGCAGTAGGTATATATGGTAGGTATATATTAGACCTTGTAGAGAGACAGTGGTGATCATATGTACTGGCAGTAGGTATATATGGTAGGTATATATTAGACCTTGTAGACAGACAATGGTGATCATATGTACTGGCAGTAGGTATATATGGTAGGTATATATTATACCTTGTAAACAGACAGTTATGATCATATGTACTGGCAGTAGGTATATATTAGACCATGTAGACAGACAGTGGTGATCATATGTACTGGCAGTAGGTATATATTAGACCTTGTAGACAGACAGTGGTGATCATATGTACTGGCAGTAGGTATATATGGTAGGGATATATTAGACCTTGTAGACAGACAGTGGTGATCATATGTACTGGCAGTAGGTATATATGGTAGGTATATATTAGACCTTGTAGACAGACAGTGGTGATCATATGTACTGGCAGTAGGTATATATGGTAGGTATATATTAGACCATGTAGACAGACATTGGTGATCATATGTACTGGCAGTAGGTATATATGGTAGGGATATATTAGACCTTGTAGACAGACAGTGGTGATCATATGTACTGGCAGTAGGTATATATGGTTGTTATATATTAGAGCATGTTGTCAGTAGTGTCACTAACCTGCAGGATCCCACTGGAGCAGACTGCGAAGCATTACTTAATTCTATATTATTGCTGGTCAGCTCAATGTTTCGAACACTGCCAAAGAATTCTGTGATAAGCACCTCCTCTGGGTTGCGAGGATATAAATCTCTCCGCACTGCCACCGTTGAGATGCATTGGCTCTTTGGGCAAACTCGCAACTGAAAAATTGTATTTTTGATAACTTTGTGCTACTCTAATCTTCCATATAAAAACGGTCAAATTTATTTTATTGATCATTATAAGTTTTTTGTTTTCCATATTTAAAACTGGGAAAGTGATAAGATTGTCGCATTGCAAAGCCTAATACAACAAATTTAGTTACTTAGTTAAATGTTAAGATCCATAGCTTATGGCCTCATTGTAAAAGAATTTAATGAATGGAATATTGGGACTTGAAAAAATTATTTCTACTCACAAATTGCCCCATGGTTTTTTTGCTATCTGGTGTTACTTTCTCCAAAAAATCCAAGGCATAGTATGTGTATCTGTCTATGATATAAACACCAATAGCTGGATCTACATGATGCTGAAAAATAAATATGGTCCATTATTCTTTCAGTTTTTAAATTTCAAATTGAAGTATATTAAAACATATGAAATTATACTTTACACTAGGTGTCACTATCAATCCAATATAAATGTAATTTTTTGGTCTGACACCAACCACCAGGTGACAGCACCTACAGATGGTCCTCAATGCTCATAAGTAATCTATATACATGTATAATATATATGTTACTTATAAATGAAAAAATAAAGCCTGCGAGAAATACTTACCGACAAAGAATCTTCACCGACACGACTACTGGCTACAGCCAGAATGTTGGGTGAGTAAAACTTTTGAAACATCGATTCTGCCTGGCATGTATCAATCATGTAGAAAATTTCATGGTATCTGCAAATCAATCATAAGCAATTTTTACACTCCATTTTACATCCACTTTGACATTCACTTTTATATATTTTTTCAATGTTGCATTTTTCAAAAACTATTTTGTTGCATCGATAGAATCACTATGCCAGTTAAATATTGATTATTATAAATTTCTCAGAATTCTTACCTGCGTTTCTGCCACATTTGTTCAAAGGCATCAGCAAGTTCCACATTAGAGATTTCTTCTGCATCCTGGAATTTTAAGAAGCCATCTCCCCCATGACCTGTATGATCAAGACATGAATTAATTGTTAGGCTTCAAAACCTACTGGTAGTAAACAGAAACTATCCTAAGCTTTTAAAATTATTTAGCTGAGCAGATTTTCATTGATCTGAGCTTATTTTTTTCTATCAGGTGTCTGCATGTATATTCACACAATTAACAAAAGCCAAGTGCCTGTTGCACAAGATTTTTCCACATTTCTGGAATGCAGTTTTCAATGTAAAAAAAACAATGAAATGGCAACTGCCAATTGGTCTAGATGCTGTTAATCTATTTGAAATAAAATCTCAAAACTATATTGAAGATAAAAAAAATAGAATATTAAGTTTGTGTGTGCATAAAGCAGATGTTACCTGTCATGTAAACCAAGACATTGCTCCGGTCATCTGAGAGCAGACGCTTAGACCTCGGGGTGCTGGGTGGAAGACGTCCTGTCAACACTCGGATGAAATTTTCCACTGTCACCTAAAATGATCTTTATTGTTAAATCCATTCACTCCCCCTGAAATATAACCTTTTTCTTCTCTCATTTTTTTTGTAAACCACTAAGATTTATTAGTAAATTACTTCTTTTTTGTTGCACAAAACAATCAATATCCCAAAATTGTTCACCTCATATCCTCTGTAATCCACCTCAATATCATCTCCATATACATTAATATGTTGGTTGGCATTGTTGAACACAGTTGCTGTATAAAATAAATATAAATCAATTAAAGTGCTTGGTAAGATGTGATTTGTAACAGAAAAAGAAGAGGAATAAAAACATGTAAATCTTCTCTCAAAATCTTTATCTCACCTGGTCTTGGATTCCTGGGATTGCATGCCATGTCATCAGCAACCATGAGGATGATCTGACTGCAAAGTTCACAAAATGTTAAAGGAAATATGGTGAAAGATTCTTGCAATACTAAATTTTCTCATACAAGTGTTACCAGTTATTTAATATTCCACAATGCCGAAATCTATAGAACATATATATATAATTTATAATATTTTCTTTATATTTTATACATCAGAATATCAACATGCCAAAGTCAATTTACTGAGATATCCAAGCTGTTTTCAACTAATTGTATATTTATCATTTTATTACCTGTCTGGTATCCCAAGTCTCTTGACACTCCTGTACATGGAGAGGACATTAGCCACATGTCGGTAGTTGAACCAAAACCTGGAAGTATCCACTAGAACTGCCCAGTTGTTTGTGTGGCCAGATTTGAAGAAACTTTCCACTTGCTCCTGTTGGGAAATTATTTCTGTTATTAGAGGAGATTTAACTTTCAACTGCTATTTAGACATAAGCTGAGCATTTTATGACACAAACAGTAATATCACATGTCCCACCCTCTGTAGAACTTTAGGGGATTGTGTCACAATGGTGTTTTTCATTTAACAAAGCCAAACCATGAAGATGCATCAGACATTGCTACCATTACAGAAACCGGATGCAGTGAAGAATTTATGGGAATTTCAAAATGGCAAGGCCTTGTTCCAAAAACATTTTTTTAGTGGTATATCTTTGCAGTTTGATTATTTGAAAGTAATATGGGCTGCATAGAATACAGAGAAGGCATGAACAATGTTTAATTTTGAATGTAAAGATATGCCTTTGTGTGAACAAACTATGAAGAAAAGTATAAGAATAGTTACAAATAAGAACATCCTTGCTTTGTTGATTGTTCAGAATTATTTTAGGTGGTGATACACTGAAGGTAAAATGATGTCAAATTAGAATGCCAATGTGACTCCATAAAACTATGCAGAGACTGCAACATCTATGACTCTATGTCATAAAGCAACCTATATTATTAGTCTGTGTAAGATGTCAATGCATCATGATGTTCATATATAGGCAGGCCTTAAGTATGCCAAAATAGAGATTTATTGCATAATAATACATTCAATCAATTCTTAATAAAATGCGCAATGTTACACATTCAACACTGACACAATAATCCTGTCTCTCTGCCCCACTATCACTCTGCTTCATGGCCAATACAACACCACTCAGAACTCATGAAATCTCCCTTGAGGCCATTGCTAACCCTACACTGGCTACAGAAGCTCAAGCTTATAGATGTAGAAGGGGCGCAAAAACCAAGGCGAAGCGGAAAACTACCAACAAAATTAATCTGGACTACATCACTGAAATTGAAAATGGTACTGTTCAATTAGATTTTCACCTTCAGTGACCCTGAACTCATTGATGACCAGCATTTACTTAATTGGCACTGTCACTGTCACATCAGTGACATGTCACGATTGTCACTATTAGTGTTGACACACTGGCATGTTTACACTGACAGTGACACGGAGTCAGGAAGGCAAGAATCTAAAGCTGCCTGTCGCGAGTTTTTAGTAGATTATTGAGCTCCTTCAAAACATTAACTCCCCGTTTCTTGTAAGATTTTATCCCCATATACTATTCTACAAACCTCCATCGTACATTGACCATTTTCAACACGAAGGATCAACACAAGAAGCAAAGTTAGGAGGCCCAAAGTTGAACCACTTTTCACGGGAACAGCCATGTTTGTAAACTTCCGCTAGCAGGAGGGAGAAGTCGATGATATATTCTTTTACTTCAATGATAAACTAAAGGCTCCTCCCGGATTTGATATTTTAAAACGAGTTTATACTCTACAAAATTAGTCAAAATATTATATAAAATCAGCGCAAAATATATTAAATCGTCAATGATTATCTTTTTAATATTTTGACTTCTAAAATTACGAGATGATCCCGCGCTTTGACGTGATCGGTCCCGTTTAATTTCAAGATGTAAATTTGCTGACAATTCGTAATAAATATCTATAGAACGCTCTAAGTGTGGAAGCAATCTTTGGTAGATACCATCTAAATATTTTTTGGGGGAGGTTATGGCTTAAATTATCTTAAAACCTTGGTTTAAACTGGAGCGCGCACCTGCTCGTCGGGTGATTACTTATGCTGGTTCATCCGCGAGCGCCATGTTTGTTTCCATAGCTACACACAGCTCATGTGTTGTGTTTTGGCAGAGGAGTTGATATCTGTAACGTGAAAACCAACACTCAGCATCTGGGGATTTAGGATTTACCACCAAAATGACAACGGAGGATGCCAAGGGCTACTTGGCGAAGCGGGAAATCCCGCAACTCTTTGAGGTACGTGTTAATTTTTAAGGTGTTTATCTTGAACTTGAAGTAAGATTCCAAGAAAACTGAACTGTCAGTGTCACTAGTCAGGTGACACTCTCACTTCAACATGCTTGTTTGACTTTTGAATCGTGAGATATGATATTGTCATTGTATGACAACCAAAGAACAGCTGTTTATTTAGCTGTATTCAGAATTAATTGCCTTTTTAGAATAAAGATCTTTGATTTTACACACCATGGTAAATTTAATTTGATTGTTTCATTGCCTGGTAACCAACCAGTTGAGCACTAGCAGGTGCCTGTTCACAACTCCACTGGCACTGTGTTCTAATTCCAGACTCTGGGCTGATAGAGTCCACATTGGGTTCAACTTATGCCATAACAATCCATATTAAAGGGAGATTTTGATAATATTAGACGACTATTTAATTGTTTAGGCTGTCTAAAATATGTCGCTCAAAAACAATGCCTTGGGCTTCACTTAAAGCATGATGCTCTTGTTTTTTTCATTTTTGTTTTTGTTTTTTGTTTTTTTTTTGTTGGGGAGGGGGGAGTGTTTTTTTCTCACTAATAGAAACCAATTCCTAATGCACATACAGTGGAGACATGTTTTTTGTTGTTTTATTTTATTCAGTTACACAAACTCTGTGGTCTTTGCTGCATCTAGATTTTTGCAATCCTCAAATTTTGTCCCTATTCTTTTTTATGGATGAATGGCTTTTCTATTATCATTTAAAATCAAATATCTGTTGGGTTAACTAGGCATAAAAGTCCAGGGATGAGCAAAGAGATGTTTGAATCCAACTGATAATGTGTTCAGCTCAGCTAATGAGATAGCCAAATGCAGATCTGATGGTCACCTATTCTAAACTGCAAGTAGATTAAAGGGGAACCTCACTTCTCTAGTACACTTTTCTAATTAAACTGAAAATATGAATCTTTGTGTGTACACTCTGCGGCTGCCAACAGCTCGTTTCAAGGTTCTGCTGACCTCTCTTCAGGGCTATGCCATACGTTTTTGTTCAGAGAAAATAAATAAATAAATAAGATAGTACACTTTTATAGTGTGGTAAAGAATCACATTGATCAATGAGCTCTGTTACTTTAACTGCATCATGTGTACATGAGTTTTGGGGGATAATGTGGCATTCTAGATTCACATGGTTGTGAAAAAAGAATGATGTCATGATGGCATAATACCCTACTAATATAATTAATTTGCAAACAAACAAATGCAAATAAAATAGTGATGTTACAATTTTCAATTTTCTTAGAATAGATGCACTATATAATGCCTGTATTTGGAAGTTTATTTCACGAAGAGTGAATATTATTTAACTATTTGAATTAAAATATTAATTTGATATGATAGATGAAAACTGTGTTATAAATTTGTGTGCAAGAAATAAATAAATCTTCTTTTTTGGTTATGATTATCATCTTTGTTATTTTTGATTTTTGATAACTGTACCCTTCCATTGAAAACAAATAAGATGAAATATCTTTGATTTCAAGATATACTTTTTGAGAAAATAAGTTGCTAAATGTAATTAATTTAATTATCAAAGTGAACTGCATGGAAAAGTTAATATTGATATCATACATGCTAGTAGCCAAGATAAGAAATTTAATCTCACTTGAGAAACAAAACTTTTTTCATATTAAAAAGGCCAGTTCTTGCATCATTATACAATTTTATGACTATGACAGTGGTAAATTACTATTTCCAATCAGTTACTATCCCTCATACTGTGTCAATATATATTCCAGTTAACATGTTCAATGCATAGTATTGGCCTTGGTGACCTGTGCCTCATATGATCTGTGTCATTGACATTGGCAAGTGACACCATCAAAGGGTTGCTTCTATTCCACATCAATAGAAATATCATACATGCTATTTTGCATAGAATATATTAGACTGATGAGTTTGAATGGGCCTCATAACGCAATATGTTATCAGATCTGATTTTTTTTCTAAACCTGATTTAACAGTTTTGTAATATATGTTGATTTGTAAGATTTTCTTCTTGTTAATCTGGTATTTTTTATACAACAGAGAAAATATATGAGTTTACAATAATGGTCTACTTATCTAACCTATATAAACACACAATGATTTGGCTATTTACAATTGTTCAAAGAACCAATTTCTGAATGCCTGCTCAGATTGAAAGGCTTTGTTTTTGTATCAATGTCTTTCTGCATGACAAGACCTTTGCTGAAAGACAAACATATGGTCCTCAACTGTTCTGATTTGTAGCAGTTTTACTGTAGTAATACACATATTACTTGAGTATGGTGGGCCGCTCAAGAAACAAGGCTTGCAGAAACAAGCTCAAGAAAGGACAAAAGTGTCATTGCAAAACTCTATTTGCACCATACCTAAAAACCAATTTAAGGTAAACAACTTCCTCGTGCGCTCAAATAGAATAATCCAATGGAGAAACATGAAGGCTTACAGAATTACACCTTTTTAAATATCTATCATTCTTCTGTGTAGGGTTTCCACTTTTGAAGTTATGATGCAATGCATGAATGATTCTGTAGGTTTATTACTATTTGTTCATGGGTTATACAATTGCTTGTATCCCAAAACTAATGAGTGGGGACCAATTTTTTTTTTCAATCTTTTTGGTCATATTGTCCCTTGGCTTTATTTAAAAACACCAATGTACCTGCCATACTTCAGACATCTTAGGTGCTGCTGACATGCCTCAGTAACATACCTCCGACATACCTAGCATACCTCATGTGTACCTAACATACCACAGACATACCTAGCATAACTCAGGTGTACCTAGCATACTTCAGACATACCTAACATATCTCAGGTGTACCTGACCTACCTCAGACATACCTAGCATACCTCAGGTGTACCTGACCTACCTCAGACATACCTAGCATACCACAGGTGTACCTGACCTACCTCAGACATACCTAGCATACCTCAGGTGTACCTGACCTACCTCAGACATACCTAGCATACCTCAGGTGTACCTGACCTACCTCAGACATACCTAGCATACCTCAGGTGTACCTAACATACCTCAGACATACCTAACATACCTCTTGTGTACCTAACATACCTCAGACATACCTAACATACCTCAGGTGTACCTAGCATACCTCAGACATGCCTAGCATACATCAGACATGCCTAGCATACCTCAGACATGCCTAGCATACCTCAGGTGTACCTAACATACCTCAGGTGTACCTAGCATACCTCAGGTGTACCTAGCATACCTCAGACATACCTAGCATACCTCTTGTGTACCAAACATACCTCAGACATACCTCAGGTGTACCTAGCATACCTCAGACATGCCTAGCATACCTCAGACATGCCTAGCGTACCTCAGACATACCTAGCATACCTCAGGTGTACCTGACTTACCTCAGACATACCTAGCATACCTCAGACATACCTAGCATACCTCAGGTGTACCTGACTTACCTCACACATACCTAGCATACCTCAGACATACCTAGCATACCTCAGGTGTACCTGACTTACCTCACACATACCTAGCATACCTCATGTGTACCTGACTTACCTCAGACATACCTCAGATGTGCCTGGCCAATGTTTGTTGAGCAAAACTTTGCTGTGTACATTGCATTTGTAATGTATACCTCATTAGTACCTGTTTGCCACATAAAAAATACCACAGGCATACATGGAATACCAACAGGTGTACCCAATATATCTCAGATGTACCTTCAGGTATGACTGGCATACATCATGCATGAGACACATTATCTATATACACTGTTTGTGCATGATCAGATAGATACTTGGTGAGTTCAGCACAGTTTGGAAACTTCTCAACAGTTCTCATATTTGGCATGTTAAAGTCACATATATTCGAGATTGATGTTGTGTAGTCAGTGGCATGATTTACTATATCATATTGCATGACCATGGCAGCATCATTCAACCAATTCCTAAATTTTATCTCTCACATCTGTTTCCTAGTTTTGAAATAGGAGACAATGAATAATTTATTTTTATGTTTGATGTACTTGTGGTTTTTGTATGTATGCCAGCACATTTAGTTTATAATGATATGTCCATTAATCCAAACATTTTAACCATCAACAAGAATAAGTATATTAGTAAAATTAGCTAGACACCACCAATTTCCTTTGAGAGTATAGTTGAGGTTGTCTTAATGGGGAACCAGGCTGTGTTAATTGGGCTTCATTTACATTATGTCTCAGCATGAGTTATGGACATGGAGGAAGGATCATCAAAGGTCAGACAGGTAGCAGTCTATCTCAGACTCTTCTCTCAGATGCTATGTTCAGATAACATCAAAGTCTGCTCATATACCCATGGCCTGGCTGCATGGTTTCTAGGAAACTAAATTCTCTTAATTCAGTCAATTTGCATTGTCTATCTGAAGGCCCATGGGTTGCCAGCATTATTCAGTTATTTATTTGTGATTTGCCTTGAAATTTTTTATATATTTTTTTATATATATAATTATCAGGGGTGAGTGCAATAACAATGCATTGACTGAAAATAGTATATGACTGAAAATAGCTATAATCTATGATTTTCTGTCACACCATCTGGTTTAAATATAATGCGCTTACTTGGTCCAAAGCTGCAAATTGGTTGCAAGATTTTTGAATTGATTTATTTGAGGTAAAAAATTATCCTGATATTTATTAGTTACTCTGATATATAGTGTTTCCATTTCTTTTGAAGTAATTAATTTTGATAAAATTCTTGGCTTGATAATGCTCTGCTTGAATTGAAGGTGTTAGTAATATCATACAAATTCTAAAATTCTGAAAATAATGTGACAAATTGCATGGATATTAACTGGTTATCGATTGGGAAAGGTGTTATATTTCAGCTAATTAGTGCAATAAGGTTTGAGGCACTATAACACCTGAAAATAGATACACCACAAAATTGAAAAATATTTCCATTGTTATTCAATTCTAATCAGATTGTTCTTCATTTAAGATTACAATGTAAGCAGTGGGTAATAAAGGTATATTTGGTCATAATAAACGCGACATAGTGACGTGATAAGTTAAGGTTAGCATGACCATGTAATAGCCCTCTCATTGAGGTACTACAGCTCAGTTTGGTCATCCATAACTTCATCTTTGTCATTATTTGATCCAATAAAATGATTGTTCCAATTCGTTTCCATTGCAAAATAAAAATGATTCAATCAGGATTTTATTTTTTGCAGGCCAAAAAAACAATGTAGAGTGTAATATTTTTATATTACTTTCTATGCATTTGTATTTTTATATATCTTTTTATGCATTATGGTCATCCCGTATTGACATTGTGTTATTTGCTTCCAGACCAAACAGCTTCTTATTCATTGAGCATTAGGAAAGGTTGGAAAGCAGTCAAAGTTTTGAACAAACACTACTTCCAATGTTTTGTTGTGTTGTGGTCATTACTATGTAGGAGTTCAAAGTTTACATGCTTCTAGCTCGCCTGTTGTAATTAATACCAAAGCACTAAATATTTCTTCTGTTAGACTGGTTCATTTCATATGTATACAGCAAATATAAGTGTCGCTGTTTTTACTTTAGAGCATTGAAGAAAGGGAGAGATTTTTTTTGTTATGGTTTTGATTACAGAAAGTCAATCTACTTTCGGTATGTGGTCGCCATAATACAGCGTGTGTGTACAAGTGGTACCATGGAAGACTTGGAACTCTGCCACATGTGTTCAACTTTAATGTGCCTTTGCTCTCCTGCCACTGCCGCTTTTTGATCCTCAAATCTGGGACAAATTGCATGGTCCGGAAATTTAATGCTACAGGATTTGTGTAATGCTAGATCTTATATTATTTCATGAACAGGTCGGGTACTTTATTTATTTTATAATAATTTTATAGTTGTAAACACATCTGGTTCACTGACCAATCATGGCAGTTGAAATAAAGGTAGTGAAGAGCGATTGTTTTCAACCAATCAGAGACCAGCTAAAAAACAGTTATGAGAGGTGTCCATTGATACACTGATAGGAGATAATTATAATATAATACAACAACTGTTGTACACACATCTAATTTGTTGACCAATCATGGCAGTCAAAGCAATGGTAGGGTCGAAGAGCAACTTTTTTCAACCAATTACAGACCAGCTAACAAATGGTTACAAAATAATCATAATATGTTCAAATCTCAATTTGATTTTTGATTTTTGAATATTAATCCAGCATTTAATAAGCTGATATTAGCCACTGCCACAGTTTCATATATCCTTCTTCAGCAATTTATATCATCTCTTTAAGAATTCCACATTTCTCAGTCTGTATTGAATTTTCGTGATTTTTATTCGTCAAATAAGGTGCAAGTGTGTTAAATAAAGAGATAATGACATATATTGATAAAAAATAATTTGAGGAATATCTTGAGTTTAAATGCTAAAACACAACATTCTTGAAAGGAATAAAAGGTAAAATCATGAATTGTCATCAAGCATTCCATATTGATATTCTTCCTGAAAAAGACTGAAATGAGTTGTTAAAATGCCAGTTACCATATTTATCCATTGAGAACATCTTTGATGTCAATCAAAAACTATATTAGTATTGTTCTGTTTTGTCCTGACAAACAAAAATATCATCCATTTCAATAGAAAATGAAAACCTTTTGGATCATTTATTGAAGGAACTGAATGGAAAAAATTGACCAAGGCATCAAAGGTGTTTAATCCCTCACATGAGGAATGTATAGAAAGGTTCAGATAAAGCCATTCTCAAATAAAAGCAATTGCAAATTTAAAATTTAAAGATAACAATTTTTGTTATCACAAAAGATCAAATAAATAGTAAAAGAGCATCACTGGACTAAGTTTTAGGCCCCCTCCTCCCATCCTGTATGGACCCCCACAGCATAAAAAAAGATTCACAAGGGATGGTATCAGTTAAGACATCACTTTATATGGTAATATTTTGCAATATTTTGGGAGGGTGGGTGGGTGAGTGTATGGGTAAGTGGGCGAGTGAGTTAACAAAACAAATAAATGAAATAGATAAGCCCCTTTAATTATGAATTTTACACAACACTATTTTAATATATTTTTTTTACAAGTACATCAATCAAGTCTCAGGACCAAGATAACATTGGTATGATATGCAAATCAAAAAGTTATCATCCCTCACAATTACTCTTTATAAAAATAAAATCCTTGTTATTCACCAGCCCAGGATCTTAAGAGAAGTACCTCTATTGGTATGGGACAGTCAGATTAAATGTAGTGTTCTGTTTTATTCATTTTGCTTTTAGCGTTTTACATAGTTATTCAAGCTATGGCACAGTTGGTTAGAGCATAACCCTATTAGCATCATTCCCCCTCTGATGATCCAAAAGTCATATGTTCGATTCTCAGCCCTGCCAACATTGCATTCATGATACAACCACAGTTATAGATTACAATACTTTAGTCTTGAAAATGTTGCAGCCATCGACTTAAAGAAGGGGTCAATCCTAGGGCCTTGTTACCATATGTACAGTGCATCATGCAGTAATCTGATAATTTGCCTGATATTAACTGCTTATCCTTTCACCTATCCTCCCTTTGCAAAACAGATACAATGACATCCATACACGAACATGGAAGCCAGATTTATTTATTGCATAACACTTTGCATGACACACTCTATATTTGTGGAAACACGGCCCGAAGGTAAGGATGGACTTTGCCTTCCACCACAGGTACCGGTAGGTAACAAATGGGAAGAACAAAAAACAATGCCAGGTAAGGGTATAACAGCAGATATTGACTCAATACTGCCACAAATGCTTACAATTAAACAATGTTAGACATGAAGACCACATGAGACGTATTGAGGAAAATGCATGATTATAAATAGTATGTGTGGGAAGTACTTGATGTTTAACATCTGAGAGGAAATTATATGAAAATGACAGGATTTCCTACTCTGCATTATGAGACCAGAGTCTGTGACATGAAATACATATGCCAGTAAATCATCCATCAAACACACATACTTACTAATGAGATGGATAAGGAAAACTAATGAAATGGGTGGGTATCTGCAGGTAATTGGGTGCATGTACCATATCAAACTGGCCTGGATGTAATATAGAATATTGACGTAATTAGCTTGAGATGTGATAATGTACACGAAATATGTGATTTGTTCATGATTGTTTGTACCATGATTTATTTGTTTTCCCAAAAACTCATAACTTATTGTGAATTATCCTGGGCTTGTATAATCAAACATTTATTGCGACAATTAATAAAGGCAGGTCAAGAGACCTGACGTAGGCTGGAAAAATGGGAGAGATGTCGGTTTCTGCCTCTAAAGCACTGAAAATGTATCTCCACTCAAAAAAATGATTCTCCTTAGATTGTAGCTTGGAACATGCATGTGAAAGGGCAGCCAGTATGATTATTTCAGTATGATTATTTCAGTATGATTATTTCCCTGCAAGCACTAGTGTTGTTGCTCTTCCCCCAAATTTTCATGTTGTGTTAGGCATAAACATTGGCTGCAGCATAAAAAAAGCTGTCAACTTTGAACTGCACTCCAGACCAGATGTTCTCATGCCAACCAGTTGCTAATATTCGACCAGTATACCACCAGTATGTCACCAGTATGCCACCAGTATGTCACCAGTATGCCACCAGTATGCTACCAGGATACCACCAGTATGTCACCAGTATGCTACCAGTATGCCTACCACCAGGATTCAATGCCGTGTTCTTAGTGAACAGTAACTGGGGATTGATCTTTTGCATTATCACATATACATGATAAGGCAAACCACATTTTTTTAATAACCAGTCATGGAGCAATGACAAGAGTCAGAAACAACAAGATTGAGAATCAAACCCCATGCCTCAATCATGGAAGACAGACGTCTTCCCAATTAAATACATAACAAACCCCTGTTTTTTGCTCATATTTTTAGAGGATTCGATATGAAGTCAGATAAATCAATAGAAAAATCAATAGAAAATTAAATGAATGAACACTCAAAGTCTGTTATTCTAGAAAGATATTTATCCTTTCAAAATGCATGTTTGTAATTTAGATCTGTGGGTTCTTTGAAAGTAAAGGAGATGTGATTGATTCTCTCGCTCTCTCATTTTGAAGATATCTTATTTGTATACATGAAAGAATGACGTCATTGTAATATGATAACCTTCCCATATAATTTGTAAACAGAAGAGAATTGCAGCTAAATATTGTGATTGTTATTGGGAATTTCAACCTTTAGTGGAATTAACATTCAACATCGCCAATTTATGTCATGTTTAGATTTAATATGTTAAAGAATCATTACAACTTTAGTGACATTCTAGTTGTTCTCTTCTCTTCTACTTTCTACATCACTCAAAATTTTTGTTTCAACATTTTTGGAAAGTTTTGTGTAAAAAAATAATGGAAGACAACAAGCTAAGGCACACATAGACAGAAATTCAGCAATGGCAGTTTGGTATCTGCATTTTCAAAATGAAATATAGAATTGGTCTTGCCCTGCAGTTTTCATAACTTGAATCTGAAAGATTTATTTTCAGAATATGATAATTAATAACAAGATGTTTATCATATTAGATAATGTCTGGTGTGTAATGTTATCATGTCAAATAGATTGTGTTTTTTAGCTCTACTGACTTCTTTGAAGTCACAGAGCTTTAGGAGTGGTTAAATGTCTGTCTGTCCATCAGTATTTTCTTTAAAAATCTTCTCCAAAACTACCACTAATATGTTTCATATTTTATATAGAGATAGGTATAGAGGTTCATATTCAGATTCCTTTAAATCTTAGTGATGTCACCATTGACCTTAGTGCAGGGATCATATCATAGTGACCATTTACAAGAGGAAATTAAAACATTGTATACAGAAATGTCATAGGTCATAGCTGTACCTCGTCATACTGTTTTAGTCGTGTGACCTGTGACCTTGGCACATTGACATTGAATTTAAAATTGATGTACCTGCAACATCTCTGCCATTAAAAGGGACTAAAAAGTACTTCATATCTGTTATATACAGTCTTCCCAAAAGTCGCTCAACCAGAAAAACCAGAAAAATGAAAGTATGAAGCATCCATTGTCTCATAGGAGGTGTGCGATTACTTTGCATATCTTATAAATGGGTGAAAAGTGACTGACCTGGCCTGCAGAGTCTGCAGAAAGTTTGTTTGTTACACAGTTCAGGGGGTTATGTTTGTATGATTTAATGTAAAACTAGTCTTTGAGCCAAGAGTGCTTTTGTGAAAACTTTGGTCATATAAAAAGGTAGGATGTTCTTTGATAGGTACACCAACCATTTTAAAGTTTACAGAGCACTTTGGTCGAAAAAGGAAATTTTAATGCTAAACACACAAGAAGAAGGTGTGAATTTTGCAGGTGTGCAAGTTTGGTTCATGCCCCACAAAAAATGAGGAGAGGGTAAATGAAGATCACAACTTTTAAGGCTCTGGCTTTGAAGAATTATGAAAAACATATCAGCATTGTATTCATGGCATAAAGCATACAGAGCAAGAGGAAAGAGAAAATGAATTCTCAACTCAATTATGGTGCAAAATTTGGTGCGAAATGGTGCAAAATTTGGGTGTACGATTCCTAATATTTATCACTTTTGTAACATTTCAGAGTTTGATGACTGGATTAATGTACTACAGGCCAGAAGACCACATTCAGTTTTTACAAGAGTGCCTGGATAAAGTGCAGGGAAGTGACACAGAAAACGTCCAGTGGAATGTCTTTATTGACCAACGCAAAAAGACACCGCTTCCTCCCATACCCTCCTCCGGGGGCAAAGAGCGCCAGTCCTATGCCACAACCAATAACAACAACAAGGACTATGACATATTGAGAGGTAAGCCACAGCTTGAATTTATATTATAGTCATTTTCTTGAACTTTTATCAAAATAAACAAGTTTCAGTCATTTAGTTTTTTTTTTGTCTTATGGTACTAGTAGGTTTTGTATGACCTGCTTTGTACACAGAGATTCTTTAATTCTGACATTAATTTGCCAATGAATTTTTTAGTTCATCAATAACCTTGATAAATTTATTAGCATAAACATTTTTAAAACAAGGCCTATTTGTGATGAGCTTGAGGCTATGATGGATATGCCACAAGCCCAATGTGTCGCCCCTATTTATTCAGATATTTAATTACTTACCACAAGTATTGATTCTGTTTTTTACATGAAATTTTATCTTAAAAGGATTTGTAGGTAATTAGTATGACATACTAACATGATTGGGTTTGTGACAGTTTTAATCCTGGTTTATAAGTAATTTTTTGATTTTTTATGCAGGTGTTTGACCTGAAATTAAATTTGTTTTGATAATAACATTATTAATGTCTGCATTAACAGAAAATATTTGACTATATTATATTTGTTTTTTTTTAAACTCTCTCCTTATATTCAGTTTATCATGACCTTTGTTAAACCCTACAAATTTATGTGTAATAAATTTGAAATGTTTCTTTGCCCTAAAAAAAATCCCCACACAAAATCATGATTTACTAACTTCTTATGTTATTTGTTTGTCATTTATAAAATAAAAAAGATTAAACTTTACACCAAACAAAATCCCAATATTTGTTCAGTGATAAAAGAGTTATACTATTACAATTTAAGCTTATAAGCTTAATGACAATCAAAAGCAATAAGGATTAAACCCAGATTAATTAGCAGATTCAAAATAAATATCCAAATTATGATTAAGGAAAGATGAATAGGTACTACTTTCTTGAGGAACTACTTTTCAGAGAGCAAGCATATAATAGAAGAGGTGGTGAGGAATTCTGAAATGCACCCTCTTTCTACGCCTTTCAATTCACCAAATTCTCCACTATCTCGAGGTATAATTTTAACCTGGTGCTTACCTTTGTCTCTGAAGTCTTCTTATTGTCACTGACTTTCCTGTGCTTCTGAGATCAAATGCAAAACGTTTTATATGGAGGAAGAGTCAAGTTACATGACTTTAGAAATACCTCCAAAACAAATGAAATTTGATGTGTTTTAACCAGATGTTTTGAACAGCTCTTGAGTTCTCATGAAAAACATTAAATCAAGTAATCTAGAGATAAACAAATATCAACTATTGCATGGTTTTACAGATGCAGCATTTTATAGGCAGATAGATTTAGCTTATCTATGGTGCTTAAAAAATGATATATTTTTCACGTAGCAAAAAGTCAATGCTATGTTTAAAATTTATCTAGCAAAATCTTTACAGTTTCGAATTATATTCTTAAGAATATGAGAACCTTTAATTTAAAAAAATGCGATTGATCTCAGAAAAAGCACATGAAAGCAGCCCAACCCAAGCACCAAAATCTGTCTTAGTTCAATTTTCAGATCTGTTGTCTGTTTAGTAGTTCTGTTGTGATTTATTTAATGGTCAATTCTTTCTAATTTACCAACAGGGATTTTTTTGCAAGTTGAAGAGAGGTAGAGCATAAAATGTAAAAGTGATTTTAAAAGAATAATATTTCAGATAATATGGTTTGGTTCCCTGTAATCATGCTCTTCTTGAACAGTTCAATTCATGCCCCTTTTCTGCCACACAAAATTATCTCGATTCTCGATTCTCGCAAAAGAGTAAAGGTGGTCTTTAAGTGTATCTAATCAAATTTGGCAAGATAGTTATAGTCCATCCATTTTGTATTTCTCGTTAAATCCAATATAATGATGTTTTTGTGACTATATCCATATCTTGACTTCTATTTGATCATAATTATTAAATTATTGGATAAAATTTTTAAAAATCTATTCGAAGTATATCATATAGTATTTCAGTACATAAAATGTACTGATACAAATGCTTTAAAGAAAGAAGTTTAAGTCAATGTTTATGTTAGAGTGAGGAATGCTATGCCATGATTGTTCAGTCTGTGATTTATAGTGTGCATTTTACCTGCATGTTTGGCGAGAAAGTTGTCTCAGTTGACATGTACAGCTTAAATTCTTAACATGCAACAGAGAATGTATTTATGTGGAAATGTGACAAAAGAAATTATTTCACTTTTGCGTGTTGTGCAAACTAGTGGTCTGAAATATTGTAAATAAGCGATTAACGCATTATGAAAATCTTTAAATGTACTTGTCTTCACAGTGTGAAGCAGCTGTTGTTTGTTTTGAACATAATATTTTTACATGCTTTTTTGTTGTGATTAAAGGAGACATCTATACTTATATAAATGCAAAAATTGAGCACTTCAACGTATAATGAAATAGTTTTTTAAAAAACTTTAATTTAAATAATTGATACCACTTTTCTGTTGTTGAAAATAATATTATAATATTACCATGTTTCTGAAATATCCTAATATAAGGAGCAGCTGATTATAGATAGTCAAAACTTCAACCCTGATATGAATATTCATTGAGGTTCAAACTGATACCATCTTCTGATTGGTTGATTATCAATTTCACTTCATATGTAAATATCTGAATATATCAGTATAATTGATATGATGTGTGTGTCTCAAATTATCAGAATATAGTTTTTTTTATTAATAAGTTTAGTGAACCTTTGGCAGAATATCAACAGTTTATCTGAGAGAATGCTTAATGTGTTATTTTAAAGGGCTTTTTTTGTTGTTGCAAAGTTGATACTTTGAAAAGTTGATCTGATGCCAGCAAATGATGTCACATGATAGCTATAACCTTATGTAAAATAGAAATAACATAAATCAAGTTAAAGCAGAATGCAATCAAGTGTTGTTCAAACCATTTAAGTTTTTCAATCATTGCATTTTTTGTTGTTTTTTTAAAACACCATGGCCACGCTTTATTGACTGAGTTTTAGACCGCTACACAAGTCAGTTATGGACCCATACAGGTTTATAAGGGGTAGTAACAGTCAAAAAGGAATAAAAGTATTAGCTCAAATGATTTGTATCAATCAGAAAATAATTGCAATTAGATTTTTAGTGTTGGATCATAATTGCAAGGTATTTTATGCAATAGATTTTCTGAGTTGAACCATTTTTGTGTTGAATGGTTTTGAACTATCCCATGAATCGATGCTTGATAGATCTAACCATGGACTAAATAGAGAGTCCATCATCTAACTGTATGGTATTGAGCCATGCTTTGAATCCATGCTAGAAAGATCTTAATAACATGCATGATGTTGAACCATGCTTTGAATCCATGCTAGAAAGATCTTAATAACATGCATGATGTTGAACCATGCTTTGAATCCATGCTAGAAAGATCTTAATAAGATGTATGGTGTTGAACCATGCTTTGAATCCATGCTAGAAAGATCTTAATAAGATGAATGGTGTTGAACCATGCTTTGAATCCATGCTAGAAAGATCTTCATATCATATATGGTAATGGACCATGCTTTGAATCCATGCTAGAAAGATCTTAATAAGATGCATGATGTTGAACCATGCTTTGAATCCATGCTAGAAAGATCTTAATAACATGCATGATGTTGAACCATGCTTTGAATCCATGCTAGAAAGATCTTAATAAGATGTATGATGTTGAACCATGCTTTGAATACATGCTAGAAAGATCTTAATAAGATGCATGATGTTGAACCATGCTTTGAATCCATGCTAGAAAGATCTTAATAAGATGTGTGATGTTGAACCATGCTTTGAATCCATGCTAGAAAGATCTTAATAAGATGCATGATGTTGAACCATGCTTTGAATCCATGCTAGAAAGATCTTAATAAGATGTGTGATGTTGAACCATGCTTTGAATACATGCTAGAAAGATCTTAATAACATGCATGATGTTGAACCATGCTTTGAATCCATGCTAGAAAGATCTTAATAAGGTGTATGATGTTGAACCCTGCTTTGAATCCATGCTAGAAAGATCTTAATAAGATGTATGATGTTGAACCATGCTTTGAATACATGCTAGAAAGATCTTAATAAGATGTGTGATGTTGAACCATGCTTTGAATACATGCTAGAAAGATCTTAATAAGGTGTATGATGTTGAACCATGCTTTGAATACATGCTAGAAAGATCTTAATAAGATGTATGATGTTGAACCATGCTTTGAATACATGCTAGAAAGATCTTAATAAGATGTGTGATGTTGAACCATGCTTTGAATACATGCTAGAAAGATCTTAATAAGATGTGTGATGTTGAACCATGCTTTGAATACATGCTAGAAAGATCTTAATAAGGTGTATGATGTTGAACCATGCTTTGAATACATGCTAGAAAGATCTTAATAAGGTGTATGATGTTGAACCATGCTTTGAATCCATGCTAGAAAGATCTTAATAAGGTGTATGATGTTGAACCATGCTTTGAATACATGCTAGAAAGATCTTAATAAGGTGTATGATGTAGAACCATGCTCTTAATCCATGTTATATTACTGAGATGTGTTACAATTATCATTGATCTTTATTTCATGAGTGCAATCACCTGGCAAAATAACGTAAATGGAACAAATCAATTCTTACAGGCCTTGAAACATTGATCAATGTGATAGGAATACCTAGATACCTAAAACACAGGGGCCACGGGCCGTGGCGCAGTAGGTTAGAGCGCCAGCTTATTAGCACCAGTTCCTCTGTGGTGATCCAAAGGTCGTGGGTTCAAACCCTGGCCGTGCCAAGATTGAGCTCATGATACAATTTCCCTTATGAGCTGAGGCCCGTGCCTGAAGGATTAACCCGTTGTCCTTGTAAATCTGTGACTGGGTGGGTTGTCATGTCAAGGACCTGCGACATGACAATTCAGTGAGGCAGCACTATATCTGCTACAAGTAGGTCTCATCACGAAATCACTGAAATAATGTTGAAAGTGATGTAAAACCCCAAACAAACAAACAAACACACCTAAAACACACATCTGGGGTATAGATCAGGTGTCATAGGAATGGGATGGAGATTATGATAATGATACAACTATCTGGGATATAGATGTCATAGGAATGGAGGTATGAGATGGAGATCATGATAATGATACAACTATCTGGGATATAGATGTCATAGGAATGGAGGTATAAGATGGGGATCATGATAATAATACAACTGCCTGGGATATAGATGTCATAGGAATGGAGGTATAAGATGGGGATCATGATAATGATACAACTATCTGGGATATAGATGTCATAGGAATGGAGGTATAAGATGGGGATCATGATAATGATACAACTGCCTGGGATATAGATGTCATAGGAATGGAGGTATAAGATGGGGATCATGATAATGATACAACTATCTGGGATATAGATGTCATAGGAATGGAGGTATAAGATGGGGATCATGATAATAATACAACTGCCTGGGATATAGATGTCATAGGAATGGAGGTATAAGATGGGGATCATGATAATGATACAACTATCTGGGGTATAGATGTCATAGGAATGGAGGTATGAGATGGAGATCATGATAATAATACAACTATATAGATGCCATGGGAATTGATGTATAAGATTGAAATCATGACAATAATACACAAAGCTCGGGTAGCCTATAAACCAATCTGGGGACCAGAAATGATTGGCATGTTGCCAATAAATCAGGAGACGTTATTATCAGAGCTTCAGCTTGACAGGAGAGCTGTGGAAGTACTTCAAGGTCATTACATTCAGCCATCTTCCTTCTATCAAGTGCTGTATAGATTTGCAACATCCATGTGACATAATATCTGGTAGTAAGCACACAACAAAGGGCAGAGAAGACTGTTTACTATGATTATTTCTGAGACTGTAAAACTCCTGAATCTTATCTTCTTTATCGACATGACTTAATTTTTTCAAATATATAGGAACTACTTTCAACTTGAATGAATATCTGATGTGAACTATATTTTATGTTTCTTTGAAAACACTATAGTTGACATTTGTTTGAAATTTGCCTCTGAACATGCTCTTTGCCAAATTAGGACTACCTGACTGTAATAAAATGTACATAATATACCAAACTCCGTTTAAACTTTGTCTTTTTTATTATAGATTTAGATATAAAGTTTCTGTATTTTTTTAGTGCAAAGATTCAGTATAAGTGATCAGGTGATGCTGTGTGTGTGTGATAATGCAGACATATACCAGACCGTGTATGCAGGGGAGGTGAGGTGAATTGTGTACTCAGACTCACTCTGCCAACTATGAGATCCATTCTATGTGTTCAGTGGACTTTGTAAAAAATAATCTGGCTTTATAGCATTGTGCCGATTGCTTCTCAAATAAAAGACTCCAGATGGGGCCCCATAAGACATACAGGGTGATATGAGACACGAGGCTCTAAACCAGGTATGTTTTTAGCTGTGCTGACTCTGTCAACAAAGCTAGTGCAGTGAGGGGGATTTCCTGTCATTCTGTTTGTCCATCAAACCAATTTTCTCTTAAACTACTGGAAGAATTTGTTAGTTATTTGTAGATAAGATGTAGCAGGCTCGGGGTTTTCCAGCCTTATATTTAGAAAAATAAAATAAAATGCAGTGATTTGTTTCTCAAATGCTTGAAACCTGGAACACCAAGTGCCTCATCTTCTAATCTAGATATACACTCAGTTGGACTCTTCTACCAAAAAGCAATTTGGGGGTAACAGAGTCACCCTTCCATATTGCATACAATACTATGCATTACTTAATGCTGCATTGACTGTTCTTGACCTGCAAAGTTGGGTAAATACTCTTGAAATTCTCATTTATATAGCAATTTACAAGCATTTCCAAGAACTGTTTAACATTTTACAAAAAAAACACAATTCTAAGGTCTATGGTCAAATTCTTGTTACATCATAGAATTTGTGCTTTACTGCTGGTTTGACATTTCAGACAAATATATTACTGAGAAATGGGTCTGTATGACACAAACTAAAACTTAATTAATTACTCACTCAATCTCACAATCAGAAGACTCAAAATTTAACTTCAGGGAACGACAGTTATTGTTATAACTGTTCTAAGATGGAGGAAGCAGAGGAGGGCAAAGAAATCTTGGTTAACATCATGAGAGCTTTTGCTTACTTGCCAGTAGTCGTAGTTGTTTATTGTCATAAAATTACATGTTATTAATGCTGGATGAAACTATATACTTATACATTATCTATTCATTAAGCTTACATTACTTTATTATATAGTGAGTTAAATTACATGTACATATTGGGTTATGAAAATTCTCATAGTACTCTAGCTGACAGTTCACAAATCAAGGGTATCATGTTTAGTTTAGATAATTGCGCAATGGTTTTACAGTCTTTGAGAACATCATTTGGTTGGTATTTTGCTGTGATTGGGCAGAATAACAGGACATGCTTTTCAGTTTATACTTTTACCACATGCACAGGGTAACCTTGGCCACCATCCAGTCTCTATATGGGTAACCAGGTATCTGAGTATATTACATAGTCAAATGGTATATATAACTATGACCATGGCAAACGATCAGGGCTGAAAACAAACACATGCCTGGTGGCTGGTAGCCACAGCTAACCACATAAAAAAACATGTTATCTGGACATGACAGAGGCCCAGGTGCATGGATAATAAATCTGTGGGTTGTAAGACAGATTCATTTGTTCATGAGATGTAATAAAGCCAAATAAATAGACAGATATAATTCAAATTGCCTGAATTCATACCCGCATAAAGAACCAATGAGATTTAATTAATGCTTTAGTGTGTTTTAAAATATCAGCAAAAAGTTGACTGACATGTTTTTTTCTTATTATTATTTAGGTTTCATTTGCATACAATTAGAATATGATAGGAGATATTCGTTGTGTAATTCACTGGTATCAGCACTACATATTTGCTTTGTAGGCTGCCATTTGGCACAGTTTACATTTAGAACCCATCCTATACTCAGGTGTAAAATTGTACCTCAACTTTTTCAAATGCACTTACTTTGTGACTTAGTTTAGATCATATATATACACATTGCCATTTCAATTTGATTTGATAATGCCATCTTAACTATTGGCTTTAGATTTTTACCCTCAGCCCCTGATGTAATCAGGCTGAGGGTATTGCAGTACTCCTGGCGTGGGTATGTATGTATGTATGTATGTCTGTATGTCTGTATGTCTGTATGTATGTCTGTAGCGAACATCCTTGTCATCGCGATAACTCAAGAACAAATGATGGCAGCTTCATGAAACTTGACACACATATGCATATGGTGAAAACCTCGGACGAGTTCGATGGACGGCGACCTTGACCTATTTTTCAAGGTCACAGGGACAATTATGTGAAATCCCAAGAATCACAATAACTCAAGAACGAATGATGGCAGCTTTATGAGATTTGACACACATAAGCATCTGGTGAAGCCCTCAGAATTTTTCCTATGAAACATGACCTTCACCTACTTTTCAAGGTCACACGGACAATTATGTGAAATCATCTTGTCATCGCGATAACTCGAGAACAAATGATGGCAGCTTCGTGAAACTTGACACATATAAGCATCTGGTGAAAACCTCGGACGAGTTCGATGGACGGTGACCTTGACCTATTTTTCAAGGTCACAGGGACAATTATGTGAAATCCCAAGAATCGCATAACTCAAGAACAAATGATGGAAGCTTTATGAGATTTGACACCCATAAGCATCTGGTGAAGCCCTCAGAATTTTTCCTATGAAACATGACCTTCACCTACTTTTCAAGGTCACACGGACAATTATGTGAAATCATCTTGTCATCGCGATAACTCGAGAACAAATGATGGCAGCTTCGTGAAACTTGACACATATAAGCATCTGGTGAAAACCTCGGACGAGTTCGATGGACGGTGACCTTGACCTATTTTTCAAGGTCACAGGGACAATTATGTGAAATCCCAAGAATCGCATAACTCAAGAACAAATGATGGCAGCTTTATGAGATTTGACACCCATAAGCATCTGGTGAAGACCTCAGAATTGTTTCTATAAAACATAACCTTCACCTACTTTTCAAGGTCACATGGACAATTATTTGAAATCATCCTTGTCATCGCGATAGTACGAGAACAAATGATGGCAGCTTCGTGAAACTTGACACATATAAGCATCTGGTGAAAACCTCGGACGAGTTCGATGGACAGTGACCTTGACCTATTTTTCAAGGTCACAGACAATTATGTGTAATCCCAAGAATCGCAAGAACGAATGATGGCAGCTTTATGAGATTTGACACACACAAGCATCTGGTGAAGACCTCAGACTTCTCTTGATGGAACATGACCTTCACCTACTTTTCAAGGTCACAGGGACAATAATGTGAAATCATCCTTGTCATCGTGATAACTCAAGAACAAATGATGGCAGCTTCATGAAACTTTACACGCATAAGCATCTGTTGAAAACCTCAGACTAGTTCGGTGGACGGCGACCTTGACCTATTTTTCAAGGTCACAGGGACAAATATGTGAAATCCCAAGAATCGCAATAACTCAAGAACGAATGATGGCAGCTTTATGAGATTTGACACACACAAGCATCTGGTGAAGACCTCAGACTTCTCATGGTGGACCATGACCTTCACCTACTTTTCAAGGTCACAGGGACAATTATGTGAAATCATCCTTGTCATCGCGATAACTCGAGAACAAATGATGGCAGCTTCATGAAACTTGACACACATAAGCATCTGATGAAAACCCCACACAATTTTGTATGGAACATGACCTTCGCCTACTTTTCAAGGTCACAGTTACAATTATGTGAAATCCCTATCATTGCCATAACTCGAGAACGAATGTTGGCAGCTTTATGAGACTTGACACACATAAGCATCTGGTGAAGACCTCAGACTTCTCTTAATGGAACATGACCTTTACCTACTTTTCAAGGTCACAGGGACAATCATGTCAAATCCACGTCATTGCAATAACTTAAGAACAAATAATGGCAGCTTCATGAAAATTGACACACATAAGCATCTTGGAAGTCTTCACATGAGTTTGATGGACGGTGACCTTAACCTGCTTTTCAAGGTCACCTGCCCATCTCAATAATTCTAGAGTAAATGATGACAGTTTCATGATACTTGACACACCTAAGCTATCAAAGGAAGTAGATTTTATGGGTTTTTTTTACCCCTGCATCAATTTGCCTTGGTGCAGTGACGTTTTGTTCACAAATATTGTGTGGAGCGAATGTTGTGCAATGAGTTACCAGGGCTGAGGGTTGATGCATCTCTGATGCCTATGTTTTAGCTGTGATGTGAAAATTAAGATAATATTAAGTTTATTGAAAATGTTTTTATTTAACAACTACATCATGGAAAGCAAGTGTTGTGAGCAAGGTAGGCTTGGTATATGCACAATATAAATACTTTATTGTTATATCATAATTATCATGAGTCAAAGGCATATTGTTTGGTCTTTGAAATCACTTTGGATTTATTTTTCACATGTGTGATATGAAACCAAACAGCTGTACATGTATCATATTGTGGATTATGGTCCAGGGTTACATATTATTTTAAATATGATATTAAGAATTCATTCAACAGATACCAATTTTACGCATGACGCCAAGTTAAACACTCGTGTATTTTTTATTTATGTATTTTTTTGTATTTCAAATCTTATCATAAGTTAGGTCATTTAATGGTAGTTCAATGGCATAAATGACTGCTCCCATTGTACATGTGCCCCTGTCCATCATACATGACCACTACCCTCGGAAATCTTTGGTTGAATATAGATTGATAAGATGATACAATTGTTTGTTCCCCAGTCCATGATACATGAGCGCTCCCCCTGACTGAATGTTGAGGAGTGATGGAACACACCTGTGCCCAATCCAACCAGGTAATCATAACATCAAAGGTAACGAGCAACGCACTGTGCAGCAAACATTTTCATCAGCAAGCTCATCCTGTTCAGTCCTCAAGGAATGGGGCAAAATTCTATAGATCGCCATCTGAAATAAAATCACTTGAGTACCGCAGTTGTATTCATGTAATGTGGCCAATTTTTATATGGTTTATATAATCAATAATTTCCTGAGCAGCCACATACATTATTATGTGACTTGTTTGTAACTTGAAAGTTTGTGTCATTTATATATATATATATAGATAAATGACATAATATATATTTGAGATTGGCCATCTAAAACAATGGAGATTTGGAGATTTACTTCATTGCTTAAAAGTTTGGGATGAAACCTTGATATTGGGTCAAGCGATATGCTACCTGAGAGCAATTTAACCTAATTCTGAACCTAATTAGTCGTGATTGGTTTACCTATACAAAGTCAAAAAATATATATTTATGTGTAAACCCAAAGCTAAAAATGAGGTAGAAGGTCTATGAAAGTATTAAATAAATGTTTCCCCACAATAGATTCATTGTAACACCCATAAGAGGGGTTCAGGAGCATTTGTTGTGTAATTACCGGTACTTATCATTCTATTAAATATGAATTATAAATCACTTGTTAAGAGTGGCAGGTGTATTTATTTCCACAAGCATCTTGATTTGAATGATGAATGATGGATCACATAACTTGAAAATCTTACTTAAGACAGTTATCTATGTATTAAACACAATCCTAATGGATTTCCATCAAATGTAATCTGAGCCCAAAAAGGTTACGCTGTTTTTAACTTTTGGCACTGATTTTGTGCTATCTATTTTATTTTTCAAAATAGAAATAACAATGAAATTATTGAATGACAATAACATTAAACTTTAGTGGAAAGTAAATACAAACTATAATCCTAGTATTTATAATATTTACACAAGTGTCACTCACAAGTTTATGTCAGAAAGTTTTTGTTTAAATATAAAATGAGAGTTTGATACAAGAAATAAAAACATATTATTATCCACCAGAATGATTTTGTGTAGGATTATTATGACAGACCTGCCAGAAATTTGTCATAAAGTCTTAATGGCTGCCATTAAGGACTATGTGTACAAAATGCTGCTGAGAGGATTCGTCAAACTCAGCATATTTATTGATTTGTCGACATTGTTTGTAGCCATCCTTTGATTACAGTTGCTGCAAAAGAATTATGAAAAGAAGCCAAACATTAATCAATTACAAGGAATCCAAGATGCCTTTACTCATCCAAATTTTTTTTTTTTTTTATATATTTATTTTTTCTTTGGCAGTTCTCAAAATGATGACAACAATCATAAATAGAACTGTTTCAAATTCTGGCTTCTTGTTGGTTACATTTGACCTGACCTGACCTGACCTGTGTCATGGGCTGTACCAGACTATTTCTTACGTACCAGACTATTTCTTACTCTACCAGTCCTTAGATCTGTGTGAAATATTCTGGAACAGCCCTCTACTGATCTGAGTATCTCATCTGTGTGATATGGTCTGGAACAGCCCTCATGGCATAGTTAATGAAATGAGAATGTTGTGTACCTCAACAGATGCAGCAGGTAGAAGGTGTAAGGTCAGAAATGTTATCCATGTTCTCAAAATGCCTTTTACATCTATTATGCCAAAGAATATATATCTGTGTGACAGATTCATTCATATTTCCTTTTTGGGCATTTTGCTGGTTTAAAAATGTGTGAAGCAATTTTTATTAGTTTTGATATTTTTAAAGTCAGGTTTGATTTATAAGTCAGGTTTGGAGCAATTTTTATTGGCCATGCAATGGAGGTAAAGCAATGAGGTCAAACCATAGGGATCGTTAACGGTGAGACACTGGCCTGGGGATGCCTGAAGCATGTGGTCTGACTAGTACAGGTTGCCTGAAGATGGAATAAACCAGACATGGTCACGGCTCTGGTCTAAACTTTGTTGATTGAAATCAGGCTGCCCAATAATGTTTCGGGCTCCCTGCTGCACCTGGGCAGAATTCTCATGGTCAAAACAGTCTGGACCATGGTGTAACCTATTGTGCCATGTGCTAGTCAAGCAAAAAACAGACAGGACCAAATAGAGTCACGTTTATATGGAACCAAATAGAGTCACATTTATATGGAACCAAATAGAGTCACATTTATATGGAACCAAATAGAGTCACATTTATATGGAACCAAATAGAGTCACATTTATACCGGACAAAAGAGTCACATTTATATGGAACCAAATAGAGTCACATTTATATGGAACCAAATAGTCATGTTTATACCGGATTAAAGAGTCGCATATATATGGAACCAAATTGTTAATACAGGCATTTATAATATATTTATACAGGCAAAAGAGTCACATTTATATGGAACCAAATAGAGTCACATTTATACAGGACAAAAAGTCACATACATGTGGGACCAAATAGATGTGTGGCATGAACTGCACATCTGTGATAAATGACATCTGGTCTTTTAGAACCACTGGTGGTTCCTTTGCATGATGTCAGTATTTTTTTGAGCCTCCGATTATTTCAAGATTAAAAATCAAGTGTTGACTTCTATAAATGACAAGCTCATACTCCTATATTAAATGTCCAGCTATGCAATGACTACTTACCAGACTTACTGACTTACCTATGCTTCAGATGAGGGATAAAACAAACTGGTATACAATACAAGATTTCAAAATAGGAAACTGATATACAATATGTTTTCAATAAAAGATACACAGAAAATATTATGATATCAAATGAATGCTGACTAAAAGCAAAGTATGGAATGTGAGTAAGGCTATATGTTGCCAGACATTATGAAACCATACCATCTGTATGTTGATATAATAGAGAGGTTCTCTACATATATAGAGTACATAGAGGACACAGGTGTCTGCCGCCTCTGCCACACATGGCGGTATCTTGTAACAGTCTATATGATACACTGAGTCAAAGTAGCATCTCATTGTCACTATTATCATGCCCGATTGCCTTTTGTAAAGTATATTTTAATGATTGATATACATGTATAAACATGTATTTGAATTTAGTTTTAGATAATTTCAGTACATTCTCTGTATGATATTTCCAGCTATGCTACCTGACTTTTTTAAGTGGCATGAAATCACAAGAATTGAATATGCCACTATTCATGAAAATAGAAGTCTATGAAAGAAAGTGGATGACAGGAAACAAATATTCTGATGTTAATTACTGCTCTTCATATGTCACACACACACACAAAATTTAGCAAAATAATATAAAAGACTGACCAAATCACAAATTTATTACTTGTGGTTACTTGTGTTTTGTAAGTGAGATAAAAGTGTCAATCATGGATTTTCATTATGGTGATTAAAAAAAACCTGTCAGGGCCTCCCATTGTGGTAGAATGTGTTTGGTGGAGAGTGTCCCCACGAGGAGCCTCTGGAGGCATGTTGATTGGGAAGCAGCTGTGAGAGAACATTGTGGACAGGAGTGGGTGTGTATGACACTCAGTGACCACAGACTGAACAGGTGAATTCACCTCTCAGTGCACACCGCCACCGAGCCGGACCACACCAGTCATCAGGCGAACAGGAGGAGTTTAATGGCAGCATGGGAAGCGCTCAGTCCTGCTGTAACCGGGAATCTGCTGATATCTCTGTGACGACCAAGGAGCAACCAGCCCCTGAGGATGACCCACGCGAGCCCCAGCCCTCAAACGAGGACCAAATCCAAGGTAGAGAGACCTATAGTCCACCGCGGATTTATCTTGAAAGGGCATGGCATGGCAGAGCATAGCATAGCATAGCATAGCATCATTACTGTATGTGTAGTATATCTGTACTGCGTAATGTCTCGTAAACCCTGTGGATTTTGAGGAGAAGAAATTGCTGTTTACCTTATTATTACAGCAATTAGCCATTTGAATAGACACTCAGATGTTGATTATCTATCCCTTGAATAAGGAATCTCAGATGACAGAGATCTAATTGACACATATAAAGTGCCTGCAGGTTTGTGGGTGCAGGAATTCTGGATGCAGGAATTCTGGGTACATCTTTGTGACCTTCTTAATGAGCTGCTGCTGCTGATGCAGAATATGGCCAGCTCCCGTGGAGACATTAAGCCGGCTCAACCCCCCAAAATGGGATTAACAATTCACACATCATCAATGTCCACCCTGGCTATAATCACGCCACCCAGGCTATGTTGACATCATACTTATCCCTTTGATCGCTTTATTGCGAAAGATTTTGAATCTCATAAAGCCAAATTTCTCACTGCAGGCATTCAATCAATAATGACTACACCCCTCCTCAGAAGATGTGTGCCGATCCGTCACTCCCATCTGGCACCTCTCTGCCGATCTACGGCAGCAAGCTCACGTGTACTCTGCCTCATTAGATCCCTCAAGTCAATACACTCCTTTTAAGAGCATCCTTTACCCTCTGATATCATTAAGAACTTTATATTGATTCCATTATTGTATTAATGGAAAACACATGTCATCTTAGCTTTTATCAGAGAATATATCGTTTCAATCATTATTATATTTGATGTTTTGTTTCTGTGGAATCATATTCGTCACATATACTGGTATATATGTTGGCACTAAGAAAATAAGCTAGAATTTTTCTCTCAATATAGGAAATTAAAACTTTGACATGCAAATATAGATGAATTCCTATGCTATGTTTCCTGATAAATTATACCAAATATATTATCTTGATAAGAAGCTTACATAGTGGGAGTCTTTATGGAGTAGTTATGACAGTGTTCATACAATAGATAAATGTGGTTGGTGCAAACACTGTGACTATATAAATGTGCTCAGAATAAACAGTTAATAATCATGCTCATAGTTTATAAACCTGAGTTAGCAGAGATGATTTTATATTCCCCAACATCCAAAATGATTATCCTGTGTATGTTAAGTAAGGAAATACATCAACCTCAGACATTGCAAGCACAACATATTTACATATCAACATGATGTGTGTGTTGTCTATGGCAGACACTGTTATCATACAGGAGTAAGACTCCAGACCAATTAGTGCCATACATGCAAATATACACATCAAAAGCTCTCCTAAGTATTATCACAATATCACAATAAGAAACATTAAGCATTTGGCTGCCATATCATATTTATTGGTTTGTTATTAGAGGTTTCACTGTTACCATCTTTTATGAATTTTTTTATGCTGTGAGGGTCCGTACCCTTCCTTGATGGAGGGGGCCGAATCTCCGTCAAATTATGGGTGTATTTAGAAAGAAAAGTGGTCAGATGTTTTGAAGGCACTGTATTTGTATGTGATCCTGTGATGTCGTGGGCAAATATTGATCTGATAATGTCATGGGGCTGGAGATTTTTTTGTTTGTAATCCACTTAACGCTTTGTAATATATACTTGTTGAATGCTCTCCAAGAAGGCACTTCAGATGGTAATAACGTACACGCGATTATCAGATCATCTTAAATGGAATATAACAGTATTGCACAGATAAACAAATTGCTCATTTGAGCTATGCTTATTTTCTGATCCTAGAAAATATGACAGTAAGGTCAAAAAGATCATGTTGTTGTCAGATTCATGTGCTGATTTCACCAGATATATGTTGAAAGTACATATTTGCTCTCAGAACTTCAGTTAATTTTTTTTAATTCCACAGGAAAGTGTCATTATTTTCTTCATGGTGGATCATTTATGGGAAATCAACTTTTTAATTTAAACTTACCAGACTCATGAGAAATTAAGGGATTTTTTTAAAGATAATGGTACCTCCACAGAACAGCATTTTCCACCTATTTCTCCTTATGTCCTGACAGGTCTGTTATTATAGTCAGAGTAATGACCGGCATTTTGTTTAGACTGATATCGTGATCATATATCATGAGTATGATTAAAACAAGGAAGTCTAAAAGTAAACAAACAACCAAACATGTCATATTTGATAGTCAAGTCCATAGTGATATCATTGATGGTTTCATGTTGGGTAATCCATGAAAACAGATATATCAGGTAGCGGCAGAAAGTCAAGTACCAGATTGCTCAATGAGGTAGTGACAGCTGTTGTTGTTTTATGATCTGATTAATGAAATCATCAGATACAGTTGCAAATCTATAAATGTAAAGGCAATTATATCATTTCATGAGGTGTGCCCAATATTCCATGAAGACCCTTGGTAAACAATTATATGTTAGTCATGGTATAAGGTTAGTTACATCTGTTAATGAATTACTTAGAAGAAGACATGTACTGTCTCATTCTCTTTTCAGTGTCCAGATAAAAAGTTAAAATAGATATTATATGGTCAGCACAAATCTATTCAAAATGTGGGATAGCTTTATCATTGATTGGCAAGTTTGTTTTTTTTTTGGCTGGAAATGTTTAACTTTGTCAAAGAGGGTGTCCAACTTTTGGACAGCTGAATTCAAGTATGACCATTTGAAATTCAAGTATTGACAAAAGAAAAAAAAACATGTTTGCATATTTGTCAAAGATTATAATGAATTACCTTGAGAATGATGGTTTGTGACCTATTCAGTGAATGTGAAATGTTTTTTTTTTGTGAAAGCATGTATGTAATAGCTGTATGTTTAGTACGTTCAATTAGTTTTTTATGTAACCATATTATTTTCTGTTGATCTATTTTACTCTGTATTTCATTATTATTATCTGCTTATTTATAATGAACTAACTCATTTACTCTCAATGTTATAATATCTATTGCTTATTTTTCTTGACTATTTAGGGTTTTCTGTAATGCATATACTCTTATTCATGAAAACAGTTCCTTTGAAAACAAAAATTTAGAATAGCTGTATGGTTATAATTTTACTTTAACATATTATGATATTTGTCATAATATTAACCATTTTATAACTTCTATTATTATTCCTTTTTTGCAGAAGGATCTGATTTAAGTAGAAAGACACCGCTGCCACCTATTGGGCAAACAAATAATTACTCAGTGCCACCTGGCCAGGCAGGAAAGATACCAAACTGTCCACTTGTTTTTGTTTTTGGTAAGTAAAAGTTGCTCAGATATAACTATATATATATTGAGGCAAGAGTTCAAATAATAGTTCTTTTGACCTTGGTTCATTTAAGAGTTAAAATGTTATTTTTTTTTAAATGGTAAATAGTATTAAATTCCTGGAGGTTTAAGTTAATAGACTCAGAATATGACATTATATTTTAATATTTTCATATCATTTTTTCACTTTTGTTCCATTGAAAAAAAAGGCTTGTCTTATGTCAAAAATAGGGTTTAGCACCATTAAAGATTTACGCCAGTTCTGGGTATGTTGTGCATGGTATGTGGTTGTTTGATATCAGGTGGTCCTGGCAGCGGGAAGGCGACACAATGCCGCAAGCTGGTAGAGAGATACAAGGGCTGGATCCACCTCTCCATGGGGGACATCCTCCGCAGCAAGATCCTCGACAACGGAACCGCAGACGCCAAGTGGGGAGCTGTCAGTCAGCTCGTGTCCAAGGGAGAGATGGTGCCAGAGGTAAGAAAGGCTTCAAACATTTTCTCTCTATTTACACCAACCTTCAACATTTATATATATATATATATTTTTTCTTTTTCCAAATATAAATGATCATAAATATAATGTTAATAAAAGGTTATATTAAAGAGGAAAAAATAATTAGCTTTCTTGATAGATTAGCAATGTTTTTACAAGCTAAAAGAAACTTTTAGAACCCTTTTCTAGCAACCATCCATTTTTATGATATATATACCAGTAGTTCTTGTATTGTGTGGACTAAAATGTTTGATAAACTTGTTCTATTCTATTCTTTTAAAAAGATGTGTTTGGCATGTTGTGTTGGTGGGTCAAATATAAGATAGTCCTTTATGAAAAGTAATTAGCACATATCTTTTGTGGCATTGGTTGTAGGAGTTGACAATAGAACTGGTAATGGAATGGCTCGGAAATCACATGGATGCCTCCGGTATCATCATCGAAGGATTCCCACGAACCATGACTCAGGTCCAGGAATATGATAAAAATGTAAGGAAGTTTCTACAAACTGATATAATAATAGAATAACAATTCTTTAATCTATAAGTTTGTGAATCGCTTTCAGCACTATGAGCATACATTGTTTGGTATATAGACACTCTATAAATATTTCACCTGTCTTTTCATACATTTAAACTTCTTACAGGCTCTGAAACTTGTTTTAAAAAAATGCAGATTTGAACCAAACATGCATTCTTCCTGATAAATCTGAGAAAAGTTTGACCTTGACCTTGGCAATGTTTCTACTTAGGTCAAGGCCAGGTCACTAACAATTACAATAATAAGTAAGAAAGTACTATATTCGTGCTTGCAGATTGGTCGTGTGGACTTCTCCTTCGTCCTTGACTGCGAGGAATACCACATGCAACAGAGACTCCTGCAACGCGGCAACCAGACGGGACGCATCGACGACAACATCAACGCCGTCGCCAGCAGAATCGCTTTCTTCAAGAACAATACACTTCCAGTTATCAAGCACTTTGATGACCAGAAGAAACTATGCATTGTAAGTACTAGTAAGAAAAAAATAGTTTTTTTTTATTATTACGTGACAATAATAGATACACAACTCTTTTAGGGTCAAACGACTCTGGCCAACCCACTATGTTTTGGTTCACACCAATTCTCACTGCTTTATTGGGCCCTGCTGCCATCTGGTGTGTTTAAATCTGTCACACATGGGGAACTATGTAGACCTACAAATTTTGCTCATAGCAGAAAAATTGTCGTTTAACATTTCATTTAATTTTAAACAGTTGTTGCCAAAATATTAATGTATTTCCTTCACATAAGTAATAATATCAGATGTCTTGTTGAGAAATCTATTCTAGCATTTATATTGTATATGAAACAAAATGGTGGATCACAAATGTTTAAACTCAAGTAGTGAGAATTGATATTTGTATTATTTCTCAAAACATAACATTTTTGAAAAAAAATGATAAATTTGTGAGCATGACTAGTTTGTGATGTTGATGCAATCCTTGCAAAATTGTGCATGGAGGCTCTATATTAAGATTTTTGTTTTTTTTTTGTTATATTTTTGAAAGGACCATTTTTGTATTGTATTTCTAGAAACAGTTTAACGTTAGGGGGAACAGTGTCTTCCAAAGTTTTTTTCTCACCAAAAAATTATGTCCTCCAAATTTGAACCTCCAAAAATGACATAGTTCAAGATCATTGTTTTGTATAAAAATAACTCCAAAAACAATTACAGTTGCTAATGTGTCAAATGCTAAGGAAGGGGTTTTTCTTTTGATGTCATTTTTAATTTGTTTTAGAAAATCTATTGATTTTAATCACTTCAGATTCAAAGTTGGGGTAAAAATCAGAAAAAGATGTTTTTTTTGGTAACAATTAAAGAAAGGATAGAGATAACTTTGAAAACATATTTGGGAATAACTGCACTATCAATCTCTATAACTAGTCTAAGGCATTAATCTTTAGCTAGAATGATACTTTTTTGTTTAAAAAGACAGAATTTGCCTATTTAAATTAAATTAAATAGAACAATATTTGGATTAAACCTGTTCTTTTATATTCATATTTAAACTTGCAAATGTCCTCATTTTTGTCATAAAAGTCATGAGAAATATGATATTTTGTTCACTTCTAATTTTGTATCACCTGGTAGTGATGAGGTCTAATGCAGCAACTACTGGCTAATGGATTAGTCATAAAAGATCAATACAATATTTTTTCATGTGTATCAAAAAACATTGATGCCATTTGGAACAATATATGTTATCTATTAGTTGACTTTGGCATGTTATAAAGGTGCACTATTTCATGCAGTTGAAGGAGCAATGGTGCTGTGGCTATTTATCAATGAAATAGTGACATCTTACATGTTGGTATCTTAGCAACAATCAACAACACATCCCATACAGCTGTGATCCTCTGTATAAAGTGTCCCTGGTCCCCCTAACATTAATATTTAAAAGAAGGTTCAGCAACATATAGGCATGACTCAGTTGTGGTTTGATGCGTTCATTTATAGTCTGTCTTAAAAAAAATATGAATATTTCCTTTATAGTATGTGTTTACAGAAAGTATTTGTTTGTTTTTAAATGGGAAACAGGTACCGGTATGATGTTCTTTTGTGAATTTGGTGTATGTGAAATCTAGATAATCAGCCGACATTCTGATGAACTGTCAAGACAAACTTAGATAAAGTGGCCGTCAAAGGTCACTGATATTAATATCTATGCTTGCCCTGGCATTCAGCATTATGCAGTATTAACACTCAGTGATGTCATTGATGTCAGGTTGAAAAAAATGAATTCAAAATGTGTTATAGATGATACAGAGGAGGGCTTTATGATTTGATTATCTTTCTCTCTTTTTTTTATCTTAGTTCCCATCATTTATTCGTGCAGCCGTATCCTCTGTTCTTATCACTACTACATATTTGTCTTATTTCTGGGACAAATTATTCCGCCGGAAATGCACCTCCAAATTCCTCTGTTATGCAAATGAATACTTGATATCAATGACACACTGACCTTTGATCAATTGCTTTATTTGTGACCTCTGATAACACAGAAATGCCTTTTCAAATGATCTGAAAACAATTTTCACTCTTCGTTTCTCTTTTCTCACCAAAAAGAGATATTTCCCCTTTGAAATGCACTCTGTCTATTTGCGTAACATATGGAAATTACATTGATTTGCCCTTTGCTTGACCTCTGTCACTTAATACTTTTGAAAAAAGGCAAATATGAGATTTTCAGTTTTAAAGCAATAATATGCAGAACACATTTATTTTATAATAAACTTATACATCACAAAATAAAGCACTTTGGTGTAGAAATAATGAAATTCATTTAAGTTGATATTGGAGATGATCCTTTTTTGTGTGAGGTTTAAGACAATGTAATCAATAGATCTCTCTCTTAGTCCAAATACATTAATTGCAAATAACATTGATGTGTGTCGTTAAAAGATACAGTTTATGGCATAATTCACATGAATTCCCGAGATTTTTGTGTGACTCAGAAATGAATTCATGCCATATTTTATGTATAATTTCACTCTAATTTAACCCACAAAACATGCAATAGAACTGTTGATGTTTGGGTCAAGGTTTTTGGTAACTAATATCCCTTAATGATAGTGTATGTGAGCCTCCACTACCTTCATGCTAACACTCCCAGCCAGTGATGCCTTGAAATGCACATGGATTATGCATGCATTGCCACATCACTATATACCATTAAATAGTGGAGAAACTTTTTTTAAACCGAAACATGGCAATTAACCTTGCACTTGGTGTCTAAAGTGTATGTTATCAAAATTCCATTGAAAAAAATTAACAAATTTGTGTACAGTAAGGAAATCACTTATTTTATTCATAGAGAAAATTATACATTTAATTAAGAGTTAAGAGTTAAACCTGAAGGAATATGAGAAAACTATTTTGATTTAAGTATTTGAGCAAAGTGAAAAGTAGAACGTTTTTGCTAGATCTCTGTCTGGACTTCGTCTTTAGTTGCAAAGAATTTATTGCTTATTTTTTGTTGTGCAGATTGATGGTGATAAAGATGACGACGAAATTTTCTTTGAGCTTGCCAGACTCTTTGATCAAATATTCTTCTCAACTCAATCAAATGGTAAATATTATGATTTTCAAAGGATAGAAAAAACCCCACTTACCAAAAAGTTAAAGAGTTATAACAATATTCCAATAAATTATTTTAAAAAAGGATATTTACCTAATTATGGTACTAAATCACATGGTTTAAGGACCAAACAGAACGAGCCCCATACCCCATCCACCGAGCGGTCGCCCGAACTCCCGACCCGGCAGCACTCGGTACCGACCCCTGAGCCGACCCGGAAGTGGCTTTGCTAATGTTCCTAGTCAGCTTCATATCTCATCGCAGGATCATGGACGAGCTGCCAATCTCCCACAATGCCCTATTGTAGCCATCCTTGGTAAGTCCGTCTATAGATGTCTGTCTTTATATCAAAGGATTTCAAAAGGAAGAAATGGGAAAAAGGGAGGAAAAAATATGATACACTGAAAATGTATTTCAATAATTATATGATGACATAACAAAAATCTTTATATAAAAAAATATATTAATGTTTTTATTTGCCACCAGGTGGCCCTGGGAGTGGTCGCAGTGAAGCCTGTCAGAAATTGACGGAAAAATATCCAAAAGTGGTTCGCCTTTCTCCTGGTGAATTGCTGAGGAGTTCATCGATTGCAAATAAAGATGATCCCAAATGGAAGAAAGTGGCAGAGGAAATGGAAGCCGGCAAGGTGGTGGACAAGGTGAGAACAAACAGAAAGACAGACAAAAAATAAAAAGATGGCGGGAGAGTTAAAAAAACCACATCAGTAGTCATTTATAAATGCTTTGCTTTGTTTTTTTTTGTTTTTTTTTTCCTTTTTACTATTTTTTTTTCTTATTTTTTCATATATTATATATAATATTTACATATTATTATTGTTATTATTATTTTATACATGGGATCTGTATTTCAGGACGTAGTCATGAAGTTATTACATGGGGCCGTTTCTTCACAGTCATCTGCTAAGGCCATTGTTTTAGACGGGTTCCCACGCAACAAAGAAGATATCGAAGAGTTTAATGCAAAGGTATGGATTCAGTTTACAGTTAAATATTGTATATCTCAAGAGAATAATATATATTTCTGATATATTTTCAGTTATCCTTTTTTGTCTTGATGATAATGATTCCTACCAGAAGGTGAAGAAAGGATGAATATTTTTTTCACTAAATAGATTTTTTCATAAGTAATTATGTTTTAATGTTAAAGATTGGAGGCATGAACCTGACAGTTGTGATGGACTGTGAGGAATCTATGATGAGACACAACCTGGAGGCTAAAAACAGCCGTGAGGGCCGTTCGGATAACACCTCCAACGCCATCGCCACCCGCATACGCAACTACAAGCACCAAACCATACCAGTGTGTGGTCACTATGACGACCAAGGAAAACTTATTGTGGTCAGTATTTCTTATTGTTGTATTATTGTATTAAAAGGAAAAAAATCACTCTGATGATAGAGGTTTGTTTATAGGACTGTTAAAATAAATGAGCAGTGATTTTTAAAAAATCAAGCTCATGATAGCCTTCTAAAGTCCTAAACATGAAAAAAAATCAAAAGCCTTGATTAAGTTCTCAGTTCCATCATAGTTTTAGGAGCCAACTACGATATTTTTCGATACTTGTACTTGTTTGGCATTTCACAAATTGGGATGTAAATTTTGGTGTAAAGCTAGTTACATGTCATTAAAACATGGCCGATAATACAGTTACACGCCATAGACTTTCAGCCTAATCAATGGAAAACTTACACCCAGCCCTGAAGGGAAAACAAATGCAAGGGAAAATATTGATTTAATGCAAATTATATGTTTGGCTGAAGATTAGAGATCAAGTACTGATTTATGCCTTACATATATTACAAAACACATATTCCAATAACATGTGATTCATTGTATATTCTTCTCTTACAAATATACATTTTATCTAAGATGAGAATTTCAGACTGTGCATCTTTTTCAGATAAATGCTGAACGAGATGGGGAAACAGTATTCAGAGAACTTTGCACATCTCTGGAAAACCTGCTCAATGGAGCTACACAGGAAAAGGGACCTCCAGTAAGTCTACCTTCATGTCAGAAGAGCAGGACTAGTCTCACACTGTCCACCATTCTCAATCAAAGATTAATAATAAGCTGATTGCGGAGTGCCACCTTGCCACACTGAAAACATGTACCAGAACTGCACAGTAAAATGCTCTTTAAATTCCATTCATAATTGCCTGCAATCAGAGTAAAGGATAATATTATTTTATAGCATTTAGATGGAGAACTGTATTGTAATTTGTGCAAAAATGATTGTGCGAGACCATGTGAGAGATGGATGGTGCACCACGCTGACACCTAGTGGCAGACCTGCTCTTTCCAATCTCTGTTTAAATATCTCTGTGTATATATAACAACATATATTTTCCAAAATAGTGCAGTCCAGTTATCAAGTGAACTGCAAGAGGTGATATTTCTGTTAGTATGAAATTCTGAGTAGTATGAAATTGTATTCACTTACAAAGGTATATGGTCTGATTATTGTTTGATTTATTGCATTATAGGTGATCACTAGTGTGTCGGTGGCAGATACAGGAAGGAAAGAAGGACTTTCAAAGTGCCCCATCGTGGGATTAATGGGTTAGTACCTTAAATTTACACCAGGGGACACCACTATTGATGAAAAAATATATATATTTATTTTCTGTTAAATCACTTATTAAAATAAATTTAAATCCTCATTATAGTTGATATGACAGCTCATTATTTATTTCACAAATACTACTTTATCAAATTGATTTATTTTGCTCAATTTGTCAAAAAAAAAACATGGAAGAAAAATGTTGTGTTATTATATTGTGCAGGTGGCCCGGGCAGCAACATAGATGGGTTAGCCAAACAAATCATGGAGAAAAACACAAACGTCATCTATGTTCCAAAAAGTGATGATGTAAGTTATATTCATCCCATCCACTTTTTAGTCTATTAATATTGAAAGTATTTAAAATAAGTAATATTGTAAAGCAAGGTAAATTTGTCAACTGATAATATTTTTAATACCTTTATTATTACAACATGTCCTGCCACCGTCCTGCTTCTTTTCCAACCAGAATTAAATCCATTCAATTGTCAAACTGCTGAATTTTAGAAGATTAGATCTGATGTCAATTACTTATTTATATGAATAATCCAGAAATCAACGATAAATGAGTTGCTACTCAAGCTGAAAGGCGAGGATACTAAGGCGCTGCTTATGGAATGCTTCCCCCGGGACAAGGACCACATAGAACAGTTCAACACACATGTAAGTCGCAAGGCTATATTCTCACCTATTATCCCTTTTTTTTCCTTTTTCTTTTTTAATATTCCGAGGATCATAAACAAGCTGAACATAGAACAGTTCAACACGCTTATAAGTCTCAAGGCTATATTTTCAACAACAAAATTTGTTTTCTTTTTCTTTTTTAATATTTTGAGGATCATGACCAAGCTAACTGGAAAGAATTTTATAATGATGAATAATATAAAAATAAATGAATATATAGATAAATAATGTCTGTCTGCAGATCGGTGGATTAACACGGATGATTATAGTGGATTATAAAGAAGATTACCTGAAGGAGAAGATGGGGGAAAATAAGAATGCTGAGTTGGAGTTTTATAGGAATAATACCCTGCCCACGCTCGGTTTCTATGACGACAAGCACAAAGTTGTTCTGGTGAGTTCACCCTGCATAAGATCTGTTACTTGATAGGTTTGGTTGATTATAAACAGTAATTTCAAAAAGGGTAGTTATTTCACAAAAGGTAGTTTTTTCACAAAAGGTAGTTTTTTCACAAAAGGTAGTTTTTTCACAAAAGGTGGAAACTTACCAATGACATTTATTTTATATCTTATATTTAAGCTGGAATTGATTAAACAGGTCTAACATGTGTAGGGTCATATTAACTTGTCAGTAATGCCCCCTTGTGTTTTAGATCAAAGCGGATGGCAGGTCAGAAAGTGATGTACTCAAAGAAATGAACCAGGTCCTCCTGCCTATTATAATGGGAATACCAGAACCTGTGGTGGGTAAAACAATTACTTAACAGAATCTATGTACAGTGCATTATACAACTAATTATAAAATTAATTGCAGTACATTATAAAACTGATTATAGTGCATTATAAAACTAATTAAAGTGCATAATAAAACTAATTGCAGTGCTTTATAAAACTAGCCGCATCATTTATAACATAGTTTATAGAAAGAGACTTTGGTTTTTACCAGGTTGAGCTTAAGCTGGAGTATCCCGACGTGGGTCGCAAGCCAGACATGCCAGAATGTCACATTATCTCCATAATGGGGGCGCCAGGGAGTAGAGCGGACCAGATGTGTGAGAAGGTCATGGAGAAGTACCCCGGATGTGTCCACGTACCCAGGAAGGCACATCAGGTAATAACCTCACTTCTGCTTAATACAATCAGGGTTCACACACCTCTACAGTTTCAAAGCAATACGTAATGTGTTTTGTTGTCAGTGTGTTGATGACATTCTGATATGTTATATTGGTAGCATATTTCTCATGTTCTGTAAATTATAAATACCACATGTCTATTGTAATAAATCATCATCATCATCATCATCATCATCATCATCATCATCATTATCATTTTTAATATGTTACACTTTTAACGATAAAAAAATATTTTTTGCATAAATAATCACAGCTTTTGCCTTTTGTATTTCAGGAAATAACTGCAGACAAATTAGCTGAAGACCTCAAAACAAAAGGAAAGCCACAGATAGTGATTCTGGAAGGCTATCCCCATAATCAGGCAGATGTGGATGACTTCAATAACAAAGTAAATCTATTCAGAAACTATAAGAATGATTTGAAATAACAAACCTTATTCATGCCCAAGTGTCCCACCAGATGGCGACATTGTGAATTACACATATTGAAGTTTGTGTATGGACAGATTGATGGTCAGTCAAAGAAGTCAAATTAGATAAAAAAATTATTTCGAGAAGATTTTATGAAGTCAAAGAAAGGGTCTTTTAAAGAATTGAGAGAAAAATATTGATATTATTTGATATAAAAGAGAGTGAATTATTTTTACACTCAGCTTTATTAGAGCTGAGCTTATTGTAATGCTGAAACGTTATACTTGGATATATGTATGTCTGTGTTACTTATCTCATAAGTGCAATAGCTTTACACATACAACTTGGATTCCTTTCAAACTTTATAAACTCTTTTTGGATGACTTTGTTTGCTTTAAAACTATGAAATTACAAGGGCTAAGTGTACCTTTATCTCTGATGCCTATTTTCAGCTTTAACATTTTCCAGAAAATATTCCCAAACATTACAAAAAAGCAACGATCAACAAAGCTGTGAGACCATTGGCTTATTTTTTATTTTCTAACCAATCAGATTGGGGGTTTGAGCGGTGTGATCGTGATAGATTGCTCGGAGAAGTTCTGTAAGGAGAATGTGAGTTCGGAGGAGGAGAAGAAAGGGGTGGACCTCTTCAAGGTGAACTCCCTCCCGGTACTCGCCCACTACGATGACAAACACATCCTTCACTATGTGAGTACAAAGATCCAATAATATCTCACTGATTATTCTGAACACCAGGAAGATTGAGATAACTTTCATCAGTCCTTTTCATTTTCAGTATAATTTCTTATTTAGTTATTTGCATTATGCAATTAGTAATTATGATTTTTAATGGCTTTATTGCTTTTGATTAGAACCAGATGATTTGGCTCTTCCTTGCATTAATGTTGTGTGCAAAATTTATAATTATTTGCATAGCCACTACTTGAGTTTGTAAATTTAACTCTAAATTAATAATCATCATGTAAAAAACTTGATAATATTTAAAATTAAAACTCTTTAATACCAGTATTTCTGTCATAGTCAAATCCAAACTTATATCACTCTCCAAGACATAAATAAGATAAATGTTTTGAATATTTCCAGGTGAAAGGGGAGCGTTTAGAATCAGCAGTTTTTGAAGATGTTTGTAAAAAGGTGGATGAGATTATTGCGACTCCAGTCGTAACACCAGATGTAAGTGTCCATCATTTGTGACTCATTTTCCTTAGATAAGCTTTGGTCAGATAAAACCTTCAACAAGCACTTTTGATTTAACATCTGTGAATTAGCATGCAGTACTGCCAAATAAAAGTGGCAGGGTAATTTATATATACATATATATCTGAGCCAGCAATATTTCTGTTTAAATCTACATTGTTTCTGAGACTTTCATTGAAGTTCTGATGTTTAAAATCTGATTTGCAATGAGGATTGGATTTGTGAATAATTGTTCTTATGGCCCCACTTTCAAAGATTTGCCTAAAGCTAGTTGAGAAATTTATAAGCCAGTATCTAACTTGACCTATATATCAAAATTGTGGATCGAGCAGTAGCTTATCAGTTAGTAGCACATCTTCATCTGCCATACTGACAAGTTCCAACCAGTATAGTAAATACTGAGACTGCACTGTTCAGGGTACAAAATGATATTCTGATTGACCGAAAAAACAAAAAAATCAGTAACACTACTGCTACTTGATCTCTCAGCAGTATTTGGTAGAGTAACTCTAGATCAGATACTGCTCACAAGACTGGAGATGAAATGCTCTACCCAATGAGACTCGTTGCTCTGACTTACATTAAGTCATACTTAATGGACAGGAAACAGTGTCAGAGTCGGTACACGCAGGCCACACTTTGAGCCATTAGGTGTGATGTCCCACAAGGATCACTCCTGGGTCTCATCCTGTTTACCATCTATGTGTCTTCGCTAGCCAACATCATTGCAAAACATGGACTGAGCAACCGTATAGATGCTGATGATACCCAGATCTACATCTATATAAATCAGTCAAGTAGACAACATGTAGACTTATCTAGACTGGCACAAGAAAAGGGTATAAATGAAGCTAGAACCTTCTTGATACAATACCAAACAAGATGAAACTGAAATGCAGAAATGTTGATTTTTACAAACGAAGGGTATGGTACTGATTTAGACATGACATCGGTTTAGTTAGAACAGATAATACTGGCATCACACCCAATGAGTCTGTGGTAGGCATTGGTATCACTTTTGATTCAAACATGAATAAGAAGTCTCAAATCAGGAAGATGTGCAAAAATGGGACATTGCCATATTTTAAACAAATGTCCTTATAGTCAGTGTCTGTACAACAAAGTGTCTGAAGCTTTGACTCATGCCTTTATCACGTCTATCATTGATCATGGTAATCGTCTGCTTGCCAAACTTCCTGCAGCTGACATTTAAAATCTACATAATTTGCAGCACATAAAGTGGCAAACTCAGATCAGAAATTTTAATGATTTTTCAAAGAAATTTTGCACTTAATAAACATATGAATGTTTGATAAATTGCCGGGAGAACTAATGAATCTTTTTCTTTGTTTCAGCCAACTGGAGGTGAGTTTAAACAAGAAATTCTTTTCATATCTTTGAGTTTTTAAATTATTATAATCCTTTGCTTATTCATTAGTTTTTCCTAGTTTTTCTCAGTTTGCTTACAGAACGCTTTGCCCTAAAGTTGAAGCTTTAATGACACCTGCACATTTTCTGACAGGATTTTTCCTGTAAAATAAAAATACAAGTTCCATTTGGAAGTTAGAAAAAAGAGAAATCTGTTTTGAAAGTTGTGATTTTCAGGTATGAATTGTTTGTCATACCAGCTCTTGATTATGAAGTAATATTTTCATGAAGCTTTTTTTGTCAACATCAGGTTACTTTCTCACATCATAAGCAAAACAAAAGTACAACTTTTCATTTAAAAATGCGACCATAACATATTAACTGAGTTTATATTCATTTGTTGTCATTCTGCAATACATGAAACACTAAAAAATCCATTTCATGACAGTATCAATATCATAACTGGCGTTCTCTCCCTCACAAATCAAGACAGATGATATTTGGTTAATTTTAGTTCACACCTAAGCTTTTGTTAATATTGAATATTTTGAAATAATTACTAATTGATAATGAAAATATACATCAGATGCTTACATTGGTAGAAATAACCAAAAAAGTAGTTCCTAGCTAAATTAATGTATCATCTTTATATTTCACCTCTGCAAGAGCATTTAAGATGACCTTTGAACCTCAAACAAGAGTGAATTAGGAAGGTTGATTATCTAGTACATTTATTCATAATTTGAAGATACCGTATTTCTTGTTGACAACAAATAAAAAATAAAATTCCAAATTAAAAATCTCTGAATTAAAAAATAATTTAAATTTTTTTGCCAAATGTCAGTCTGAAAGGAAGGGGCCAGAATTCTATGTAGTAATTGCAGAATTGGTCAAATTTCATATAATAAATCAAGATTGAAATTTCCAATAAAATTGTATAAAAGACAAATAAAATAATCATTAAATACATCATTCAGATGATGGTAGTTCTGAACATTTTTATTTTTAATTTTTAGTTTGGTTAATTGTGATGTTATTTTTGGACAAGTTATGTAATTCTGTATGAGAAATGTGAGAAATTAAGTAAGGAGGCAAAGGTGGTCTTACAAAAATACACAATTAATAACTGCAGAGGCAAATACTAATGGTTACCAAGTTCCTGAAGCAAGCATATAATATACCTTTATGTGAAAGTAGGAATGACATTAGAATTTTTCACTTGTGTTCTGGTTATTTCCTGTATTTTGACATTGTCAGAGTTGCTTAGTTAAATAAACTTTGAATAGTTATGTTTAGATGACAGAATACCGGTAATCAGACTTCACAACATAGTATCTTTGTGTGACGTTTACATTCAAACACAATGATATATTACATACATAAAATGGATAACACTTAATAAAGGTTTCATACATTTATGGTACAACATTATGGCAATTGATTTTATGTAAATTTTCATGCTGTGCTGTATCTATATAAACTAATAATTATAAGATTTTGAAAAACTGAGAAATAATTACATTCACTAAGATATAACTAAAGATAATGTTTTAAATATACATTATAAATAATATATTTTAAGATGAAATGTAAGACCCACAGACAGTCATCCTTTATACCATATGGGGCCATTCATTTAGGGTTCTTGTGTTGAGAGGAGGGGATGGATTGAAGGTATTTGGGTGAAAGCAGCAAAGGGTCCCTTACCTTTAGTTTAATGTTGTAGAAACTTAATAGAGGGGAACTGAGGGGGGTTTAGGTATATAAAGATATCCTGTGTATTGTGTGTCAATCATAATATTGTGGATGTGGCTTCAGGTCCTGTGGCCGTCATAGAGGAACAGATTTTAGTTGCTGAAACTGCGGACATCACTGGGGACCGTGGAAATATCCACTACTCAGCAGAACTTGATAAAACCTCAGGTGGATTATCAGTTTAATCAAAATCAAAATTGGAATCTATATTTTTTAGGCCGATTCATGGCAAAAATCTTGTCATATTTAATGAATATTTAAACAAATAAATGAAGCTATTTATATTCATTAAGATCACACCTGTCTCAAAAAATAAATAAATAAATGAAATACAAGGAAACTGACCCGTGATTTGATTGTAATATTGTGTAGCTCCCAAGACACAGGAAGAAATTCAGAAGTCAGTGGAAGATATGATAATTGTGGAAACTGCCACTACCACTGGAGATAAGGGCAATATCCACTATGCTAAAGAGCTTGACCAAAATGCCCTCAACCAAGGTACCAACAAAGATCAAACCCTAAGTCTGATCCCACATAGGATAGGTCCACCTGCATGGTGCAGTTATATTGGATGCAATGATAGTATTTGACCTGATCATTGTTTGATTTATTATCAAGTTTAGATTTAGTAGGCAATACATGCTATATGCCGTGAACAAGGAATCTTTGTTAAAACCAAATTAAATTAAACAGAATTTCAACTTTTACCTGAATATTTTTCTTGACACAAAATAAACTTTTACTCAGAAAAATTGTGAGATTTACAATGATGGGAAAGTAACCTAATATTGACAAAAACATTATATTAGGTCAAATAAATCATTGATTTTTGCCTCTGAAAATGTGACCAATCAAATCAGTTTGAGTTACAAACTGCAGACCTGTTGTGGTGATTGATGGAACACAAGATTTGATTGGCCACCTTCACATGATGAAATATTTGGGTCCAATAAAATTGCAATGCTTAAATCACACTGGTCTACTAACTGGTATATTTGACAATTCCATTAACCCTCACTGTGATGGTTGCAATTGTAATCAAATTACATTATTATTAGGGCCAGAGCTGTAATGGCCGACATTTTACTCACATGGCCTTGCTGTCATCTGTCTTGTCTGAGTGAGAATGGATAACCCCATAATGTATCCTAATGTTCTATCAATTAGCACTCTCCTTTCTCATACAACAAGAAACACACTATCATTATAGTCTGGATGTGTGGGGATGGATTGGCATCTTAAGCCTTCATATTAATTTTGCTGACATATAATTGTTTTTATTTATATCTGTTTTTGAAGATTTGTGCATTTATTTAAACATACTTTTATTTTTATTGATTGGTGATAGATATCTGTACTTGCTGCAAATGGCCTTCCAATTGAATATGCACATTTCATATGAACACTTCCTGTAGTATATCTTTTACAAGAATGAAATCATGCATACTTTACTTTGGTGCTGAATTTTACATGTTTCTATTGGTGAGGTTTGTACTGGAATGTAAATTTATTTAGTAACTCGCAATCGATTGTATTTTTACGAATGAATTAAATTTCAGAATGATGTTTTGTCTAATTTACCGTATAATAGGTGGATAATTTATCACATGCAACTTGTCTATGTTAGAATATTGTGAATACTACTTATGATTAATATTGTCAAAACAGAGGCAGAGATAGAGTTGAATATAATCCATTCTTAGCAATAAAATGGATTCCTTTCCAAATTAGAGATATTATGGGTAATATTATCAACCTAATCTTATGTTGTTTAATTTTAGATTTACAGAATGCAAGAATCATCTTTGTTATTGGTATGTATGATATTTTCACATAACATAAGTGTCTCTAAAAAATTAAACAAGATATATATATATATATATATACACACACACACACACACACAGTTTTATTTACATTCTTATCATTGTTAGATTTGAAAGAAAAAACTGATCAGATAATTTATTGCTGATATTACTCACCAGGTGGCCCTGGCTGTGGCAAGGGAACCCAGTGTGCCAAGATAGTGGAGAAGTATGGATTCACCCATTTGTCATCTGGTGATCTCCTCAGGGATGAGGTAGCATCCGGGTCAGAAAGAGGCCAGCAACTCACAGAGATCATGGAGAAGGGTGATCTTGTGCCCTTGGTAGGTGGCAGCACTGTGCTTTTTTTATTTATTTTTTCATTTTTTTTTTCTATTCAGGATTTCAATTTGGTTTGTTTAAATACTGGAAATGATATAGATTATTTGTTTTTATGCTGAATCTAAATTGTACTATTTTTCTAGAAATATTTTAATATTTATCTTTTAGCTTTTCAATTTTAACAGGAATACTGAATTTTTGTCAGATTCCTGTGTCATTTTTGAGAATTATTGGTGTTGATTAAAATTCTGTTCATGACAATGTTAATTGGATTTCCAGGAAACTGTTCTTGGTCTTTTGAGAGATGCCATGTTAAAGAAGTTAGCAACCAGCAAAGGTTTCCTCATCGACGGGTATCCCCGTGAACTTGATCAGGGCACACGCTTTGAAAATGAGGTAAGCATAGGCAATAAATAAAAATGTGCTAGTAGCAAGATTCACCTTGTAACCTTATTTATATGAATATAAATTTCCATATGAAGGCATAAAATAAATATTATTTATATATATTTATAATTTTTTTCAGGCTGGTCAGTTTGTGTAAACATCCCCTATTTCAATACATTTAGATAGCTTAAAATGCATTCAGATAGCTCATTTGTTCATTGTTACCATATGATTTTGTGTGGTCTACCCACGTTTTTGTCCTGTTTTCTGCTCATTTTCTTTTGATGGGCTGTTTATGGAACTGCATCCCTACTATCAGTACAACACATAATGCTAATGGAATATTTGCTGTTGTCTAGGTGGCGCCAGTTCAGAGTGTGCTGTACTTTGAGGTAGCAGACGACACCATGGTAAAACGCTTGCTGAAGCGTGCAGAGACCAGCGGACGTGTGGACGACAACGAGGAAACAATCAAGAAGCGTCTTGCCACTTTCCACAACCACACACAGCCTGTAATTGACCACTATACTACTCAAGGCAAGGTCTGCAAGGTGAGTGGTTAATTTTTGGATGATTTCTTTCAAACAATTATTTACATTTTTCCCCCTCAACCAGTGAAGTTGTCGACAGGTATTGATATCATGATTTCGTCCATCTCGCTGCTGATTTAAACTTGTGACCTTGAAGGAGTTCTGGCTGTGACTCTTAAAAGTAAAATTTAACTATGATTTTATGGACAAAGTTTTAAATGCAGTTTTAGCATTAAGATATATTAATAATATACTATGAGTGTTATTCTCTATTTTTTGCATAGATATACCAAAACCTTTCAGGTCAAGGTCACATGTAAAACCAGAAAAATCCTCCTTAACTTTTCAAATAAGTTAATTGTTTGTACAACCTTTTTATTTCCAGATTGCAGCAGAGGGCACTGTGGAGGAAATTTTTGGCCAAGTTGAAGCTTTCCTTGACAAATAAGTGCTGCCCTCTAGTGCTAAACTTGGACACTAAACAGTGCTGCCACCACATCCATTTTTTTTAAAGCAAAATTGAAATTCAACTGAGAATTATTCAAAATCAGATGAATTTGTTGTGTTTGTCAACAATAGTAACTCAATAAAATGCAATTAAACATTATACAGCATATCATTTTTTACCGTTGAATTTCATGCACATGTGCAAAATCAATACATAATAGGCATATCTAAATAATGGCAACTCTTGGTGTCTTTTTGTAAATAATGTGTAAAATATAATAAGTGAATATGCACATGATTAGCAGTTACAATCTAATTGTATCCAATAAAAATGAGTTATATTTTCAGTGCATAATTTTTTAATATAAAAAACATATGCAGTTTTGACAGTAATCAACAAAATGTTACCAATACTCATACTATAGCCATCTTATTGTTGCATCAAAATGCATAACATTCCAATGAGGGTACCTAAAACCTTAATCATCTTGTAAATGTTTTAACGGCTATTGAAGCTCACAAATTGAATCTTAACTATTGAGATATCTCAACTTCATATTTTCTGTTACTGTTATATTTATATTCAGCGTATTATGAAAATTAGAATTGATAAAACCTCAAAATTTTGCACAACAATCAAAATGTTAATTTTCACTTGTTATCAAATTCACTCTCCTGCAATGAAGATAAAATATCTTCATACCATATATCTTTCTCTGATAAGAGAAAATAGAATGAGAACTTGCGATATTTAGTTTCTGAGGAAATAATGCAGATTTTATATAATGTACAGTCACCACACTTCTTAAGAGGTAAATCCATAGTTGTAAGTAGTTCACATATAGTGTGTATACAGTGTATGTATATAATGTGTTAAATGTAAGAAATCTCTGAGAACAATTGCAGTAAATTTTATAGACTTGGAAGTTTGAATAAGATAAGAACTGTAATAATGTGAATATTATAAATGCTTGTATTTAATCACATTTTATATTTTAATGACTATAATTATAAAACAATGGTAATTTTCATAATTGGAAATAAGGGATTTTGACCTTATGCTCCCTCGTGTAAATCAAGGTCATGTTTTGACATAACGGCCAATATGTGATGTTGTTTTGTAAAGAGGCACAAAAGACCTGAAATCTGGAAACTTGTCAAAGCTTGATTCTCACATGCTCATGAACCACTTTTGAGTATTAATACAACAAAATGACTGTGATGTTTTATGTGTGTATCTAGTGTTGTGAATAAAATACCATATTCTACTTAATCAGCGTCCAAAATGAATAGTCAACGATTGTTGTGTATATTGCACTGGCTGGCCAAACATGTTTAATTGAATGGTCAAGATAAAGTACAAATACATCAGAATGTTAATCAAAGAAACCAGATGTATTATATTCATGCACTGGCTATTAGTATGGTTGGTATTTGGCACTGATTAAGTTGTATATGGTCATAATGTTTCTGCAATATTCTGTATTTGACTTCCAAAAGAGCTCTACACTCTTTGCTACTTGTTATCAAATAAACCACTTTTTGTATATTTGCCAGCAAATGAATACAATAAAAAAAAGTTGAAGGTCAGGGTTTTTCTTTTTTTTCCTGTTTTTTTTTCTCCTATGTGTTTATTTTTTGTCATCACAAGGCTTATTGTTGTTTAGAGCTCCAATTTCGGAAATAAATTCCAATTTATTAATTCTATCATTTTACACAGCCAAATTATCTTTGTATTAGATAAATTGAATAAACAAGTAAACAAGGAATATCCTGCAGTGAAATCTTAATTCTGGAGCAAGAACAATATATTCAATCATAGATTCTTGGTTATTTCTTTGTTTTTTAGTTGTGCTCCTCGACCCAGACAATTACCAGATCTGTACACTCTCACATCTTACTCAACATCAAATTTCCCACCAAAATTGGAATGTACAAATGAGGGGGAAATTGTTCATAGATTTGTCAAATAAAAGTGTAAAATACTGTTTCATATTTTGTTTTTATTTGGCATGTAATATGGATTTTGAAATATGGATATTTGTGAATATCGTTAGACATGGGAAATATATCCTTTATAACCTATTCGGCCTGAGAAGTTGGTCTGAGGGCAATAGAACTCCAACCAGCAGGCCTCACACTTAATTGAGTTCTCTAATTTATTTGAATATCTGTGTACTTAAAATCAAAATATAAGATTTTAAAAAATTCTCTATTATATGTCCCTCAAATTGAGATCATTGTCCCGGTCAATCCAGACTACTGACAATGTGCATAGTCAAACTGTACAAAAGGAATGTTAAAACAACAGAAAAGAAAATATAAATCTTTCTCATAATATTAATATTAGTGGATGAGAGCCGACTCAAATTTAGCTCACAATCACTGCTAAAATCCAGCTGAAATAGGTTATATGTCTCCATATTAAAACAGCTCACCAACAATTTAGAAGTAAATTTCTGTATACCATGTAGCAAATCCTATTAAACTTTGCACATGCCTCTTTTATAGATATTCCACATTCACACGTATATCTATGAATAAGATTTTATCAATATCCTTAAGTAAAAGGCATCACTGAATTAATGCATTCTTCTCCCATCTGGGCCCATATTAACATTGATCATTTACAGTATGGCTTATTATGAGTAACTTCCTAACAGGGGATAGGCTTATGACCATATATCAGACCAAAATTAGCAAAGTTATGAGGTTTTATTTCTTACTGATGAGCTAGGTTTTGGTGTCTATCTGTTAATTAATGAATGATTATCTTACTTTGAGATGAGCCCTTTTGTTTTAACGAATATCTATTAATTGACATACATATTTGTCCTGCCAAAGAAATGCTGCAGTGTGTTTGCCAATATTAAAATAAAGGAAAAATAACGAAAAATATATACACGAAAATTATTTTTGCAAATGAATATATGAGAAGATACTATTGATTGAAAGGGACTTATAATTTCTTAGGAAAAATATGTGATAAAGAAATAACTAATATCTGTGAAAAAAAGGAAAATTATGGCAGGTTAATTGGTGAAAAAACCCAGAAAATCTGTGATGTCTGACATTTTTTTCTGAGATGAAAAAGCCTATGAGTTCATATTAACTTTCATATTTATCATCTATAATGGTATTCAAGTGTTTTCCGTCAGGTGAGAGACATTTGTTTCTTTGGTCCATTTGTGTCAGCGAGACTTCCGCAGACAGCAAACAAGCAATCCTCAGGTGGCGAATTCATTTATTCTTATTCTGATAATTATGTGGAATCACTACAGTAGTTTATTATTTCCCAATCGTTTTATTATTTCCCCTATAAAAATTATTTACATAAGTCCACCCTTGCCTATTATTATCATTATTTGTCAATATATTGTGTATGACTGTGTACATTATACATCTCAGGATTTTCATCATTTCACATTGTTGTCAGAATGATAGTAACAGTTAATCGGGAACAACATTGACATCAACACATATTAAATGAATTTTATTCTCAAGCTAAGCCCTTAATTCTGTGTGAAACATTGCACCACACTAAATTTGAATAATACTTCCATCATTCTGTCACACATGAAGAAACTCGGTGATGTCAGACTCATTGCAGCTTCCCTGTGTATATTTGGCTCCTGCCATGAGTGCAATAAACCACAACATGACCGCCATCATAATGCTTTTCATTATCACTCTCATGTGTTTTGACCTGTCTCAATTATTAGTGTATTATTGTGTATGGTGCAGGGTTATGTAAAGAGTACATTAAGAGCAGCCATGCTTCCATAGCAACCAGCCTAGCAACAGCCGCTCATCCACGCTAACAACAGGCCCCGCCCCCCATATATGGCCGAGGCGAAATCAATACCTTCATCCTCACCACTATTTCTAGGCCAGCCTGACACGACCTTGACCTGTGACCTGTCAGAGAGCCTAGCACACATACACACCATCTCTAGTGAAGCAGTGGTAACCCTCACAGTACTCCAGAAATTCTTCACACCTCAGCAGACACCCAGTGTTGTCAGTACTGTTGTTTTCCTTTGATCTCCTCTGTAAAGATTACGCGATGGCTGTAAGCATAATTTTTGTTTTCTCATAGCATGATAGTGACCCAGTTTTACACAGATAATGCAAGTGATCCATTCAAGCTTGGGGATTATTTACCAGGCCAAGTTCTCGCTTGCACTGTCTTTGATCTGCCTGTTACTCCCACTGTAAATTAATTGTTTTCCATAATGGCAATTTCTAAAATCAGTGATAAAAGTTATGTTTAGAGTAAGGAGGGGATTTGAACTTTGGCAATCAATAGATAAATTGTATTTTTGGCATTATATATGAATTGGATCATCTGGTTTCAAATATTATTGGTCCATTTTCGGCAAAAGCATGATAAAAGTGGATGAATGCATTTGAAGGCAATAAATATCATGACCCATTTAACAACATAATTGCCAAAGCGATTGAATATTTGAGATCCACAATTATGGAAAATTTCCAATTTTTTTATGTACCGGTACATCAATTTTATTGATTTGTTTTATATCATCTCTTAATATCATCATATAAAATTTCCAAATTGTAATGATTAAAAAATACCAAGATTTATAACTGTAATAAAAAAGGCCTGTTTTCACCTTGTGTAAGAGGTATTGTGTGTGGATATTTCCTGCAGTTGTTGAGTGGCACAGGGAGCAAAGTTATAACCACCCGCCTCTATATTTATAGCTACATAATCCACACACCTTGAGCCAGTGATAGAGGCTAGTCTGGCAGAGAAAATGCCAGGATGTACTTCCAAGCTTATGGCCAACTACTCTATCTTCCCAAATTACTGCCCCCCAAAAGCAGGTATCTCTGCACTAACATATTCTCCCAAGATGACTCTTTAAATCTTAGAGCTAATAAGATGTACCACATTCCTATCAATGATCCGCCCCAATCCAATTTTGGTAAATAGCATTTGTGATGGATATATATGAAAATTGTCAAAATTGCATCCACTAAAAACAACCAAATTAACATAGAAGTACATCTAATTAGATCAAATCATTTGGAGCCAAATATCTATTCAGTCAAGCAGAACCACGACCAAATGAAGTCAGACAGCTATTGCATGACATTGACGATTTAGTCAAGCATACCTCATGTGTGGCACAATATGGCCACCCAGTGGTCAGTCATGCAGTGGTCAGTCATGCAGTGGTCAGTCATGACCTCATTTGGTCAAGTTTATGCATGTCCAAATAGATGTTTGGCTCCAACTAATAATGAAAGAAGAAGAGGGATGACCTTGAAGAGTCAGGGAAGACTTTGGGAGTGAGGCACTTGTTTGAGAGAATCAAGCAGGCTTAGTATATACACCAGCAATATTTGAGTAGGACAGGGACAGATGAGAGCTTGTGGCAAGAAGAAAGAATATTTCCTCTGCTTGTTATATTAGCTGTATGCTAACATTCTCTGTAAAATACAAGGAAACAAGAGATAAGGGCAATGTTCAAATTATGTTCTTTCTTAGGCCAATACTGCACAGTTAGGTGTAACCCTTTTTAAGTGCACAATTCCTATTGCATATTTTTACAAGAATAAAATTCTGCATGATTTAATTTGGTGCTGAAATAAACCCTTTTATTAGTCATGTTATGAACTGTGATTTTATTTAGGCACTTTATTTATTTAGGCACTCATAATCAATAAACTGTAATAAAAATGAATACAAAGCATGTTTCTTTGAACATTGCAAATTATTCTTTTTCTATATATTTTGGTATTAATATTATTGTCAAGGTAGAGGCTACGATAAAATTGAAAATGATCCTGTCTTAGCAATAAAATGGATTCTTTCCCAGAGATATTATGGGTAATATTATCAACCTAATCTTTTAACATTATCTTTCATTTCAGATTTACAGAATGCAAGAATCATCTTTGTCATTGGTAATAATAATAATAATAATAATAATAATAATAATAATAATAATAATAATAATAATAATAATAATAATAATAATAATAATAATAATAATAATAATAAAATACTTATATAGCGCTAAATCAGGCAAGCCTGTTCAAAGCGCTCACAAGTCCTTAAGTCTCATAGTATTTCTTAAAGAGAAAACATTTAAGTTTACCTTTAAATACATTCAAACTAGTACATAACCTCAGATCAGATGGAAGTCTATTCCACAATAAAGGTGCAATATACCTGAAGGCCCTATCTCCATAGTATTTACTTTTCGATTTCGGAATTATTAATTCTAGTTTATCATTCGATCTCAGCATTCGGCAATTAATTCTTTTGGTTAAGAGGTCCTTTAAATATATTGGGGCCATGTTATTTAATGTTTTCCATGTAAGAAGTAAAATTTTAAATTCTATGCGTGCTGGAACAGGTAACCAATGCAATTCTTTTAAAATAGGGGTAATATGCTCTAATTTCCTCGTTTTAGTAACTAATCTAGCTGCAGCGTTTTGCATTTTTTGTAATTTCTCAATATCTTTTTTTGGAAGTCCAATCAGTAATGAATTACAATAATCAATATTTGAGGAAATAAAAGCATGTACTAACATATTAGTAGATGATTTATTTAACGATTTTCTTATCTTAGCAATATTCTTAAGGTGAAAGAAACCTTTTTTACAGATATTGCTAATATGATTTTTAAAATTCATTGCAGAGTCAAAGATCACACCCAAGTTTTTCACCTTTTTAGTATTAGTTATTTTATCATTCCCAATTTTAATAGTATCAAAGTTATTCATTTTTTTGTTCTTATTTTTACCATATTTTGAAGCAATAAGAAATTCTGTTTTGTTATCATTTAAACACATTTTATTTTCCAGAAAAAAATTTCTAACCATTCCAGCACATTCTTGTAACTTATTATAATTTATTTCCATTTTTTTATCATCATCTAAGTCCATCGAGATGTATAACTGAGTATCATCAGCATAGATATGATAATTCAAACCAAATTCTCCTATTATTCTAGATAGAGGAGAAATATAGATAGTAAAAAGGATCGGTCCTAAAACCGATCCCTGCGGAACTCCATATTTAAGGGACTTTTTTTGTGAATAATTACCGTTCACCGTCACATATTGAACTCTATTGCATAGATATGATCTAAACCAGTTTAATACAGAGCCATTTATACCACAATTTTCAGAAAGTCGAGATAATAATATATTGTGATCAATAGTATCAAAAGCCGCAGATAAGTCAAGCAAAACAAGCAAAACCGTCTTATCATTATCAATATCATATAAAAAGTCATTATGAACCTTTATAAGTGCAGTTTCAGTACTATGGAACTCTTTATAAGCAGACTGAAAACAATCTCTTAAATTGTTAATATCCAAATGATCTATTAATTGATTGGCTACTGCTTTTTCAATAATTTTTGATATATATTTGAGATTTGATACTGGTCTATAATTTCTCTTAATCAGTTCAAGCCCAAGTTTCTTAAGAAGAGGTCGAATAATTGCAATCTTATAATCATTAGGCATTGTAGAGCACAGTAGTGATTTATTAATTATTTCAGTTATAATCGGTATAAATTCATCAATATGTTGTATGATCAACCACGCTGGGATAGGGTCAAGCTCACACGATTTTGAAGATAATTTTTTAATAATTTTCTTCACATCTTCATTGTTTAATAATTTGAATTTATTCCATTGCGGGCCATCGAATCTATTAGATTTATTCATTTCAATGGTGTTATTGATCATTGAATTATTATTGTCCAATTTTATCGGTGGATTTATATTGTCCAATTTATCTCTGATTTTATCAATTTTCCCAATAAAAAATTCATTAAAGTCATCCGCAAGTTTTTCATAATCATCCGACATAACAAAAGGAGTATTATTGTTCCTGTTCAATAATTTATTAATGGTTGTATAAAGTTTTTTTGGATCTTTATGATTATCAGTAATTATTTTTTCATAATATTTGCATTTAGAATCATTAATTATTTTATTAAATTTATTCCTTTGTTCTTTATATAGTTCTTTATCAATAGTCAGACCTGTTCTTCTCATCTTTCTTTCAAGTTGTCTTTTCAACATTTTCTCCATATTAATATCATTATTAAACCAGGGTGGAGAATTTCTAATTTTAATTTTTTTTTTTTTTTTTTTTTTTTTTTGGTATGCATTATAAGATATTTTTGCATTGATATATATATATATACATATATATATAAAATTGTCAAAATTGCATCCACTAAAAACAACAAAATTAACACAGAAGTACATCTAATTAGATCAAATCATTTGGAGCCAAATATCTATTCAGTCAAGCAGAACCACGACCAAATGAGGTCACACAGCTATTGCATGACATTGACGATTTAGTCAAGCATACCTCATGTGTGGCACAATATGGCCACCCAGTGGTCAGTCATGCAGTGGTCAGTCATGACCTCATTTGGTCAAGTTTATGCATGTCCAAATAGATGTTTGGCTCCAACTAATAATGAAAGAAGAAGAGGGATGACCTTGAAGAGTCAGGGAAGACTTTGGGAGTGAGGCACTTGTTTGAGAGAATCAAGCAGGCTTAGTAAATACACCAGCAATATTTGAGTAGGACAGGGACAGATGAGAGCTTGTGGCAAGAAGAAAGAATATTTCCTCTGCTTGTTATATTAGCTGTATGCTAACATTCTGTGTAAGTCTCTGGTATAAGCATGTATAGGAATCTAAAGCCAGCCAGCCTCACTGCTAAAATATTTAATACAGTGTGAGGCCAACATGTCATTTTCTGTCAAACATGAGATTTATTATGCAGGAAACTTGGTTTAGTAACAATAGATAGATTGTTGTGTTAATGCATCGTGAACACCATGTCTGGCCCATTATTGTGAACTGTGGAATGGAAGGGCAGATAAATTTAGGTGATATGATCTATATACATATGATTCAACTGCTGTCATCGAGAGTATTTTTTTTACCGTATTTCATATTAGATGGGCTGAATATTAGTATTGTTATCTGAGAATGACTCATTATAAATGTTCCATATCTCTGTCCTAGTTCATGAATTGTTCACATACAGCTATATTGATATAGGCAGGTGTTATATGTTTTATAATTATACAGATTTCACACTAAATAAACATGTATTTCTTAGTAATGATGTGTGAAAATGTGCTCAGAGCAAGGCAATTAAAGCTCTGATTTTCCGTTCAATTTTTTAATAGTTATAATCCAGCCAATCTACATTGTGAAATTTAAAAAAAACAATTTTATATTTTAAATAAATTATAGGAGTTTTATCAGGAAGTATTTGAAAAAAAATTTTTTTTTGAGATATGTATACTCATCTGTGAAAGCATGCTAATGCAGTCAGGAATTTCTTTGTGGCATGCAGGTGAAAGAAATGTTTTCTCTTAAACTGCTGACCTGAATCCACAATGTAAGTTACATTATGTGGCATCATTAGTTGGCAAGAAATGGACAAGTGCCATTCATTGGTAGATGCTGTCAGGTGACCACTGGTGGCAAGTCCCTCTCATCAGTCCCTTTCTCTTACAGTTTGACTTTTCACTTCTTTGCATCATAGAACACTGTAATCTTGATACTAAACACACAGGAATGCATAAAACCAACATTCTAATATACTTAATCAATATTCAATGTGTTTTGTGCTTAAGAGTCAAATCGAACATATTAGGTTGGACTATTTCTGGAGTTTGCAGACAGATCTTGTTAACCATCTCCCACCATTATTACTATGGACACTTCTTGTATAGTAATCATTTGTTAGCTGGTCTCTCATTGGCTGAAAATACAGCTCTTCAATCCTGCCATTGTTTGGGCTCCTGTGATTGGTCAGCAAAGCTGCCATATGTGCAACAATCATTGAAAGTGGATGTCACGCAATGAAATTTTAGTGAAAATATCATATTTATATGAATAAATTGCCAGGAGAACTAATGAATCTTTTTCTCTGTTTCAGCCAACTGGAGGTGAGTTTAAACAAGAAATTCTTTTCATATTTTTATTTTTTAAGTTATAATCCTTTGCTTATTCCAAAGTCTTTCCCTTGTTTTCTCAGTTTGTTTATAGAACTGTATGCCTAAAAGTCAACGCTTTCTTGACATTGAACATGATTTTTTTCCATTTCGAGGTTAGAAGCACAAAAAATCTAAAGTTGTAATTTTCAGGTATATTTTTTTGTGGAATAGATTATATTGGTCAAAATTTACTTGAATCGCTTCTCAAAGTGAATATTTGATAGAGTACATGTCCTATAATCATGCTTAGCCATTGAATTGGTTGGCATGAATAACAATTTTTTAAATAATTCTGCAAAGATAGATAATTTTCAGGACCAATTATTGCAATGACGATTTTGTGTTTTCTCCTGTATAAAAAAAAGTGCTACTTTTCATCCCAAATTCCACAATAACATATTGGATATTCATATTTTATCCTCCAATACATAAAAAGACAACAAAATTGATTGCATGAAAGTTTTAACATTGGATATGTATTAGCCGGGTTTCTTTTCCTCACAAATCAATGCAGATGAAATTTGGTTTACTCATAAGCTTATACTTATATCAAATGTTTTGAAAAATATCATGTACTAATTATGCATGGTTATGAAAAATATATCTATCAGATGCTAACAGTGATAGAAATAACAAAAATGTAAATAGTAGCTAATAAGTTTATTTTCTATTATATTTTCTTTGCAAAAGCATATAAGATCACCCCCCACCATCCCCTATGTCACAAGTTAATTTTTAAGATTAATTATAATTATATTCTGATGTGTTATCCAGGAATGAATACTCAAGAATAGGAGAAGAAGGCAATGCTGTTTACAAATGTCTGTTGAGAAAGTATGTTCACTAAGTAGTTACAGGTGGTTCACCCGATATATCTGTGTATTTCTGTACCAACCCCAAGATTATGTCCATCCAGTTCAGAGGCAAGCAGTCGGTTGTCTCACTAAACTCAGTGTCATTTTCAATACAATATCATTCAAGCAGTTGGTTGTCTCTGTTAATTCATTGTCATATTCAAGCAGTCGGTTGTCTCACTAAAATCAGTGTCATTTTCAATACAGTGTCATTCAAGCAGTTGGTTGTCTCACCAAACTCAGTGTCATATTCAAGCAGTTGGTTGTCTCACTAAACTCAGTGTCATATTCACTACATTTATTTATTGTTTATATACATCTTCAATCATTATTGTATGTTGATAACAAATCAAAAAATTAAATCTTAATTAAAAATCAATTAAATTAAAATAAATATTATAATTATTTTCAAATATCAGTCTGAACAGTAAGGACAAGAACTCTGAAGTATTAACAAAATTTCATAAATTGTTAAATAAAGTTTGAAATTTCTAATAAAATCATATAAAAATATGTAATATTATCATATAATATATCATTTAGATGATGTAAGTTCTGTTCTGCACATTTAAATTTAAAAATTTAGTTTGGTTATTTGTGATGCTATTTTAAGATATGTATACTAAATCCATGGTGTAAAACACATCTTTGTTCATAAGACACTCAGCCACATTTCCCACAAATAATATATCTTTATATCAAAATATGAATGAGATTAGAATTCTTCTTTTTGTGGTTTGGTTATCTCAGTCATCTTGGCATTGTCAGAGGTTCTTAGGTCAGCAATTGTTCATGTGCCCTTTGTACCTCCAATATAATTCACTTAAGTCCGATTAATATTTTAAAGTTACCATTGTAAATGTGTGTTTTCAGACAAGTGGTTTGACCTTTTCATAGGATGACAGAATAATCATACTTCACACCATAGTATCTTTGGTCCAGACATTAAAGCACATGCATGTGAAGTTATCTTGTGCTCAAAATTGATAACTCTATCATTTTTGACACTTAATAAATCAAACAATGAGTAGTTTCTCTACCACTGTTTTAATTTTCATATTTTTAAACGACAATTATCATACCAAAAAAATGGCAATTAATTTTATGTGTATCTTTATGCTGCTCTATATTGAAACAAATTTCATAAAAATAGGAGATTTCAAACAAATAAGAAATAATTGCAAACCATATCTAAAGGTAAATTTTTTGATAAATATTATAAATCTATGAAGATAAAATGATAGGAAGAATGACAGACAGCCATCCCTGATCCCACATGGGGCCTCTTGTTTAATGGTCTGTATACCTTGTGTTGTTTGAAACAAGTGAAAGGAGGGGTATTACTGAAGGGATATAGGTGAAAGTAGCAGAACAGGGCCCCTTACTTTGGGTTCAATGTTGTGGAAACTTAATAGAGGGGTACTGAGGGGGGTTTATATAAAGGTGCCCTATACATTCTAATCAAATGAAACTGATTATTCCTCTCAGTTTGTGACATGTACAGTTCTGCTGTGTAGTGGATATTTCCACGGTCCCCAGTGATGTCTGCAGTTTCAGCAACTAAAATCTGTTCCTCTATGTTGGAATAATCAGTTTCATTTGATTAGAATTGGAATTTGTAATTTGATTCTTGCGACTGATTTATAATAATCTTATCACATTCAATGAAAATGTAAAAATAAGTGAAGCTATTTGCATTCATTAAGATCATACTCACCACCACCATACAAAAATAAAATACAAGGAAACAAGAGATAAGGGCAATGTTCAAATTATGTTCTTTCTTAGGCCAGTACTGCACAGTTAGGTGCACAATTCCTATTGCATATTTTTACAAGAATAAAATTCTGCATGATTTAATTTGGTGCTGAAATAAACCCTTTTATTAGTCATGTTATGAACTGTGATTTTATTTAGGCACTTTATTTATTTAGGCACTCATAATCAATAAACTGTAATAAAAATGAATACAAAGCATGTTTCTTTGAACATTGCAAATTATTCTTTTTCTATATATTTTGGTATTAATATTATTGTCAAGGTAGAGGCTACGATAAAATTGAAAATGATCCTGTCTTAGCAATAAAATGGATTCTTTCCCAGAGATATTATGGGTAATATTATCAACCTAATCTTTTAACAATATCTTTCATTTCAGATTTACAGAATGCAAGAATCATCTTTGTCATTGGTATGTATTATAAGATATTTTTGCATTGATATATATATATATATATATATATATATATATATATATATATATATATATATATATATATATATATATATATATATATATATATATATATATATATATATATATATATATATATATATATATATATATATATATATATATATATATATATATATAGTAAGTGTCTAAAATGTTATTTAAAAAAATCATGGTATTAATTTAAGCAGAAAGAGAGATATGTTTTATTGACATTCTTCACATTTATTGTTAAATTTCAAAACAAAGATTGATCACATAATCTGTTGATGATATAACTCACCAGGTGGCCCTGGCTGTGGCAAGGGAACCCAGTGTGCCAAGATAGTGGAGAAGTATGGATTCACCCATTTGTCATCTGGTGACCTCCTCAGGGATGAGGTAGCATCTGGGTCAGAAAGAGGCAAGCAACTCACACAGATCATGGAGAAGGGTGACCTTGTGCCCTTGGTAGGTGGCAGCACTGTGCTTTTTTTCCTTGCTTTTTTTCTATTTTCTTTCAATTCAGGATTTCATATCTGAGATATTTGTTTGTACTGAATCTGCTCTCTAAAACTATTTTAGATTTTCTTTTTTTAAATGTTTTCAACTTTAACAGGATACACCCATTTTGTCAAGTTTCATGTATTATTTTTCGATAGCATTGGCATAAAATAAATTTTTAGTAATGTTTTCTTTGGATTTACAGGAAACTGTTCTTGGTCTTTTGAGAGATGCCATGGTAAAGAAGTTGGCGACCAGCAATGGTTTCCTCATTGACGGGTATCCCCGTGAACTTGATCAGGGCACACGCTTTGAAAATGAGGTAAGCATAGGCAATAAATAAAAATGTGCTAGTAGCAAGATTCACCTCTGAGACAATTATTAACTTCAAATCTTAACTTTTATTTTATTAAGCAATGTGTGTCTTCTCAGGGTGTAATCTCAGGGTGTAATCTCAGGGTGTAATTATATATTAACTTTTTATAATTAAGCATTTGCAATAGATAAAAATGTATAAGTTGCAATAAATAAAAATGCACTATTTTTAAGATTCACCTCTGAGACAAATAATTCAATTCTAATCTTTACCTTTCAAAATTTCATGTATTAATGGAAGTTTAAAGAGGGGAGATTTGATCATGCTAATGGAATATTTGCTGTTGTCTAGGTGGGGCCAGTTCAGAGTGTGCTGTACTTTGAGGTAGCAGACGACACCATGGTAAAACGCTTGCTGAAGCGTGCAGAGACCAGCGGACGTGTGGACGACAACGAGGAAACAATCAAGAAGCGTCTTGCCACTTTCCACAACCACACAAAGCCTGTAATTGACCACTATACTACTCAAGGCAAGGTCTGCAAGGTCAGTGGTCATTTTTTTTTTTTTTTCAAACATTTAAAGAGATTTGAGTTATTTTCTATTTACAATATATGTACCCAGACCTCTCAGCTCAAGGACACTTAAAACAAGGCAAAAACATCTTTATCTTATGAAATAAGTTTTTGATTGCACAATCTTTCTTTTTGCAGATTGCTGCTGAGGGTGGTGTTGATGAAATTTTTGGCCAGGTTCAAGCATTCCTTGACAAGTAAATAAGTGCTGCCCTCTTGTGCTAAACTTGGACACAAAAACAGTGTTGCCACCACATCTAATATTTTTGGATGATTTTGTTTTTGTAAACATTGGAACTGGATAAGTTAAACAATTCTCATCTGAGAATTATTACAAGTCAGACAATTGTTTTTTGTGTTTGTCAACAATAGTTACTCAATAGAGATGCAAATACAATTGACATTGTACAAAATATCATTTTTTTACAGTTGAAGCTTATGCACATGCATGAAAGAAAATACATAAAAGGCATTTGTAAATTATAGCAACTCAGTTGTAAATAACTTGTGTAAATAATAAAATATGAAAAAGTGAATTTTTGCATGATCAGCAGTTACAATCTAATTGTATCCAATAAAAATATGTATTCTTTTGAATTGAATTAAATAAGTAATTAAATAATTTAGTTACCAATCATCTGATAAATGTTGTGGCGATCACATAATGGAATAAGCCTACCTCAGGTAAATTGAAACTTGTTGAGACACATCAGTTGTAATAGTCCTGTTTTTTTTTGTTTTTTTTTAATTCATTCGGCATATTTTAATTGTTAGAATTGATAAAACCTCATTTTTTGCACAAAAATCAAAATGTAAAAGTTTATCAAAATCACTTTCCTGTAATGAAGACTTAAAAATTCATATCCATTAGCAATGTTTAAATTTTAAATTGAACTGTGCTCAATATCATATATTTCTCATATTAGAGAAAGAAGAGAACTTATGGCATTTAGTTTTTGAGAAATGACTCAGATTTTATATGATGTCATGATGCTTTTTGGAAGGTAATTCCATAGTTGTAAGTAGTTTGCATAAAGTGTGTCCTCAGTGTGTATATAATGTGTTAAATGTATGAAATCTCTCTGAAAACAATTACAGTAAATTATAGAGACTTGGAAGTATGAATAAAATAGGTACTGTAACAATGTGAATATTTTAATTGTTTTATTTAAATACCTTATATATTTCAAAATATCACTAAAATAATAAACGTATGGTAATTTTCATAATTGGAAATAAGGGGTATGACCTTATGCTCCATCATACAGATGCAGGATATAACTAGTATATGATGTTTTGTAAATAGGTATAAAAGACCTCTAATATCAAAACCCATGAACCACTTTTGAGTATTATTACAATGAAATGACTGTGTATCTAGTGTTGTGAATAAAATACCACTTACTCCTTAATCAGTGACCGAAAAAAACAGTTAATGATTATTGAACATATTTCACTGGCTGACAAAATATATTTAAATTAATGGTCAAGATAAGGTACAAATAAGTCAAAATGATAATCATAGAAACCAGATGTATTATGTTCAATGCACTCCAGTGTTTCTGTTTAATTTGTTCTCATGAGAGAGCCCACAAGCTATTCGTGTAATAAGTTTTGAGAACTAATTAAGACATTTGTGGTCATATTGTTTGTGCAATAAATATCCTGTATTTGATTTTTTAAAAGAGCTATACACTCTTTACTTGTTTTCAAATAAACTGCTTTTTATGTATTTGGCAGTAAAATAAGAATGCAAATGAAATAATTAAATAGTTTTGTTTGTTTGTTTTTTTTGTTGTCTTTTTATTGTATTTTTTATTTTAATTTTTTTTTTTTGCTTTTTGTTTCTTCTGCATGTGTAAATATTTACAAATAGCTTCATTTTTGGAAATAAATACCAATTCATCGACTGCAGCAGTGAAGCAGCTAAATTTTATATGTATTGAATTCGAATACAAACAAAAACACAAGGAATATTTCCAGTTCTATTCTGGCTTAATTTAAAGCAAAAACAATCATAGATTCTTGATTATTTCTTTGTGTGTTAGTTGGATTCCTGTACCCAGAAATTTGCCATATCTGAACACTCTCAGCTCTTGCTCAACATCAAATTTCAAACTAAGATCGGAATGTACAATCGGGGGGAATTTTTCATAGATTTATGCCAAATAAAAGTATACAAATACTATTTCAGATTTTTTTATTTCTATTTGGCAAGTCTGATAAAGTATTGTCAAATATATGATTAGTTATTGTTGTTTCCTTGCCCAGTTGATATTATATTTTCATATCACTGGTTTTTGAGATGACTATTAAAGACTAACACAACCACCACGAGGTCATTGCCTGTGAGTAACTGAAGTCATTGCCCCTGAGTCCCTGAGATCATTGCCTCAGAAGCGTGATTTTCTGATTTAATTGTTCCATTGTGGAACGGGATTAAACAGACGTTGTTAGACTTGGTCGCCATGGCATTGGTGCCAGTTAGAATACTATTTTGTTGCTCCAACCAGCCCAACCAGAAGAAAACTTAGGGAAAAACAGTTTTGGAAATGATTGGCGGTTGATCAGTCTCTGAATCGATTATAAAAAGGATGTTTAGAATTTATTTTAGGAAGATGTGATTCAGTGAAGACAAGCAGAACAGGTTTCAACATCCCACTGTCGATCAATACATCACATTTGAAAAAGAGATTTAGACTAGGTCCTACCGAGATTTGAACTCGGATCGCTGGATTCAGAGTCCAGAGTGCTAACCATTACACCATAGAACCTTGCTCTGCTACGAAGGTGGCGCCACTCGTGGAATTAAAAGTGGAAGATGTGGGCGTTCATTTCTTAACAGGGAAGATATGGATATAATTAAACAATCCAAATACCTGCCAAAACCTCATATTGATCAAGCCATTTTCAGAGTGTGCTGAACGATAATTTATATAAATACTAAAGTATTGAATTCATTTATATTTATGAAGTATCTCTAATTTGTTCTTAACTTATTCTTATATATATTGAAAGGAAGAAAGAATGCTTTTTGACTGACTCACTTCTTCTTGTTGTTCCTTCTTTTTGTAAGAATAATAATGTCACAACGAAATGATAAAAGTGTTTTTTTGGACAAGGATGTTCAAGTCAGAAAAAGTTTGCACTGTATTCAGAAATTGTGTTCGCGTGATACGTTTCATCGCATACTTTTTGACGCATGAGTTCCAACTCTCAAATGCATTATGTCCATCCAAATGCCTGACCTCAAATGTGAAGTGACCTCACGTTGATACACGCGCAGGCACGCACGCACTCACGCACCCAACCAATCACCCCCCCCCCCCACACACACACACACGCGTACACACCCACCCACACGCACGCATATACGCACCCGCGAATACAATTACAGAAAAATATATCTTCTGCCCTTAATGTAAAATTTGCTCTTCCCATTTGGGTTTTTGAAACATTTTGAAAAATGTACATACATACATTTGAACTCAAGAACATGAAAGAAATCATTATTCTTTTTACACACATTTTAATCAAGATATGAAGATAAATCAATCAAGGTCCGACCATATTTCATGAAAGAGTGCTATGATAAACAGTTTTTATTTTTATTTTTTCTTCGGAGTGTTTGTTTCTCTTTTGGCCCAGAACGAATAAAGCCTTTTCTATACTTCATATCGCACTGTAAAAATTATGATTTTGTTTTCTGACCCAATTTGCCTACTATTTAGAATGAAGATATATAAAAGCGTACCCACATTCATCAATAATCTATGACAAACATTCATTCCTTTTGGCAATCCTTGTTATCTGTGTCTTTTCCATACACGTTATGGATCATGTATATATGAATATGAATAGAAATGCAATGAATTTAATTTCAATCAGTTTATTTCAGCTATAATTAACAGCGCTTTTATTCTTTTCAATATTCCCAAACTGATTATTATTATTATCATTTTTATATGTAAGTGCATTTGTTGCAAAAGTATTTATGTATTCCCTCAACAACATGCAGAATGGCAGTCATTATACGAGCAGTCTTGTCTGCAAACCTATCCCGGCATGCATTGGACACGACACCCGATCATGGTGGACCACAAGTGAGCAAAATTAAGCAGCGAGTAATTTACTTCCACAGACCTTACTGTTCTAAAGTTTGCCATATATGATGCGTTTTGTTCTTGCTACAATTACACCAAAATGAAATATATTATTTGCAGATTTTAAAGTAGTTTTTTCTTCTTTTTTTTTCACCAAATAATCATATGAATTCCTTTGTTGATGATTTACTCTCAAAATTTGATGTAGATGTATAATAAGCACTGTAACCCTTGAAATTTAGGTCAAGGTCGCCAATAAGCCAGATCATTTGAGATATTTATTAGTGGTATATTAACACATCAAGTTTGGTAATTCTGTGAGAGACTGTCACGGTGATGACATATTCTGTGACAGACTCTGTCGCAATAGTGAAATATTCTGTGACAGACTTTATCGCAATGGTCAAATATTCTGTAACAAACTTTATCGCAATGGTCAAATATTGTATACAAACGTATTTTCCCTTTACTTAAAGACAGACATTTGGACATCTGTTCAGGAATACAAACAATTTTCTTCTTGCTACAATTATACCAAAATGAAATATATATTTTTGTAGATTTCAAAGTTGCTTAAATCAAGTTTTCTTTTTATTTTTACAAATAATCTTATGAATAGATGGTCAAGAATCAATGCACCTTTTCACAGAAATAAATCAAACATTTCCTTGGCTGATGATTTACTCTCAAAATCTAATGTAGATTTGAAATGAAATACAAAACACTGTAACCTTTGAAATTTAGTGTTAAATTAACACACCAAGTTCTGTGACAGACTGTGTCACAATGGTGAAATATTCTGTGACAGACTCTGTTGCAATGGTGAAATATTCTGTGACTAATTTTATCGCAATGGTCAAATATTGTATCCAAACGTATTTTCCCTTTACTTAAAGACAGACATGTGGACATCTATCCAGAAATACAAAACCTCAGACATTGACATGAAAAAATGCACTGGATAGCGTTAGTGGGCTCAATATATTCCCATTAATGTTGTTGCGGCTGCCGTTGTCTCTGAATGGTTGTTCCATTGCTGTCCGCTTCTTACCCTCTGAATTTGGCACATAGATCAAGCTTATTTAGCCAGAGTTCGAAGCAACCACTCAACATCGCCAGTACGCTTACACCACCCCATTCACATCCATATAAAGTCAGTGTACATTGTACAGTCTACACATTCCAAAGAAGTTGTCTTCTCTCAGCGGTAAAGGTCCAGGATAAATTATCAACTACAAATCTCAATTTAATTTAATTTATTAAAGATGTTTTTACCAAATAATACCAAAAATACTGCATCCACTTGATCCGGAAGTACTGGTTTATGTCACTTCCTGCATTCAGTACATTCTGTGCAGCCACCTGGTGAAAGAATAACTTCCTCTAATAACCAGAACCCTGAGGCTGAGATCTCTTGTGACTATGCTACAAGAATTCATTTAAGAGTAATTATTTAGCATGAATGCCATAAATCAAATCTATATAAACATACAAATTATCTATTATTATCTCTATTTAAAGTGAAAGTCCTTGTGTGCAAACCATCAATGATCATATATATATATATATATATATATATATATATATATATATATATATATATATATATATATATATATATATATATATATATATATATATATATATATATATATATATATATATATATATATATATATATATATATATATATTTAAAGTGATATATATATATATAGTGAATGCAGTAAAGCAGTAAATTAGTTTTCATGTCTGCAACACTCTCTTGTAATATCTTGTGTTTGTCCGGAATTAACAAACACTTTTTGCAATATAGTATCTATGATTCAAGCAATTAAGGTTGTCTGTCAGTCATGTAAGACTTGGGAAATTATTACCCTGCCTGCTCTTACAGGGTTTTATTTGATTTGTGTATACATTGAGGTTTGTCATCTTCTCTCTTTGTGTATTTTTTTCCCTGCATGCCATGGATCCCAGCACGCTAATAAAAAAGAACCCATCAGGTTTGTCTGAACCGTATGAACCCTCAAAGCGTAGTTCAGAAAATTTCATAAGATATAGTTATAATCAATCATTACACACAAATCGGGAAGTGTGAACATAAATTGCCGTGTATTGACTGAAAATATTTTGTTTTCTATTTGATTGTAAACCAACGAAGATCTATCTCAAACTTAGATATTAATTATTATTTTGTGTTTCTAAGAAATTTCTCTCTGGACATATTATGACCTGTCCCATACAATTCTTGAATGGCGTGCTAAGGACCCATTCTCATGTAACAAACACACAAGGACGAATAATGACCCACTTAAAGGACGAGACTATACGCATCAACCAGAACATCGCAATTTTACCTCATTTTAACATTATCTAATTATTTCTATATTATGTGTGCAAAAGGTTGCAAACTGCACTCACCCGGGTTGTGGACCGGAAAAAATTAAATTTTGAAAAAAAAGACTATTCTCTGTGGGAATGTGAACTTTGATGAACTTCACTTAGTTTTTTTGGCATAAAAACTTTCTTTATAACATTATACTTAACAAGGCTGTTGTATAATGGACTAGTTAAATGTGTAGTTTACATCATTATCTGGTTCAAATTGACCAGGAGAGCAAAAAAGTCAACAAAATCATTCAGCAAAGTTCAGTAATCACGTATTTAGTGGTTTTTGTTTCAGACCGCGGAGAACATTTTTTGCAACCCCAGGCTAGGATGAGAAGAAATGACTCAGAAATTGATAAAATGTGAATATGATTTGGAAAAAAATGCGAATATGAATTGAAATGAAATTCATGTATGTTTCGTTCAAGTTTTCTTTTAGAGTAAACAAGTTTTTTTTTCTAAATAAGCTTTAGTGGTTATCTGTGGAATCATATAAGTGAGAACTGAAATAAAATACACGACTATATTGCCAACTGGTAAAATCATCATAATAACAAGGATGATTTAAATGGGTTTTTTAAAAAAGAATTTTGTTTAAATTTAAAGTTTATTGAGTCATACCTGTTGTATTAAAAAACTCATACAAAAAATAATAATTGGTTAAAAAAAAATCAAAATAAAAACAGATAAGCTTCAAACAAGATGTGTTATTAAAGAAAGTACTCTATTTGAAGGGGGAGGGCAGATATGTTACAAAAAGAATGGTAAATTTTGGATAATTCTAAATCTAAGATGGATTAAACTGTCATATCCATAAAGGGAAAACTATTTCATTTCAACTTAAAAATAAAGTCGTAAAAATAAAGTCATACGGCGTCCTTCCAAAAAAAGATATATTATCAGTTCTATTTGACCACGAAAAAATATTTAATCCACCACGAGCCCCCCTCGACAAATGAGCATGAATTGTCCTTTGGCTGAGGCAGTGGGTGTGAGCGTTATTCATTTCGCAGAAAGACCTCGGCTCGGGAGGAGGGCAGATGTTAGGACGTGTGGACAAATGCCTTTGATACTTTGACAATTCAACAACCACAACTTCATTCCCGGAGGAAACATATTCCCAGAATTATTTACTTAATTCTCTGTAGGATTGGACATTTTACAAGGTATTTTTTGTTGATTTATCCTTGTTTTACAGCTATGATTTGTCGTCCGCGCGCACCGAATTCAAACCCAGACTCTATAATAGAGTTTACCCTGTTTAAAATTGGTTATTTGGATACAACTTACACGCATTAACGTTGCATGATAGTGAATATCAGAATGTTCATTTTTAGTGTTTTATTATAATATTTCACTGTGCACCTGTTTTGTGGTTGCCTTGTACAGAAAACGTGATTTGGCACAAAACCACGAAAACGTGACATCTATAATGTCAGGTCAGCTTGGTGTTCAACCCATTAATTGACAAGAAATTACAGCTTAACTCAAGTCATTTCATGTGTATATTAGAATCACTCTGTCATTTGGTTTCTTAACATCTACATCTTTCATGAAATGGTCCTATAGATATAACGTGTCCTTTAGGTACAAGGAAATCCATTTTTGAAATTGGAAATGTAAAAAATAGCAGTGAAAGAAAGTATGGTGTTTTTTTCTTGCTCATTTGCATACAGGTGACGAGCTTGAAAATTGTCAGGTTGTTGCCATGGAAACTTGTATTGAGAAAGGTGATATTCTCATCATATTATAAATGATTTTACATTGTGGAGTATTATGGTGGATTGACACCTTCTAATGGTTCAGCCATTTTTTATTATCTGGCTCCACCTGATCAAATGACTTGGGAAAATCCATCAATTCTTTCCAGGTAATTGATATTGAACAGTTGCAGTTGTCGCATTTCACACTCTTCTGTCAGACTCTGAGCCCTCTCCGTTTCAAATAACATCTTGTTCAAACAATCAAAGTGATCATGAAACAAGAGCAAATAAACAAAATAGGTATTGCAATTTATCTGGCCCCGAGAATCATTCTGACAGAAAGTGTCAAAATTGCATTGTGAACTAGGATTTTAGTAATCCCATTCAAGAGCATGGCTGTGACAATAGGGGTAAATAAATCATTATTACAAGTGCTTACAGTGAGAAAAGGACCAGACCTTTTTGTTCATAGTCATTGAGGTGAGAGAAAGTTGGACCATTTTAATTATGCATGGTTTGTTAAGGGCTTTAGACTAAATGGATATACCAAACAGAAGTTCCTCCACACCATCTGCCCTGTGTTATATTGCAGGCTTGAACAGAAATGTTTCCTGGGCTTACTGCAAAACTTCTTTTGGTCATGGTTGTCAAATTTGTTAACTGATGACATTTATGTACTTGGACGTTGGCAAATATTAAGAAAAGTCATTAAGAGCGACTTACTGTATTTAATAATACTGAGGTGTTAACTAGCTTAATTTTGGTACATAGATTCTAAACAATTAGATTGACTTGTTGGCCCTTACTGCTATTTGGTGATCTCCAAATAAATGTTTGACAGCAATATATGTACAGATATCAAGAAGAGAACAAAAGATGGAGAAATGCTTGTTTCTCACCTTAAAGTTTAAGAGGACACTACCTTTGCTTAAGAGGATTATGCATTTGAGAAAAAACTTGTTAATGATAAATGACTGTTTGATGATTTGAATCATAAAAATGTAATTTTCTTCAGATTGCATAAATCTGAAGAAAATAATATAAAACTTATAAGGACTTTCTTGTATATTCATCAATTACAAATTTTTAAACAAGAAAATGTCCCATTGTCAAAATCCACAACTCTTGAAATTGACAAGTATCAATTAAGTGACTGGCTGTTTTAAAGTCAAGGACTGTACAGCATACAAATTAGATATGTCACAGTTCATCCAAATTAATTATGTGAAATGAGCTGTGTAATCAAGCAAAGAATTAGTCTGATTTTGGAAACCTCTTCAAGATTGACAATAGAGATGGGTGGGTAAGCTGTTATTATCAGATACCTGTTGCCTAATCTTTACAAATTGGAGAGATTGGTTTAATAGGCTTCCCGGGGTTTTGTTTTCAGCTTGGAATGTGACATGGGGTTTAGTGATTGCTTTGTTTTGGGATCTGTTTAAAACCAGGGAAAACATGTTAAAGGGCTAGTCTCTCTCTTCTTGAGCTGATAGCATCTTGTTTGTCAACCTAAGGACCTGTTAACATTAGTTAGCACAGGAATAAAAACAAACATGATTTGTACATTTAAGTATGTGTAATTGCCTATGTGAATTGATAAGAATTGATAAGGTTCAGTACATGATAAGGGTAATATGTGATCATATACATGGAATCAAATACTAGAATCTGAGTTAATACTTTGCCCATTAGTTTCATCCTTTCAGTATTTCTTGAGACCTTGAACTATTAAGAAGATATTTGGTTTCAAAGATTTTGTTTGCAGATTCCATGAAAAAAAGATAAGGATCACCAAAAATGTATTGTAGCAATGTTCTACAGCTTCTATTTTAGGTATAAGATGTGCCAAAATTATGCTATTTGTAATAATTTACAGAGTTGGGATTTACAACATTGGAAAATTTTGATATACATTAACTCAGTCCAGAATACAGGATCAGCCTTGTGAACTTTTCAGTATTTATGATAAAATAATCATCAGCGATAAAAAGAAAAACTGCACCTAAATGTCTTGATAACTTGTACCAGTAAAAAGTAGGGGTATGTTAAACCACATAAAGAGAGAAACTTTAAGAAATCCTTCCCAACAATTACCATCCACGTGAGTGATTTGGTACAAGAAACCCACATGATAGTAGACATAGGGCCATGCCAGGTCATTGTGGTGAACACGATAACTGGGGTCTTTTTTGTTTTCAAACACCTGAGATTGATAGTTAAATTGACATATTAAACTTGGGACAAATATTTTTCCCATATGCAGATGGGTAGAGATTGGGCTGACTGTGACAACTATTTAATTCGTGAAAATTAATGATGTTTAAAGATTTAACTCTTTGACTGCCACTTTAATGAGATTACAGAAAATGCTGAAGACGTGGACATTTTATGAAGACATTAATTCAACTGTTATTTCATCAGTTAATAGATCAAAGATAAACCTTTTTCCTAATCATCTTTATTTTGATATATTTGCATTTTAAAAAAGAAATAGTCAATCTGCTACAGTGAAAGGGTTAAATCTTCATGTACCTGACTTTAACTGTGTGGGAAAGTCTGCCTTCCCACAACTTTCTGCTTTTATAATTTGAAGTGTTTATTTACACGTCACCTTTTGAATTTGATACATTGCCACCAAAGAAGACAATTTTTCAGAGAACAATGATCAATGTGGGGTGTTTTGATTCTTGCCTATACTTTTCTATGGGAGTTTATTTCCCTGTGAACAGGTTGATGAGACACCCGTGGTGATATTGGCAAGTAATCAAATCGTTAGTGACAGACTTTAGGTGTGATCCTGAGAACTTCTCTTGATCACCAATTAGGCAACAATTTTCTTTGACCTCTACTCCAAATTCAGGTTTTAATACCACATCTTTCTTCACCATTAGATGCATTTAAGTTATGATATTGTAGATAAATTTTCTTTTGTGATGATTTCATATCTAATAGATTTTATTTGGGATGACATTTTAAGCTAAAAAAATAACTAAAAAATAAGGGAATTAAAAAATTATTTGGTTTTGCACCTTGTTTTGCAAGATACTAAACATTTATGCATATATATGAAAATATTTCATATTCAAATAGGACTTGACACGTCTGTACTTTACATACCAGATAGGTGAAAGTTCCTGTAATTTACAAAATGTTGATATTCAGTCATCGCAGCCCTTATATTTATAATAATTGCTATATTCTGAGCGACCAGTAAGCCTCTGCATGAACATTTCAGGGTAATTTGATACTTGGGGGAAGAACATTTCTTGTGGGGATTAGAATGTGTGCAAATACTCAAATATTAGGGGAATACTTGGGACCTTTCCCATTGTCACCAGGTGGGTGCCTGGGGACATCACAGGGCAAATCAATGAGGCTGAGAGCTTTGGGAGTTTTGCTTCTCTTAACCCCTTTAATGCTATAATTTGTCCGAAATGCTAGTGTGACCTGAGAGTAATACACTAAAGTATTTATACATTGTATAGAAAAAGTATACCCAACAAAATAGTGGATTATTTTTTTTACATTTTTTTTCCTGAAAAGTTTTAAGTGCTGGAGATCAGATATGTTTATGAAGATAAGATGTGGTGTGTGCTTTCTGATTTGCATGAAGATGTTTAAGGGACTGTGGCAGTGTACTGGTCATGCTTTGTTGAGGGCAGAGGGATGGACGGTGGTCAGCCCTCTATTGTCCATGTGTCATGTCTAAAAATTGACCTTTCAGAGGGCAAAGCTTCAACAAAAACATCCCATTTATTTAAGAAGCCTTAAATTGATGTACATGCCGTCTATGAATGAATTTCAAACTTAAAAAATCTTAAAAGCAATTTTTCGAAGAGTAGAGGTTGACCCTGAAACCCCTTTTTTGCACCTCGCCGAAAAGAAAGTGATAATTTGACCTTCCAAGTGTTAATTCATACATAAGAGTATGGGTGAAATTATAATAAGCTTTTAGATTTATGTTCCATTATTCATAAGCCTCCGAAAGCCATTAAGATGGGTCTCAGAGATCGTATGTCGCCATAGTTACAGGGCATAAATATAGGAGTCTTAGCTTACCAGCAGGGGTGGTCTTCATACCTTTTACTTCTCTAATGGACTTGTCTGCATCCCAAGAAATCCACCCAGCTCAGGTTTAACCTGCCATATGACCATTGCCTATTTGCATTTGCCACTTAAGAATACACTGAAATGTTTTAATGGCCTCGGCAGAAGTCTCTTTGTGTGGACGTGAGACAGGAAATGCTTTGGCTTTTGTATCTAGGATTTCGTCAGAGTTAACCAAGAAGCAAATCTGCTTGAAGAAGTCTTGAATTCAGCTTTACGTGGTCAGTGCCTTGCTGGCATGGTTAGCAGATTCACACTCTTCTAAAGTGAGGCATATTTAACAATTGCAGAATTTAAAGAAAAATATCCTCTAATGGCACTGAAAATTTAATTTTTATTTGCATTTTAACACTCAATTGATTTATTTTGACATATCAATGATTTTAGCATGTTTATATAAAAAAAATTCATTTTATTCGCTGGATAACTGCCAGCCAGTTTCACCAGATTTTGAATTTCCCTAAAAAAAACATGCACTTTATTTAACATGGTTTTTGCACTTCTAAATAATAGAACATTTTGAACACATAAAATGTTAATGGATGTTCACTGGATACGTATATACCCCTTGGCAACCAATCTATTGGTGAATGCCTGTGTAATTTCAACTCGGACATATTAAGTACATTGACTACCATCTCCTCATGATATTTTTTTTTCCATAAAAGAAAATACTTGATTTTGCAGGTGAAACCCTTGAGTAAGAAACGGTCATGGGGCATTAAAACATATAAAATAAGATTTATATGTTAGATCTATCTTTCAAACCTTCATTTAAACCATATTTTTTAAAAAACCCAGCTAACACTCAATTTTACAAAAGCTGATAAATTTTCAAAAAATTTATGTTGGGCCTTGTCAGCTTTTGGTCAGTTCATTTTGTCAAATTGATCTGTTCTCTGTCAAATGAGAAAAAAAGAGACATTTTTCAGGTTAGCTTTGGGCTAATTGCGCTGATAATTGCCAATGATTGCTCCTATTACTGTTACTTTTCAACCACAAAAAGTCAATCTTGTTTGACATGATAAAATTGTGTATCTGTCTGTTCCCTGGGGGTTCATTCTTTCACCCCCATCCTTTCCACCTATGGTCATTCACAATTATCTTTCTCCCTTTTTTTGTGAAATTGCAGCCATAAAAAAATTGACTATGAATAAGATTTTGAATTTTAAAATGGTTTCAAGTTGTCACCTGCTTTTTTTAAAAAGTGAATTTACAAAGTGTGAAAGGTATGGGTCACAGGTTGTGCTTGTGCTAGGGGACGGTGTGAACAGATAGGAACTGACCTGTGTCAGACCTCAGTGAAAGTCTCTCTTATCTCTGTGACAAATCTTTGCTTAGTCCTGCTGGTTGACTTATTCTACATTTTAGAAACAGGAAGATTGAATGAAAAGGTCAGTGAAAAAAAAAAAAAAAAAAAAAAAAATTGCCATATTAATGTAAACGTTAACTTTAAGGTGCATTAATGTTTTGTTTGACAATTAGCAAAGGAAAATTGGTGCAGAAGAAAAAAAAAAGGAGAATTTTTTATTTTCGGGGGTTGGCAGGTGGGGTTTAGTTGTGGGGTATGTAAGGCGATCCTCCGCTCTCACCTGTGCCTAGTAGACCAGTAGACTGCTCCCAGGGCCAAATTATCACAAAAGTCAAATAACTGTACCCCCTCGTGCCCCAGGCTTTTATCTGCCTGTGATGGGCATTGTTCCCATTTGCTGCTGAACTTGTGCCTGGCAGCATGCATCAAGATAAATATCATAGAAAGGTGGGAATCACTAAATAACATCAGTTCAAGCTTGGGGCTGCCACAGACAAAATTGCAATTTTGCTCCAACAGATTATTCGATGAATAAAAAATGATACTTTACCATTTTTATCTGTTAGATTTAAAGATATGCTCTAAAGATAGCAAGCTTAGTGAAACAGCTTGTCATTTTATGAAATTCTAATTTTTATGAACCCCTTTTGTATATTTTCTCAAAAGGGATTCTTTTAAACTCTTTCTTTGAGAAAACTCCTTCAAAATATTTTGTTAAAGACATGTCCTTTTGCTCCCATCAAAAATAACATATATACTCTTTGATGTACATAAATCTATTGAGGAACGCGTCAATGGGGGGCCATAAGCAATAATAATAAGTATATGCCTAATTCTGAACTTCAACAGCCATGATGAAAAAAGGTGTTAAAAAGATCCCACCTTTAAAGAATTTGATCCTAAGGTACATTAGGGAGTTGTAATCTTTTTGAGTATTAAAATATCTTTTGTGAAAAAAGAAATTTGGGAACTAAGGAGATACTAAGTTTTAATGCCCTTTTTTGTTGAACTACACAATATTCAGGCAGCAGGTGTCAAAAGTTTGCTTGATTTTTTAACCAAAAAAAGATGATCTTATCAAAGATAACAGAAGAAAACTGGACTGAGAGAGTTTACATCTACCGTGCGGGTGATAGGCAGAATGATAGAATTTGACTTGTTTGTTGTATAATTCTGCATTTTGATTGACAGCTCAGAAAATTGTCTTGTTCAAACTTTAAAATGTGTTTGTTCTTTCCACAAGACCCAGATCAGGTTCATAAAATGCACTTTGAAAAATGATAAACAGTAAACACACTCTATCTGTTGATTTTTGATAGACATTTTAATAATATATATTGCTATCAAGTTTCATATTGAATTCTACAACTCAAAATAGGGAGACTGGAATACAAGTAGTTTAACACACCAACACATTGCATGAACAAAGGGGTGCATTTATAAGCAAGGTTAAGATTTTAGTGTGAAATATAAATATTTTGATATAGCCTCTTTAGAATTTTTGGAGAAAATAGAAATACAAAGGCCATATACAGGTTGAAAATTGATTACATTTTTATTAAAATTACCTACATGCAGCTTTGATATATAGTTGACATCTCTATAGACGAAACATTTCAGCATGTGGCAGTTACTTGCATTCTTCTTCATGGAGTAAAAGGCCCTTGGAGAAAGTTGACAATAAAGTCTATTAAACATACATAATTCACCTTGAAAGCTAGAACTTGACAGACACTGGCAAAGATCAATTCAATCAATCCTAGTTGTTTACGATTTAAGATAGAAATATTTTGCTAATTTGAACCTGGTGATTTCCATAAAACCCCTCATTAACTCTTTAAGATTCAGCAAAGTATAAAATTGTCAGCCAATTATTCTTTGGGAGGATGTTCACTGGGTCTGTAACCATTTTGACCATTTAGTCAGAGGTTTTTTTACCTTCTTTCCTGAAAATTCACCGAGGTGAAATTGTGGCCAGCTTTGTGAGAGTGGTCCATAATTATTAAGGCCAGATAATTGAGTCATGTGGACACAGGCATTTAAAAGTATTATCTGCTTAGAAGAAGAAAATTCTTTTTACAATTTCACATTAAAGAAGGTTTTTGACCAGTATCAGACAGATTTGAAGTGTGCCAAGATTTAACAAAGGCGAGCTTTGGAGGACCATTTAGTATTGATGCTTTGATAGGGAAAGTAATGGAGGTCTTTTTCTTTGAAAAATGCATCAATAATGTATGAAAGCTACGTGATTCTAAATTAACCCTTTGACTGAGCTTGAAATACGTATTAAAGCAGAATTTCCCTTTTTTTTTACATGTTTTAACTGTCATTACTCAATTTTTTCTCATTTATTTGAACAATAAAGCTATCCTCTTAACTTTTTCTGCTTCTTTGATAATTTTTTTGTTAGCTGAATATGTCCAAAGTTATGACAGAATAATTGTATTTCGTAAAAAGAAAAAAAATTGGTACAGCTGAAGCGTTTTAGTTATTTAGTAAAGATGAAAGAAGTGCACCTGTCGCGTGCGCCTTCAGACCCAAGTCTTGACCCCACAGACCTCGGCATCTGAGGCTCTGTACTATTTTACAAAACACTTTTAAAAATAGCCCAATTTTAAAGTTTGTTAAAAATACTTGAATAGAGCAAAATATGTCAATTGATCATGAATGATTTTGTCTTTCTCAAAGTGAGGCCCCACAGGCATGATTAAGGAAAATTATGTGATATATCATATTTAATGCCAAAAAAATTGCATAATGCCTTTTGAAATTGTATTGAATAATCCTCCTTTGATTTTTACCAGTCAAGATGGAGCTGGTCCAAGATAAACAAAATAAAAAAAACAAATATTAGTCTCTACTTTATTAATTGGTAAATGAGAAATCTAGAAGATAAAACTGATAAGATTATTCATGTATAAAATAACCCAAATGATTTGTTTGAATTTTTATTTTATGTTTTACTTTTTATTTAAAAACAATTGAGCAAATTAAGATTTTATTTGAACAAAAGAATTTTTTCACTTTTAAATCTATATCAGGATTCAGTGATGCATATAAGTATATTTGTTTTGGCATTTTTAAAGAGGGGGGACCTGAGAGTGGTACAGAGCCTCAATGAGTGAGTGTGTGTGTGTGGGTGGGGGGGGGGGCAGGCAGTCAGGTTCCACCACAGAAGTCTGTCAACCACAGAGCTGCCAGGACAGACAGAGGGAGTACTCCCATCCCAGGCAGGCTGCACGCGTACCTGTAGACATAAGCTACAACACACAGAAACCGCAGCAGGACCTTTAAACTTGTTATCATAGCAGCACCACGGCAGGTGGTGAAGCATTTTTTTTTCTGCGTGCATAAAAATACATCCATTGTTGCTTTTTGCATCTAACTACAGCACAGACAGGTGGATATCACAGGAAGTTAAAATCTCAACATTATCAGAGACATCAGATATACTCATATCACTTTAATCCTGGATAAGCTTATACGCTGATAATACCAAAGTCATTTGCAAATCAGGAAGTCATTTTCAACAATAATTTGGATAAGTTACTTCATTATTTAAAACAGTTTATATTATATGGACGGCTCCATGATTTTACTTTGAGAAAATCTTTCACAGGTATGTGTATTTGAGTATGATAAAAAAAAAATACATGATAACTGAGATAAAATGTAAGAATAGTTTAGATTTTTTTCAACTTTTTATTTGATTTTTATATATTGACATCTTGAATTGTCAAGGATACTATTAATGCTGTCTTTGGAATTTGAGACTTGATTATTTACGAGGAGGATTTCCAGTTGAGCAGTGAAACACTGGCCAGATGCTGAAACTGACCACCTCAGACTTGCAACTGACCACCTCAGACTTGCAACTGACCACCTCAGACTTGCAACTGACCACCTCAGACATGCAACTGACCACTCACAGATAAGAGACAGGTGTCACCCGCCGCCAATCTCCATATCTGTGTTCTATCTCAGTCTCTTCTGCTTTATCAACATTGAGGCACTTAATCACAATTGTAATTGGAGAAGTTGAAATCTGCCATATGGTCAATTTCAAACAGTCACTGTGTATTTGTTTGCACTCCTTGTCATAATTGGTTCATCATGTTTATTACGAGAGCTCTTTAAAAGAAGTGAGCTGAACACTGATATTTATAAACTTTTTTTAAAAATTCATACCGGTAAATAATTTGCTATTTGCACAATATTTTGTAAAATTTAGCAGAGTTTATTGTATTCATTGATTAATATGAAAATATGAGAAAAGCATTTAATTTGATGATATAGTCATGGTCATCTTACTGTGGGGTCAGACTTAATCATGCTAAGTTTCTTATCAGATAAGAGGAATAATATGATAAGGCCATGATTGTCTTACCTTGTTTAGAGACGGTCATTGGCTCATATCAGTATTGACATGGGATAGAATTAACACATTAATTATATTTGTCAATCTCAGGTGTAAATAAGATAAGCAAGGTTCACGGTTTCTGGAAAAGAAACTTAGTTTTTACTAAATCTTGTCCAGCAACAAGAATTTTGCCTTCCCTATCTTTTTATTAGGGATTTTTTTTCAGAAATCCATACCTCTTGCCTTCTGTTGCCAAAAATGGTTTCATATTTTCAAATTTTAAAAAGTGAATCCAGCAGTCATTTGTTGTGTAAATATTTGCATAGGATTTTGTTTAGATGCACTCAGAAATTAGGATTAAAAGCAAAGATAGGAAGTGTTGATTTTGGGATAAACGCATAAGATTGAGCAACGTAGACAAGGAAATTTCAAACTTGACAATGATTTGTTTAGGTTGGGACAGAGAAGTGTACGATTATCACAAATTATGGGCAGTTATCCTCGCCCTGCAGATTGCCTATCTCCATAATGACATCTGATGATCCTCAAATGGAGCTCTTAGCCCCTAACTCAGCACAGGTGATGGTCCTTGTTACGTCAAATGACTTAACCCTCTCACTGCAACAGGAAAGAAAGCTCATTCATTTGGCATTAAAATAAATGATATATCCATCAAGATTTTTTTTCTCAAAAATGATTTTTGTATCAATTTATTGGATGTAAAATATGAAGTGTTTTCAAAGAAGGTTAATTGTTATATTTTCTTGAAGGATATGAAGCTTTGGGTGGGATATGATATTCAGGATGGCATGTGGGGGGAGAAAGGGCAGTTGGTTGGTTGTGCATAGGGGACAGGTGGGTGGCAACGGGGCTGTCATCATAAAGTGAGAGTTGTCAGAATAGGTGCAAATCACAATGCAAGGATTTGCTACATCACTGTTCTGGAAGATTTGCTACATCTGGAAAAAGGTGACTTCATAGAGAGTAGTGCACTAGGTGTCTAACACAGTGGTAGGACATTAAAATGATCAAGCTCTGAAGTGGACCCAAAGTTAGTGTCAAACACAAGCAATGGCACCTGTGTGACTGGTAGTGGAAGGGCTTCTGGTGTGGAGGGATAGAGTGAACTATCAATTAAGGCAAGGAATTTTATAATGTTTCTTATTGACTGTTACAATGTATATGATGCAGTGGTTCAAGCTGTAGACGGAAGGCTTGAACATTGCGCTTCATTTGGTCATGCATGCTTTATTTGTGGCAAGAAACTGTCTCTCTGTGACTGTATATGATCAGGTTTAAGATTGAATTTTTTTTGTTGGAATGTTCTTTGATAAACCCATGCATGGTTTATAATGCACTGGTCCAGATTGAGTGATTATGATGCAAAATGCATATAATGCTGTACTCCAGAGTGATCTGATAGACTATGACTATGCATATGATACTATAGTCCAGATTGATCTGATAGACCATGACTATGCTGATGATATTATAGTCCAGATTGATCTAACAATTTTTTGACTGACAATGCTTCTTACAAAGTGTCCAAATTGACTGGTACTGGGTGGCATCACATATTCAAGAACCCACTGGACAGAAAAATGGTTTAATGGTTTAATGGTGGTGGCAAGGGCCATGGTCTCAAGAGGGAGACAGTTCAGAATCAGATCACAATTATGCATCATTTATTTGTTAAAAGATTAATTGTCATACAATTATACATATAGATATATCTAGTTTTCTATGGAAAAGCCTTGGCTAGAAGTAAGAAGCTATCGTGGAGATGACAGTCAGTGATGACAGGAGATGGTCAGGATGTAAGGAGGTCAGGATATAAGGAGGTCAGGATATAAGGAGGTCAGACGTGGCAACTTATTCATATCGCTGTAGGATATTATTGTCACACAGTGTCATATCCTCAACACCCTGCGAGATGTTGTACTCTGGAGGAACACTAAATTATAGATCTGTCTCAACCCCACACAATGGGGTTAAACACTTTGACAAAGTGTACAGTTTACCAACACAAAGCCACAGTGTTTGTTAACAAATCAGCAAAATGCTATGTCCAAGCTGAGGTCTCTTCGGGTTGTAATTATGCAAGCCGAAATTTGCAAAATGACTTAAGGTACTAATTTCCAAGTCAATTTCCTCCCTGCGGCAGGGTTTTGAAATCGACCACAGCTGGGATATTGCATTTGGTGTGTTGATTTCAGTGGGAAACGTTGCTGTCTCTTCACAAGTTTGGATATATGTTTATTTACATTGCTTAACAATGTGGGAATTGTTAGAATCAAGTGTGTTGAAGGTATTGTTGATGCCAAAGTATCTTTCCTTTATATCAATCTTGTTCGAGACGAAAAGCTCCCATGCTGGTTTTTTTTTATAACCTATTTCTTCTTTGATGCTTTTGAAAAATACAGCAGTGAAATACAACAATGAAATCTTTTTCATCAAATGTTGGTTTCTTCTCTCCAGGAACTAAGCATGCTGTGCAGTAAAACCAAAAAGAGAAAAAATCGGCACGACTCGTCCGAGGAAGGAGAGGCAAACAGATTGGTGCGGAAGACAAGTCATGAGCTTTTGAGTCCTTTGAAGAGTCTGAAGCTGAGTCCGATCCCGAGATGTGATGAGAACTACAGTCAGATGTACCACAGACTGGGACTCAAGGGCTGCGTCACTCCACAGGGTAACTTACTTATATTATCACTCAAAAGTTCTAAATATTGGTTTCACTAATTTGGTTTCATATGTAAATAGATAGATTGTCATTCATGTATATATGTGTTACTTATATAATTAAAACATCATCAAATGCTCTGTGGAAGTCAAAATCAAGATTAAAATATATTTTCTATGTCTAGTAGAAATGCATTTTGTGATAAACTTTATTGTGCCAATAAGGCAACTTGTCTTTTGATGAAAATGAAGATAACAAGAACAGGAAGGCAATATTCAAGACATAAAGGAGACCTAATAAGTTGAAATCCAGTATGAATTTACCAAACTCACATATAACTTCATTGATATGAAAAGTTTTATTAATGGCATTCAAAGAGAGTTTGAGGGTATAGTCATGGACACCTTTTAGACCATTCAGAATTTTTAGGCTTATTTTTTTGGAGCACTTGACCTGCTTGATCTGGAAGTTTTTTTAAAAACATGCTTGATATCAGTCAGAGTGAGGTGGTACTGCTATATGCACTATAATTGTTAGATGAGATCAACAAAGAATGTGCTGTCCGTCCAGATTATATCATCCAGTTACCTGATTATGACACGGTGGGGTGGGTTAATACAGTCGGAGGCTTTGTGATGGTTTGATGAGCCAGATGGCACATTATCTTGTCTCCTCTGCTGGATAGCAACCCAGACAATGCTTACTCACTGACCATGTACAATGGTCATGGGAACAGTTTGTGATCTATAAAACTATCCCAAAGATATATTTTCAACGTACTCCAGAAAGGCTCAAAGTTATGCACAGTTTTCTTCTTTTCTCATCTTAATGCGCTCGACAATATATTCGTTATTTTCCTTCTTTTTTTCTTTTATGCTAAGTTATTACTTTATTCATCACAAATAATCTTTTACTTTGTATCATATGAGAGGGAATTTTGTCCTCAGCATGTGCTGTGTAGAATTAAATGGTGTTTTATTGTGGCATCTTAAGGAGGACACATATGGTGGGGTATCACTGGGCAGCAAGGTCAAGACTCAAACTGTAACACTCTTTGATGTTTTACCATCTTCTCAATTTGAACCCTCTCCATATCTATGCAGACACCTCCGATCTAATCCTCATTGTGAGGGGAAGGTTTGCCATATACCTCAGGAGGGCTCACACACTGTGGCATAGGCCCTCTCACGCAGGATTATACCCGGACACAATGCTACATATCGTGCAGTATTTGCTCTGGTCTTGTGTAACCCTGTCTCGACATTCCTTTAAGTGTTGTGCCCTTTATGGTATTGATGTAATTCATTTGATCACCTGTATCATAGTTTGAATTTGGAATTATTTATACCATGCCTATGTAATCAAAGAAATGGTTCTGCTGGGAAAATTTACTAAGCCTCCTTTGGCAAATTCCTATAAGCATAAGTATTTGATGGAATTTGTTTAAGAGTTTTCTCAATGACATTTCACACCGATCTGTTACAGATAAATAAAGGGACAAGTTTAAATGGCAAATATTTCCTAATTTAAATTTTCATATGTATTTTAGTTAATAATTACATAGCATTTTTGAGTAAGGTAGATTTTTTTAATGATTTTGTCTTTATTTTGATTAGTTTAGAGCAGAATTTGCTGTGTTTCTAGACTCTTTGTGTGACATATGGTAAGATAGGAAGTACAGATAAGAATTCATAGTATATATTGAAGCAAAGCTTTTGGCCTGAAGGTAGCAACACTCATCTGGTTCATTAGTGCCACAGGCCTAGCGCTTCTTATCACAATTATTTGCATATAAAAAGCCTCCATAATGGAAGAAAGACTTGTGAATGTCCTGTGTGCAATGAAAACAATCAAGTCATCAACCAATATATTTCTATTATATACTAATATTGCAACAAAACATCAGAATGTATTTGTAAAGGGTTCTCAGGAAAGTTAAGCATTTGCCTGTCTTGGCAATGTTCTAATTCATGGCTATAGATTAGATAAATAAACTACCTATCTATATAACTAACTGATGATCAGGGGATAAATTTGACATTGTTGCAGTTGCAGTGATCTGGTTGTGTTCTTTTTTCAAAGCCCAGTTTTATACAGTCAGAAGGTCAAAGATTATCCCGATCTTTGATGACAGATATTTAACAGTCAGTGAACATTTAGACTGGAAATCCTGGTTGTTAAGAGAAGGGCAGCTGTGTTGTTATGCAACACAATGATAACAGCTGTAACCCTGGCAACAATGGGTATCCAAGGGCTGTGTTATGTTAATGAGCTCACTGCTATATACAGTATTTTATATCCTCAGGAATGGCAGATCTTATTCAGAGGGTATTTCATTCTTAGGGAGGAATAATAGTTTCAATAAAAAAAAGAATTGGAGTTGTTCATGATTGTTATGATATAAACATTTCAATTAAATTATCTTGCACCAGAGTGGTCATGTGGTCAAGTCAAATACAAAGTTAAAAATCTGAATATGGACATTCATTCATCAGAAGAATTTTTAATAAGACAAATTCTATAGATTTGAAAATATTGCACAAACTCTCTGGTGCATAGATTCAGAAATACCAGAAGGTTTATTGGTAACAATGGGAATGATATAAGTAATTTGATGATTAAGTTTGCATTCATATAACCTGGAGCTAAAAGAGATATTAATCTTGATGCAAATTTTACCAGGGGCTGTTTTTTGGTCGAGTGGACAAATTTACATATTTTCATTTGGTAGGCTTTTAAATATTCACAAAGTTCTCAATATGTAGTCAGTATTTAATTTATGGTCTAAGTATATCTAAAGTAGATTTTCCCTCGATTATTTTAAATATTGATAGAATCAATCCACAAGCAGACTAAGCAGAGTTTGTTATTTGGCCAAATTGTATCTGAGGTTCAAATAGAATTGAGATATTTGATAAATATAGAAATTTTGAATACTGGAAGGACATCGTCGCCTTGGTGACAGTGATTTGCCTCTCAAGTGCTCACTTTTCAAATTCTGGGGTAGCTTATTATGCCGGAGCACGAAAGAGTGTGATGTCACAATGGAACAGCAGAAGGAAAGTGTCACCTGAATAAATATCCCTTCAAATAAAGAAATGAGGTGTCTGAGAGCATGTCTGCCCAACAAAGATAGTGCTTAACCAGATTGATTTATGTTTGTGTTTACTGATATATTCAAGAGTAAATTATGGAACATAAATCTTCCTGCTTGTTGTTTATTTTCCGGACCTTTTGAAATTTGCTTTCAATTACAAGGTCATTATTTGCTGTGACAATATTTTTAATACAATTACAGCAGCTCTAGACTTATGTTGATAAATCAATGCTGAATTGTAAGCCATTAAAGAATCTCCCATTGTCAAGGTTAACTAACTGAAATGTTTTGCTTCAAGGTTATAAGATAGGATGAGGAGATGAATTTAACTTTGAGAAAAATATTGAAATTAATGATGTGAAAATCTCATATTTGATAGGTTAATGCAGGAAACCTGGTGTGTTGAAGAAATAAATCTGGGTTTGTTCCTTCTGGCAGCAGTCTGCCGAGAAGTGACAGTTTGCTTGATGCTGAGAGCATGACCTCGGTGACCTCATCCAAATCTGACACCATCCATCACCATTGTATAGCATCATATATATATATCTTACTTGACTCAACTTTTGACAGAGATAATATCTTCTACATGACATTGATATGATAACTGAATTAGTAGTGATATGTAACAGCTGAGAGTAAGTATGTTACTCTAAGGTAACAGTTATGGCCTTAAAATATTTATTTATCTCATCCATTAACACAAATTAGAAAGTTGCCAAAATAGGCTAATGCCTACCTAAGCTAGCAACCCTTTACAAATATATACTGGGGTTATGTTGCAATATGAGTATATAATAGATACATATTGGCTGATTGGTATAGGACAGAGACAGAGAGGGGCTGCAGACTCGACTCCCTGGCAATCTGTTGAGAGCCCCGGTTATTATGCTGCAGACTCTACTCGCTGGCAATCTTTTGAGAGCCCTGGATACTCTGCTCAGAGAATATGATGCTGTTTGCAGTCATCCCTGCTCACTGTGTGCTCACACCTTAGAGTAATATTACTCTAAGCTCACACTAAGCTATGCATGACTTGTCTAGGCTTAGTGACCTCTTCTGCAATTTATCATGTGCATGTATCAAGTTTATGACATTGATATGGAAAACATTTTGCCCAAACTCATGCTCAGAAATATCTCTCATTTGAATTTCTCTCTCACAAGAGGTGTGCTGTCCATTCCATTTCGCAAAAGAAAAGACAATAAGTTGTTTATATGCAATCATGAGTGTTCTGTTGTGATAGTCTAAACATGATGTAAACAGTAATTAATGTGTATTCACTTCAAGGCAAGTCAGATAAGAGACAACTCAACATTTGAGAAATGCCTCTACAGTTGCCATGGCAACTCAACTGCTGATAAGTGCTCAGATAGGATAAGTTCTGAGATGGCAAATTGTAGTAGTGTATATAAATTATCAAATATACAGTCTGTTCTAGTGAGATTTTAACTTGAGAACTTAGAAGTGAGAATAATTTCCAGTGTTAACTGACCATGGATCCAAATTAGACAAAAGGCATTTGGTTGCCATGATATTAATGAATAATATCACATTTCATAGAGATCTTAACAATGTGTGTAGATAAAATTTTAGTATTTCTCCTCCAGATTTTCAGTATTGAACCAGAATTTGATGACCCAAAGATTCAAAAGGAATAAAAACCACCAATTTTCTTTTTTAACCAACAAAAAAAAGGGATTATTGATGATGCCACTACCCGATTAGGCCCTCCCTGCTATTAACATGTGGTTGCTGATTGGTTGACATGGCCCAGTGTTATGGTGTCAGAGGGGGGTGAGACACTGACCGCTGACCACAAGCTAGTTTGAACAATACACTTTTCTCATCACATGCTCCTCGCAGACACATGTCTCATGCAATTTGGGAATTGTTTAAATCTATAACAATTATAAAGTGAATCATTTTGTGGATATTTTAAAAAATCGGTGTTTGTGAAAAAGCCCTTTGAGATTTAAGGTGAGTTAGATTAGAAAAAAAACTTTCCACATGATAAAATCTTTTGAAATAGGTGCTAGGGATATTTTAAGTTATGGTGTAGAGGTCTGCACTTATGAAAAAAATATCGGAGACATTGATGTCATATCTGTATATGTCAAAGATAGAAACTGGAAATGGTGAATTATAGAGCGATTATTCACTTTCCTTGCATTATATTTGAACTGCATTTCCAGATGTGTCAGTACAAGAAAAGACACAAACAATTTTCTCATTTCAAGATTGGCCATTTTAAAGGCACAGTGTGAAATATTATTGTTTAGCTGTTATCATTTTTGTGAAAAAGAAAAAAGTAAATAGGACATTTTAAAACTTTAGGACATAGGACATTTTAAAACTTTGCACCCAAACAAGAGTATTTTCCATTGAATTTAATATAAAAAAACTGTAATTTTAAAAGAATCAAGAAACGATCTTTTCTTTTTGGCCTTGGTGAGCAGTTGAGTGGGGATATTTCACAGGGTTATCAGACTTAATGTTGAGATAGAGATGTCCGGTATTAAGGACCAGGTGTTCCTGTTGATATTAACCACATGATGGCACCAATCACAGCTACATGATCACCTTTCAACTTCTATTTTATATGAAACTCGTGAGATTAAGAACAGCCTGGAGTTGATGAGGCTGAACTTGATAGATTCTGTCTGTGAATGAGAGTGGCTGAGAAAAATTGCTGACAGAGAAATCTGGCAGTCCTTGATACCTGGGCAAAGTCATTCACTGAGTTATTCTTTGGTTTTATGTTATTATTTTAATTTATCTTTTCACTTTAAGGAGACATAAACTAGCCAGAGTATGTCAATGCATCAGATAATATTTGATCAGATTTGGAGCTGACTTTTATTCATATTTTACATATTTATAGTATATTTATTGGTGTTTTTCCAGGAGATGTAGACCCATTTGAGTATGCGAGCCCTGCTGACGACGTATTGCCAGTTCTGGAAATAAGTGAAAGGGAAATTGTCTGGACGGGAGAACAGCAAGCCAAAATGTACCAGCCTTACAAAGGTAATTAAACCATAACATCCTCCACTCTCTGTTATATGTAGGGTTGTATTTAAATATATGATATCACACATATAAAGCATAAAAGATATGGTATCATTTCTAGTGTCTGTGTCATGAAAATATCAGTTAAGACTTTATTTTATTTTTTCATTTCAGGTCAGCTCAAGTTGTCTGTATATATTAACTATGGACTCTTAACAATTCATGGTATGTATGATTCTATCATAATTTTCATGTCATTTTGTGAAATTGACTGTTTAAAAAAAAAATTGATAATACCAAAAATGTTAAATGAAAGAATGTCATATATCTAAATATTATATTTTGTTTACCTTAACAGTGATGCAGGCAAGACATTTGAGTTCAAAGTGGAAAGATACTTGTGATACGTGTGTGAAGGTAAGAACTTAGCTTTTATATTAGCTTTTATTTGATCCCTCCTTTTGCCAAGCCGAAAAGATGGGAGACAAATTGGTCTAGACATGAGAGCTATATAATGTGCATGAGAATAAAGACCCCATAGTAAGCTTAATCCCCAGTCATAAATGAATAAAATGCCACTAGGAACATGAAAAGATATTTGTATTTGGACAACAAAGTGCTCGTTCATAGGATTTTATGGGTGAGATTCAACTTTTAAGGTCATCTGCGAAACCACATTGACCACAAGAAATTAACATTTAGACTGGAAATTCATGATTGGGTAGTTTTGGGGTGTGTCGGGTGGGAAATAGTACCTCGTTGTTTCCCAGCATGAAACTGTCTCATGGATGAATCTAAGAATAAAGCAAGTTTTAATGGACTGAGAATTTTGTTCCTGTTTGAATAATGTTTTAGATTTTTTTATATATCATATCAGGTTGGCTTTAAAATATTTGGTCACATCAATGAGACTAGATGAGATCTCTTCTACTCCCATTGGTCACATTCATTGATCCTATAAACTCATATACAACAAGACCTTGTCCTAGAAATCTACATTATTCAAGGCAATGAGACTAGAAGATTTTTTGCCTTGTTGCTTCAAGCCAAAACCTATGCAAATTTTTCACATGTGAGATTTTTTCTCTTGCTGTATCTCACTCAGACCCAAACCTAAACTTTATTCCATATTTTGTGTTTAAAGCTCTTTTTCTTAAATGCCACACTTTGATACATTAACATTATAAGCAATTTGGATCGTTTTATCTTACAGTTATCACTGATGCCAGATGAAAGTAGAAGAACGCGATGTAAAACGGAAGTTATACTAGACACAAATCATCCAGTTATCGACGAAAAGTTCTCTTTGTAAGTAACATTCTTTTTCATAAATAAGATCTATTAAAGATCACAAATTGGTCTCATCTTCCTTAATATATAGGTATTTGACAATTTCAAAGTTAAAACATAATGAACACCTACTGTCATAGTTTTTAGTTTAGTCTTGATCAAAAGTGTAGACCAAAAAAAAAAAAAAAAAAAAAAAAAAAAACAATTGACAAAGTAGTATAAAGAGGAAAAGTGCAGTTAGTGAACTATGAAGACCAAAGACTATGTTGAACAAATTTGTTTCAAGAGTTTTCCTTTTCATTGGATTTGATCATGTGTAAAGATCACAAGTTACAGGCCATTAACTGTCCATTTGTTTGTGAATCTGTCCTCCACACACAAACAATTATCACATTAAATGTAGCATGAAGACTGGTCTTGTGATTCAATCATGGTCAGTTTGATTTATCTGAACCACTGCTGGAAACAGAGTTGTCACATGACCTGACTAGCACAGTGTAGTGAAATGTAGAGAGTTATAATTACTGATCATTTATACATTGCTAATATAAATGTGATCGAAATACATGAGCAAAATGTGCCTGAAATACTTCAAGATTAAGTAACAATTGTTGTTTGGTTCGGGAAAAAAAAACAAAATTCTGTACGTAATGTATAAATAACTGATCATGAAGCGAATGAAGGAAAGTGAACCATAGTTTAGCTTCATCCATTGAGTTATTTTCTCTTTTTGAGAAGACTATTATCAACGAGACAAGAATCTGTTCGAGTTTCAGTGCTAGTTTTGATATGGGAGTTAGGAGTAATCGTTAGAATCAATCATAGTTATGCATGGTGTTATAATCATTACCAAGGAACATATACATTTCACGAAATTTGAGTAGCAACCAAATGCTTGTCCTTTACAAAATGTGCTTTTAGGCCTCAGATGCAAATTACATGGTCATGATGCAAGTTTGAAAATAAATTACTATTATTTGCTAGTAAACATCATGATGGCTTTCTGCAATAATTTAAGGCCAATGAACTTGATGCACTCCGAAATTGCTACAAATTGCTCTTTTCTTGATGTTCCTTATCAGATGAAGCTAACAAATTAGTGTTTTTATGCACCTATCAAATTAACCTTAAAAGAGGACTTAGAGATTTGAGACGGCTCTTTCTTGTTGTGAAATCCTTGCCTATCTCATATTTCATCAATGTGAGATTTTCATCAACTGAAAACTTCAAAGAGTTTACCTGACTCTGTATTGCTATAATTGGTCAAGGCATTCCATTATCGTATAATTCAATTATAATAGACTTTTTTTTTTGAGAAAATGAAACCTTTGTGCCATAGAATTGAGCAGGTCATAATTATGTACTTGATCTTCTCATGAAAATATGGTTTCTGTTTTAACTGGAAAAAGTAAAACGTAAAAAAAAAAATCATCAATATGAAATGAGTGAAGTGATATTTACTACCACCCAAATGAGTGCAATGATATTTACTGTCAGCCAAATGAGTGCAATGATATTTACTGTCAGCCAAATGAGTGCAATGATATTTACTGTCAGCCAAATGAGTGCATTGATATTTTCTAGTAAGCTGAAAAATATAATCCGAAATAAGGAATTCCTGAGTCTTTGAAACATTTTTATTTGCAGACATTTGGCATCTTGAGTTTCCATGACAAAAGAACATTTAAAAATTCAAAAGTTGTTCTCAAGTAGTATTTTCTGTAGTATTGCATGTATGTGACCGCAAAGTGGTTGGTTAAGACTGTGCATTTGACTTCGGGGTGAAATGTACCTTCAAATGTGATGCCACAAAATGAAGATGTGGTTATTCTGCGTCAGTTTCAAGTGCCACTTGACATGATATTAACTACCCCTGATCATGAGAGAATTCAACAGAATTAGGCAGCATCATGCTATATCAGATATAAATAGTCTGAAATAAAAAGTTTGGTTTCCGTTTTTCATATCCAAAGTACAAATCTGCTGATTTTCCAGACATTTGTCATGCTTATTCACTTTAATATCATTAAATTACCAATATCAAAGGTTAAAAAGATTGGTAGAATAGTTTATGGGAAAAGAGTGATATTAATAATAAGGGATGTTATTTTAGGCCTGAGTAAATACACAATGAAAATAGTGACTGCTGCTACGATTTCAAAATATCTCTAGAAGTTCTAATGCTAAAGAAATTATTGAATTCCTCTTTGCACCTTTAAAAATTTGCCTCATTCAAACAATAAAAAAACTCTTTTGAAAAACAGGTGTAAAAATACTGTACAAAACGAGGAGGAGAAAGGGGGCACCTGGGTATACAGGGGCGTGAGCGGCCTCATTATGCGCTGGCATTTTTGGGGATAATTGCATGTATGCCATTCCTCCAAGCTTTGATGAGACAGTCGGAGCAAACGGACACGTCAGGTGTACCGGTCAACCACTCATATTCTTCTTCTGGCCTTTGTGTACAGATATTACATGCAATGCATATTTATAGTTTTTTTAATATTTTTTTTTCATTCATATTTGAATGGAATGCAAGATAATTTTTAAGGCTTTTCTCTATATGCATTAATAATATTTATTTTATTTGCAAATTGAAGGAAAAAAAGAAGAATGTGGAAATAAGACCAAAAAATATGAAATTGATTTTGATTTTTTATCAAGATATACTTTGTCTTGTTGTAAAGATCTTCAAGGTCAGAATGAAAACCATTAAAAATGAAAGTTGCCCAGTCCTGATACCACCCCTCCCCCATCATGAAATGATCACATGAAGATAGTTGTATGGCCCATTTGATGCAGTAACCACAGACCAAGAGACTGGTATTAAAATAACACACCCCAGTGCTTGCTCACTTGGATACAGTTTGTTACAATTTCAATGAGTTGTCAACATTTGCTATGGAATATTGACAATGATGCGTTTTTTTTAATCAACATTACCAACTAAGTTTTACGATAATTCTTGTGACTTGTAAAAAGAACTTGAGAAAGCATTCTTGCTGATAAGAGGTCTATTCTCCCCTTCAGTTAAAGTTTGTTTCGAACATTAAAAAAAAAATCGTGATTAAAGAAAATATGGCAATAGCTTATCCAAACTTTTAACCTGATTGCATCAAGTCCTTCATATTGAACAATCACTTGTGAGTTGAGAGACAGAAAGTAAATAGTTTCAAATATCAGCTGTTTCTTAACGAGAGATGAAAGGAGATCAAATATCAATTTACCTGTGAAAGGAGATCAAATGTCAATTTACCTGTGAAAAAAGTTCTTTGGAAAAAACTACAGATAGTGAGGTGTGAAAAGCCCAATGTCAGGATTACACAAAGGGTACAAAGGCACAGTCAACCCGTAAACTTAACAGCTGATTTGTGGGAGAATCTTCATTGTTGAAAACAAATAGTTACCATACTTAGTCACAGAATTTAAACCAAAAAAAAAAATTATGGACTCTCTATAAGGGCTTCCAACCACAAATCTGAATCTCCACTCTTTGGTCTGTAGCTGTATTAAATGAATATTTTGAAACAAATTATATTATTTATGCAGAGATTTTGGTGGGTTTAGTTTCTTAAAAATTAAATTATTATTATTTTTCTTTATTAAACAGTGAATTGCTGGATTCTGATTTGAAGAAAAGATTACTGATTTCTGTGTGGCACAAAGATGCATCTAAAGGGTGAGTACATAATTAACCCTTGCACTGTCATTTTATATAAATAAATTAAATAATCTTCACAATTTTGCCAATCACAAAGCACAGAAAAAAATCAAAATAAATTCTTCTTACAGAAAATAGGAATCTTGTATTTTGTGCAAAAAGAAGATCTATGTTCATGTTGGTCATTTTTTTTCCTTTGGCAGAAAATGTGAATTTTTGGGATGTATGTCATTCGGAGTTCAGCATATCAGCAAGCAGAAAAGGGTAAGCTAACCTTACTTATATAGAAGTGATTATTGATTATTGTTTCACAAGACAGCTGTAAGATGGCAGCACTGAGCACTTATACAGGATAAGATTGGCTAACACAATATTATGGGTTTTTTTGGTACTCTTCATGCCTATTAGAATGGAAACAGCACCACAGTTGAGGTATGAAATAATAATAAGGCATATGATAATATATGTGTATATTTATTCAGGTTGTAAATGGGTGGTACTACTTGCTGACTGAGGAAATTGGAAGACGTAAACATTTGCAGGTGACCACCAAGAAACAACAGCCCCTCGCAGACAGTGAGTCCAGTATTGAAATCACCTCATTACTAAATCTGCACTGAATTTTATTTTTAAATCTCAAATATCATAATTCATAGATGAAAAATAAACTTTATCAGATTTGTGAGTTAATTCCTGGAGTATATATGAATGATGACTTAGTGTGTCCCTTCAGCTCTTCATGCTAAAATATAATGGTTTGGAGAGAGTAGTGATGAAATGAAAGCATTTTAAGGGTATTTATGGGTCTTGCATTTGAATGCCCCCTGGTGACAGTTTGTCTGCCGGAACTACTTTTTTGTACGCCAAAATGGAATATTTTAAACAAAAAGTATGGGAAATCTATGTCAATGAAATTGAGATATGGGTTATTGTGTTATTAAGCATGAGAAAAAAAATGAAAAATCTAAATTTTAACTAAACCTATTTCTGCCTATTTTGCAGGTAATTTCAACAAGAATATCCCGGCAGTTAATCAGGATGTGATGTGGATGGAGCCACATGTGGTCGTGATCCGCCGCACTCCCGGCGGATATGGTTTCTCTTTGACTGGTGCCAGCCCTGTCAAAGTCTGCAGAGTAGAGCCAGGTACAAACAGATTTCATTTACACACCATGTTCTTAATATTTTTTAAAGACATGGCCTGGCAAATATATTTATAATAGGTGAATATGAAGTGCCCCCTTGTGGGGAAAAAAAATCACCACCAGGTGTCAGGGCCTTATTTTCAATTTTTCACAGGGATTAAGTTTTTATAAAAATGCAAGATTTGTTATGGAACAGACAATTTCAGATATCAATCATTCAACTTAGAAATTTAATTATTATTATTATTTTCATTTCAAAATATTTTAAAAATATTTTCATTTCTTAATAAGATAGTGGGTATAAGTGAGATGTTATTGTTTCAGGCTCCACAGCAGAGAGGAGTGGCTTAAAGGCAGAGGACTGCATTGTCCGGATAAACAGTCTGAATGTTTCCAGATCAACTGCTGACAGCATAGCAAGAATTATCAGGTGAGAGAATAGAACATTATGAAGGCAATCCTACCCATCTAATAATCCCTATGTAGTGTTGTGATAAATAAAGAGTGTCAATTGAAAATATTTTATTTTTACTTTCAAAGACAGCAAGATTATATTATTAATGTTTATTTTCCCTGCAAAATCCCTCTGAAAATATGATGATTTATATCTTCTTTTTTTTCAGGCACAGCTCTGTGAAAATTGTATTGGAGATTCAACGTCCTCGTGAAATGTCAACGTTGGAAAATTCTCCGCGATCCAGACTTTTACCACTCAGCAGTACCATGTGCTGGCGACCTCAGGTACCGGGCCCACCCAGTGTGTACGGACAGAAAATATCGCCACCTAGTGTCAGTTATGGTCAAACCTCATGTGGCTATGTTAACAATGGATTCGCAAATAGTGGATATGGCTATTCAAACTGTGGCTATACAAACAATGACTACAGAGATTACCATGGCAACGGTCACCATAGTGACTCAGAGCTTGAGGTAGATACTAGACCTAAACAGGTGCTGCCACTCTGTGGTGGAGGAACCTTACCCAGGAATAGAAAAATTGTGGCCAAGCCTGTTGTGAGGGAAACACTTTGCTGAGAACACAAAAGGTCTCGTGCATTATTAAACCAGATACTAATTGTGATTTTTAGCCGAGCAACATATGATTGACTATTGCTGAACTGTTTTTTTGAGACATGATCAAGGAGTTGATATTGGTCCAAAGCAGTAGAGGCTAGAATTTTGCAAATGATAATATTTTTTTTTTCAAATTTGGATATTTGAAACTGAGGGGTTACCAAAGTGCATATTAGCTGTGCCAGCTTGTTCTTCCAAGCATTTCGAAGATTTTGAAAAAAGAAATGTTATCTTTGTAATGTGCCAAAAAAACCAGTGTGGTGCTATTAATCTGTCACTCAAACAGGAATTATTTGTTTCATGGAACCGTGTTTCATGGATTTACTATGGAAATGGAGAAGGCCAGATTCTGAGTTGTAGGCCTGGGGAATATTGGCAGAAATTGGGAGATATCCTATTTTCAGGACAAAATACTCAGAAATACAGGAGAGGTCTTTGGTGCACAACCAAATGGGTTTAAAAAGAACTAGAACTAGTTAACTAAATAACTGATATTCATAGGAAAAACAAAATACTTGTGCCATTACCAATAATATAATTGAACTCTCCAGTCTGCAGTGCAGACCAGGGGTTTAATATAAAATAGCCTCTAAACATGAAGAACAGTTTACTAAGTGATTAGATTTTTTCAGTCATCAGTATTAAAAATATTATTTGTTCACAGACATAATTTTGCAAATGTAGAATTATACAAAAGCTCTAATCTTTGATTCTGAATATTCAAAGATTAATTTAAAATAGAAAAATAAGGCAATTTCGAGACAGTTGTTTCCTAGTCAAGCACTGTATATTTTATTGATTTTACAATAAGATGTTTGCAACAATAGGATACAAACACATTGATATATTATTATTATATGAGAAATAGTAGGTAACGCTATAAACTAGTGCCAGTGCTAGAATGTTAACAAATCGTAGCAAAAGAAACCAGCTTTTAACAAATGGCTGTTTCATCTTTTGATTTAGGGGTGATTTTGTGAAATGTTAACAGTTTACCAGATAGAGTATGGTAAGATTTCTTTAAGAATTATATTGGTTTATGATGCATCAGTCCCTTTTCTAGTCATATGAGGGGAAAATTTGGTAGTTAAAAATATACCAAAGATAACATTGTGAACAACCATTTTTGTAAATAATATTTATTTATTTAATTGAATATTTTGTAGACTAGCAAAAGTATGCTTTTCTGTATGATTAAAAACAAAATGATAAAAAAACTCATATATTTGTAGTTCTTGATTATCATTGATATAATATGTTATCTTGAACCATCAGAAATACAGCACAGTATGTATATGGATTGGCCATCCTGAAGATTTCCCTCCTGATGAGAAAAAATGTGCTCCAAACAAGTGCTTCTGTTAACGTATTGTGAAATCATTTATATACTTATGAATATATACTCATATATACGCACATGCATATGTACACACATGCACATATATGCATGTGCACAAAAAAATGTACTCATATGAGAAAAAACATCCCCTCCAAATTGAATTCCTTGTAAAATTTGTGTGAAAAATATTCAAGATTTTTATAGTGTCCAGATCAAATTATGATTTTTCTTTTGTTAAATAATTCAAGATGACCATTTTTAGTCTAGAATGTAAAATATTAAACCAATATATTACCTTTGATTAGCACCTTTATCTCCATGCATTTCTAAACCAAAATCAGTTCATATTAAAATATTATTTTTAGTATTTTTTGATGAGCTTCCATCATTTTGATGAGTTTCCATCATTCCGAACATGAACATTTGGAATATGTATGGGCTCCTAACATGAGGTCAAACTGTAAGGCTTTGACATTAACAGATATTTTAACATGCTGTTCTTGGAAGACATGTTTTATCCAAATTAAGCATAATTTGCTTCTGCTGAAATGTTCATTGTGGAGTATGCATTAATGTTTAACCCTGTATGATATTTAATGGAAGACGATGGATCATTCGAAGCAAACATTTTTAAATTTACAAATAACATAGGCATCAGAGATGCATCAACCCTCAGCCCTGGTAACTCATTGCACAACATTCGCTCCACACAATATTTGTGAACAAAACGTCACTGCACCAAGGCAAATTGATGCAGGGGTAAAAAAAACCCATAAAATCTACTTCCTTTGATAGCTTAGGTGTGTCAAGTATCATGAAACTGTCATCATTTACTCTAGAATTATTGAGATGGGCAGGTGACCTTGAAAAGCAGGTTAAGGTCACCGTCCATCAAACTCATGTGAAGACTTCCAAGATGCTTATGTGTGTCAATTTTCATGAAGCTGCCATTATTTGTTCTTAAGTTATTGCAATGACGTGGATTTGACATGATTGTCCCTGTGACCTTGAAAAGTAGGTAAAGGTCATGTTCCATCAAGAGAAGTCTGAGGTCTTCACCAGATGCTTATGTGTGTCAAGTCTCATAAAGTTGCCAACATTCGTTCTCGAGTTATGGCAATGATAGGGATTTCACATAATTGTAACTGTGACCTTGAAAAGTAGGTGAAGGTCATGTTCCATACAAAAATGTCTGAGGTTTTCATCAGATGCTTATGTGTGTCAAGTTTCATGAAGCTGCCATCATTTGTTCTCGAGTTATCGCGATGACAAGGATGATTTCACATAATTGTCCCTGTGACCTTGAAAAGTAGGTGAAGGTCATGGTCCACCATGAGAAGTCTGAGGTCTTCACCAGATGCTTGTGTGTGTCAAATCTCATAAAGCTGCCATCATTCGTTCTTGAGTTATTGCGATTCTTGGGATTTCACATATTTGTCCCTGTGACCTTGAAAAATAGGTCAAGGTCGCCGTCCACCGAACTAGTCTGAGGTTTTCAACAGATGCTTATGCGTGTAAAGTTTCATGAAGCTGCCATCATTTGTTCTTGAGTTATCACGATGACAAGGATGATTTCACATTATTGTCCCTGTGACCTTGAAAAGTAGGTGAAGGTCATGTTCCATCAAGAGAAGTCTGAGGTCTTCACCAGATGCTTGTGTGTGTCAAATCTCATAAAGCTGCCATCATTCGTTCTTGCGATTCTTGGGATTACACATAATTGTCCGTGACCTTGAAAAATAGGTCAAGGTCACCGTCCATCGAACTCGTCCGAGGTTTTCACCAGATGCTTATATGTGTCAAGTTTCACGAAGCTGCCATCATTTGTTCTCGTACTATCGCGATGACAAGGATGATTTCAAATAATTGTCCCTGTGACCTTGAAAAGTAGGTGAAGGTTATGTTTTATAGAAACAATTCTGAGGTCTTCACCAGATGCTTATGGGTGTCAAATCTCATAAAGCTGCCATCATTTGTTCTTGAGTTATGCGATTCTTGGGATTTCACATAATTGTCCCTGTGACCTTGAAAAATAGGTCAAGGTCACCGTCCATCGAACTCGTCCGAGGTTTTCACCAGATGCTTATATGTGTCAAGTTTCATGAAGCTGCCATCATTTGTTCTCGAGTTATTGTGATTCTTGGGATTTCACATAATTGTCCCTGTGACCTTGAAAAATAGGTCAAGGTCGCCGTCCATCGAACTCGTCCGAGGTTTTCACCAGATGCATATGTGTGTCAAGTTTCATGAAGCTGCCATCATTTGTTCTTGAGTTATCGCGATGACAAGGATGTTCGCTACAGACATACATACATACAGACATACATACATACATACCCACGCCAGGAGTACTGCAATACCCTCAGCCTGATTACATCAGGGGCTGAGGGTAAAAATGATAAGTACATCTATCAATATTACATCTCCCTGATATGCATGATTTGAATGAAACAACTTTTTCAGAGATTCCTGACCAAATATAAATATTTTAAATTAACATTGTTCAGAGTTGTTTGTGAAATCATTTCTTTTTTCCTTTCTTTTTGGCACCTTTCTTTCCCTTCTTTCCTGATTTCTTTTTCTTCTTTTTGGGTGCACCATTTGCTATGGCAAAGCCTGGAATGATGGGCACCTCACTGACTTGCTTCAGCTCTGGCAGCATGCCACCGGAAGCTTCCGAGAGAACCTGCCAGGTGGTGCTGTCGTATGGTGTCAAGTCAATGGGTCGCAATCCAGAACCACCTTCAGTGTCTATCTTGGCCCCATTGAGAATTAATAACTTTACAACCTCACTGTAATTTCCTGAAAGAAAAGAAAATATTCATTTCATATTTTACTTTAAATTGTTAATAAGTGGTCACATAAAACAGGAAGGACACAGGACAATTTTGCATAACAGCAGTCAGTTTAATATAACAGCAGTCATTTATCCTTGATCTTATTGCTTAGTTCTGAATAGATTTGGACAAAAAGGGCTTCAACCTGGCAGGTATTATATATTATATATATATTTATATATATATATATATATATATATATATATATATATATATATATATATATATATATATATATATATATATACTAAACAAGTCCATAGCTGCCCCAAATGACCCTTTTGTAAATTAACATTTACTCTTGTTGCCACTAAATTTGAACATTTTTTTCTTAGTTGTTTAGTCATTTGTCTCTGTCATTTATTTTAAGAAAGCCATCTGTGCGATGTTGAAATGTAGACATGTGATCACCACTTCCCGCCATTGTTATTCTCGACACTTCTTGTAATCGTCTGTTAGCTGCTCTCTGATTGGTCTAAATAATTGCTATTTTTTCCCACAATTGTCTCCACTGCCATGATTGGTCCCAAAACTGGATGTGCATATAGACATCCCTGGGCTGACATAGGATTATTATTAAGATATATTGACCTTTTGCAGCATGATGTAGAGGTGTGTTGTAGACACCATCATGAACATTGACTCGAGCTTCAGCCTCCAGCAACAATTCAACCACTCCAAAGTGCCCACCTGGAATCATAAAAATAGGGAGTAAAACCCAATAATGTGCCACCTGGAATCATAAAAATAAGGATTAAAACCCAATAATGTGCCCGCCTGGAATCATAAAAATAGGGAGTAAAACCTAATAATGTGCCTGCCTGGAATTATAAAAATAGGGAGTAAACCCAATAATGTGCCCACCTGGAATTATAAAAATAGGGAGTAAAACCCAATAATGTGCCACCTGGAATCATAAAAATAGGGAGTAAAACCCAATAATGTGCCACCTGGAATTATAAAAATAGGGAGTAAACCCAATAATGTGCCCACCTGGAATCATAAAAATAGGGAGTAAAACCCAATAATGTGGCCACCTGGAAACATAAAAATAGGGAGTAAAACCCAATAATGTGCCACCTGGAATCATAAAAATAGGGAGTAAAACCCAATAATGTGCCACCTGGAATTATAAAAATAGGGAGTAAACCCAATAATGTGCCCACCTGGAATCATAAAAATAGGGAGTAAAACCCAATAATGTGGCCACCTGGAAACATAAAAATAGGGAGTAAAACCCAATAATGTGCCACCTGGAATCATAAAAATAGGGAGTAAAACCCAATAATGTGCCACCTGGAATTATAAAAATAGGGAGTAAACCCAATAATGTGCCCACCTGGAATCATAAAAATAGGGAGTAAAACCTAATAATGTGCCTGCCTGGAATTATAAAAATAGGGAGTAAACCCAATAATGTGCCCACCTGGAATCATAAAAATAGGGAGTAAAAACCCAATAATGTGCCCACCTGGAATCATAAAAATAGGGAGTAAAACCCAATAATGTGCCACCTGGAATCATAAAAATAGGGAGTAAAACCCAATAATGTGCCACCTGGAATTATAAAAATAGGGAGTAAACCCAATAATGTGCCCACCTGGAATCATAAAAATAGGGAGTAAAACCTAATAATGTGGCTGCCTGGAATTATAAAAATAGGGAGTAAACCCAATAATGTGCCCACCTGGAATCATAAAAATAGGGAATAAAAAGCCAATAATGTGCCCACCTGGAATCATAAAAATAGGGAGTAAAACCCAATAATGTGGCCACCTGGAAACATAAAAATAGGGAGTAAAACCCAGTAATGTGGCCACCTGGAAACATAAAAATAGGGAGTAAAACCCAATAATGTGGCCATCTTGAATTATAAACATAGGGAGTAAAACCCAATAATGTGGTCATCTTCAATTATAAAAATAGGGATTAAAATTAACCCAGTAATGTGCCTGCCTGGAATTATAAAAATAAGGATTAATAACAAAATCAGATACATAGATAGAAAGTTTTATTGTTTTTAGTCATTTATTTCTTTTAAATAAGAAATATCATAAAACTGCCCATCATGAAATATGAGTAATATAATCAGTTCGTTCTTATAATATCTTCTTATAAACAGTAGTCTAATCATTAGCTCTTTTTATTCCCCTGAAACCCTAATGCTAGCACCAGGTATTGGGAGGAATGGTGCTCACAGTCAGTACAGTAGATTCTATAAATTCATTTTAATTGTAACATTTCTATATCCAAGGCAAAACTTTTCAACTTTATTGTCAAAATTTTGATCAATTAATATCACCATTTCTCGGGGATAATATCCCTTGTATCCCAGTCACACTATCTCAATATCAAAGATATCATCAGGTATCACACCAAATAATTTTCCAGATGTTAAAGAATTTGTATTACAAATTTCCATTTTGAACTCAATAATTGTTGTATTTTGTATTTTTTCAGAGATATATTATCCTGTCTTTATACCTCAGTGATGCGCGTATTTATGCGATTTCGAATGAATACGCGCATGCCGATTATTTGTAAAATATTGATTAGTTTGCGTCGGCCATCTTTAGACTGGTCCCCCATCGAGTGTCAAGAACATCGTGTTTATACACAGATGGCGGCAACCAGTCTATGGCTGTACGCGCCATTTTCGGGTCACGTGACGGGGTCAAATGAGGTGCGCTTTGTTTACAAATGTTTGTAACGATAAATATCTTGTTTCATGTTTCATTTTTTAAAAATACAGTAGTTGTCTGAGGTATAAAAACAAAACATACACTCGTCGGTCAGCTGTGACCGCGGATTCAGTTCGTTGGTGATGGCGGACGGATACCCTTCGCCTTCGGCTCAGGGTATCCGTCCGCAATCACCAACTCACTGAATCCGCTCACCCAGCTTCCCGACTCGGTATGTTTTGTTATATTACCTTTAGATGCTTTTGTCAGGGCACTTATTCCATAAATATCTCTCACATTTGGGTTTACAAAGTTTTTCAATAACTTTCTGGTTGAGCTCACATCCCCATTTTCAGCTGCATTGAGAAGTTTGGCTTCTAATTCCTTACTCATATTAACAATATCACAAAGAGCATGTAAAATGTGGCATTCTGAACTGTTGTTAGGGTTTTGTTTACAAACTTTGATATAGTGTTCTCCAATCACCCATCGGCAAAGCCCAGATAGGCTTTGCCGATGGGTGATTGGAGAACACTAAACTTTGATAAGAAGTTGACAAGCAGAAGAAAAAAAGAGCAACTTCCGGTACACTTCGACAGCGGATTTCGTTTGCGTCAGGATATAAGACCGACAAAAACGAGTGTATGTATATATGTGTGTGTGTATGTGTGTGTCCTCTTTGTATCCTCACTCTGGTGTTTATTTTCTCAGTAGTCTTTCATATGAAAGCTTCACATATCCTCATCTCAATTTAAAAAAGGCCAAATTGCTGTTTCATACAGCTATGTTTTGATAATTTCAAAGTCATTAATGTTTAGAGCAAGATTTGCATTCTGATTTTTTCAAAACCGTTTTTCTCTTTCATACAGACTTTCATACAACTATATTTTAAACATTAATTCCCAAATTGACCTGTTTCAGAACAGGATTAATTTGTGTTTCACATGCACTTTCATAAAACATCCTCATTTTTATAAAGCATTTTTTCTCTTTCATGCAGACTTTCATAAAGATGACTTTGAGAATAAATGATTAAAATATAGTTGTATGAAGGGAAAAATCTTTGTGGAAATGGAGATGTTGAATGAAATTGTGTAATAAATGCCGATCTTGTTGTGGAAAAAAAAGATGAATTTGAAAACAAAAGATTAAAATGTAGTTATATGAAAGTATGTATGAAAGAGGAAAATGGCATTGAAAAAAAAATAATGATGTTGTGTGAAAGTGCATATGAAATGCAAATATTCTTAAAAAGATGAATTTCAAATGATATGATTAAAATCTCTTATGAAAGTCTATATGGAAGGTAACTTTTGTCCAGAAAAAAAGAATTCCAAATAAGTTATTCAAAACATATTTCCAACTTAGATATGCCAAACAATGACAAAAATCTGTTCTATTAGACCAAAATGTTGTATGAGAATATATTGTGAAGACACACTCATTTTTGTGGTCTTATATCCTGACATGAATTCATTCTTTACCCACCCCACTGCTAGAATGTGACCAAAAAATAATCACTCCATTCACCTGACACCAGGGGAGGCACACACAAAGAATCTACCGATTCTTTGGCACTCAGGTTCAACACGTCGCCCTCTGGTGGACTTTGAAAATTAAAGTGTCACAGGGAGGCTGCATGACTCACAGGTAATGCAGTAAAACAGTTTGTTGTCTATTGACTAGTTCGGTCAGATCAGTTAGTAGTCTGCCTATTCTAATTTTCAGCTATCTTTCACGCGTTGTCATGTGATGACAACCTGCATTGACATTGTCACTGTATTATTCTCAGCTACTCTTATCTCTTGCCAAACGCTTCTGAGGCTGAGTCAACTTCACTACCTCAGCTTGAGAAGTCTGCCAACTGTCAAATCACCTCTCTGCCACCTGTAAAATCTGACTTTCTCCTGTATTATAAGTGTCTGTCACCTATATAATTATATCTGTCGGTCACCTGTTTATCTGTCTGTCACCTGTAAGGCTGTTTGTCTGTCACCTGTTTATCTGTCTGTCACCTGTTTATCTGTCTGTCACCTGTAAGGCTGTTTGTCTGTCACCTGTTTATCTGTCTGTCACCTGTTTATCTGTCTGTCACCTGTTTATCTGTCTGTCACCTGTTTATCTGTCTGTCACCTGTTTATCTGTCTGTCACCTGTTTATCTGTCTGTCACCTGTTTATCTGTCTGTCACCTGTTTATCTGTCTGTCACCTGTTTATCTGTCTGTCACCTGTTTATCTGTCTGTCACCTGTTTATCTGTCTGTAAGGCTGTCTGTCACCTGTTTATCTGTCTGTCACCTGTTTATCTGTATGTCACCCGTTTATCTGTCTGTCACCTGTATATCAGTTTGTCAGTGTGCTACCTGTATAATCTGACTTTCACCTGTATTATAAGTGTCTGTCACCAATATAATTATCTGTCTGTCACCTATATAATCATCTGTCTGTCACCTGTAAATCTTGACTCGCCCTGTTTCTCACCTATTATACCTATATTCATTGTCAAAATAGACGCGAAATCCACTGTTTCCAGAAGTACCTTGAACTACCCTTCATATTTAAGCCACGACTCTGGTTGAAACAGCTTTTAAAGAGACCATGTAACCTTTCATTCAATATTCATTCAATGTCTTGTCAGAAAAAAATTCTTTGTTATTTCAAGAGCTCAGCATCGTTTCGCCATTGTTTACGAGTTTGTGCAAAGAGGTGAAAGTGGGCCAGTTTATTCATGGGAGTGAAGCTCCAAAACGATGTGGTGCCTCTTCTCATTGCCATTTCACGTCAGGATATCAAGTGAAAAACTCAGTGAAGAAAGGATGTTACAGATAACCCACAAATCTGTATTTAGAGATATTATGATTAGAAAAGATGGTGACATGGGTCAGAACTGCAACAGTCAATTGCCGGAAGTCGAGTTAATTCAGTAGGAAAACTTCAATATGATTGGCAGTGCGTGGTGTTTCTGTAAACAGTGGATTTCAAGTCTATTTTGATGATCAATATGGGTATAGGCATGATAAAGGGGCTTGTCATTTCTACACATCTCTACATCTATAAGTCTACTTGGCAAAACCAATTGACATTCTGCTGAGATGTGATGCCAGTTTTATCTGCCCCCATCTATGTGATCTATCTGCCCCCATCTATGTGATCTATCTGCCCCTATCTACGTGATCTATCTGCCCCTATCTATGTGATCTATCTGCCCCCATCTATGTGATCTATCTGCCCCTATCTATGTAATGCCAATTCTATCTGCCCCTATCTATGTGACCTATCTGCCCCTATCTATGTGATCTATCTGTAGCTGTCTAGCTGTCATGTGTCTGTCTGTCATATGCGTGGTTTTATTTCATTTACATGTTGCATCCCAGCACGAGTGTCACCTGTGTTTGGGTTTCTTATCTGTCTGAGGCATGCTTTTATTGATATACGCATTATCAGACTTTGAGGACTCTGCACTCTGAACCCATCCCTCGAAATAACCTTTTCTGCTGAGACAGTTTATTGAAGACATTGTAAGCTTGTCTTGTGAATATTTCATATGTCATATCATCTTATAGTGGGCCAAATTGTTCATAAATGTTGCATTTGCCATCTTATATAGCTCATGAGTGATTTCAACATCAGAATCATGTACCATCACCTTCAAGTGATCAAGGCATAGTTTGTTTTAACACAGGGTGGCCTGTACTTATATATACATAACCAGAGACTGAGCTTCTGTTAAGACTCGCACAGCATAACAAAGATTCACAGGGGATGGTAACAGTCAAGAGAACACTTTCCTGTCATTTATTTTTGTTTTCCTTTTTGCTTCACATTTCTCCAAAATGTCTTTCTATACATTTGGGAAAATGATTATATTTTTACAAATGATTATATTTGTACAAGATCTACATTTTGATAAAAAGAATTAAATGCTTTGGTAATGGTTATTTTTTGGAAATGTTTTCAGGACTGGATATCTTCATTGTGAATGCTTCAGTTAGATACAAAAAGGAAATGGAGACCAGTCAAAATTGTTTTTGACTTTATTGTTCTGATATTTACTCTATATTTTGGTTTGAAAAATTCCTACTTTCCTGTATTTTAAATGTAAAATTGGCTGACTCATCATAGAATCAGAGATATTTAAACAGAGATTGGAAAGAGCAGGTCTGCCACAAGGTGTCAGCACAGTGCACCATCCAACTCAGACATGCAACTGTTGCAGATCAGTGATAAATAGTTTTGTATTTATCAAACAAATTCTTCCATTCTTGATGTCAGTGATGTATGATTAACATAGATATGTGAAAAGTAAGTAGTTCTTGTCATAATTTCTTGCAAAAAAAGACATATTTATATAAGTCCATGAGTCTGTGGATCCGGATCAAGGTCCGTGTTATAGGTCTACATGTAGTATTTACCATGGCAATGGTGGTGCCACCACGGGATCGGTTCGCCTGAGCAATAATACAGCTTGTTTCCAATCTCTGTGTTAAATGTCACTGATAGAATGGCCAGTTGTCCTAATTCCAGAAATTGCTAATCGATGATGCACATTTTGACTGGCAGGTATAAAATTGTGCATACCAGTACCTGTGTCATAAGTATAAAAATTATGATAAATTCCCATTTAAGCAGGCAATAATTTTTTTTGACCAATCATATCAAGAACTCATAGCTTTGAATAACATACATTTATATTTCATGCTATCTTTCAATGAATACATTAATTTTATATTTCAGGCCTTAGCTACCATGACATCAAAGAGGAAGTTGGTGATAGATTGTGATGTGGGTACAGATGATGCTCAGGCTATTATCATGGCCCTGGCTCACCCTGACATCCAAGTTGTGGCCATCACGTCTGTATTCGGCAACTCCCCAGTAGACTGCACCTCTATCAACAGCCTGCGCATCTTGAAACTCTGCGATAGAACCGATGTAAGTTATGATAATCTTTGACATGAGATGCTTTGAGAAGATAAATCTAAATATTTTGGGTTTGACAGCAAATAACTAATTCATTTTTACTTAGATTTTTAGCTCTGCTGAGACTTTAGCTCGCAGAGCTTTAGGAGGGGGAAAATGTCTGTCCGTCTGTCCGTCTGTCCGTCCGTCTGTCAACATTTCTTTAAAAATCTTCTTCTCCAAAACTACCAGTACTACATCTTTCATATTTTATATAGAGGTAGATATATAGTTGAAGTTTCAGATTCCTTCAAATCTTAGTGATGTCACCATTGACCTTAGTGCAGTGACCTTGAGGTCACAAATTTTGTACTGAGCATATCTCAGCAACCACTTATTACAGGATATTAAAACTTGGTATGCAGAAATGTCGTATGTTAAAGCTGTACCTTGTCATACAATTTTAGTCATGTGACCTTTGACCTTGACACATTGACCTTGAATTCAAAATTTGTGAACATGCCACATCACAACCATCAGAAGTGAATAAAAAACACTTCATATCTGTTATATACTAACACTATGTTTAAAAATCTTCTCCTCCAAAACTACTAGTAATATTTGTTTCATATTTAATACAGAGGTAGATAGAGAGTTGAAGATTCAGATTCCTTCAAATCTTAGTGATGTCACCATTGACCTTAATGCTGTGACCTTGATGTCACAAATATTGTAAGGAGCATATTTCAGCAACCACTTACAAGAAGAAATTAAATCTTGGTATACAGGAATGTCTTATGTTAAAGCTGTGCCTCGTCATACAATTTTAGTCATGTGACCTTTGACCTTGACACATTGACCCTGAATTCAAAATTTGTGAACATGCCACATCACAACCATCAGAAGTGAATAAAAAACACTTCATATCTGTTATATACTAACACTATTTCTAAAAATCTTCTCCTCCAAAACTACCTGTAATATTTGTTTCATATTTAATACAGAGTTAGATAGAGAGTTGAAGATTCAGATTCCTTCAAATCTTAGTGATGTCACCATTGACCTTAGTGCAGTGACCTTGATGTCACAAATTTTGTAAGGAGCATATCTCAGCAACCACTTATAAGAAGAAATTAAAACTTGGAATACAGAAATGTCTTAGGTCATAGCCGTGCCTCATCATACTTTCTTAGTCATGTGACCTTTGACCTTGACACATTGACCTTGAATTCAAAATTTGTGAACATGCCACATCATAACCATTAGAAGTGAATTAAATGTAATTCATATCTTCTATATACCAACACTCTTTTATACAGAGCTAGATAGAGAGTTGAAGATTTAAATTCCTTCAATTCTCAGTGATGTCACCATTGACCTTAGTGCAGTGACCTTGAGGTCACAAAGTTTGTAAGGAGCATATCTCAGCAACCACATATTAGAGGAAATTAAAACTTGGTATGCAGAAATGTCTTATGTTAAAGCTGTACCTTGTCATACAATTTTAGTCATGTGACCTTTGACCTTGACATACTGACCTTGAATTCAAAATTCGTGAAGATGCCACATCACAACCATCAGAAGTGAATGAAAAACACTTCATATCTGTAATTAAACACTATGTTTAAAAATCTTCTCCTCCAAAACTACCTGTAATATTTGTTTCATATTTAATACAGAGTTAGATAGAGAGTTGAAGATTCAGATTCCTTCAAATCTTAGTGATGTCACCATTGACCTTAGTGCAGTGACCTTGATGTCACAAATTTTGTAAGGAGCATAACTCAGCAACTACTTATAAGAAGAAACTAAAACTTGGAATACAGAAATGTCTTAGGCCATAGCTGTGCCTCGTCGTACTTTCTTAGTCTTGTGACCTTCGTCCTTGACATATTGACCTTGAATTCAAAATTTGTGTCACTTCATATCTATTATATACCAACACTATGTTTTAAAATCTTCTTCTCCAAAACTGCCATTAATTTATGTTTCATATTTTATACAGAGCTAGATAGAGAGTTGAAGATTCAGATTCCTTAAATTCTCAGTGATGTCACCATTGAGCTTAGTGCAGTGACCTTGATGTCACCAATTTGTAAGGAGCATATCTCAGCAACCACTTATAAGAAGAAATTAAAACTTGGTATACAGAAATGTCTTAGGTCATAGCCCTGCCTCGTAATACTTTCTTAGTCATGTGACCTTTGTCCTTGACACATTGACCTTGAATTCAAAATTTGTGTGCATGCAAAATCTCACAACCATTAAAAGTGGAGCAGACTTGAGCAGATGATGATTTTGACCAATCAAAATGCATGTTACATATCAAATTTGGCCGCAACTTGTTATCTTGATTCTCAATGGCTATGTTATTCAAAATGGCAGCCTCCTTGACAACTTAGTGATAGCTATTAGATTTTTGAAAAAATCATGACAAAATGGAAAAAGAACTGAGTTTAATGGAAAATAGATAGAATTAGACCTCAGAAAATACAACATCTTGCCTACTTTGGGATCTTGTATGGAAAATCATAACCTGGTTGCTTGTTGTACTTAATCTCAGTTCATGTGTTTTCATTCAAGTCAGCAGAGCTATCAACCTATGGGGTTATGTTTTTTCTAATTTCTTTAGCGCTGACATTGTCATAGTATTTTAATTGTGCTAATCTTTGAGTTTTAACTGTAATAATGCATTCAATACAATTCAGTATGGTGCATGACTGAATTTCTGATCATTGCAGATACCTGTGTACAGGGGTTGTGAAAAGTCCCTTATTGGTACACCTTGTGTATCAGATGGTTTCCATGGTAACGATGGTTTGGGGGATGTTCCTCACTTGTGTCCGGCTGATCCTACTCTGCTGCAGAAAGAACATTCTGTGTCTGCCCTGGTGAGACTTGTGAATGAAAATCCTGGTAAGTAATAGGCCATATAGAACAGTGAATATCACCAGGGTTAGTAATAGGTCATATAGAACAGTGAATATCACCTGGGTAAGTAATAGGCCATATAGAACAGTGAATATCACCTGGGTAAGTAATAGGTCATATCACCTGGGTAAGTAATAGGCCATATCACCTGGGTTAGTAATAGGCCATATAGAACAGTGAATATCACCTGGGTAAGTAATAGGCCATATAGAACAGTGAATATCACCTGGGTAAGTAATAGGCCATATCACCTGGGTTAGTAATAGGCCATATCACCTGGGTTAGTAATAGGTCATATAGAACAGTGAATATCACCTGGGTTAGTAATAGGCCAAAAAGAGTAGTGAATATCACCAGGGTTAGTAATAGGCCAAAAAGAGTAGTGAATATCACCTGGGTTAGTAATAGGCCATACCACCTGGGTTAGTAATAGGACATAGAGAGTAGTGAATATCACCTGGGTTAGTAATAGGACATAGAGAGTAGTGAATATCGCCAGGGTTAGTAATAGGCCAAAAAGAGTAGTGAATATCACCTGGGTTAGTAATAGGCCATACCACCTGGGTTAGTAATAGGACATAGAGAGTAGTGAATATCACCTGGGTTAGTAATAGGACATAGAGAGTAGTGAATATCGCCAGGGTTAGTAATAGGCCAAAAAGAGTAGTGAATATCACCAGGGTTAGTAATAGGCCATAGAGAGTAGTGAATATCACCAGGGTTAGTAATAGGCAATAGAGAGTAGTGAATATCGCCTGGGTTAGAAATAGGCCATAGAGAGTAGTGAATATCACCAGGGTTAGTAATAGGCCATAGAGAGTAGTGAATATCGCCAGGGTTAGTAATAGGCCAAAAAGAGTAGTGAATATCACCTGGGTTAGTAATAGGCCATAGAGAGTATTGAATATCGCCAGGGTTAGTAATAGGCCATAGAGAGTATTGAATATCACCAGGGTTAGTAATAGGCCATAGAAAGTAGTGAATATCGCCAGGGTTAGTAATAGGCTATAGAGAGTAGTGAATATCGCCTGGGTTAGAAATAGGCCATAGAGAGTAGTGAATATCACCTGGGTTAGTAATAGGCCACAGAGAGAGGTGAATATCACCAGGGTTAGTAATAGGCCATAGAAAGTAGTGAATATCACCTGGGTTAGTAATAGGCCATAAGGAGTAGTGAATATCACCTGGGTTAGTAATAGGCCATAGAGAGTAGTGAATATCACCTGGGTTAGTAATAGGCCATAGAGAGTAGTGAATATCACCTGGGTTAGTAATAGGCCATACCAACTGGGTTAGTAATAGGCCATAGAGAGTAGTGAATATCACCTCGGTTAGTAATAGGCCATAGAGAGTAGTGAATATCGCCAGGGTTAGTAATAGGCCATAGAGAGAAGTGAATATCACCTGGGTTAGTAACAGGCCATAGAGAGTAGTGAATATCACCTGGGTAAGTAATAGGGCATAGAGAGTAGTGAATATCGCCAGGGTTAGTAATAGGCCAAAAAGAGTAGTGAATATCACCTGGGTTAGTAATAGGCCATAGAGAGTATTGAATATCGCCAGGGTTAGTAATAGGCCATAGAGAGTAGTGAATATCACCTGGGTTAGTAATAGGGCATAGAGAGTAGTGAATATCACCTGGGTTAGTAATAGGCCATAGAGAGAAGTGAATATCACCTGGGTTAGTAATAGGCCATAGAGAGTAGTGAATATCACCTGGGTTAGTAATAGGCCATAGAGAGTAGTGAATATCACCAGGGTTAGTAATAGGCCATAGAGAGTAGTGAATATCACCTGGGTTAGTAATAGGCCATAGTGAATATCACCTGGGTTAGTAATAGGCCATAGAGAGTAGTGAATATCACCAGGGTTAGTAATAGACCATAGAAAGTAGTGAATATCACCTGGGTTAGTAATAGGCCATAGAGAGTAGTGAATATCACCTGGGTTAATAATAGGCCATAGAGAGTAGTGAATATCACCTGGGTTAGTAATAGGCCATAGAAAGTAGTGAATATCACCTGGGATAGTAATAGGCCATAGAGAGTAGTGAATATCGCCTGGGATAGTAATAGGCCATAGAGAGTAGTGAATATCGCCTGGGATAGTAATAGGCCATAGAGAGGAGTGAATATCACCTGGGTTAGTAATAGGCCATATAGAACAGTGAATATCACCTGGGTTAGTAATAGGCCATAGAGAGTAGTTAATATCACCTGGGTTAGTAATAGGCCATAGGGAATAGTGAATATCACCTGGGTTAGCGATAGGCCATAGAGAGTAGTGAATATCACCTGGGTTAGCGATAGGCCATAGAGAGTAGTGAATATCACCTGGGTTAGCGATAGGCCATAGAGAGTAGTGAATATCACCTGGGTTAGCGATAGGACATAGAGAGTAGTGAATATCACCTGGGTTAGTAATAGGCCATAGAGAGTAGTGAATATCACCTGGGTTAGAAATAGGCCATAGAGAATAGTGAATATCACCAGGGTTAGTAATAGGCCATAGAGAGTAGTGAATATCACCTGGGTTAGTAATAGGTCATAGAGAGTAGTGAATATCACCTGGGTTAGTAATAGGCCATACCACCTGGGTTAGTAATAGGACATAGAGAGTAGTGAATATCACCTGGGTTAGTAATAGGCCATACCACCTGGGTTAGTAATAGGACATAGAGAGTAGTGAATATCACCTGGGTTAGTAATAGGCCATACCACCTGGGTTAGTAATAGGCCATAGAGAGTAGTGAATATAACCTGGGTTAGTAATAGGCCATAGAGAGTAGTGAATATCACCAGGGTTAGTAATAGGTCATAGAGAGTAGTGAATATCACCTGGGTTAGTAATAGGCCATACCACCTGGGTTAGTAATAGGCCATAGAGAGTAGTGAATATCACCTGGGTAAGTAATAGGCCATAGAGAGTAGTGAATATCACCTGGGTAAGTAATAGGCCATATAGAACAGTGAATATCACCTGGGTTAGTAATAGGCCATAGAGAAAAGTGAATATATCACCTGGGTTAGAAATAGGCCATAGAGAGAAGTGAATATCACCTGGGTTAGTAATAGGTCATAGAGAGTAGTGAATATCACCTGGGTAAACATTTGGCTGTTAACTTGTTACTTATATTGTTGAAAAGGCCAGGAAAACAAGTCCTGTTTTATGTCACCACCCCCTAACCATTTTTGGGGTGACAAAAAAGTTGACAAAATGTTTCAGACACAGCTTAGACATCTTACATTGTGATTACAATGTGATTACCAGGGAAAGATTATCATCAACTTGCCTAATAATGTTGTAAAATACTGGTGGATAGAACTTTGTTATTAAAAATAAGATTAAAAAATAACTCATACAAAATACAAAAGGGATGGTTGTTTCTTTTCAAGCCTCTTTAGGAATTTATTCCCAAAATGTCTGTTTTGGATGGTGCACTTTTATCCAGGTTTCAAATATATCTTAGTTAAAGAACCCTCGATTCTCCACTTGTCAAATGTGTCATATTTCAGGCGAGATCACAGTGGTGGCGATAGGACCTCTGACCAACGTTGCTATGGCAATCCATATGGATAATGACTTCGGCAAGAAAATCAAGGAAATCATCATCATGGGTGGAAATACAACAGGTAATTATAACTAAACCTGCCAAAGAGGACATCACATTCTACCATTGTTGACCGCTATGTGCATACGATGCAAGAACTATCAATATTAGTTGCTATTGTATGATACACATACATCAACGAATCCTTCCAATAAGTGTGAACCAGTGTGTTCCCTTGAAGTGAAAATACTTAAATAATAAACTTTCAGTTACACTGTGAAGAAAAGTCATGACTATCTTGTGAAAACAAAATCTGCCAAGATAAAAGAGATAAGTTTGTAAGATATTTTCTTTGTTGCATTATTTCAGGAAGGGGCAACATCACACTAACTGCCGAGTTCAACTTTTACAGTGACCCAGAGGCAGCGCATGTAGCATTGACTTGTCTGAAGAACAAAATAATATGGGTGCCGATGGAGCTTTGTGTTGATAACACATTCTCATGGGTATGTCTCATTAAATTAACTAAATTAAATATGCACTCTGTCAATTGTAAAGTTAAACTAATCAAGAGTCCTGGGTGGCTCCTTTGGTCTTGATCGAGGTATCGCAGATCCTTTTTGAAAATGGGTCAAATAAATTGCAACTGAGTTCTGACTACATATCCTTTAGATCTCATTTACAAAAAATATTGACTGCATTCATTTTTTATCTCGGTAAACACAAAGGACAGTGGGACAAAACAGGGCTGTATTTACTAAGAAAGGACAGGAGGGCAAAGCAGGGCTGTATTTACTAAGAAAGGATAGTGGGACAAAGCAGGGCTGTATTTACTAAGAAAGGATAGTGGGACAAAACAGGGCTGTACTTACTAAGCAAGGACATGGGGACAAAACAGGGCTATATTTACTAAGCAAGGACATGGGGACAAAACAGGGCTGTATTTACTAAGAAAGGATAGTGGGACAAAACAGGGCTGTACTTACTAAGAAAGGATAGTGGGACAAAGCAGGGCTGTATTTACTAAGAAAGGATAGTGGGACAAAGCAGGGCTGTATTTACTAAGAAAGGACAGGGGGACAAAAAAGACTGTATAAACTTGATACAGCAGGATGGAGAGGGTTGCATTTTTTAGTGAGTAGAGTGGGACAAATATGGTTGTATTTACTTGAAACAAGAATGTTGGACAAAGCAGTGCTTGATATTCTTGAGACAGAAGTATGTTTTTTACAGAGGCATATATAAATTTGAGACCATTTCAACATGTTTCACTACAGGACTGGTATGCAGACTTCTGCAAGTTGGATCACCCCAAAGTGAAGTTTATGGTGGAAGCAGAGAAGAAAATGCTGGTCAACGCCAAGAACGATAAGAACGAGGTGAATGAATATCCAGCCTGGGACCAGCTGGCGATGGCCATCTTCATCAACAGGTCGGTCGTCACGGAAACCAAGGAGGTGCACGTCAATGTAGATCTGCATGGCAGAGAGACGCGCGGACAATGTGTTATTGACCATAAAGGGATGAAGGGCCAACCCAATGTTACCCTGGTGACAAAAGTTGACACTGACTTGTACAGCAAGCTGGTCATCGAGGGACACACAAACTAACAAATCTAATGTTCCATTTCTTTTACAAATTTCACTAAGGAGGTGCTGTCATATTTTTTAAAAGATATTTTTCAAACAGTGCAGGTCAGGGTTTTTTTATATGATGTTCCCTATCTGAAAAGATTATTAAGAAGACTACATAGGTATTTTCCATAAAATGAGAAATATGATATAATTAATTATCTTGATAGTATTGTCATTCCATATATATATATATTTTTTTAATTAGCCAATTTACCAATTCATTCCAAAAATGATTTGTTTGTAAACGAACTAAAAAGAATTCTAAATATTCAGAAATTATATTTTTATGTGTGAAAATAGAGTAATGTGGACTTATTATTTCTATACTTGAAGGGCAATGTTACCAATGAACTGATTTTATTTTATGTCTCTTTAACACGTTACTATTGAACACATCATTGATCATGATAATTAGAATGAAGTGTGGAAGATTTTCATGCAAATTTTGATAATGAATTATGTAAGTTTTATTTTTCAATCTTGGAATAATTGTCACTCTTGAAATAAACAATTTCTTGTTTGGCAGTTGTGCCTGCTGGGTTCTTTTGTTTACCACCAGGAAGCGTGGATATAGTAATGCTAGGATTTATCCACAGAGGTCCTCGCTGAGCCAAAATGCAAACACTTGACAAATGGCAGTATAGTGTAGCTGGGAGCACATAAACTGACAAGGTGGATATATATACATCACATTTATTTTTTCTGGCCAATCTGACCCTTTCATATAATGCAAGTGTACAAAATCCAAATCCGAATCATGTTGGGAACAAAAACTATGCTCCAAGCTCAAAAATGTCTTTGTTGAAACAAAGTTTTTACCTGCTATATTTAACTATTTATAGAATGGGATTCCAATGTCTGCCTCTCGTGGCATTAAATATACAGAAAGGATTCATTCAAAATTCCACAACTTCTTTATTCAGCTGTGTTGATGCAATATACAAGTACGTTAAATAACCACTTTTACATAGACAATGTACTTCAAAAATTTCTACATTTTTTAAACCATCTTAAAGCAATGTGTATCTGGGAATTAGTGATAATCCTACCCATCCCTATTAAAAATTCCCACAAGTGATCTTGCAAAAACAAGCATTTGTATTCCAAGAACAAGGGGCACCTAAAACTGATAGAATTTACAACTCACATTTTTAATGTTCAAATTGTATGCGCTTTATATCTGTGTCAGATAAATGATTGAGATTTCAATATTAACCCACCAAGAACTTTTTGACTGCCCCTTGTACTTTGAATGTTTAATGTCTATGTAATGATAAAACAAGAGAGCAAAGATGTAGGAATATTACAAATGGATGTTTGAGAGGTTTTAGCTTGGAAAAAATAAAATTTTGTTTCTGGTTGCACAAACATGAAAAGAGGCCAAGCAAGTTGGTTTTTATTTCTGTTTTTATTTTATTTTTTTATTTCAGAGATAAGGGGAGGAAATTTTGATTGACAATTGACAATCAATCATTGATTGCTGTTCATTAATTATAAAAGTGTTTTTGTTTTTATTCTGCATGGAAATTTATGTTTTAAGCTTGCACAGCTACCAGAAACCAAACATTTAATTTTCCTGGCTTTAATTATGGCAGGGTCCCCATTTATAAAAGTACAAGGACAAGCTACACAGTAACACCTAAAGAAACCATATATACTAGATACTGTTTAACTGTACTGTCCACGTGTACACACAATATAGTAAATGTTAAGGACATCAAATAATAGATATGCCATAAGTCTAACCATATATCGCAAGGGTTCAAATCAACTTTACTTGCATTAGTTTTTTGGCAATTTTCTTTCTTTACAGCTATATTATTAGTTACATTGATGATAACAGGGAAATATGACAAAAGAAAATGAGCCGATTAATGGTAAACTATTTCCCGGATTTTCATCCTTCATTATCCAGATAAGAAAATATTGAAATTATGCACACAAAAAAGATACGAATGTGGCCACAAAGTCGATGTTTTAATTGGAACAGGGTCACTGCCCAGGTCATATGACTGAAAAGGGCAGACATTTTTTTTTTTTAATATCAAGATTTTGCATGAATGAAATAATCAAGATCTATTAAAATCAAGAATTATTACGTTAATTGGAAAGGGATCAATGTATTTTCTAGCCTTGAACCCATTTCATCTTCACTTATCCTGTTCCAATCCCATTTTAAGTTTTGGCATAAAATCATGATCAATATACTTGCCCCCCTTTTTCTCTGCATTGCTTGAACAATTGGCTTCAATTAAATCAGACAAATATGGAATTACAGACAAGATGTGAAACATTAAAATTTACCCTTTATCCATGTGCATTGGTAGACAAAAACCAATGTATATGAAGTAAATTGTTATTTTATTTTAGTGTCCTAAGGACCCGAGAACGTGTTGCGTTACTCATAAGTAAACATCTACTCCCAAACAAGACAATAATCAATACAATGTCTCCTCCGTCAGATCGTCAATTCAAACCTAGAAATAATGAGGTTTTGTTCAAAATCCCATCTGTCTGCCACAGAACAATCCTCACAATATTTTTTTTCTCTTCATGTATAAGCCTTGGCCAAAAAAAAAAAAGTGCAAATCTGATAATCTTTAAAATCTGATAAAGTAAAATTGTCTTGATAAATCTTAATTATGACTATATTCTTCATATAGTTTTATATACAGGATAACGCTGCTTGAAAACCAAGCAAATTATTTGTGCAAGGCGTCCAGCAAGAAAATCCTTATTTTGATCTAATACAGGTAAAAGTTTCATCTTTATATGTTCCTATTGAATCTACCTAATAACTAGTTTGACTAGCGCAGTTGATAAGCATGGCAATTGAAATGAGAAGCATTCTTAACTCTTTGTATAAAGTATGTATACAAACAAGAGGAACATTTCTCGCCTCGACTCAATCACATTTCCTTTTGATTGTCATAATTTTCCCACTGTTCAAATTATTAGCATACCATGGGAGAGCAAGACAAATCTTCCTGTGTTAACCACATATGCCAGACCAACCTCAATTTCTTTTGGCTTAAAATGCGCTTACAGTTGACAATTCAAAATAGCTGACTTTATAGTATAGAACAAATGTGATTCTTTCTCAGATCCATACTTTGCACATTTTCTCATTGAACTGCCAACAAGGATAAATTCTGCAACACTCTCCCACTGGATTTTCATTGTTTGCTCAAATGTGGGGATAAAATTTGATTAGATAAAAGTTTGGCCTGATAATTTTTTTCTTCTCCCTTTGCATTTAGTAAATACTGTTTTTACACACAATGGCCAAGTCACTGACTGTGATATCTGACAACTGGCTGTTCCCTAAATTATTCCAAATCTTGCAAATATGTTTAATGTCTCTTTCCTTCTTGGGAGTCCTCATAACCACTGCTACCGTCCTCCTCTAGGCCGGGCACAAACCCGGGACCCCAGTCCTGACCTTGACCTTCCATGGCCTTAGAGTCATGACCTTCACCATGGTTAGGGGGCGTGTTCTGATGGGCAGGGACCTGGGCACTCTACAATGAAAAAGTGACGTGGTATATGGTGAATGAATTTCAGGAGGAAAAAATAATAATTTTGATGAAAAACTTTTTTTTTGCCCAAAAATTTCACAGATCTGCTCCAGCCAAAATTGAATCACTACACAGATTGGTCATGCATCATGCATAAATTCAAAATTTTGCCCAAAAAAAATATAAATTTTTTTCAAATGTTTTCAAAATGCCACATGCAGTTCTGAATTTATTTGTATATAACTTCACCACATCACTCTTTCATTGTTGATTCTTTTTTCTTTCTTTAAAATACAGAAAACGTAAGCAGAATTGTTTTGTACTTGTTAATTAGTATTAATGTGTGGTGTGAAAAGGACAGATAACTATTGATTAAAAAGACCAGACAAGACAAGTTCCCATAGAAACAAAGAAACAAAATGTTAGTAAAACTAAGCAGAAACTGAGCAGGACTATATAGGCAGATCTGTGAAATTAGTGGCAGACTCATGTTCTGCTCAACCAGCAAGCAGAACATACTAACATACATATATAATTAGCTTTCTCCACACACACACACACACACACACACACACAAATACTTGTGAAAGCATAAATTTGGCATCAAAAATATAAATTTTCATATATTTTTTGTCAAATTCATGAAACACAGTATAAAGGTTAACTAACAGTCTTGCTTGCAGCATTATTTTGTTTTCAGCAATATATTTGAAGGGAAAAAGCATTCATCCTGCCACCAAAATGAGTATTAAATGTTAGCCAAAGATTCCTGTTTTCAAACAACCTCCACCCGAGAAAGTAAACCAAAGAAATGCTGTGAAGTTTTTCAATTAATTTTAAACATTTAAGCTAAGCACAACTGTTAATGGCACACATATTAATATCTTTCAGAGTTAGTGTTAATAAACAATGCAATATATCTAAGACTACAAGTTAATATTTAGATATAAATACATTTACTTAATAAACTACACATTAAGAGTAGAAGAATGCAAGTAAACCCATTCAAGAGTACATATTAGAAGGTAGAAATTCCTGAAAACCAACACAAGAAATATTCCAATACAAGAACATTGTTCATCTGTAAAACTAACAGGACCTGGGGGAGGGGTGTAAGGGGGAGCACTGTCGCAAATATATCTCTAGTCAAGATAATACAGAAACATATTTGTACCCTTCATAAATAAACATAAAAAATACTTCAGGTGTATTTTATATGGCACCAAATTTGATCAATCATCACCATAAAGTCATAATTAATCAACTGTATAATTTCAAGTTATAGAACAAGTTCATTCTCACAATTGCCACTCAGACTTTGTCTCCACCAAAGTAAGGATTAACTATAAGAATAAACCGAGAAACAGATATTTAAATGATCTTTGAGGACTCTCCATATCTTGGTGGCACAACTTCGTGACAAAGAACATGTCTTGACTTAATACCATACAGCTATATTAACACAAACGGGAAAACAACAAAACAGACACTGTAAACTCTTTTTATTTACAGCTAGTTGATTGTAACAAAAAGATAAATGCACACTATTATATTTGACATGATACAACATAGCAGATCACAGTATAACCCATCCAATATTAACCTAAGCTTTCTGCTGCCGCCGCTCCAACATAACATAGTGTACATAATATTGTCATTGTTAATAATTTCTGATTATCTTAGGCAGAGAAATGACTGCAATGTACCAAATTTACATTCAAACAAGATCGAATGTGTTAAAAGTGACAAATTTCTCAATCTTTATATCATCTTCATTCACAAAAACCCAGCACTTTTCTCAATGAGATGGCACCGCTAGAAGTGTGATTAAATATGAATTCCAATTCAGTCTCATTTTGCAGCATGCACTCGTATACAGATATAAATCTATGTATACAAATAATTCTATCAAGTCCATTCTAAAATAGGATTGCATGTGCAGTTAAAATGTGAATAAAAACACCAGACAACCAACTTTACAATAATAATTAATTGGTCATCATTTACATCTTTGACAAAAAATCCCTTCTGGATAAAAAATATCACTTATCATATCAGTACTATATTAGAAGTGATTGTTTTGATAATAAAAATCTTCTGATTAAAATGCTTATTTACAATAAAAGACTTAATCTAAGATTCATTCAAAGTTCTTTTTTTTTTAGTTGCTGCAATATTAAGCATGCTAAGATTGACTGGTTCAGACAATTACGGTATCAATTAAGCCTTTTATAGTAATTTATACACAATTAGACTTTACAGGAGACAAAGACATCATAACAGTTAATATAAAACTTCAAAATTCAATTTATGGGCTATAAAATCTAAGTTTGAAATAGAGATATGGGTTATACCTTGGTTTTCACATCTGCAACATGGCAAGGTGTGAATTGATAGTTTCACACACATATCATAAATAGGGCCAGGAGTAAAAAAGTTCCTTTCTTTGATTAAGGAAAATGGTAATCAGTCCCCGAAGTTTATGTCTTATAAAAGTTGATGGAGACTATCAGAGATATTTTGATATACAAAGACTTTTCCCCCCTGGCCTAGATGTCTCAAATGCTGGAATTCATCATATAAGCACCCTATGGCAGATATAAATACCAACCTCTCCCCTCTCAACTTGGAACACGGTGCTCTGCATCACCACCATCTATACCAATTAGCACATTTAATATTGGTCTTCAAATTTTTAATCAAGATTGTCTACAATTTATTCATATCTCAACTGATTCCACCGAAGACATAATTTATCAAGAAATAAAGTTTTGTTTATGTGTTATTTAATAGGATGCCGAAACCATCTCTTCCAAGTTTTAAGAGGCCCTTTAGGAGTTGCAGTATTGATGGCACCCTTAAGAAAGTTTTCTTCCTGCAAGCTGCCATCAATGAGCAAGGTCGACAAGGAACGGTTCTTAATACAAGATGTCAAGCCCTGAATTATCACTAGAATCTTGTCATGTGAAACATCCACACAAGTAGCAAACTTGGAATAGTGGAAAATGTTTGTCAAATGTCAATTTGAAGAGTGCACAAATCTTGCAATCACAAAAAACACTTGTGTGAAATATCTATGTCCAAAACTTTACTTTATTAGATGACAGCTTCATTGATGACACAGGGCTGTGGCTATTTCATCTCATACGAATCATCGACGCTGGCATTATTCTATCTCAAAAACAGGACAATGATCATATCATTTCCATGTGCTGAAAAAAAAACTGATGCTATTTTTATAGCAGTGTGAAAAAAAAAGATAAAAATGAAATCAAAACATTCATATTTGCTATGAATTATATATTATGCAAGAAGAGGTAGCATACAATAACGTATATGGAAACTTAACACCAGGTTGATGAACATCATAGCTTGTGATTCTTAACAAAAACAAAAAAAATTCCCCATTTTTCAGGAATATTGTGGAATAATGAATGTTCATATGGATAGTCTGCACTGGGGATGTTGGTTATTCTGCATGCAGTATATATTCATAGTTCATGATTTTTCAATGCAGTCTTTGATAACAAAGACATTGTACGAATATTGCAACCTTGACAGTGCAGAACTGAAAAGGTTTTCTTTCAATTCACTTCAAATTTATTATATTAACTGATGACAATAAAAAGTTACATGTAAACATGTACTCCCGGGAATAACCACTTCATGTCGAGAAAAAAACATGATAATTTGACTTTGAGTTTCAGACTAAATCCTAAGCTTTATGAAATTATTTTTTCCAAAGTTGTATTTTTGCAATTAATGTGTAAAATGAGGTATGATAACCTAGACTGTAGTATAGTAGAAGTATATGAAGTAGGGCTGGTGTGATCGGGGCGTGTATCGTGGGAATCAACTGTTACCTGGCAAAACCTCACATCAACTGTATAGAGAATAATAATTACAATTAGATACTTGCTAAAAACATCATTGTCTAATGTGACTCGGATCACGCTAGCTCGACATTCAACTCAGCTCTGCCTTCCAACAAATAGAATTATTCAATAGACTGTAACTCCAAGAACAGCCGTATTGCTTTGCCATTATCACCAGGGGTGTGCCAGAAACATTCCTCAATATCTTGAGTAATGATTTCCATCCTTTCACGCCACTGGGATAATAAAAAAAAAAAAATTATGTATAAAAAAATTAAAAAGTTGTTGGGAGCAGAGCTGATTCTTTCACACACAAACTTTACATTATACACAGAATACATATGATACAAAACTATAGATTTCTGTTGTGTCGACCTTTGTTAAATTCACTACTATCAGCCTAACTACATTTACATGAACGAGCAATCAACAGCATCGCCCCACTCTGGGTATCTGGGAAGCAGCTCTTTTCTATCAGATGCCTACTTAAGTCCCAGCACCAATCCAAAGTATCAATCTAATTTTCTTAAAATTCTAAATTGTTTTTGAACAAGGGTTGATTGATGGGAATAAAAACTTAAAGAAGTGCTACAATGATAGTTGATTTAAATCAGTCAAGAAGTTGATCACTGCGATACAAAGTGGGGCGATGCGCTTGACTGCATAAGGTGATTGTCGCCTTGGTAAGCATTGCACCGTAATATCATCTCATATATCTGTCACAGACTCTCACAAACTGTACACTTTGTTCATATCCAATAACCACCAAACAGAAAACCAACAACAAATACACATTGTCAGCATCAGTATTATTGACCTAGTATAGTAAGATATCATATTGACCAAATGACGTCATGTACAGAATACGGGAGCACCATAGCATGATTACAATGGGGTCAAGGTCAAGGTCACTCGTACCATGCTGATGCTGCCCGTTCCCTCACAGCATTGTAGGGCCTTTGTGCTTTCATCATTCTTTAGTGCAAATTTTTTGTCCGAAAAAGTGTGAAAATTTCCTAAATGTTTGCACCCTGGTTGAGTGGCCATTGCCTAGCCTGATCCCAATGTGACATTGAATAATAACATAAGAAATACCTCCTTTGACATGCAGTTGTTTGCGGAATGTACCTAACAAATCTACATTATGCTTTTTCCTTTTTTTTCCTCTGTTCTTTAATCGGAAAGAGCCATTTGTGTGAAATCAGGTATTATTGTTGAGGTTCTGAGCTTTTTTTTATTCTGCTTTATTGCCTTTCCAATTTTATCATCATTTCTGCCAAACTGCTATATTGTGCAATCATCATGCTGACCTGAGACTTCGGTCTCAACACAAAGAATAAAACTTTCATTTCCGATCAGCTCCTTTGATCATTTCTTAGATAGACAAAATACATATGTCCAAAAATATACAAGTTTGTAAATTTTTACCCTGTTTACTCATTTGTATTTTCGCCTATGGGATTTATTTAAAGAGACAGTTACCATCCAAGACATAAAATTATCCACAAAATAATTCTAAAAAGTATTCAGGACAAACAATGGCTAGAATCAAACATCAAAGGAATTGTCAAAATATTATCATATAATAAATCTATGTAAATATGGATTTAATTTGAATCAATAATTAACTGAAAACTTGAAAACATTCCATGTTTGTGATATATAATCCAACTGTCACCTTTCTACAGGGGTAACTAATAATAAATGATATACACAAAGAAATAAGAGGTAAGCAGTTTGTATTTGACCATGACCTTCTTCTCATGGACTGTGGCTTTGAGCCTTCTAACATTTTTCTATGGGTCAAATCTATAAATTGCTTATTTCTGAACTTGTCTGAGAATCCTGAACAAATTTACCAGGATTTCTGCAGAATCTAATCAGACACGCCAGGATTTCTGCCAAATCTGATCTGACACGCCAGGATTTCTGCCAAATCTGATCCGACTCGCCAGGATTTCTGCCAAATCTGATCCGACTCGCCAGGATTTCTGCCAAATCTGATCCGACTCGCCAGGATTTCTGCCAAATCTGATCCGACTCGTAAGGATTTCTGCCAAATCTGATCTTCCTGAGCAGGATTTTCGCAGGCAGACAAAGGCAGAAGCAGAGGCAATATAATAGATCTGATCCTTACATATCATATCTGTCCTGTTTGACAGGACTCTCCGTTGATTGTGCACTGTCTCCATTAACTTTATGCTTTGTGTATGTTGCTTTTTTTGTCTCCGTCGGTTCCCTGTCCTTGACCTTGATATATGATGATATGACTGGATTTTTATCATGTCGGCAGCGCCCCCTATTACGACATGTTTCACACATCGCCACAGGAACGACCGACATACTGTGGGTTGTTGTCCTTGTAGATATAGTCTGTATATGTATATATATATATATATATATGTGTGTATATCCTTGATGTTGGCGGTGTATATTCTCGCAAAGTATATTGCCAGGGAGCGTAGGAGATGGTATGAGCTGGTAGGCTGGGTGACATGCACAAAATGAACACTGCACAGTCTGTCTCTAGGTACCAGTGTTCACACAGGAGGTACGTATATGTACATACAAGCAAGCAACCAAACATGAACGAGAGAAGCCAGTTTTATACCTGTCCACCCATGTGGTCATACATCCCCGAAGTTGACGTGGGCATTCCCTCTGCATTGTATCCTCCACTCTGTAAACACATCAAAATACCTCATTTTGTTGGAAACAAAATATTTCCTTCTTTGCAAAATTAAAAATAAAAAAATTTCTGGAGTAAGATTTCACAACATTCCATATGTCTAAATCAATCAAAATAAATAAATTAAAAAACGTGTGGCAAAATTTCTTCTAAACTCTCATCAAAATAAAATAAAGACAGGCCAATAAAATCCTGAGATATTGCATTTTATATGGAATTTTTTTTTTTTTAAATAAAGATCTGTGAAAGGATGTTACCTGTCCATTTCCTCCCGCATAATTGTCCCCGTTCATCCCCATGTACATGCCCTGTCCCCCAGCGCCCGGCATCTGACCCTGTGACCTCGGCACTCCCATATCAAATGAGGCTCCTGCAAAACACAACACAAATTATATCATATGCTGAGAATCACATCAAGATATCATCTCACATATCTAAATTTCTTTTTATTCACTTTATTAAACAATCTTTACCTACTTTACGATATTGTTTATATATAAACATATAACAAAAAGATTTAATCTTATAAAACTGAAATTTAAACTCATATAAAACATGTTTATTTGACAACATCTCTCCTCGACAGAACATTGTCTCTTATGTGGAGAGTCATGTGACAAGTGAGCATGAATGGAGGACCTGGGTTGTCTGGAGCTTCTTGTTTAGGCGTGGTCGGCATGGAGGCCCCCGGACTCAGCTGGCCGGCCCCTTTAGTGTACATGTTAGCCTCTTCCTGACCCTTGCCGATGTTCTTTTTGAAGCGAATCCGTTTGTTGCCAAACCAGTTAGATACCTATACGGACAATTTCAAAGCAGGCTGGGTAAGCTGAGGTCTCACAGCGCCCCCTGGGGTTCATACTGAAGCCATACCTTATTCCATGTGCGGCACTATCTCTCACTTCCCTCAAAACTTATCATCTGAATCACGCACCATGTTTTTTTTCTATAAATTTCGAGAGAAAAAAATCACCCCCCCTCCCCCGAGTGGAAACTATAAAAGAGGTGACAAATGTAAAATGATGTCCTTTTTTACATATCTTAAAATGCAAATCTGGACATCACCTTGAACTTGGCAAAACGAGATAGAGAAGATTCGAGTTTGGATGGTACAGAGTTCGTCTTTTCCATTACCTGCATAGTTTGCCTGTGCGTCTTCCATCAGGGCTGAACTTACCTTGAGAGCTATTGGTTTCTAACCCTGAAAACTCCTCTGACTAGATCGGATGCTATTGGGAGAAACTCAAGGTCATTTTGAGAATAATTTTTTCTCCTTCATACAAATATAAGGCATAAAGATCAAGGTGAACATTTCAAAGTCGGACCTGGATTGTCTGGCAGTTCTTGTTTGGGTGTGGTCGGCATGGAGGCTGCGGGGCTCAGCTGGCCGGCCCCTTTAGTGTACATGCTTGCCTCCTCCTGACCCTTGCCTATGTTCTTCTTGAAGCGGATTCGCTTGTTTCCGAACCAGTTACAGACCTAGGTGTATAATGTGTTAGCAACTCTTAGCCAAAGATCCCTATTGACAACAGGCAGTCTTACCATGTTCCCTGAGGGCCCAACTGAAGCTATGATACCTGATTCCTTGTGTCCTTCAACCTTTTCCAACCAGTATGTAAAAAAAAAACCAAAAAAAAAATATAAAAAAAAATCAAAGACCATACCTGGACCATTCTTGTGTTTGACACAATGTGGGCTTTTTTGTTGAAAAATATCAAACATATCCAAATACCAAACATTTTGAACTCAACAACACCAAACTGAGTATAGTCGACGTTTTGGAAACAATATTCATATTTGAGATAAAAGGATCACCCACTTTCTTCACTTCCATATGGGGCAAAACGTACTCTTCTTGAGTGCCTCTGGAATTGACAATCAAAAATCTTCTCTTTATATTCCAGCCATTTAGAGGAACAGATTGACACACACACGAAATGGCCTGTGCAATGTCAAATCAATCTCCGATTTTGTGCAAAAAATCTTGACCATGATGACCGAAAAAAATTTCTTTTTAACAAAGTGTTATTTCTCTAACACCGTGATCCAATAACTTGTGACAATTGCACCACCAATATAGATTCTAAACACAGGTTTTTTTTTTCTCTACCGAGTCAAAGATTCAGAAGAAAGATGAGAGTGTAAGAGAACAAGGGGGGTTTAGACTACGATGATGAGGAGGTAGAGGAGGAGACGGGGTATACGCTTTATTCTGCTTCATCAGAGACATGAAACAAACAAGGTCTGACCTTGAGACATGAAACAAACAAGGTCTGACCTTGAGACATGAAACAAACAAGGTCTGACCTTGATTGTGGTCCAGCTCCCTTTTGGGTACAATATCTATAGACAGGGGTGGTTCTGGTGGGAGTGAGGTTGCCGCCCTGGAAGCGGAGTAATGCTGCGATGCCGCCCTGCCACCACCACCAGGTGGCGCCATCACTTCCGTCACATAAAGATTGGCCTCTTCCTGCCCTTTGGTTATGTTCTTCTTGAAGCGAATTCGCCTGTTCCCAAACCAATTGGACACCTAAGTGTGCAAGGATATAGCAAACTAGATGATCGTCAGACTCAGGTCATCATTACCTTCCCATCATGCTCCACACCATCACACTCACAACAGTGGCTGCTGCACATTCCACAGGACTAATGAGCGCAAGAAACTAACTTAACTCAAAATAATCAGGGTTCCACATCACTGATTGCAACTAAAATAATGGATGCAAGTATTTTGTCTCCCCCAAAAAGGTGACCAAATGTTGCACATTTTATGGCTACTCTCATCCCATTACCATAACTTTTTTCTTTGAATTTCATCATTTTGGAATGAATTTGCCAAAAAGGGTGAAATAAATACTTGAGAGGAAATATGAAGTGAAATGGTATTCTGCTGTACATTTTGTAATGGGCAAATGCACAACTGAATGTCATCTCTTATAAAAAAAAAGATAAATAAATTTAAAAAAATAATAAAATGAAAAAATATTTTTAAAATCCTGAATGTGAGATTGTAGAATCCTGAAAGTCAAGCCAGCAGTTGTCCAGTGAGTGGTGAGTGTCCCGATTTCCTCCATACCTTCAAACTTGTGCGGCCACCGTCCTCTAGCATCTGACCTTGACCTAGATTTTTATGACCTGACCTACTTCTAGTAGAGGTGTATAAAGGACTGACCTTGGGCTGAAGGGTCGCTTTCTGGGCTACCACAATTGGCGGCGGCTGCGGCGGTTTTGGCCGCGTAAAGGTTAGCCTCTTCCTGAGCTTTACCGATATTCTTCTTGTACCTGATACGCTTGTTACCAAACCAATTGGACACCTACAGTTAAACAACAAATACAAAACTATCAGTGTGGTGATAGAAGAGCGTTCCTCAGCCTGGTGACAAGGCCCAAAAGCTGATTCTTCTTGCTTGCTAGCCTTGTATTAATCAGTGTCCAGCCAAAATTCCGACACCAGGCATAAAGTGTAGTAATAATAATGAAAACCATAACAATTTACTGATCACCAGGAAATTTGAAGTATTTTGATAATAAAAATAAAGTGTGTAATGTTTGAACATAATCCAAACTAGGAGTGAGAACTTGACAGCTCGTGCTTGTGCTTGTCTTAAGGACCTTTTTTGGTGAAAACAGCAATCATATAAAACAAAAACAAAAAGATTGTTTAATATGTCAAAGTAGCAATAAAATTTGGCAGAAAAAAAAATAGTGAGAATAATTTTGTTCCCAAACCAGGTTAACTTGTACAACAAAAGTCCATAATTCTACTTAACCCAGTCTGAGTTTGAAAAATCCTTTAGTAAATAGCGTCAAAACTCATATTCAAAGTTGCTGAATAAACAACAGGTGCACTTGAAATACAGTGCTATATTGAGATATAATATATGTATATATATTTATATATAAAATATATATAGAGCAGAATTTTTGTAGGCTTTCTGTGTGTATGTGACTTTGGAAGCTGGTTTGGTAAGTGTACCAGGTACAAAGAGATATACATACATAGGCTACACACTACCATAGCAACACAAACCACCCATGCTAACCTTCTACACAACTCTATACTTCCATTCACATTTCTAGATCTTTTCTTTTGCATCGATAATACGAAGAATTATCTTTCCATGTCTTTAATCTAATCACACATAAATGATTGATATTATTTTTCATATTTGATCAACGATATTTCAGAAAATTGGCACTATTGTTTCATTTTAGTAAGCATTGCCAGGGGGATTTGTGTTGCTATATATTTATATATAAATACAGAAGAGAAGTGCTGGACGTAGACAGTAAGAGAGAGACAAAGACGGAGAGCGTGAAGAGTGAGAGAAGGCCGAGACGAAAGAGATAATGCCTAGTAGTGGTACAAGGCAGTATGTGATGCCAATGTAGGATTGACTCACAGACCTTTTACCAAGCTAGGGCTGAGAGAGGTAGTGCCACCAAAACGTGCACAGCGCTGGGTATACCATAAAACACACACAATAATACACGGCTTCAGTTCTGACCCCCATGAGGACGGATCCACTCACACTTTCACACACAATACTCTTATCATCATATTAATCAAACAAACATACAAACATATATATATACATAATCTATACTAATCATTTTATTTTTATTGACAAGTTTATTTAATTACCCTAAAATGATTCTGATCATTAAATGATTGATATTTCAATGCACTGGATATTCTCAACAAACAAGACACACTTCTGTAATGCAAATTCCCTTCATAATTTTTAACTCTGAAGAAGTGCACAATCGCTTGAGAGGTAGAGACCCCTGGTTGCCAAATTAGGAACTAACATTGCTTAGAGTAGACAAGCAAATATTCACCAAAAAAAAGAAAGATTTTTGGTCAAAACTGGCTTAATATTTTCACAAATCACATGAAATCTTGTTATAGCTGAGAAATCCCCATTGCCTGTGATAATTGATAATTAATATTACAGCCATCCTTAATGGCTTAAATGATGGAGTTATATTTTGCCTTTCGAGACTGAAAGGGCACTACAAGAATGCTTGGCTGGTCTGTGCTATGCACTCAAAGGGTGTCAATTACTGTGCTGTCTTCAGAAATGTCACATATTTAATGGTTCATCTACTTGTCACATTCTACTGCAGGGCTGGATTTTTAACACAATAACCATTTCCCCATTAAAAAAATAAATTCTTTTAATATTTAATATCAAGACAAGGAGTCATTCCTTTGCATCCTTATTTGGTTAAATCTATATTTGGCCCCCATCTATTGAGGTTGCATTGTTATGCTGAATAGAAAGAACATAAAAAATGTGACACTTATTATGAAAACGAAAGTACCTCCCGATCCTCTCCCAAAATATCATTAAAGAACATTTCAAAGTTCAATAGCTTTCATTTTTCAAATTTATGGGAAATAAAACCTGATTTCAGGTTGTTTCCAGAAACTTTCATCATTATTAGGAGTTCGAGAAATTGTACATTGTTCGATATTTTGGTGTAAATTGAATGATTGCATTATCTGTTGTATATGAGTCAGATCGGCCGAAAGAAATGATGTCAGACTTCTCCTTAATATAATAGATGATTAAATTTGTCGACATTGCATGATGAATTTGAAAGACTGATTTACTTTCACAGTTTGTTTGAATGTTTACAAAATAAGTTATCGATAAAAACTGCAATTTCTCGGGATATAAATTGGTTTTTAATCATAAATATATATGTCAGTATATATACCTTCTACAAATCATATGAAAATGATAAATGCTATCAGATTTCTAAACATAACAAAGTAATCTTGGTCAAAATTGTTGTAAATAAACAAAATGTTTTGTTCTATATTGATTGGGTGTGTAAATCATTTATTCAATAAATACCAAATCACAATGCAAGTCCTGAAAATGAGACCTCAAACAAAGAAAATTTAAAGCAAACTTTGACACAACCTTAAGAACACACAAAAATATAATATCGCAACAGAGATAAAAGCCTGAAAACAGAACTACGTAAAATGTACGCGACGACGTTTGCGGACGAAAAAAATATGTAAAAAATATGATAAAGCCAGAAAACCAGGTTTTGTCAGTGGTACCCCTGTGAGTGCACAGCGTCAGCCAGAAATAAGTCTGCATGTAGCGCCATAGAACCACCAGGTGGTGCCACCTACCTGTGACACGGTGATCTGACATTTCCTGGCGAGCTCTTCTTTAGCTTCTTCGCTAGGATAAGGATTACTGAGGTGGCTATAAAAATATTCATTCAGGACTTCCGTTGCCTGCTTGCTAAAGTTGCGCCTCTTTCGTCTACAAATACACAAAATCTCATCTGAATAACCATTGGGTAATGTTTATTCCAGACGAATCTCGGAAAGAGGAGTACTTCACCAAACAGGCTACGGAGGTTCTGAACGAATATTTTTATTGCTCGAGCTCAAGGGTTTTAATTCTCCAAACAAGGTGTCTTGTATCTCTAGATGGAGGGACGTGAAATTTCTACCAGCGGCTCACAGGCTCTGACAAAATATCACTCTAAATATCGCAATATTTGTTCAGAGGCTCTGCTCACCGCTCGCTGAAGTTTCACCCGACAGTCTAGAAACATAAAACAACTCATCTGAAAAATTATACAAGGTCATCCATACAAAAATCATCCAATTCACAATTTGTTCAAAACCTCCACCCAATGCTTGCTTGAGAAGCTATCTCGCCTCTTTCACAGAGGAAAAATAAAACATCTCATCTTAAATCGGCACAGAACTGCCGCAGGTGGGCTGCATCTGGCACACGTTGCATCATCCTTCTATCTGCAAAATATCTCACATGCACAAAGACAACTGTTAATATATCTGTATCATATTGCCCTACTAACCAGCCATGAATCCAATACCTAATGTCTGAATGACCAACAAAAAACCTAAATAACAAAACTTGATTCTATTATGCTACTTCCTAATCAAAAAAAAAACTTCTAATGAAAATAAACTTCCTTTATATCTTATAGGTTTAACACTGCCTTCCTGAACAGAAAAGAGGAGTCAATTTTGCAAGAATAACACAGAACATTCTTTTTTCTTTATTCTACTCATCTAAAATGTTTTTCTTTGACGATAACTGATTTAAAACCATAAATCTAATCTGTTTAAGAACTCGAATTAAGAAATATAAATCAAATGTAATAAAATCTGAAATTTGATACAAATTCCAAATAAGCCATTTTAAAAATATTTTTTTGCAGAATAATATTAGAGAATGGTAATATAAACGGAGACATGCATGCATGGTGTTAGAGTGCGGTGAGTAAGCCTGGCTAAGCAGGACTGACCTGGCATCTAGGAATCTGGATCTCAGGATCATAACAGCTTCACACGTGCTCTGCTTCAGCTGCATCTCGATGGCCGTGAACTTCTTGCGGATGATGCCCACCATTCTTTCGATCTCTTTGGGCGCGATCGGCCGCGTCCGACTCTGTTCCCTCAGTAGGTTCACTACGTGGGTTGTAAATTCATTGCACGCCTAGAAAGTCAAATGTTCACATTATGCAAGATGCTCAATTGACTGCCACCAATGTGAAAAAAAATTATAAATAAAACAAAACCGACACAATTTCTAAACTCTATCTTATTTTCTCCATAATTGTCTTGTCTTCCAGACATACTTCAATTACAACATTCACAAAAAAATATAGCCAAGTATTTTCAATGCATTTAAAAATTACCTAAAAAGTACATGAGAGAGAAATAAATCATATTTTTTCTGTAATCTTTGCTCGAATTTATAAGAATGCACACGCAAGGCAGTAGTCCTTATTTCTCATAGTCTAATTCTAGGCCTTGTTCTTTGTTTCAGTGGGCTTTTTTTTCTCTCTTTCTCTCTCTCCATCTTTAACTAGACGGGTACAATAAGCAGCTGAGTATTAGAGTGTGGCATATTACAGGCAAGGCGGGCTGGCAACCATGCATGCCACTGCTGGTAGGCAATCAGAATCTTTCATGTTTAGGCTGTGGAGACAAATTATTCCATTACAGGGAGGACAGCTACGCAGGGCCGGCTTGCTTCTCGTTTCACGTGAGGGACAATAAATAAAGGAGCCGTGTAAGGCAGCTGCATGCAAACTCGAGGCTCGGTTTCGCTGCCTCTCCTCTCCCTTCACACATCAACAAAAGGACGTTCCCCATCCGCCCATTGTTTTTCGTCCGCAGCACATTTTATTCTGTCAAGAATATCAGATAGGGCTCTCGGCTTGCATGAAAAGCGGTGAAATATCTGGCGAACATAGAATGGGTGAGAACGCAGGTCTGCAACAGCGGTGCGTGGATGCAAGTGATAGTGCCGCCAAGATTGATACGCCAAAGTGCTTGTTATCCCGCAGTGCTCCTCAACGACGTCTTGTCATGCAAGCCAGCCATAGCCTACTCAAACACTGCCTGCTCCCTCAGGTTCCTCCAAATACTGACTTCTCCTGTGTACTCAACTCTACCACACAAAAATCTACCTTCTACTTCTCACCATATTGCTCATTTATACAGACACTCAATGATAGTTCTACGTGAATGAACGAACACAAATTACAAACGTAAAACATGAATTTTTCATGATTCCAGTTTCTGCATAGATATGGCTTTGTGTTTGATATAATCTTAACGGGGTCAGAACAGTGAACTGTGGAAGCGAAGGTCTTCAGGAAAATAAATATTCAGTGTTCAAGAAAAAATATAGCACTCAAATCCTTTAGAGTTGTCTGCAGAGTGAAGCAGACAGTGGCGACAAATGTTTGTAAAAGCCTGTAACACAACTCCCACCCGACTCCGGTGCTGTACGGGGACCAGTTCATGAACAAACAGCAATGTGTCGCTGGCGGTGATTGAAGGCTTGGTCTGCATTTCCATCCATTCAGGACATAACTAATCATGACCGATGAAGATTTCCATTTAAAAAAAATAAAGTTACCGGTCATCGAAGAAAACAGTGTCTGTTGAATATCATTTCACTGTAATCGTATGATGGGCTCGTTGCCGATATTATGCTAGGGCTTGTTTTATAACTTAATAGCAGGTCATCATTACATCTGCATGATATCCTCTCGTTTCAATTCAAATAATTGCTCCACTTGATTAAATCTATGCAATGTTCTGTATGATAAATCACACTTGAAATTTGGTTCAATTAAAAGCAAATTCAGACTCCGCATATGGAACATTTTTTGTTGTTATAGAGTAGATCTTTTCTATGTCAGTTGGCTTACGATCATGCCGACCATTATGTTAAATGATAAAATACATGGAATTAATCAAACTGACATTTTTCAAAGACAATGCGATGTCACAAATCACAGAAGTAGGAAGATGTATATGGGAGACCTGGATAATGGTCGTCACAATAGAGGATGGCTTTGTGTTTGTTGTGTATGATACGAGATACACTACCTCGATGGGTCTCATTCATAATGAAGCAGTCGGGCTCGGGCCCCATGTGTCAGGCCAGATAAAGACGAGGTGTACTGTGTCATAGTCGGGATGGGGACTTTGTGCTGACAGTTATGATGAGTATATACTACGCTCACATGAAGCCACGGCTTGTGTATCACTCCAACTTACACAATGTAACATCCACAAAAACCTTTGTCATCGCGACTCAAAACACACTAATCCTCTAGCTCATTTCTCCAAGCCATCAAAACTTCTCTATCTTGCTTCTTACCACAGTTGCTGATATATTTATGAGGAACTTTGAAGGTCTATATTGAAAGGACAACATCGTTTCATTTTCAACACATATAACATCACTGAACTGAAAATAGGTCATTCTTAAATAATTAAATAAAACAGAAACACGTACCTGTTCATATTTTTCTAATTCTGTATGATAGATTTGTCTGATTTGTGTGAGTTTGGCCCTATAGTCCGAATGTTCTATGGCATTATCTGAGTTGGAGCCGCCGGAGACTGCTTGTGATGCGGCATTGGCGGCGGATGGACCCCCGCCCTTCTCTGGACCCGCCACCCCCTCCGCTATCAACATGTTGTCCAGTCGCATCAGCTGGGGATCTGGGGGTTCCTCCTCTTGTGCCCCTCGGATACTCAACACTGAAAATACACAAACAAGCATTGAGAACATCTTTATCATTAACCATAATATCATAACTATTACATCAATATTATAATATAATAATAACAATCAAATATAATATATAAACAAATAATTGCAACAGCTGTCCCATTTCTGACCGAGCCATGTTCAAATTAAGACCTTAAATGTTACACTCTTCATCTGTTTATACATACACACATATGTATGTGTGTGTGTATATATATATATATTACAAGCTTGTAGGATTTTTGAACTATCATTCACAGGTTACATTCCAGGAGACCATAAAAATAAACCTTGTGACCATAGCAATATTTCAAATTCAAATCAATTACAGTAATTTTCCAGATGGCACAGTTAGAACTCCTGGTCGTGACACTGGTGGTATTAAAACATTTAGGGTGCCATATGAAGGCAGGGTAATTTTTGACAGGTGCCCCTGAAGTAGCCCTCTGAGAGCAGGGCAGTTCCCTATAGTAGCCAGAAGTAGCGCTTTGACTGTCCCAAGCCACCTCATTAAGGACTCATTATCATTAGTGTCTTACTGGGTCTCATCATTACCCGACACAGAGCGCAGCGCCCTCTGCCACGTCAACCATAAACCCAACACCAATAATTAAAACCTATTTCCTGCCAATCAAGCCTTGTCCTATCTGTATTTATGTCTTCACCTTGCTCTGCAAGATTAGATTCTCTGCTGCCATTCAAACATAATTAAAATCCAAACACATAACCCAGCTCATCCCAGCGTTTGCTCTTTGCCACATTTACCAGTTATCCCCATCCGAGGAGTTTATTTATAACGCTTCCTGGGAGAATAGTTTTGTATTGGTATCACCTGAATCACACCATACAAATGCCCTATTCACTGGGTTACAGCATCCCTCTTTTAAGGCCTAATGACTGTAATGCCCAACTTGCCCCCTTTGACTAAGATGACATCTCGCATCATAAATAGCGTCTGCCCATCATCCGTAGACACCACAAGTGTATTATCTAAGTATACAGCATTATGACAGGCAAATTTCACCCCCATCATGAGGTACTAATGACCTCCTACTCATATATTTGCTTCTTAATAAGCGTCCTTTCTTTGACAACGTCTGCCAGAGACAACCCTTAACACTTTGAGCTACCCTCTGCTCATTTGTACAGCAGTGAAAACCCCCAATTTGTGCCAAATCTACACAAATTTACATATGGAAACCACGATAAGGCTAGTAAAGAGAAGTGAAATTTCAATTGAGAAAGTCTTTGGCTGTTTATATTTCCATAGAAATTTTCTTTATGACAGGTGGGCCACAAGCCTTTGACCATCAAAACTCCATTCTATTCATCAGTATTTCATCTACCGTACGTTAAAAATCACAACATAAAAGACCAAACCACAAGTTCATTGACAAAAGTCTATATAAATAAGTTTGATAAATCTGTAACAAAAATATGGCCTTAACTGTTAATGATACAGAGGTTTCGATAAAGTTGAGGTGTGGCGTGTCAATGTGGTCAGTCAAGCCAGTCACTGACCACTGAGTGACCATTGAAAAACTGACCACTATGGTCACTACCACAACACAGTGCTTGACAATGTCAATGTTTACCTTTGTTTCTAAAAGGAATTCTGACCAACAATTGCAGTAAAAAAAACCATTAACTTTCCGCAGGCAAAAATCTCATGACGGTACAAAGAAAAATCTGAAATTTTATTGTTGGATGGGAACCCTGAACCATTCACCCTTGGCATGTCTCTTTATTATATATATTTAAAATGTAGCCATACCAGAGCAATAATTACCCTCCACCAGACATTACCCTGCCATTAACCCCTCATCATTATCGGAACCACCCCCTGCCCCTCACACACACAAGGGGGTCACTGCTTCCGATGCACAAAATACCCTCAAGGTTTCAAACAAGAAAAGAAGGAGAATTTTTTTTAAAAATTAACCAATATTGGCGACTGCTTATACTTGGGTATTCAATTTGCAGTTTAGTTGGTGTCGAGTTGTGAGGTCTGGCTACATTTTGTCTCTACATAACTGTGTTGACAGGTCATAATCCTGCAGATTTGGGGGCAAATCCAGGCCCTTATCCCCTGCCCCACAGGCCTGACCAGGCCACATAAAGATGGCATGAACTTGTCACATTAAGTCGGCAGACTTGCTCCTGACCTCTGACCTTCACAAATGACCTTGTCATATCTCTCGCACATTGCATGTCCCCACATAACATTCCTGCCCCTTATTTGCATTCAATTAAGTATCCTTATTGAGAACTTTCTATGTTTGCCATGCTTTAAACACATATTTGCATATATCATTCAACATAATCTTGTCACGAAATTTCTTGTAATATTTCCTCATTTGCAGTATGCCATGATTATTTAATTATTTTTTGTGAAAAAACATTTTACACATCTTATCGAGAAACATGCCCAAAACCGATTACACACACATTCAAGTACATCAATACGATATGTTTTTGTAGTATTGATGTACATATAATGTAAATAATATCCTAAAATATTACAGATGCATGAAATAAAATTGAGACAATGATTTTAAAAGCTGACCACTATAAACTCTTGAAAGAATGTAAGCAATTTTCTTTTCTTCACGAATCACATTCTCGACTTTCTTCATCACATGCCATGTTGTAATCTGAGACTGGCGCTTACAATTTGTTGTGACCTTGTTCTCTTTGAACACACTGGTTGGCCTTTACATTGTGCAGAATTCCATTAAGAGTACAGGAATGGTTTTAAAATGTTAAAATCTTCTATTTCACAATAATTACCCCATCCTATGCCTTGATTTGGTTGTCAAGGAAAGATTCTTTGTTCAAATCTTTAAGAGCATTACAAAATTCTAAAGAAAGATTTTGACATATTTAATTTTTTAAAGTACCTCAAGTACATATTCATGTATACATTTAATTGTTATATCTTCCGTCAAGAGGATGATCACAACATCTTTAAAATTCTTCATTTCTGTTTAAAGGGTCAATGGATACACTGCTAAATGGCTAAAGCAATTTTCATAAATCAAGTGACAAATCTTTGGATGTATTGTTAAAAAAAATGAAAAGGACTGGTGGCATTCAGCAAATGTACAAGTCATGTGCCCCCATTCGCCAAGTTATAATGAAGCTTTAATGCATTCACTCAGGGGCACTCAACCATACAGTGGGGTTTTTTGTACTCTTTCTGGCATAGATAAAAATACATAAAATGACAATGAAGATAGCAAAAGATAATGATTCATCTTTGTACCACAAATCAGAAATCTTCCGTGAAAATACAAAACTGAGCTGAAACAAAATCTTCTATCATAACACAAAATTGAATGTAGTGACAAATTCCAACATGTTTAAATATATATATTTGTCCCTTTAAGTCATACTTGTGATTGAAGTGGCATTTATTTAGCAACCGATCCCCAGCATTGAGTGATCGTAAAGCTGTAAGTACTGCAAGTAACAGACAGCTATTTTGCTTATCCATTCTCTTTGCTTACAGCACTATAAGGAATTTCTCTTGAAAGGCAGCCTCAATAATTTAAAATAATAAATCCTCTTGCGAGGCCCGGCTGTGGGCTGTGCATTTTTTGCCCAAGTGGGCAGTGGGTGGAATGAGTCATGGGCCAATGCGAAGGCATTGTTTCTGACTTTCTCTCCCAGGATTAACCATATCAACACAAACACACCAGCCCTGCCCTATCATAATACATAATTTATCTGGCCCCCGTAATAACATAATTGCATTCGAAACTACTGTTGCCTAATCCGTTCGAGTCCATTTTGTTGGGCGTACATTAGCGGCAATGGCAGCAGGATGAGTAAGCAGATCAGAGCTAAAGTGAAAATTCATCAAGCTGAATTGTCCTTTATCGTTCATTGCCCGGTCTGAGCAACAAGCCCGCAAGTACTCAAAAGCGATTCTGAGACGGGCAAGCCGTCGCAATGCCAGCGATTTTCCTAAGCCGTCATCACAATAATGGCAAGATGAACAATGATAATGAATATTGCTACCACAGTAATGGAAATATGGTTACCATTGCAGCCCTGTGCTCGAGATTTAATAAGCTTCTCCAAATCTGTGACAGGGCCCTTGATTCTGTGACGAGCTGCAGAATTTGCTTCCAAGATTTCAGACATTTTTGTGAGAGGGAATCTCCTAAAGGGCGAGAAATCAAAATCTGCCAGCTATTTTGTCATATCAACAACATATACAAACACAGGCTGGAAAGGCATGGCCACACTTGTGAAATAAGTTTCTTTTATTTTATTTCTCGTCAGGCTGAAGTAAATCCATACAAAGTTTGGCAATCGTGAGAGAAACAGAACAAACATAAGCTTTCTCTGAAGTGCTCTAAATAACAGTTTATATGGGCTGTTCACTGATGGTCAATCACATTTTCCTGTGAATAGATTCAATTTCTGTCTCAGAGGTAAATGATCATTTCCAGAACCTATTCAATGGATGATCCCCCATTGGTTTTGTTATCTTTTGATGGCACTTGCAGCCAGTGGGACCATACCCGAGCAGTTAATTTAATAAGTCCACTGACTGTAAAACAATCACAAGTCATGATTACAATTGGAAGCAGAGATTGTCACAGAGAGGTCCTCGTTTGTCCATCACAGAAGAACAAGAGCAAACCTATAGACTAAAAGCATTTTGCTGACAAATGCGAAGGCAAATACGATAAAGAATCCATTTTTTTATCATTATTGTTTGGTTCAAGAGGGTTGGATGTTCAATGATATTTTTTTGCAATCAATGATGGAAGGACAAAGAGCTTTGCATCTTCAGCAGTTTATCCAAGGTCATGTGAGCCATAATAGACAGCACTGCAGGGCAACACTGGGCAGGGCCTGCAGCTAATGACTACAGGAGACAAATCGGCAATGGTCCTTGTTCCATTAGGAGAACAACACGCTGCCTACCTGTGCTGTCAGCCGGCCTTAGGCCGCCATAATTTGGGCCACAATATTCTGGACCTTCAGTGTCTTCCGCGATCATCCAGCTCAAATGAGCTCCTGCAATTCTTGAAATATGCCTTTTTCTGCCAAGTTAGATTTGGACAAAATGTGGGCTCATCCAAGCGCGTCTTCTCTCTGCCTAGTTTCTTCACCTGGCCCTTCAAAAGGCCTCAAATCCTACAGAAAAAGCATTTACATCGAGTTGCACTTGCCCCTTGCCTTATAAATCATGATGTGTGTCTAATCCTTAACACATCGCTGCGCATTGCCTTCTCAAGATAATATCGCTTTTTGCTATTTTCCACCTTAATGTATTTTTTGTTCTCTGGTAAAGAAGGATACTTTTGTATTGCTCTTTAAATTTTTATGTACACTTTTTTAATATTGGAATATCATATTACCGGGATGCAATTGGTGAGGGATAGTGCCTGTTATAAAAGATTAGAAATTTGTCTCGCTCTTACGTGAAATTTGTACTAATTCATGTTTAGGATTGACAAGATTCTGAATTTTGGATAGCAGAGTATTAAAACAAATGGAATTCCACTTGTGGAGTGAGATGTGTTAAATTTTATTTGGCTGAAGTAAGCATAGATTCTAATGCAGTTTGCCATAAATTATGATATAATGCCCATCATAGATTTATAAATGTGTAAGATTATAGGATTAGTCTCTAGCGTGACAAGATTAATCTGTGTAGATATTTTGTCTGAACCAAATTCTGCAATCTGGACTCCGAGCAGAGTCCTGCGCCCATAAAAATCTTGCTGATCTTATACAAACTTGGTTATCGGCATTAATTTATGGTCATTACAAAGCCATCATTAGAGTGGAGAAACAAATAGTGACAGAGATGCTTGGATTTGTGGGGGTTTGAGGTATCATTTATTTAGAAAATCATACAGGCCGCAGTGCCATTCCCTGCTGCTCCAGACGCTGGCCAAAATGAGGAGTTTGTAATTACAGCGATTATAGCAGACGGGCACGACCTAAGCCCCTCTGACAAATGACCGACGAATATTAAATGGGATATTTGGTAACATGAGGCAAGCCTTTGTATCTGACGGCAGGCTAGTATTAATATGGCTTGTCTATTGGATTTAGGGGGTCGACAGGAGCGGTGTGGCTTCGGCAAATGGTCGGAGGCGGGATTCAGCGAGCATCTAGGGGCCATCCATCCTGTACAGAGTCCCATTTGAAATTGGAATTTATGAGGTCGCTGTCTTTTTAGCTGGTTGGGTCGGTGGACTCATTATGCAGGGCACATGTGTGTATCAATATACTCTAACATGCACGTTAGTAGAGCGATTATGATCCACCTCAGAGGCCCTTGATGTGCAGCGTGGGCATTCCCACATAACCCATATTGCACACAGAAAACCTTGGCAATTATGTGCTGCTAACACCCCAGCAGCCCTGCTAAAATTAGATCTAAAATCGAGAGCAGCACCAGTAGCAAAGTCTACTTCGCTGGTTCAGCCTGGTTGCCTCCATTAATCGGCGGCCATCTTTAAATTAACTCAGAAGGTCCGCTGGGTCAGGCTTTGCCTCACTATATCTCACTCAAAATGCCCTCAAATCTCAGCCAAACCAAGCATATGTAATCACAATGTTTGCCGCACAAATCCCTTGGTTCATCTTGTGACCATTTTATGGCTCAACATGAGAGGCTGCCAATTGGCTTGCTGTGATTTTGCCAAGCTATGCAGGGGATGTACCCGCGGGCAGGGCAGGGAAGTGGGTAGCTTGGGGCCAGCTTGACTTATCAGCAGCTGAGCTCAGCGACGTGATCAAGTGTCACGTCACAGCATCACAATATCCATGCGGTCAGATCTGCCGCCAGATCCAGCCCTTCCCTCGATTTATGACATGGTTTCTGCTCTGGAAGTACATCCGTGAGCTGCAGGCGGGCGGCTGGGCGGGTGGGCAGGCCTAGTTCTGAAGCTGTCACTGCCATAGCAGCGGCTCCTGATTCTGAATCAATACAGCACCAAACTCGAAGCATGATTCCACCCCAGGGTTGGGTCTCAGACATTAAGATAAAGCCTAGCATCTTTGTGGTGTGTGACTGCCTGCTAACCTCGGGAGGCCCTGCTTGTGTTATCTGTGGCCCTATCACCTCATCCTGCCAGCCCCAGACGTTCACAATAGATCCCTCACCTCCCTGACCTACATTCGTTATGAACACCTCAAATAGGTCACCAAACCTGCCAACACAATATCACTCTGTAATATCAACCCTCAAGCCTTGGATGAGACAAATAGGTCAATTCTTGAAAAGCTAGACTCTATCAATTAGGTCAGTGTCTTAGAAGACAACAAAACCAGAGTCAAGTCTCTCGTCTTGACAGCTAACTGATGTCAATAGCTGTGTACCTTCTGCAGTATTGGGACTTGCATGTCATCTTTAAATGTCTTGCCCTACAAGAAGGTATCAGTATCAACATGATCAAAACACTGGGTTTCACTTAAGGCTAGGTTTCCTAATAGGTTGACCTCACGGTAGCAAATCCAATCCTGCTCAATTATTCAAACAGAAACGATATCCTCAAACACCAGACTAAACTATTTCCACTCTTATCTAGTTTAGTATGTCACACGACCCAAAATGTTTGAATCTTATACGAAACATGATTTCACCATATACCCTAATGATTGAGAAACCTTTAAATGGGGCAAGCTTTTTAGCCATATTTGCTCTCACAAAAACAGTGTGCAAACCAAGTGACCAAATGCATCAGCCGAGAGCACTTGAGTGGCTGATCTCATAATCTCATGGTCCAAAGTTTACCAGCTACTACCACATTACACAGTTGTTATACTGATCTGTTATGTATTGCTGCCATAATAACATGTCACTGACAACCCACAATAAAATGCACACTCACACACGGTGAACATGTTTCAATGAATATTATCTGGTTAACATACAAAAATATTGTTTCTATACACCCTGTTATCCCAAGATTGGTAAATAACTATGTTGGTGAGTGAACATAAATGTTCATCTGATTGGTGACCGTATTAAGCACTGGCAGTGACTGATAATGCCCATATTATCTACAGTGCCCATGATGGCACTGATATGAGGACTGGTAATTTATGATGTGTGACCTTGTATGTTGAGGACACATGTCGTCATCAGACCTACACAAGTGCTCAGTCAACTCAGGTCTTCACATCAATATTTTTTTTATGTCCTGAAACCTTAAAGGTTCTAATGATAATTTCAGATCACAACATCTCTCCCTGACTCTGAACAATTCAACTTTTTAGGTTTGCCAGGTGAGTTTAAGTTATACATGTCCGTGTGAATGGACTAGGGCCACTGGACGACGACCAAAAAGTGTTAATGTCTCGCCTTCAGACTCCTCTCCTTATCTGCATCACAACTTTAAATTGTCCTCTTCATGGTAATAATAATAGTCTCAAGCTCTTTATTATTAGAGTTGTATATCAAACTACTAAACGGTAAAACGAAAACAGGATGTCAAGCTTTTGTCTTAATCCTGTCCAGGAACCTTGTGATAAGAAGGATAAGCAAGAAGTACACTCCTTTGCAACTGGCCGTGATTTTCACGCATTTTCAATATTTGATATAATGATTAATTGCCTACTAAAAATGGATGTTCTAAAGTACTTTACAAATTCTGTTGTCAGGGGCAACGATGACTAGCGATGGAAGGTGTGTGATGTGGATCTTGAGGGTCAACGTTTTTCTGATAAAATTGCAGGTGTTTGTTCCATATCTTCACCTCGACGTGCACAATATGACCATGCTATCAAATATTCCCAGCCCAGATCTAAGCGCCAAACGGCACGCTACCCCACTTGTCGGTCCATGCCTGGTCAAACACAGTCCCTGGCACCACAAACAATATGCAAACAACCAAGCTGACCAAAAAGCATGTTAGTCCACTTGGGCCAAGGACGACAGCTCAGTTTGTAAATCACAAACGGAAGCTGCATCCACTCTGCTAACTAATAAAACTTCCCATAAAACATCACATAAATTTTACAGGCAATCAAACCTGTAGGTGATTTTCATAGAAAAAATAATACCTTTTTTAATACTATTTATTTAACATACTGAATGTACTAGTACTTTTTATAACAAACATTTTTTTTATCATAATTAACATCTTATGAAAATTGTGGTATTTATATTCATCGATTTATTTTTTTAAACAAAACCAAAAAAATATTTAAAAAAAGAAAATATACAATTTTATACATGCAAGGGGCTTACTGGATAAATATTATTGTTGTTTTAACACAGATATGATTTTTTAAAGCCCGACAGCTGTGGTATAACAACTCCTGTATGAACATATATATCTTGTCCATTTTCAGCTTTGTCATTTGTATACAATACAAAAGCACCACACATGCCTAATGAATGGCTGGTGGGTAATTAGCCAAGTCCCATCTACGTCTTGACAGCATCCAGCCCAGACTCCAAAATTGCCTTCTCCCATACTATTCTCATATAAATGTCACCCAAATTGCTTCTGACAAGAAACATCTGATATTTTTCATTTACATTCTGTGTGATCATTCATCATTTATAACTTTGATATTTCACAACAAATAAGAAAAATCGAGTGTCTGAAATGGTATAATAATATCTGATTATCAAGCCCCTTCTTTTTGGCCCAAAATTTCTGAGCATGTATTCACAGATGTGCAGAGAAACCCATGTTTATCTTGCTCCTGATTAGATCTGCTATTGTTTACACTGCTGCCCTCTGTCTGTCAGCACCATCATTATTGAGATTTCATCAGTCACTCGTTTAACATTAGCACTCTGGAGCCAGCAAAGTTATCTCCTTTCCTTCTGACATTACAGTCTGAAAATTCCACCCCTAACAGGCCAGGTGTTCTGGTAAAAAATTTATGTCCAATATATTGAAGAAATCTGTATTCAAATGCATAAAAATAGCTCACTGAGTTAGTGTCACTGGAAATGCAATCACTACATGACAACTTTTCTCTTGAAATTTACATATGAAATTAAAATAGTCCAGTTTTGCAATTTATTGATTATTTGATATCACACATCATTCTATTGGGAAACATTTAAGGACAACCATGGCATGGTTTCCAGCATTTAAATCTCGCACCTCGCCCCATGTCTTGTCCTACTCAGCAAATGGGGTACTAAGAAAACAGTTACAAGCTGGCCTTGATCATAACTCTGTGGCTTTTGCAGCTGATGAGGATTTCAACCTGTCATCACTTATTGCTTGCCCACCCAGGTAAGCACCCAGACCTCCCACCTCAAAACATGAACACATGCGCTCGGAAGCTGTTCACAAAATGCCCGTATTTCATATTGTAAGTGAGGCTACTTGAAGAATGTCATGGGCCGATCAAGACCTCCCTCATCCTTCTTCTTCAGTTTGATCCAGGCTACCAGGCCTACATCAAACTGTTTAGCATAAATGTATACATCGCGGAATGCTCTTGAAGCATGTCTGACGGTGTGGCATGCTGCGAGCAGGGTGACGACTGCAGGGAGGGTGTTAACACAGGCCAGATCATGTAAGGGTTCATGTCACCCTGTCAGAGGTGGTCAAGCACTGGACTATGTCCCCATCAGCACTGCACAATACTCTCTCTTGTCTGAAACATGCTGCTATGTTTCCACTCTTATCATAACTAGTGTTTCATTACTGATCACGAGAACTCAAACTGACCAGTTCCCATTCAGTTCTTTCTCACTGCCAAATGCCAGATCAGATGTTATCACTCAGATAAGATACAAACGGAGCAATTTACATTTCTTAAAATTTGTCACCATTCCTACAGCAACCTCCTCCCCCACCCCAAAAAAGGAAAGTACATTGTTTACATACACATAAAACTATACACAAAATCATGTGCATAAGATACCAAAACCAAAGGAATTTAGAAATTATTTCACAAATGACAAACACAGTATGTACAAAATTCTGTCATTTTTCAAGGCTTGGAAAAATAGCAGCGGTGTTTACTTTGGTCATGTTTGCACACAAACCACAAACAGTGAACAAATTTAAACTGAGCTTTAAAAAAAAACCCAGATTAACAAAATGTTTGCCTGGGATAGTCAGAAATGATGTGTATGAAAGAAGAAGTCAGGCAGAAATGTAGAGATAGCATTTAGGAAGCATATAGTGGATTCTGCCTGATTAGGTTGGCAATACAACGGGCATGATTAGTACTATTTTATCGGCATTTCTTCATGTCAATGGGAGCGGTACTAAGTGACAGCACCACAATGTGCCATGATTCGCTATAAAGCAAGTGTCCTGACAGTCTCGGTTATACACCGCGATGCTTCACTAATGAAATCTGCATCACATTCAACTCAAATTCTCTACGGCAGATTGGTGAAAACAGGCACTAAATGCCAAACCACCCACATCGCCAGCTCCTACCCGGGCTTGATTTGAATTCTATGAATTGGCTGAAACCACTGGGGAATATGTCAAACACTCATCACCTTTTATTGCCCTACACCTGTAAGCAAGAGGCTATTTTCTGATTAATTTACCTGCCCAAATAGGCCTGTAATACTCATTTGCGTTCTATAGATTTCAATTGTTGTACACAATTCTTCTCAAAACCACAGTAAATACTGAGATTTTGGTGAATGCTTAGTTCTTTCTCTATGACAAGCGCTGCATAAAATCAGGAACTTTCCTGATATATGACCACTGTGACAACTTTGTGCTTAAAGTTTACAAGTTTACCAATAAATGAAAGTTGATATCTCCTCTACCATCTGACTTATTCCAGGGTCTATATCACTGCAAACAGTAACACTTTGACAGGTAAATTTCACTTTATCTAAATCACATCAAAATGACCGTCTTCTGTTTGGGGGGATTTTTATCGGCAGCCATCTTGGTCGTTCAAATTCCCCCTTGCAGTGAATGGTATTGACCACTTCAACGGTGACACCAGCATTTTCTATGGGAGGTGGGGAAAGTAATGATATAGTCATTGTGCAAGGTGAAAAGATGCGCATCGCTTTTAAATTAAACCCGCAGAGTCACCTGCAGTCCAACAGATTAGTTTCAGCTCAAAACAATGGAGCTAAGCGCACTTCAAGGGAACAAGAGGTGTATCCCTCGACCGTTTGAGACTCCCACTTCACAGAGAATCGGCTCCCCTGCTGCGAGAAAATAACATGTCTGACTGCAAATGTATTTTTGCAGCTCTGTGCTGTGGCATTTTCATTTCCATTATGTCAGGGTTTTGGCTTGGAGGCAGGCCTTGGAAACAATGGCAAGCCCTCAGCTTAATGAAATCGCTTTCTCCAGTGTTGGCCCTCCGTTCTCTCAAGCCCACTCTGAGGTCATTAGTGGAGCTTTTCGGGTTGCCATGGTAACTGTAATTGGCGGAGGGCGACTTGGCAGGAAAGTGGCTGTCGAGAGGTCAAAGGTCGCCTAACATTAGCGGACAGATATCAAACTCAGCTCTTAGCCAGGGTCAGGTTATGTGCCCTCCCCAGGCTGTAGTTCCGACCTTGGCTTCCCGCCTTCTGAAGAATGGTTTAAATTTGCCTCTGGAGGCACACACTATAACAATCTAGGGTTAAAATGCTATTACTTCTCCCATTCAGCAACCCATAGGTACATAGCTAACACTGCAACTAAGGCTCTGTGATGAGGTGCATTTCAAAGCTCTGATAAACTATAATCGATTCTTTATCATCAGTGGTCAGTGACTTTAGACATTTAAAATCATTAAGAACATCAAAAGATTTGCTATCACATGTGATAATGAGGACCTATATTAAGTAAGTGATAACATTCTCTGATAACAATATCTAAATCCTTTCCATGACCTCTTCTAACCACAACATCTTTCCTTTCATTTTACACAGAAAGTTTAATTTTGTCATTCCCTTTTCATGATCTCTTGAAGCCAGTGTCCTTAGGTTTTCCACATTCTATAAAATTTCTCTTTTTCTGAAAGTGTCAGTTCACTGGTTCAGTTAATTATCTCAACAAATTCACCTGTTTGCTGTTATTTCCAAATTCAACACAAGAGTGATCCTATTACTTGTAACAAGGCAGGTGACAGAAAGCCTAAAGGTCCTCCCTTATTAGCTTACTGGACCTGCTGCCCCCTGGTGTTGTCCAGGGCTGTGACTTGGCACAGGGCAGAGGTCTGTGACAAGGCACATGACACAACCTTCATGAGACATGCTCAGTGGTCACCATGGCAACCACTGCCATGACAACAACAGCTGGTGTCTGCCCATCACAGACAGTGCCTGACCTTAATAATATTAAATTATATATTCCATCAGCTGATCTGAACTGTTATATTGATAGCGTGTGTACCTCTATCAAATCTGGTATCCCTGGAAAAGAAAAGGGCCATAAAAATGCAAAGATTACCCACAGTTATATGAAGAGACGCCGAGAAATGCATATTTTCATGAGTAAGTGAGTAATATATTGCAAAAAAAAAAGGTCCATTCTCAATTCATGAGGCCACCCATGGTGAACTCCTCTCCCCACAGAATTCCCACTACTAAACAAATCCCTGCTTGATCTCCATCTCATCCCTTTCTGAGCCCCCAAATGTTCAGTCGCTATTTTCAAATCCAATTTTTCTGCATGGGCGTTCATTAGCAGAATGTGATCCCCCAATTTACCAAATATTAGAATAAGAAACAGTAGTGCATATGCTGATAACATTTATTAGCATACAAATTACAGTGGACACCGCCACAATTTTATCAACAAAAAAACTGTCAAGCATCAGATTTCCCATCAGCCAGTTTCCCTATTTTCTGATCATACTGAGGTGATACATCTTTAATGAACTTTCATGAAATGCTAATTCATCCTTTGATATTTGATCTTTTTAGAGCTGTCACTGATACTGTCGAATCCAGCTAAAGTTTCATTTTTCCATAATAAATTTCACCATTGCCATTTTGGTATAATGATTCTGCAAAGATGAGACAAAAAACCTATTCTTCCATTGTCGCTGATCAGAAAAGGGAAGCATCCGCCCCCAAACCACCTGATAATGCCATTCGGCGTCTTTAACAAACAACGAGCGTTTAATTAATCTCCCGTGGAGAAATAATTGTGTCCACAGTATGGTTTCTGATCAGTGTTTAGCCATTGTTTTAGTGGGAGGCTGGTGAGGCAGTGTCATTATTAGCCTTGCAGTGAGGCCCAAGGGTGCAGCGGAAACATGCACCAAGCCTGCACCACCACTACGAGCTCCTCATCTCACTGACGACCTGACCATCCCACTCCCGCCGCATCATCACCTCATTCTCTTTTTAATAGTTCAAAAACCTGCCCCTCTTAGGGCCCCTCCATATTCTACAATCTTTTTATTTACAAATAATCAAATCCAAACCATTTAGATTCATTTTTAAATGTCAGCATGAATATTTCGACAATTAGCAATAACATTAAAATAGGTATTTATTTCCGGGGAGAAAAAAGCTGTGATTTTTTTACAAGCCTGTTTTATTGCGGCATTTAATATGATGGTGCTCGTGTCAATTAGGCGGGTTTTGCAGTGGTTGTTTGATGGGCCAGGTGTCAATGACATATGGTGAACACGTCAACACATCTGTGTCCCACAATAACATCATAATATAATCACACTCAGTAAGATGTCCTCACACATTCATTCAGCTATATATAGAAATAATTAACAAATGGATATTTTCTTGAGTGAAAGAAACGTTGTTCAATTTCTCAAAAACAAACCTAATGTTTGTCAAGATGAAAATACATGAATAGCATGTATAGGAATTGAGGACTTTATCTAAAGTGATTATAAAAATCACATATTTAAATGACTTTTTAGAGTGTAAATTGCATTGAGGTTGATACATTGCTTATCAAAATGTTTCCTAAAGCATCATGGACATGCAATAATCCTCATCGGAATAATGAGAATTTTACACAAAGGTCATTTTTCTGTTGACCGCGCCCCCTCTCAGTGCATCAAGAGAAAATCACCATTTTGCGAGTGACCAGATCAACAGTTCTAAACTGTTTTCTTTGCTACAGTCTGCTCTTCACACGCCACAGAGCCTTTGACCAAATAGACCATCAACAATACTGAGACTTAGAACCGGATGAGATTCCAGGTGCTTCATCATTCCTCCTACAAAACAAATACCATTTGTGCATCACTAAATACAGCCATTAGCCCGAGGGTCTTTGACGATTTTCTTTTTTGCAATCAAAACTTATTATGGTTCTTAAACCTTATTCTTATTCTTGATAAATGACCAACAAATTTTGGAAATTCTTTTAATCATGGCCATCTCTGTGCTTTATTCATTACCTGTCACAGGAGACAAAAGACAAAGGGCGAGTTTGGCTGCAGAATAAAGGCTGTAAAATACTGCCCTGGTACCCTATCTCATTTCCATGTCTTCCGTTGCTGAGACTTACGAGACTTTGCGTTTTTTGTTTCAATTTCTGCAGCAGTCATTAATTTTTGTTTTCCTTTGAGGAAGGCGATGACCTGTTTTTGATCCGTGAGTAATCGCTGCGCGCCTGCCCTGCATAAGTCTAATTGCGCCATGATCAGCCATCACCTTGGCCCCGCTCAGCGTTATTGCAAACCCTCAGTTTCATGTGCGGTTCCTTATTGCGCCAGTCCCCGTTTCAATGCCACTCTGATTGCCTGCACCTTTGAAGTCGCTTCCACGACTAAAGCAATCAGTTTTCAAACCATCTGATCACAATAATTGACTGTCACCTTTTTCCGTGCCCGGCCTCCATTCACCCCCCACCCAAGATGGCCTGCATGCTCCAGGAACATTGTGTAATTTCTCAGCTATCGCAGATGCCACAACTGCGTAGCCACCGTCAACTGACAGTTCCAGCGATAAAAATAATACAATGCCAATTATTATGACAATTCTCCGATTTCAAATATCTCTGTAGGATGCACAGTGCTCAGTATCAGGCCAGCAGCAGCAGTAAAACCTCTGTGAAATCATGAAGGACTCGTACATCATACAGGAATATTCCCTTTGGTCTGTTACCATCAACATTATAATGCTAAGCTGCAGTTATAAGGACCTCCCATATTCAGCAGATATTACAACACAGGACTACTTTTTTAAAAATATTATAGCTAAAACTACATTTTAAGCAGTCTAAAAATTATATTCTACACGAGGAAAATGTAAATGAAACATTTGCATGATTTCTTCATTGGTTGGCATGATTGCAGATATTATTTGTGTGAGCTGTCGGTTTCTGCACGCCGACCCTCTGCAACATTACAAACTATCCCCTCCTGATATTTCACCTCTGACTTCAACCTGCCCAATTAGGATGTTCATTTATATTGCATTGTGCCGCCCGAGGGCCCTTATCTCACAAACCAAGCGCCTTTTCACAGCCAAAAATCGTGGTTCGTTATACGATAACTACCCAGCTACCAGCTACCTTTCAAAGAACCAATTTAAAAGCCTTTAGTATTATTGCCTTTGGTCCCAATTTCTTTCAATGCACGTTTGGTTTTAAACTTTTGAAACTGAAAATAATTCAATTAAAACCAAAATGAACTGGTGTACAAGATAATTACATACTCAGTATGAAAATGAGCGTCATGGTTTAACACAAAGAACAACATTAAAGAAATTCAGAGTTTTAACTGGTAAGCTTTTAATTAAACAGAGTTGAGATACTTTTTTTCTTGTCACTGGTTTAATGAATATTAAAGCCATTTAAAATTGTACAAAGAAAGCAGCTCTAGACTCCAAAGAATCTATTAAGAATTCAATGTATATTGACAATACTTTTACTTGCATTTTATGATGTGCTCATTTTCTCAAATCAAATTCAAACAAGATGTGTTCTCTGCCGGGTGATGTTTACTGAGGGTGCCAAGATGGCTCACTCCGCTATTTAATATTAGTTTGTCAGAGACATGTAAATATGACTTAGCCAACAAAGTCTGCTTGGCTAGGTTTGTCCTCGGTATTGACAAATACTAAAGTATTTGTTCACCTAATCTCTTCTCAAACATCCCTGTTTCTCTGCCTTGTGGCAAGACATTTGTCATGGCAACAGTTTATACATCTGAGCTCAGTTAGGGTCTCAATGGTCACTTTCATCAATGCATTTTTTTTCTTTGAGTGAAAAGCATGTTATTAGAGAAATATCACTGTAAAATTAATTAAATATGGCATAAGTGGGTCTTTTGAGAAAAATCTGAATATATATCTTAAATTTAATATTATATTTGTCTGGAAGTCATAAGTTACAAGACCACTTTTTGTAAGCTACAGGGTTAGATACAGGGTCAGAAATGTGCCTATCAAGTTGGACCAGGGTTAGATACATGTCTACCCAGTAGAACCAAGGTCATATATCTGTCTACACAGTTCATTCAGATATATTTACTCAATAGATCCAGGGTACAATCAAGTCTAAATGACAGACTGTATCATCTAAATTTGATACTAATCAGAAGATATCAAGGGAGGTGCTTGAATAATCTGAAGAAAAATTAACTATGTGCTGTAGGGTCATGCACACCTTTCCAATAGCATGACCTGGGTAGTTGAGAATAGTCCTGATATTATTGCAAGTCTGGGAAATCATCACAACTGTGCCAATCATGTTCATATAGATAAGATAGAGACCCGCCAACTCGGAGAATAAATGACCAGTTGTATGTGTCCCTGGTGTCTCGTAATGAGCAGGCTTATTACAGGGAGTTCACGGGCCTTGTACGGCCATTTCTAAAGTCTGTACCACCCCACCTCCACCTCCACCACTACCTCTACCACTACCTCAACCTCGACCACTTCTACCTCCACTTCAACCTCCACCTCCACCACCTTTACCTACATTTGAATCACTTCCTCTACCTCCACCACTACCTCGGCCTAAACCACCTCCACCTCCCCCCAACTCAACCACCTCTTCTCCATTCTACACCTATATCACTGAAAACGTTTTCACAATACAGACTTTTCATAGAACGTTTTCACAATACGGACACCATAGATGCCATATTATTAAGAAGTGGCACTTCCCTGGCCTGTGGCATGCACAATCTTTGCCCAGGACCACTGCTGCCTATTATCAATGTCATTATGATTATAGCCCCCTTACTGACAATTATTCACATCTTATCTCCTTCACACCAAGTTGTTTAAATCAAGCAAGTCACCATGGTACATGAACCAGTGTTTTTTGTCATCATAAAATTGACTACGCAATTTTCTCTGCAATTTATCAAGGAATTCATATGCTCATTTTTTTTTTACACTGTTGCTAAATATACTAGAAGATATAACTGTATTTATCTGGCCAATGATCCTTTATTTCACACAAATATTGCTGAAAGTGATCTAGGTCATATCAGGAGCGGAGTGCTTGGCGGCGGTTTAGCTGTGTTTGGGGTCACACCACGTCATTATAGTTTGGCCCTTGTCCTCTATATTTCACTGTGAAGTTGTGTTGAGTTTCACTGAAGGGAGGATCAGACTGTAACCATGTGGAACTCACTGATATCAGAGTGACCAAAGTCACACACAGTGTCCATCCAACCCCATTACACAGACACAATCCAACTGCTACCCACCCCTTTGCGACTCCCAACTTTTTCTATTTCACACACCAGCTGCTTTTGCAATTAGTAACTCAAACCTTGGGCTTGGCGGGCAAAATTGAGAGAGAGGGAGAGAGAGAGAGAAAGAGAGATGGCGAATTCCCAGAGCTGATAACGCCCAGTACACTTCTGCGAGTCTCCCTCGCAGCCAATTTTCCACAAAAAGGGAGCCCGCGTTGGGCAGGGGGCTTTATTTGATTTTCTGTCAAAGTGCGGATGATGAATGTGCCTGGTGGCAAGTCGGCTGACCTTAGTCTGGGCCCAGACCCTGCCACTCCAACCCCGCACCCTTCCGCACAAAACCCTGCAACCTCGCCTTTACAAATAATCCCGCTTTTGCATGATCCACAGCCATTACACTTTTGCTGCATCCCCTCGCAGTCTTGTCTACCATTAGACACAAATTACAGCGCTGGTCTTTCTCATGAAGCGACACTGTAAATTACTACCACTGTTTTATTTCAACCAATGTTTGTTTTTTGGCGTCCACTCTTCTGAGGACTTCATAAATTGGATGTGTAATGGCACAGCTGAGATCGTGATGTTTCTGTGACCACCGATTTACTATCATCCATCAAGTTACATTTCCAAGGAGCAAAATTACTTTTTGATTACAAAGACCACATCGTCTTTTTTTCTTTGGTGCCGATACTTACAACAGAAAATGGAATATTTCTGTACAGCAAAATTACATCAGAATATTTGTTTCTTTTCAACATTTTTTATGGCAAACACCAAATTGCTTTTAAGAGGTTACACATTTACTGATCTAGGTCAATCAGGGGTCATGGCCTGCTTTCATTTTTCAATGCATTTAAATTAAAGAACTTAAATTCTGGTAGACAAACATAATTTTGGTTAGCGCTTGCAAGCACTTGAAGTGAATGGGTCCCTTTGTTTACTAAGCTTGTTCTTGTCTTTCTACTGTTGTTGTCTGTATCAGAGTTACTGACTGGCAAGAGGGCCGGAGAGTACAGATGGTCATTGGGTCTGGTCTGTAGGTCACACCTGACTGACCACTCTTAACCTTCCCTCTCTCTGGGGTATAGAGACGGGGTTGCTATCTACCTGTACACAATACCTGCACTTAGCCACCAATAATTACATATAAATTGAGCACCTGAGGAGGCACAGTATGGCGACTGTGACTCTCCCCACCATTATTGGTCAGGTCTAGCCTGCCAGCGCCCGGTCGAGAACCTCCTTATCACGTCTCCATAACAACGGCTGACCCAGCCTGACCTCCGGATCTTGCCTCTCCCACACAACAATGCTGCACAACAATTCACCTCAATATCTTATCTCTCCTTGTCCTTGGCTTTCCTGGACATTTTTTTATATATTCCGCTATCTGTGCCATCTATTCCTTAAGACTGATCCGCTATGGGCCAGCTTTTTCACATTCTGCATATTTGTGTGCGGGCCCGTTGAGGCAAACGTGCCTGACAACAACGAGAGCATAAACAACACCTTGACACAATCATGGGAAAATAAAGGCTGACTTGAATTCCCCGGCCACCATAAAGACGCTCCTCTCTTGGGCAACCGGAAAACGGCCACCTATGAAACATTAAAATTTGCCATAAATCGGATCTGACACAAATCTGACATAATATTCCCAGCGATGGCAAGCGGTTCGCACCTAGCCTTTTAGGACTGTCGCCAGGTATGCTCTGGGGAGTGTGGGCCGCGAGCAGGGCGTGCCTCCACTGACCTCGCAATCAGATGAGTGAAGGATTTAGTAATTAAGATTAATGCCACAGTTAAATGAAGTTCACGAGGACAAACAGGCAAGACAGGCCACAAGACGGTCAATATCGCCCGCTCCTGAACGAGTTGTCTGCCGAGGTCAACATGTGAATGTGGAGCATCACACTTTCTGGCCGTGTACACCTCGTAAAGGTACAGGGGTCGCGCCCTATCCCCCTACTTTACCCCCAACAGATAACACAAAAGCACCTCTGACTGCCCCCATGCTGAGGTCCGCACATAGTCATTACTGTGTGCCCTTTACTCTATTGTATATTGTGCCAAATATCATGACCTTTTTCCCCTGCTCCCTGGCCTGGTCCATAACACTGCTAACTGACTCAGAAATATTAACTTGACATGGGAACAGATAAACATCTCAAAATTAGACATCGTTACATACACTCAACATCAAAATATTATTTCTAAAACTACACAACCTGTCCATTCCACTACGTTTGACAATTTACTTTGACACTGATGGAAAGACTTCCCACAGAATTATTAATGAAATACTAATAAACAAATACTAATGAGATGCTGAAACCAAATAAAGTCTTGATGAAAAAATGTAGTCTTAACAACTCCTAATTATAGGCACTTCAAGTCGACATAAATGCTTGATAATTTCATCAAAGAGAAACTTGTGGGAATTTTTTTACTCACAGCGAATGTTGCCAATCAACCTGATCACACATTCATTATTAGTGTACAAGGAAACAAGACAAGGAATCTGAGAGAAACGCTCGCCAATTATCAAGCCTAGATTAGAGACACTTCCCCATAAAGATGATCTACAGCTTACAAGGCATATTATATGCACTCATTGATTATAAGGCATCAAAGATACTTTATTTATCATCAAACTTCAAACACCACTTCCTGAAACATTAACACAATATCACAAGATGATTTTTTTCTTTAATGCACTTTCCTCATTATATGTAAATGATTAACGTTGCTCAGTATGTTTCAAGCTCATTTGTGCATGTATAAAGTTCACCAGAAACATTAAGCAAAGTATTATTATGCTATGTCTGGGTAGCATTTGGAGAGTGGAAGACAGGCCTTTAGATAAATGTGCGTGTGTGACAGAATGACAACATGTAGGATGTAGTTGTATGTTGTTAACAAGCACAGGTACAGGCCAGTGTGCTCTCCAAATCATATATCATCTTATCCTGACACAATGTAAACATATACAATTACAAGACCATGGCCGTATCACTACGCAGCTCAAGCCAAACAAAAGCTCCCTCCTTTCGCTCATATCTACACACGCACAGACACCAAACTGCGATGGCAATCAGGCAGAAATTGTCATAATGTTAAGTGCACATCTGTTTTATGAGCAAATTTATTACCGATAGAGGAGCATAAAATGTAACACGTCATTAATGGTGGACCACGCTGGCGTTATGGAGACAGGTCCTTCCTTATCAATACGCACTACAAATTGAATCGTGTAACTGTGATCACATTCTGTGGGTGCTTCACCTAATTTCATTGCTTCTGTTTGCATGAGATGATTTTTTTTGCCAAATTCAGTAAATTATTAACACATTTCTTGTATGTCTGCCATTATAATCAACTTCAAATGAACATACAAACAACATTCCTAGACAAATATCTTGAACTGGAAGAGCACACAAGTAATACATTGAACAAAAAGATGTACAAAGAAATAAAGTTTACAATTTTGATACTTTTTTTACTTTGAAGCTCTATGTATTTCTTGAGGCGAGCTCGTGACCTGATCGCCATCTTTTGACCACTTATATAGGCCGTCATGTATATCTCCAGGTCAAGAGCTCCAGGGAAACATTTATCTTAATATCTATGCTAAGTCTATGCACCACTGACATGGCCATTAATATGTCCACCACAAAACAATTAGCACTTTTAAACATGTTGTTATTTATCATGTTTATGTCAAATTGTAACTTTTACATGTTCAAAAACAATAAATTCTTTTTTTTCGTGGGTCATTCAATACCAAAAAAGGTAACCCATTTCTTCAAGGGACAACAATTTCCTTGAGATCTATGATTATCAAAAGACAGTTTCACCAAGCACGAAACCTTTACTTAGCAGGATACCATGATAGGTGTGAAATCAGTGTCTGATAAGGTCACAAGAGGATGACAAGTTTACAAACCGTCAATGTTGCCCCCAACCCACAAGATCAGCCAAACACAGTGACATAGTTTGACAACTATTGGGCTACAGATCAGGATAGTGATGTATTTCTAGATCAGTATCAACTACACACTTGATACCAGCTCATCCATTGTGAACAAAGATACTGAATGTGATGGCATGATTCATACCAAACCTTGAATATGATCCATACATGCCTGCTATCAATTCACATCTAAACTAACTAGGCTATCCATTTGTTACTAATAGCTTAAAACATGAAACTGACAAAAATGTAATGTGGCGCTATCTTGACCGATCTTGACTTTTGTCAAATTCGGGTTGGTGCACAACGATGATGGGTGGTGGTGGTTGTCACGCTAAGACTATTACTCGGCCAAAACTTGTCTTTTCTTCTTGTTGCAGATAATATCCAAGCTCAATGCCTGGTGTAAACTTCCTGATGTGCATCCAGTGTGAAGATTTGCGGCCAGACGTCAAGTTCGCTGTCACGTCTGGTGTGATATTAAGATTGGCGGCATGACTTTGGTGGCAGGCAACCTACTGCTTTTGTCAGAATCACGATCCATGATGCGTCACCGCACAGTTATGCCTGAGACATTCTATGCTGCTTTTGGAGTGTGATATAAAATATCAAGTCAAGGAGAATGGCATCGTCCCTCTTGTCAAAAACTGCTCAATATATGCTTGACTGAGGAAGATGCCATCCCATAATATTATCTCTCACTTCATATCACAACCTTTCCAAAAGTCGCTTAACAATAACACATATTTTGCAGCAACATAACCGTGAAAGCATTCTTCACTGCCAAAAGTTACTTTCTACAAAAAAAATCACTGAACATTTGCAATCATGAAAAGATTTGAATTTATGTCTTATACAAAATATTTTAGGATATTATAAGATTTGAAAATGAAATATGTCACAAAATAATAATTTGAACCATTTCATTGAAGCTATTTGAAATTCCACACCTGTTAGACATAACAGTTGATCAAATTCACAATGTTAAGTAGAGAAATACATGTTTTGTGAAAGCGTATATTTTTTTCTGACGACTTTGACAACACAAAGGAGTGTGGTAACCTTGGAAGGTTTTCTTGACCTGACAGGACCGATGAGGACACCTGGAGCTGCAGACGTCTCACCTCAGGTCTCCTTCCCTCCAGGCAATCTCTCATCTTCACTGTTGCCAAAAATCCTAGCCCCCCCAAAAAAAACCCACATCTCCGCTGCCTAAACATATAATTAATTCACAGTGGTGTCGCACATAAAACTATGAATGGGTTGTGCAGAATTATGCAAGTATTTGAGGTAGCATGTCAGCCTGTCAGTAACAATGGAGAACTTAGACTTTTCCTGGGGCTACTGTCAATTTGTATCCTCCTCTGCACTCTCCCAGACTTGGACCCCTGTTTCTTATGCACTAAACCACAAAGCACTGGCCAAAATATGTTGGGGGAGGGAGCTTTTCAAATTACCAAGGTTAAAAGAATTTTCAATCTGAAAAGGTCATTGACATGTTTAGACAACACCAAAATTATCAAATACTTTTCTCAAATTTCTGATACCCCTTGACTCATTATTATATCTCTCCCTTTTCATTATTATAAGTTGTGACCTTCGCAATGATCACATTTATGAAATTTGCATCATGCGACTCTCACACAGTGCATGTCCATTGCACATACTTTAATTTCGTCCAAATATTTACCCGAGTACAAAGCATCAGCTTGTCAGGAGTTTTCATGGTCGCCCGGCATGCCAGCTCCATGCATGTTGCAGGTGCTAAGAACCTATAACCTGCGAGAATTAACAAGGCCACTACGCATTGTGAAATATTCATCACGTCTTTGTGTGCAGATGTTGCCCCACACGCAAGCATGAGGAGGACTGCACCTGAGCATCGCTCCCATCACATAACCTTACCAACAGCCACCTTACCAACAGCCACCTTACCAACAGCCACCTTACCAACAGTCCCCTTACCAACAGCCACCTTACCAACAGTCCCCTTACCAACAGCCACCTTACCAACAGTCCCCTTACCAACAGCCACCTTACCAACAGCCACCTTACCAACAGTCCCCTTACCAACAGCCACCTTACCAACAGTCCCCTTACCAACAGCCACCTTACCAACAGTCCCCTTACCAACAGCCACCTTACCAACAGCCACCATACCAACAGCCACCTTACCAACAGTCCCCTTACCAACAGTCCCCTTACCAACCGCCACCATACCAACAGCCACCTTACCAACAGCCACCTTACCAACAGTCCCCTTACCAACAGCCACCTTACCAACAGCCACCTTACCAACAGCCACTTTACCAACAGCCACTTTACCAACAGCCACTTTACCAACAGCCACCTTAATGTCTCCCATATTTCACATCTCCACATTACCAAGTGAAAAGAAAAATCATACTCTCATCATATATATTCATATTAAGAGTCATTCAAAGAGATTCATAAATTCAAGGAAGTTATTCTTAATATGTCATGCTTCAGACACAGACTTTATACCATAATAATATGGTTCAATGTCTCAAATCAAGTCCACTTTTTTGTGATCTTTCAAAGAATTTGAGCCCAATCCCTTTAAAACAGTGCACCTGCTGAGAATCTTATTAGTGCTAATAAAATTAGTAATCATCTCACAAATGTCATTCTTCTCTGATATTTTAATCAACACAACAAACATTGCACATCTCAAGCGAAGTAACAACAACAACCAACGCTTTGTCAAATCGCATCACATCTGATGATTTTTGGGGAATGTTTACCAGTTTTCAAATGCACAATGGAAGTTTATATATGTGCCATTGGAAGTATTGAGTGGTGTGAAGCTGTGAGTGATATTTGTGCGGAATGTTGGGCCGCTGTTTGTAGCGTGTACAGTGCGGCTGGCTGGCTGGCTGGCGGTAGCTACGGTGAGTACGTAGCTGGGAGGTACAGAGTGGTAAAGGTAGGGCCCTGGCCTCTACTGTACCTCTCCCCACCACGCCACTATCCGCCATCATCAATCATACAACTGTCAAATGCGTTTTACCTTTGACAGTTGCCTGCCATGCTGTAGACCTTTTTTTACCTTGCTTATTTGAGGCGATTCTTAATTTACGCAGGAGGTTGTGTATTCAACTGCATCGCACAGAACATATGAGAAGTTTGGTAAAATAAAAGCCACAATACCCTGGGTATGTCTGGTTATGTCAAATTAAGGGAGGCTGTCTACTTATATTTGACCCATTAATAAAAGCTTGCGGTGACAGTCAATTTGTTAATATCAAGAGAAAATGCTTTGATACAAATCAAACATTTTGTTCAGTTGATCCCTTTTGCAAACATCCTTTATTTTAAATGTATCACAAACATTTTGGGCATGATAAAAAGAGGCAGCAAAAGATAGAACTGTTGGGTCGGAAACTACATTGAAAGCCGTTCAGATGACAATGCAGGTCTAAATGTTGAGACAGTTTGCTAGTTATTTGCCCAGCTCCACATTCCAATGTCAAAAGGCTTCTTGTGGCCATTGCCTTTGCTCCTTGTTCGCCTCGCAGCCTTGCAGAATGGCTCGCTCGCAGGTAGGGAGCAGCGATTTAACACGAATAAAAGCTGGTAAGTGAGGCGGATTAATAAGCACTGATCCCTAAGGACACGTATCTACAGGAGCAGCCGGGCCTCCCGGAGAAAGTCCCCTTGTCATGACTCCACAGGCTTTTCTTTTGCCTTTGCAGCCCACACAAAGCCTAAAAGTCAATGTTTCTGCTGTCTAGATGTTAAACACCGACAAAAAGGGTTGAACTAACTCAGACTGAGCTGTGAATAGACTGGCGACAAGTGACTGTCTCAGATAGTGCATTAATAGTGAGTTAGCCCGCAATCCAAATGAGAGATTTAGCTCATTTGCAGGGTATTATTGGGCCAAACTTTGTGCCATCTAACACCTGTCCTAGTGGTCAGCATCACTGGTTCCATATGTTATCTTATCAACCATCCCCAATACTCATCATCAGCCGTTATAAAACTTAACTGAAAACCTCAGCACATCCCAACCTAAGATTTGCTGAGGAAACATCATTCACATGTGTCTGTATGCTTGAGATAGAAGAAGTTTAATTTTTTTCCAGATTATAAAATATTGCTAATTGTCATCAAGGAATCAGAATCTATTCATGTATGTCATTTAACAAAACAAAACAACAGCAAAAATACAGAGGTATCAACGTTGAGTCATAAAACAAGCCGCAAGGACATAGGAGGGAAATAACCATAATTACGAGTGGTATAAAGTTTTGTGGCTTCCTCTGTGTGGTGATTATGTGAGTATCTGGCTGGGGGGAGATGTCATCGGCCACGACATCACATTGACATGTAGACCCGTCATTAGCCAACTGAGGTCTCTAGCCTCTCTCCTGATGCAGCACCCAATGCAGTGTGTACCGTGACAGACACCGCCTCCTCCTCGCTACCTCTGGAGACTGATGTGACCATTTGCCTGGGCCTAACACCTGTCATCTGCAATCTTGTGTCTAATTATTCCTACATTATCTGCACTGATATAATCCACAAAGTCCCAGCTGATATTTGGTCACGTCCTAAGCTGCCGCCACACTAACTAAGCTGGCTCAGCTGTATCATCCATATAAAAAGATGCATCTGCTTCTGACGTTATGAAATTCAAACAAGATCACTAATGAGATTTCTGTTTTTACCATTACTTGATTTGTTGGGTCTAATTTGCATTCCCTGGTGATTATGATGCATAAAACAACAATATCATATTTCAGCTGCCATCACAAAAAGAATGCATTTTTAATATGGGGATATCTTTTTTGGTGCGTCACCATTAATATTCTATAACGTAGGAGTCTAAACGAAACCATCTTGAGGTTCAGCTCACCTATCCTGGGTCAGTGCGACACAAGCAAACTTCCACAACATCACAGCCGTGGCATCTGTTTTTACTTTTTTCATGCCGCAGAGCGAGGTTAGAGAGATCATGAGCGAGCAGTTTGGGTGAGTCCCAACAGGGGGCAGTGATCAGCGACATTCGCCACTGCCCTGGTTGGGTGTTGTGAGCATTTGGTGCCGTTTTTTCTTTTCTTTGCTCCATGTGAAAATGATATTAGTAGCAAGGGAGTCGCACATAGTAGCCACGGCCTCTGGCCTCAGATGCCACCGCGTTTCTCCCCGGGCGGATTTGTTTTCAACATAATGACGTATGTAGCAAGACGCAGCATCCAACTTAACAAGCCCTTTCTGCAGCATTCTATACCTGCTCTAAATGCAGTCTTTTTATCAAGCTTTCTACCAGGAACCAGTGTCAGCTGTTGCAAACTCAGCCACTTCGAATTGGGATAATGTCTCCAAATTCCAACCCCCCACCCTCCCAAACTCCACCAAACTTTGCAGCTTTGCCATGACCACCAAAAAAAAAAAAAAAAAATTCCTACCCTTGGTAACTCATAGAGCACCCTCCTGCTATTTTGAGGATTTCTCAAATTCCAATAGCACCCCGCATCCAGCTGGAGAGGTAATTACTGGAGCAAGCATCGGTTGTTGTAGCAAAACAACAGCACAAAGTCGGACAACATTTGGAGGAGGAGGAAGACTTTGCTCTGACATGGCTTAGATTTCTGTCTAGCTAAGTGGGGAGAATATGATGCCTCTGCTATCGAACCGAGATTGCCAAGTCTACTCGATGTTTGCTAACCTCACTGTGTCTCTACTTCCCACTTCTACGCAACCAAGAAACGCACACCCAGGTCCTTTTTTTGAGTCGAGTAATAAAACCGAAAAGCTCCACGCTCTGACATGTATGGAAAAACTCTGCTGACGGATCCGAGTCTTGAAGTCAAGTACGTGTGAAAAAATCTTGATGGATCTTTGCCGCTATTATCAGAAATGTTCATACGACATTGATTACTAATTTCATATCCAAATTTGTCCATCCAGATCTGAGATGCTATCTAGGCTAATAATACAAGTGCCTCCTGAGGGTCCCTCATAAATAACTCATATGATCACTCCGATTCTGTCCTAATAAAACATTCATCGCATTAGTTCTTTCCTCATCCAATTCCCCCAATACAAAGTGTTAATTACATTCCTATAATTTTTAATTCTGAGCAGCCACTGCATCCATCTCCCTGGCTTGCCTACTATTTTCTGTCACTTTTCGCAGATGTTCTCAAGTCGCATTCACTATGCCGCCATTTGTATTGTATTCGCAATCTCACAATACTCCTGCTAATATTAATTTATGAAATGGATATTGTTTTCATTGGTTGCGCTTGCCGTACATTTCATTAGAACCATGTGTCCATTTCCTGTGCCGTGCATTCTGGGTCAACTTGCCTCCCTGGTCCACGCCAAATCTAATTGCCTCCCCTATACTGCACCAGGCGAGGTCCCCACGGCCATGGATTAGTCACCTCCTCCACACATGCTCCACTATAAATGCTTTCACTTTGCCCCTTGCAAACACTGATATTGCCACAAAAATGAACAGCCCATATAAATGCACTATAAAATGTGTCTGTACTAAGTGTTTATAATCCTTCTTCATAGATTAAATCGTAAAGATTATTTATGAAGTGTATTCTGCCCGTGGACTGAGAAAATCTCTTCTCATATAATATGCTACAGAGAGATGTGCATAAATGGTTGACCAAACCAGAAATGATATCATGATATCTCAACTGGGAACAGTATTTAAGTACATGACTAGATGAGGTGGCAATAATCTATATGATTTTATATCTAAATAATGCACCCTTGATCGCACAATCAGTGAAGGATCAATAGAGTTTAGGCAGACCATATTTCTCTCCCTGATCTCATCATCCAATCTGCTCCATGTAACAACATTATTGTTGGGTCCCCATATAATGATCACAAGTGCGAGGGCCTGCCTCGGTACCAACCAATCAGATCACCAAAGTCAGGGGCTCAATATGGGAGGCAATATGCAACCCTGATTAGGCACATAATCACATTACCTGCTCTGGCATAGTTTGCAGTGCTAAGGTGATTAAAATGACATTGGTGGGAAGTGCGATGCAGATCCCCTCTCTCCTGCTCCACCCTCTGACTGCACTCTCTCTCTCCTGCTCCACCCTCTGACTGCACTCTCTCTCACCGACTCTCTCTGATATGATATGTATTGATTTGTGTTGTGAAAATGAAATTGGCTTCACTTGCTGATGGGCCTGGCCTTCTTTGGGAACACACCATCCATGTGACAATTTCCTATCCAACCTTGTTTCTGCAGATGGAAGTGATATTTGTGGGAGAAAAATGCTTCTCCTTTTGAGCATGACCTCTCTGTCCCCCAGCCCTTTCCAAGTTACTCTTCTTGAAAATAAGTATGTGCAAGGAAATTTACTTGATATTTTTTTATTCATTTCATCAAAATATTTTGCTGCTCACACTTTATTGTATAAACCATAAGTGGACAGAGATGCTTAATCCTAGGCATACATGCCTTCTTGGGTGTTTGACCAGGCACATTTATAAAATAAGAGGTCCATACTAACATTCATTTATGTAAGAAGTTTACACATTTAGCGTTGTGGGAAAAGGAATGGAGTGCACTCATATAATAACTGAAGTGTTTTTTTTCCTATCTAGAATTCAGAAGACCTTCTTGAACATTTAGCAATAAATGTTGATATTGAGGTCAATCCTTTGAAAGTCCTGAATGTGTGGCATTTTTGTCTTCCAAAGCTGGGTAGAAGGCCTTCCCTGAGTTGAGAAGCCCTCCTGAATATTTAGCAAGGTGCCCTATAATGAGGCCAGGAATTGAGGAAGGAGGACCTCCCGAAAACTTCACCCATACCCGTATGAGGCTTCGTTTCGAGTGAGGAGGACCTCATGAGTATGTTCCACTATGGACCTTGGGGTTGAGGTAGGAGGTCCTCTCCATTCCTTAATATGAAGCCAATTTAGCTCAGAAGCCTTTTGTTGAATGTTTTGGTATGAAGCCTGTTATTCCGGCAGGAGGCCCTCCTGATGCCAACAATGTCTTCTGTACATAGTGAATACTAACTATGCCACTCCAAACACTGTCAAGAGCCTCCCTAAGGAAAGATAAACTGCCTGGCCAAGAGCTCCCTTTTCCTTCTCCTATCCATTCATTTCCCTAACTGCCAACCAACGCAAAGACAAAACACAATTGGCTGCATCCTCGGCCTTCGCGTCCATCCATCCTCGTACGGAAACCACTGTGCAGGTCCTCAGCTGCCGAGACCCATCCAATCAGTGGTGTCTTCTAACCAGCATGCAAATCTTCCATTCCCCAAACATCAGTCAACACCCGGTCATTTCTATTTGCACCCGCCACAAATCCTGATATTCATGAACGGTGGCAAGTTTAACATCGGCAGATTGCTGTCATCACTGCAACGGGCATTGTTGAATGCGTAAACTTATAACTTTATGCAGCTTCTACAAGTGTCTGAACAACATTTACGCAAACTGACAAATTGCATGACCGCCTCATTGATCTGACCCTAGTCTGCGTCCTCAGACACACAATCACAGTGGGACAAATTAGTGCTCCCCAGTATTGTGACATTCTAAGCCTCGCATTAATTTCTCTTCTGCACCTCATACCAACACACGTAACATTACAATGTATCTTCCTTGAAGATAATCATCATTAGGCCACAATTAAAAATTGTTGTTTCTGGTTACCAAAAAATGGTTACCCACCAGACACGTGTAAATTAATTCATTGGTCCAATTCTAATTAATTTTAAAGCCTCTATTTATTATTTGTGTGTGCTATTTTTGCCATACAGCCTGTGATTTTTTGTCCAATGTATAAATAAAGCACTTGCCCTTCTGGGACTAGAAAATAGGCATTAATTTTACTGGCCTCAACAGCACAGCGCTTAATTTGGAACAAACCTATGGGCCTCTAAAAATACTGGAAATGTACATTTTACCAACCAAAGTCCTAACAATCTATAATAGCTCTCTCGATAATCTCCAATTGTTAATATCATAACAATAACAGTAAAAAAAGCCCCTTGATGTCTGAGACCTATTTGTTACTTCCTATGTCATTTACAACAAATGATGAGTCAATTGATACTGTGTGCTGTTTTATGCATGCCATTATTTGGCAAATATGTACACAGCCATTTTATATGTTGATCTTGATGATTATCATTGGGATCAAAATATTATGTACACAGCTCTATGTGGCATCGTAAATCTTCTTACAGTGACATTTATGTTCTTTTTGCGGCCAGGTAAAAAGCATTGTTGCCCATGTTTCAGAGCGGACCCAGGCGTTGGCCTAACTTTCCCTCCTATCACTCTCACAATGGGGTCAGGTTTCACTTGCAACAAAACTATATATTTCCCTGCAAACAACCTCAGCAAACAGAAATGTCTTTTGCTCTAATATATTAATACCATATCACCAGAATATTGAAACTTCCTTTTTTTAAAGGTGCATATTGTATTTATGCAGTTGGTGGCAATTCTTATTTGTTAATGCACAAATGTTACCCAATTTAGTCACGTAGACGTACATCCAAAATGGCAATTGACTTCAACTACTATGAGAGCAGATTCCTTGTGAGGACAAGGTGGTTTTGGATTGCAGAACAGTGGAGGTTAAAACTAGAAGATTGACAAGCCCCTGAGAGAATTACAGGACCGAAATGTCAACCACGCCTCTAAACAATCTCATATTTCACATTGAACCTACTGTTGTCTTGCTCTTTGTCTACAAAAATCACCATGTACCTGTTTTCATATAATCCTGTGATCAAATCCTTACCTGGCATTTATCACCAATAAATCTTGTTAATTGGCAGAATGAAAGTATAAATTTAATTTAGTTCTTTAGTTCTAAAAAATCAGGATGTTTTAACATTTCTGAATGCAATAGTCCTGACCATGACAAAATTACAGTATACCCGCATGTCCTATTTGTGTTATTTACATAATTATTTACTGCAAAATAAACAACTCAAGCTTGCCTGCTTCGATTATGATTTAACATATGTTTATGATTTTCTAATTCATAATTTCAGCTGTGTTTAGCGGCCTTCAGAGGCAGAAGTTATAGAGCACATTTACAAATCTGATATCGGGTCACCATGTTTATCAGAGCAAGAAAACCTCTGCATACTATCTATACAATGTTTTAACAATAACAGTCCCTATTCACTTGAGCATGAACAATGTTTATGGAACAGCTAGTTGAATTTTTATCGTATACTTATGTAGATGCATATATACAATATTCAACATGTTCAATTTTAACAGATGAATGTTCATAAAAATCACGACACATGAAATGATATAAGATAGCACTGTGTATTATAATATATTTTTTGAATAAATATAACACAAAGAATATCAGTTTATTGATTATTTTTGTGCTTATCAATGAACACTTTATGTACAGGCAACATGCAAAGGTTTTATAACTATTAGCATCATCATAATCATACGAGGATTTTAATTCATCCGAATGACCATTATCTTTTGGTCAAATCAAACTTTTTATACCAGACAAAATATCAGGAAAACTAGAATGATTTTATTCATTATTTTTATTTAATTATGCTGATCTATATAGTCCTAACCCATGTCATTGAATAAATACTGTTTAGAGAGTATCAGAGAGGAAGTGTCACTTTCTCTTTAAACAATATATAAATGCTATAAACTTTCGTATTTAGCAGATCTATACTCTCTTTATATGTTAATGACCAAGCTTATCAGAACACTCAATTCCATCCTACTATCATAATAATAATGAACAAAAAAAATGTCCCAAATAAAAACACAACTAAAATACATCATATTCATACTTACCCTTTTAAACCACTCGTGTCAGTCACAGAATGTAGGTTCACTCACAAGACATCACAATATTTTATTAAAGGATTAAATATGGTGGGATGTTTAAACAGGACCACACAGGTCCAGTCTTCAAGTGAGTTAAATGCATTCTCTAAATTATCATAATGACAAAATAAAGTAAACTATGGCGTATGTTTCAAATACAATATTAAAATAGAGACAAAAGTTCCAATCTTGCTGGCATAATATGAAACATATTATTGAGCAAAAATGAAACACATTAAACCCAAGTATGGACTTTCAACTGATTCAAATTGTACCTCTCTCTCCAGTTTTAAATTTGAAATTCTAATTGTGGTCCTTCTCTCAGATTTGATTATCTTCAATATTTTACCCTGAATAAAATCTGTTACTTTTATTTTCCCTGAATAATTAAATGTGCAAGATATTAAAAACATTTTACCTCAAAGATCCCTATTTATGACAATTTTATCTGTCCTTTTGTGTGTTCGAGAGGGCATCCCTTATTCATCAATTTGAGTGCTTCAAATGCTTAGCAAAATATTCCAATATTCAATAGCACTTTAAAACAAATAACTACCACATAATAAGGTCAGATAGAAATGGGACAGCAGTTTAGATGTGAAACAGCAAGCTGTTTATACAATGAATATTAACTACAGTATAGTCGGAAAAAGGTGTTCAAATCTTACCAGTCTTCTCTTTGATTTCACACAACACACTGAAAAGCGCTGGCTTCATACGATGACAGTTCAGAGTGTGCTTCCTGGGGAATAGAAAGCATACCGAACAAATAAATACACATCATCTAGCTTGTGAGTAGCACTCATATATATGGGGGTATATGTGTACTGGGGAAAAATACACAACAAACACACATAAGAGGTAAAACAAAGTCGCCCACCCGGACCTGGCTTGAGCTTCGTCCAGGCTCTGATCTGTGATATTCATTATCTGTTGAAGAATATCTCCTATTTCTTGCTTTTGTGGGTCCTCTGGTCGTTGTCCTAATCCAGTATTAACGTCTGAGGGCATTCCATAAGCAGCCATGTGACTTGCCATACTGCTTGGAAGCTGCGGAGTCTGAACTCCGTATCTTTGTTGATCGTCCATGTTTTCACTCGATGTGAGCAGTCTGAGATGTGTATTCGGTCCTCCCGAGGAAATCGGGTCCCTCTTTGCAGGTGAAATGTGCTCCAAATCGGCGCGTCAAGCGCTCAGCTGTTGTGAGTAGTCCTTGCCAAGTAGTCACTTCGTGTCGTGCAATCACGATTCAATGCCTATAACAATCACTTCTGGGAGGATCAAGAGAAATGCCACTCAAATGTTGGCAAATGTGGACAGTTCTCCCAAAGAGCCCAGCAAATATGGCGGATTTCAGATTTGCACTGTCTCAACCAATGAGCATCACCCTAACAAGTGATGTGTCCAATCAAATCGTATTTAACATCTGGAGGGTCGGTGCGCGCTGCTGGCTGGTTGATGACCGCAGATTGACCGACGGGCGCTCATTTTTTATGGGGAGGTACCTATGGTATTATGACAATTTAAAATATTGGTTTTTCTCTAAAGGTCAGATGAGAAACTCTTCCAAAGTTCTTTTTCCCGCCAAATATAATCATGTCTCCTACATTTGAACCCTATTAAAGACATAGTGCAATGTAATTGTTTTGTTTCTAAATATCGAAACAATTTCAGTTGTTATGTCAAATGCTACAGGAGAGATTTTGCTTTTGATTTTATTTTTGCTTTGCACTTAACATTTGATCATTCCTACTCAAGTGGTAAACAATTTTTAAAAAATGAATGTATGAATGAATGAATGAGTAAATAGATAAATAAAAAAACAAACAAACAAACAAATAAATATTTTTTTAAATAAATAAATAAAACAGAAAAAATAATAAATAAACATAACATAACAAAAATAATTAAACAAAACATAATAAGAATATAAACAATAGTTACAATACCAGTTAAAATTAAAGAAAATGCAAGAGTGGAACAAAACTAAACAAATCTTGTACGAAGTTCTGCAAAAGAAAGCGAAAAAATGCTATATTAGAATGATAGATGTCATTTTCCAATTCAATATTTTTGTTGTAACATTTAAATAAGAAAGGATCTTTTGGACAACAAACATGGACAACATGGACAACATTTTTGAGAATAACTACACTATTACTCTGTATAACCAAGGCATATATCTTTAGCTAGAATGATGCTTCAAAGTTTTAGTTTAAAGACACAGATTTTTTTCATGAGAAAAGATCCTATAACTAAATATATAGTGTTTCTTTTTAAAAAGGCAATTCAAATATATAAAAAGATATGTCAACATTTGGTTATTATCGAACAGGTTAAGTCGTTCAAAATTTAGACAAAATTACTCAAAATCCCCTCTTTTCAAACTAAATAGAACAATATTTTGAATCAAGATGTAAGGTCAGAGGTCATGTGCTGAACTGGATCAGGTAATACCTAACGAAAAGGAAGCAATGTGTCAAGGTTTGGTGACATAGATCCTTACTCAGGTACATTAACTATGGAGTGCCTCATGGATCTGTTCTTGGCCCTATTCTTTTTACAACATACATGTCCCATTTGGCTGATATCCAGGCTAAGTATGGGCTTAACTACCACATATATGCTGATGATACCCAGATTTACATCCCAGTAGACCATTCATCAGGTCATGGAGTAGACATGAGTAGACACAAGCTGGAAAGCTGTGTTCATGAGATCAGGGCCTTCCTTATCTCTAACAAAATGAAAATTAATGACGGGACTGCCAATCTGTCAATCTGTCAGTACATACCAGTAGCTCGCTTAAAGTTGGCTCAATTAAAGTTGGTAGTACCCATATCTCTCCAAGTGACACTGTGGTTGACCTCGGTGTTACCTTTGGCTCAAAATTAGACATGAAATCTCAAGTTAGAAATATGTGTAAAAAAGGCCATGGCCATATTATAAATCTAGCTGCTATAAACAGTGTCTAGATGAGAAAACTACTGAAACACTAACCCACGCCTTTGTCACATCTACCTTGGATTATGGAGATTATTATCATTTATTTATGTGTCATTATGACCAGAGCAACTTATTGGGGGTTATTTTCTGAAAATACACTTATGTTTTATATGTATGAAAGTTTAAAAGATTGCATTGGATTAATTTAAAGTCCGTTAATTTTCATCTTTTGTACACCTACCACATTCATGCTATTTCTAATCAAATTTAGCTTGTAAATAAATCTCAAAATTAACAGATTTTATTTTCATTTTATTTTCAGCACTTAAGTTTTATTATATGCGGTATAGTTTATACTTTCATAAATTAACCACCAATGACTTGTTATTATAGATATTGTTTCAAAATAGCTCAGCATCTCAAAATTTCCTCTAATTTCCTCTAATTTCCCTTGCATATTAGTCCAAAATTCAAAATTGCTCCAATATTGTTAATTGTGACCGGATTTTGATAAACAAAGACTCTATGAGTTTGTCTTTGAAAGATGCAGATGATTGAATATTGGAATCTATAGTAAAATCCATGGAAATAGGAGTTTTCCTTCTCACTACCTGGAATGCATTAAATGGTAAGGTGCCCCCTTACTTGCGTGATCTACTCTTTGATAGATGGAGATATAGGGATCTGAGGTCTAGTGATGGCACTTACCTGGTTGTCCCCAATAGCCTACCTGAGAACAATAGGGGATAGGGCCTTCTCTGCTGCTGTCCCCAGACTATGGAATTCATCATCATCATCATTTTTAATACTTGCCATTAAACTTTGAGTTTAATGACTGTACATTACTACTCTTGATACTATTATTATATTATGGCCCAGATAATGGTAATTCTCATTGCTCGAGTGGACCATGATGCCATCTGGTGTATTAAAATCTGTCATACATGGGAGAACTGTTTAGACATGCAATCTTGGCTCATATCAGTAAAAATGTTGACTAACATGTCATTTAATTTCAAACATTTTATTTCACTTGAAACAGTCTTTCCATTCAAGATTAAGTGTATGAAGCATACACATATTGTTGGTCCATGTCAGCCATGTTTTTTATATGTGCCTCGTGTCTTTTACGTGATCAGATAGTGTCTTTTACATGATCAGATCAGTATTTAAGTAATAAGTGCCATGTGTGGTAGATTATGATCTCATCTAAGTCATGTTTATTTCGAGACTTTGGCAAGCATGGTCTGTTTTTGTCCAATATAACATGAACATTTCCTTGTTTTGTAAATCTTACATGAGCTTGATTTTTTTTTAATCAACACTTGTCTAATTTGAATTGCATGCAAAAGAACATCATTTTCATTTGACAAGTGAAAATACACAAATGGCAATATTTCCTACTGCCCAGCTGATATATTGGCCAAAAGAGTGCCCCCAATTAAAAATGGTCAATATCTAGATGACCTCTCGTAAAATTTCTGTTTTTGTTTTCTTTATGAGACCAATCTCTTTGCATATTCTATGCATTTCTGAAATGAGTATGTATTTAAAAAAAAGTCTTTCATTTAATCATGGATAGCAATATAAATTGCTTGGAGAATCAACAGCTGCATGATCAGTTCTTTGTAGCAGTCTATTTTATGAAGAGTGTGAAAGAATTTATCACCCAAAATTTCTTGTAACACTTAATAATTCCTCTGAAATACTTCCTATTATTCAACATTTTTTCATGTCCATACAGATATGCTATTAATGAAGCAGCTTCCAGAATAATCTGTAGAAAAATGGAATAATACAAACTGGTGCTATTTTTTCAATTTTGGGGTCAAACCAATATTATCACCGTGATAAAAAGTGACTTTATTTTTTTAGTGGCAACCTTCATTTATCCGGGATGACAACTGCAAAGCTTTCATAGCAGAGCTATCGACTTTTTTTCCCTATTCCACCAAATGTTTCATCGTAAATCAAGAGAGATAATATATTTTTTCAACATTTTCCAAAAAAATCATATATTACCTTCTTATTCCTTCAAATCATGTCTTTAGATGTGTTTTTTGGTTACTTTTTCAAGTTCAAGACTCATTTGAACTTCTAAACTGAAATCTTTATCTTTTAATGATTTCTTATAATAGGATTTTGATTACATGCTCGAGCTTAGTGAATATATTTGAGTTGCACCCGTTAAGATCATTTCTTCCTAAAAATCCACCTAAAATTGTTCCAAGGGCACCCCAGAAAAAATGATAGGTGACCTGGCAAGGCGCGTGATGATGCCTCCATGAACAGACTCCTCCTTTGACAATGATTGGCAAGTCAATACGCAACCATAACATTGCTATACACATTTTCAGTCGTGCTTTTTATCAAATACGAGGTGGATAAAGTTCTTGTGCCTTTTAAATTTGTGAAAATAAAAGATTTGGGGACTTTTTTGAAGGATTTGATTGACTTTGAACTGTTGATCCCCAAACAGAAGGCCATCCATTCAAAGAGGTCATGAAATGAAACATTCTTGGGTTTTATGCGAATGAAGTTGCAAAAAGGTCTTTTCTTTTCCCTGATAAAACCCTTCAATATATATTAGCACCTTCCCGTGGGTAACAGGGACAAACACAAAGACGAAATCAAAAGACATTCTTCTTGTTTGTGGGAGGGCCTTGCCGACATAATTTGACGTTTCGTCTGCATAATTTACAACGCTGAGCTATTCCGGAAGCAAAGCATGTGCGCGTGCGCAGTTTTACATTTCCTGTAAGAAAAAGTTGTTTTGGTGGACAATTTGCCCAAAATGAGTAAATTTTCCGAGAATTTGTTTGCTGTCTTCATGTTAAATTGGGTATAACGTATCCAGAGACTAAATGATACTTGTGTCTCTTTTCATTTAGTTATAAACAGAAAAGAAATAGGTGAGATTTTGATCTGATCATACACTGTGTGTACACAGTTCTACATTTTCTCTTAAAATATCCCTGGGGCACTTGGAATCGCATTTTATTCGATGTGTAAGCACCCATGTGCTCTAATTTAGTTCCCTACTGCTTCAACTCGATCTCCATCAATTATTGGTTGCAATGTACATCTGTGTCACCATTTTTCCTAGTCATAATATCTCCAATACATATGCAGACAACTGTGTTTTCTAGCACAATGTTTCTTGATTTTTTCACATGACTTTATGCTTGACAGTCCAACAGATGGTGTCATGGCTACACGTTTGTGGGATATGTCAAACAATGTCAAAAGTCAACCACTCCGTTGTATCGGCAGGTTGTTGCTGCCACACCTATCTATAGAATGACCTTTTCAAATTATTACACAAAATCATAAACGCTGGTTAAAAGATGCTGATAGTAATAAATGGACAGAGAATTTTTTCTCACAGAACTGATATTTTATGTTGAATTGAATGCTAAATGAGTATTTGATTGCTGGAGATGGAGTTGGCGTGGGATTGTAATTGAAGTATGGCTGACATTGACGAGCAATAGTTTTTCTGAAAAAAAAATGGATTTCAAATTCATTTTGTCAATGGATTTGAGAATAGGTGACAGTGTTTATTAGGGACTCCACATGATTGACATGCATTGGTTGATCCTGATGGTTCTTGATTCAAAATTGCAGGAGATTTGAGGGTAATCGGCCAACCAAGCTGCAGGCAAATTAATGGATGTTAATTTGTGTTTTCTTTGTCACATTGCACTTGAGTTTATTTTGAACAGGTACAATTATGAATCTTGAAACTTGATTATATTCAGGTCATTATGGCGATGATGGACGATGTTGGCTTCCTTGTGTCTCACATACACAACTCCTTCATAACAAGTGATGACACAGGAATGTGTGAACTGATTATTGACTGTGATGAAATATCAGAGAAACAGCACACAGGGACTGAGAGAAGGCCGGCCACCTGGCATGTGAACAACAGGTAAGCCTAGCTGCATGTCATCAAAGAAATAGAATCCAAGAGACATGTATATCTGTCTGACATCAGAGAAAATTGAATTTAAAAAAAAAAAATTTGTTCTTCTATTGAACAATATGCTGTCACACCTGGTAACCATTAATGATCCATGAATGATATGAATCTTTATTCTCAGTTATTATAAAATAAATAATTAAATAAATTGTTTTGAATTTCAGGCCTGATTCCAGTGACAGTGGTTTAGAGTCTGACAGTGAACTTTCCCATTCAATGGACATCCTACCTGATATGGATTTTGGTAGTTGCTTCTTTATATATATATATATAAAATATTTATTTTTCAAAAAAACAAGTACTCGATGATCTAAAACACGAAAGGAAATGACTATAAAATTGCTGGGCATGATAAACTCCATGTGAAATAGTAGTTTTTAGCACCCTCAATGTACATATAATCTTCCAGGATTACAAACTTAATTATCAAGAAAAACTTATCCATTCTGATTTATCCTATCATCTATTATAGTTGCAGGCTCATAATAATGTGCCTCATGAAAGCTTTCAATATTTATTTCCAAAACATTACCTGGACTTTTTCAAGTTTACAGGCCAAAGAATATGACTTGAGCAAATAAGCAGAGTTCTTCAGATATCAGTGCCTGATATAAAGATTGATGAAAAAAATACCTGTATCACTTTTTTTTATATTTCCCCCAATATTTGATTTATTTCTTTAAACTAAAAAAAGAGCAATATTCAGAAACAGTATAATTCTGCTGTAATTAGAATGGTACTTTTGACTTGTTATTTTGTTTGTTGAATAAAAAAAGATTAATTTTGACTTGTTCATTTAAGCTTAAGTTTAAGCATAATCACATTTCTGTTATGTTTAGCTGCACATAGAAGAAGATCAAACACTGCACAGAGGCTGGAAAAGTTAAAACGTGAAAAGCACAAACAAAGTAAAATTAAACATATTCAGTGGAAGGACTCGCAGCACCCAGGTATGAAGTTTTGTCTCCAAAGAGCTCAATTGATCACTGCTAATTTGTCAACTTAATAGGAAGTTAAGTTTCATCAAACCTTAAATTTGAGTACTAATTGTCTCTTGATATCAGTCGCAATTTGTTGTCTTTTTACCTCCTCATCCCCAAACATGTATTTTAAATAATCACCAATATATGCTACGAGACAAGATAACTTATTAATAAACATCTTGTATAAAAATAGAGAAGCGTGAAATTTAATATGGCCACTATTTTCTTTACAGCTGTTGATGAAAGTAGTGAATATTTTGTAAAGAAGGAGGTATCCCCACGACCAGAGAAAACAAAGAGGCAATCAGCCTTATCTTTACAACTGGAGATATTTGCCAGTTGTCCAAACAATCCGTTCATGGACTATGCCAAGTTTGATGGCAAGGTATTACACTTTGTATATGATTTTCACTTTATAACAAAGCAACATGTTCAAGAATTGATAGAAATGAGAATTCTGCTCATTTTTTGTCCTGATAATGTTAAAATTTAATTTTAAAACAATTTCTTTTAAAGGCAACTTTAGGTATTCCCACAAAGAAGATTGCCATATTCCTGACTATGACTCCATCTAGTGAGCGCCCATATCCAATGACAGTGGTAACATTGGCAACTGCAAGAGTGCTGGATCTTATTGGCCTAATCTGTTGGCAATATTCTAACGAAGAAAGAAAGCCAACACTCAAGTGAATAAATTGATGTTTTATATCTTTCTTATTTAAATTAAATCATCTTGCTTGCAAAGTAATGATAAGTAGCAATTTCATCAAAATAACTCATAATGTGAGTTCTTTTGACAAAAGTTGTTCATATAATATAATAAATTCCCCAATTCCCCAATAATATAATGAATTCCCAAACATTTAATACAGGCACAAGCTTTTTAGCTCTGCTGGCTTCTTGAAATGGGGAAAATGTCTGTCTCTTTGTCCCTCTGTCAACATTTTTAAAAATCTCAAAAACTACCAGTAATATATGTTTCATATTTTATATTGACCTTGGTGCAAGGACCTCAAAGTCACAAATTTTATATATAGTATATCTCATCAACCACTTATAAGAGGAAATTAAAACTTAGTATACAGACATGTCTAGGGTTATAGCTGTGCCCCATGATATTGTTTTAGTCATGTGACCTTTGACTTTGACACATTGATTTTGAATTAAAAAAGTCACAGATTTGACCTTTGACCTAGATGCTGTGACCTTGACCTTTATATTATTGTGCAGGCCATATGTCATGAATGATGAACTGGAGATATTAAATATTGGGCATGCATGGCAACCATAAGGTGTTGCCCGTGTTTTTGACCCACATTAGACAATATGTCCGACATTCAGCCAGCCAATGTCAGAAATTTATCTTCAGCATCAGACATTTCAATACATATGACCTTGAGCCATTTGTCACTTGTAAGCTACGGTTGGACAGGAAACCTATCATAGTTGTGATTTTGAAATGGCGAAGAGTAAGGTAGGAAACCAGAGAAATGAAAGTCTGAAGCACCCATTGTTTTGTAGGAGTTGCACGATTACTGTGCATATCTTATAAATGGGTGGAAAGTGATTGGCCTGGCCTGCAGAGCCCATAGAAAGTTTGCTAGTTGCACAGTTCATCTGTTTACATTTAAGTCAGCAGAGCTATCAACCCATTGGGTTATGTTTATAGTTTGTTGAATTTTCCATGGGAAAGATTCCCATTCTTATTAAATACATCTGCAATACAATCATGTTTATTTAAGGAAAACGTATTTCACACACATATACATTCCAAATTAATGTATTCTTCAATTAGGATACACTTGAATGTTCTGTGGATGTGAAAGATTCCCTGCAGAAGTTCAGCTAATAGCATATATATTAAAGATGGCAATATAGAAGTTTGTTGTTTTCAGAGAATCAGTGGAGTCCTACGCCCTGCACATCGCAGAAGATGATGGCGAGGTAGACACAGACTTTCCAGCTCTAGATAACAGAGAACCCATCTCAAAATTTGGTTTCAACAAGTTAGCTCTTGTAGAAAAGCACTTGCCGGCCTCTTCTGGCATCAAATCTTCCATTGTTGTGACCATGTAAGTATTTCCATGAAAACTGGTAAGACTAATATAAATGGATTTTTTTCCTCAGTGAAAGGAATATTGGATATTTTGAAAAAATTTCATTTTAACTTTGAATAATGTTTTTTTTTAAAGAAATAACATTCCATTAGAATAAATAACACAGTCATTTATAATATTTCTATAATACAAACAAAGCAAAAATGATGAAACCCCTCCTTTATAACTACTAAGATATATTGAAAAACTATCTTATGCAGAGTATGTGTTGGTAGATATATTTCAGTGCCAGTTTTGATTACCAGTAAATACATCTGCAATACAATCATGTTTATTTAAGGAAAACATATTTCACATACATATACATTCCAAATTAATGTATTCTTTAATTAGGGTACACTTGAATGTTCTGTGGATGTGACAGATTTGGTTATATTTATGTGTATAAATATTATTAATTTGACTGAGCTTCAGTCCCCTATATGGACCCTCAAAGCATCAGAAAAGTTCACAAGGGATAGTAACAGTCAAATTAGCTAAGGATGTCTTTTAAAAATGCAATTTTAATTCCAGAAATCTGCCCAATCGAGGATTCAACAAGATCGGTGTGGAATCGGAATCAATTCTCATGAAAGATATCCTGGAAAAAATTCTGAAGAAGAGAAAGCTTAGACAAGATAATGGTAATTTCATTTAAATTTCATATTTAAAAAAAACCCCAGACAATGCAATAAATGTAGAATGTTGTTCATCTCCTTTTCCTTCGTTGCAAATAGATGACAGAAAATGATATAAAATCTCAGACAAATTTCAGTGTATGGCAGTCACAACAATTCTCACTGTCCAGCTCCCTATAGCAGGTTTGAGCCATATGATGAAAATAAATGTCATAAATATGTATTCTAAATAACAAATACAATGTTTGTGGACTGTTTAGTTTCATTTTCATGGACGTGTTATCATGGAAAAACTTTCAATCATAAACCTATTCCCCACATTAGGACATAGAGTATCATTGGATTTTATGAGATTGTATCAGATTTTATTTGTTAGTATCAGATCACAAATACATCATTGATAGCCTGGCTGCTAGTTTTCGAAAGCAATGTGTTTGCATGTGTTAGATCACAATTTTGACCTTTCCAAAAATTTTTGCTATCCATCTACATAAGCCAGCCTTTTCTAACCAATTTCGACTGTTTTCATGTCAACTCGTATATTTCAATCCAATCTGGAAATGTAGAGATAGGACAGAAAAGCAAACTCTGATTTTCACTCAGAAAAGACAGAAGAATGGTGGGAAGGACTGCCATTGATACCAAGGCTGATAGATTTTTATGAGATTGTGTTTGTTTGTGTCAGGTCGTAGATATACTCTGGAGAAGCAGAATGAACCAGGCGTGGCTATCGACCTTGACCTTCCTCTGTCTGCCATGGACACCTTTGAATACTGTTTGGTCAGAGAGAACAGTAAGTTTTTGTTTATATTGATAATGATAATGATACGCATTAATGATTTTTTCATATTTAAAAAGGTTGTTTGCTTTCAGTTTGTCAGCACTTTGAGGTGGTCAACACTTTGGGATTTAGCATTGTGGTTTAGTCTGTGATCTAGAATGTGTTATGCTGTAATGTTACCATAAGCAGTCAATGATTAGCATGACATTCACAATAAATATTACTATTAGATATAAATATCATAATTTAATTATAAATATTTGTTTATCTTTTGTGATTATACAAATAAACAACACAAGTGGACTTTCAAATCCTTTACATTTCAGGATTAAATTTAATATCATCTATTTGAGAATACCTGCACACAAAAAGTGTTATATTGAATTTACAGTGTTTTTTTTTTATTTGTTCATTATTTTGATTAATAGAAAATTAATGAGCTATTCATTTTTACTTTATTATCTGTCAAAACTGTGGAAGGTTTATTAGTTATTTTTGTAGCATCACGTTTGCAGAAACTTTCTGAATGTTATGAAAATAACATTATTATAATTAGGAAAATATTCAATTATATTCTCATGTTTAAATAATTTTTTTACATGTAAATCGAACAGTGCAAATTTTGACATTTGTTCCAGGAGACTTCTTTGTATTTTATATTTTTTAACCTGAAATATCTTTTTGCACAAAAAATGTATCATTACAACACAATTGGTTGTTTCCCTATATTTATTGGAGATTTTAACATTGTGTTTACAAATTTTATTATTCAATTTTACACTTGAGTCTCAGTGTCCATTTTCTTTGCACATACTTTTTCATCACTTTAGAATATTTTTTTAAGGCTTATTTGCACATCTTACAATAGCTTTGAATGAATATTTGTTGGTGGGAGAGGAAGGACTCTTAAATCTGTTTTGCTGTTCTCAGCAGCTGATGGGTTAAAAAAGATCCCTTGCAGCTACACAAAATATTTTTTTCTTTTGCAAATTCCTTCATATAATACATTTCCTCATTCTTTTGATGCATTTCCTCATTCTTTTGATGCATTTCCTCATTCTTTTGATGCATTTCCTCATTCTTTTGATGCATTTCCTCATTCTTTTGATGCATTTCCTCATTCTTTTGATGCATTTCTTTTTGGGGGCACAACTAGTTTGCTAAGAATTTCCTTCTTTAGCAATATCCTTTATGTAATACGTTTCACTTTTTATTGTTATATATTTATTTTTAGAGGCAACTATTTTGCAACCATTTTTCCACGCATACACTGCTTATATCTAACATGACAAGAAAAGCTCAATTATTGATTGACAGGTACGCGAGGAGACCTTGAGTGGGAGGATATCCCATATGGTACCCCCGTCACTCTGCAAGGTATTTGGATTGGGACACTCTAATATACCCTAGAAACTAGATTAACACCTTTTTTCTAACCCAATGCTTAATTTAATTCATGTTGTTTGTTTTTTTTATTGTACACTGTGGTAGATTTCAATAGTGAAACTTAAAAGTGTCAATAACTTAAATTGAAATTTGGAGAAAATATTCTTTTAAAATGTGAAACAATATTTTCTGGCGAGTAGAAGATGACTTGGCTGATAGAAGATGATCTATTTTCTGCCTACAAATGTTGTTTCACATTTCTGTGCATTTTTGTGCAACATAGGGTTGGTGCCCAAAAAGATGATTTGGTCAATATTTAAGAAGTGACAATTTTGAGTTTCAATTATTGAAGGCATTTGTTTGTTAGCACTGGCTGGCATATTGTTACTAAAACAATGTTTGATTTTAGATAATGACGGTATTGGATGTGGATACTGAAAAAATCTAAGTTAAAAAAATAAAACCAAAAAAAAACAGCATTCTGGGATGTGGTATCAGTCTTATTTGATTTATTTCTTGGACAAAGGTGTTTGGTCATAATTCATAATAACACCAGAGGAAGGTGAACATGGGCATAACCCTAACATTTATACAATAGATGATGCAATTTTTTATTTCCATTGCCTTCAATTAATATATACAGCATGCAAGAATTAGCATAATAATGGTTTGAAAGTGGAAAGATTATTATTAATAAAGACAAGTAGTAGAATTTTTACATAAATTGTAGTTTATTATTATATTGATTTTATTTCAGGCCAGAGCACAAGAATGCAATCATTTTGTGTTATTCCCTTGCAATATTTGATGTTAGATACCCGTTTCCGCAGAATTTTGCACATTTGATGTTGTTATATTTATGCTAAAATCACTGCATTTGTGTTTCAGCAGTCTATTTCTTTCAGAGGAACAATTATGATAATAATATAAATCACGTTATTACTTTCAAATATATGCATGTGAGATTAATTCAACATGTATGAAACATAACATATTGGAAATTTGGTGAAAGATCTTCTATTTGAATATTGGGGATGTTTTTTTAATTAATATAAAGGGAGTCCAAAAAGCAGATAATTTATAGAAACTTTATATGTTGGAAACAAAAAACATATGGATGTAAAGGAAGTTTGCAAATATTTTAGACCCATTTTTTCAGATCTTGTTCAGCTTGTGAACACAGTTGAATTTATTATTTTAAGAAGTACTCCATACAAATATGCTTTGAAATATTTAAAAAAATCCTGACTCATCGATAAATATTTAAAAAGTATATTTTTTATGGCATTAATCGTATTATAATAACCTTCAGGAAATATATTCATTGATTTCAGGTACAAGGGGAGATGGAGGGCGAGCTGATGTGCCACAGAAGCTGTCTGAGATGGCAGAGTCCTTGAGCAGTCATCAATACAAGTCCTATATGGTGAACATGGCTCACAAACTACGTACCAACACAGAGGTACAACTAGGTAAGTTATATGGTGACATGGCTCACAAACTACGTACCAACACAGAGGTACAACTAGGTAAGTTATATGGTGACATGGCTCACAAACTACGCACCAACACAGAGGTACAACTAGGTGAGTTATATGATGAACATGGCTCACAAACTACGCACCAACACAGAGGTACAACTAGGTGAGTTATATGGTGACATGGCTCACAAACTACGCACCAACACAGAGGTACAACTAGGTAAGTTATATGGTGAATATTGCTCACAAACTACGCACCAACACAGAGGTACAACTAGGTGAGTTATATGGTGAACATGGCTCACAAACTACGCACCAACACAGAGGTACAACTAGGTGAGTTATATGGTGAATATTGCTCACAAACTACGCACCAACACAGAGGTACAACTAGGTAAGTTATATGGTGAACATGGCTCACAAACTACGCACCAACACAGAGGTACAACTAGGTGAGTTATATGGTGAATATTGCTCACAAACTACGCACCAACACAGAGGTACAACTAGGTAAGTTATCTGGTGAACATGGCTCACAAACTACGCACCAACACAGAGGTACAACTAGGTGAGTTATATGATGAACATGGCTCACAAACTATGCACCAACACAGAGGTACAACTAGGTAAGTTATATGATGAACATGGCTCACAAACTACGCACCAACACAGAGGTACAACTAGGTGAGTTATATGGTGAACATGGCTCACAAACTACGCACCAACACAGATGTACAACTAGGTGAGTTATATGGTGAACATGGCTCACAAACTACGCACCAACACAGAGGTACAACTAGGTGAGTTATATGATGAACATGGCTCACAAACTATGCACCAACACAGAGGTACAACTAGGTAAGTTATATGGTGAACATGGCTCACAAACTACACACCAACACAGAGGTACAACTAGGTAAGTTATATGGTGAACATGGCTCACAAACTACGCACCAACACAGAGGTACAACTAGGTAAGTTATATGGTGAACATGGCTCACAAACTACGCACCAACACAGAAGTACAACTAGGTAAGTTATATGATGAACATGGCTCACAAACTACGCACCAACACAGAGGTACAACTAGGTGAGTTATATGATGAACATGGCTCACAAACTATGCACCAACGCAGAGGTACAACTAGGTAAGTTATATGATGAACATGGCTCACAAACTACGCACCAACACAGAGGTACAACTAGGTGAGTTATATGATGAACATGGCTCACAAACTATGCACCAACACAGAGGTACAACTAGGTAAGTTATATGGTGAACATGGCTCACAAACTACACACCAACACAGAGGTACAACTAGGTAAGTTATATGGTGAACATGGCTCACAAACTACGCACCAACACAGAGGTACAACTAGGTAAGTTATATGGTGAACATGGCTCACAAACTACGCACCAACACAGAGGTACAACTAGGTGAGTTATATGATGAACATGGCTCACAAACTATGCACCAACACAGAGGTACAACTAGGTGAGTTATATGGTGAACATGGCTCACAAACTATGCACCAACACAGAGGTACAACTAGGTGAGTTATATGGTGAACATGGCTCACAAACTACACACCAACACAGAGGTACAACTAGGTAAGTTATATGGTGAACATGGCTCACAAACTATGCACCAACACAGAGGTACGACAAGGTAAGTTATATGATGAACATGGCTCACAAACTACGCACCAACACAGAGGTACAACAAGGTAAGTTATATGATGAACATGGCTCACAAACTACGCACCAACACAGAGGTACAACAAGGTAAGTTATATGATGAACATGGCTCACAAACTATGCACCAACACAGAGGTACAACTAGGTGAGTTATATGGTGAACATGGCTCACAAACTACGCACCAACACAGAAGTACAACTAGGTAAGTTATATGGTGAACATGGCTCACAAACTACGCACCAACACAGAGGTACAACAAGGTAAGTTATATGATGAACATGGCTCACAAACTACGCACCAACACAGAGGTACAACAAGGTAAGTTATATGATGAACATGGCTCACAAACTATGCACCAACACAGAGGTACAACTAGGTGAGTTATATGGTGAACATGGCTCACAAACTACGCACCAACACAGAGGTACAACAAGGTAAGTTATATGATAAACATGGCTCACAAACTACGCACCAACACAGAGGTACAACAAGGTGAGTTATATGGTGAACATGGCTCACAAACTATGCACCAACACAGAGGTACAACTAGGTGAGTTATATGGTGAACATGGCTCACAAACTACGCACCAACACAGAAGTACAACTAGGTGAGTTATATGGTGAACATGGCTCACAAACTACACACCAACACAGAAGTACAACTAGGTGAGTTATATGGTGAACATGGCTCACAAACTACACACCAACACAGAGGTACAACTAGGTGAGTTATATGGTGAACATGGCTCACAAACTACGCACCAACACAGAGGTACAACTAGGTGAGTTATATGGTGAAGATGGCTCACAAACTACGCACCAACACAGAAGTACAACTAGGTGAGTTATATGGTGAACATGGCTCACAAACTACACACCAACACAGAGGTACAACTAGGTGAGTTATATGGTGAACATCGCTCACAAACTACACACCAACACAGAGGTACAACTAGGTGAGTTATATGGTGAACATGGCTCACAAATTACGCACCAACACAGAGGTACAACTAGGTGAGTTATATGGTGAACATGGCTCACAAACTACGCACCAACACAGAGGTACAACTAGGTGAGTTATATGGTGAACATGGCTCACAAACTACGCACCAACACAGAGGTACAACTAGGTGAGTTATATGGTGAAGATGGCTCACAAACTACGCACCAACACAGAAGTACAACTAGGTGAGTTATATGGTGAACATGGCTCACAAACTACACACCAACACAGAGGTACAACTAGGTGAGTTATATGGTGAACTTCGCTCACAAACTACACACCAACACAGAGGTACAACTAGGTGAGTTATATGGTGAACATGGCTCACAAATTACGCACCAACACAGAGGTACAACTAGGTGAGTTATATGGTGAACATGGCTCACAAACTACGCACCAACACAGAGGTACAACTAGGTGAGTTATATGGTGAACATGGCTCACAAACTACGCACCAACACAGAGGTACAACTAGGTAAGTTATATGGTGAAGATGGCTCACAAACTACGCACCAACACAGAGGTACAACTAGGTGAGTTATATGGTGAACATGGCTCACAAACTACGCACCAACACAGAGGTACAACTAGGTGAGTTATATGGTGAACATGGCTCACAAACTACGCACCAACACAGAGGTACAACTAGGTGAGTTATATGGTGAACATGGCCCACAAACTACGCACCAACATAGAGGTACAACTAGGTGAGTTATATGGTGAACATGGCTCACAAACTACGCACCAACACAGAGGTACAACTAGGTAAGTTATATGGTGAAGATGGCTCACAAACTACGCACCAACATAGAGGTACAACTAGGTGAGTTATATGGTGAAGATGGCTCACAAACTACGCACCAACACAGAGGTACAACTAGGTGAGTTATATGGTGAAGATGGCTCACAAACTACGCACCAACACAGAGGTACAACTAGGTGAGTTATATGGTGAAGATGGCTCACAAACTACGCACCAACATAGAGGTACAACTAGGTGAGTTATATGGTGAACATGGCTCACAAACTACGCACCAACACAGAGGTACAACTAGGTAAGTTATATGGTGAACATGGCTCACAAACTACGCACCAACACAGAGGTATAACTAGGTAAGTTATATGGTGAACATGGCTCACAAACTATACACCAACACAGAGGTATAACTAGGTAAGTTATATGGTGAACATGGCTCACAAACTACGCACCAACACAGAGGTACAACTAGGTAAGTTATATGGTGAACATGGCTCACATACTACGCACCAACACAGAGGTACAACTAGGTGAGTTATATAGTGAACATGGCTCACAGAGGTACAACTAGGTAAGTTATATGGTGAACATGGCTCACCATATAGTCAGTAAATTAGAAGCTCTGTATTGATTACAGTTACTACAGAGTAAACAGCACTAAAACTGTTAACATTTTGTTTTGCAGGTATATCCGGTGAGAAAATTGAGATAGACCCTGTTCTTGGGAAAGGGAAGTTTTTCAAGCAGAAAGCTGTTACTTATGACACAGAGAGTGTGGCAACATGCACCATGCTGGAGGAAAAGTCCTCAGGTAAAATCATCCACCCACCCTCAATCCCTCATTATGTACTGCGATTACAATGATGGAGTCCCACTCCTTCCTGACAAAGCTTTGTATGGGACATATCCAATAAATAGCAATGTATTGTTGTGTCCGTTGGTCTATTATAACTCCCTGTGGATTCTCAGACTTGCCTTAGTTTCATCTTGGAGTAATTATGTATGGAGGCATGACGGCCGTTATATGAACTATGACGTCATGGTAACGCATTGTTTTACACAATGGATTCAAAATGCTTTGATCCTATCATAGTTGCCGACATCAGAACAGTGGAAAATTGAAGATTCATATTTTAAAAAAATGAAATGGCCAATGTTTTATTGAAGTATTATACCATATTTTGGTTTATTTTTTTCAAAGAAAAAAAATCAATATATGCGCCAATACTTAAAAATAAACTGGAAAGACAAAAATAACAAAAAAGTACATGATTTCCTGATAATCTGAGAGGAAAACGGAAATTTAATCATTTTCATAAATATGATATGAATTTGAAAATCTCGTCATAAAATTGTCAAAACTTGGAGCAGAGAAATGAAATTTATATCCCCATAATCTGCATAAATAAACAAACATTTCATTCGCGATATGTCTAACTCTAAATTGTGGTTTTGATAACTTAAAATAGTTCTGAAAAAAAATTACGTCAAAACTTTCATATCTTGCACCTATATGGCGTCATCATAACAATGGGTATGGCGGCAACTATGACGCTCCCTTTGATCTTGCGCCGTTGCGCCTCCATTCATAGTTACTCCAAGGTTTCATTGATTGGCATCAAACATTTACACATGCATGCGTCATGATTAAGTCAGAAGAATTCAGTGTTGGCCTTAGAAGTTTAAGGTCAGGGTTTCAGTTCCTTCTGAACTCTCTTATTTGTGAATCAATGCCTGGATTGGCACCAAACCTGATACATGCTTGTTTCTTGACAATATATTGTTGAACTATCTGTGGACTTTTTGACCTCTGTAATGAGGTCAATGTCAAAATGTCTTCATGATGCCTTACAAGTATATTGCCGAAAAATTCCTAGATTGTCACCAAACTTTACATATGTATTCAATTGATGTTTGACAATTTATGTTGACAATTTCAGAACCTTTTTGGCCTTTGCTATTAGATAAAGGAGTTCAAACTCCTTGCAGACTCTTTAACTTGCTTAAAAGTGCCAGAAATGGCTCCAAACATAATCCAACTCTGATTGGATTGCACAAATCTGAAAATTGGGTCAAACAAATTAACGCCTTTGTTTCTGAGAAAAATGTAAAAAAGCCAGTCTGCCAGGCCAACTAATTTTTCCCTGTAAAATGGAACGTCAAAACTGTACCTATAATGCTATTGTTTTAGGTAAAGCTGTATTCCGCATGGTGTACCAGACTGGACATGACTTTCGGCACCATGATTTTGAAGGCGATACCCCCACTGTGCGTGAAATAGTGCAGAAGGTCAACAACATCTTGGAAATGAGATCCAGCCCGGTGCGAAAAGACTACATGGCACACAGAGAAAAGAAGCTCTCCAAGAGACACACTCTAGCTTTATAATCCCATATTAGTCTCATTATCAGGACCATAACTTTCCATTAAAAAATGACGTTACATCCTCAAGGGAAATTAGCCACATTCTCAACCTCCATTGGCACCAAAGGTCACGCATACTTGCTTCTTGACAATATCTTGAAAATTCAGCCATAGTCCAGATATTTATTCCAGTAAAGGAGCACCCTCAGAATATAATTTCAAATTTGAATCCTCCAGTCCAGCTGGTGCCTTGATTAAGTCTTAATAAGTGCATTGGTTTTTTCTTGTATATAAAATAAAACCATGTCATTCTGTCACTTGTAATTCAGCCCTTCTCACCATAATTACCTGTAGCACAGGAACACCCTAATTCTAAACTATTCATATTTTTAAAAGTAAATTGTTTTTGTATTCCTTTTGTTGAAGTTAAGAGAAATTCATTTTGATTTTTTGAACACACAAAGAGCTAAAGAAAACACTGGGTGCCAAAATAATCAAAATATCGATGTTGAACCTTTAATTGTTTTGAGTCTATTTATAAGGAATCTCCAGCCTATGCTTCTCTGAGAGATGACTGCAAAATAATTTGTTGATTTGAATTTTTTTTTTAAATAATGGAATTACAATCCACTTCGAGAAGGAAATCATGATATGATGTGTATAAAATAAGCTGGTTTTTAATCTTGACATGTTTTAGTTTATAATCTTTCTTGTTCTTTAAGCTGTGAACCCTATTACTTTTTAAAGTACCCATTGTGGAATTGGCCATATTTCTAATGGAGTACTGAGTTGTAATTTTTCTTTCTTAATTTATCTGAACATCAGTTTTCTAACATGAATAAATATGATTAAATTAATGTAAACGAATGCCTCACAGAAAAATATGACTGGATCAAATATGTCTTATTTCATTTTAAAACATCACAAAAATCTTGTTTGTCAACTTAAAAACAAATTATTCAGTGCTGAAGGTATTTACTACCCGATTCATAGTGCCCTCTTGTCAACAAGTAGAAAATAATTGTGTTGTTATATATTTTGTAGTATATTCTCTGCAGATTTTCTTTTTGAAAGTTCAGAATACTGGACACTGGGTGGTCCATGATGTAAATCAATTTATATTGTAAATAAACGAAACTGAAAATTAAACCAAGAACAGTTACTTGCAAAAAGGTTTTATTCTATTGGAAATGTTATAAATTCACTCCACTAAAATGCCTTTTTACATGTATCTCCAATTCACCTGTGATCAACGGTAATAAAATGAAAATGAAATATAATCATTTTGGTGAATACTTTTGCTAAGGCAGATTTTAATTATTTTGTTAACACATTAAATATTTCATGTATCATTAATACATTTTTGATATATAAGAAACAAGTGTAATGTGTTGTACATAATTATTATTCCATTCATCATATATGTATTTTTACATTGCTAATATAGCATTAAGCACATCAATAATCTGATCCATTGCTGTACAAATAATTGTAATAAATGGTGCTAAATATATTCAAAATACAATCAAGCTTTCTTGCTTTATTTATGGCAACATAGAAACATTTATACCCATTTTAGTCAGCATTAAAATTTATCACATTGTTTATAAAGTAGAAAAATAAACTGAAAATATATTATTCAGTAACATATCAGCTGCTTAGTTTCTCAAGGTGAGATTACCTAATATACCGGTACCTAGAAATGCAATGTTCTCTACCTGTGCAGGGAAAGAAACTCCAACCTATTGCCTTCAGTATACAAGCGTCTATTTCATTAACCGTCTCGTGACTTCCTAAAAGCACCTGCTTGATGCATCTTCTAACAAATTCTACCTTTCCTACAGCTGCTCAAGATATTAATATTACTTGTAATCTTTTGAAATTCTATGACAGACATCTAACCTACCTACCAAAAACAAAAAAATCAGGTGAATTTCATTCTGATATCAAGATAAATATGATCGAAAGATAGACATGACATGAACATAAATATGACATGAACATAAATATGACATGAACATAAATATGACATGAACATAAATATGACATCAACATAAACATGACATCAACATAAATATGACATCTGAAGTGACCTTATTGGCTTATTTGGGAGATCAAAGAAAGGGACTTCTTTCTGAGAAATGTTTATTGATTTAATCAATATATTACACTTGTTAATCTTTATAGTTTTTCCCAATACATAGATCATAACTATAAAAAATAATACAATATGATAACGCATTTCTCCTGTGTGAATCTGTTAAAATAAAACTCCATTCACATAATATTACATAAAGGGCAAAGTTCACTGGACAAATTGAAAAAATAACAAGGAAAAAACAACATGAAATGCCAATCATTACTGTACATAAATGTTGATTGGCTGATTATTAGTTGTTAATTTCAATTTGAGTTGAAAAGTATTGGAAGGGGAGACATTTTTGCATCATTAATCAATGTTATGTACTACTACAAACATTCAAATGTATGACTATCTAACTACAGCTTGTGTACAAGTGCAGGTCAGAGGCAGAATGTACGTCACTCAGTATTGGAACCCGGGACACATTTTCTCACCAAGACACTTTTTGTTTGTATTTTAAGAGGACTATCACAATACGACTGTCTGCATTTTCCCTGACAGCATTGTCCATGGTGTAAAAATGACTTCAGACTTCCCGTATGTTTGGTCGTCTCATGCAATTCCTTCATTTTTCAGTTCAGGTGGAAACAGACAAGTTCTCCATGTAACAAACCTATAAATATATATTTTTTTAAATATTGAATTAAAGGAAACTTACTTTTATTCCTAGAGATACAAACAATATTATAACAAAGGCCAATGGCTTTAGATCTGTACTGACCATTGCTTTCTTGAAATGTTTGTAAATATTTCCTGAAAATGCCTGCTGATTACTTAATTTAAAAAATTTAATCTGCTTTGCAGCTCAAGAACAGTCAATATGATCAAATGGATTTTTGGCTTTCACAATATTGATTTTTGCTCCAAATTGGAATGTGGTTTTCCTATTTCTAACATAAAAATGAAAATTTGATATTTGTTTTCCTATCGAAAAAAAAACTACCAAAAAAAGGAGAGTAGTTCTGAAAGTTTTGTGAAAGTTCTTTGATTCTAGTCAAAGATCAAAGATTCTATGATGTTCTCACCTATAATATATCTGGTGATGGTGTAGGTGATGCCTCTAGTCGGAAAGGTCCAGTCTGCAGTTGAACCCAAGTCTACAATGGAAATAGATTGTTGGAAGGTTAATTTTATCTATATTCTCTCTGTATATCTCAGGCATTTTATTCTTTCACTTTACCTTTTCTGAAAGATTTATTTATTGGAACCTATCGTTTGTAAATGGGCCGATATAAGTTCAACAAGTTGAAAGCTAAGAAATGACCACAGCATTTTAATTGTATGTTCTTCATATTATGATGTTAACTCTATTGTCTAAGGGTAAATAAATGAGTAACGAAAGCAAAATTTAATTTTGCCAACAAGAAATCAAAGTATGGCAGTGCTTTTCAATTTAAACTTGGCAGAATGAAATGCTGAATGTTCTGTCCGACACTGTGCACCTGATATTGAGGTTGATTGCCATGTTTGTTTTTCTCATTGAAATCTATATACCAGATTTCTGATAAAATAACATAGCCCAATGACCTTAGAGCTATGCTGATCATTGCTTTTTTTGGAATGTTTGTGAACATTTTATGAAATTTGGGGTGAAATTTTAATAATTGCTAAAAGCTAAAAATGAAATCATAATTGTACATCTCTATTATACAATCACTAAAATGTAGTTGATCTAGGACAATGTTTAGGTATTAAAATTTCTATAAATTACAAAACATTGATGCAGACATGGTGGTGTGATTCTTTAGGCTTAAAAAAATAATTAAACTTAGGCAACATCTCATGTGGGTTAAATAGAAAAATTGATACCCACATAAAAGGATAAAGGTTATTTTGCTATATTTTGGCTTATCCACAAGGGATAGACTAAGTTTTCTTTCTGAAGAAGTATATACACAGATCAAACAGAAAGGTCCATGAAGCTGAGCTAATTAATTAATCATGGAGGACTGTCCTAATGAAAACACAAACAATGAAGGACGATATTATGTCTTCTGATTTTTTAATTCAGCCTGTTTTTATGTTTTGCTCAACATTTATTTGGAAATATGAATATTAAATATTGATGAATATTAAAAGTTTAAATGGCTACTGCAGGGATTATCTGACTGGGAGTGATATGACTGGGTATGATCTGACTGGGTGTGATCTGGCTGAGGATGATCTGACTGGGTGTGATCTGGCTGAGGATGATCTGACTGGGTGTGATCTGGCTGAGGATGATCTGGCTGAGGATGATCTGGCTGAAGATGATCTGAATGAAGATGACCTGTTGAGGATGATCTGGCTTAGGATGATCTGACCGAGGATGATCTGACTAGGGGTGATCTGGCCAAGGATGATCTGGCCGAGGATGATCTGGCCGAGGATGATCTGACTGGGGGTGATCTGGCCAAGGATGATCTGGCCTAGGATGATCTGACTGGGTGTGATCTGGCCGAGGATGCTCTCACTGAAGATGATCTGACTGGGGGTGATCTGGCCAAGGATGACCTGGCCGAGGATGATCTGACTGGGGGTGATCTGGCCGAGGATGATCTGACTGGGGGTGATCTGGCCAAGGATGATCTAACTGAAGATGATCTGACTGAGGATGATCTGACTGGGGGTGATCTGGCCAAGGATGACCCACTGAAGATGATCTGACCGAGGATGATCTGGCCAAGGATGATCTGACTGAGGAAGATCTGGCCAAGGATGATCTGGCCGAGGATGATCTGACCGAGGATGATCTCACTGAGGATGATCTGACTGGGGGTGATCTGGCCGAGGATGATCTGACTGAGGATGATCTGGCTGTAATCTATATAAATGCTTCGAAAATACTTACTCTAATCTTGTAGAATAGGGCACTCAGCAAAATGAAAAACAGGATAGCACACAACTGCATCTGCAAGTCCAAAGCACAAAGCGGTGTGATCAGGAAGACATTTATTGGTCAAGATGTATCACACTTAATGATCAATAATTATACTATCTTGATTTTTTTTTAATTGGCAGATATAAGAGTGTTTTTTCATGAGTATTACCGTATCCACTCGGGTTAGCGCCCATGCTTGGCTTAACGCCCACCCCCCTTTTTAGGAAGAAATCATTAAACGCCCACCTTCCCTGGATGTCCGTAATACGATGTACGTGACGTCCTTTACCTTAGCGTCTGGGTGCCCACGAGACAAAAGTGGAGCGGCCAACATGTCAAATTGAACTTTCATATCCGTAGCTGATCGATTTTAATTGCGTTTTAAATGATAAATAAAGGTATGTACTTAATATTATCACAATTACGTCGACAATTTCTCCACATCATTGATTTTAGCCTCAAAACAAAGCGTTTTCATTATTTATCATTTGAAATGCAATTAAAATCGATCCGCGTGTGAAAGCATTTCTGTCAACAAGGAAGACACGACTCAACGCAACACGTGGTCGCAATTTTGAAAGGCGGAAGTGACGGGAAGAGGCTCTTGTTTTTAGCGCGAAAACGATTGTTAATATATTGCGCAATAATGGAGGGTTTTGTTCTGTTCTCGACCTTTATAAACGCCCATGCTTGGGTAAACGCCCACCCCCCTCTTTTACTTTGTCCCCAATTAGCCGCCCATGGGCGCTAACCCGAGTGGATACGGTAGTATAGGTCGGGGACGACTCACTTTTTAAGAAAATATGTCATATATAGTGTACTTTATACAATAGAAGGTATTAATAAGGAAATGTTTCATATTTGGTAACAAGTTAACTTACCGTTACAAATGCATACACTTTGATATCCTCATTGGAAAATGTAATAAAATACATCATCAAACTAAAATCAGAAAAATAATTGAAATAATTAATAAAAGAGAAATATATATATTGCTATATCATAAGATCCAAGTTAACTGCTTCACAGACTGAATAACTTGATTGCAATATTTCAGTTATTGATATAAATGCTACAAAAAGACATATCAGTTATATCATGACTTTTTCATTATCTTAACAACATCATTTTAGAACAAACTGGATTTTGCTGTCATGAATAGTGAAAACAAATTGCTTTTAAACAAATTTACTTTTTTATCATTATATTTTGGGGCTCATTGAGGGTGTTTTACTCAAATAAGAATAGGCTTTAGTGACATGAAAGTTAATTGGTTCAAGAGGAATTGTGTTGAAGAAAAAAGTTTGTGATTGTGGCATAGAAAACCAGGATCTCTGTCATTATCTGTTCAGATGTAATAGATATGTTGTGTAAAGAAGTATAATGACAGATGCTAAAAATATTAAATTTAACCTAATGGTCACTTTACTAACTTTATGATATGGTAACAGAGCATTCTCAGAAATATGTCTATTTTTTAACATGTGTTTGACAGATTTTCAAGAGTGTAAATATTAATGAAAGTTGACTCAGGAAAGTTAACTCACAAGCTGCCTTGACTTAATATATTCTTTCAGTGCCCCTTTTCTCCTCTGTGTGTGAATATTTTCTATCCACAAAGGATGCATTACCAAAAAGTACCCCATGGAAGAAAAGAAGACTGCTGCATGTGTTTAATGGACTGAAGATCTTAAAGGGAGTGTCTCAAATGGTGAAAAACACATACTCTTTTGTGGAAAATTGAAAGTATTTTTCTTAACTTATACCTAAGTATTGGATACACAGTCAGCTTTGCCATCATGTAGGCGTGGTCCTTCCCACCATGTCCAGCTTCCTCCACCAGGTGGCGCTGTCTACATCAAAAATATAATATTACTTTACTACCATAACTTCCGAAATACACTGTCACTGAAATGAAATTATATTTCCTTTCCATCAATGGTTTAGGCACATAAAACCCAGAAATATCAATCCAGAAATATCAATCCAGAAATATCAACCCAGAAATATCAATCCAGAAATATCAATCCAGAAATATCAATCCAGAAATATCAACCTATAAATATTAATCCAGAAATATTAATCCAGACATATAAATCCAGATATGTTCAATAATAAAAAGATGAATACAAATCAACTTTTTTTTATTTTGTTCAGGTCCAAATGAAACCAATAATGATAGGTTTTTACTCAAAATATTTGACAATGACAAAATGAAATGTATCTCTAACTGATTTAGGTGAACAGAAATGGAAAAGATGAAAGTGACTCACTGAGAGAATAAAGCCGTCACCCAAACAGCGACCTGGAAGAAGCTGGCGAGGAAGATGACGACACAGTTGATCTGAATGGCGTGGGTCTCATTATGCTGGTAGCTCTACAAGGTCAAAACATAACAGATTTATGTGAGTTAATCCATAAGAGATAATCTCTTCTGGGCAGTAACATGGGTATGTGATAAACCTTCATAAAGTCTCACAGAGTGGGATATAAGATGTTTGCCCCTGGTATGCCCCTGGTCTCACAGAGAGGGATATGAGATGTTTGCCCCTGGTATGCCCCTGGTCTCACAGAGCGGGATATGAGATGTTTGCCCCTGGTATGCCCCTGGTCTCACAGAGTGGGATATGAGATGTTTGCCCCTGGTATGCCCCTGGTATGCCCCTGGTATGCCCCTGGTCTCACAGAGCGGGATATAAGATGTTTGCCCCTGGTATGCCCCTGGTCTCACAGAGAGGGATATGAGATGTTTGCCCCTGGTATGCCCCTGGTCTCACAGAGCGGGATATGAGATGTTTGCCCCTGGTATGCCCCTGGTCTCACAGAGTGGGATATGAGATGTTTGCCCCTGGTATGCCCCTGGTATGCCCCTGGTTTCACAGAGTGGGATATAAGATGTTTGCCCCTGGTATGCCCCTGGTTTCACAGAGTGGGATATAAGATGTTTTCCCCTGGTATGCCCCTGGTTTCACAGAGTGGGATATAAGATGTTTGCCCCTGGTATGCCCCTGGTCTCACAGAGTGGGATATAAGATGTTTGCCCCTGGTATGCCCCTGGTTTCACAGAGTGGGATATAAGATGTTTGCCCCTGGTATGCCCCTGGTCTCACAGAGTGGGATATAAGATGTTTGCCCCTGGTATGCCCCTGGTCTCACAGAGTGGGATATAAGATGTTTGCCCCTGGTATGCCCCTGGTTTCACAGAGTGGGATATAAGATGTTTGCCCCTGGTATGCCCCTGGTCTCACAGAGTGGGATATAAGATGTTTGCCCCTGGTTTGCCCCTGGTCTCACAGAGTGGGATATAAGATGTTTGCCCCTGGTATGCCCCTGGTCTCACAGAGTGGGATATAAGATGTTTGCCCCTGGTATGCCCCTGGTATGCCCCTGGTTTCACAGAGTGGGATATAAGATGTTTGCCCCTGGTATGCCCCTGGTATGCCCCTGGTTTCACAGAGTGGGATATAAGATGTTTGCCCCTGGTATGCCCCTGGTCTCACAGAGTGGGATATAAGATGTTTGCCCCTGGTATGCCCCTGGTTTCACAGAGTGGGATATAAGATGTTTTCCCCTGGTATGCCCCTGGTCTCACAGAGCGGGATATGAGATGTTTGCCCCTGGTATGCCCCTGGTCTCACAGAGTGGGATATAAGATGTTTGCCCCTGGTATGCCCCTGGTCTCACAGAGTGGGATATAAGATGTTTGCCCCTGGTATGCCCCTGGTCTCACAGAGTGGGATATAAGATGTTTGCCCCTGGTATGCCCCTGGTCTCACAGAGTGGGATATAAGATGTTTGCCCCTGGTATGCCCCTGGTCTCACAGAGTGGGATATAAGATGTTTGCCCCTGGTATGCCCCTGGTCTCACAGAGTGGGATATAAGATGTTTGCCCCTGGTATGCCCCTGGTCTCACAGAGTGGGATATAAGATGTTTGCCCCTGGTATGCCCCTGGTCTCACAGAGTGGGATATAAGATGTTTGCCCCTGGTATGCCCCTGGTCTCACAGAGTGGGATATAAGATGTTTGCCCCTGGTATGCCCCTGGTCTCACAGAGTGGGATATAAGATGTTTGCCCCTGGTATGCCCCTGGTCTCACAGAGTGGGATATAAGATGTTTGCCCCTGGTATGCCCCTGGTCTCACAGAGTGGGATATAAGATGTATGCCCCTGGTATGCCCCTGGTCTCACAGAGTGGGATATAAGATGTATGCCCCTGGTATGCCCCTGGTCTCACAGAGTGGGATATAAGATGTTTGCCCCTGGTATGCCCCTGGTCTCACAGAGTGGGATATAAGATGTTTGCCCCTGGTATGCCCCTGGTTTCACAGAGTGGGATATAAGATGTTTGCCCCTGGTATGCCCCTGGTCTCACAGAGTGGGATATAAGATGTTTGCCCCTGGTATGCCCCTGGTCTCACAGAGTGGGATATAAGATGTTTGCCCCTGGTATGCCCCTGGTTTCACAGAGTGGGATATAAGATGTTTTCCCCTGGTATGCCCCTGGTCTCACAGAGTGGGATATAAGATGTTTGCCCCTGGTATGCCCCTGGTCTCACAGAGCGGGATATAAGATGTTTGCCCCTGGTATGCCCCTGGTCTCACAGAGTGGGATATAAGATGTATGCCCCTGGTATGCCCCTGGTCTCACAGAGTGGGATATGAGATGTTTGCCCCTGGTATGCCCTTGGTCTCACAGAGTGGGATATAAGATGTTTTCCCCTGGTATGCCCCTGGTCTCACAGAGTGGGATATAAGATGTTTGCCCCTGGTATGCCCCTGGTTTCACAGAGTGGGATATAAGATGTTTTCCCCTGGTATGCCCCTGGTCTCACAGAGTGGGATATAAGATGTTTGCCCCTGGTATGCCCCTGGTCTCACAGAGCGGGATATAAGATGTTTGCCCCTGGTATGCCCCTGGTCTCACAGAGTGGGATATAAGATGTATGCCCCTGGTATGCCCCTGGTCTCACAGAGTGGGATATAAGATGTTTGCCCCTGGTATGCCCTTGGTCTCACAGAGTGGGATATAAGATGTTTGCCCCTGGTATGCCCCTGGTCTCACAGAGTGGGATATAAGATGTATGCCCCTGGTATGCCCCTGGTATGATCCTGGTATGCCCCTGGTCTCACAGAGCGAGATATGAGATGTTTGCCCCTGGTATGCCCCTGGTCTCACAGAGCGGGATATAAGATGTTTGCCCCTGGTATGCCCCTGGTCTCACAGAGCGGGATATGAGATGTTTGCCCCTGGTATGCCCCTGGTCTCACAGAGCGGGATATAAGATGTTTGCCCCTGGTATGCCCCTGGTCTCACAGAGCGGGATATGAGATGTTTGCCCCTGGTATGCCCCTGGTCTCACAGAGTGGGATATAAGATGTTTGCCCCTGGTATGCCTCTGGTCTCACACAGCAGGATATAAGATGTTTGCCCCTGGTATGCCCCTGGTATGCCCCTGGTCTCACAGAGTGGGATATAAGATGTTTGCCCCTGGTATGCCCCTGGTCTCACAGAGCGGGATATGAGATGTTTGCCCCTGGTATAGTACTATCATCATGGCCCACTCACCTCATTCATGTCCTGGTCACTGGTCAAGGTGAAGGCCAGCGGTGTCAGCCCGATGCACATCAGACACTGCCAACATACCAACAATACTAAACAAAATCTTTCTTAGATCTTAAATTTTTAATCTCTCTAAATCGAAACTTATGAACATTTGCTGTTTCATTATTATTGCTAACTAAATGTTTATTTATAACAGTCAATTCTTGTCAATATTTGTCAAAAAGACAACTGTGGGATTTCCTTATGTTGCCTTTTGTCAATGCTTACCAAATGATTAAACAGAACCATGGCTTTGTTCATTGACTTGATATACTGGAATGAAAAGAGCACATTGTAAGTTAAATAAAATCAAAATATTTTCAGACTTTTATTATCAAATCAGAACAATGAACAGCTCTCACTTTCAAATATGCTGTCTGTGGTGTATTTAAATCAAACCTTGAAGTAACATAACATTGGCATCTAATATTAGTGTCATATGCTGTTAAAAATTATTATAATATTTTAATATTATATATTAAGCTCCAATTCAAAGAATAAAGTTCCTGGCACAATTCTAACCGCTGAAAATATAGTAATGAATGCCAGTAATATTACTTATTAGAGTAAATTACTGATTCATAAGAATTATAAATCACCTTTGGCCCTGACCATATTTTCTATGAGAAAACAGCCCAGGCCAATACAATGACAATTCAGTGATACTTCTGTTGGTGGACAGAAGTTCAAGTCATGTGACAGACAAGTGGTGCCCTCTACTTACATGCAGCAGGGAGTGATGCACATACCACTGCAGAGCTACGGTCATAAAGCTGCCGCTGTACGCCAGGTAAGTGGAGGCATACTCGTACAGCGCCTTGCTCAGGTGGCCACCAGCATCGTCCACCATCTTTTGTGTTGGAATGTTCTTCTCGCTGAATAAAAAGTGATTCTTATCTAGAATATCACAACACAACTGACCACTTAATTTCATGAGTATATATAAATGCTGCTCGCATTATTATGGATTTCGTACCTCACTTTATGCAAGATAAATATAAATAAATAAGGTGATATAGACAGACTTAATGTCTGTTTTACTTACCATACATTTATTACATATCCAAGATTGTTAGTATAGCTTCTTTATCTGTATTTAAACAGTTTTCTACACTCATAAGTGTGGACTCACCAAATATAAAAGAATGGCAAGTATGTAATCTTGTTAATTACCAGATATACGCAATAATAAATAAAGTAGTAAATAGTAAATACAATAGTAAATACAGCTACTATTTTACTTACCAGATGTCAAGGATGATCAGAGTGGCAACTATGGCAAACACGCCATCACTGAAACCTGCAAGAAATAGCTTCCCTTCTCAATAGATTTCTATCAATATGTACCTTTTTTAAATTTAGGATATAATAAGGCCCAGGTAATAAGAATACAGACTGATAAACATTATGTCATAACTAAACTGTATCTATATTTACCAGAAATTGAATTAAAGATATAATTAGATGTATAGCTGTGCAAGTCACAGTTTACTGTAACTGATGGAATGGAAGGTGAAAATTGCTAAATTGTAAGTTTGTAGGAGTATTACATGAATGGGATGTGATGTCTGAAGTATTGCATGTATGGGACGTGATGTCTGAAGTATTGCATGTATGGGACGTGATGTCTGAGGTATTGCATGTATGGGACGTGATGTCTAAAGTATTGCATGTATGGGACGTGATGTCTGAGGTATTGCATGTATGGGACGTGATGTCTAAAGTATTGCATGTATGGGACGTGATGTCTGAGGTATTGCATGTATGGGACGTGATGTCTGAAGTATTGCATGAATGGGATGTGATGTCTAAAGTATTGCATGTATGGGATGTGATGTCTGAAGTATTGCATAAATGGGACATGATGTCTGTAGTATTGCATGAATGGGATGTGATGTCTGAAGTATTGCATGAATGGGATGTGATGTCTGAAGTATTGCATGTATGGGACGTGATGTCTGAAGTATTGCATGAATGGGATGTGATGTCTGAAGTATTGCATGAATGGGATGTGATGTCTGAAGTATTGCATAAATGGGACATGATGTCTGTAGCATTGCATGAATGGGATGTGATGTCTGAAGTATTGCATGAATGGGAGGTGATGTCTGAAGTATTGCATGTATGGGACGTGATGTCTGAGGTATTGCATGTATGGGACGTGATGTCTAAAGTATTGCATGTATGGGACGTGATGTCTGAGGTATTGCATGTATGGGACGTGATGTCTGAAGTATTGCATGAATGGGATGTGATGTCTAAAGTATTGCATGTATGGGATGTGATGTCTGAAGTATTGCATAAATGGGACATGATGTCTGTAGTATTGCATGAATGGGATGTGATGTCTGAAGTATTGCATGAATGGGATGTGATGTCTGAAGTATTGCATGTATGGGACGTGATGTCTGAAGTATTGCATGAATGGGATGTGATGTCTGAAGTATTGCATGAATGGGATGTGATGTCTGAAGTATTGCATAAATGGGACATGATGTCTGTAGTATTGCATGAATGGGATGTGATGTCTGAAGTATTGCATGAATGGGAGGTGATGTCTGAAGTATTGCATGTATGGGACGTGATGTCTGAGGTATTGCATGTATGGGACATGATGTCTGAAGTATTACATGAATGGGAGGTGATGTCTGAAGTATTGCATGAATGTGATGTGATGTCTGAAGTATTGCATGTATGGGACTTGATGTCTGAAGTATTGCATGTATGGGACGTGATGTCTGAAGTATTGCATGTATGGGACGTGATGTCTGAAGTATTGCATGTATGGGATGTGATGTCTGAAGTATTGCATGAATGTGATGTGATGTCTGAAGTATTGCATGTATGGGACTTGATGTCTGAAGTATTGCATGTATGGGACGTGATGTCTGAAGTATTGCATGTATGGGACGTGATGTCTGAAGTATTGCATGTATGGGATGTGATGTCTGAAGTATTGCATGAATGGGATGTGATGTCTGAAGTATTGCATGTATGGGACGTGATGTCTAAAGTATTGCATGTATGGGACGTGATGTCTGAAGTATTGCATAAATGGGACATGATGTCTGAAGTATTGCATAAATGGGACATGATGTCTGAAGTATTGCATAAATGGGATGTGATGTCTGAAGTATTGCATGTATGGGACTTGATGTCTGAAGTATTGCATGTATGGGACGTGATGTCTAAAGTATTGCATGAATGGGAGGTGATGTCTAAAGTATTGCATGAATGGGATGTGATGTCTGAAGTATTGCATGTATGGGACATGATGTCTGAAGTATTGCATGTATGGGACGTGATGTCTGAAGTATTGCATGTATGGGATGTGATGTCTGAAGTATTGCATGAATGGGATGTGATGTCTGAAGTATTGCATGAATGGGATGTAATGTCTAAAGTATTGCATGTATGGGACATGATGTCTGAAGTATTGCATGTATGGGACGTGATGTCTGAAGTATTGCATGTATGGGACGTGATGTCTGAAGTATTGCATGTATGAGACGTGATATCTGAAGTATTGCATGAATGGGAGGTGATGTCTGAGGTATTGCATGTATGGGACATGATGTCTGAAGTATTGCATAAATGGGACATGATGTCTGAAGTATTGCATGTATGGGACGTGATGGCTGAGGGAATCTGCTAATTTGGAAGTTAGAAGTCTTGAATGATGCAGATCCTCTTGCGTCCATGATACAGATTAGCTTCCGCGCATATCATATAATTAAATATAATTCCTTCAAAAAGCCCCTGCTGCGCAGTGACTGCTACTCACATTCAACTCTTTCCTTGGAGATTGTGTCTAGCAGGAGCCTACTTCTTAATGGTGTACCTCTGTACTCATCCAGACTCTCTGTCTGCTCTAATCAAAACAACAAACCAGGCACTGCATTACACTGCATTACACTGCATCACACTGCATTACACTGCATCACACTGCATTACACTGTATTACTTGTAAAAACTAAAAACATATAATTATCTACATACTTAACAAATATATATCAAATTTCAGAAATTTTAAAAAACAAACTGCCAGAAAATAAAACCAAATTTTACAAACTGCCTGGAGAATATTATAATTTAAAAAAAATCTAATTATCAGTCCTTTTTACCATGGATTCTGCTGGATACAGTTATGCATCCTACAATATTTTCACAATTTTATTCTTTTCAGAATAAACATGAATATCAGACTTACCTTTCCCTCTGCATTTCCTGTACCACTTCACCAATAAGGTGCGAATCATGTTTGTAAACAACAGCATCATCAGCAACACTGTTGCCTGCAATAAATTAATGGTTTTAGTTTCTCCAACTTATTTACTTGGTTGGAACTGATTGGCAGTAACATGTATAATGATCTAATCAGGCCAGTATAAAGACTGGAGTGAAAACAAAACTAAATCCGAAGTCAGAAATAATGATGAAGTTCTCACTGTAGCCTACACAGCCAAGGCCAGAACTAATGACATTATATACTTACCAGGTCAGTAGAGGCTGGAGCGAGAACTAATGACATCATATACTTACCAGGTCAGTAGAGGCTGGAGTGAGAACTAATGACATCATATACTTACCAGGTCAGTAGAGGCTGGAGCGAGAACGAATGACATCATATACTTACCAGGTCAGTAGAGGCTGGAGCGAGAACGAATGACATCATATACTTACCAGGTCAGTAGAGACTGGAGTGAGAACTAATGACATCATATACTTACCAGGTCAGTAGAGGCTGGAGTGAGAACTAATGACATCATATACTTACCAGGTCAGTAGAGGCTGGAGCGAGAACTAATGACATCATATACTTACCAGGTCAGTAGAGACTGGAGCAAGAACTAATAACATTATATATTTACCAGGTCAGTAGAGGCTGGAGCCAGAACTAATGACATCATATACTTACCAGGTCAGTAGAGGCTGGAGTGAGAACTAATGACATCATATACTTACCAGGTCAGTAGAGGCTGGAGCGAGAACTAATAACATTATATACTTACCAGGTTAGTAGAGGCTGGAGTGAGAACTAATGACATCATATACTTACCAGGTCAGTAGAGGCTGGAGCGAGAACTAATAACATTATATATTTACCAGGTCAGTAGAGGCTGGAGCCAGAACTAATGACATCATATACTTACCAGGTCAGTAGAGGCTGGAGTGAGAACTAATGACATCATATACTTACCAGGTCAGTAGAGGCTGGAGCGAGAACATATGACATCATATACTTACCAGGTCAGTAGAGGCTGGAGCAAGAACAAATGACATCATATACTTACCAGGTTAGTAGAGGCTGGAGCGAGAACAAATGACATCATATACTTACCAGGTCAGTAGAGGCTGAAGTGAGAACTAATGACATCATATACTTACCAGGTCAGTAGAGGCTGGAGCGAGAACTAATGACATTATATACTTACCAGGTCAGTAGAGGCTGAAGCGAGAACTAATGACATCATATACTTACCAGGTCAGTAGAGGCTGAAGTGAGAACTAATGACATCATATACTTACCAGGTCAGTAGAGGCTGGAGCGAGAACTAATGACATTATATACTAACCAGGTCAGTAGAGGCTGAAGTGAGAACTAATGACATCATATACTTACCAGGTCAGTAGAGGCTGGAGCGAGAACTAATGACATTATATACTTACCAGGTCAGTAGAGGCTGAAGTGAGAACTAATGACATCATATACTTACCAGGTCAGTAGAGGCTGGAGCGAGAACTAATGACATCATATACTTACCAGGTCAGTAGAGGCTGAAGCGAGAACTAATGACATCATATACTTACCAGGTCAGTAGAGGCTGGAGCGAGAACAAATGACAAGGTCAGTAGAGGCTGGAGCGAGAACTAATGACATCATATACTTACCAGGTCAGTAGAGGCTGGAGCGAGAACTAATGACATCATATACTTACCAGGTCAGTAGAGGCTGGAGAGAGAACTAATGACATCATATACTCACCAGGTCAGTAGAGGCTGGAGCGAGAACTAATGACATCATATACTTACCAGGTCAGTAGAGGCTGGAGCGAGAACTAATGACATCATATACTTACCAGGTCAGTAGAGGCTGAAGCGAGAACTAATGACATCATATACTTACCAGGTTAGTAGAGGCTGGAGTGAGAACTAATGACATCATATACTTACCAGGTCAGTAGAGGCTGGAGTGAGAACTAATGACATCATATACTTACCAGGTCAGTAGAGGCTGAAGCGAGAACTAATGACATCATATACTTACCAGGTTAGTAGAGGCTGGAGTGAGAACTAATGACATCATATACTTACCAGGTCAGTAGAGGCTGGAGCGAGAACTAATGACATCATATACTTACCAGGTCAGTAGAGGCTGAAGTGAGAACTAATGACATAATATACTTACCAGGTCATTAGAGGCTGAAACGAGAACAAATGACATCATATACTTACCAGGTCAGTAGAGGCTGGAGCGAGAACAAATTACATTATATACTTACCAGGTCAGTAGAAGCTGGAGCGAGAACTAATGACATTATATACTTACCAGGTCAGTATAGGCCGAAGTGAGAACTAATGACATCATATACTTACCAGGTCAGTAGAGGCTGGAGTGAGAACTAATGACATCATATACTTACCAGGTCAGTAGAGGCTGGAGCGAGAACAAATGACAAGGTCAGTAGAAGCTGGAGCGAGAACTAATGACATTATATACTTACCAGGTCAGTATAGGCCGAAGTGAGAACTAATGACATCATATACTTACCAGGTCAGTAGAGGCTGGAGTGAGAACTAATGACATCATATACTTACCAGGTCAGTAGAGGCTGGAGCGAGAACTAATGACATCATATACTTACCAGGTCAGTAGAGGCTGGAGTGAGAACTAATGACATCATATACTTACCAGGTCAGTAGAGGCTGGAGCGAGAACTAATGACATCATATACTTACCAGGTCAGTAGAGGCTGGAGTGAGAACTAATGACATCATATACTTACCAGGCCAGTAGAGGCTGGAGCGAGAACTAATGACATCATATACTTACCAGGTCAGTAGAGGCTGGAGCAAGAACTAATGACATCATATACTTACCAGGTCAGTAGAGGCTGGAGAGAGAACTAATGACATCATATACTTACCAGGCCAGTAGAGGCTGGAGCAAGCACTAATGCAGCCAAGGCCAAAACCAATGGCGTTACAATACTGAACAGCATCATGGTACGCTGTTTCTTCTGCAAAACATACAGATGATATTATGATATATATTTTATTATATCTAGGTGTATTTATTTGACAGGTAAACATAGGTAATGGGACATTTAAAGCATAAATTAGGTTTAAACAATTTTATCTTTCAGAATTTTATCTATCAGGGATTGGATTTGGGCAGCCTCAAAAGTGTCCATTCCATTGCCAATTTTCATTTTTTTGTATTTCTTACTTATCTAAAAAAGTGAAACTCACAAAAGATATTAAATGTTTTTGTACCAATTGTATATTCTTCAAATGGAAATACTTAAAATACAAAAAATTCTTTTCAACTAGGGGCAAATATTGAGAAAGTTTGATGAAAAGAGATTCCAAAAAAATTATTATTTTTTTAAAAATCCAAAACCAGAGCCTTAAAATTTTTGGCACTCTTGGAACCCTAATGTTCATTGGTAATTTTTGTTTGTTGCACATATGCATTGAGATTATAAGTGCTGTATCTGGTAAGAACATGCCATGAATCAAGTAAACTTTACTCACAAGGTTGTCTTCATCTCTCAGCTCCTCTCTCAGAATTTCAGGTTTGTGAAATACATAAACAACGAACAACACCTGCAAACGAAATGGACAAAATTGAATCAGTTCATAAAAATAGGTTGTTAAATATAATATAATCTATCAACTTTATGGGTTTATTCATAACACATACCAGTATAAATATACCCGTGAGTGAAAAATTTAATATCTACCTGTATGCTGAAAAGAATAACAAGACTTCCTGCAAAGATCAAGATGGCAACCATGTGCTGAGGAAAGGCACCCGTCAGTGTGAACTGAAACATCAATGAGTTCAAGGAGTTCAAGAAATATATTGAATTAAAAAACTCTTCATTTATTTCATGTGAAGGACACATGGGCAGGCAGAGTGATTACAATGAGGCACTGCGAGTTAGCTTCCAGAGCCTTAATAATGTGCTGTAAACCTGCGTCTTTCAGAAATATAAAAAAGGACTTAGAGCACCAAAAGTGATATGAATAATATATAATAGTTGAATGTAAAAATACTCAATAAATACTCACTGTAAAAGGCATGAATGTGATCACCATCATCACAGCCTGCAAGAAATAGAAAAAATCAAATTATATTGCTCATGTAGTGATGTCATAGATTTTATAAATGCACATTCAATCACTATGCTCAAAAATCAGAAAAAGAAGGACAGAAAAAAAGGACATGACTTGATAAGAGCACTATATAAAATAATTATCCAATCACTAAAGTAAGCATTGAAAATAATATTTATTTTCACATTCGGTAAATCAATGTTACTGTTTTCCAGGAAAATAACTTCACAATATCTACCAAATATCTGGAAAGTGTCATTGGGAATAAATCTGAAACATGTATTTTTATTTCATTTATTTCATCTTTATTTCATGATTTCAATTCAGATTGTCTTCATAAACAGATATTCTTAAAAATTATACTGATCAGGCAAACACTATATTTACACTTACCAGATTTAAAAGTACAATGAATTCATCCACTTTCTCAACTGCTTCAAACAACCTGTAATTAGTGAGTATATAACAATACGAGGTGTTTAATTTTCCATCATAATAAACGAACAGGAATTGTGCTCTGTCCATTTGTTAAAAAGGAAGATAAAAAAACCTAGTATTTCTGCTAAAATTCTATTTTTTATTTTTTACCACAGATTATGCTTTATCTCGTTTGAATATAAAAACATTTTTTGTTAAATACTGTTACAAAACAAGATTATATATAATACACATATTTATCAGTTTCAAGACATCATTAATCACTGAACTTATTCTTTATAAAGGGAATAAAATGGCTTTGAAAATAAAATGCATGACTTTTCTTTTAATAGTAACATGCTCATCGATTATAATAAAAGATATTTTGTTGATATTTACCATACATGTTGGGTCCACGCATAGCTAACCAACATAAAGGTGTAGAGATACACAAAGAGCTTGGGCAGCAACAGGTGCAAAAAACTATCCCCCAAAGGCTGTGGGAGAGAACATCAACACTCTTCTTTAGTGACTGAACAATTTCAAGGTTAACTGATAACAGCATATTAGTTATGTGCATATTAGTTATGTTGTACGTAATAAAAAATGTCTTTTAACATCTATTTTATGTTTTTTGCTCAAATGTGACCACTGCAAATTTAATTTTAATGGTAGGATACTGAATGCTGTCATTAAATTTTAAGTTAGACAAATATCTAACAATTTATGTTGTTTCATAATGATTTTTTGGATTCAAACATAGACCAGTAAAAATCAAGTTAATTTGTTGGATTTGAGTTGACTCACCACATCATGTGGGATTTCTGTATGTGCTATTGGTACAACCTGTAAGATAGATAATAAAGAAAATTAATCTCCTTTTTTTTCTCAAAACTATCATTTTAAATATAAAAAAATACATTTTATGGTTTTTTTACATGTTCAGATAAAATATTTTCAAGTGTTAAATATTGATAAATATTGTTTGTTAAAAAGAAATGTCACTTGTTTGCTACTAGCAAGGTTTATTTTTCCTACAAATTGCAATATTTATGGAATAAGGATGTCTTTATGAGTAAGTTATCCTGCGGTTATGTCAGAATATTGGCATCTAATGAGCAAGATTGACACACAGCCACGATGGAGACAGGCATCTGATAAGGAAAGTTATAGGTATTAACCGCTAACGGACGGGAAGGATGGCAACGTCCACCACCGGCAACGGACGGGAAGGACAGCAACGTCCCCATTGTTCTGGCTTGATGACGTCATTTGTAACATTCTGATGGGCTGCAACTTGTTACAATGTAATCAGGATAATGACGTCAGACTGACTGGATCATGAACTTTGACCCTAGCATTTCATTAAGAAAATTTAGTAACCATGGTTATAAATTTTATAAATTTAGTATGTGGATACACTAGTCCAGACAAAAATTGGTTAGTCTAGCCAATCAACAAAATTTAGATAGCCTAGTCCCTTAGGGGTTAAGCACCAATCCTGTTTTCTTGGTTTTGCCATAGTATATATACATATGAACACCATGACGTATTAAAGTCTGACATCGAGCAACAAGAAAAATTGCTACAAGACAGAGAAGTTGCACAGTCTGTATAAGATTTTCTCGGCCCATGTCTGCATTTGACGGGTAAACATGGGTAGCGTGAACTTTATTTTACCTCAATTGAGGCTCAAAGTGGGGTAGCACTGTTTGACGTCATTTTGGTACTATTCAAAAGACAATACATTTCGTGACTTCATAAGCATATTGTCGTGCTCTTATGACATCATTTTACCTTTCAGCGCCTCTATGATGACACTCCACATAAAAATGACGCCAAGAAAGGAGTGTGCTTTCATTAGGGGCCTATATATTAGGGTCTTGTTCAAAGAGTTTTAACAGACAATGATGGTGATGCATTTTTCAAAAAGTTTATAGACGTGAAAGACAAATACATTTATCACCAATATGTGAATTTTAAATGTGTTTTTTTTCAAAATCGGTGCTTAACCCCTAAAGGACTAGCCTCTCTAAATTTTGTTGATTGGCAGGACTAACCAATTTTTTCTGGACTATTGTATCTACCGGTACATACTTAATTTATAAAATTTAAAACCATAGGGCAGAGGTCAAATTTCATGATCCAGTCAGTCTGACGTCATTATCCTGATTACATTGTAACAAGTTGCAGCCCTTCAGAATGTTACTAATGACGTCATCAAGTCAGAACAATGGGGACGTCAACATCCCTCCCGTCCGTTACTGGTGGTGGACATTGCTGTCCTTCCCATCCGTTAGGGGTTAATCCCTTTAAATGACAGCCATTATGGGACAAGTAGCTGGAGGATTTCTACCAGTGAATTTGCCTTTTCTTTATTTTGGGTCTGGTGGCCATTTCACGCCCCTAAAAAAACTGCCCCTAAACTGCTCAAAAATGTTTAAAATGCAAATAAAATATAGAAGAAAATATCCTAGGAAAGGGCTAGTTATTTAGGGAGTGGATGCCATGACTATGGGACAAGTATCCTATGGGGGAGATTGGCAGACACAATTGAGACTGGTTTCTGATGACAGAAATAAAGCATTAATATCAAAACTAAAATCTGAAAAATGAGTAGAACGAAGCACCATGCCGTTGATCACATCTACATATTCCAGTTCCAAACATCACAATGGTGGTTTGTGTCAATTGTATTTTCAATTCTCAAATTCACAGTTACTCCCTGCGCACACGCAGACCGGCACATTCACTTCCGGAAATGAACTTCCGGTTTTGCGAGTGAGCTGTCAAAAAAATGGTCATGAGTTTCCTTTGATTCTGAAACGTTATAAGATTGTCACAATTCACAATCCAGTTTATTTAAATGTTTTATACTTACAAAACATATTCCAATCATTTTCACATCAGGATATCATTGTATAGAACGGGAAACACTGGTGTTGTCTGGTGTGTTATATATGTTCAACATGTAGAGTACAGTAAACAAAACAATGACGACTGATACATTGAGGTCAAGGTAAGTGTGCTGGACCGATGAAAGGGGAATGTAATCAAATGCGTCAATGTGTTTGATACATTGGGCCTACACTTGTTTCAATATTTGATACATTTGCCGATCAACATTTAGCCTAGCTGTCAGTAGTTTCCCAGAGGAAGCACCACAGACAGATAACAAACATTTGGTGAGTCAGTAGAATATGTGTATAAAATGACTTGTCAGGTTTAAAGTTAAGTTTTAACTGCATGTATTAATTTGTGTTTCCTTGTTATATCCAAAAAGATGCATGTATTATGCATGAATTACATGAATTTATGCATGAATTACTTGTTCAAATAAGTGAAGGTTCCTTGTTAATGTTCTTTAAAATACTAACCAAGTTTTGTTAAGTTGGCTCAAGTTTATGGTCTATCCCTAACTGATGAGTCCTGGGTAGACTGTATGGGCCATTAACCTGTATCAGGACGAAACACTGCCAATAACCCATTAGAAAAAAATTTAAAAGTGCCTGAATGTATTAATATTTTTTGGGGATCATTTACAGCTCATAAGATATTATCATTGTTATTGGCAGTGTCTTAGGGGTTCAATCTGAGAGTATATATTGCTCTCAGGTTAAATTAGAGAAGTATGGAGAAAATATTTGAATAAAAAACATAACTCAATACATTATTTTAAATGAAACATGACCAGAAAAAAAGAAAATACATTATATATTCCTTGATAATTTTATGAGAAATACTGAAAGACATTTGAGAGTTGTCAATGTTAAGAGGAACAGTCTCTTTTTTTCATGCCAAAAAAATTACTCGTTAAATGTAAATGTAATTTATTAAAATCTACATAAATTTTCAGAGTTCATTATCACCATGCATCATTGAACTTCATCAGCTAGTACAGGCAGATGGTCACCATTCATCACTCAATTTCATCCTGTTACATGTCGCTACCATGTGGGTCATGTTCAGGGGAACAGTCTTTCAAAAAAATGCTGATTAAAAAAATTAAGATGTTAAATGGAATGTAATTTCTTAAAATCTACAAATATTTTCTATTTATGATGATGATAATGATGTTGATGATGATGATGATGATGATGATGATGATGATGATGATGGAGAGTGATGTCTAGTGATGTTCGGTAACCATATGACCATACTCATCATCATCATCATCATCATCATCACATTGAATGAAATCCTATCCATTGATATCTGTCACTGCCAATAGCCCATCAGAAAAAAATATTAAAAGTGCCTGAATGTATGAAGAATCTTTTTTTTTTAATCTTTTACATATTAATACACATAATCATTGTTATTGGCAGTGTCTTAGGAGTGAAAGTGTCAACAGCTAATATGGGCAGATGGTCAATCATCAGTCAATATCACCAGCTAGTATGATCAGATGGTCCCTGTGCTTCACTCAATTTTATGTGATATACTGAAAGACATTTGGGAGGCATCAATGTTAGACTTCAATGTTAGATTTCAGCCTTTCAGGCTCAAAACATCATGTATCTAGCCATAAATAATCTGTTACAAGGATCTAATTAATATACATGTATATGTTGCTACCATGTGGGTCACATAAAGGGGAACAATCTCTCAAAAAATGCTTTAAAAAAAAATTGAGGTGTTAAATGTGATGTAAATGTAAAGAATTTATTAAAATCTACAAATATTTTTAGTTTATCATCACCATGCTTCACTTACTGTCACTGCCTAGTGTAGGGTTAGATGATCACCAATCTATGTCACTCTGCATCATCATCATCATGAGATGATATAGAATGGAATCATATCCATTGTAAACAATATGATCAAAACATTTTACACAATGGTTCATTGAATATTATGATTGTATATAACTTATATTTTGCTTTGGAATATGTCTCGTCACAATAAAAATAAATATCTATATATGTGTGCAAATGACTAAGTTCTATTAGAAAAGATTAAACAATAAAATGAAGATAATATGGTTTTTAATATGTCATTCTATGTTTTGCACTTGTTTTATTGTGCTTACTTTGTCACTATAATTTTATAATTAGGTCTTTTTTTATGAAGAGAATTTTCTTCATGTTTATTCAATAATACTAAGCCCTAAGACATTGCCAATAACAACGATAGTATGTATTGATGTGTAAATGAAAAAAGAATTCTTCATACATTCAGACATTTTTTATATTTTTGGCAGTTATTGGCAGTGTTTCGTCCTGATAAAGGTATATGGCCCATACAGTCTACCCAGGACTCGTCAGCTGAATAATATTTCTATAAATTCTAAAAATAAATTCTGAAAATGAAGGCAGTTGTGCAGAATTTTGAATTGTAAATCTGTTTTCTGATACTTATACACAAGATAATGTATTGACAAAAGATGATTGAAGATTTTGTATATGACATCAAAAGATGGCAGCATATGGAGATTTAATTAGCCTGGTGATGTACTTTTGATAAATCAGTATATATGGGTCCAAAGGTCATCTCCAGAAAGATTCAAAGAAATCTAATGGTAATATTTAATTGGTATGGATAGCTTATGAGTTCAAAGAAGAGAAGACTTATCCACTTTCATCCGTTAGACACTGTGAATAACACGGACAATATCTTGTAATCTGTAAATTATTTAAAAAAATTAATACATTCACTTTTATAATATTTTTTATAAATTCACTGCAAAACACATTTATAACTCACATGAAATCATGTTTACTTCCATGACTTTGATTGATAATTAGGTCAGATTTTTTTTTATTTATCATTTAATTATAATCCCTAAGACACTGCCAATAACAATGTTATCATATAATTACATTAGAAATGGGATCTGAATTGGTTATAATTAATTCAGACATTTTTAGGGGGAAATATATTTCTATTGCGAGTTATTGGCAGTGTTTCGTCCTGATGAAGGTAAGCAGCCCATACAGTCAACCCAGGACTCATCAGTTAGGGGTAGACCATAAACTTGAGCCAACTCAACAAAACATGGTTAGTATATGAATTAATTAAAACAAGAACAGGTGTGCCCCATGTGTCACACAGATGGAAACAAAGAAACAAACAAAACTAAATATTTGAACAAAGAAACCAAGAACTTAAGATACAACACACAAAAAAAAATAACTGGGAACAAATGTTTTTAAAATCAACAAACAAAACTTTTAACAAACAAAACTAATTTTAAGAACAATAAAAATAAATCTGTCCTTATTGTCATAAAATTCATGCAGTTTAATAATAGCAATAACCATAAATTAAAATATTGAGATGTCCTTGAACGTGAAAATCATAATGCAATTTGATGCAAGTTGGTCACACCACTGTGAGTTGGTCACACCACTGTTGAGTTGGTCATGCCATATTCTTGACAAAGGACTGTGAAAAGAGAAGACATCAAAGGTTTTTCAGCTAAGTATTGTACTTCAGCTAAGGTTTTCAGTTAGGTATTGAGATTGTCTTACTCTTGCTCGTTAATGCAGTGAAAACATCTGACAGTAATATTGATTTTTTTTCAGTAGGTTCAGTACTGCTTGTATACTTGATAATGTGTATTGTTTCCATCTATGCTTTTGCCAAAATTATGCATATTTAATTGTTTTATTAAGAAAAGTTTCACCAAGAAAAGTATTTGATTTAAATTCTATTGATATCTATGATCATTACTCATTATAATTATAAAAGTGTCACACTTTCATAAACATAGAAACACTGACAGCAGAACTTACTCGATAGTGTGCATTGTTTACATCAGAGTTTTCATCACATTCAAGCACACTTCACTTAAAAACGTATTTAACTTAAATTCTTTAAATATCTAAGACCATAAATCATGATAATTGTAAACATGTCACAATTTCATGAACATAGAAACACCACTTTACAATTTGACAAATGTCCGACGATGCCCCTGCTCCAAACCGGAAGTGAGTGTGCCTGGCCTGCCTTTCGCGCATGACCGATCTCTGAATAACCGAATGGGGAAAATATGAACTATCACCCAAAGAAAAAGTCAAAGTGAAACTCACCATGACAGTGGCGATAATTGAGAATATGGCATCTGAGTATGCCTCCAGTCTGCTAGAACTTCTCACTACAGGCGAATCCATGATGAATACAGCACAAATGTCACGGCAGCAGCAAGAAATTGGTTGCTTTTCGCTGAGAAGGCTTGAATCCGGACAGTTCTCTCAGTCAACGTCATGTGACCATCATGTTTACTTTCAGTTATTAATCACCAGAGGACACCACCTGAAACAACAAAGCAGTGGTGCCCTCTTTCTCGAAACTCTATCCAATATCAATGTCCTCGGGTCAGTGGTTGTCTTAAATTGACCTCTCAAGTGTGCTCAATTTTTAATTACAAGCAAATTCATGTTGAATACAAAGATTCACTTTGTATATATCTGTAATTGACCAATAAGTTTGGTGTCTTAATTGATATTTTGATCCCAAATTAAGGAGTGATTGATCCCCACTACTTGACCAAACATTTTCGCAGATTCCATGAAATATTTCACAAGAGATTTAATGATTTACCCATGAAGTAAATTCTATAATTATCAAAATGTGTTTCAGGCAGACAATCCAAAAATAAGATAACTGAGATAACCTTGCAACATGTTGGATCATGTTCAAATGTTTTTTTGTAGAGGGAGGGGGGTATAGGTTTGTGGCAATGACCCTAAATAGTAAACTTTCATAAAAATGGAATCCTTAATTTCAATGATTGTGAAAGTTAATGGAACTGGCATGCAAAACTGTTGGCAGTAATGTATATGAAGATTTATGAATATTTCTAAACTTTAAGGTAGTGCACCAATAAAATGCTAATATAATTAAACTGGGCTTGGCATCAATTTTCAAACTTTAATTTCCTTTTATCCTAAAATGTGTAAAACAGATTCTTGCAGCTGCTTTTCGTTAGTTTTTTAGTATCCACATGGACAACCTCCCACTTCAGATCAGAGCATTTCATATCAAAGGATGGAAAATTCTGAATCTTAGATAAAATACAACATGAAAAGATTAAAATTTGACATTTTATTAGCAATATATAAATATAACTTTCAAATAAATCATTTCAAATGCATTCACAGAGTAAAACAGTAACATGTCAACTTATGTCCTTATGGCTATAATCAATTCACATTCCTCATACATTAGCAATTACACATTATAAAATTATACACATCCAAAATTATTGAAGATCTCTTGAGGATGGAGGTAGAAACTTAACATCACAAAAATAGTAATCCTTTCCCCCAGAATATTACAATATCAATATTTTTTTCAGAATTCCCAATAAACAATTCTGTGAAAGTAGAAATATTTCTCAATCTTAAACCTATCATATTTTTCCAGCACACAAACTTTACTTTACAAATACTTGGTAACCTTACCTTGTTGTATCTGTTATATAATGAACTTATGGAAAGATCTTAGAATATATTGAGGAAATGTTTGTTTACTGTATTTTGAAATGACAATTTTTTTTCATGAATATAGACTAGTAATAAACATTGAAATTTTCATGAAGTATTCAAATGATTTTAAATACTGCATGACTTGAAAAATAATAAGGCTCAAGTAATAAGAATAACTGTTACTTACTAAAATTTTCATATATTGTTCATAACTTTTACAAGCAGTCAGTGAGATTAAACCAAATAGACTCAAAGTCAAATAATATGCAAAAATGGGACAAAATTGGGGTGACATTCTTTATTTAAGCTTTCCATTTAAATTTAAAAATCATTCATAATGCAGAACAAGTTCCATTTTAACTTTGTGCTGGTTACATATAAAATATCACAGAATTACAGACTTTAATGAAAAATAAGAGCCAATTTGTTACACTTTATCCTCCTAAATCAACGCATATGATAGTTTCACTACCTTACATAATATCTATAACTAAGCTCCTGGTAATCCAGTTTTTCTTATTATAACTTTAATCATCTTTGAGATGTGTAGTTTCACTGGAATTTGTTTAAGAAATATTTAAAGCCAATATGAATAATTACAATGTGCTCAGCATGTTTTTTTTTAACATTTCAGTTTGTCATTTGGGAAAGATATCACAACAGAAAATACTCAAAACCTGTTTCAAAACCTGGGTAACACTGAGAAAGCTAGATGCCTTGTGACAAATGTCACAATCAGAACTGTAATAATCTGTGGTGGCAACAATAATAGTATGCATGGCTAAAGCCAGGTTCCTTAATACTAAATACATTGCACTGGTTGATATCTGACCTAATGAAGGTAACCCTGTTAAATATCAAGACCCCTGCTCCATCCCCATGCCAGAATACAGATAACAACATAATATACTGTGTGACCTTGTATCACACCAAACATATTGTTATTTCTTCCTAGATTGTTATTGGCTTCATTGTACATTATGTTTCCATGGAGGGGGACACACTGTTTGAGCTGCTGCTTAAATGCCTTCAGTTTATACAACCCTCAGCAGCTAAGTCAGACGTTCATTGCAGCACTGGTTCAAATATAGGTCAATAGCGACAATAGAGACTATAGAGTGCTGTGTAAGTGATCCGATTGTCCTACTTAGTCAAAGTTGGCAGCAAGCCAAAAGGATCATCTCCCCCCTCCCCAAAGCCAAAAGATCAAAGAATCACGACCCCCTAATGTTACAACCAGGGGCCAAAGATCAAAGGAATATTCCTCCATGTCCTTGATATTATGTAACCTTATGCAACTTCCAGGGGACAAATGTACAGAGAAGAAATAGACACTAATAACATGTCCATATATGGAGAGTAATCCACCTCGCAGATGCCTGTATGCCGTGCCCGGAATTCTGGTCATACGTCACTGGAAATATGGGTTGTTGTTTAGGGTTTCCCTGTTCTATATTTATGTCAATCAATCAGAGCAATCCCTTCCAAAATAGTGACAATATTCGCCCACTGCATAATGAGAGGTCCTTTATACTCCCTTATATAGATTTGGACTGCATAGTCTAGAGAAGAAATGTAACAAAGACACACACACAGACAGAGGACAGACAGAGTGATTTCTAGGAGGTACAGGAAGTGACCTTCCAGTACCTCAATAAAACTTTGGAACAAGAAATGTTGTGAGCTGAGCTGACATGTCTGCAAAGTTCCCTGTGTGACAGATTTTAACACACCAGATGGAAGCATATGGCCTACTCAAACAGTGAGAATTAATTATCGCATATAGAATCATAATCATAAAACCATTCTCACTTCCTCTAAATTTCTCACTCTGAAACATGCATTATACAAAATATCTGAAAAAGTTGACAACATGCAAGAGCATGTGAAAATCTCTGTTTCCAACTGACTGGATAATAGCACCTAAATGAATGGATATCTGAAATGAATATGGTTTTTTTAAAGTCAGATTTTCATTAATCTACGCAAATATAAAACTAAAAATATACTTTCGTCTGTTACTGAAATTATATTTCTGGTTATTTTCGTATTACAGATCTGTAGTAATGCTGAAATAAAATAATTCATAATAATCAATCATATTATCAAAGAATCACTTGACAAATACCCTGGATTTCACTCATAAAAATAAAAATCAAGTGAACATAAACTAAAATGCAAAATTTGTTTACAACAGTTTTTTTACTCCTATTATCTTATATTGGACCATGAAACTAATTATTTGGACACAACTTCAAATTCACTATTCAGAAGTTTTTAAGTGAGGCTTGTTTACTTTTCTAGACAACTTGTCCATTTGGCTAAACTTGATATGAAAATGCACATTTTCATTTTATAAAGCTACGAACATGATCATTCAAAAAATAATATCATGTGAGAAGTGATTACTGAGTACAAATGCCTGTTTAGAACAAAATAAAATTTTATCTGTACTTCACTGGAAGAAGTTCCGCAAATGTACTGATTGATATTTTGAGGCTTGGCATCTTTATCTTTTGAACAAATCTAAAAGTAAATAAATACAAAACATAAGTTTTGTCATGTTTCAATGAAGAGCATAAAAATCCATCCAAAGCCCCCAATGAAAAGCATGACCATATGCAAAGTGTAAATAAACAATTTGTTGGCACTATCAAATCCTATTCTGCGTCTTCCAAGCATGATGAGAAGAATTGTCAATTTGTACTGGAATCGGAGAAATACATGCATCATTCCATATCCAAAGAAAAATATGACGATCATCACAACAAATGCCACCATTGTGGAAAGGCCGAGGGAAAAATATATGATGAACTGTAAGTGACTGAACACAATGGATCTGTGTAAGAACAGTTCAAAAGTGGCTGCATTTGCTCGCCGTGAGTATCTCTTGGCATAAGTTTCGGCTGTTTGAATGCAGGTCATATGAGGGCCCATGTAAGACCTCACCCGCCGTGGAAGTGGAAACAGGCCCATGGCTGAAGCCTCACCTTGCTGTATTATGCCAGGGTGTACAAGTCTCTACGTGCATAATAAGACAATCCCTGAGGTTACAGAATTCAGTATTTGACCAATACTATCCAATGATGGATCTGTGTGTGTTCAACAATACTGTCTAAAGATGGACGTGTGTGTGCTTATTTTTTCATCAATGCCATCATCCTGCTATTTTGTTATCTTGAGGGAAGTTTTTTGTTATCTCGAGGGAAGACAGCACTTCACAGTTTCCAGCTTGAGACACCTTTGAACTTCAATTGGAACTGGTCTGGCTTGTATCCACATTACTTCTCTGATTATTTCTACAATAAAAAATAAATAATAATAATTCAATAAATTGTTTATACACATATTTCTTAATCCTGTTAATCAGCACCATTGACAATTTTTTTTTCAAAAACAAAATATGAATGGGTAAATATTGAGCTCCAATTTCAAATTCATAATCTGTACTCAATGCAATTCACAAAATAGTTAATAAAGCACTTGCACTATGAACAAACCACAACCAATACTATCCAGTGATAGATCTGTGCATCCGAGATCAGTTTTCCTTCACTACAGATAACTGCTGATTACTGCAGCTAAAATGGAGAGGACCCTCGTAGCCACCGCCAGTCATGGTCAACTTCATTGGTGGAAACTGGTCACTAACAGTGACTTCAACTTCACATAGGCCGACTGCTGACCTCCATGTTGTTTTTTTTTTCATTGAAAAGTACACATCTACATCTATAAGTTTACTCGGCAAAACCAAATGGCATCCCGCCGAGAGTAAAAATGACACACCGGAACTATACAACTTTACCGGAACCAGAACTGCACAACTCCACTATATCTAATCATTGGTCGGAGACACTGGCAGGGATCCTATATTGAAGTAGAGACAAGACAACACTGACAGTGACAAGCACATGACTCATGACTTGACATGACTCATGAGCAAGAATTGCCAAGAATGTTGTTCGGGTGGGGGTGAATTGTTGATCAGTTACAGAAACTCAAATTCAAAGTAATCAAAACGTTTTATTCACTAGTGCACAAATACATACTCTTGAATTTACCTCTGTTTTTGTTGGATTATTGGAGACAGATCTTTTTTCGGGAGTGGTTTTCTGTGAATTTTGTTCAAGGAGATTTTAGAAGACGACTAATTTCAGGCATGTCAATAGTCGTAAATGGAATCTTATATATTTCAATTTACCGTTAATTTAGTCAGATATATATAAAATTTGTCACAGAATACAATTTAAATTTGTACAGAATATAAAAGTCAAATATAATTGCGTACTTGTTCACATTTAAGATGTTGCCAAATTATTATTCTTGTTTTATGGCAGTAAATTTCAAGATGGCAGCGCAAGAAGAAACAGAACTCAAGGAACTTTTTGACAAGGCTGCTAATTATCTCAGAACAATAGCTGGAACGTTTGATGGTGACAAATTATTGTACTTTTATGCCAGGTTTAAACAGGTAATAACAAAACATCAGTTTTATGCTTAAACGTTCCAACAACCTTAATTTTATATTTGAGAGCGATAATACAAGTTCATACCATAGAAAAGTGTATTCAGATAAAATGAGTTTTTGTCAGATATGAGGCTGGATGGAACTACAATTTCCCTGTGGGAAGCCTTTTGGTTTTGTCTGGAAAATCGTTCACAAACAAATGTAGTGTGGTGTTTGAAATAATTTTAAGTCTTCTTTTCAACTCTACAGATTATTTTGGTTTTACTACATTTTTATGACATTACCCCATTAATAAATATCATGGCATATTTAATTCACACTGAGTACTAATATTCAGAAAGTGAAATGATGTTGCTTGGGGTATTTATGACACTGACATTCCCTTTTTGATGTCTACTTTTGCCCAAAGAAAAGATTGCAATAATCAGAATTACCTTTCTTCACATTTCAAGTCATGGCCATTACAATTAGTTGTTTTCACTCATTGAGTTTTTTGTGTTTGTTTGGGGTTTTACATCACTTTCAACATTATTTCAGTCATTTCGTGATGAGACCTACTTGTAGCAGATATTGTGCTGCCTCACTGAATTGTCATGTCGCAGGTCCTTGACATGACAATTCACCCGGTCACAGATTTACAAGGACAACAGGTTAACCCTTTGCGGCTTTGGCACAGGCCTCAGCTCATGTGTGAAATTGCATCATGGTTTCAAGCTCGGCACGGCCGGGGATCGAACTCACGACCTTTGGATCACCACTCATTGAATTATATCATTAGTTTTTATGACATGAATGGCAAAATACTAAAAACATCAATGTAAAAATTAACTAAAATGTATTGAAACATAATAATACAGGTAGTTGACAACTGTTATTAATCAGTTGACCCTGAGCTTGAGATTCTCATATTAAGGTGAATAATTTATTCATGTGGAAGCATTTTTTATTTCAACACATTTTATGCCTCCACAGCTTCTATGTAAAAGTTTAAACTCCATAAAATCTTTTATTTTGCAAAATATAGTCAATCATGCACCCTGTTGTATTAGAATGGAGTCCAGATTGACCTCATGAAGTCATGCATATATCACAGCTAAAATAATTATGCCTGCCATATTAAAGCAGACAGATGTAGCCCACACAAAGATAAGCAAAAGAAAAAAACCCAAAAAACAACTTCCCTTTTGCTCATGAGATGAGACTGAAATGATCTGAGATGAGTTTGAGTAGTGCATGAGTTCAAAATGTTTTATTCTAAAGCTTGTTCAATACAAACATGGACTATATTTCCCAAATGTTATGCCAATTCATCAATCCATACCTGCAAACAACACTCATCCTGGTAAAGAGTCCATCAGATCAGCAAATTATTATTCCAAAATAACAATATTCATAACTGTTAAGAGGTGGTGCTGTCTATTTTGTCTTATGTCATCTGTATACAAAATGAATTAAAGTGATTTAAAAAAGATTGAAACAGGTCAAATTGGTTATTTGATTTTTTTTAATTTGGTATATATGTAAAAAAAAATTTGGCGTAAATTAATAAAGATATATTTTCCTGAATAGGCAAATTCATTTACAGCTTATCATCAACCTGACATTTTCTTGCTGTTCGGTTGTTGCTGTTTGATATACAACTGACCAACTCAGAATTCCTTGTCCAATTGATTGGGAAACATCTCCGAGGAATATGAACTAATAATTTCATGCTTATAGGCATTGATGGGCAATGTTGATCTTGGTGAACTTTCAATATTATGAGCAATTAGGTTGTCACATACTTTTACTGGTATTTTTATATGAGTTGCTTAAAACATGCTTTAAAAAAATTAATTTAGGCAGAATTGAAGCCAGTTTCAGATAATGGAAATTCCTGTTTATCCTTTCTATTTGCCCTATAAGTGAATATGATTCCTTAAATTCATTTTTTCTGTCAGGAAATTGTCCATACAATTTCCACAATTGGCTCATTGAGCTGAATTTCTCTTGTATATCTTGTTGAAATTGAGCATGTTGAAAGCATTAATTTCTTGCTGATCAATGTGACTTTTGTCTCGTTTTAAACTTAAAGTGATCAGACAATTCAAATTTAAATGAGGCAATGTTGTTAAGCTAGTAAAAGGCATTTTTGATCAGACAATGAAAAACCACTAATCACTATTCATTGCTTTACTGATATGCAATTAATTAGTAAACTGGTGAGTATGAAGTACTTGCAGGACACAACAAATTTTGTTTAAACTTAGACGGGTCCATTGCCTCCTCAGGCATGGATCAGAATGAGACATTTGTAACTTTGATGAGTAAATGTCTCATTTCTCCACTTAAACAAGATCCCTGCAGAGTGTATGATGCACATAAGACATTAAACTTGTTCTTTGAATATGATGGAAATATTTGGTAGATGGCAGCCTGATTATTTCTATTATTTTCACAGGCCAAAGAGGGTCCGTGCAATGTACCAAGACCTGGATTCTTTGACTTCCAAGGAAAACAAAAATGGTAAGTTTCAAATTTATATTCATACTAAATGATAAAAATACATATCTCACATGATTGAACTGCGTTGATTTCTTGTTGTACTATTCTTTATTTTGAAACTGTACTATGTTTAGAAACCAAACATTTGATAATAACCATTTGATAATAAGCTTTTGATATGCCAGATATATTCCATACTTTTAGGTGAAAAAAAATCACACAAATTGGCACAGAAAATTGAATTGTACTAAACACATTAATTAGGAGAAATATGAGAACCAATGTGGTTTATGTTACAAAATATAACATTAAAAACTTCTTGCATTCTAGAACATTACTTGTGCATCTGTACAGATAATAACTCAAGCAATTAAACACTGAGCTCTTTTGCATTTAAATATGGTAGATATAAGTTGTACAATTTAATTTGGTCCAGATTATTTATTGTACTACTCCATTCAGTCCTTTTGAAAAACTTTGGCTTCTGGTTATTTGTGGTTAGAATTTCAAATAACTATTGAAAAGGTTTTTTTTTCATTTATTCGTTAAGATTATTGATTTTTTAACATCAACAGGGATGCATGGAAAAATTTAGAAGATAAGAGTGGAAAAGATGCCATGGAGGAGTATGTCAAGGAACTTGAAAGAATTGATCCTGACTGGCAAGATAAGGTAACAAGAAACACTCCTGCAAAATTTGCATTTATTGTCCCCTCTTCACAGAAATGATTTTTTCTTGAGTACTTCCAACCAAGAACCTTGTGAATAAGATATTTTCAATTCTTTTGAATTTATAGTATTGGGTAAAAACCTTTATCATTTAAAACGCAATTAAAATCGATCCGCTAAGTCTGATGTCTATTATTTCGAAACGCTTTGTTTTGACTTTGTTTTCACTGATTCCAATTATCAGCGTTCACAGTTTTGCATATCATCATTATTTCCACTGCTTTGAGTCGTGTCTTCCCTTTTTGACAGAAATGCTTTCACACGCGGATCGATTTTAATTGCGTTTTACATGATAACTAATGAAAACGCTTTGTTTTGACGGTAAGATCAAAGACGTGGAGAAATTATTTATTATTTTGAGGACGTCACGTACATTGTATTACGTTTTACATCGTGGAGAAATTCTCGACCTGCAAAGCATAATTTGTGATAATATTGGATAAATACCTTTATTTACCATTTAAAACGCAATTAAAATTGATCCGCTACGTCCGATATCCGTTATTTCGAAAATACGAAAGATCGTGGGGAGTTTGTATGAGCGGAGTTTATTTACTTTTCTCGCTGATAAAGTTCATTATTCTTGCCGAAAATCACCATCCACAGGTTGCCCTCGCGTATAAGACGCCCCCCCCCCCCCCCCCCCCCCCCCCAAACATTAACTGGGGGTTGGGTACGAAAACCTCGGCTAATATACGAGTATGTACGGTAATACATGAAAAGATAACATTGTTATTTGTTGTTTATGCCTGAGCATAACATAAAATCAATATGTCTAAAGTTACACACAATGACATTTAAGTGAAGCATGAAACTCACGAATTTGTGGATGCATTTTCCTGATTAAATGAAGTGAAGGTATTGGTCTGTAGGCTGAAGATGGGCAGGGACAAGGAGGCCTAGGAATAGGAGTGAGCACAATGGCCAACCCAGATGATGAATTAGAAGATGAACAGAAAACTGCATTTGATTGGTGCAAAGAAGGAGACATCAAACAACTACGAAAGATGCTGAGTGGCAGTGAGGATATCAACAGGAAAGACAGTGAGGTTAGTGTCAAAAATCTCCCTTTGTACTGATGATATTGTTTCTGAACTTACTCCTGAATGCACACTGGCACCATACCAACTCTGGCAGATCACTGGATCTGGAAGTCTATGAGAAACTTAGAAATGATGTTTATTGTAAAATGTGTGCATAATGCACAAGCACAACCTGTCACTGTTAAGACACTTTAAATAGTTACGGTAGTTAGTTGAATAATATAAAGCTTATAATAATGTAGGACCATCTTTTTACCCCAAATTACAGTGATTAATTTTATCCCACTGGAGTGGAGACACATTATCATTGTGGCATTGGGTCAGCACTTCCCTCATGTTTGATATATTTTGGTTACAAAATTAAATATTATTCACACTTTCCCTGTATTCTGTGCAGTCCATAGCTTTGCTTATTATTACTATCAATAATGTCAATTATTAATCAAAGATATTACACCTGAAAAAATGTTAACACATCACCATTTTAAAATTCTCACACATTTATTTCCCACCAATTTGAATTTTTTGGGGTAATTTTTGGTTTCTGTAAAGGCAGCCACATCTGACATGTACCTTAATTTGGCTTTGGTAAATGTTAATTTTCTCTGAGATGCAGTTTATTAAGATCCAATATTTCTGAATTTGAAAGTCTGACATGAAAAAAATAGAACAACACACAATTTATATGGGACATCGTGCAATCTCCGATTGCTGTTTATATATTTAATTTTTGCCTGCTACAGCTACCATTTTTATACCTTTTTTGTTTTCTTTGACACTCTTCCACATAAATAACTTGATCTTGTCATGGTAAAATGATTAGACCTGCAAAAATGGGGTGTTTGGGAATTTTAATAAAATTGTTATCAATTTTCATTTCAATCTTGTAGATTTCATTTGAAAAATATTTATGTAACATAATATTGAGATGCATAATAATGTTAACAGAGCTGGGTTTTTTCTGTGATTGCAGGGCTTAGCATTGTTACATTGGGCATGTGACAGAGGCTTAGACAACATGGTTACTTTCCTTCTGGAGAACAAAGCTGACATCAATGTCCAAGACATAGATGGACAAACTCCACTTCATTATGGTAAAATAGTATTCAAACTGATCAGATTCTCATGTAACACACATAAATCAGTGCTGAAACAAATGTCATAATATCCTGTGATATATATGGTTCTGTAATTGAGGAATGGTACTAAATTGTTTTATGTGGTGGTAAAGTTAAGGTTGTGTCTTTTCAGCGGCATCATGTGAACACATTCCTGTGATCCAGACTTTATTGAAACATCGTGCTGATGTCAGCATTCAGGATAATGATGGACTTACCCCTGCTGAAGCAACAGAAAACAAACACATAATAAACATGCTGCAGAAAGGATGATTTAATCAACTTTCATATTGCCGATTTATATATTTATGTTTATTTTTAATATTTATATATCAATGTGTACATTTGATAAAATGATCATATCAGTGATGTTGTTGATGTTGATGATCAAGTAGACAAAATGTCCTGTCTCAAGTTGAAGATAAAAGACAACTTAAAGGCTTAAAGAGTTTTAATATTTTTTTTTTGCAAAACAAGGTTAAGATAACATTATTGTAGGTACACACACACACACACACACACACACATACGTACATACGTACATACATACATACACACACATATATACACACACACACACAAACACACACAGTGTAAAATGGTGCCAGGGTAGCAGAATACCCCTGCATGTGCATTTTACAGTAGGCCAATTGTAATCATCAGTAGCGTAACCATTCTTCATATTTAAATATGTTTATACAAAAAAGACTCGAATGTCTTCAATTCCATCTTATTTCAGATTAGCTACATTCCTATATGTTGCATTTGATATTATAATTTTCAGCAGTATATAGTTGTGTGTTTACATTAACATGATTTACGAAGCCCTCAGAAACAGGACATTTTGCCTTGGCCTTGGCCTCAAAGACTTTTATACGTTTCTCAGTTTGTTCTATGTCAAGCTCACAAACTATATTTGTCACAGTGTATAATCTGTTTTTGCACATCGATTTGCAGTGTTTGTGTCCAAAATAAAAATTGCAATGCAGTTTTGGCAAAAAATTATACTTTGTGACAAAATAGTTTGTCACATGACAGGATGAGTAAATGTGCCCAAAGCCATTGAGAACTTAATTCTATTGTCTGGGTTATCTTTGCATTGATCACTTTCATTTATTTGGCATTCCAAATCTGTAGGTTAGAGAATGTAATTTTATGCCAGATATGTATCAGTATATGTTCCTGCTTATGCCTGTCATATTATTGTAAAGATAAATTTTAAACATTATCAACAAAATAAATATTATCATTCAATATCAGTGAAGAGAGCTGAATTGAATTGAATTCTAAAACTGTCCTGTTTTGAATATATCTTAATAATAATCCTATGATGTCCTTACGCACACCTAGTTTAGGGACCAATCGCGGCAGTTGAATATTCAATATATTTTGAAATCAATAATTTCCAATATTTCCCAAGTTTTGCAGTGCTAAAATGCAGACAGAGATCTTGTTCATTGTCTCCCAAACCATTGTTACTATGGACACTTCCATTGATTAGCTGGTCTCTGATTGGTCAAAAAAATTTTTCAACCTCATCATTATTTCGACTTAAATAATTGGTCAGAGAACCAGATGTATGTTGCCACAAAACATCTGTGAAAGTTGCACACTTTTAAAATAATTTAACCTTCATGTTTAATCACAAGAATGGGTCCATCATGAGCTGAATATTCAATATCTTTTCACCAAATTTGGCCCCAACTTTGTCAGAGATATATTTGTGATAGTCATGCTCACAACTTATGTATATTTTGCATTATATTCACAAATTCATCTCGCCTAGGGTGTTGCCACAAAGCAGAGTAAATATATTTTTATTTCCATGACTTGTATACATCAGTCAAATATAATTTATATTTAACATAGCTGTACATATAGTGTCAGTTTTTAAACTGACACCTCATTTACTTATTAATAGACCTTATGTACCCAACCCAGTCTGAGCTAAGTCATGTCCAAAGTGTAACTTAAAATGATGATAACAAAGAGCAATGAATAAGACTGCAAATATAAAAGTTATCTGCAGATAAATTCCTTTCTTTTACAATAACAAATATAGATAAACTTACCGTAACAGCTTTCATAAGATACTTTGATTTTTTCCAAGTCATTCATTTCATCAAATATTTAGCAATATTCTCTATCTTGTATAATAAGCATTTCCTATCTCTGCATAAAAGTTATAATGAAAGAGAAAATGTATCTGGGGTTGGTTTATTGAAGAAAACATAATTTTGATCACACACTGGTTCGCCAGTCACTTTGCTGTGAATGATGTTGAAATGTTCATTCAACCAATTTTAGAACATATTCCAACTATATTTCACATTTAATATTTATTTTATATCTTATTTCCCATGGACCAGCTGGTATCACAGGGAATAGTCATGTCAGTTTGGACACATTTCTATAAAATGATCCCCAGTTGGAGCTTTATATCTATTTTGTAATGCATTTACCAAATATGGGCTCACAGGGCAAGTTCATGACCATATACACAATGTATGCATGTCCAGATTGGTTTGACCAAATTATGCCAGGCAACACCTATACATGACTAAATGAGAGATGTTTGACTCCATCTAATAATAAGTGGCATAGCAGGAGGCGTCCGATCAATCGTGGACACCCTATGAATATATATTTATTCTTTCACCAATCAGTGCACAGCCTGATTCTATGAATAGTCATGACCTCCAGCTAATCCTGAATGCAATTGTTTACCATTGATGGAACAGGGACTGATAAGAGAGAGGTCCTGTTGTGGAAGGTACAAATCTCAGAGAATCACTTCACAAAGTCAACCAATTGTATTTTAGCCTACTTTAAGAAACACCAGATGTCACTAATGTTTCACTTGCACTGAAGACTATCACCTTTTGCCCCTTGTTGACTATAAATAACCCTCTATATGACCTTGATGGTCTAATTTCCTTTATATGTCTAATTAAGCAAGCATCTTTACAATGGTGGCTGCAAATTATGGCAATTTGAGAAAAAGAAATAGCAACATACTATAGACACAGTAGGCCATAAAATGTGGAAATACATACCAATTCTATAATAATAGATATTCTTCTTACAACGTCCATTGTCTGAAAATTTATAAATATGTTTTGCATTAATTTTGATTCAATGTTACTTTATTGGTTTAAAAAGATAAACCCACGCTCTATTAGATATTGCCTCAAATATATAATTTTGTTCCATTTTGGTTGGTATTTTGTGTAATATCTTAACATATTATGATGATTGTTCTTGACCTGGTGGTCTAACATTTAAAAGGTTCAGATTCTTTATTTTTTTACATGTTTTTCCATCAATATTTGCCATCTTTTTTTTATTTTGTTTTATAAAGGAATTGTCATCCAAGGCCTGACAGGCTTAATAACACAGTGATATGGTGTGCACAAATGTCTAACAAAGTTAGGCATCACAGCATAGGGTACAACTTGGTTACAGCATCAAAGTAATGTATTGCATAATCTGGCGGGAAGGGTCAGAATTTATACAAGGTGGTGTAATATACAAGGCTCTTTATAGAGGCTGGGGTTGAGTCACACTGATAGTTAGTCTGGGGAGCACATGGTCTTGTCTGGTACCAAGTCCTACTTTAAAAGTTAAAGACAAAAGTTATCACAGTGTTTACAGATCATTCCAAAGGTAAGAATATGTTTTATACTGTGAACACATATTTTGTTTACTGATGTTTGTCCAGTTTTTGGAATATGAATTACATAAGATTCTTTATTTTGAATATGTTTGTTTTGATACCAAATTGGTTTGAAATATAATCAGATGTATTCAGTATAGATACATTTGAACTTGGTATTCGCAAAAAAAAACAACAAAATAACATTGATACACATACATGTAAGGGTCAAAATTTGGATTGGATTTTCAAATAATATTTAGTAAACTTATGTTGAAAAAAGAACAAAATGAAAAAATAGTGACATGAGATGGATAATACTTAGAAAGTATAATAAGTTACATTTTATATTTTGGATAATTAAAGTGTATAATTGTCATCTTTTACTGTATTTTAAAAACAACTTGTTTTAAGATATTGCTGACATGCAAAGATAGTATTATTTCAAATCATGTTGACATCACTCAAAAACAAAATTGACAAAAAATTAAAACAAATATTTGATTCAGATATAAAGAATGTCATGTAATCAGTGGAACCTCAAAAGGCACAGTTTACTGAGAAACGATCCATTTAGCAGATCTCTGGGTGTCATATTATCAAATGAAAGCTACCATGAAATCCTACACAGGAGAATAGATCCATTATAGTCTCTTAAGTGAAAGTTTGAACCACAGTTTTTTGTCCACGCATTCTGCACACCTGAGGGGGCCCCACAAGGGGTTGTTATTGCCAGGCATTCATTATCGTGTCTAATTTTAGAGATATATTGTGGAGGGGTCACTCAGAGGTAACGCAAGTCTGGGGCATCCAGTTTTGGGATGTGAGATAAATTATTCATACTTAACTTATTCAAGAAGACAGTGAGTAGGCTAGATTGTAAGCTAATTAAAAGACAGTAAGCCTGAATGTCAGTGATTAATTATGGCTCAAGAAATGTTTGCACAAGCAGATGTTTAATTGGGTGAGAGGGTCATAAGATGAGTGGTTATGGGAGCAGAAAGCAGGTCAGAACAACTTTCTTCTGCCATTCTTACATCAGCCAGGTTGATGATGATAAATTATGTTTAAATGAGAATTGCACATGTTGATACATAATTGGGTGAAAGGGTCATAAGATGGGTGGTTACAGGAAACAGAAACCAGGTCAGAACAACTTCTCTGTTCACTCCCCCTCCCTCCCCCACGCCACAACATATATGATCCTGGTCTTATGGCATTTAAAGTGTTTACCATGTGTACCATCGATTATATCCTATGGCCTTCTTTTCCAACATATTTTTTTTCCAACATCTTGCTCAGATTTTGGAACTATTTATGTATGACATTGGCATCTTCTTCAAATTAACCATAAAAGTAAAGTATTGGATGAGTGCTTGCAAATTCTGAGAAATATCTAATTTAGATTTAAAGGGAATTTATTAAGTATATACCAGATGGTATCAAGATGATAATTTGTTTTGTTGAGATATATTTCTCATTATTCATAGTTACAAATACATATTAAAAACAATGTTTTTTTGTAATTTTTAATATGCTGTAAATTAAGTCAGATCTTATCTTCGTGTCATAACCAAACAGTCTGATTTTGGTCATAACCAAACAGTCAACAATTTAAAGTGCTCTATATAAGAAAGTTATGTTGATATCATAAGTGGCATGCCTACCTGATTAAACTGTAAACAAGATTCAATCCCTCAACTGAATGCTTTCTGTGCCAAGCTGAAGCCTATTTTTCTTCTGAATACAACACACAAGAATGAATTTCTTCTGATGAAATAAAAAGTAAATCCTCCAAACAAAAAGCATTATTTTTTAGTTCCAACTCCAGAAACTGTTAAAGTTATTTTCTTTATTTTTGTGCCACATTTAAAGCAATTGCAAATTATTTTTTGTTTAAAATATGACCCGTTCAATAAGAGTCATTTTATTATCTGTTTCAGACTCATCTTATATTTTCTGTTGGTATTTTAGTTCATTAACAGCTGCAAGCATTGGGATCGCTAATTGAAAAAAAAAATAGTTATAATAATTTGTGTGATTTACAGCTCATTATATTATCGTTATGTCCCCGTTTAACCTCCTTCTAAGAAATGTTGTCTTCTACATAAATATATTGCAAGCCTATCCTTTGTTTTGCATTGACTCATTTCCCATGGATATTATGTACACATTACCATGGTAACTACTTAGTGCCACATGGTTACTTTTATCGTCATAACTGCAGCAAAAAAGTTGGCCACTTCCATCACTTGTGCCTCCAAGATTTTTTATTATTCCCAGCTGTTGCCCTCTCCTTGGATCCCATGCCCTAATTTACAAATAAAATTTGAATATTCATAAATCATAAATATAATTACAATTTTCAACAATATATTACAATCAAAATAATTAAAGGGTTGTAACTGACTTTCATATCAATCACTCTAAAACATTTTATGAGTATAAACATTCTGCAGCAGTTTTACCTTCTTTAAATCTTACTTCAGCTGTAAAATGATATGTGCTCTTCCCCCAAAATGAACAAAGATTGTAATAATGATGTCAAGAGAAACCAATTAGAATGTTATATTGGAGTGTCAACCCCTTATTAATATTATTATTTACTATTTAAAGAATGTTAATACTAATGGGTTACCATTTATATATCTCACCTAAGTGATCTATCGCTGGAACATGAAATAAGGACAGAGTCGGGTGAGTGCAGGAAGTTGCAGCACCACACAATATTTGAATGACCTTGGAGGACCTGCAGAGTTTTCATGGACAAGGGATCCCATATCCGGATTGTCTTATCTGCTGAGCTTGATGCCAGCAGGGCTCCATCATTGGAAAATGTACAGCAATACACCCAATGCTTGTGTCCTCTCCCAATTTTGACAGAAATACAGTTTTTACATTGGGAATCCAACTCTCTGAGTCTGAGAGTTTTATCTTTAGAACAGGAACACAGTGCTGTGCCATCTGGAGAAAAGTCAACATGTTCTACAGTGTCAGAATGACCTTTGAGAGTCAGGAGTGGATTGCTTTGGCTTGATTGGCCCAAGTCATGTATTTTTACTGTGCAATCCTGTGACGCTGTTGCCACTAAGTCAAATTTGGGGTGACCCACAATACCAAACATTGGCATACTGTGTGCTTGGATGGTTTTGCTGAGATTGGAAAAGTTCATACCAGACCAAATATACAACTTCCCATCACCACAGGCACACAGCAGTTTAGATTCTCTCCTGGAAAACACTATCTTCCAAACTGACTGTGGATGTGAGAGTTGTGCAACTGGGGAAGAATTTGATATTTTCCAGACCATCACCACATCACCAGAACAGGTGGCGAGGAAAGTGCCATCTGGGCAAAATGCGACCCACTCCACCCAGTCTTGTGGATGTCTTAATTCTGAAACTGTTTTGAAATCCATTTTACAATGTTGCATTTGAAACTAGTAACATTTTCATGAGGGACTGCTCAGAAGGCAACATGCCACGCCCACTTTCCATTTTCATTCGCAGCTCATGAACTTTTTTCAGTTCCACAGTTGAGAATTGTAACTTTGTATTCGTTACATAATTAGCAATGGCTAAGACATCCTTTGTTGCATTTCAACAACATTTTCATCTGTAATTATGTGCAGAAATACTCAATTGTATCCGAAAAACATAAACCAGAGGCCGACAAAACATTGAGCACATGTGTTTGTTTACGTCACCCACGTCGACCCCTGACCTCTGACCTTTCAACTCGTTTTACCCCGTTCCCAAACGTAAAATATAGGGCATAATATATTTGAACATCCTGCGAATTACTGTCGGTCTTTGGCTGACTGATTGTTATCAATTCACTGAAATGAATTGAATATTACTCGCAAATGATTATTTTTGCCCAAATAAGTGTATTTAAAAGGGAATTCGCAGTGCACGACGGGAGTGGTCGTGAAAATTTCAGACTGCGGTAACTGGGTGCTTCCTTCGCTGAGGTCTAATGAAACATTGTGCAAAATATCGTCAAGATTTCACCGAATAATTACCAGACAGCCACGCAAGTCCATCGAAAACAACGTCTAATAACTTGTAGAGCAAGATGGACCACCAGGAAATGGGTATGTTCCCAATAAATTTGATTTCAAGTTATTATTTTGAGTCATCAAGTACACAAGATGGCGGAACAACACTGTGTGTTGATACGGACGGCGATATCCGCTAACATAAATCAGTGCCTCTCGCCACTAAAACAACCAACTCCGATTGCATACTTAAAATATCTAGAAGTTGTGCGAATATGATTCAGTTTTTAATGTGTGACATCGAATGGGAAGCTGATAGTCGCTTTGTTTTGAACCGGCGACATGGCCGACGACCTGGTGAACTCTGTATGAACCCGGCCTTCTTGGCTGAAGGACCATTATATAATCGTCCTTGAGGGGAACCGTTTCAAGCTTGTTTATCGTTGTGGACAGTGCAAGAATTATAATTACTGATGATTTCGACTCTGAATTAACTTAATTAATGTATTGTAGTAGAAATTCTGTTGATAAGGTTGATGTTTTTTTGCATTGTTTACTAGTAATGTTGTAAAATGATGGACTCCATCATGATGGAGGAGTAAACATAAATGAACTCCAGGGTAGAAATAAAACAAAATTTAGGCCACTGTACTACTTTTAGGACCACGTATCCTACCAATGCTGCTTATCACTGAACAGTAGAGCCCCATTGTTGCCACTGCCAGTTATGCTCCACTTCACCAACAAAAGCCATGCCCTGGAGGTGCTAACTGTATTTAGCATGCTCACCATGACAGCACACATAATTGATCTTGATCAACAAAATTCATTATTTAGGGTCAAGATTATAAGACAAAATATCTGAATTTTCAAAACAATGTGCCTCTTTTCATGAACACTGGGCATGAACAACAAGTCCAAATTTCTCTCTGCTTGAGTTTCCAAACTCCACCAGAGGGCGACCTGGTGAACCTATCACCTCTGTACAAGGTGCCTTTTGGTGCTGGCTCAGCACATCCACCAATTTTAGTGCAACTGTATTTCTAACTTATATTTTTGCTTAAGTTGTACTCAGATTGGCAAAATGTGATATATTTCACCCTTAATACAAAAGTTTGTGCATACATAAACAACTATTTAGAGAAATAAAACAGGGAACTACTTTCTCAAATGGAGGAGCCATTTCCTGGGGTAGTAATGTGGCGCATACACAACAAAGATGGCCGCTTTGTTTATAATTTGAATTCTATTTTTCTTTATTCTTTTGGTTAAAACAAACCAACGGAAAATGTTCAAATGTTAACAAATGAACTCTAATACAACTCGGGGCAACTTTATATTTGATATTAAAAGATGTTAGCATGTTAATCATATTTAAGTTTGACAGTTCATAAGCACATGGCCAGTAAAAGTAGGACCGGATGAATACTAATCTGGGTTGGCCAGAGGTAATAGTTTGCGTGTGCCTCTGGTGGACAGTGTGTTGAGTTTCAACATTTGTGATCCACCAGGTGTCTCTTGTTTCATGTACAATGTATGCCAGGATAGTTTCTGGTAGATAAGATAGCTGAAATGATGATTCCCATTTTGTGTGCTGTTAATGTAATATATTAACATGTTGGTAACAAACGCACATACACACAAAAAGAGGTCAGCACCAGAAAGAAATGAGAGGGATATTTTTAAAGTATGCATGCCAGATTTCCTTTTGGTAGCACCACAAATTGACTTAACTTCCTTGTATGTATAACAGTCAGCATTTACCAGCTTCTGTCACTCACATCCCCAGCAACTAGCACATGTATGTTAGCTTCAGCGACTCACATTCTTAGCAACTAGCACATGTATGTTAGCTTCAGCGACTCACATTCTTAGCAGTTAGCACATGTGAGGTTGCATGATTCACCCCTTGAGTAGCTAGCACATAGCATGTCCATAGCCATGACTCATATCAGCCAGCACATGTTAGCGTTAATAACTTACATTCCAGGCTGTAGGTACATCCATAGCAGCTTGTACACATCACATCTATTGCAGCTAGTACACATCACATCCATAGCAACTAGCACACATCACATCCATAGCAACTAGCACACATCACATCCATAGCAACTAGCGCACATCACATACATAGCAGCTAGCGCACATCACATCCATAGCAGCTAGCACTCATTCATTACAGCTAGCACACTATAGTTTGTAGAATACAAACTTGACTATTGAAGCTAGTACACATCACATCCATAGCACCCAGCCCACAGCACATCCGTAGCAGCTAGCACTCATTCATTGCAGCTAGCAGACATAACATCTATAGCAGCTAGCACACATCCATAGCAGCTAGCACACATCACATCCATAGCAGCTAGCACACATCACATCCATAGCAGCTAGCACACAGCATATCCATAGCAACTAGTACACAATGCATCCATATCAACTTGTACACAGCACATCCATAGCAACTAGTACACAACACATGAATAGGAGCTAGCACACATCACATCTATAGCAACTAGCAGAAAGTTCATCCATAGCAGCTAACACAGAGTGCACCCATAGCAGCTAGCAAACATCCATATCATACTCACAGCAGCTAGCACATATCACACCCATAGCAGCTAGTACACACCCATAGCAGCTAGCACACCCATAGCAGCTAGCACACACCCATAGCAGCTAGCACACACCCATAGCAGCTAGCACACACCCATAGCAGCTAGCACACACCCATAGCAGCTAGTACACACCCATATCAGCTAGCACACACCCATAGCAGCTAGCACACATCCATAGCAGCTAGTACACACCCATAGCAGCTAGCACACCCATAGCAGCTAACATAGAGTGCACCTATATCAGCTAACAAACACCCATAGCAGCTAGCACACCCATAGCAGCTAGCACACATCAATAGCAGCTAGCACACACCTATAGCGGCTAGCATACATCCATAGAAGCTAGCAAACATCCATAGCAGCTAGCAAACATCCATAGCAGCTAGCACAATCCATAGCAGCTAGCACATATCACACCCATTGCAGCTAGCATATAGCACATCCAAAAGCAGCTCCATGCTAGCTCTATGACTCATAACAACTAGCTCATTGTTAGTTTTCATGACTCGCATCCCAAGCAGCTAGCACATTTTAAATAGCACCTTGCACATGTCATTTTCCTTGAAGTAATTGTTGCTATGGTTAATGACAACACACACAGCTTTGGAAAGGAAACAGGTAGACAGATGCTCTGATATCCTCATCAGGATTATTATTTCATGGAAAGGAAAATATATGTATCAGCAGTTACATGACAGTTAGCAGGAGTCAGTTCTCAAGCAGGAGTCAGTTCTCAGTAGGAATCAGCCGTGGGATCATGCATCATTCAAGGTCTATTAATATGTGGAGTCCTGACCAGTATTATAGTTCACAAGGTATGTCACATTTAGTGTAAACTCAGTCAGTATTTTAAAAATGTTTTCATCAAATTTATTAACACTTAATCAGAGATCTTCTCCTGTTATGTTGGCAAATTATGTATATATTTCATAAAAACCCTCATGTTTTTTTGGTGGTTGGTCCACATATATTTTCTGTGGTTAGTCTCTTGACTAAAATGCAATTTTCAGCATTTTTTTTAACCAGAACATGGATCACCACTTTTAAATGAATGTTGATACAATCAAGAATCAAATCATAATTCAAACATTTTACAACTATTTCTGGAGTTTGCAAGGTTGAAATGTAGAAAGATCTTGTTTGACTTCTCCTGTCATCATTACCAAGGACACTTATTGTAAAAGTCTGTTAGCTGATCTCTGATTAGATGAAAAAAAATCACTCCTCAGCCATATCATTGTTTCAGCTGCTGTGATTGGTCAGTGAATCGTTTTTACAATAGTTGTATTATTAGAAGTATAATTGACAGATTGCTTTAAACAATTATTTTCATTAAATTCAGACAAGAAGTGAATCCTACAGGAATAATTAAAAAAGATGATTTAGGGAAATCATATTTTCCATACTCTTAAAAGGAGTTTAGTACCAATCAATTATTTTTGACAGCTCATTTAGCTTTTGAACAACATTTCATTATTTAAGGGTTTCAAATGTAAACTTTAGTCAAGTGACATTATTAATTGAATAAATCACCAAGAAGTGGTACATTCATTTTGCTGTACTATTAGTTGACGCGAAAAAAGAAAATAATGATAATAATAATAATGAAAAGAGCTTATAATGATAATAGTCATCTTTGCTTATTTATTGTAGAATACAAACTTGGCTATTGAACAATAATATGAAAATTACATGAAAATAACTTGAAGTCAATTAGTACCTTTTTATTTAAATTAAATATATGATGAAGAAAACAATTTGAAAGTGTTGAATTAAAAAAAAAAAAAATGAAATGCCTAATTTGTGAGAAAACTGCAGCATGTATGAATAATGACTCTCTCCAGAATTTTTTTTCAGAAAAGAGACATGAAAGCTATATTTAAAACTCCAGAATATTTTTATCTGAGACACTAATAGTTTAGATCCTTGAAACTATTTATTTTGGAGGGCATAAACTCGTAACTTCTTCATAAATCGTTTGTTTTTGCCACCATATGATTGAGAACAAACCATTATAAGTTAGGAAGCTAAATCATCTAAACATATTGTAATTCTGTCTAAAATAAGCAAAATTAGATGAGAAATCTAAAATAATGTAATAATGGAAATCCCACATTCAAATGGAATTCACAGATGTAAAAAACCTTGGTTGGAAGTTGTGACTTCAGGGTCAGATTATTGGTAATTTGTTAAGGTCTATAATCCACGATGAAACCCTGGGACAGACTTATGTTTTTTTGGCTTAAATGTGTTCAAAGTCATGTTATTTGTTAATTTAGCACAGAAAAAGTAAACTTAACCAGCTAGTCTTAAACTTTTATTATTTAAATTGAACCCGTTTTAACTACCGTTAAAACGGGTTCGACTCAGTTATTGCAGCTGGACACCATGTGTGCTGTATGAGAAATACCCCCCACTGACGTCATAGCCTCACTCTCATCCTGGAATCCCCCAGAGCATGCAGAGCCGAAGGCAGTTACGTAAATATACGAGACCACACGAAGTTCTCTCCCGATGCTTCAAACTGATTGTGGATTCATGGGTGCTGGTCCTCCGTCTACAGACGGATTTCCGTCAAAATTTAAAATCCGTGAACGGAAAATCCGTCAAATCGAATCGATTCCTCCGTAAAAAAAATAATTTCGTGTCATCAAAATTGCACAAATCGACCCAAAACATCGAAAATTCAGTCGTTCGCTTACCGCTTGTGGCCGCCGCCTTGTTTTGGTGTTGCGGGCTGCTTCGGTAGAGTTTGACGGATTTTGATTGGCTAATATTTTGACGACTCGGCTACCCACACCAATCGCTTTTCGGTTAAGTTTGCGAGGCTCGCTTTTCGCCGAAAATGTTCCGTCAAAAAAATTTTTCTCACCAGCACCCATGTGGATTATAGACCTTAATTCATTTTCTACATATTCTGCATTACTTGATCTTCACTATATCAGTACTCACAAGATGTTTCTATATATCTTATCATCATCCACCATTTTGACAAATTTGACTGTTTTTGATATTTATGAAAAATGCATCTCTGATTGTGTTAATTAAAAATTATTTCCAAGATAATGTGATTTTAATCTTTTGCCGCATTTTCTTCACATAGTTTACCCACTTGAAATGTAATTTTTGCAGATCTTTTATCATGAGAGGTTAATTTGCATGTCTAAATTGTTTACCGAGTACTTATACCTTTTTCATTTTTAGCTTTGAAAATATTTTTTCAAAATAAAACAGCAGCACCATTATTAGCATATATGAGATCTATAGAGGTGTTTTTTTGTTCCACTGACCAATTTTGGATGGGCAACACATTGTGCCTGTCCATTTGATTAATGATCATTAATTGACATGAAGAATTGGCACATTGGCATGTTTGGCTCAAATGATTGATGGAATATGGTGTATACCTTGTGTTTCTGCATTGTTCTTGAGCATAGAGGAAATAAGCTACTCTAATTAATATAGTATATGGCTGCAAATAGTAGGAGCTTCATATTAGGTATATATGATCACCGTAAGGAATATGTACAAGGTTATGTTCATTTTACACTTTCAGAATTTGACCTAGATGCTATGACCTTGACTGAGCCATTTGTCCAGGCTATTTCTCAAATCAAACCATAAATAAGCTCATATATGGTGTATATGATCCATCTCGTTTATTCCTCAAATACATTTGATTACCGTATATACTCGTGTATAAGACGAGGTTTTTTTCCAAAAACTCTTAGTTAATGTTTAGGGGGTCGTCTTATACACGAGAGCAGTCTTATACTCAAGTATTTACGGTAAAACGTAAATACGGTAAAACGTAAATATGATGTTCATATTTTCGAAATAACGAATATCAGACGTAGCAGATTGATTTTAATTGCGTTTTAAATGATAAATAAAGGTATATACCCAATATTATCACAAAACGTAATACGATGTACGTGACGTCCTTTATCTTAGCGTCTGGGTGCCCACGAGACGAAAGTGGAGCGGCCAACATGTCAAATTGAACTTTCATATCCGTAGCTGATCGATTTTAATTGCGTTTTAAATGATAAATAAAGGTATGTACTTAATATTATCACAATTACGTCGAGAATTTCTCCACATCATTGATTTTAGCCTCAAAACAAAGCGTTTTCATTATTTATCATTTGAAATGCAATTAAAATCGATCCGCGTGTGAAAGCATTTCTGTCAACAAGGAAGACACGACTCAATGCAACACGTGGTCGCAATTTTGAAAGGCGGAAGTGACGGGAAGAGGCTCTTGTTTTTAGCGCGAAAACGATTGTTAATATATTGCGCAATAATGGATGGTTTTGTTCTGTTCTCGACCTGCAAAACGTAATTTGTGATAATATTATGTATATACCTTTATTTATCATTTAAAACGCAATTAAAATCGATCCACGTGTGCAAGCACTTCTGTCAACATGGAAGACACGACTCAAAGCAGTGGAAACAAAGACGAATTGCAAAACTGTGAACGCTGATAATTGGAATCAGTGAGAACAAAGTCAAAACAAAGCGTTTCGAAATAATAGACCAAATATATTGGGTAAATACCTTTATTTATCGTTTAAAATGCAATTAAAATCGATCCGGTAAATTCTGTGGCAAATCTGCAAAGTCAATGATCACATGACTTGTCAGTCACGTGGCCAAACGATCCGCTACGTCACGGACATCGTATTTATGTTTTACTTCTATGTCTGTTAAAATTATTATTTAAATATATCCCACAATTCAATTCTGGCTATCTGCTCTCCCGGAATTTTAGCTGGTCCGTGAAAAAATGACGAAATTGGCGCGAGAGAGCAGTGCATTACGGGAAAGATGTTGCGTTGTAAACTTCCGCCTGCCTTGCTTCAAGATGGGAGGGAAATTTCAGACTGACATCGTACATTGACACGCCGATGTCAGCGCTAAAGAGTGTTTGTTGTGTAATCTTTATATAAGTATATTGCAATTTACGTAAGTTATGTCAAAATTATGAAGGCAAAACTGAGAAAAACAACGATGGAATGATGAAAGGCAGAGGCGACAATGCCCCAAACAGGCTGTCGCCGCTGTTCCCGGATGTGCCGTGTGCAAAGAATTGGGTCAAATACGATCGCAGCGCTAAAAAAATGCAGTGTATATGGGAGAGCAGATAGGGAGAATTCTGCCTTTGATGTGGTGTGAAAATTAGTAAATTTTCACTGATACCAATTATCAGCGTTCACAGTTTGTTTCCACTGCTTTGAGTCGTGTCTTCCCTTTTTGACAGAAATGCTTTCACACGTGAGATTTTAATTGCGTTTTAAATGGATTGATGGTTTTGTTCTGTTCTCGAACAATTTGTGATAATATTGGGTAAATACCTTTATTTATCATTTAAAACGCAATTAAAATCGATCAGCTACATTTGATATTCGTTATTTCGAAAATATGAACATCGTATTTACGTTTTACCGTAATTACTCGTGTATAAGACGGCTAATATCTTATATAGTAAGCATATTTACGTTTCACTTTTCAAATGGCCGCCAAGCTTCAGCTGAGTCTTGAATGGTAGCAGAGCCGATATTTTGAGAAAAACCAACTCGTCTTATATTCGGAAATTGGTTTTTTTCAAGTGAAATAACCTCAATTTTGGAGGGGTCGTCTTATACACGAGTCGACTTATACACGAGTAAATACGGTATGTCCCACCATAGGTGGAGGCATTTTAGTGCCTAGCACCTATCAATATCAGGCAGATGCTCTTATTTGTGACTAAGTTTACTTTTAGTTTGCACTGTATCATATCTTTCCATACAGAATTAAGTAATATTTACATCTTCCCAGCATTCTGTGCAGTCCATGCCTGTCTGGTAAATTATTCAATACACGACAAAAATATTCCATCAGAAAAATATGACAGCACATTGCCATATTACTTCTTGCCATATTACTTCTTGCTTCTTGGGCACTTTCGGTTTCAGTAGTGTTTGTTAAGTCTATGTTGTCTGACTTTGTTGAATGCTCATTTTTTCCAACATATGGATAATTTACATTTAGAAAGTGATGGCAGACTATCATGATATATGGCAGAATATTTCAAGAATTCAGATAGTTCTGTCCTTTGTGCCTTGAGGTCTGCTCCGAAATTGATCTGACAAGAATTGGGGTTAATATAATTTCATTTCTTATATAAAATGCAATCAGTGCATCCCGCAAAATTTTAAACAGTTGCCCAGATTTGGTTCACAATGTTACAGTTGAGATTGACACAAGGTGGGACATCTTGCAATCACTCATTCCCATTTAATTTAATTTATTTAAAAAATTCTTTTACAGCAAACTTAAGAATTTGCTTCTCTTTTTGTCTTTATAGGCATTTGGCCCCTCCCCTTAAAACTAGTTATTATTATTTCTTCAATCGCTTATCATTTTTCAACAACAAGAAATATATTTTCATGAAAATAATCAATAGATATCACACAGGAAGTATGAGTCATGCTGATGTAATGTAATGAGATGTGGTCATAATTGACTCTATTTGGCCAGTAAAATCTGTAAGTTACTGGCCCTGGCTGGTCTCGGGAACTAGAGTGACAAACTTTGCTGCTGTGGTTGTCAGATTTTCTTTTTAAAAATTATTTTCTTGTTAAAAGTTATAAAAATGAAAAAAATCCTTCCTTCAGGATTAATCGTAAAAATTATGTTTGTGGTGAGTTTTTGAGAAATTGCATGTGACTCAAAGACATTCACAATTTAGGATGAAAGTAAGAACTAAACTTGCTATGGATGTACTAATTGTTTCATCAATATTGAATATTTATAATGAAACATTGCTGTTAAAATTGGTGAAAATGAAATATTTAAGTGGATGTCTTAATTGTTTCATCAATATTGAATGTTCACGATGAAACATTGCAGTAAAAATAGGCGAAAATGAATTGTTGAAGCGTGTGGACCTTGCTCCGTGGTTCACGTGGAGGTCAGCTTGTTTATGGCAGTGTTACACATGTTGTATTATTATATAACAATTATTATAATTTAGTGATCTATATTGCCATACGGGATCAAATTCCAGCAAATATCTGTCAAGAGAATAGACAACAATTTGGACGGTTACGTGCAGCCTTGAATTGAAATAGATGTGATTAGGCGGATGGACTAATGAGCAGAGCTAAGCTTGCTAAGTGTTTATGAAGCCATTCAGAGGTGGGATAACACAGATTTGTTCCATATTCTTGTGTAACTTTCTGTGGGTGGAGGGGTCAACCAAGGTCTCGGCAGAGCATGGATACTTGTATGGAGAGATGTGTAACTGTGTTTACTGATTGGCAGTTGGTGTGCGTTGTTTTTGGTATCGGCAGAGCCAAACTCTTTACTCCTCTTGCTATATATATCCCTTCAGTGCCCCTGGCCAGTCTGGTTGATTCTACCGTATATATTATATAGAATACATAGACCATGCGTGTGAGGCCCCCTATGGGAGATGGGGAGGCATGTCTGTGGCTGGAGTGGCGGTCTGGCTCTGACCTATGAGTGAACTCCTACCACAGCAGCTTGTACCAACAGGTAGCGCACCATGCTGCCTCTCGTGCCTTATGTAACGCAACTTCCCCTCTCATGATTAAAACGTTTTTGCAGCAGGTGAAAATAATTGTTTAATGTGCTCTTCACACAGATCATAATAGTTGAATGAGTGCTTTGCATTGTTTTAGAGCAAGAAAGCTTTATAAAAAAAAGTTGGGACATAATTTTCACATGCTTACTCATGCACAGCCCCACTTTAAAGTTAAAAGTCATTGAGGTATGCAAAGTTATTTTTAGTTGACCGTATAACCAAAAAAAGGAAGGTTCATCTGCTGTGTGATGTGGTTTGTGTGATGGTTGTTGTTGCCCTGTTTGATTGTAGGGCCCTCCATGGTGACTTTCTCTGCTCCCTGAGGTATCTCGCTCTCCGGGGTATATCTCTTGTCACTCTGCTGGAACACACCACAATTGATCTCCTTAACACAGCTCCATCTATGGGTATTGGACTAATTAACCATGAACATGATGAAGAAAAGGGGTAATGGGTTGATATAGGTCATGTGATCACAGGTCAGAATGGGAGGTTCCCAGGCTGGATTCAGTCTGTGGGGAGGTCCAGCAGACCGAGGGTGAGGGAAGGTCAGAATATTGGGTATTTGCCAAGCAACTGTAAAACCAGACCCCACCATTCTCAGATAGGGATCAAATCAATATTGTTCCTTGAAACTCATCTTTATCAGAATTCATTGTGAAAAATTCATTCATTGTCACATCATTAATATTCATGCAGAGGATGAAAATGAGATGATACAAGATCAGCAGATTAAATTGTGTTGTGAATACTACTTGCTCTCCCCTGTTGTTGAAAGTGGACTGATCTGAAGGTAGCATGGAGAGTTCACGGTATGATTGCCATCACCCACTAACCTCAAAGTAGTGGTCAGTTGGTGTGTATGATCAGATGCTCAGTAATAAGAAAACCATAACCAGGATCACACTTCTTTGCTTTTGCTTAGCTCAAAGAGAGATAAGTTTTTTGCCACAGATAACACTTTTACTCAGGGAGTTGATAACTTTTACTTTTTAAATACAGCACAATTACACTGTGCACTTCAGCTACACACTGGATTTATTAGGCAACAACGGTGCAAGTTGCGGAGCTGTTGGGAGTACAACAAGTCCTCCTTTCTATGGTTCCCCCATGCAGCAGACCATGGAGCATCCGCAGTGTGCGGAATTTCCTCCGCCTCTGTCGGCCATGAAGGAAGAGCTGTACGATGCTCACACCTACCACTCGCCCATGTCGGCAGTCTCCCAGGGATACTCCCCTGAGTACATATATCCAGGTATGCCACAAAAAACTTCAAATTGGTTTTGCCATGTTGAAAATATGCCATGTTGAAAAAATGCCATGTTTAAAAAAACTAAAAGTTTTTTTTTTCACTTTTAAGAAAGGGGGGGGGGGATGTTTTTGAAGTAAATGAAATGTGTGGCCGAGGAGAAGGAGGGAATATTTAATATTTAATTATATTTAATAATTAATTTTATTCCTGAGAAGATTTGAAACAATTGCCAGAATCATCAGTTGTCTGTCCAAAGTTCACTGGATTTGTGACATTCAAAGAATTTGAGGGGATCATAGTTTTACCACTAATATAGATAATGCCCTTTAACTTGCTGCTCAATGTTAAAAGTTGAAAGGTAACTAGGGTGTGGTGAATGTTCAGATGAGTTTATCTACATTTTACTTTCAAAATGCACAATCTTTCTGTCCTTGTTTATTTTAGTGATGGTAATTAGAACTTCCTTGTTCTTGGAATTACGATTTTTTTATAGAAAAATAAGTATGCTTAATGAGAAAGGGCAGGTAAGTTCACGGCATGACCCGAAGAGAAAGTTCATGTAACGTGCTTAATTAATGAACAATATTATGTTACATGTTGTGAAATGTGTGACTGACCAATGAAGATTGGTGATGTAATGGCAAGGTCTCCCAGAGTTCACTGGTTGCTAGCTTGTCAGACCAATGCAGGCTGGAGGCAAAGCTTATCATCTCCTGAGTATATACATATAATATTGCCATACAAATCCATTAACATTCTATGCAACCAAATTGATCATAGTTTGTTTGGAGATTATATTGAAATTAAAATTACTGTAGGCTTGCGCTAAGACTGTCTGTGTCATTGTCTTTTGGAACTTGAGAAAAGGGAATGTAAAGATTTTTTCTCCAGGTTAAAGTTTCTTAGTAAAAAGTAGTAGGGCCTGACTACAGTGAAATGTGAGGAGACAGATAAAAAGAGATGTTCCCAAAGAAAATTTTAAAGTTGATACCAGTCCATATGTCTCTACTTATTTATGAGAAGTGCTTTTCTCCAATTTATACATCTAAAAAAATTAGTTTAACCAGTTTTGAAGATTTTAAAGCAGTCAAAGGGCTCCGATTTTAAGCATCTTTTTATAAAAACTTAAACTTGCAGGTACAGAAATAGAGCAAATAGATTTTTAGCTGGATGAAAAACCCTTGGAACAAGACCCAAAATGATGAAAAACCAAACTGTCCATCCAAAGGGATCACAGAAGATGTTTTTTTTTATGTTGTGTGTTTGTTCTCTTTGATAGACCTTTTTGATCTCCTGGGGAGTGAATGATTGGGTGTTAATGTTTATGGTGGATGTATGACCTTAATAAGATCACAACAGTTGTAGCATGTTCTGAATCTGGTACTTTTGAGTAGAGTCTTTTCAGGTTATACTCATCTCTCCTGGATTAATAGTAATATTGCACAATTAAAACATCTTTGGGTGACCTGAGGTGAATTCCTAACATAGATTCCAAGTCGTAGCCTTGTTCAATCAATATATATATATATCAGTTGTAGATGACCTGGCAGCAAGAGGTCGCCACTCGATTTACTGCTTTGATTTCCTCTGAGAGTTTATTACATAACTGAGAGGCCACAAAAGTTCAAACCATCATTATCATTGAGCAGTAATGATCTAAAGTGTTATACTCTGTTTTGATGATTCATAAAGATGAACTTTGAGTGGAGGGCATCTTGTGATGTACGTATGTATTTATATTAGCGTTTCAGCGATCACTTCTAATGTCTGCAAATGGAGAGCCAGTTGGGAGATGACACGTACTCTTTCTCATCGGCTACCACTTAGCTCATTCTAACTACTCGGGAGAATTACTTACATATTCTGTGCAGCCTTTCAAGCCATTGTGGTTCATGTTGCGGCCAATGTCAGCGCTAGATCAAACTCAAAACAATCGCTTCAATTTCTGGCACATTCCCACAGTGAAGATTGTTCTAGTTAATATGATTTTCTCCCACCATGTGGTGACCACAAAGCATTTTGGGAAAAAGAAATAAAGGTTTGCTGATATTGTGCCAAATAGTTTTCATTGTTACTTATACAGAGAGAGCGATTTGCATAGAAAAATGACCAGTTGAACATTAGAAGCAATTTCCTTGCACAGAAAGGCATATTAATATTGAAACTGAAGGGAAACCCAGTCTGATGAAGATAAACTGCACATTCCCCAACTTGTTTATGAGAGGGCATTGAATATATATATTTATGGAGGAGGGGGGATGGTGTCATTGGCTTGCTATGGAATGTCTGCAATAGAGTCGGTGAATGGCAGTTGTTTGTGTATACATGTGAAATATATATTGTCTTGCTGGCTGCACCTACTGTCCATGGGGGAGACAAATTCACAATGAACACAGACAACTTCAAAATAGATTTGTCCAAAATAATATTTTTGAGGAAAGTTTTTGCATGCTAAATCGGCCATAAAGTTTGCTTTGTAATGGTGTGTGAAGCTAGTTACTTTTAAGATTAAGGAGTGGGTCACTGTTGACTGCATGGGAGGCAGTTTGTTGATAAAAAAAGGTGAACTGGAGGGCAAGCGCTCTATAAAATGACCAGTCAAGGGGCACAAAATCTACAATAGCAAACACATCAACACATTATCGCATGGTTTATCACAAAAGTATTTTTTTATTTTGTTTTTTTGCCAATCAAACAGTTTGTTTTGTATTTTTACTAAAATTCATGTTATATGTTCGTCTTAAAAGAAATTTTGGTTGTTGATTATTTTATTTTCTGGCAGGTTTGTATAGTGGACGATTATGTTTGTCCCTCCCTCCTTGTCCAGTTCTGACCAGTACACAGTGCTTATATTGAGAAATCTTGGAAGGAAAACAAGGCCTATATTGCTGTGTTAGCTTAGCATCATGCGCATAGGGTTTACACAGGTGACTTGCCAAAGTTGAGAAATACAAGCTGTTCTCAGTGGAACAAAACAAGATTTTATTTTTTGCAGAAAATAAAATAATGTGTTCACGAAAAAAAAATCTAAATCATTATGAGACAGGTTTATGCTTTTATTAGCTATGCATATTTTCAGTATTTTCTTCATATTTTTTCATTAGGCTCATAATTTTTTCCATTTTTTTTTATGATGTTTGAAAAAAATCTCATCACTGAATTGTCAAAGGGGCTTCCGTTTTGAATAACTTGACACATATTAGCCAAAGAGAATTGAGATTTCAAGTTGGGGCCAAATTAAATATGTAACATTCAGTTTGATTGGTCAAACTTATAATCTGCTCAGATCTGCTTTGGAGAGGGATTTGAATGATCATTTACAGGCATTTCCAGAAAATGTTCACAAAGATTAGTAAAAAGTAATGATCAGAATAGATATTAAGCCTTTGGTGTATGTTTATTACTGATTAATTTTTATTACTGATTAATGGTTGACTGAGTTTTAGCCCCTTCCATCATGGAAGAATATGGACCCTCACATCATAAAAAAGGTTCAGAAGGGATAGCAACAGTCAAGGGCAATGACTTAAGTACAAATATTAATGTAGATGGTATTGGTTGGAAATATAATTATATGTAAATGAGTGAAAATTGCATATGAATATTGTACTGATATAATGATTGACCACTGAGTTTGGCAATTTTGGGCAGGAGTTTACAAGGGCCTAACCCAAGTGAAGTGCCAAAAACATAATATCAGTGCAATATTTAATCCGTTATTATGAATTTGTGCTGTTCAAGCATTCATTTGATTGGATTTCTGAAAAAAATTAAATTGAAATAGTAGTTCAGCTTGAAAGACATATTTTCAGCTATTAAATGAAAATAACATGATAAGTACAAAAGATTGAAATGAATCAAATATATATTTAAATCCATGTGCACACTAAGTCATAGAATAATAATGAAGATTGTGTAAATTTTAGATAATTTTGTTCCACTTGTACAAAATTAAAGCAAGTCAAGCACAAGATCTGATTAAAATCAATACTATTCACAGTGTGAGACTAAATCTAATTTACATTGATATGTTTGTTTTTCTGATTTATACATTTACTATTGCCTTTCAAAACAAATTGGAATTGCAACTTCTCACCATAACAGAAAGCTAACATGACGTGATTCTCTGAAAATAAGTCTTATTTTTAAAACCAGGGGGCACTAAATAACTTTATGTAATACTGACATGCTGATATGACACCTGGTGTCAAAAAGATTTAATTTTAAATATGCACCCATCATGAAGAAAAAAATACATTGACAATTTGATTATGAAAAAGGAAATGGGAAAGGTGATTCCATATTTTCTATGCAAAATGTAAGAACACTTATGTTCAGTTCATATCCAATTATATCTCATCAACATGGTCAATAACCTTGATATACTACAGGTCAGGAACAGTCAGCAGTGTTAATATTTCATCACTGAAATTATATTGATTTGTAACTTGTTTAATTGAGGATTTGTATGAAATATTTATGAAGTAATATGAGACTGGTATATTATTAATATTGTGAGTAGTAGTTTTAACATGATTAAGCTTTGTCAGTGGAATTGATTGGAAAAAGTTACAGATTGTTACAGATTATTATACAGATTAGTTGGTGAAATGCAAGAATATCTATGACATAATTTATTGGTTGGAAGGTAAAAAGATATCATAAAATTTAAATTGCATATGACTTCTTTGTCAGTAATTAAGGAAATTAACATTATAACTTGATATATTTTATCATAAGTTAGCCATTTGTATGAGAAACAATCCATATGCACAATTTATCGTCATTTGCATAGATTAAAGATGTGGGTCATTGTACCACACAGGAATAATAAGATTATCACATTTTAGAGAGAATGGACTGATGGAGTAAGATAGAGAGAGATGTAGGGAGAGATGCTGCTCAACATGAAAGTGACCTATTATTCCATCACCTGTTACAAGTCAGCTAGAATGGAGGCTTTGATGCCAATACATGTACACCTCACTTCCTCAGCAAGGAAGTACATTACATTTCACAAAAGCTCTTGCTAATTTCCGTTCATTGCTTTCTGTGTAATGAAACTAAATATTGAAGGAATCAATAGAGGCTTTGTTCTACCCAGGCTGGCTTTCTTTGGTGTTTCACGTTTTTACCGCAGTGGTTACAGAAGTGTTACCTGACTGCAGTTCCTACTGACGTAGTAGTAGTCGGTAGGTAGGTAGGTAGGCGTGTTGCAGGATGAAATGTGCACCCGTCAGTGTGAAGCAGACTGCGTGTGAGGGATAACACGATCAGGTGTGCATCTGTCCATGTGAAACGAATTGATTTATATTTTGGCACAAGTTGTGAAGTGCACATTGAACTAAGAACAGGGTAAAACATATGGACCAAGTCTAGAACTGTCAAATAAAGTCATAAGATTGACATAGCCACTGTTTCTCATAATACATTGTAAGTGAGTCGTAATGTCGTAATCATTTAAGATATGAAAGATATGTTTCAAGTACGCATAGCAAAAGTTGGTCTTTCCTCAATTGAAAATAAATAGTTTGTCTGTCAAAAAAGATGTTTTGGAAGCCTGACTTTTGTAATTTGGAACCACATTATATTGGCAAGGCAGAATCAGTACATTCTTACTTGATTTAATCAACAAGATTAAAGTGAAGGATAAAGTTGATCAGTGTGTGCTTTGCTATGAAACTCCCACTCAGAGGCCTTTTCTATTACCTCAAATATTTTAGTCCTGAGAATCAGACTAACAAGTTATGCCAGTGTTTGATTTATAAAATATAACTCTAACAGACTGAAAATAGATCATGTTGTTCAACCAAAGATAATTTACAGGAAACAAAAACAAAAAAAAGCAACTTCAACTGGACATGAACAAGTTTAGAAATGATACTTTTTCATGGATACTGTTTTTAAAATTTTGAACTTGATTTATAAATAAGGAATCTGACACTAGGGGTCACCACTTATCCCAAATTTATTGCAGTTTAGAATTTCTCATTCACATACTTCATTAATATTGATCATGTCAATATGTTCAGTGTTGATTACTGTATACCGAGAAAAATTCGCGCCTAGTTATTTTCGCGCCATCGCCGTTTTCGCCAGGTTCGCGCCGTTTTATTTTCGCGAATTTTGGATTTCTAGTACATAATATTATCACAAATTACGCTTTGCAGGTCGAGAACAGAACAAAACACAAAATTTCGAAACACTTTGTTTTGACTTTGTTCTCACTGATTCCAATTATCAGCGTTCACAGTTTTGCATTTCGTCTTTGTTTCCACTGCTTTGAGTCGTGTCTTCCCTTTTTGATTGTGTTTTAAATGATAAATAAAGGTATTTACCCAATATTATCACAAATTGTTCGAGAACAGAACAAAACCATCAATCCATTTAAAACGCAATTAAAATCGATCCACGTGTGAAAGCATTTCTGTCAACAAGGGAAGACACGACTCAAAGCAGTGGAAACAATGACGAGATGCAAAACTGTGAACGCTGATAATTGAAATCAGTGAGAACAAAGTCAAAACAAAGCATTTCGAAATAATATGTTTTAAATGATATATAAAGGTATTTACCCAATATTATCACAAATTCGCTTTGCAGGTCAAGAACAGAACAAAACCATCCATTCATTTAACATGCATTACGCAATACTAGCGTGAAAGCAAATATCGGACAGGCGGACTACTGTCTACACGTGGTTGAATATTTCTTTGTGTATTAACACGCTTTGTTTTGATGCTAAGATCGATATAAACAATAATTATTAAAAGCGATATAATGAATATCATTGGCTTTATAATACACAAAGAAATATTCTCCCACGTGTTGGTTGTGACGCTAAGATTAAGGACGTCACGTACATCGTGTCTTCCCTTTTTGGCAGAAATGCTTTCACACATGGATCGATCTTAATTGCGTTTTAAATGATAAATAAAGGTATATACATAATATTATCACAAATTGCGCTTTGCAGGTCGAGAACAGAACAATTCACGTCCGCAACACGAGGAGAAGCCAGGGATCCATCATTGCGCAATTTATTAATATTTCAATGCGTGTTCATAGACTCCAATTGTTTTCGCGCCAAAAATAAGAGCTTGTCCCCGTCACTCCCGCTGTTTAACATGACGACCTCGTATTGCGTAATGCATCTTCAATTTCGCGTCCATTTAATTTCGCGAATGACGTCCTGGCGCGAATTAACGCGAAAATAAAAAGGTCGCGAAAATTTGTCTGTATACAGTATGTAACTTATCAGTTTATTGTGCCGAATACCTGATCTGCAGGTATGATCTGCAGTTTTTTGTCTAGAACAAAAGATATGAGCATTTAATTATATGCATATGTGCTGCATATGTGCATAAATCTTTGAGAAAGGAATTTTATTTACAAATACAAATTAAAACAAGTATAAATGTAATGTATTTGTCCAACAATATTCAGCTAGTTTTGGTCTTTAATATTTGGCATGGAGTCAATGGTAAAATATAGTCTAAAACTTAAATTGAAATTCTGTGTATAAAGTACAGGGATCAAAACGGTCGAATAATAGCAAAAGTATGAGATCTTCTGTTATCAATTACGTGATGTCTTGGAAAGGAAATTATCAACAAGTTGATATCACTTAATTCCTGCCAAATGAATTTGCCTCTCTTTGTGTGTAAACAAAACATTGATTAGCTTTAAAACAATAAGAAATGTTTGCTGTGGAATAGACAAACATATTTCATGTTGATTTAGAAAAGGGTAATGCAGCGTATTCAGGAAATTTCCACGGGTGAGTTTCTCTGCACTGGTTTGACTTGGCAGACATAAAGCTCCTAACTGTGACATTCCTTGTTTCATTATGACCACACTCCGCGCAGAGGAGCAGGATTTGGATTGTAACCCAATATGCTTACAAAGACCCAGAAAAATAAGCGAATATGTCACTTTGGGCTGGAGGATGGAAAAACTTTATAGCAAGCCAGGATTTTAAATGAATTAGATCCCCCTATTGAATTCCCTTTTATTACTGAAAAGTGCAGTTTAAGTTCGAGCGTCGCATGCTTAGAGTACAGTTTTTAAAAATTATGGTAATAAGTCCAGTCTTTTATTTTCAAGACTATATGCATGATGGTTCCTCAGAAGCAGAATTTTTTTTGTAAGTTAATATTAAAAAATGTAATCAAAGTTGGGGAGAATTTGAGATAAAGTATTCCATGATGAAGTGAAAACGTAAAGGTTTGAAAGAGAAGAAATGAGTGGGGAGGAAAAGAAATCACATCACAAGACTGTACCAAGTTGACACGGCGGCAAAACTTCAAGAGCTCTTAGATGCTGCTCACAAGCTGATCGGGCAAAGAATACGTATTAGCTGCTTTATGATAAAGTAAAATGGCCTCCAGATTTGCCGCTGACTCACATGTGGCTCAGATTTATGATATTGTTGCTACGCAATTGCAAGGGGCATGGGTGGGTAATTTAGGCCCAACAAAATGCCATGTTTTGGGGGCTTTACTCCTTGATATTTTTGAAAGGGTTTAATCGGGCATACGGAGAGCACACCCATGCACAGCCTGTGGTGGTTTTGGCCTGAAAGATTGGCCCATGACTTGCAATGGGTCTCAAAGGTGAGACAGTGATGTAGAGCAGTGGAGAAACTCCCGTAGCGCCCCTCATATATGTACACAGATAGTGATGCCAAGAATTATAACTAAGCAGTTAAATGGGAATGTCTCTGAGAATTTAATCTATATAGTACAGAAATAAAGTTATATATAAACCGCTTCTATGGCGAGATAATTTGGATATCTTCTCTGTTGTGATATATACATTTATTGGGGACACTATCCACCTGAGACAACATTCAGTTTAAGCATTAGATGAAAGAGTGATAACTTTAACGAAGTAATATGAAATATTGACTTTAATTGTATATTGTCCATACCAGTGAAGGGTTCTTTTTAAGAACTGGATTTTAATCTTTATGAGCTGTGTATATCTGAAAAGCAGGAGCATGTTTGTAATTTATTTAAACCTTTTTTTTTGTGTTCATTTTCTGATAAGTAGTTTGTGACGAACGCATCTTTGACGACAAGGCATGGAGCACCATTGTATGACTATTTCTGAGTCATGCTTGACTGTTTCATGACTTATTTGGTCATTTTTGCCTTTGTACAGATAAAGGCAAAGAATTGTTTGTACACAAAATAGCAAAGACCTGTTGAAATGTTTGCAACTTGGCTTGAGTATTGCTCAGGAAGCACTTGGTTTCAACATGGTTAAAAGATTGAAACATCGTAATGCAACATAGAGGATATGATGTTGTATGTGCGTAAATCCATTTCCCATGCGTGTGTAAGTAAATGCATGCAAAGGAACAGTTCCTTATATGGAGAGAGCTGCCTTGAGTCAAACTTTGAATGTGATTAAATGCAATGATAGCCATCAAAATGGTAGGTAGGGTTCCACAGCAGAGAATGGCAGATCAAAGACAAGAAATGAATGGTACATATATGTGAAACTGAAGCCGTTCAGTATGCTGGAAGCAATAATACACACTGAGAGAATAGTTTAGACAAGTTACATGGAAGTGTGTGATTTCTTTGTGTTTTGCATAGCTTCAAAGGTTTGCGTTAGTGCATTTTAAAGTTTCATGCAAGTTCACACTTAAGCAGATATGCATCATATTTCTCCTGAAAATAGGCAAAGCTGAAATATACCGATTTTTATAATAAGACACCATTGTCTCCAGCAATGTCTAATGCATGTTATTTGTATGCAATTCCAATAACCTTAATGTATGTGCATATAATGTACATATATATATATATATATATATATATATATATATATATATATATATAATACACAACATAAAACTAGGTTTTGCAACGATAACATAATTTTTTAGAATAAAGAAGCCATTAAGATATGAAAACAAGCATGATAATGGGTCATTTCACAGTTTTAGTAGAGAACCTGATCAAACAAAAATGTATAAAATGGTCCAGAAATGTAAGAATAAGATGACTGCCATGAAACAAAACTAACAAACAGGGATAAAATGTCATAAAAGTGCTTGTAACTGTTTCTGTGAAGAAGGATTTTGTTGCTGTTAAGGAGTGGAAGGTAGGGGTGGTGATTTCACCAATTTTTTTAAGTGTCAAAATCCTTCAAAAACTGTCGAAACATCTTGGCTGTCAAAATTCTGAATGCAAAGGAGTGGTCTTGCAAATCAATGAAATTCCTTTCCCTTCGATGTTACCCACCAAAAATTACTCTTTTTAAAGTTCCTTACCTGTGACAGACAGTAATCAAGGTTCGTAGACGATATATACCTCTGCCCTGCCTCTTTTGCCCTATTAGGGCAAAACAATTGTCGGCTTTTAAAAATCAGGCATACACCATAAAATACATGCATAAAATTATCATGGTCAAAAATCTTCTATTGCAAATATTGGAGATTCTCCCAACATCTTCAAAAGACCCACTGCATCTCATGGCATGATCACCATCTTGTGGCAGAAAAAGGAGCAGTAAGCAAGAAATGTGGGCAATACAGAATGAATGTGTTATATAAGTCAGCAGTCTTGAACTTCCAGCCCCAATGGTGAATCTAATACTAACGAATATTGATATGGACTGCTTGTTATGTCGGCAAAATGGTTCAATAAAATGTAAAATATGTTATTCTGGCAGGCTTTGTTTGTTTGTGTATTACTAGTAGACCTGGGAGATCAGCTGAAGGGTCGCAGATTAGACTGATCATCACTGATTGGATATTGGCCAAAGTAGCTGATCACATGATGTGTGTCGCCAGTCGTCCTGTAGTGCAATTCTCCCTAATGGGGCATGTACTAGAGTTAGTCTGCATCGTGGCAAGAGTTAAGCTGCATCGTGGCTAGAATTAGGCTGCATCGTGGCTAGAATTAGGCTGCATCGTGGCGAGAGTTAGGCTGCATCATGGCTAGAGTTAGGCTGCATCGTGGTGAGAGTTAGGCTGCATTGTGGCTAGAATTAGGCTGCATCGTGGCTAGAATTAGGCTGCATCGTGGCTAGAATTAGGCTGCATCGTGGCAAGAGTTAGGCTGCATCGTGGCTAGAGTTAGGCTGCATCGTGGCGAGAGTTAGGCTGCATTGTGGCTAGAATTAGGCTGCATCGTGGCTAGAGTTAGTCTGCATCGTGGCTAGAATTAGGCTGTATCATGGCTAGAATTAGGCTGCATCATGGCGAGAGTTAGGCTGCATCGTGGCTAGAGTTAGTCTGCATCGTGGCTAGAATTAGGCTGTATCATGGCTAGAATTAGGCTGCATCATGGCTAGAGTTAGGCTGCATCGTGGCGAGAGTTAGGCTGCATTGTAGCTAGAGTTAGTCTGCATCATGGCTAGAATTAGGCTGTATCATGGCTAGAGTTAGGCTGCATCGTGGCTAGAGTTAAGCTGCATCGTGGCGAGAGTTAGGCTGCATCGTGGCGAGAGTTAGGCTGCATCGTGGCAGTATGTTGGTATTTCTAATTCCATGCATCTTTTCTTGTCCAAATTTGCATTTTCAAAGGGGATTGATTACCTTTGATTGATTATTTTTGATTATCTTTTTGATTTAAAAAAAATAGCCATTGCATTGAGGCAAAAATGCATCTCAGTTTTTTTCATTGAAAAATGCATTTATTGATGATCTATACAAATATTTTTATTGAAAATATGCGACCATTTGGGATTTTCTGAATACTTTAATGGGAGGTATACAGCACATGTTTTGGCAAGTGATCTGCCCCCAGTCTTGCCAAATGTACCAGATTTGGATCCAAAACAAACCACATGAAATAAATACAACCACTTTATATCCACAATTAAAACCATACTCACACCACTTATGCAAATTAACACCATACACAGACTAAGTGTTGGCTTACAATGTCACTTTGTAACAAGATGTGGCCTGTTGCCACGCCATTGCTTAGATGTTGTGAGAAAAGAAACTTGTTGATACAAATGTTCAGGTATGATCAAAATTTTGGTTTTGAAAAAAAGAAGAAATGTGCTTAACTTGAAATATGTTACTCTTTTGTGGAAGTGTTGAAATATTATCAACTTGTGGAAGTGTCCAAATTTTAGTGGTATAGAAAGGTTTGATTAAGATATGAGTTTTGAAATATGTCATATATTTGGTGGTGTGTCGAGAATAATATATTTTTTGTGTCCAAATTTTAGGGGCATAGAAAGGTCTGATCAAGATATTTGTTATGAAATAAAGAAATGTTTTTTGGTTTGAAATATGCCAGATATATGGTTGTAGTGCTAATTTAAATAGGAATTTTATGTCCAAATTCATTTGGTATGAAGTTGAACAGTTCATGTTATTAGGAATCTCAAAAACCAGAATGCTATCCTCACTAGGAAATAAACTAAACTTTGTTGGTTTCTGAAAAGGTAAAAAAAGGTAAATGGTTTCGGAAGTTCATAATTTATATCATTCAGGGTTTGAAACATGGCGTATTATATCATCATTAATTAAGAATCTTTACAAATTGGTAAACATCATAGACATGATTATCTCATTTATTTGTGACACAAACTTTCTGCAAAATTGTCAAGGCCAAACTGACAGCTGTCCTCAAGTAATGCTTTATGTTATAAATGTAAAAGAAAGAAAGATCACCGATGAACTGAACCATATTCTTCTGTTAGAAAAGTTGAGAAGAGTAGACAAATATACTTTCATTTAAAAAACCAATATTTTGGTTCACAAGTAGTGAAATTTTTTTTTTGTGCGAAAGCTAAATCCCATAGCAGAAATGTGTCCGTCCAAATTAGGTCAACAGGGAGAGCTACCACATGACTCAGTTTGGTCAGTGCAACAAATAGACTTTGGCATCTATTATGTAATTTTACTGGGACAGCAATTAATTTCACAAAGAGGAAACCTTTAACTTGTCTGGTAGTCATGTGTCATGATATTTAATATTTAATCATATTTTTTCTTTCTTTTAGGTAAGTGAATTTTGAGATGAATTTCGGTGTTTATGGTAATTAAAGCCCTGGAAGCAAATATGAGTATTGGATTCACAAGTAAGTGCAGCAGAATAATTCAAAATGCTACTTTGTCTCAATTTGTTTATCCATAAATTTTATGTTTTCAAAGATAACCAATCCTTTGAATTGTCACAAATCCTTTGTCAGAATAAAATGTTATTTTTTATCTTTATTATTATTATTATTATTATTATTATTATTATTATTATTATTATTATTTTTGGAAACAAAACATGATGTGTTCATAGTGTGAGGTATTTCTTTTGAAGAATGTGTATGACTGGTGTAATTTGACCATTTGATCTTTGCTTTGTTCATTTTGTCATGCAAGACCCGATGTGTCATGCATATCTCATATATGGTAATATAGCATGTATAGAGGAAGATAGGTGATCAGTTTGGACATGTGATTCTGGCCTACATCACTGCCACAATGAGGTCAAAGGTCGCTGAGGAACAAGGCCGCTGGGTAGTTGTGGTCAACACAGTAGCCTGGCAGAGATAGGCCCATTGACAGTGTTCAATAGGTCACTGATGTGGGTGGAAATATGTGGTCAGTTATATGTTGGTCAGGTGGCAAGCCAGGAGGAAGTGACCGCTGTTTGTTGGTCAGTGTGTGGTCAACTGAGGTGAAGTGAGATGAGGTCACAACAGGTGTGACCACAAAAGCAGCTGTTTTTGGAGTGGATAATGAAGTCTAGGGTGGATGCTGTCAAATACAAACAAGATATATATACATATCCCGAAGACAATTAGTAATGTTTATCTGAAAACTATTTTTACAAACCTAATTAATTGGTTATTTCAATTATCTCAGGGTGGGAGGGGTAGATGAGTGCCTTATGATTTTCTGTCAAATCAGATTGGTAAATATTTTCCCATTTACAATAAACAGTATCGCATCTTCACTTTAAAAAAATGTTGTTTTTTCTTTATTTATTTATTTTTCTACAGGCTGATTGCCCATCTCCATGCTTTTTTCCCCCCATTGAAAATTACACACCTGAACTGTACAACTTTACCGGAACCAGAACTGTACAACTCCTCTAGATTTAATCATTGGTCAGAGAGATTGGCCAGGGGCCTATTATACAATAAATAAATTCAAATGACTTGTCACTTGTGCAGAATATATCAAAGATTCACATTGCAACATATTGTGGGTGCTCTCAAATTAAATTGCCATCCCGATAATAAGAGGATTGCCACAGTGTGGTATGGCTAATAGGCGTTTGTGCCACAGAAGCATATTGCACCAAAGTGGTGCTTTCAACTGTTTTGGTTTCATGTCTGGCACATGGTGTTTGCTTAATCACATGAGGGATTATCCTAATGGATTATGTCTGTGCTAATTATGCAGTAACATGTAACTAGCATGTACCGTGTCACATGCTCATATTACAGTTGCACCAACAAGACATGCACCAAAAAGCAAACTGTTTGTTTAGTGCTACTAAAATGTACGTGACATGCTGTGTAGTCTGGGTTCAACAATTTCTCCTTCCTTGTGTTCTCAACTTCTTCAGACCTTCAGATTTACACCTTTGAGCCATACGTTTTGAGTTTGAATCTCACAACGTAATGTTGAAACTAGAATTTTAGTGAACACTATGTGTTGAATGGACAAAACCAAGCGACCAACTAATTTTATTTTTCAAAACACCTATCCAAACAAAAATTCAGAGGAAATTTATTTTATCCCTTTAAATTAAGATTTTTGTGTGGTTTGATATTGTCATGTTTATGAGAGGACGACTCTTTAAGAGAAGTAAAGCCCACAAAGAAACAATACATGTGTTCCTGATCAAAATATCTTTTACAGCTTGATCTTAATAATAATCCTATGAGCGCTGCAGGTACATCTAGTTCGCTGACCAATCACGGCTGTCGAGACAATGGTGAATGACAATGGCAATTATTTTGACCAACCAGAGAGCAGGCAACAAACGATTACACAGTAACAATGGTTGGATGCGGCGATCACCACGAGTCTACATTTCAGTATCGTATTGATGGCTTTCCCGGAATAAATAATAGAGACAAATCATCAAACAATCAAGAACAAAATTATAACAATAATAGTTATTTATATTTAATGTTAGTGCTAATGGTAGAAAATCCAAATAGTCTTGCAACAGGATCAATTGGGGCAGCTACGATGGTCTAGTTCAGTATGTGCTATATTCAGTCGCTATTAGTTATTTGGGTATTAGTTATCCAGATTAAAGTCATCTTTCAGTGAACGGCCACATTTCAATGAGCGTTTCAACATTTTGTCAAAAAAAACTTTGTGTCTTTTATCAGAGCTAATGTACAAGACCCATTTGTTAGGTGGGGCAAACTTTTCATTTTAGGGAATAGTCAGTAAAAAGGACTTTTTGCAGAGATTTGTACATACATTTTTCAGACTGATATGTATAAGTTGTGAAGAAATGCATCCCAGAATTTTGATCATTTCTCTGTTGAATATAGGGAGAGACCAAAATGAAGCGACAGGTGAGACCCTACTGTGTGTCTGGTGTTTAGCAAAGATAACAATTTTGATAACATCTTATTTAGTATTGGGAATTTTCAGCTGTTTACTTCTCAGAAAACTTTATCTGTGGTAATATACTAGTTATCTACCTGTGCAACATGATGTGAATCCGATTTTACTCAACGCCGAACTCATTAAGTGAAAATGATGCCACTAATAAGCAGAATAAAACAACCTGCTATTGGGTTAGTTTATATTTGTACGTTAGGGGAGGTTAAATTCGTAGACGTTCCTTTTAATTACAGGGCTTTAGTGAAGCAGCCAAACATTTTGGTTCAAATACAGATGCTTTGGAGCCCGACTGGCTCTGTTTGCGGGTATTCAACCTAATGCGAAAAGTACAGTTCTCGCAATGCCCCGAAAAGATGTGATCTTTTGTGTAATGATCATTCACATATAATTACAATGACTCAGATTGATCCGGACAAGCTGATATTACCCGATTTCCTCCATTAATTCAGCTTAAATACTGGTTTCGAATATCATAAATGTGTTGTCAGATGTTGTTTGCATGAAAATGATTCTTGTTAAATATCCAAACCATCTTTTTGTGATTTGTTTTTAATGCCCACGAAAAAAAGGCATTACTTTGCTGGACTCTTGGTAATAATGCCATTTGCTGTTCTTTATTTGATGAGCAGTGATGCAAGAAATCACCCTCAGATTCTGAAGAACCCTTCACCTGTTCAGATGCAAACCCACAAGATTACACTGCACCGGGTAATAAGGCCGCCAGAGAGCGGCTTCACTCTGAAAACGGCTTTTCTCTCACGCTTTTGCTGTAAGTAGTAGGTGGTGACAAAGAAATCGCAGAAGACATGAAAACACATTTTGTATTCATAATTGTGTTGGAGGGGCTTAGGGAAAATTTGTTGAGAAGTTATTAACAATGCTGTCGGTTATCACCCATCATGTCCATTTTGGCATTATATGTCCTTTGAAGCTGGGTAATATAAAATGCTAACATCTCAACTATCTTTTCCGATAGTACTCAAGTTACAAACAAAATTATTTCTGTAATAATGGTAATTGGAGAAATGTAGAAGACGGTTTGGCTGACCAGTTGCTTAGTGGACTTAACTTTTTAGACCGTTACCTTTTTAAACCTTATTTTAAAAGAACTGAATTGCTTAAGCTAAGATTTAAGGTTGATCAAAAAAATATTAGAGGTGATTTTTTTTTATCTGTCACATTTACATTATGTAAAACCTATAAATATAAAGTACAAAATTTGAATGTTTTGTGGAATTAAAATGTCAGAACCATATTGTTTGAAAAAAAAGGAAATTATTGAAATAGCTTCCAAGTATAATTACAAATAACAAGCATAAGCCGTCATTTTCTGGACAATCTTTGGAAGGAGCATGCCCCATTGTGTACAATATTATGGCTGTAATCGCGGATAGCTTCTTTGCATCAATAATTACGAGCAATTGCTTGTCCCTTAATTGGTAATGCTTACTCTAAAGTAGGCTTTGGATCATTTTATGCAAACAAATTAATATCTTCCCTGTCCTCCGCATTGACCTTTGTGACCTTTTGTGGTCATAATCTAGGCACCAACAATTACTATAATTCCAGTTATGGCAGCATTTTCTGTTTGTTAGCATTTTCTGTATGTTAGCATTTTCAGTGTATGACAGCATTTTCAGTTATGCGGAGGATTAGTGTTATTTCATTACCCATGTGAATTGCTATGTCAATAGAATTTGACTTTCCAAGGTCTGTGTATATGTGGTGTCCTATCAGATCAACCAAAATGATATCAATCTTAAAGCAGATGTTATTTTCTGAAATAAGATATAAATTTTCACATTGCTCAATGAAATATATTTAGTTTGTTCAAATAAAAAATTGGAAGGCCCAAAGGTAATTCTCAGAAAAAAAGTACAAAAGAACATAATATTTGCTCATATGAAGGAGTTTGGAGCAGTCTTCTGTGTGGAGGTTATACTTCTGGAAGGCATTGACTTTTGTCAGCAGAAAATGCAAGAAATATGTTGCTCAGAAGACAGAAATGGAAAGCACATCACAAAGTTAGATAAAGTATCATGTATCAGTGAGTAGATTTGATTTCTGTAGAACTTATTTGAATGAAACCTGGTATCTTTAGATTACAAAATATATGAAAAAAAGTTGAATACGATGTGATTTTGAAGGTATATTAATTATTGTGTCTAAGAATGGGGCAATGATTTGTTTGAAAGCTAATCACCAAAACGACCCAAAAGTTTGTTCTTTCATGGTTTTATTTTTTTTTTGATGGTGATGAAGACAAAACAAGCAAATCTTGACAAACATTATGTTTGTCTTCAAGAGGTATCCTTTTAATGGCTGTGTTTGTTGTTGTGTTTGATGGATTCAGTATTAGATAAATGGACAGGAAGGAGATGAGAAAAAGTCATTACAAAGGAGACACTCGATTGCAGTTGGAAAATAAGGGAAATTAGAAAACTTGTCTTGGTGCCAAAGAAGGGAATGTTTTGATTGGAAAGTGGTCTGTCTAGGTGCAGATAGATTTGTCAAATGTGGCAAGTACTCTAATCAAACACACCCCTGAATTCCCAACTAAGAGTAACCAACGTGGAACATGTGAAACCCGCAGTGCCGAGACCATTATAAATGCTTAAAGCAAGATGCTGGCAAATTAAGGGTAAAAAGTATATGCTGCATTATTTATGAGGCACAAATATACAGTGAACTTGAGATGAACTTTAGAAGTATGAAAGAATTGAAATAAATAGTCAAACAGTCTTGGTGTGACTCACAGGAGTTTGTAGTTGCCGTTTGGACAGCATGATACAATAACAGTTGTGCTTGGAATATATAACAGACTTCCCCCATCCATGTCAGTGGGTGCATAAACATTCATAATTCTGCCCAAGCCAAAGGAGGATGGACTTGGTTGGATAAAAACAACCAGGCGGGCTGCATTTGATTGCTGACTGATCAGTTCATAGAGCATTTGGGGGGGTATACTTACTGAGGCATGCCAAGGCAGCAGATCATATTAAAGGCCCATTACCATTATAATGGTGGCCAATTTCTTGATTTGTTTTATGCCTGTATATTCTTAGTTTCTTATTTCTGCCCACCACAGAAATATAGTCATTTATACATGTTTGGTACTGTTTATGGAGCATGTCTGTGTCAATTTTGAGAAAGAAGAGGAAATTGGAAGTGATTGTCAAGTGGTAGTGGTGTAAGAACCCCCACATGTACCCAGAGTGGAAATTGGTGGTGGCCTGTGGTTGGCTGATGGTGCATCAAATGGCATGGCAGGGAGGCTTGGCGGGGCAACCAGTGCACTTCTAACATACAGTGTGCGGGGCCAGCTCCATAGTTCTCTCTCTGTGCTTAGTCAATAGCGTGTAGAGTGTACAGAGTCCGGGCTGCACTGCACGCTGCTGTTGTTGTTGTTGTGTGTGAGTGTGTGCCTAAGAGACAGTGCCCAATACTAGTCATGGGCGGGTCATATGTGCATTTTGGATTGACTATTGCCAATGAAACCTTGTGTTCGATTCATAGTTCTTGAGCTGTGTGCAAGATTTTTTTCGTTTGAGACAACGTTATATAAAATAGCTTAAGTGACCAGTAAGGCAGAATTTGACAGATGAGAGAGGACTTCTCGGACCTTTGAATTGAGCAACATACAGAAGGTACATTGAATGTGATTGGAGAGGAATTTAAGAACTCTATGACACTCTCATCAATAAGCAGACAAAATTCCTTGAAGTGAATTGCAGGCAAGGTGACACAGAAGACACCAAGTATAATTTGGATCTGCCAACAGTAGACTTTATACAGCAAAGTTTGGATAATTTTATCATGATTTCCCACAATCATCTGTCATGAGCGTCATCAGCAAGTCAGACTTGTCAATTATGCCTCACGCCCACTCGCAGCTCTAGTTCGTCCAATGACAACAGTTTGTCCCGACTGTTTCTCACTGTAGTGTGTGAGATTGTCCATTGATAATAGGGATACATGGCGGATTTACACTACGGAACACACAACAGGACATGAGATCGGCGTCTCTCCTGCTGATACATTCATCAATGTACACTACCCGATTCAGAAAAAAACTCGATCTAGTGGATCTGATGTTGCCAAACTCCACTTTGCATAATATTCCTCATCAGCATAATATCTCGCCCAACTTTTCTTGACGCAAGGAATTATAAAAGTTTGCTCAGCGTGCTGCTTCCATCATCTGTGTTAATTCATTGAAGTTGCATAATAATCATCAGAAACTCTGCAAAACTGGAATATATTGCTATTTTTGCTCAACAGTTTTAAGATTTGTCCAAGGATTTTATAGTTATTTGTATTTATCTGTGTGGCATAATAGAAAGGATTAAACATGTGGATCTACCATCCATACACTGGTGAGGTGATGCCCGTGCCGAACAATTCTAATAACTCTGGCAACAATGGTCACCACGGAGGAGGACCCCCTTCTTGTGAATATGAAAAAAATAGATACAACAACCATAATAGTATGTATCATTTTCTATATAACGCAAGTATAAATACTTTAGAATGTCTGTACTATTTCTTAGTTAGAATAGATAGGTTTCATTTTATTAACATATTCAAAATTTGTCTAAGAAATTTACTGTAGTTCCTAATTGGGTTTATTGTTTTGATTAGTTTTAAAAAAAGGTATTAAATAATTGCTCACATATACAGAGGTCGTTGTATCACCACAGGAAATGATCCAGGAATTACAGGGATTTGAGTAAAGAAAAGAATTTCAGGTACACAAAAAGTTAATGATAAAGTAAGGAGTATTGTATTGGGATGTCAGTGTTTCTTGGAAAGTAGGATGGGTAGGGAGACACGTGTGGAGCTTAATGTTCCCTTCATGATTTGCATCACTCAGTAGAGTGTTCTGACCCTGCCAATCTCTCTTGGTTTCACTTCTCTCATGTGGTTTCATTGTTTACCTTTGATTAATCCCACGGTGGATCTGTAAACCTTCAAATATTTTGCATACTGATCACGAGTTTGATACATTTAATGTTAATATAGTCAAGGGAGACTCTTTAGACAGAAGTCTTTTTTTTTTTTTTTGTGATAATATGAAGATTGAAATGTAATACAGTTTTATGTAATGTTTGATACTCAAAGATTTGTAAGACAATATTATGAGGAATCTTTCTCGGGTGAACAGAGGTAAAATGTGTGCTCACATGTAAATCCAGAAACACTGCTTACTTCAAGCCCAAGTCATGCCTGTGGATTCAGGATACACGGAAGTTAATCTGGTAAGATTTATAGCTGCCTCAGTCATTTGCAACGAGAAGTATGATTCTCCTGCTTCCAAGTACAAGCGAGAGCACCGAGAACTGCTTAAAACCAAATATGAAAAGTTCACACATAAATATCTTTGGATGTGGCATTTAAAAAATAAAAATTACTTGCTTTGTTTTGATGTGTTTAACAGAGTTTGCATTAGACTCTGATGTATGTGTACAAATTGCAAACTTTTTTGCAATTTGATTTCTTAAAGGATTCTTTCAAATTGTGAAATAAATCAATTTCAAATTGCTTGCAAACACCAAAGAGGTGTGAGGCTTAATATGTGTTGTTGACTATGACATTTACAGAAATTCATGGATATAATTTTAGTAACATAACTATTTGAAAACATAGACTGGCAAGACTGAGTGTAGGTGGATATCTAATATTCACGTCATTGAGTGAGAAATAAAAAGAACCAGTGTTAGTTTACTTTACATCAAAATAGCATCGTTTGAGATACTTATAAGCTACATAATATAAAAAAGATAAGAGTCATTGTGCATAAATGTCCTGCATATTGATCGTCATATTATTACATTTCTTACCATTTTCAAAACTTGTATTTAAATGATATACGTAATGCAAGGCAAGGTTGGTTTAGTGGTTTCAGTTTTTGACCAGATGATTTTGAGTTACCACTAGGACAGCTTTGTTTAAGGTGACTAGGTTCGTTTCCCCTATGTCTCTGGTACCCACATACATACCAGCATCACCAACAATCGCCCACTGAATCTGGCAAACCCTCTGTCCAAGCTCTCCACCAAATCATACTTAGTGCCCATAGAGGCCCGTAATGGCCGTGTTTCATGTGTATCTTTCCTGTTCACTGGTCTATGATCAGCTTGTCATTTTTCAGAATAGTCTGGTCCACTTGAATATTTTGTCAAGCACATTAATATCCCTAATGAATTTCTGTGAAATTGAAGCATATTAGAGAACTTTCCAGATGTGATTGACATTTTAAGTTGGAAAAAGATTGGAAAGTAGATATATCTATTGCAGAGTATCTTAATTCTCAAGAAGTTATGCAACTGGCAAATTTGAGTGTTATAAATAAAGTTAAAAGGTCTAAAATATCTCATTTCTCCTAAAGTCTTCTGCAACTTGCTGATTTAAATAAAATTTCTGTCAAAAGCAAAATAATATGTGGCAGTGATTTGAAATTATTTGTGTTTGACTGAATTGTTCATGACTGAAATGATTGAGCTTTTCTGCATGTTCCTGCCATCATGAATTTTACACTATGTCACATTTACAGTTAATACTCAGCACAAAGTAGGCAGCCGAGGGAATGGAAATTCGCATCAGGCAGAAGTAAAATTTTCATGGATTTTAAGAGAAGTGTACTGAGTTAACTTTACATTTCCTTACAATGGGTTTAATGTGGTATGGTTAGATTATCAAGACTAACTTGTGATATAAATCTGAATTCAATGCCAAGCGTCACCATTGTGTTTTTCAGAAAATGTAAACCGGATGAATTCAAACTGCTTTTGCATTGCAGTTCATCCCAACTTTGAGGCTCGCTTGATCTATATTTATGATGGAGTAGTGGTCACTGACCATAAGTGATAATTGAAGCAGGGATGACCAATTGGCCTCATTATTGAGATTAATTTTCAGGTCCAGAGTTGGGAAATATTAATAGGGAGGGACAGATAGAAAGCAAGAGGCTTTGATGTCCAGAAAAACGGAGGGACTTGGCTGAGGTGCGGCCTTCAGCGATGTACTTTTATTTATTAAAAATTGCAAATAAGCCAAGGTTCAGGCCTTATTTGGTATTTTCATGCCCAGATGCAGAATTACAATGATTAGGGGTTTATGGCATGAAGAGAGTTGTAAAATAATAACCACTCACAAATTATCACGAGATATTTCAGGTATGATAATTATGATACTTTTGAGGGACATTTGTCTCTTGCCAAAAGGGCAACTTTTCCACCACAAAGATAGAAGGTCTGTGTAGAAAATGACCATCTCAATAACATTTATATATATACATATTTATGCACACATCTGTTCAAGCCTTTTCTGTCACAACATATTGTCAGGAGAGATGCACTTAAATTATAAATGAACCAGGATCTGGCCATTTGTGAGAAGGTTGTACATGAAAGTGACACAAGAAATTTTTTTTCGACAGATTTAATAAGATTTTCTTGTTAGGGTTATAAGTAGTGTCAAAGATATGCTTAAAAAGGACAGACTGCCGATTAGATGAAATGGTTGGAGAATTGTTGGTGATTGGTGGATCCCCCAAGGTGGGCCACTCAGTCCGATCCGAGCTTCTACATCGTCAGCGCAAACTTCTGGAGCCACATTCCCTGGACGCCAGCCAACCCTCAAAATGAAATTAAACAAGCGGGCAGCATAATTGTGCTGCACACGATTTGCTGCGGAGATTATAGGCCAAATTACAATGGAAGGCCGAACATAGGGCTCTATCGGTGATAGATTGCCGCAGATAACTTGACAGATATGGCTTGATCCATATACCGGCCCTGAACCGCTTGATATGGAGATGAGAAGGTGATGGACAGGAAACCATACCTATTACCTGCTTATGGGATGGTTTAGAATTGAAAATATCAAGATTGATAAACATCGAAAATGTCTTTTTTTTTTCAAATGTATCAGTGAGATGATGGTTTTGTATTATATTTGTATGTGGGGGAGACAGGGAATGGTAGAATTACATTGATGTATTGAGTGATGATTGCTTGATTAATAATTATTATACGACAAAGAAGTTATAAGAGTAATCAATTACCTATTGATTGCAATGGCCCGGCCTTCCGTTTATTTCATGAGAATGTCACATATTTACATTTGACATGAAAGATATTGAAAGAGAATTCAAATTAAAGCCATGAAAGTGATTCACTTCAAAAGGATTGTTTAGCTTATGCGAATTGCTGTGAAATTTTAATTTAAATATCATATGGTCATGAGAAAATCGGAAGTTAACAATTGAAACACTTTAATATTAATTTTAGATAATTCACATCAAGATAATGTATGATATTCACTTTAACTGAATAAATAAAATAAAAAAACAATTTTCTAAGGTTTTTTTTCAATTCAGTATTCATGAATTGTACATATCTATTATGTTGTGTAATAAAAAGGGCATACAAAGAACATTTGAGAACAGGATAGAGCCATTTACCGAGACGACTCCATTGTGAGGGATTGTTAAAGACATATTACAAGGCTGGTCCACAGAAGTAAATGCAGACTTTGCCTGTGTAAATAGTGAATACATATGTAAGACACCCAAAGATTACCATGTGAATAACCATCAATTATGCCCGAGTAAGAACTACGAGCTCTGTGGTTAGAAGCTTGTAAAAATATCGGAGCAGTGTGTCAAAAAAAGATTGACAGCCTATTGACAGCTATTCATTATGGCTTTCAGAGATGTCACGTCACGCTTTTCACATCGCATGCACCCAGTGACTTACAGATATATTTCTGTGAGAAAAAGTAAACTGATTGTGCACTGGGCTGGAGGATTTTTGTATACCAGTCTGTGATTTTACAAGGAAGTACAAGATGTCCATGTTTTATGTTAGCGTTATGAAATCTTTTGCATTTGTTTTTCTGTTCAAGATTTTGAAGAATTTTATAATGTGGTATTGTACTGTACATTCTGTTAAGACTGCTCAAAGATTTATTTCTATTTAGTTTCTGTACTTTCTGTCTCCCCTGCGACAGCTGTTGTTTAGACTAAGATATTACTTGTGTCCATTTGTCTGGCAACCTTTAGAGCCATATGAGCAATATTCAGTGGCTATTAAAGATAGAGCTGTGATTATTGGTGGATGATACTTCTTGAAGAGACATATTAGTTACCCCGATGAAAGTCACACTTTCGTGAGCACTGGAACATATTGCATAACAAATTTTAATGTGTCTTTTGTCTCTCTTGTCTCACTTGGAGAAAATATATTTTATAATGTTCTCAACAGAGGTGTATGTTGACAGATTCATGCTTAGTATCAGTGATGAACCAGTCAAGCCTCAACGAAGGTTTGAAAAGAATATTCAGTGACTATAATTGATGGAATAGACATGAATGTTCGGATATTGAATCTAGATAACTGGATGGTTAGATGATTTATTATAATGAATAGTATATGCAAAAAGTGTGAGACTTTTTCCAGGGTTTTTATGCTCACATTACTCTGACAAGGAAGTATAAGTTGTTGAAGATGCATTTCAGAATTTTGATAATTTCTCAGTTGAATAGTGGGAGTGAGCAAAATGAGTCAACAGGCAACCCCAGCTATATATCTGGCTATCAAAAAGTAAAGATTGAGAATCCCAAGATATTTGGCTGGTTTCTGCTATGAGTTTTACATTTGTTTTATGAGTTAATATTGTGACTAAGTCGGATGAAATCAATACTATTTCAGGAATGAACGTGAAATATATCATATGGGAATAGAGATATCCAAGAAATAACCAAGTTATGTCGATTTTCAGTTTTAATGTCTCGGGGCATAACACATTGTCCAGTCAGCTCTGATTATCATGCAGTGTCCATATAAATGTTATGGTGATGATTGGTGCTATTTACACACAATATAAATATCGGCATTTATGGATTTTATGATGTCCACAATCTCTTTGCGCCTGTTGGTTTGGTCGATCACCCTGATCACTTATTATAGGTATTGATTGAATCAATATTTCAGCCATTATGATAACATAAAGATGTACTTGCATAGTCAAGCACTGGAACTCAAACATGGCAAGGTCACAGAGTTCATGCTTATTATATGATCTGAACACGATCCAAGCATTTTGACAATGACAACGATGACATTTTTTTCTAGTTTTTCTGTTAATTATAAATAAAAAATATAAAAAGACACTTCTATTTAATTTTTTGTTGTTGGTTTCTTTTCAGAAAAGATCCCTGATAAATGACTTGACGTAATATATACTTAGCATTGCTCAGAAGTCAAGCATATTCCTCACTCAGATTACCTCTGCAATGATTCCAGGGGCGTTTTTTTGTAGCCCTGGCTGTGGAGTGATTCTATTTAGTCATATTTATTTCCATTTGACCCAGAATATTCATAACTATGTGTTATGAAATCCAGGTTTTGATAGAACGGTTTCAGACAGTTATCATGAACTGATTAGAGGCTGTGTTAAGTGTTAAGTGAGTTAAAAAAATTGTCCAAGCAGGAAATGATTGCTTATACTGAATATATGGAGAGAGAGAGAGATAGAGATAGGACGGCCCACAGGCTGCTGTTCGCTCGTGGGACACTGACTTCCCAGCTTAAATTTAGTGAAAACTAAGTTGTATGTAATTTCGCACAGATGATTGAAAATTTGTTCAAATGTTTAAAAATTTGCACATGGTGATGACAAGAAGTGTTCTAAGATGTCTGTGAAGAAAATATAATGCTTACATTTTTTTGTACAAAGATATCTGGCATTTAACTTTGACAAATTTGGACATTTATGCCTCCATATTGCTGCCCGTGGTACCCAGGCCAGTATCAACCCTTATCTCTTCAATACTAAATCGCCAAAAAGCTATTGCTCTGATCGACCTCATTCCAAGTGCAGTGAAATGAAGAGTCTTCTCTCTTTACAGGGGTGGGTTGTTGCAAGATTTATTTTAATTATTTTCATTACTAATTTTGCTGTAAATAGTTTGAGCCTGATTCTAACAAGGCTCAGAAAATCATATTTCTTGCAACAACCTACCATTTGAAAGCATTTTTTCTTGTTAATTGGATTTAAATTCATTTTATAAAATGAATGCACACCCCTGTTGGCGATTTTGATTTGAAAACTTCATGCTCCCACCTTGTAAGCCTCCATATTTGGAGGTGACTCTTACCCAGCCCCTTCGAAAAACATACTGCAGTAAATGGCAAATATGCTTACTAATTGACGAGAGTCTCAGTGCTCCAGACGCTGGAAATCAAAACAACACATGTTGCAGTAATCTTTCAAAGTTTGCATGATTCGTGAAGACAAAACAGTAATATTTACCTCAGTATATCAAAAAAAATCATTGGTAACACATATTCAACATGTTAAGCATTGATTTATGAGGAGAATTATCAGCACAAAGACGAAATGGAGGTTAAAAGAGAGGACCAGTATCAGAGGTCTCAGTGACTCTCACTCACTGTGACAAAGTGAGGTAAGTTATTTATTGTCTTCAACCAAGTGCTTCTTCTTGGAATGTGGTGTCTGTCTCTCATGACTTTTGTAAATTAAAGCAATAATTGCAGTGTTTACAGCAATGAATAACATTGCCTGTCTTGCCACCTACATTTTTGTCTGTCACCTTTGTGTCTCAGACTCTCCCATTTCATCTACATAGAGCTATAAGTTTACTGGGCAAAACTAATTGGCATTTGTACAGCTGTCTCTCAGTTATAAATGTAGCTGTCATACCTAAATTAAATGAGGTATAAGAGGGGGCAGTCATACTGTGACTTTTACACATACAGGGCTTTCACACCCTGGCAACCCAGATTGGCGTTGAAAACAAATCCCTTTCAGCCATTGAAATAGTACAGTCTAATAGAAGCCCAATCTGAAGATTTCATCTTTAAAGTCATTATCTTTTTTTATATATTCTATGTGTGCAAATAACAATTCAAGTCTAAATGTTCTGATGTGCATATTGCTTAAATGGAAGCCCAATAGGAAGATTCCATCATTGTTTTCTGTATAAAGTCATTCTCTTTTATATTTTATATTTTTGCAAAAGAAAAAAAATAACAATTCATTTCTATACAGCCCTGGCTTTAAGGCAGATTCCATGCAGACTTTGATCTCTTCCCATTCAGTGGTGTGAAAAACCCAAAATTTTAAGAGATGGGATCAAATAGTAAATTTCACTGATACCAATTATCAGCATTCGCAGTATTGCCATTCAAAGTCCTTTTGATGTAAGACCAAACCTGTGATCTGAGTCTTTAATGTCATTTTTTGCACAGGTCCATACAGCTGTGAGTCATGTCTTCCCTTTTTGACAGAAATGCTCTCACACGCAAAAGATAGTTTCCATATAAGTTTTTTCACATAATTTTCTCCATAAGTAAGAAATTCTTCACATAAGTAAGATATTTTTCACATATAAATACATTCTATTTCACAAAAAAATGATTTTTCTATGTTTTGGCTTTGAACATGACTACCGTAATTGAGAACAATATAGCAAGGTGTTAATTATAGTTTTAAAGATTTCCTATTAATATCTTGGCTTATAATAATTTGTTTTAATTCTATTTGATTTTTATTGCAGATGCCAAAATCCAATGACAGATTAGCAGTCTGCTGACAGGTACTTATCAAGGCTGTGTGGGACACTGAAGGTTCATCATTGCATGCTTGGTCCCCAAAGGCTTCAACATTCATTGACAGGCTGGCAGTCTGCTGACAGGTACTCATCAAGGCCATGTGGGACACTGACACTTCAGCATTAAATGCTTGGTCCACAAAGGCTTCAACGTCCACTGACAGGTTGGCAATCTGCTGACAGGTACTCATCAAGGCAGTGTGGGATACTGACAATTCATCATTGTATGCTTGGTCCCCAAAGGCTTCAACATTCATTGACAGGCTGGCAGTCTGCTGACAGGTACTCATCAAGGCAGTGTGGGATACTGACAATTCAGCATTGTATGCTTGGTCCACAAAGGATTCAACATCCCTTGACAGGCTGGCAGTCTGCTGATAGGTCCTCATCAAGGCAGTGTGGGATACTGACGGTTCATTATTGCAAGCTGTGTCAACAAAGCTTTAACATCCATTTGTTGGTAAATCATGTGACAATTTAAATTTCAGTCATGAAATTTTCCAGTCATGTGCTTTCAGTTTGGTAACGAGAATGATATAAAAATATTTAATTTATTTATTCATTTTATGTGTTATTGTGTAAAATATGTTGTTTAAAGATGTCATATAAATAGTACGTGACAAGCCATACATAAGAAATGTAAAATTTATTTGTGTCAAAGTTTTGAACTCAGATAGATAATTTCTGTTTTTTTAGAAGGTGAAACCCAATTGAATTTACAAAAAAAAATTTGGTGTCCTTTAATCACAATATAAAATATTTAAACTTGTAGATGTAGGAAACAAATATCTTTTAATAGTAAAAAATTAAAACCTGTTATAACTAGAGGTAAAATTTCAATATTCCAAGAAATTCCAAGAATGTATAAATTATATGGATTGAGAAATGATCATGCATATTGATCTGTGACTTGAAATAGCTATTTTATGATATGCCTATTAATGATTATATTTATTACACTTTAAGTAAGACATAATAAGCAAGGCAATATAACTTTGAAAACATAATAAAAAAATAAGGCAATATAACTTTGAGACTTAATAAAAAAAAATGAAAAAAATGTGATTTGTTGTAAAGTTTGTAGATTTTTACCATTCTCTTGATATGAAAATTACTGTATCAGTAATAATTCTAACAGTAAAGCTTTATTATTCTTTAAGATCTATGTGGGGCTTTTAAATGTGATTCTTTTAAAAAAAAGTTTATGTAATTATCATTATTAGTTGTAAAGTTATGTCACTTTTTGTTAAATATTAGGCAATTTTTTTGGTTTTCTGGTACCGTTTCGTAAAAAAACTAAGTCCAAACACTTTTTTTCTAAAGTTTGAGGTTCAATTTATACTAGAAATTGATTCAGGACTGTACTTTTCTTAATGAAATGTCTTTATCTAGACCAAAAGCTTTGAATAAATGAAATAGAAGCCTTTAAACATATGAATTCTGAATATTCCACCCCTGTAAACTTGGCTATTTTGTTGATTTTACCCCCTGTATAAGCCGGCGTCCCAAAAAACGCCCCTTTATAGGGGTGAAAAATGGTCATAACTTGATAAGCGTCACTCCGATTTTGGTAAATGAGACCTTGTTTAAATCGTCTTGTTAAGCTGCATCACATAGGCTATTAAAATCAATATTTCAGTGACTTTGAAAAAATCATGACTTCCCCTAATAGAGAGCTAATCATGTTGTGGCAAATATAATGAATAGGTTCAGTATGTATTCCAGTGTGTCAGACAAGGCCACATCTCATAGTATTGTCAGAAAGTTTACTCAGTACACGGCATCTTCTGACCTGACCTGTCACAGATGTGTGCCAACCTTCACTTACATCCTAGTTCAATCAGTGGCCTTTGCGATTCAAAAAGAAACACATATTTTTATTTAGTGAAAAGTGAGTTTCAGAATGTTTAAGGCGTTTTTTGTTGTCGGAGCAGCTCAGAGTGTGGCCTGGCCGGAGTGTAATGACCTCCAGTCCTCTCTGTTTTCTCTCATACCTGTAGCGGGGACTTACACGCAAGCCTCTCAGGTACCCGGGGTTACCAAGGAAGGGCCCTCTGGTGGCGTGCTCTGACGCCATCTGGAGTCCACCATCTTCTGTGTCATCTTGATTAGCTGCATTGTACAGAGCAGTACACAGGATTTAGTCCTGTTGTTCAGATTCGTCCTATTTCAAATGCTTTGGAGAAATTGGTAGACAAGACCTTTAGTGTGGTGATATGAAAGATTACGCTTGTCTTACATCTCTCCATTTAAAGCAAAATTGCTATGAGATATGACATAAGCCCTAGCACTTTGACATAAGAGATTAACTATCCATCTTCCACCAGTCTCTTAACTCGCTAAGCAAAGTCAGCAGGCATCCTGCCAAAACTGGTTTTTCAAAATTAAAAGTGTTATGTTATGTAAAGTTGGGCATCGCCTTGACTCTTGATTACTGTGATGTCACCTGATGCGTATAATTTCATAATTAATGGCAAACAAATGGGACTCTATTGGAAAACTATAAATGTAGCATTTTGGTAATAATAATACTTTGGCTGTCATACACTCATCCAGTTCACTGACCAATCATGGCAGTTGTCACAATGGTAGGGTTAATGAGCAATTTTATTTTCAAACAATCGAAGATTGGCTAACAATTGGCCAACAATCACCATTCTTTGCGATCAGGATCACTGATATAGACCATAACTGTTTGGCCAGTAATCAGACTAAGAGGGCCCAACATTTCTAGTTATGTATAACCAAATATATGCTGAAAATAACATTTACCTCAGATCATAGGCCAGTCACAGAAAATCTTGAAGTGGTAAAGGATGCAGGAAAGGAAACATTTGTGGCTGTGGGAGAAGAATTAATGGATGGGTTTCAACACACAATAAACATTATTTGCCAGTACAACCACCACAAAGAGATGTTTGACAATGTCACAATATTTGGTGAAATAATATTGAATATTCAGCTTGTTTAAAAATATATATAATAGGACATGTTACTTTTCTCCCCATAATTCAAATTCAAATTCCATTATTATAAGTTATTTGAATATTGCCAAAGTTAGGAATGTCAGAATGAAAAGAAAACTATAAAAATTACAAATTTGGTGTGAGATATACTTGTAATCTTCTACTTTTCAACAATATTAACCATGTAAATGAAAGCCAGAAAAAAGTTATGTTTAGATCACAATAATGAAAAGGTTGACGGGTTTGAAGTACCTAAGTATGCCTGATATCTGAATGTTGAAATAATGTTACGTAGTGGATTGTGCTGATAAGATTGGTGATATTTGTTATAATAATCAAGATAATCATAGCACTCTTCATGCTTGAAATCAGAAGAATATGATTGTTGCATCATTTTAAGATTTCATCATGAACTTAAAAACATGTTTGTATCACTGTTACTGACAAATAATTCTTAAAAAGTTGTAACATGTTTGACAGTAGAAGCAATATAAGGTTTAATATTTAATATGAATTGATCACGTCTGGGTCTTTGAGGCAGTTCATAAAAATAAGGAAATAAAATTACTGTGAGAAGGAGAAAGATAGTTCTAACATTGAACACTAGAGGGAGGTTTTTGGTTCCAGACAAATTTATGTGATTGTGTAAGAGCAATGTAATCAAACACTGCCAAAATAAGTGTGCTTTTTATGTGGTATTCAGTCTGGGATCTGCTGACACATCAGAACTGCACGTGATAATCGCGAATGTATCAATGAGTCAGTCAGTCATGCTCAAATGCTAGCATAATCAAGATTATAAATATGTCGCCTAATTGTTTATGTAGCCAAGGCTGTTTTTCAGGCAGTTTTATGCTATTCATCAATATTTGATATTGTGGTATTGCTAATTTATATGGAATTATATCCTGAAGTGTCAATGTTTGCAAGGATATCCCCTTGTGAATCAGCTAAATTTGGTTGCATATCTCTCCGTGTGACTGTTTTGTCTAATGTGCTGGAATTTTACATTTCCTGGTCAGGAAACAAATTACTTTGTTTCTATGGATATTTTAGAAATCCATATTTAAAAAAGATTGGATATTTAAAATCATAAGTTTCATGGGTATTAATTTTATAAGGTAAAAATTGTATGATCTCAGATATAAATCTGTTAGTAAATAATTAAATAATTACTTTCTGTGGGATAAAATGTTTTTTTCATTACAAAATTATTTGTGCTAGGAGATGCTTTTGTACATCCTGAGCAATTAATTATAAAAACCATCATGAAACAAGTGAAAAGTCAAACATTGAATGTTGGTGGAGATAATGTTAAAGATGTGGGGGGGGGGGGGAGAAGGGGGTGTGGCATGTTCCCGTCACCTGGATGGAGATCTGTCAGCTTTTACATTCTGTGTCTGATTGAAAAGAAAACAGAACTACGTAATAGTTTTGTAAGTAGCTATAATTGCTCTAGTTTGCGAGGCACATTTAGCGGTGAAAGACCAATAGTCTGGTGTTGGTAGAAAAAGTAATGCAAGTTTTTCCCTGACACTGGAGAGAAGTGGCACAGACCAACCGAGCCAGACTCTCTGTTTTCAGACAGCCATAATTCTCATCAGAGTTTATCTTAGATCTTCATAGAACTAGTTCTGAGGCAAGTTTCAAGTGCAGAAATTTAGATGGATATTCAGTGAGAAAGTTACTCAACTTTTTGAGAAAAAAAAATCTTATCGAAGGAAATTTTGAAAGTTGAGACAAAATGTACATTGGAGTTAGGAAAGAGCCAGAGGAGTGGTGAGATAAAGCCTGATATGGAACAGGTCCCTGACTGACTGACACACATATTGGGCAAATAACAAGACACATCTAGAACAGCACCCAACACCGACTACGCACTCTACCAGGTATTAGGTTCTACATACACCATGATCACACAAAGTTTGCTGTGTATTCAAGGACTTTGCTGCAAAGATTGAGTCGTGCATGCAAACTGGCTGGACTAAATGTTTTTTGTATGCACAAGTGAGAGCAGAAGTGCAAGGACTTTAGATAACTGGAGCGTCCCATTGCCAATCATTTATTCAGTGCACTAAACCTCATCTGTTTGGTAAATCAGTGTCATTGCTTAAAATATACACTGACATGCATTGAAAATGAGCTATCTCCACCTGGATCAGGAGAACAACTTAAGAAAATAACTAGGTTGAAATTCTTCACTTGTCCGTGCTTCTGTGTGCTGGTGATAAGAGAAAGTCAATCTCCTTATCACTTCTGTGGTGATAAACATTTCATCATTTTGTGTGACCTGATTAACACTCTTGAGGTAGGAGAGGAGTTGGACACATCATAAATTCAAATATTTAACACAGAGAAGCTCTGTGGAGATTTTTTATATATTTGACCAATCTGGGATTAACTGCAGCATGGATTTATGCAGCTGGTTGTTGGAGGGACAGATGGGTGTGGAGGGAGAAGAGGCCCTGCAGGTTAATTCTGTTGACGGACATCATGTCATGCAGGAAACACATTCTGTTGATGGTGCGTTCTCAAATTTTATGAATTTATACCCCCCCCCACCCTCTTCTATGTAAAGTGGATCTTGATGACTTGATCATATTTATTTTTCAAAGTATCAGGTGAAGGAAAATTGTTATTATCAGTCACGATGTTTTGTACATAGTGTATATTTTCAAACATTGAAGCTCCATTAAGGACAAGTGTAAGCTATGTAGAGACAGAGGGTCCCAGCTTAGTGTTGGGAGCTGTGGTCAGCTAGGAGTGGTAAACAGGTTCATAGCAAGGTTAAACAAAGGTAAACATCAGCTTGAAGGAGGTTCCTTTATGTAACATGCTCCATTGGATATTATTGATAGCCTATTGCACCTAAGTTCTTGTGAGATCAACAAGTTTTTATAAATCTTTCACACTATTATGGTTTTAATGGTGCAAGACTGATTCAATAGGTGTTGTCACTTAATAAATGCATGATTGACAATTCAAATGGTATTTTGTTATATCAGTATATAATCAGGGGATTTGGCTTGGGGATTAAGTATTTTTGTTATTATATAATATTACATCAGAATCAAAAGAACTAGAAGAAATATATCTCAGCTCGAAACTTGAACAATTTGTTGAAAAAGGGTATTGTGTATTTCTCAGAAAATATGTGTTATAGGTTCAATAACTAAGCAGGCAAAATGGAAACTTGTATGATATTCAACTATGTGAATATAGATATATATATATAGCTCATATGGTGTCTTGGAAAGAATATGTGGAGAGAAACCACATCATTATATCCTTTTGAAAGGGCTAATAATTTTCCCTGTATCTTAAATATGTCATGAAATACTCATAATATAAGTACATACTAAAATTGAGATAGTTTTTTTGGTAAAAATTCAAAGGAGCAGTGGTCATAAGTTATAAATGTTCTATTATTACTTATGAGTCATGATCTCTTTAAAAACTATTTCAGGCCATTTCATCAGAGTATGCTGTGGATAGTCCAAAATTGTTAACCTCAGATGTAAGGCAAATGATAGTGTTAATTATATAGCTCACAATAGTTAGACATTGGTTCATATGCATATGCCAGCCTGTGAGTCATGAAATTGCACCAGTCTGGAGCTCGGACTTTGTGCAACTTGTTGATATCATTATCTCCATGTGATTCACAGAGTGTGATAGATGGATAAGACAAGTCCTCATATCTTGACAAAGCTCTGCCCTTTTTTCAGTTTATTCTCCTTGGCTCATCTCCAGAAAAGAGGCCATTTTTGTGTATTTTTGATACAGATCTTGATTTGGATTAATAGTTGAGCCTGTTGTTTTTACATAAGTGTTGTTTATTGCAGATAACATAATAAAAGATAATACAATTATTGATTTAATATTGATCTTAATAAAAAAAAATAAAGCCCCATTTTTTATGGATAATTATTTTATTGGATTTCAGCGCTATCATATTTTTTGTTTCGTCCCTGTCGGCCATTTTTTTCAGTGAAAATTAAATCTGTCGGACTCATGGTACCAGATTTCAGCCATATATGACATAATAATGGAATAACCTTTATACTATTATGAATATAAAATCTGATTGCAATGACAGAATTTGCTTTAAGTTGCACTTAACTTTCACATTATAAGTGATGAAAATTTGATTCAAGTCGCAGGATAATGTTGGTAAAAGTCTAGATTTTTTTTTGAAACCATCATGATGGACTGCGGCAGGTTCTGGGTCTGTGAACAAGTTGAGCAAGGCCTATGTGACCAGAGTCACAATGACCTCCTACATCTCAAAACTGTTTTTTTTTTTTTAGCACAAAGAACCTGGCATCAATCTTAGATACTTGAGGCTCAATAAGCTCTGATACCCCCTTGAGGGCCTGTGATACCCCCTTGAGGGCCTCTGATACCCCCTTGAGGGCCTCTGATACCCCCTTGAGGGCCTCTGATACCCCCTTGAGGGCCGCTCGTCCAGTGCTCATGTTAAGCCCTGGGTCATGAGTGGACATGATGCAATCAGGAGGTGCAAGACCATTGCATGTATGCTCTGTGCTAATGTGAGACAAGATTTCTGCACATTTATTCAAAAGGAAACAAGTGTTTAGCTGTAATTGATAAATTGATAGAAGAGTTGATTTTTTTTTCGTTCTGTTTATTGTGAGGAATTTTCTGAAAAAAATTATGCAGTGGTTATGTTTAAATATTAGCAAGTCAAATAGAAGGACTGACTACAAGGGTAGAAATTTTATTATTCCAAAAACATTTGTCTCGACTTAATATATATCCATATATATATATATATATATATATATATATATATATATATATATATATATATATATATATATATATATATATATATATATATATATATATATTGTATACACATATATACCTATATACATATCTATATACACTCAATTATTTGGTGCACTTGGCATAACAACACACCAAAGAGACTGAACATGGGGCGGATGATGGAAGTAATCCCAGAATCATATCCTAAAATTAGACATAAATGCAGATGTTAAGCCTGTATAAGTATGTCTATGGTTCACAATCATATGAACATGAACTGAAAGTGATCATTGAGAATGAGAGATCATTGAGATTTGTTTAGATGCAGTGGGGATGGCTTGGGTCCAAAGTTTCCATCACTCCTCTGTCCTTGAATGACCCATACCAACTCAGTCAATATAATTCTTGCGTGTTTCTACATGTATGCCTCAGAATTGTTTCAGATAGATTTGACATTTCAGTGCACTTTCTTTCACTCTGCTGCTATTCACAGAAAACTTCAACTTGTGGATATATTGTATTATTTTGTATTGTTTTTCTGCTTGTGAAAACAAAAGAAAAGTTTTTTTAAGCCACTTATGGTAGAATGTTTGGAGTCTTTTCTTAAGGATTTGGATTTACTTCTCAGACCTTTTCTCCTCAAAATTGGTCGGAATGCCTGCATATATTTTCAAAGTGTGAAAAGGAGTGAAATATTTTTGTCTCATTCACGATATGAAATGATGCATGATCCAGAATTACTATATAAAATACAACATCACTCAAAGGAAGGAGCCAATCTCCACTTGCCAGCTCATTTAAACTTCATTTCTTTTATTTCACTTTTTTTTTTATAAAAAAAAAATATAAAAAAATATTTAAAAAAAAAAAAAATCTTGAATGGAAATATTTCACTCTTGTGACATTTTCTCCTGTTATGCTGTTTCTGGTTAAACATACTTTAATGTCATATTTTATCTTTATGATTCTGAAAAAGTCATTTTAATCAATTGTACAACAACAGATTGTCTGTTACATATGTTTGTATTGTGAATGACCACACTCATCAACCTGCAGGATTAAGTGCATAACATAATGTTTGCTTTCACATATGTCTGCTACGTTTTGCTGACGGCTTATTCTTGTGACAACAAAGATAATCATGTTGAGGGATCATAATCACCAGATATTATAATGGGGGGATGCTGCCATCATATCTCTGAGGAATTCATTTGTAGTTTGTACGCAGCTTGCTAATTAGACAATGAAAAGGTGTATTAATTATTCAGCAAGAGAAAATAGCAAAGCACCCAAAAGCAGTTTTTTTTACAGTTATACATTGTATAAAAATATTAGTTCCTTTATGAATGATGATGAGTTATATGTTTTTAGTTTTATATTCTGGCAAATTAGGATAATCTGGAGGAAAAAAATCCAGCATATATGAAGCCACAAGTTTCAATAATCCAAGAAGACGTCTAACATGCTGATATATTGAATTAGTGACTGTATTAGATGATTTCTCATAAGATATTAACATGGCCAATTTGAATATTTTGCATTGAGATATAGTGAGAATTGGCACAGTGAATTATTACCTGAGATAAGGTGCTAAACTTTCAGAAAAGTTATATTTTTATTGTTCATTGTTTGAAAAGCATGTTTTTGTTAGTTGACAAAAGGCCATTTGAGCAATATTTTCCAACTCAGAAATGGTACATAACACCAATTTATGTTAAAAAATATTAATAAGATCTAATAAGAAAAATACTTGATTTGAAAAAAAAAAATGTTAATAAGTATTCAGTTACCAAATTTGTGGAAAAGATGACTTGTGCATGAGATGAATTAATGGATAATGCATGATTTGTACCTCTGTATTCACTGGCTGCATACAGACTAAATATTCATAGAAAATTTGCAGATTTAACTCTATAGAAGAGCAAAAATAGATAAAGAGAAAGCAAAATTTGTTAAATTTTGTTGCTAAGATTTTATGAAAAAGATTTATTTTATTTTAAGGGAATCGCTTAGCAACAATCAAGCATGTGCCAGGAATGAGGAAGAAATAAGGTTTTGTGGCACAAATTATCTGACAATTGATCTTTGTGACACTGCTGTTGCTTCATATTCGTCTTTTGACATAAGGTTGCCAAGCAATGCGTAGTTTATGGTGTGCTTTAATAGGAGTCACGAGACCGCATGCAAAGTTATGGGTGTGGAAATTGACCGCCAATAATTAGAAAGCATATTCTGTGTTTCTGAGATGGGATTCATTGTCATCAGGAGCAATTTGGAAATAACCCTGCTAGTCATTGTAATGTGTTGTTGACCTTTTACAATGTTAAGCCAGTTGAGAGACATTAGCTTTTGCAGAAAATAGGACACGAAGCTTATGGTGGATCTATATCGGGCAGTGCAACAATAACTGCACGTCATGTGTTGTGGCACAAGAGTCAGGATTAGTGCGTCAGCATTTCTGGTAATTCATAAAAGAATAAACAAAGATCTTAGATGACGTGAAAATTAACAATAAAACAAGAGGTGTTGGTGTTGTAGGAACATGTTCAGGCAAAGATAAGCAGTTCTGCCGACTGTATTCAGCCAATCAATAGAACCGCACAAAGACGACAGACGTGTTGCCAGTGCTTTGTACGTCCGTTAGTTTTTCCTTGATCACAACTCACTGCAGGCGGATTACGCAGGATTGGTGCTTTATGGCACCAGCAAGACGGCAGTCGTGGCGTGCAGGTAGAGGCGGAGCACTATTGCTATACCTTTGCTCGTTTCTTGTCTGGGCGAATCGGAATGGTGAACAGTCGCATTGTCCAACTGTCTGCGAGTTCTCTTCTCAGGGGATTTTGTGAAACAAGAAAATAAAAATATGTCTTTAAACTAATTTCATAAGGATTGCAATGTTCATGAAGTATTGATAAGTTATTGATCAAGATTGCTTGCTCATGGTACTTGGAGATTTGTTCTCTTTTTGGGGGTTTGGATGCCTGAAAATGTCTATATTTAAGTGATTGGAATATTTTGTGGAAGTGGTGTGAAATGGGGATGCACTGAGTTTTGGGGGTCTGCTGAACCTCACATTGTATTAATACTGCACTCTTGCAGGTGAAGTGTGTCTTACTTTAGAAAAAAAACCATAAAATCAAAACTGAAACATTGCCAATTTCAGAATACTTTGATATTTTACTTGGTTCAAATTCACTTTTTTTATATACCGTATGTTTCTGATGCATTAAAAAAATTAAATTTCAATTTATTAGTCTGGAGCAAACATTGTGGGTTATACAAACATGACCATATAAGGTCACAGAATCCCATATAAGGTCACAGAATCCCATGTCCCTACTCATGAGATATGAATAGATGTTAATGAAATAAATACATATATAGGTGAGAAACCCTCATAGTTGACTTCAGGCCAGATACAGGTAGGAAATGTGACCTATCTTAATGAGGATGTCAGGGAAATACAATATTCTTGTTAATATACAAATTTACAAAGAATCTTATTAATGATGGCCTCCCATGATCTATGCAAGCTATGCAAGCTATGCAAGGCTAAGATTAGCACATACAGATCAAATAGAATCATGCAAGCTTTGCACGCCATTATTTAAATATTAGTACAGAGTCATGTATGACTAAATGTTTGATAAATGTGTATCCCTGTGTCTGATAGGAGACAAGTGAAATGCAGGAGTAATAGATTCAATAGACTCCAGAGATTGAATCAGGGAGATGACATTTATTGGTTTGAATGAATAGAAGGGGTTTAGAGAGAGGCATGTTCCGGCCTGCCTCTTGTCTCAGGGGAGACCGCCTCCACCTGATATATGATTGGCTGATCTCACCTTGTCAAAAAACTCAGGATATGTGCTTCACTTTCGGTCCAATTATTTTTAGATAAAACACACAAATTTCAGGTACAAGACATAGAATTAAAACTGCAGATTACTTGGAACATGATTTTTATGTAATAATAATAATAATAATAATAATAATAATAATAATAATAATAATAATAATAATAATAATAATAATAATAATAATTAATAATAATAATAATAATAATAATAATAATCATAATAATAATAATAATAATAATAATAATAATAATAATGTGAAACTCTTGTATGTTTTATAGCAGGGGGGTCCTATTTAAGTACATTTTATTTCATGTAACTTTGTTAACTTCATCTCCACATAAAAAAAGAACGGATAAAACATATAAAGATATCAGTAGTTTTAAGGATGAGGGAGATTTACAATGCAGCTCATTAGCAAGGAGATGGACAAGTGTCGTATTACACTACCCTGTGGTTATCCACAGACAAAAAGACTGCTTGAATGAAATGTTTCCTGCCGGGAATAACCTTACTTATGACTATAATGGACATTTTAGAAGTTGCCATTACTTGTCATGTAGCCCCTGAGCAAGAACACCCTTTATGTGTTCTTCTATCAAATTGTGAAAATTATGTAAAGTCAAAGGTGTACAGATGTTGTCAAAAAGATGTAGAAAATGGTTATTAATAGCCTTATCGTCTTTTTAACTTAAAATGTCATTTATAGCAGTATAAATGCAGGCTTTATAAACCACAACAATATTATGTTGATAACTCTTCCAAGTTTAATATAACACATAAAAATTACTACCAAAAATAGTACACATCTTTTTGTCTTTTGCTGTAAAATTCTGGTGAAGAAAACAAGTAAGCACCCACAGTGATATGATGATGGTGTTCACATATTGTTAAAGTACACATTTGGAATTTTTGTGACCTTGCAAACCATCAAAGGCAAGCTTAGAGACAACACAAGAATAGTATATATGTGTAAAATACATGGAATGTAAGAATAGAAAAAGATATGCTCTGTGAAGGTTTTCTGAATATGTCTTCCATGCATCAGCAACCTAAATTATTCTCCTTCGAGTAAGAATTGTATTCATTGGACTAAATAATCCCCCTTAAAACTATGATCAGGAGAACGTTGAAAAAAAGGTGAATGTATATTGAGCCAGACTGTGGTAAAAACTGGGTATTAGAAGGTACCTATAGTGGCTTTATATGATACAGGAGATGGCTTGAAATAGGTGCTATGTATATTTTTTGCTCTTGATATGAAAGGTCCATAGTTGCATGCATCACATTTGCCTCCATTAACATTTGAGCCTTTAACGTGCAACTTGCAAACATATTAATATTTCCTATCAAAATGTTTTTTTTCTGTGTAGTTCTCTGCAGGAAGATTCTTAGAAAAATGCTTGATTTGGAGAATTCAAGGAATGATAATTAAGCAACAAATCACACATTAGTTTGGTAGAGAATATTAGTGAGGTAGATATAAACATAAATGAAAGACTTGTTTAAATAGTTGACTTCAGGTCAGAGATATCTTAATGAGGATGTCAGGGAAACACAATATTTTCATCATTATATAAATTGATAAAGAATCTGTTATTAATGATGGCCTTGTGTGAACTGTTCAAGCTCCGCAGTGGTTTTGCAAGGCTAAGGTTACCAGATAAATATATATATATAGCATTTCAAGGAAAGCCATTGGTTAGTTTGATTTGGCTCCTCTCTGAAAATGAATGATCACAAGGCTATCAAAGTCTATTGAGCCAAGTTTTCGGTTTCATGGCCTTCTTTCAGCCAAGTTAGACCAGAAGGATGGAGAAGACTTTGCCATAAGTTATACTGCTGATTATTATCATGGTCTTTGTGTATATTTGTGGGCTTTGATGTGGTGTAAAGTAGTAAAATTAGTCCAGAGTACTCCTCTTAGTCCAGAGTACTCCAGTTTTGCCCAGCTGGATGACATAGTGACCTAATTTGAACCATCATTGTTAAAAATAGCCTCTTACTTAGCTCCTGTTGGTATACTGTGCAAAGACAGTTGTTTGATTATGCAGAATTATGCAGCTACCCCTTAATTTGGTATATTGAACAATAGCAATCATTTTGACCAATCAGAGAGCAACTAACAGACGATTACAAAAAGTAGTAGCAATGGCGGGAAGTGGCGATCACCACATGTCCACATTTCAACATCGCAAGATGGCTTTCTCAGAATAAATAACTGAGAAAAAAATGTAAATTGACAACAGGGTCATTTGGGGTAGCTATGGATAGTCTAATGTAATTTAATCATCACTACATTTTTTGAAAAGTAAAACATAGAGTAATAAAATAAGATGTTATATGACATAAAAGTTGCACTTTGAGCACAAGTCTGTCTCAGTCATGAGCTGCGTGTGACAGGTAAACACGTGTAGCCATGAATTTTGTGTGACCCCAGATGAAGCTGGAGGGAGGAAAGCACTGTTAGATCTCACTCTGGCATTTTTTCAATGGACAATAACTTTGATGAAGTCAAAAACTCATTGCCATACTCCCATCACAAAATTCACCAGGGGGACATGGCTCAGTTGGTAAGATGTCTGTCTCCCATGATAAAGATCCAGGGTTCAAATCCCAGTCAGGACAAGATGTTTTTTCATGCTGAAGATGAAATCTTCATATTGGGGTTTCATATGACCGATATCAAAGATCTCTTTGCATGTTAGAACATATAGAATTATATTGTTCTGCAGATGTATAACATATAAATATATAACATATAAATCAAATATAAATCAAATCACATATAAATCAAATATAAATCATGATTCCAGACAGAAAACCAACATGAAATCTTCATATTGTGGTATTGTTTGGAGCTCAGACGTGTTTGCTAAGAAACAATAACACGGAGCCTACAAAACTGAAGATTTCCAAATTTAATAATGGATTTTAAACTTCAAGTAAATTGGCCATGTGATCAACCTTGAGTATGTTATATATCCAACTTATTGTCAGATTATACATTACCTCACAGTGCTGGCAACTGCTTTATAAATGTGGAGAAGTCTTATCACCCCTAGAATATTCTCAGTGCCACCTTGTGATAACAGAACACACCACAGTGCTTGGAGTTATTATTAATAATACATGTGCATGAGACTTATCCTGGTTGTGTGGCCATCACTTTGACTCCAGGTCATCTCTGGCAAATTAGACTGTCACCAACAGTTGTCTCCAGCTGCTCATCTTGCATATAACAATACCCCTCATTGTGCCTCTCCTAATTACTTACTCCTGCGATCAGTGAGTTCTATGTTTTCATCTCATCCAGACATTGTTACTTTGTCAACATGATGGGATTAGGAGAGAGGTGCATATTGCTAGATCTATAAGTTGGTTAGGTACGGGTGCCATGTTGTATATTGTTTTGTTTGTCTCACTTGTAATATGTGCAACTCATCTTCTTGATCCACAGAAAATGTGATTTACTGAATGAAGATACATGGCAGTAATTTTACCAGAAGGATTACTTCCAGCTTATTTCTTCTTCATATACAGGTGTAAAGCAAAATAATTTTTGTCTTTCATTTGATAGATGGCTCTAGTCCCCTATTGTGTTTGAATCCCAACTATTGCAATAAACATGAACAATTGTTCTGCTATCTCAATATTTCAGTGCTATAATGTATACATTATCCAAAATATAGAGCTGTATGCTGATTTCAACTATTGTCAAAAAGCAGCATTTGCTGCTATTTCAGTGTTGAGCATGAGATGAGGGCATTTCACTTAATTAGTACAGACAAGCATTATTGGCACAGAAGTCATCCCATGTCTGTGGCAGAGTTGTAATGAAACAATGTCACCGTGCTCCGCCCACATCCTCTGGGATACCAACGAGGCGGTGCCTGATTGGTGATGTGGGTACGCGGGCACAGTAAAGTTCCCTCACTCTGGACCTGTGGAATAAGGGTAGAGGTCAGGTCCGCATGAGCAGTGGAAAACAAGCAACACAAAGAATGAAATGATGAGTAGTACAAAGGCATCTTGGTCCGTCTTTTTGTAGGAAATGAAGAATAAGGGCTCTGACTATAAACAAAATTAATTTTGAAGCAACAGGAATAAAATGCTATTTTAAAAATAAATGCTATTTTTAAAATAATAAATCATGGCTGATGGTGAAATAAGTGAATTAATGTTATCTTATTCCTAATCTTTTTTTTAGCATTATATAACCCAGGCCTCTTTGCTTATGCAAAATTCATGTCACATTATGGTTTAGTGATATGACTATCTTCCAAAGACAAAATTGGTGATTAGATTTATCAATAGTGAGTATGTAACACAGCATAACTGTCAGCCGAGACAGCTTGGCATTTTAGTATGTCAATATTGAGAGATCATTTTTTATTCAGTACTGCTGTTATTGTTGTCCCCATCGACAAATCTGAGTCCTAAATATCATCTTCGGGGGTAAAATGTATCATAGAGATAGATGTTAAACAAGTAAATATTGGGTCATGAGAAAACCTAAAAGAGTTCACATCAAAAATGGCATGTTTTATTTGTTGGGAATAAGAGATAGCAAAGTTAGTTTTTTTTGAGTGCACGGTATCAACATGACATATTGTGGCACAGTGTGGATGAGTGCTGAGGCAAGCCATATAGTAATTAATAATGAATAAAGCTATCATGAAGCCGGTTGTGTGGGGACCAACTTGCCACTACCCCTCGATAGGTGTTCACCGTTCCATGTCCGTGTATAATTCACATGTAAATGTCAAACAGTAGGACTGGCGTGACACAGTCTCGGAGGAGGCCATGTGTTGTATTTGTCTGACATCCATGGTCAACTAACAACGCTAGAAGCTCAGGCACAACTTAAAGGTGAACGAAGTACAAAATACACTATTTTTCTCTGTGTTGATGCGTCTGCATTGCTTTCACCTTGTGGAGAATTGGGCCAGACTTTGTGGCATCAGATACAGCGCACGGCTATCGAAACATCAATAAATGCTGCCCATATGGCTGTACAGTAAACCTGAACTGACATAAACAGTGGTCTAGGCTGGGACAGATTATCTCACCCATGATATTATACACCTGAACCGGCAGCTAGATTACACTGCACACGGTTAGATCCTCAGGTAGGTGAAAGCAGTTTCATTTCCAAAGCATACATTATTGACTTACATCAATCAGAGTTCTGCCATAGACACTATAGTTGTGGGGGGTAATACTTATGCTGGGAAACAGGACGAGTAGTTGGCAACGTAAACTAGTTATGGTGTTTGGTTCCAGCAGAGGCAGGTATGGCAGCACTGCTCCCGGCACCTTCCACTATTAACACTAAATAGTGTTGTAACCGAGGGAAAAAGAACACCCAAATACTGGGCTTCAGTGGTATCATATCTGTATACCAAACCAAATAGCACACCACAGGCAGTGGGGCAGGTAAGGCAGTGTGAGAGCCTCTTATCAACATAGAGCTGTATATTCCTATAGCCGATAGCTGCCTGCAGCTGTTTAGTAGGTCAACTGTGTACATAGGCGGCCATGATATTCTATGTGTAGTGGGTGCACACAGGTGAAAGAGCACGCTGTTTTGGGGTCAGGATTGAAACAGCAGTTTTACTGGAGGTTTGTGCGTACTAATGCACTGTAGATGGAGGTGAACCAAGGTGAATAGCTTTATTCATTCTATTCATGTTCTGTTTATCTCGAAAGGATTTGTTTTCAGCTCCATGTTTGCTTTCATAAACACCGGGAGAGTATCAAAGAGCACGTTTTTTCAGTTACCTGTCTATAAATAGATTGGATGAGGTAAGCTGTGATTTCTCAATGCACAGATTGAATTGCATAAAACGTGCTTGTCTTGTGACTACGGTCTGGTCGGTCTGGTCGAGAGGATTGCATAACAGGAAACATCGCTTACTTGGCATATATTTCCCAAAGCTCATATTTATCTGGCATAAATAGGTGAAGATATCATGTATATAGCAGTTATTACCAAGTAAGACGAGGCACATGTCCACTACAATGATAGAACTCCAGACCATTTTCCATTTGAATGTATATGGGGAATTTTTCCTCTCTAAATTAGAGCTACGTCACTCATGTGGCATACAGTTGTCAGACATCTTTGATATGAATTGTTTATGTCAACATGATTCATGAATAGTTTTGTGCAGATCTAGGATGAAAGTTGAATGTTTACAAGTTTTATGTAACTCGAATTTGCCTCTTTGCAAATCGTCAAGGTTGTTTTGGCTGGAGAAGTAGTGGGACCAGATCTGAGCATAGATTTTTGGATGATTGATAAGTGTTGAATTATTGATAGGCTGGTGCCTGTTAGCAATGGAAGAGTGAATATAGCCCCTGCTTTATAAATCATAATTTCCATTTTTCCAATAAACAGTCTTTTATTACTGGTTGAAATTAGTAATCTCTTATATGAAGTTTATTTCAAGTGAGAATTTTGATAAATATATATAGCAAAGCAACTCAAGCAGACAGCATGTATATTGAGTGTAATTATAACAACATGTCCATCACAGTTATAATCAGCTTTAAACAGTTAAATAACTTAGAGATTTACTTTAACAAATATCTCCATCAAGATATTTTCCAAATATAAATTCAGACAGCACTGATTAAGTAGGTCATGAAACTGGATGACAGTCTGGCTGTATATTGTACATTATTTTATGCATACATATTTTGGTGTTCAAATTTTTGGCATTTGAGTAGTCAAGTGTTCAGTAATTGCTTGGAAGCGAGCCATTGTTATTTAGGTCAACATAGTTTGAATTTATAATGTTTAGGGGATTATTCTCACAACTCAATTGACCAATCTTTTAAAATTCAGTATTTACACAAAGTGCTTAAGAAATGTTGATAATGGGACTGGCAGAGGTTTGTCATGAATATCAAATCAATTTTATAAGGGTCCGCTACATCATAGGCTTCTAAACATGTATTGTGTAAGGATATTTGATAACATTCCAAGAAAATGCCCAATGTTCCTTGAACTCCTCCCCAGGTACATATGGTCTGAGGAGCAAGTGTGTAATACTTAACAACATTTGCCAATATCACCTAAATAGATTCTCTTTGATATAGTGTTTGATTTTAGACACAAATTTATGTGTTATGTGTCATTGGTTGTGGCCAACAATACTCTTAGAAAACAAGTTGGGAAGATTGAAAGGTCTCATAAAGTATACACATCCAACCATTTTTTTATATTTAAATTAGAGCAATAGATAAGATCAGAAGAGTTTACACATAGGTTAGTTGTGATTGTTGCACTGAACTTCTGTTTGACCCTGAAAATGTGTAACATATGATAAAAATATTGTGTTTTTTGTACTTTTAGATTCAATGGAATCCATGGAGAGTCCGATTCCTAGTGTGAGCACAATGTCATCTATGCCATCGCCACAGGAGATGAAGCCGGACATCGGCAACCTGAGCTCACCTTCATCAACACAGGGGTACTCCCCATCCTCATCTCAGGGTTTCTTGTAAGTACTCTAACCATGCTACATAGTGCAGGGGTACTCCCCATCCTCATCTCAGGGTTTCTTGTAAGTACTCTAACCACACTACATAGTACAGGGGTACTCCCCATCCTCATCTCAGGGTTTCTTGTAAGTACTCTAACCATACTACATAGTACAGGGGTACTCCCCATCCTCATCTCAGGGTTTCTTGTAAGTACTCTAACCACACTACATAGTACAGGGGTACTCCCCATCCTCATCTCAGGGTTTCTTGTAAGTACTCTAACCACACTACATAGTACAGGGGTACTCCCCATCCTCATCTCAGGGTTTCTTGTAAGTACTCTAACCACACTACATAGTACAGGGGTACTCCCCATCCTCATCTCAGGGTTTCTTGTAAGTACTCTAACCACACTACATAGTACAGGGGTACTCCCCATCCTCATCTCAGGGTTTCTTGTAAGTACTCTAACCATACTACATAGTACAGGGGTACTCCCCATCCTCATCTCAGGGTTTCTTCTTAACACTCTCATTTCACCCACAGTGCAAGTTATGTCAAATCTTCATCTCAGGGTCTCTCGTAAACACTCTCATTTCACCCACAGCGCAAGTTATGTCAAATCTTCATCTCAGGGTCTCATCTAAACACTCTCATTTCACCCATAGTGCAAGGTATGTCAAATCTTCATCTCAGGGTTTCTTCTAAACACTCTCATTTCACCCATAGTGCAAGGTATGTCAAATCTTCATCTCAGGGTTTCTTCTAAACACTCTCATTTCACCCATAGTGCAAGGTATGCCAAATCTTCATCTCAGGGTCTCATCTAAACACTCTCATTTCACCCATAGTGCAAGGTATGTCAAATCTTCATCTCAGGGTTTCTTCTAAACACTCTCATTTCACCCATAGTGCAAGGTATGCCAAATCTTCATCTCAGGGTCTCATCTAAACACTCTCATTTCACCCATAGTGCAAGGTATGTCAAATCTTCATCTCAGGGTTTCTTCTAAACACTCTCATTTCACCCATAGTGCAAGGTATGTCAAATCTTCATCTCAGGGTCTCTCGTAAACACTCTCATTTCACCCACAGCGCAAGTTATGTCAAATCTTCATCTCAGGGTCTCATCTAAACACTCTCATTTCACCCATAGTGCAAGGTATGTCAAATATTCATCTCAGGGTCTCATCGAAACACTCTCATTTCACCCATAGTGCAAGGTATGTCAAATCTTCATCTCAGGGTCTCATCTAAACACTCTCATTTCACCCATAGTGCAAGGTATGTCAAATCTTCATCTCAGGGTTTCTTCTAAACACTCTCATTTCACCCACAGTGCAAGTTATGCCAAATCTTCATCTCAGGGTTTCTTCTAAACACTCTCATTTCACCCATAGTGCAAGGTATGCCAAATCTTCATCTCAGGGTTTCTTCTAAACACTCTCATTTCACCCATAGTGCAAGGTATGTCAAATCTTCATCTCAGGGTTTCTTCTAAACACTCTCATTTCACCCATAGTGCAAGGTATGCCAAATCTTCATCTCAGGGTCTCATCTAAACACTCTCATTTCACCCATAGTGCAAGGTATGTCAAATCTTCATCTCAGGGTTTCTTCTAAACACTCTCATTTCACCCATAGTGCAAGGTATGTCAAATCTTCATCTCAGGGTCTCTCGTAAACACTCTCATTTCACCCACAGCGCAAGTTATGTCAAATCTTCATCTCAGGGTCTCATCTAAACACTCTCATTTCACCCATAGTGCAAGGTATGTCAAATATTCATCTCAGGGTCTCATCGAAACACTCTCATTTCACCCATAGTGCAAGGTATGTCAAATCTTCATCTCAGGGTCTCATCTAAACACTCTCATTTCACCCATAGTGCAAGGTATGTCAAATCTTCATCTCAGGGTTTCTTCTAAACACTCTCATTTCACCCACAGTGCAAGTTATGCCAAATCTTCATCTCAGGGTTTCTTCTAAACACTCTCATTTCACCCATAGTGCAAGGTATGCCAAATCTTCATCTCAGGGTCTCTTCTAAACACTCTCATTTCACCCACAGTGCAAGTTATGTCAAATCTTTATCTCAGGGTCTCTTCTAAACACTCTTCATTTCACCCACAGCGCAAGTTATGTCAAATCTTCATCTCAAGGTCTCATCTAAACACTCTTCATTTCACCCACAGTGCAAGTTATGTCAAATCTTCATCTTAGGGTCTCTTCTAAACACTCTCATTTCACCCACAGTGCAAGTTATGTCAAATCTTCATCTCAGGGTCTCATCTAAACACTCTTCATTTCACCCACAGTGCAAGTTATGTCAAATCTTCATCTTAGGGTCTCATCTCAGGGATTTTGTTAAATGTACTCACACAACCTACGCTATGCTTCTTGTTTACAATTACTTTTAATATGAATTTCTTACAAGAAACCCTGAGATGAGGATGGAAGTATCCATGTTAGAAAATTCAACATAAATGACTAAAACCCAGTAGCATTCAAAGATATTCAAAGTTCAACATTGTATGTGATCAATCAAAAGTGTCAATCAAGAATGTCATTTGAGTACAGGTGACTGTGTTGTATGTTTCAGTATGGGTCATGTGACCAGTTCATCACAGATGCCATCTGGGCAGATGGTGCAGCAGATCTCTTCCCCGATGGGCCAGCAGATGTCACCCTCAGGCCCGCTCCAGTCTCCCACGCTTCATTCCGCGGGATCCATGCACTCGCCAGGATCCATGCCTTCCCCTGGTGGATTACATGTAAGAGCCACCTTAAAAGTCATTTGAATCGCCAGGGAATTTAATTTGTAGTCGCACACAGGGGTCAACATGATATTGTCTTTGATTTTTCTTGTTATTAATATTAACATCAGCAGTATGAGAACAAAAAATGTGAACAAATTCTTGTTTGTAAACAGTGGTGAAAGTTATGGTGTTGTCTTAGAATTGTTTATAATGAAATCATCAGCAAAATAAAAATGAAAAAGCAAACAAATTCTTATTCATAGGAATTGCAACAAAATGACCAAAAGATGCATGCAAAATAGGGTAAAAAACACATTGGTACATCAGTATTTTATATATGGAATAATATATGATTTTTTATCTAATGCTTATCAGGGCGAATACACAAGACAAGATATCAATGATTTGAAAAGAAAGGCTAGTCATAAATTGTCACATAAATTGTCACAATTTCCATGTTTTATTTTTGGCAAAGTCATAATACAGTCCCAGTTTACATTAACTTCATCTGAACTTCTGCAAGTTTTTGCAGCATTTTGTGCAGGATTTTATGCAGGAGTTCTTTGTCATGTAAATGGACACTTCTGGTAATCCTCAAACTTGTGGAATTTGTGACCTTGTTTGTTTGCGGATGATTTCAGGGAGAATGCGGGGAAGGGCAACACATATGTTTTAATTCCATTTAATGTGCATGCACACTGAGTGATTTGAATGCATGAAAAGAATAGTTTTCAGAAAGTTTCCAGAATTGTTTTCAAATCTTGAGTCAAAGTCACATATTTTTGGGAAATCGAGTCACAAATGTGCATTTAAAGATCACACCTGATCCCACGAGTCATCGGAGACAGTCGTGCGAAGAAAAGTTAACAATAATCTACAAAAGTTGTAAGGTTTAGAAGTTAGGACAGAATGCAACAGTTGACAAGTGAAAGGCAATAATGCGCAAGAGATCATGAAATAAGTATACCAGGGCCTGAAGATATAGGATGTGTGTGTGTGGGCGGGGGGGGGGGGGGGGGGGGGGGGGGGGGGTATTCTTATGTTGCCACTTAGTCATCTTAAATGGGCCAGTGGATTGTGCAAATGGGCCAGTGGGTGAAGGAATTGACCAGTCTTTTCAACCATAAAGCTTAATTGGTAGATCTCTTATAGACACTCAGTAGACAAGCTAGCATTATCATGTCTATGTTACTGTATAATGTCAGTTTGTGATAATCATATTTGTTATTTGTTTGCAATGGAATTGTGTCTTTTAATAAAGTATGATGCATCAAACATGATTGTCAGTAATACGTCTCTTTAAATCACTTTGCTGCTGTACTAACCAGGATTCCTATTTTTCAGTCTCCGACCCTGACTCCCCTCGGCACCCCGTCCTCCACCATGGGCTCGCCGGGTCTGATGGGGCATGGCATGAGTACCAAGCACATATGCGCCATCTGTGGGGACAAAGCTTCAGGAAAACACTACGGAGTCTACAGGTAGGCAACATCTTAGTCTTGGAGGCCCTCAAGTTTTACTGAAAAAAATATCATCTGAGATCAATTGAATAATGTGATGCTAATATAATAGCCTAAAATAATGTCATGTTTCTGCAATAAATTTTAACCTCTTGAAAGGTCCTTTCATGAACTTTTGTTGAAGTAATAAAAATGATATTTGTGCAGGAATTTTTGGAAGTCTTGGCATGGAATATAAAATAAGCCAGTGACATTGTGAATGAAATGAATGAATATGAAATGAATGAATATGAAATGAATGAATATGAAATGAATATGAAATGAATGAATATGAAATGAATGAATATGAAATGAATGAATATGAAATGAATGAATATGAAATGAATGAATATGAAATGAATGAATATGAAATGAATGAATATGAAATGAATGAATATGAAATGAGGAACATGGGTGTGTTATTTTCATGTTGCAGTTGTGAGGGATGCAAGGGATTCTTCAAGAGGACAGTAAGGAAAGACTTAACCTATGCATGTCGAGATGACAAGAACTGTATGATAGACAAACGCCAGCGTAACAGATGTCAGTACTGTCGATACATGAAGTGTTTGGCTATGGGAATGAAGAGAGAAGGTTGGTTTGAAATTCTCAGTCATTGTTTAATTTTTTAATGTTAAAGGACAACACCACTTTCTTCATAAATTCTCTTAGCACAAGAAGCTTGTCAATAATTTTTTTTCTCCAAATTTTTACAAATGCTCGCATAGATATTGCCATGAGGCAAGTGAGATATTATATTTTTCTGTTTTTATCTCGTCATGAACAAAGGTCTAACATTTCATCAGGATAATATTTTGAGGATGAGACCAGGTTTTAATTCTGATTAACAGTCTGTCTGTATACTAAATATGATTTGAGAGTGGTGTTGTTCTTTAATGTTTATTATCTTGTTATTCAGAGATATTTGATATTATATTTGAGATATCTTTGTCTTGAGACAATATTGCAATATATGCCTTCATTGGAATGAATATTAGAAACGTGCCTAAATTTTATCCATTTCATAGAATTTGTGTACACCATGGACTAAATTGTTAATGTCTATACATTGCAGTAAACGTTTATTTCAAAGTACAAGATTTTTTTTAGTGGAAAACACAAATGTGATTGGGCTTTTTTGAAAGGTGTCTGAGCTTGGAGTGCCCACTGACCTTCAAAATGTCATGTCACTGCAGCATATGTGAAGAGGGAGTGAGTTTTATGGCTCGGTTTTTCATGTCACAGACAAATCATGCATGTTTTATGGCATGGTTAACAGCAAGATTTGTACATGAGGAAAAAAAACAACACAGAAATATGAAGTGGATTGAATGATAGGCTTATATACACCTGGCGCTGAGAGATAAAAATCAATACAGCCCGGCTATAATTAATGCCACTAATGATGGATAAGTGGTGAGAGATACTGTGTGTGAGCAAGGCTAGACAGTGGCCAGGTAATCAAGTGTTATGATGCACAAACTTAGAACAATTAGGACAAATATTGTCAAGGTCATTTGGTGCTTAGCAAATATCTATCTTCCTGTTAGATTGTAGACCTTGAAAACAACTTGTAAGTTAACAGTAAAATTGGGATGCAAAAAATGAAACGTAATAAATTATCAGGTAAAGCAAGGTGTTCTGTAACTTTAATCAAGTTTTTTTTGTTTATCAGTGAAATTTACCTGTGTTTTGTTACTGATGAACACATTAAAGGTCATTTGATGATCACTAAATCATTGTCACAGTGACCTCGCAGGGAGTGTTAGTAACAGGGAATATAAAGATAGGTGAAACTTAGACGTGTGGAAGTGACATGGCAACACCTTTATGGATCGGAGTATGGTGTGACTCTGGAGATATTCAGCACCGGATTAAAATAGCCAGGGGGGCAAAATGACTTTGTCATCAAAGGACAACTTGAAATGATCACCAAGTCTCTAAAATGAGACTCTCACTAAGTTAAGCAGTAGTGGCAAGATATAAGATTGAAGAGGACAAGACATAGTGACTCATCAGATGAAAGCTACTCACTGGTTTATAAGGCAGTGATGCAGAAAATGTTGACATGCACTTCATATTAGCTCGCCATTATTTAGCAGTGATGGGGCTTGAGAAATGTAGCAGCGGGGCCTTATGAAGTTGGCGACACTGATGACAGGGGAGGCCTCAAAAAGGTTAGGGGTGGGAGACACCAACATTTGTGGGAAAATGCATCTCATATTAGCCCACATAAGTTGGAGCTTATTTCAGGTCACAAGGTGCTGAGCTAAATCGGAGCGCAGGTCAGTGGCATAACAACACTGCTAGTTACAGAGGCAGTTGTCCACTTCTCCATCCCAGACCCACCAATCATCCTCATCAATGCTTTTTTACAGCTGATCTATGGTAGAATAAACAAAGAATAAACATGTTTTCTGCATTTTGACACAAATTGGACACAAGTAGGGAAACATTCTAGAAAACTTAGTCTTTTATCACTTGATGAGGCTGATTGCAATTCTCTTGTGTGATAAAACTTTCCAGGTTTTTTTTTTTGGCATATAGCATATTTAAAAAAATCTCATGCCCATCAAAAGAACAAGTAGATTACTTTTGGAGAGGAATTTCAAAGTAAAGGAGTAAGAGAGCCTGAAATGGGATTTGAAATGAGTGCAATGATTTGTCAGTATTACAGTCTTTGTACAAGGAGGGCCCCTGTGTTTTGCTGAGAGAGTATTCCCGGGGATGCAGACGCGACACACCATAATCAGGCAACACAAAGGCGGGGATGTATTAAGATTTGGGGGGACTTTGTGTCGACACGGGATGTTGCACCCTGTACCCTCCGATCAATAATTGTCGAAATAGAAATTTGCAGTCTTCGCTACTGCTGAAGAGCCCTCGCTTATTGCATTAAGTAGATCTTGTTAGTTAGCCGCAGGAAAGAAATTTTCTGCTGCAGGATTTTGCGAGATTAGTTAATTTTATCAAGGGGCTCAGAAGGGGTCTCTTGGTGCCTTTTCTCCCCAAGTTGTTTGTAATTGAGACTCTGAGCAGAAATCAAAAGAGTCCATAGTTTGCTGCAGATATTAAGCGGTGCTCAGTGACGTGCGCTCATTTCATACCTGCGCAAAAGACAAAAGCAAAAGATAATGACTCTGTCGTCAGATGTAAAATCCTGATGACAGACACATGTAAATGCTAGTGGTGTATATGTATACCACACAGCAGACATCAAGCTTATTGTAGCCTTTTGTGCCAACAAATCCATTGAAAGAAAGTAAACATTATTGGTCTTTATGAGGCTCTACTCTTTAACAAGACACTCGCAGCAAATCTGAAGACATCACTGCCACCTGGTGTATAAAATAATCATCTCTCAGGTCATGTGACATGTGCTGGGAAAAATATGAAATTGAATACCAATAAGATATGAAAGACTGGCCTCAAGAAGAGCAAGTGATCAAAAGCTGTCATATTGGGCTGAAAGTTGCCATAGAAGTTTGCAAGAAGCTCTTGTGGAGACAAACGGGAGATGAAGAGTGAACAGATTATCTTGCCTGATAAACACAAGGGCTGAGGACTGCTTCAGATATTGTCCAAATTATGAAAGCACAGTGATTTTGCTTTTCATACGGTCTGAACTTGGCAGTGCAAAGATAAAACTAGCGAGCAGTGACGTTTCCGAAGCAAACTAATACTCTTGTTCAAAATTGAAACATGGCAGATTACATCTATTACAATATTAATGCATCCAGTGGAGATGAAAAAGGTGTACCAGTTGAACCTGTGAACAAGACGAAGTTATGAAAATGAATTTTTGTGGCTTGTGTGCAGGCAAAATGAATTAGTAGAGAGCTGTGGATCAATAGAAGAAGCTGCAGCCGAAGTCAATTATTGTGAGATAAACAGTTGATTCATTTCGCACACTTCAAGCGGGATGCTGACTTCGCTGTGACAAAGTAGGGATCAAAGGCAGAAATAGTGTTTGATGAAAAAAAAATGAAAACAATCAAGTTCATCCGAGGGGCACATGAAAATTTAGTTGTGAATGAATAAAAAATAAAATATTTCATTTGAAGTCACTCCATTGTTTTCCAATCAATTTCACATAGCACAAGCATTATTCCATATTTTAGCGGTCCAAGAGGACTATCCCTGTTAGGAAAATAGACTGTACTATTAACAAGTATTATTCCGTGTTTTGGTGTTTAAGCAGTCCAAGCGGACCATCCCCGTCAGGAAAATAGGCTGTACCATTAAAAAGTATCTGTGTTTTGGTGTTAAGCAGTCCAAGAGGACCATCCCTGTCAGGAAAATAGGCTGTACTATTAACAAGAAGTTGTGTTTTGGTGTTAAGCAGTCCAAGCGGACTATCCCCGTCAGGAAAATAGGCTGTACTATTAACAAGTATTATTGGGTGTTTTGGTGTTTTAGCGGTGCAGGAGGAGCGACAGAGGGTGAAGGAGAAAGGTGAGGGCGAGGTGGAGAGCACCAGCGGCGCTAACAACGACATGCCCGTAGAGAAGATCCTGGAGGCCGAGCTCGCCGTCGAACCCAACGTCGACACCTACGTAGACACACAGGTCAGTCACCAACACTCTCATACCAACACTTGTGGAATCACTGCTTAAATCTTTTGGACTCGCCAGTGATTAGACTGAATCAGTCGAAACTAGTCTGCTCTGTTCCTGGCCTTCTACTTTCACTTCTAGTTTTTATTTTGAAAATTTATGCTATTATGTTATGACAAATACATGAGTCCGGTTTATTTCTTACATAGTAGATTTTTGACACCTATCAACACAACTTGAAGGTGAAAATGGTTTTCGGAGGAATTATAAGAAGATAAAGATTACATGTCCTACAAACTATTTCAGCAATTTGACTTTTGAAAATTAGATATTTATTTTTACAAGGTCAATTTTGAAAGTGCAGATGATAATGGAGTGTTTGTATTTGACGTTTGCAGAAGGACACAGTGACCAACATTTGCCAGGCCGCAGACAAGCAGTTGTTCACACTGGTGGAGTGGGCCAAGAGAGTTCCTCACTTCTCAGAGCTGCCCCTAGACGACCAGGTCATCCTCCTCAGAGCTGGTGTGTATTATAACATCGTAGAAACCATTGACAACATGTAAAATATTACACAATCAAATATAGACCAGGCTAAATAATGATACATGTGCTATTAATGGTATTGACTTGAGTTTCTGGGCCTGTCCTCATGTCACTTAGGACTCCGGCAGCATACAAAAGGGCCTAGTGAGATGGTACCAGTCAATGAATTTTAACACGGCATTATATTTGCAATCTTCCCTGACTTGATGTGTTATCTATAAGTGCTATGAATTTTAACACTGTATTATATTTGCAATCTTTCCCGACTTGATGTGCTATGTATAAGTGCTATGAATGTTAACACGGCAATATCACAGTGGTACATGTTATATGCTTTCAGGTTGGAATGAGTTGCTGATCGCAGGTTTCTCTCACCGCTCCATATCCATCAAGGACGGCATTCTGCTGGCGACGGGCCTCCACGTCCACCGCAGCAGCGCACACCAGGCCGGAGTGGGAACCATATTCGACCGCGTCCTCACAGAACTGGTCGCCAAGATGAGAGAGATGAAAATGGACAAAACAGAACTTGGCTGTTTGAGGGCTATTGTGCTTTTTAATCCAGGTATGAGGACAAAGGAATATATATGAAAAATAGATTGAAATATTTATTTTATTGCAGTGACATAAGTGGAACTAGTCCATCATATAAAGAAATTGAATGCCATGTAGTTTGTGGAATTAAAAGAAAATAGTGTAGAATTTTAAAATTGTTTTTAACATTTTTCCTAGAAATGGGGGGAAAAGCTATAAACTGAATTGGTTGTTGCGTTTTCAGATGCCAAGGGACTGTCATCAGTGTCCCAAACAGAAGCCCTGAGGGAGAAAGTTTATGCCTCGCTGGAAGAATATTGCAAGACACAGTACCCCGACGAGCCGGGCCGCTTTGCCAAGCTGCTGCTACGCCTGCCAGCTCTACGCAGCATCGGCCTCAAATGTCTGGAACATCTCTTCTTTTTCAAACTGATCGGAGACACACCTATCGACACTTTCCTCATGGAGATGTTGGAGGCGCCACCTTCAAATCCCACATAAGTGGCTTCTTGATGTGGCAGCCGAATGGTTGCCGAGAACACTATTGTAGACATTAAAAGTAATGTTACCATGGTAACTATACTGGAGATACTGGCCATGGGACAATATAATAGTGACTGTTGCGGCAGCTGATTCGTAGATGCAAAAGATTGGCCATTGTAGTTACTATGGTGACCTCTTACCATGGCAGTGGCCTAGGTCATTACCATGGCAGTGGTAAAATAAGTCCATTGTTTGGAGTTTTTTTTGCAGGGTAGTGCCATGGTGAGTGGAGATTCGGGTGACAAAGATCACTGGTTGTTGGTTGGTCATGGGAAAATGATTGTTGTTTGAACTGGTACTAAGTACCGTGTATAGATATGTTCCAATTGTAAACGGTATAATATGTAACACCCCCAAATTATTTGCTACTCTGATTATTTCTGTTGATAGTATGAGTACGGCATTGATTTGATTTGATTTGATTTGCGAAACAACTGATTATCACAGTGATTCTGTAAATGTCCATATCATTGTAAGGTAAAAAAAACAAAGAACATCAGTCATTTTCCCAAGCTGCTTCCTGGCACTAAAGTGCATGTACAGGGCTCTCTTGTGATAACATAGGTACTTGACACACCCAAAGAAAGAGAGGGGAAAGAGAGCCGTTAAAGCGTAGGTCTAGACACAGTCTAGTTTGTATACAGAAAACTATTATAATAAAATTTTAGACTTTTGGTTGAACAATACGGAGGCCGTGAGTGAGCCTCTTTGTACAGATTTGCAAATTTAACCTTCACAGCTTTGTAAGTTGGGGACAGGAAGATATCAATTCACATAGTATCAGAATAAGGGAGAAGGCAAAGAGAATATGTTGATACTGTGCCAGACTGGGATGCATATGTGAATGTGTATGTTCATGCACCAAACTTTTTATGTACAGGACATCAGGGTTTCAGTATGCAGGTTTCCTCAATGAACATTTCAAGATGATAAAAAACAATAAGATTGATACATTGGTGTGGCAGAACTTTTAATTTCTCGCCTTCTTAAACTATACATTGCATCATTGAAATATTGATGATGAATTTGTGACCACAACAATTTAAAATAAAATGAAAACACTGAGAACCTTGCAGGGAGGGTATGATGATTTTTCAAGTTATATTGTAATGTTTTTTTTATGTAAAAGAAAATAATTAAAAAACAAAACTTGATTCTACAACAGTGACAGCAATTCTTGCCATGTCAGGGATAGTACATAATGCTACCACATGGTGGCACCACACATATCAGTGGATGTTAACAATGAAATGGTTGCTCATGAGGACAGAAGGCAGAGTTGCATACTTATGTGAAAATTTCACTTCACTCTTGAGTGCTTACAAATAAATCGATATTTCAACCCAGGAATAGACATGTGGCTTTTAAACAAATTCAATTCACGAGGCAAATAATTTAATGACATCATTATTATTATTACAGAGTAAAGTCAATCTATCCCTTTGTAAATGTATATATTAATGTGTTGATAAGTCAAATGCTGTACCCTCCCTTAAAGGTGTATAGGACATTGGTAAATTATAACAGTTTCTTCATCTCAAGATTTTTATCTATATTTTGTCTGTCACAGTTGCCCAGGGGCACGGGCCAGCTTTAGGTTATCATCTTGTTCTCCTGAGCTGAATGACTTGCAGTTTATTATTGATTAGGTCAATTTTAGGTTCAGCAATAAAGACCATGTGGTCAGACATGGTATAACTCCATGCTCTTCTCTGCATTTGAAAGGAATGTAAATCCAAGAGATATGAATAACTTTGAAAAGAAAATAACCCCACCCACCCCATCCGCTCCCCTCCCCCGTGCAGAATTACTTTAATTCTGATGTCTTTAAAAGTCTTAAAGATGTGAAATTACATTCTAAAATTACGCGAATATAGCAATATATAATATTGATCACTATTACGGTAAATATGGAGGAAACTTGATAATTGATGTGTGTAGCACACCATCAAAATATGTAAATGAATTCATGAAATGTTAGAAAACTGAGCATGATTTATTGAATACTTGCACTTAGCAGGGATAATAGTGTGTTATGCAATATTACGTTCATGTTTGATGTTTGGGTGCTTTTTAACAAAGACATGAGCAATCTTTTACGTGTGATTGGTTTCCTAGAGGAATCCAGACCAAAGTCTATGACAGAATGGAAATTATGAGCATTCACCAAAGCAAAGAGCTACTATGATTTTTACTCAAGAGAATAAGCTTAAGATTAGTTATTTAATATACAAACATGCATACCCATGCATGTAAGAATGGTTGCAGTGTATAGGTCACTATCCTGCAGCGATGAAAAGATGGGAATGAAAGGTCCAATATGACTTGGGGAACATGGATTGGTAATAATAGCGAGCCGGTGAATTTTGAGTGTATTTGAATGTGGTATGTCTACATGCTGTTATTGATGACTGTCTGAGGTCTTGTCTGAAGTCGTGTGGATATATATATATATATATACATATATATTCTCATTTATGTCACTGCTTGGTGTTGAGAAGGCATCATCCTTTCATCCTTTAGCATTATGTTTATGGTGCTTCTTGTGAAAATTTGTGATTTGGGGAATTCCACAAGAGGAAATATGTTTGGGGAATATAGCCCTTCTTTATTTTGTTACATTTTGTGACCTTTATCCCTCCTCACAGTGAACGAGAAAACCCGATATTTACATCTTTTGTGAATGGAACGAAATTTAGTGCCAATATTAATTCAAATTCTATACTGTCATTTGCACAATTTTATCTTTATCTTCTGAAATTGTAATAGCCTCGTACAATATTATCAATATGGACCCTTGATAGGGGTGGGAGGCTGGTTTTGTATCAGTGGATGTGTTCAACCTAACTTAACCCACAGCTTACATTTCCCAGATTTCCGTTCAGTCTTGTTTGGTGGTTTGATCAATGGAATTATCAAGGCATAAGATGGCACATTTGTTGTCAGAATGATACTGTACAAGATTAAATTTTGCTTAGGGTGCTTACCAAATTGATGAAATATACTATATTGTGATTATATATACAAATATAAGAATGTATGAGCAAGATTGAAAGGAAATGGGTTGAATTAGTTTCCTATTAATCTACAATCTAAAATGATATACAAATAACATTAGCAAGAGAGAAACTTAATGTCATCATATGCCAATGTGCTGTTATTTTTGGTGAACCATTGTAACATTTTTGTTAAATTCTGCAACACAATCAAATTTTTATTTCACTCCATATACTTGTTTATTTATATATTTCATACAGAACATCTGGTATGTAAAGTTTGTTAACTTGTTCAAATGTTCAGACAAGTCTTTAAAAGGCATTGAGAAAAAAAATCAATGCTCAGTGTACAAAAAAAATATATATACTCATTTTTCTGGAACATGTAATATTGTCTGAACTAATCTGCATATGGGCAATACTAGTCTGCAGAGGGTAAAACAATGAAGAACAGCAGGAGTACAAAGCTATAGCTTTGAATTGAATTTTGTTTCGCTATATATTACTGTCCCAGATTCCTGTAAATTCTGTATATTGTATGTTTCAGTTGTTTGTCAGTCTAACTCATGAACACTACAAATTTAAGTTACTGCTTTGTATGGAGAAAGTACACTCGATATTGTCATTTTATATTGTAAATAAATACAGATTCGTATTATCATAATTTCACTCTTTGTTCTTTATCAATTTTTAATTTTTTTGGTCATTTGAGTTATTTATCTTAAACATAAGCAGAGGCCTGAGAGTTGTGCTAAAAGTTGCTTTTTTTAATGTTTGGGAATATTTTCTGGAAAATGCCTGCAAGAACAGTCAATGTGGCAAAGATAATATACTATTATCATGTACCTGCGATGCTGCCCCCTTATAAAATCTGGGCAATAACACTACGTACATGTAGTAAGTATCCAATAGGGTGGCTGACTCTATCACAAACTGAGGCTAGAACTACCGGTAGATTAGCAGAATAATTCACATGTTAGAAACATCCACTGTTTGCCATTGCATTTTTTTATAACAAATTTTTTTTTAAATCCGATGGAAAATAGGAAATCCCCCACTGCAAGAGCATTGCTGACAAAGCACAGCTAAATAATCTGTGTATTGGGTAAATAATATGCAAAAGGTATATAAGCAAAGCTGGATATAATATTGGACTTGTCTGTCGATGCAATTTTAAACTTGTATAGGAATATAGGTATCTCAGGCTTGGCTTGTGAGACTTTGTCAAACTTTTTAAATTCTTGCATCATACTTTTCATTTTCTTTTGGTTTACTAACACATTAATTTGCAAATCCTGCATTGCACTTTTTTTATATCTCCACTTGTCACTCTTAAAAAAAAAACGGAGATATTCCGAGGCAGTTTGGGCATGACGGGTCTGTCAGGATAAAGTGAAAACTTTTCTTATCTTAGATTATTCCAGTCTTTGGTGACGCTTGGAATAAAATAAGACAACAAAAACCAACATCTGTTTCAGTTGATCAGATCATCAGGTTATAGAAAGCTTAAAGCCTCAAAATATGTTTTGCAGACAAACTAATATTTGAGGAAACAAGTTTCAGCTATAAATTAAGCCGTGCAGTCACCAAGGCTTGTAATCTAGCATTTTTTTACGTCATTGTTGACCAAGCAAGGAAATGTCAGCTTCACAGGGAAATTATCTGCTTCATTTGGCCTAACTGGACCAACTGTTTGCAGATAAAATTAGGAGACCACCTTTTTCTGACACAGTGCGTGCATGGGCGTTATTATGACGATAAAAAGGTCAGCCAGGACATTCTGCCGACACATATTCGTTAAATTACTCTTCTCAAGCAGAAATTTTAATATTAAAGCACAACTTCAAAAGCCACAATGACAGCAATTGGAATGAGTTTTCAAATAGGAGCTTAGTGTTTCCATATCCGTCAGATTTACCACCGGAGATTTCTAATTATCACACATGAATCTCAATGAAAAGTTCCTTTGTCATAAATATTTGCATACAGAATCAAATATATATATATACTGATTTTTGATGAACATAAATTTACTAATGAGTGGCCTGGTTCCAAATATCGAATCTTTGTTATCATCATTGTGACAAAAGGGAACTTACGGTACTAAATATCCTGGAAGTAATTACTGTAGCTTTCACTTTTCATTAGTATGTAAAAGGTGAAAAACATGCTTCTCTCGGTCGTTTTTAATTTGGCTATGCTGGGGACATTGCCATATTTACAAACAGACAATTTAACATTAAAGGCCAATATGCTCTTTTGTGTCATTTTTGTGACTCGCCCATTCACATCAATATATAGTTTCATACCTTAGAGCTGTGTCTAATGTTTGGCCCAAAAAATCTGCCATTTCTCTATCATTTTAAATCCTAAATATGTGCATAGATCTATCCCTTAAAGAACAACGAGGTTTCATGAAGACTTATGAAAAGAACATTATCGCTATCATTACAAATCTCATTTCATTTCTTGTGCACATTTCATTAATATCCTATCCTCCAGATCAGAATTAATATCATGGTCAAATCCCAAAATTACATCAAATGCAATAGGCTTTTCACAATTAGCCTGTGGCCAATGGTTTCAGCTAAAAATAACCTGCCCATGGCTAACAACAGATTAGTCTCTTCCCATCTCAAGTGATCCTTATAAAAAACTTAAAACTTTGAGTTTTCTTTTCTCTCTTGACAAGCTTCAGTTTACCACAGACCACTTGAGATTGTATGTATGAACAAGTGTACCATAAATTTGGACATTTGTGGGTAAATTAGAAATACTGATATAAGCTGGTTTGTGAGAGGATTTGAGGATATTTGTATGATCAAGGAAGAATGTGTGTACACCACCACGTATTACACACTCACCCTCTGGGTGGGATCTCCTCTCATTTGATTTAATATCAAATTAATTTCTCATCTTTCAGCTCATATTAAGACTCCTGTATTATTTATTTGTCTAAAACGATACAAAATTACATCATCACGGCAAGAGAAAGCAAGCATAACTATTTCTTGTTATAAATTACTTTCAAAAGATTTTGAAAATTAATGATGATCAATATCCATATATTATCACATGCATACGTTGCTACCCCATTATTTGCTCATAGAAAATGCATTGGAGCCTTGATTTTAACACTTGTTGTTACTACCCATATTTTGATAACGTGACTTCATATCCAGGCACTACATGCAGCTATATTTTGATGTTTTGATGTTTCTTCTATGTTAATATCCATTTCTGACAGCTCAAAACTATATACTGTATGTGAAAATCCAATTATATCCTAGAAAACTGATTCTGGTTCTTGGTCTGGGTGACAATGAGCCAAAATTTGCTATCAGGGATATAAGTTGTAATTATTTTGGTGGTATTTCTGACACTTTTATTGACTTCATAGTTTTCATCCTCAGAGCAAAACATTCAAAAATCCAAAGCACTTCTTCCTCAATCCATGGCAGACAGTGAACTATTTTTCCCACTTTAAATAATTGATGTGAAAGGATTTATTTAAAACCAAAAGCTCCGTTCAAATCCTCTTATGTAAAAGAACCAAATTCTCTGGAGGATGATCGTTCAAAGGTTGTACTAAATGCCTTCTTAATCATCTCCTTCCAGATTGTTAAAAACTATGATGCAGAGTTAAGGTTGCCATCGTGCCATCCCACTAGGGGGAGATGTGGTGATGAGATCTTTTGCCTCACTGACAAACTCTCCTCTTATCTCACAGATTAGCCCAGAAAATGCACTAAACAATGCACTATACTCGTCAAGCAATACTTTGACAGAGAGAAGGGATTTTCTTCACTTTTCAGTGAGGCAGTATTGCTAACTAGTCGTCATATTTATCAAATCATCATGGTCCTCTCAATGAAATTCTATTTACTTTAGAGAGAGAAACAACTAATATGTCCAGAATCAGAACTTTTGTGTTTAACATTTCCAAAATGCAAGAATGTCACTGATGATTCTGCAATGTCCAATTTGAAAGCAGCGAATGATATTTTACAGTAATAGTTATTGGATTCTCTTCCAACATCCGCCTACATTACACTCTTATTGGTTTTACAAGAAATGTGAAAAGAACCCTATTCTAATATTCTTCTATTTTCCTCTTTCACTGTGCTTGTTCAATTGTATGATGTCAATTAAATAATCTACTTACCACTTTCTCTCTGGACATTAATTTAGCACTCAGGGTCAGTTAGCCTTCTCGGAGGATATTTCATGAGTTTTGAGCCGCTACAGAGTGTGTGGCTCCGATTTCTTATGGGTCTGCTTCTTTCAGTCACTATTGAACTTGGGGGGAGGGGGGGGACAGAATTTTTTACTACGGTCCAACACACCACGGTCAAAGAGGTGACCGGTTGAAAATGGCAACAACCCTTTGGATACCTTAATTGCCATGCACTGGGGTATTGCTTACACAAGATTCTCACTCCTGGCAAAATTAGTAATTAAACAACACTAAGTATGACATTTTTTTAAATATAATGTAACCCCCTCTTGTTTTACAACAAAATATTCTCATGTTACAGTAAATTATCCTTCTATTAAAAAGAATTTGAGGAATCATGCTTTACTAATATATCTAATCACTAATAAATATTAAACACAGAGCAAATAGGAAATTTATGTCCAGCTTCTAGTATATATCATTTGGAACTCAAGCATTTTGCTCACCAATTTTTTTGCATGGATAAAAATAATAAAAGCTTTATACAATTTGTAGCCAAGCTAAAAATATTATAACCCAGTACTACACATTCTGTAAATCTAAATTAACATAGACACATTTGAATATCATTTGTTTTTTAAAAACATTATGTGTGGGTGAGAAATACTGAAATTTATAATTTCCACTTTACAAAACCTTACAACTTATAAGTTTTCTTAAGATTTCAAGTTGTTTACCTCCTACTGCTAATCTTACAAATGGTCGCAATGATTTTTGTCCTCATATGTTGTATTAACCATCCACTTTAAATTTCAAATGTGTTTTCTCTATCTTTATCTGATCGAATAGTTCAAGAGAATTTACCAATTATCCATTAAACCAATTAAACAATAGCTATTTACCACAACAAAAACAGAAATAATCTGGGTTTATTCTATGTTTGTTAAATAATTATATTATTATTTATTCATTATTTCACCTAATTTTAAAAAGAATCATGTTTTAGCACCATTGATTTTTCTAAACAATTTTGGGGGGATTTTCTCAAAGAGAAGAAGTCCAGATGCTCGTTCAATTGATTCCAGTGGCACCAGGTAGTTTTTCAAGTCCACTTTATCCGGAAGAACCTGGTTTGGCAACACAAAGGATAAGAGTTCATATTCACTCCTGTCCGTCTCACAGACAACCACCTTGAAAAAGTGGGTCAGCACGGCCACGTTATTCTTGCCAATCACCTCGTACTTGACATATAATTTTCCATCACTTTCCCTCCTGAAAAATATTTTATTTTGAGTTTCTATAAATGTTCACAGTTTCATCTTTAAAGGAAAAATGGATTCTGATCAAAACATGATAATTCTTTACAGTAAATTAATTTTCAAGGTATTTCAGGTTACATGGAAATGTCACTGAATAAAATAATATAGAGCCATTGCAAGAAATAATTTAATTAAGTTATGCAATTACTTTTTAATACTTTGTAAACCATGTTCCTCTGAACTTATAACATTTTTAGTCCTAATATTCAATGTGGCAAAGTATATTTTAAGATTAAATAAAGAAATACTTAAAATATACTTTGCCACATTGAATATTAGGACTAAAAATGTTAAATTATTTCTTGCAATGGCTCTATATTATTTTCCATGTAACCTGACATTGAGGTGTGCTGACATCTAATAACTGATTTAAAGAAAAATGGAAACATGAATTCAATATTGGACATAAAGAATTCAAATCAGAGTAATCTTTTTTATGCACATGTATATTTGAGTTTTGAAGAAATTATAATGTCTTAATATCATTTACAAACATCTCATTTCGTCAGCAAAGGAAGACTTTAATTATTTTAAAATGGACAAAACATGCATTTCAAGCTTTCAAGGGTAATGTTTAAACTTCCCTACTAGCATGGAGCCATCTGGTGGCCAGAGCTTAAACTATTGGCAATAAAACAAGAATTGCTCATCTATTTCCACATGTACAGCTCTTTTTTAATCAAAATTCCTTATTATATAAATATATGATTTTCAATAGAAATTAAACTAAATTAATATCAAATAGTATAAATTTATATAATTACATTACCTGGGAAGGTACAGTGGTCCTGTGCACACATAGACATTTGAATATTTCTTGGTTAAATGTCTCACAAATTTTTCAAGATAATTCCATGCATCACGGTTGAACCCTTTTCCAACCTGTTTCAAAATATGAAAAGAGATATTTTAATGAAATTAGAAAGGAGATGTGGTGAAGATTGGGTGGAAGACTGATCCAGTCGGAGTAAAGGGGAGAGGCAGTAAAGACGAGGTGAAGACAAGATCTCACTTGTCAGGATAAAATGGAGATGTGGTGAAGATTGGGTGGAAGACTGATCCAGTCGGAGTAAAGGGGAGAGGCAGTAAAGACGAGGTGAAGACAAGATCTCACTTGTCAGGATAAAATGGAGATGTGGTGATGATTGGGATGGAAGACTGATCCAGTCGGAGTAAAGGGGAGAGGCGGTAAAGACAAGGTGAAGATAAGATCACACTTGTCAGGATAAAATGGAGATGTGGTGAAGATTGGGGTGGAAGACTGATCCAGTCAGAGTAAAGGGGAGAGGCAGTAAAGACAAGGTGAAGATAAGATCTCACTTGTCAGGATAAAATGGAGATGTGGTGATGATTGGGATGGAAATCAAGTCGGAGTAAAGGGGAGAGGCAGTAAAGACAAGGTGAAGATAAGATCTCACTTGTCAGGATAAAATGGAGATGTGGTGATGATTGGGATGGAAGACTGATCCAGTCGGAGTAAAGGGGAGAGGCAGTAAAGACGAGGTGAAGATAAGATCACACTTGTCAGGATAAAATGGAGATGTGGTGATGATTGGGATGGAAATCCAGTCGGAGTAAAGGGGAGAAGCAGTAAAGACGAGGTGAAGATAAGATCACACTTGTCAGGATAAAATGGAGATGTGGTGATGATTGGGGTGGAAGACTGATCCAGTCGGAGTAAAGGGGAGAGGCAGTAAAGACGAGGTGAAGATAAGATCACACTTGTCAGGATAAAATGGAGATGTGGTGATGATTGGGATGGAAATCCAGTCGGAGTAAAGGGGAGAAGCAGTAAAGACGAGGTGAAGATAAGATCACACTTGTCAGGATAAAATGGAGATGTGGTGATGATTGGGGTGGAAGACTGATCCAGTCGGAGTAAAGGGGAGAGGCAGTAAAGACGAGGTGAAGATAAGATCACACTTGTCAGGATAAAATGGAGATGTGGTGATGATTGGGGTGGAAGACTGATCCAGTCAGAGTAAAGGGGAGAGGCGGTAAAGACGAGGTGAAGATAAGATCTCACTTGTCAGGATAAAATGGAGATGTGATGATGATTGGGGTGGAAGACTGATCCAGTCAGAGTAAAGGGGAGAGGCAGTAAAGACAAGGTGAAGATAAGATCACACTTGTCAGGATAAAATGGAGATGTGGTGATGATTGGGGTGGAAGACTGATCCAGTCAGAGTAAAGGGGAGAGGCGGTAAAGACGAGGTGGAGATAAGATCACACTTGTCAGGATAAAATGGAGATGTGGTGATGATTGGGGTGGAAGACTGATCCAGTAAAGTGGAGGGCCAGTAATAATGTTATGAAGCCAGCCACTATGACACAAAGCACTTTTATCATACTTATCTCCACTTGAGAATTAAGGTGGTCTTGACAAATCACCTGCATTATTTATTGATTGGATTTATGGCACAGCTTGGACAATATAATTGTCTTTGTTTTTTTTTCTTAATTGCAATATCTCTCTGAGACAAGGGCAATTGACACCTAGCTTTAAAGCCAGGTACACAAACTAATTAAACTATAATAAATAAAGAAGTTGTTTTCACAGAGAGGGCAGTAGATTGGCAGATCCTCTCCAGTTCATTTATTGGAGGCCATTCACAGCAGTTCATTTCTGATAATGAGTTTCATGGAGCTCCATGATTCATTGGAGACCATTCTCAGCTTTTTGCATTTCAACAAGGGTCTCTCAGCATTCCCAGACTCTTTAGAGGTTCTTCTGACTGTCAGCATCATCTCTGATCCACGCAGCATTTATACCTGTGCCTGCCATGTGAGTATATCCGCCATTCTTTACATGTTCAAGTGTTGTTCATAGAACAGTGGTGATTTCTTGTCAGAAGTGTCATATTTGTTTGCATTTATTGTATTTTGTGTTGTATTTCATGTTTGTGATTTATAGGAGAGAAAAGAAACCTTTTCATCTCTTTTAATTAATAAAAATTCTTCAACAAAGGCCATATTTAATAGGTAAACAAATTTAGAATTCAAAACTGAGAGCTGTGTTGATTTTTGGTTTTAAGATTATGTTTTTGCCAATGCCACTGAGAAAATTACTTTATAACTTATTTTGCTTGTGATTCCTAGCTTTGCATGTTGAGAACAGCCAATACCTTAAATTTTGTAAATCTTTTATTTTGATCATGAGATGCTTCTTTGAAAAGATGTTCAATATTATTTTTAAAATCATTTTGCTAAAAATAACTTTGTTGAGGTCTTATAGACTACTTCAATAAAGTTAGTTTTTTTGGCCTGGAGATGGTAGAATGCAGTTGCTGATTACCATCTAAGCTTTCTATTTTTAATGAAAATGTGTTCTTCCATTGGAATTACACACATCTTAATAATAATAAAAAAGAGTGCCGCATGTATGTCCTGTTTTCTGACAATTCATGGCATTTGGGATAGTGATGAAAGACAAAGGCAATTATTTCGACCAATCAGAAAAGAGCTAACCAACAATTACAAGTGTCTAAAGTAACAATTGCAGGATGCGGCAATTACAGTTTCTCTAAATAGATAATAGAGAAATCTCATTAAACAACTGAGACAAAATGCAGCTACCGATGGTCAATTTAATATGACAACAAAACTGTCCAGAAAAAAAGTTACATGGACTTTTACAACGCCATCAGCAATAGGCCATATTGATCAACTTTCAAACATTTTTTGCCAAAAAAAGTGAAATGGTGTTACGCAAAGATTTCAGCCAAAAAAGCTGTATTGGTAAATTTTCAACCCCTTTAGAAAAGTGCAAAAGTAACACTAGCTCCTGTGGGATTCAAATCCCGGATTCAAACCCACCACCTCCCATCTTCTACTCATGAATATATAACTAACTCAGGCACAGTTCCACGGCTTGGCACAATATTCAAAACTAAAATATAAAGATGTACCTGAGGTGACATGTTGCTCAGTAGGAACGTCTGGTCCAATGCTTTCTGGGAAGACCTGTGATTGGCTGCAGCAGCCAAATGTCCTCGGTCATAGCCACTTCCTTTATAATCACTATTTGTTGCTCTGAAGTATGGGTGTATCGACCGGTCCTCATTAAAATTACATGACTCTCTCTCAACACCCTCGATTTTCTTGACGTGATCTCGTGTGAGATGTTCAAATACCCAATGAGCCGTTTTGTTCCTGCGATCGTAAGAAATCACGAAATCGTCAAATGTTCTCACATTGTCCAGTCCAGGGAAACCATGCTTCATTATCTGTGACACACGATTTGGTGAAACCTGTGGTTTGGATATCTGGGAGTTTGGCAATTGTGCTGGAACATTAGCTATTGGAGCAGATGCTGCTGCAACACTTGGCATGGACAATATTGGTGAGAAATATTTATGTACATGTATATCATTGTCTTGAATGTCCTTTACATGTACTTGCTGCTTTTGAGTTGAACAAGACAGTCCCCATTTCTCCAAATTTGCCCCTATAACACAGCCTATGCCAACAGAAGTTGCAGACACAGCAGCAACAAGCTTTGCTCTGAACATTTCCTGGCTAAAAATGTTATGGAATCGAAAGATTTACGAAGAAATTTTGGAAGTTTTGACTTTGACAGTTTTTGCCAAACACATGCCTGTTTGCCGAGTGTCAAATACCCAGCCACTCATTGCCCCTCCTATGTTATCATATACAGTTTGGGGGAAGTTGAGTCATTAGGAATTCCCGCCTCGTTGTCAATTCGTTGGGAAATCCTTGCGTGACGTCAGTAGTAAGGTTGTAATGGCCTCGTCAAGTGGAAGGTGAGAGAAAAATATTGCATTAATAGTTATATTCTGCGAATTGTGGGATCAGGATATATTCGAGATAATAGTCTGAACATCTACTTGTGTTTGTCTCTCATTATATACATTCATATATACTTACAAGTGCCGTATTGCACAACAATTGAATGGATAAACTCATGTTGCTTCGCTTTCTCATGCATGTCTCATCTATCACTGTATGATCAGTCATAAATGCACTTCTTAAAGTACTAGTACCTGGTCAAAATAACCGCGATCTCAAGTGGACCGCGCTATTGAACTGACACATTGGACCGCAGTCAAGCAGCTGAATTTGGACATTTTATCAATGTAAATTATCTAAAGTCATCTGCCATGGTGTACTGACAGAGGACCATATCTGCCCAGTTAAATTTTAGCCACCTCTGACTCTGTCCTTTTTCTGCTCAAGGTACATTTTTACAGGTTTTATGCGAAGTCCGGCCTTTCCAACCTTTTGTTTCTTCCAAGCAGAAAATCAAAGTTTGTTTTTTCTTTCCTGTCATATTTATGCTTTTCTGCCTTTGCTGTTCACCATTTGAATCAATTCTGTGCATTCTGAACGGTAACAAGTGAAGTCGGCCCCTGAGTGAAGTCTGCCTGTGAGTGAAGTCGGCCCCTGAGTGAAGTCGACCCCAGAGTGAAGTCGACCCCAGAGTGAAGTCAGCCACTGAGTGAAGTCGGCCCCTAGAAAAAGTCAGCCCCCACATTTAGGTGACTAGATTATCAAGTTACCGGAAGAAATTTAATGGCTACCAAGGGTCCCAAGGGTTAGTCAATGCCCTTAGGGTCAAATAGCTTTCTGGAAGGAGATTTCATGAGTTTGGAGCCTGTACAGAGTGACTGGGGCCAGCTTCTTTTGGGGGCCGAGTTCACCTACCCATGGTGGAGCCAACTTCACTTGGGAGCCGACTTCACTTGGGGGCCGACTTCACTGGTATTCTTCTGAACCATGCTGTACCAAATATCAGTCTTTTCTGTTCCCTTCCAACCAAATCCAATCAAAAATACTTTTTTGGCAAGGATATTATTATTTTTATTAGTGTAGCAAAAATAAGTCTTTGTGCAATATATTTTTTTGTCATTTAATAAAGGGTCGTTGCATATATTGTCAATAATATAGAACAAATTTCAGCTGCTTAATGTAGATCATTAGCATAAGATAAATATGTCAAAACTGGGGGAGCTTTGTGTGAAAATAATAGTGATGTAAACCTGATATAAAAAGAGAGCAGATCATTTTCTGAGATACAGCTCCAAATATTTAGGCCTGGAAACATTACTAACTTAGAAAGTGAGAGCTCAGTCTCTTGGCTTTGCTTACAAATATAGAAAAGCTTGTAAGAAGTGATATATGTCCATATTTTCTTTTTTATTTGATTTGATTTGTAGTCAAATATTCATCTTCATATTTCAATAATTTGTCAGATATGGAGACAATTCTTTGATCAAAACAGGCAAGGCCTTGCATGCTCTGCTCTGATTTTTACTCCTTGGTCATTGAAAGGGGAGGAATGTTGGCCATCTGTCTGGCTGTCCATCATTACCTGAATATCATTAACAATCAAACTAGCTGTAGCCAACCTCCTCTAAATCAAATCACAAATGCAATTAGGAATGTGATATCATCAAAATTGACCTTAATTTGAGAGGTTAAAGGTCATCCAATGAATGTACAAGCCTTTTAAACTTGTTACAGGTACACCCCCTTAGATCTTGTTATAGATGCAATTTGGGTGCTCTTGAGTTAATATGGAGGTCTTATTTTCAAAATCTGCCTTAATTTGAGAGGGTCATCTGACAACTCTAGAGAACTTACATATTGAACATTTGTAGGAAAATCACCTCCAAACCAGATGTGTTGTACACGTCAGAGGATATATCTATAGATAAATTTTACTTTATTTTGACAGAGATAGTCGATCCGCCACCAACTGCAAATCTTGAATATTCATATTATGAAAATATGTATTTTAGAGGTGCATCATAACACATATCAACCTAAACAATGCCCACTAATTGCACTTGTTTTTTTTTGCTGTTGTCCAGGCCAAAATTAAATCATTACAATATCAACACTGTGTAAGGAATGTTTTCTCACTTTCCAAGATTGCTTTGGAATAAATGTGGTGACCACTTTTAATCATTTTTTTTTTAATTCTTGAAGTTACTTTTTACGGTTGGGCCCAAAACAAAAAGAATGTTAATTGTGTCAGAAATGATTTTCCTCTGCATTTAATATTTGAGAGAAAGGAATTAGATTGTAATTTCTCTTGAAAAAATCCGATCAAAGTTGTTTCACTGCCTGAATTTTGATCAAAGTTACTGTCTTCTCCAGGGAAGAATTTGCCAGAAAAGAATTCAAAGCCAATTTGTTTGAGAAATTGCCTTTGAAATATACTTGTAATATGTATTTAAAGCCACCCAGGATATATTTACAATATTTATACTTTATGAGCTCTCTGTGAAGCAAACAGTTTGATCTTGGCTTAATTGTATTCTTAGGATATATGGCCTTTGAATGAAATGGTAAATAAAGTCGAGCTATCAATGTAATTATCATGTAAATTTAATTAGTGTTACATATTGCTTATTTTATTCCAGAGTGTTCGTTCCAGCTAACAAGATACAATGTCGTTATCACCCAGAGGCGGTGCTGGTAGAAGATTACCATGCAGGTGACATGATCTGCCCGGAGTGTGGCATGGTGGTCGGAGATAGGTACGCTCTTATGATGATATATTGTAACAGGAGTTATTATCTCACATTCAACCTTCATAATTTGACTTTCCTTATGAGTCGGTGTGCAACGCTTCAATCACGAGACCTGTTCACACCCTCATTTTTTAATTGCATATATAAAATGTGTTTACAAGATGAGCACATTACTACATGATCACAGGGAAAGTGTTCAGCATTGTAGCCGATCTTTAAAATAGATGCCAAAATATTCAAAAGATTTGATATCACCAGTTCACTATAGAGCTTGATGTAGTTATATTTCCTGATGAATGTCCAGATATGACGAATGTCCAGATATTATGAATGTCCAGATATTATGAATGTCAAGATATGACGAATGTCAAGATATGACGAATGTCAAGATATGACGAATGTCAGGATATGATGAATGTTCAGATATTATGAATGTTCAGATATGATGAATGTCAAGATATGATCAATGTCCAGATATGGCGAATGTCAAGACATGACGAATGTCAAGATTTGATGTATATACTTTTCAGAGTGATAGACGTGGGGTCGGAGTGGAGAACATTTAGCAATGACAAGGACTCCAAGGATGCGTCGCGTGTGGGAGCAGCAGAGGTGAGCACTCCTTATAGCACTCATACACCATGCATTGTCAGGGAGATATCTGTACCAGTTCTCTGTTGCTACCTGTCACTGCCGATGAAGTAGCCAAGCTGGAGAGGACCCTTGCAGCCGCTGCCAGTCACAGTCTTCTTTATTGTCAGAAACTGGTCACTGATTAGTCATACATTTACACATCAGTTGGAGCCAAACCTCTGTTGGGTCATGCATTTGGTTTGGCACCTTATCTTATTGTGTTAGTATATATGCATGTCACTTTTGCCATGATTTGTTTCTGGAAGATATTTAAAACATGTGCACTAGAAGTCCATTTCCCTGCATGACAAGTGTGTGATTACATGGAAATAGGAATGTAACTTTGACAACGACATCACAAAAAGATGAAGTCTGTGAAAGACTACATGAAGTTGAATTTTTTAAGCTGTCATGTCAACAAATTCTGCTTGTGATTAGATATAATTTAAAGTCATGTTTTCTTTTGTAGAATCCGTTATTAGAAGGAGGTGATTTATCAACAGTGATAGGACCTGGAACCAGTGATGCCAGCTTTGACTCCCAGGGGCGAGCTTTGTACAGAAACAGAAGACAGGTAACTTTCTCAATGAAACTCACTTATATGCTGCTTGATATGTGCAGGAGAATGAGAAAAACACAGAAACGGAAAAAATGGTAACCTTCATTGTCAAGATCAATAATATGATGCTGGATAGATAGGGAAATTAACTGAAATAAAATTTAAACGGACGAGAACTCATCCATCAACAGACTTCATTGTGTTCCATGCATGACTGCACAATTATAATCTTAAAACTGGTGATTCCATTCTCATTTTTCAAATCATACCAAATAGATTGTTGTCATTTTATTTGTATCCCTTTCTCTTTATAAGTAATTATTAGTTTCTTAGAGATCATTTAAACTGGAATGATATAATTTTTTAAAGAAAAAACTTATGTTTTTATTTTAATCATTGAATTTTGTTACTTGAGAATGCTTGAAACACTAAACTGCATTTTAATTCAAAGTTCAAAGTTCAATACATTTTTACAATAACATGTATCAAATTTATGTTTCATAATGTTTAGAGGTAAGTCTTTTATGTACTCTTATCTGTGTTGCTATCACTTGTGTCTAGGTAAGCAGTTCAGACAGAGCACTGCTTAATGCATTCCGGGAAATCAACCAGATGTCTGACAGACTTAATCTTCCCAGAATGATAATGGTATGTTTATCATAGTCTCTTGTGAATCTAAAACTCTAATTACAATAACTGTAAAACCCGATAAAATAAAGGTTTGCAAAGAATCAAATTTTGATTGTGTGTGTAGTCTTATAACACCAATTTTTTTTTTTACAAAGGTTTTTTTTTTTACTAAGGTCTCTATGCTTGATGCACATTATATTCTGTTTCACTTTTGTTTCCAGGATCGCGCAAACACATTGTTCAAACAGGTGCATGAAGGGAAGACACTGAAGGGCAGAAGCAATGACGCCATAGCCTCAGCCTGTCTGTACATCGCCTGCAGACAGGAGGGGGTGCCCAGGACATTCAAAGGTTACATTTATCATTTGATATTTCAAAATTTATGAATGCAATGCCATTTGAAAATATTAAGGAGTATATAAGACAAGCACTGGAGGAGCGTGTGCTCAGATATTATCATAATTCTTCACGGATTTGTGATATTACAAGAGCATTTATAGATTAAGCATTTTGAGTTAAAAAAAAAATACCATTATGCCATTTTTTGCTCCTTGGTGCTTGAATCTAAACATGTTGTGCGAAAAATAACTGGTCTATTTTTAAAATGCATCAAAAGTTCTATTTTTATTTTAATCAATCAAATCCTTTAAAATCATAATCAGACAACAGATGTTTGGCATTATAGTGATTTATTTCAACAAAATTATAAAATCATGGAAGTAAAATCTAAAACATAATATGCAAGTGAATAAATAACAAGTACATTGCTTATTGAAAAAAGTGCTGGTGAGCTCTTCATGGCCAGGAGATATTTGGGCAGTCGGTCTGGTCAGTTACGGTCATAGCATCTACGGCAACCCTGTAGGACTCTCCATATCGGTTCAGTTCGGCAATAATCTCAGGGTCGAGGGTCCTCTCGCGAGCCAGGTACCAGCTAGACTGGGCATGGCCCAGAAGGCCAAGGTTCCTGCATGACCACACAAAAGAGTAGGTCTCGTAATCACTGGCAAGCACCCAATATGGGCCATACTCCTGGTCTACAAAATAAACAAATATTTAAATAAATATGTTTATATTTACTTAATGAGAAGGGCATGCTTTAGTATAACATTTCTTTGTGACCTCACCATAATTGACAACAACAAAAAATATCAGATATTTATTTATTCTATGTCACAGAAGTGAACAGAAATGATATCAGACAGTTATTTGTTGTGTGTCACAGAAATGGATAGAAATGATATTAGTTGTGTGCAATATAAATTCCTAAGGTATGATACATGTTCAAATTTCAATATTTTTGTTAATCATTCTAATTGCTCTGCATAGTGCAATGCTGAAAGAAATAAATGAATGACATAAAATGGTACATACTTTCAAAGAAGCGCACTCCAAGCTTGGCAGGCTCCTCAGGGTTGGGACAATAAGCCTCTCCCTCAATACCAGTCACACTGTCATCACTAAAATAGATTACCCAAATTCTTTGTTAGTATTTGACCATAAGATAAATATAGAGGTTTGATAATGTATTAACTTCCAGTAGGGGCATATTTCAGCACAGATGTTAGTTTTTCAGCAGGAACTTATTTCAGCATAAATTTTGAAAGGATGGGACAACTAACTAAGTAATAAATTCTTTTTTTCTGTACCTGGCCCTGAGTCCTACATTTAACACTCTGACAAAACCGTCATCCTTAAGCAGGTAGTCAGCGTAGTTACAGTAGATGTTAGGTTGGTAGACTGTGGGGATCTTCTGGATCTCGTACCACACTCCCATATACTGTGAAAAGTAAACATACTCACATATAGCATAAAAAACCAGGAATGCCTCACAATGATGAGCCAAACATTTTTTAATATTTTATACGAATATCACTATATTTTTCATATATTGAAAATAATAATAATATAATGATGCTGTTGGATGAAGCATATATTTAAGTGTCACATGGCTTCCTACCTGTGAGAGGTCGAACACTTCCTGAGTTGGTACGTCAGGGCATGGCCCAGGTCTGATGGCCTGAGAGTTAGCATAGCCAGCCAGGGCAGCACACAGAACAACTAGGCTCAACATTATTATACTCTGTCTCCTAACACTCAATGTTCACAATGTGATACCCAAGCTCATTTATACTGTTCCCTCGCATGTACCTGCACGTGTCTGATAATTTGATACAGCATTCCATGAGATAACTTATTATCTACTGAAGATGGGGGGAAAGGCCTATCAGTGTATGGGAACCTTATCTCTAAAAAGCAATGCATTTTCTCACTGCAGTGTTTTGCATTGAACGCAGTTACCAATTTTGTACATTGGTGTCTATTAATTAAAACTCAATTGCAGCACATTGTGGCAGATAGTAAAAGAAAGAAGTTGAGGAAAGCATTTATCTTTTTTTAATAATAATAATAATAATAATAATAATAATAATAATTATAATAATAATAATAATAATAATATTTATATAGCGCTGATACCAGACAAGTCTGTTCATAGCACTGAGTCTGTTTATATCCATCTGTTCTCGCATCTCATAGTTAAGGAAATGTATGGTTATGGGTTGAAGTTGCAAATCTTATAAACTGATAAGAAACAGGAAAGTGATCATTTTTAGACACAAAATTACTTATTTTGACAAAATACACAATCCGAAATTTGGTAGACACCAAGTTGCAAAGCAGTGACTTGAGCAAATCAATAGCTTTTAGCAACATTTAAAGTTACACATATATCTATGGAGATTGGCAAATGTTCAATAGCTGTTAAATGATAATGAAAGTGCTCTTGGGTATTATAATTTTTTGTAATGTTTGAATATTTCATACTTTTATGCTTCTGACCTGGCTCGTCATTAGATCAAATATTGGCCATGTGGCAAAACCACCAAGGCAATAAGGCTTGTTACTTAAAGTTATGTAATAACAGAGACCAAATAGACGGATGAATTCTTATATCTCTGAGTTGATAAACAACTTTGACTAAGTCACACACTGGTCAGTTGCCAGCCACAAGTCATGTTATACAAGGGACTTGGTCACCCGGTTATTTTGCTTTCTGTTTTGAGGAACAGACGCCGAAAGAGACTCTTTAATCTTTTGGCAACCAGGAATTTTTGTTTATAGATAGACATCATATATTTGTGAGGTGGCACAGTTTTCAAAAAGTGCAATGTAAGAAGACTTGATATGCATGGATGCACACTTAAGGTCTATAATCCACAATCAGTTTGAAGCATTTGGAGAGAACTTCGTGTGGTCTCGTATAGTTACGTAACTGCCTTCGGCTCCTACAGCACACATGGCGGACAAACTCTTTTAGTGATAATTCATATTTTATGCCATGATTATATCTAAAATATCCCCCAAAAGATTAATTATTCTTTGGATGACATTAAATAAAGAAAATATAAAGACTTGATATAGGTCGCCAGCTGCAAAAACTGCAAAAACTACCGTTATAACGGGTTCAATTTAAATAATAAAAATTTGAGACTAGCTGGTTAAGTTTACTTTTTCTGTGCTAAATTAACAAATAACTTTACTTTGAACACATTTAAGCAAAAAAAAACATAAGTCTGTCCCAGTTTTTTCATTGTGGATTATAGACCTTAATAAACTAAGTCAGCAGACTACAAACTGAAACAAGATTGGTTTCAAGTGTATGTAATAGACACTGTCGTATGGAATCTGACTGTCACAATGTCTGTGACAGTTGACTATTTCCATAACTAATGAGAATCTTTTCTTTACCCTGAGGCTTCATACTTTAAGGGAATGATCAAAGTTATTGCTGCCTTTGTGATTGAAACCTAATCTACACCCCAAAAAAGTTACCAAACCACATTTTAATAGTGATGTATGTGACATTTGTTCATATATAAGTAGTTTTATCTGAATTTGCATATCAAATCAATATTGGTTAACAGCCACAGATCCAGCATAGCTTTTCTCTTTATGCAATGGGTTTATAGTGGTGAAGGAGAGAAACTGCCATACATATAGGTCAATACACCCAGATACGCCATCACTTCAGTTGATCATATTCTAGGGTAGAGACATGTAATCCTTATAAAGATTGTTGCTGGTTTCAGAAATTTGTGCTGTATCAAAGATCTCGAAGAAGGAGATCGGCCGTGTGTTCAAACTGATCCTGAAGACACTTGAAACAAGTGTGGAGTTGATAACAACAGGAGACTTCATGGTAAAATCAATCTACATTCATTCCTTTTAGTCAGAAAATTAAGAATTATGACCTATTGGTTGGTAAACAAAAAACAAAAAAAATTGGGTTGAAAATACTCCTCCTGAGAATGATTTTTCTGTACATTTGTTGCAGTCTCGTTTCTGTTCAAATTTGGGTCTTCCCAACACAGTGCAGAAATGTGCTACGCATATTGCCCGCAGAGCTGTTGAGATGGACCTTGTGCCAGGGTATGTATAAGGGACATGAACCCACTGCCTTATTGTGTATTAGATTGAGTTTTAAAATTAGTGATATGAACAAATAAAAGACATTCAGAAGAGACTGGTTTAATTTCAAACCCACACATGGTTAGCCAAAAACTTTATTTTAAAGCACTTGCAAAAATAAAAAAAATGATGATATTCACACAATACGCATCATACTTTTAACTTGTTGATTCCCTAATCTTTCCTGTAGTCTAGTTATGATGCTGGTTGTTGGATTATTGATAATAAATAGTGCCGTAATTATGTTTATTAGTTGAATGATAATAAGCAGTGTTGTAATGATGATTGGTATTTGTAGGAGATCGCCTATCTCAGTGGCAGCTGCTGCCATCTACATGGCTTCCCAGGCTTCAGAAGATAAAAAATCTCAAAAAGGTAATAAACACCTTGTAAAAGCTTTAAAAGCATCCCATAGACAACTAAAGTGAATATCCATTTTAAATGCCAAACAAGGAATTTTGAGATTTGTAAACAGTCTTTATCTTCCAAAGCCACTTTTAATATATACCAAAATATTTCTTCAAAAAAAAAAAAAAAAAAACTAAAGAAAGCCATGTATATTTCAGTTTCCTCAAAAATCTGTTAAAACTTATAACATACATCATACTGTTTAACTATGATATTTTTTTTATAAAGTTACGAAAACAGTTGTTGATCATCTTATGTGATCATTAATATGGCAGACATGTTTGTTTTTAATTGATTATTTTCTTTGTTAAAAGATATGTATGAAGAGACATTTCAGTTAAGTTGATGATTGCCTTTTTATATTGCAGATATTGGAGATATTGCGGGCGTGGCAGAGGTGACCATCAGACAGTCATACAAATTGATGTACCCAAAAGCTCATTCTTTGTTCCCCGACGACTTCAAGTTTGCAACACCGATTGAACAGCTTCCGACCCAGTGATAAGATTTATAGGGCCACTATTTTTATGAAAGATAATTTATATACAAAGCTGTAAATATTTATGTATGTATGTCATGATGCTGAACAGTTTAACCTGATGAATGTAGGCAGTTGTAGTGACTCTACAGGTGCAGTGGAATATCTGGCCAGAATATACATCTTATTTGAGAAAATGATATTATTTGTCATATATTAGGTATTGAAAGTTTTGTCATGAGAATCATGGTCATTTCCAAATGACAGTAAGCCAAAGAAGGGAGACAAAGAAACAGGCCATATTGTCTGACAAACATAAAAAATGCTATTTTCTGTTGAGAATTTTATCAACCTAACAAGGGTGTGTATCAGGAGGAAGTAATTTATCAACATAAGAGAGAGACATTTTCTACTGTGAACAATTTGAAGTTTTGATCAACTGCCATGCTAAATTGAAATTGGATCTAGATCGTCATAATGTCAAATAATGTGTAAAAATAATTAATAGAACTAGGTTAGTTATTATAATATCATGACCTTTATTATCAAGGAATAACTGATTATCTAAAATGTATAAGGATTTTAGATAGATTAGTGTGTTGTGTGCATCACAATTTGATCTATTTATTTTTTAGTTTGCAAGATTTGTGTATTAATATTGAATCTTGGTTTTGATTGATATAAATAATAGTAAATAGTATCAGAATGCAAATAGTGCAAAGGACACCGAGTAAGACCCTGTATCCCTTTGTCTGTACATCAGTGTGTGCACATTATGTGAAGCAGAGTGTATAAACGTCCACAGAACAGGTTTACCTTTGTCCATCATTTGGTTGTATGTTACTTGTATATGGAGTAATTAGGAAGACTTAGTAAACTGGTAAACCCAACAGAAAATGTGGAATCCCCTTTGCATAAAGCTTGCATATTGCATTTTTCACCTATGCTGGCAATCCATGTGTATCGGTATATGTATCAGGACGTGATACACACTCCCATGAGGAAACATCTATGATATAAGTGGGCAGTATATTTTTTCAAGCTGCTCACCTCAGTTCATGCACACGCTCACAGACAAAAGGAAATATGGCTCAAGATTCAAGGCTCTATTGATACTTGAGTTAATTGTCTGTAATATGTGAAGACAGTAATTTTCCATAAACAAATCTATTTCTGTGCTTTGTGATGTTTGAGTGCCTGGAGCAAAGAGAGCATATTTGAAAATTGATTGTGCAATACATACAAGGAAAGAGCTGGCATAGCCATGGTGCTTTATTTGTGACATTGAACATATATCTCATCTTAATCTTTTATCCAATACTGACATGTTGAACTGATACTATTATTCAATAAGGTTGCAAAAACGAATTTGCACTTGCTGTACCCATTATGGATTTCTGTTTAACTATTTATAATGTTATAATGTGAAAATTTAAAAGAGTATTTCATCTACTTAAATTGCAAAATGGTTAACTTTTAAAATAGCAATTTGTTTCAGCACTTGAGCAATCCCATGTGAAATATGCAAGATTGTATTTTCCATCTCCGGTATTTGACTAAATGAATAAATCTATTTGTACATAATTTTTTACACAAAAAATAGGGTGATTTAAAAAGGGAAAGTGATTTTTAAAAAGGGGAACAATTGGCACATGATATAGGTCTGGAAATTATGGGTTTGGTCTATGGGAGTGTGGGATCCAGTATCAGTATTAACCATGAGTTGTTTTCTTTTTTAAGGAGGTATTTCAGAAATATTTTTACAGAATATACCAAGGTTATATTTTTAACTACTCTAATCCAATTTTTATTTAGTTCCAATGATATTTTCCAATATAAATTAGTAGACAGTTTTTTTAAATGAAAGGTAAGTAAGGAAAAAGGTACATTTAATAGATCTTCATGCAGTCACCATGGCAATTTAAATGAGATATTTCATCTCAATTTCAGTCCCCACTAGCACAGTTGGTAGAGTGTAGGATCTGTGCCTTTGATGGTTATATAAGTGGAGGACGGGAGGTGGTGGGTTCAACTCCCACTGCCGGCAGTGTTACTTTCACACTGATTAAAAGGCTCGAAAGTCGACCTGTTATGGCCATAATTGCTGAAAGGGTCGTAAAAACACCATTTCACTTTTTTTTCTCAGTCCCTGTATTGTTATGGCCACTTTCACATAATCACAGAAATGGCACTTTAATTACATATGATACTTCCTTATTTATTATTTTTAATTCAGAAGCAATCATGTTCCTGATCTACAATTTGTATTTGAGCATCAGATCTTCAGTTTCAAATTAAACTCTGTACTTTGTAAAATTGTTCTTTCCTTGCATAAAATATTTTTTGAAATTTAGAAAGAAGTATCATTAAAAGATTTTCAAATTGCAGAAACTTTTCTCTATTTTATTTCTTTATTTTAAACAGATACAATAAAATGCTAATAAGGCATAGTTACTGACAAAGGCATTAGAATTGGCATTAGAATGTTCCATTAGCTTGCATCACAGAGGTCACACAAAAATGTATAGAGGTCTGGGTATGCTTAAATATGTGGCCATGAAACTGTGATACAAGCAAGCTATCTCACTGAAATCAACTAAAACACGCTGACCATGGTTATTGTGTTTTGCTGAAAGTGCCAAGCACTGCTTTTACTCTTTTGACCACCAGGTGGTCACATGTATACAAGCATGTGACCTCAATTGTGGTCTTTCAGCATGTTAGGTCTGTACCATTGGACAAACATTAATGTACAAACAGGGCTCTAAACCAAATCACTCCATTGTCCCAATCTGATGGTCCGCCATAGTTAGCAATACTAAGAAGGTGTTTGCACCAGATCACTGGTCAGCTAAATAAAGTGTGTTGACTAAGTGGCCAATGGATGATTTTAGCAGAAGACTTGTCCACTTTCAAATGGCACAGACATTTATGTAGGGAAAATACGATGGGTAATAACATTTGATTGCAAATTTGGGGTATAAACATTATGCAAGGGCAAAGCGCTCGAATTCCTCATTTCATGAATACTTTAAAGAAAGGCACACAAACAAAACAGGTGTGTTGTGAATGTCTTATGAATTGAGATTCAAGAACTTGGTTATCTGCTGAAACAATATTTATATATATATATATATATGCAACTTTAGTGATGGGGTATCAATTATACTAACAACTTATCTCAGACAAAAATGCAGAACTTTGTGACAAATTAAAAAAATATTGGAGACAATTTCTGGATGATTGCTTCCTCATCTGGGATAATAATGATGGTCCTCTCAACTACCTGACTCTCAACTCTTTACATCCAGCAATCCCATTCACACAGGATTCCAGCCCTGAAAAGGTACCATATGTGGATGTCCTTGTTATCAAGAATGGAGAAAAGCTAACAACAGACATTTTTCATAAACCTACAGATTCTAGAAATTATGTCCATTTCTCCTCACATCATCCAAGGCATACCAAAACGAACATTCCATATGGTTTGGCATGCCGCATTGTAACCATCGTCAGTGACCAATCACTTAGAAAGAGGAGACTCCAAGAACTGGAGTATGATCTGAAAAAAAAAGGTTATGCAGATGACATAATAAAAACCGGTATTAGCAAAGCATCACAACAGGATAGAATGACCATTCTCAACATGCAAAAAAATACCAATAATGAAAAGAATACATTGCCAATAGTCACCACAAACAATTCTCATAACACTAACCTCTTCAACATTGTCACCCACACAATAGGATCACTGGAAATGGATAGCACATTTAAATCATTACTCCCTGAATAAAAATATATCAACAGCGAAAGACAACCTCCTAGTTTAGGCAGACTACTCAGCATAGCCAAATTCAATGAAACTTACAATACAGCTGGAAACGTCTCAAAGTGTGGAGAAAAAAGATATGGCACATGTAAAGTTATGTTAGAGGGATCAGAATATAAACTCAAAAGAACAGGGGACAAACTAAAACCCCAAACTAATCTTGACTGCAGAGCCACATATATAATCTATGCAATAAGATGTCCTGGATGCCAACATGACTATAGGTTCAACCAAACATCTGCGACATAGGGTCTCCCTTCACAAATCTCAGATATCAAATCCATCATATCAAAATTGCCCAGTGTCAGGACATTTGCGAATTTGTGGCAAGGGGAACTTTAAAATATTTCCCTTTTTAAAAATACAAAAAGGAAACCAAATATTTTATCTAGCCAAGTTTCAAAACTAAAGTGTTTGAGACTGAGGATCATCTTGTAAGCTAGTAAAGAACCAATATTTTACAGCTTTAGCTTGGACTCTAATATGAAGTGGGTATCTACCCATGTCACCAAAGACAGCAACTGTTGTGGTCTGTGGTCTAACCCCTAGTGAACTTTTGAGAAATCTTAGGTACAGGGCTTCTACTTTATTAATTGAAGTACAGAGGGACCAAATTTCTGACCCATAATCAATTATGGGGGCAACTAGGGTGTCAAACAGTTTCATACAAATGGGGGGTGGGGTTTGATTTAGGGAGTATAGGTAGCCATTAATGAAAAAGATTGCACAATTTCAGTTTCAATGTAAGAAAGGTGGTTTGCAAATGTGTTTGAACCATCAGAAAATATGGTGCCAAGGTACTTGTGTTACCCATGAATGGAGAGTATCCGTCATTGGGGGGCGTGGACGGGGGATCGATACTCTACTCTGACCCTACTTTACTCGCTGGCTGTGAGGCGGGGCATGGAACCTAGCAACCCTATCTACCCATATGAAGGTGTGAGGTAATAAGGACTGCAGACACAGGATATACACTGCACAATAGTTACCTATTATTCGGTGCTGTGAATCTTCCTTGTCTGGCTAGGCCGGCATGGCAATGAGCAAGGCATATGAACTACCCAAATGCATGATACTTATAGAGTCCTAACAATACACAAAACACCCAAGTCTATGCAGTCACGATGCTGAGAGTCGTGGACCTTCCGTGGCAAGTGGTCGCGGTGTCTTCGGTCTTCAGGTTCTGCTCTCCAGGTTCGGCTCTCTCTCTCCGAGGATCCAACGGTTGCAGGCCTTTTTAAAGGATCACTCTGCGTCATGTGTGGGGCTTGCCTGCGTGGCTTCCTTTCGCGACACTGAATGGACTCGTCTTGCCTGCGTGGCTTGCATGGGCTCGTCTGCCTGCACGTGATCTCTCAGTGTGGTGGTTAAGGCGATGCATCAACCTGCACACAACACACAATCTCTATACATGATGTTCTGCCAGAGATCGCGATTGTCCATGATTGTCTATATATTCTCAAGAGTCTCTGGATGTACAATCCATATCCTACGCTTGTACATGTGAACAATTTCAAGCAAGACATTGTTGTCGTAGAGAGTTGGATTTTCACCTTTATTACCATTTATAATCATAATTTTAGACTTGGCCAGATTAACAAGCAGTTGCCATCTTTTACAATAGTCAAATACATTATTCAACAGTAAATCTGTAAAAATCAAAAGCAATAAAGAAAAATTAATGGTAAATCTATCGAGTCATGTCTTAACCCCCGACGAACATGCATTATTAGAAAAAGGTCTAAAATTTTCCCCAACCCCAGGGGAACCCAAAATGTACGATCTAAAAATGTTTTTTAGAAAAATGAAATTAAATTATTACTTCCATGATGAGAATCCTGACCCCACCTATGAAACATCCCTACCTGAGTTGCTAGAAAACGCAGACAATCCCCACGATAAATTCAAGCCTAAGAGCACATGGGAACCCGATTCTACAAAAGTAGATCCAGTAGTAGAAACCTTCTGCAGACTTGTCAAAGCGGAGGTAGAATCCTACATCCCTAGATCCCCACACATGCAGAACCTAACATTAGGAGAAAAAATAGCCCTCCAAAAGTCTGACCATAAAGAAAGCTTTATGGTCTTTAATGGACACAACAGACTATATAGCTGAAGCTGAAAGGCAACTACGTGAAAAAGGACGAAAATAGAACGGAAACACACGTAGCACAAATAAAGAAAATCCTAGAAGATAAGAGATATTACAATGAAATAGACCACCTGACGCTAGAGGCAATAAGCCCCAAAAATGTCAAAACATCAAAATTCTTACTATTTCCTACCAAAAATACACAAACTGGCAGTAAAAGGCCGCCCAATCATAAGCGGAAATGGCTGCCCAACGGAAACTATCTCAGCATTCGTGGACGAACACCTCAAACCCTATGTGAAGAAAATACCTTCATACGTCAGAGATACTACGGACTTCATTAAAAAAATTGAAAACATATCAAGCAACAATGAACTGTTACTAGTAACAATGGACGTTACCTCACTTTACACCAACATACCTAATCAGGAAGGTATTGTAGCTGTAAGCAATACCCTCAGAAAATATGGGTACGAAGGTAAAACAAGTCTAAACAGCCTGTTGAGACTATTAACCGCCGTCTTACATATGAACAACTTTGAGTTCAATAATCAAAATTATCTACAGATAGGGGGCACTGCCATGGGAACACGTTTGGCTCCCTCATATGCCAACATCTTCATGGGGGACCTGGAAGAAAAACTTTTGAAAAAGAGTCCGGTTCAACCCGAAATCTACCTGCGATTCATAGATGACATCTTCATGGTGTTCACCTGTGGAGAAAACAAGGTTAGGGTTTTTGAAGATTACATGAATAATGCACATCATTCCATAAAATTCACAATGGAAATATCTCGGAAAGAAATTGTTTTCCTGGACACTGGTAAAAATTGACCAAGGCACAAACAACATCTACACGGATCTTTACACAAAGAAAACGGATACTCATGCATACCTACGCTTCGACTCTTGCCACCCCACACACTGCAAAACGGGAGGCCCATACAGAGAATTTCTCCGAATACGGAGAATATGTAAAAACAATGACGATTTCACTAAACACGCCAAAGAGAGGGTCAGTCATTATCAACAACGGGGATACCCGGACAAGATAATAGAAACTGCGAAAAATAATGCAACACAATAGATAAGAACCGACCTTATCACTCGACCCTCTCGAAAAAAACAAGATCTAAAAAGAATACCATTAGTTCTTACCTACAACCCTGCCAACCCGGACATGAACGGAATCTTGAAAAATATTGGCCACTCCTCCGCTTTACGAAAAAAAGTACAGCCCTAATAGAAAGACCATTAATTGTGTACAGGAGAGCCAAAAACATATCTGATCACCTAGTGAGGGCAAAATGCAACAACCCAAACGAACCGCAGAAAAAGAAAAAGCATATATACCCGACATGCAAAACGCCATGGAGATGCGACTTCTGCCCACCCACCAAATTCAAAAACACATTCCTAAATTCCTCGACCCGAAGAAGGCCACGGGCCGTGGCGCAGTTGGTTAGAGTGCCAGCTTATTAGCACCAGTTCCTCTGTGGTGATCCAAAGGTCGTGGGTTCGAACCCCGGCCATGCCGGCATTGAACTTATGATACAATTTCCCATATGAGCTGAGGCCCGTGCCTTAAGGGTTAACCCGTTGTCCTTGTAAATCTGTGACCGGGTGGGTTGTCATGTCAAGGACCTGCGACATGACAATTCAGTGAGGCAGCACTATATCTGCTACAAGTAGGTCTCATCACGAAATAACTGAAATAATGTGGAAAGTGATGTAAAACCCCAAACAAACAAACAAACAAATCCTGCAATACCAGAAATATCATACATTTAATAATCTGCAAAAAATGCGGAAAAAATTATATTGGAGAAACTTATCGTACATTCAAAACAAGAATGATGGAACATATCGGATACGTCCGAAAAAACGATAAATCCCAGGCAACAGGAAGACACTTCAATCTAGAAAACCACAGTCAAAAAGACATGGACTTGAGAGTAATAGAAATAATGAAAACAAAACCGGAAAGGTTCGATACAACCCGTAAAGAACACAAACTCAAATGGATTAGAATTCTGAGTATATTTGAACCAACAGGTTTAAATGAAAAAGGGAAATAACACACCAAGACCTAGCAAAAAGAAAAAACACTGTTGAACAGTAAATCGTCTTGTTGTCCATTCCCCTACCGTGCCTGCAAATTGGTCCTTCAAATAAAATATATTTTGATCAACATAAACCATTAAAGCATTGGTGAAACCTGACTTTCAGACACATTTTCTTTACATAACATGAATGTTTATACCCTAAACAGTGCTTTTATGTAGTAGTACCCAAAATATTCTCTGTTAACAAATTTCTGTGGCACTTGAAAGTTGATCAGTTGTCTGCTAAAACCTACACCAGCAATTGAACACTTTGTCAACAAGCTTTGTTTAGCTGGTATGTGATCTTGTGTAAACACCTAATGAGTTACCAGTTGTGCACCTGTCCAGCTTGGGAAACAGGGTGAAGATGTTTTGTACAATTTATTAATTTATTGCCAGGAGTATACTTCAGAACAACATAAGATTATTTTAATATTATTTGAATCAATGAAATAACTCATGGCCGTGAAAAATATTTTATGGTTGTGACAAATATCTTATGGTTGTGAAAGATATATCATTTATGGGAAAAGTATACTATTTATTTGAAAAGTATCTTATGCATATGAAAACCTTTCTGTCCAAAAGGGAAGACATGACTCAAAGGTTGCATGGAATCCCCCTTAACTTGAAGGCCATGATATTGAAAAAGTAACATTAAACCCTTTGATCACTGGTTTGGCCTTAAATCACAATGACTTTGAATGGCAAAACTGTGAATGCTGATAATTGGTATCAGTAAAATTTATGATATGACCCTCTTTGATGAAATTTGGGGTTTTTCACACCATTGAATGGGAAGACATCAAAGGCTGCATGGATTCCACCTTAAAAGCTGGGCTGTATAGAATTTTTTAAAACTTTTTTTTGCAAACATATATAATATAAAAAATAATGATTTCTTCATTTATAACTTCATAAATATTCATCCGTTTTTAATAAATTTACCACCAAAAGAAAGCCAAGAAAAGGCACTATCATCATGATAAGTATTATCTTCCAATTCATTCTCTAAATAGTGGAAAAAAATGGCCAAAAATGTGTTGCTCCAATTTTGACAATTGGTAAACAACACCTCCTATGACTTACGGAGCCCCCTGACAGTTCAAAGGTCAAGGTCACACAACACACTTCCTGTTTAGTCCTGGCAGTACTTGGTGGTCACAAAAAATCATAATTCTCAGGGCAGATGTTCTTTAGTGGATTTCAGATAGATAGCCTGTATGTATGTCAATTTTAAGATCATATATTGTTTTCAGATACCTTAAACCACTGTAAAATTGCCTGCAACTTTCCAGGTTTCACCAATGCTTTAAGGACAATGCACAAGAATATTATCAAAGATAAAATCGCCATTTGATAAATAAATGATGGGAGAAACTGACCACAAAGAGTCACGTGACTAAAGACGGAATCTAAAAATGGATCCGCCCTGGAAGTGTAAGGCCACTTCCTTATCTCCACATTATCAAAAAACAAAGAAGAGTTCCACAACAACGGGACCACATGTACACAACAAACACACAAAAAAACAAATGGCAGACCAGGAGACACACCCCTGCTTACTCTGTGGCGAGATTTACGGTTCAGCTAGTTCCTTGAGCCGCCACAAACGAATAAACCATAGAAATTCACTCTATGAATGCAGTATCTGCTTCCAACGGTTCACCCGTAGCACAGGGCTATGAAACCATCGGAGGAACCTGCACCCGGTAACATCAATTCCTAAAGTCTACAAAATACTGTTCTAAAATTGAAAAAATCAATCGTTAGAAGATATTAAACAATGGTAGAACACCTACCTGTGTGTCTTGAACAGAATCATAAAACGTAGAAAGGTAATATCCACAATTATCCCGTCTTTTAATGAGAAACTTTTACAGATCGAGACGCCAACACAAGAAGTGCAGGGCCCGTCTGACACAGTGGCTCCGCCAAACGCGGACCCCGCGCACCAGAGCGATGCAGTGCCACCTATGTTTAGTTTGGAGGATCTCCTCGCCGAAGACTTCTTCAACGAAGAAGAACTTAACGCAGAAATTGCCCGGCTAGAGGAGAACTATTACCACCAAAATAACATTTCTCCCCGCACTGATGACAATTTCAATTGCAATACCTACTTGGAGCGGTTCCATCAAGAATTGGACGCCCACACCGCTCCAAGAACAAACAGGAATTTGAGAGGCTTTCTAATAGAAATCTCGAATCCAAACAGTACCGAGAACATTCCCAGAGCCCCCCAGGGGCAAGATTAAAAATGAGAAAAATGTCTATGAACCCCCTTATGACCCCCCATAATCAAACGGGGGGGAGGCATCTGTAGGTCACAAGGGAGGTTCGATGTATATAGACATACACTATATTTTTTTAAGAATAAGAAATGATAACAAATCTCTGGAAAAAAAGACATTGAAGTATTATTTCGGTATCTTAAAACTATAAGAAAAATCTGCAAAAAGATACAAACACATGTAATAATTGAGAACATTATCAATAAAAAGTACTTTATCAAAAAATAATAGTTGTCCATCATGGTTTATACAGATTAAATATTAAAAATTAAATTCTCAATAAAATACACCTTAACTTTTTTCAATTATGATAGTTTAAACCCCTCAAATCGACTGGGATACCTTGTGACCAATGAGAAGGCCTGTATGGCTTGTCCACCCAAAGTGGACAACTTGTCCACCCACTTGCCCACCTGGACAACCCCAAAAAGGTATATATATGAGAAAAAAAAGATGTTACTGCTCATACCACTGATGAGACCAATCGTGTCGAAACTAGTCTGGTAGTTAAACATCTCACATAACAAAGAAGGACCCGCTAAGATCTGCTTCATCTCTAGCCTATATACTTCTACATTATTCAGCAGAGTTTGTAGTTCTTTCTTTGTTTCGGCAAGTAAAATTTGATCGTCAACCCAAAAAATGTGTGTGAGAATTTCAACATTAGACATAGTTATACCACATTTAGCATTTAAGTACTGTTTGAAATCAGCTAGAAATTGTCTAATAAGAGAAGAGCTGGAAACTCCACCTTGATTGACACCATGTGTATCATGTAAAAAGTCTGACAGAAGATTTTTTACTTTATCTTTTGATTTGGTTTTGGAATAGATATCTTTAAGTAGTGTAATGAGCTTTCCATGGTATCCAGATTTGATAAGTTTATAAAATAGCAATGTTCTGTTAACCAAGTCAAAAGCACTCTTAAAATCTATAAAAGCAATATATAGAGGTTTGCCAAGGGCCTTCATCTTTTGAATCACACTGAGAAATACAAACATATTATCAGCTGTAGAGCTGCCCTTTTTAAAACCACATATCATCTTTATCAAGCAGGGCAGTTACAAATACAAGTCGATAATTAATGAGAGTATCAAGTATTTTGCTAATTGCTCTTTGTACAGTTATACGTCTATAGTTTTTTTTATCCTTCCAACTGCCAGCCTTGTGGACTGGACTAATCAAACCCTCAGCCCAGTTGTCAGGATAAACACCCTTTTCGAATACATAATTAAGCAAAAAGAGTAATGTATCACCAAGTACATCTTGTGTATATTTAAAGACCTCTGCAGGGATACCATCTGTTCCACAACTCTTTATCTTTGAGAGATTTCAATGCAGCATCAAGCTCTAAATCTGTAAAGTGTGAATTGAGGAGCTCATGAGTTAGTATCACATTTAGATGTGTTGTCAGGATCAAATTTATTTAGGAAGTCGAGGCATTGACTTTCAAATTCTTTGTCAAATGTGGGCTCATCATATGAGATATGAGTCAAAACATTCTTTAAAACTATCGGGTGTTATAATTAGTGGGGGTGTTTTACTTTCTTTTGGATTCAAACTATGAAGAACATTCCACAGTTTAGATGAGTCATTTTCATTATTTAGGGTTACAACAATACCAGATTTATGTTGAAGCTGCTTTGACTGACATATTCGCTTATATTCTTTATCTGCATTTTCATACTCATTAGAATTGACGATACAATTTTAAACATTTTTTTTGGCTTTTTTGCAATCGTCATCATACCACCCATTTGATGGGAAATTATTTTTGCTCTTGTGCTTTATTTTAACATTACTGGTAAGAGCGTCTGTAATGTAATTGTCAAAATTTGTAGCTACAGTACATGAATTAGTTCATAATCATACTATCTAAGAATACCTGAAGACTAGGATCAGAATAAGATCAGTCAGAGTGCATTTAATATTATCCAGTTTGTTTAGCATGAACACAAAAATCAGATTGAAGCTGGGTTAATTTTGTGGAGCAAAGGATGTAATCAACAAGGCTTTTACCATTATATTTTATACATGTAAAGTCTCCTCCTTTATCATTTCCATATCTGCCATTCAACATTCTGTCCATTGTCATGGACAGAATATCAGATTCAATATAATCAGGTTCAAGACCAGTCCTTGCATTCAGGTCACCTACTATTATGAATTGACCATCACCTTCATGATTAGAAATTAATGACTCAAGTTGGGTAAAACAGTCCCCTGAGCATCTGTCACACTTTTATGTGGAGTCATATGGGTTAAAATATGCACCAATGATATAATAGTTTTCACTAAGATTGAAACACATTGCTGACTGCAATCACTAATTGAGTTTAAATTATTTGAAATACATGTATTATGGAAATCTTTGAAATCTTATTTCATTGTGTGCTTATTTGCTTTCTTGAACACATTTTAAATCATACCAAGTAAGGTCTCGTGTTACAATGCTCATTTAATATAACTTGTCTTTGTGACATCACATGTAATTCAGTTGCATAAAATTTTGTTATTGATTGAAAAAAGTGTAATCTGATGTCTATGAAATTGTTTTTTTTTTATTTTTTATTTACTAATGTGATAGGAAATAATAGATTCTCACCACATGGGCAATATGTGCTAAACATCCCGGGAAGTAATCTCCCACCACCCTTCTTATTCTTGAGGCATTCTCTCCTAATTTGCTCTTTTTTTCACCTCTTTCTGATAACATCCTCTGTTTACTAACTGTGGCAGGTTTGGGTAATATTGTGTTGGTGAATCTGGTAGGTTTTGAGGTGGTGCTCCAAAGGTTTTTTAAACTTATTTCTAACATTTTGTCAAGAAGGGTGATGAGAGACTAAGATATTGGCTTGTTGGTTTCCATATGTTCCAATAAGGCTGGAAAATATAGTTGAGCAATTCTTTGGTCCTCCACAGATACCAGACATAGTAATAGCCTCTTTATATTAAAGAGAACAAATATTAGAAGATTTGTGTTCACTTACACCCCAACAAAATATTGCAAGATAAGACAAAAACCTTCAAGGAGGGTAATAATATTGAAAGATAAGTAGTGATGTAAAACCCCAAACAATCAATCAAATCAGTGAACTCAAATTGATGGCATCAAAGAATGTGTCCATGATGATCTGATATTTCTGTGTAGACTTCATCACATCACACTGGCCCCACTAGCACAGTTGGTAGAGTATAGGATCTGTGCCTTGTTGGTTAAATAAGTGGAGGATGGGAGGCAGTGGGTTCAACTCCCACTGCCGGCAGTGTTACTTTCACACTGGTTAAAAGGCGCGGAAGTCGACCTGATATGGCCATAGTCGCTGCAAGGGTCGTAAAAACACCATTTCACAATTTCATCACGTCACTCAATCTGGTATTTGACTTGACATCTGCAATCTAAGAGCTAAGAACCTAGAAAATGGCAGATTTATTATGATTATGACCAATTATAACATACCTAGTCAACATTTTATCATGCATGTACAAATAAATGAAATAATTACCTGGACTGCCAACTTCACTTTCATTCTAAGACTTGGATTCAGGTTGAGGTGGTCTGCACTAACTCTTGGTGTCCTGTATATTCCTCCTATCCATGAAGCATCATTGTGTCTGTAGCCCATGCCTTCCTGTACAAGTTGTATCAACTGTGGCCATGCAATTGGTTGATCATCAAACTGGATTGAGAAAAGAAAACCAATAACTTTTATACAAGTAGCTACCCATATTTTAAGGTAAACATTATTATTCAATGTACACATAATGTGTTGATTTCATTATGACAAAATATAATTTCTAATCTCTACAGTTTAAGATACACATACCTCAAGGTGACGAGTTTTATTATTGAACTTTGAATTTTCCCAATTGTTCCTTGTTGTTTTCATTAGGTGGGGTGGATCACAAATAAAATAAATCCTACGATCAGGTGCAAAACTATTAGGTGGTCTGTGTAGACAACAGTATTTTGTTGATCAATTTGCATTCTGTGAATCTGGTTGAATGTTCTATTAGGGCTTGCCCCATCACATGAATACTCCCAGTCCATCATTTGAGAAAACGAACTGCTCTCCAAACTGTCCAGTATAGTTGTTGACTTGTGAACCCCGTGCAAAGGAAATAGCCAAATATTTTTTGTATCTCATGATTAACATCTCCAATCTCTACAAATCCGAGTAGCTGGCCAGTTTAACTTGAGTACACCAATCCTTCTTTAATTTTCATTTCATCCCAAACTAAGCTTACATTTTTCTTGAAATCATCTTTCCCCTTCAAATTGTCAATTGAATTTTTCAGGATTACCGAAGAAAAGCCTTACTTCAGATCAAAAGATTTATATGCATGTAGAGTGTTCTCATGTGGCAGTGTAATCGCTGAATTTCTTAGAATCTGGTATGGGCCATGGGCCGTGGCGCAGTTGGTTAGAGCGCCAGCTTATTAGCACCAGTTCCTCTGTGGTGATCCAAAGGTCGTGGGTTCAATCCCCAGCCGTGACGAGATTGAACTCATGATACAATTTCCCACATGAGCTGAGGCACGTGCCTAAAGGGTTAACCTGTTTTCCTTGTAAATCTGTGACCGGGTGGGTTGTCATGTTAAGGACCTGCAACATGACAATTTAGTGAGGCAGCACTATATCTACTACAAGTAGGTCTCATCACAAAATGACTGAAATAATGTGGAAAGTGATGTAAAACCCCAAACAAACAATCTGGTATACACTGTTGGACATTGCCAGTATAGCTTTGGCTAGATTTATTAATCTTGAATGCCAGCGCATTTGGCGTTTGTCATTGAGACCATTGCATTTTGTTTGGTGATCCCACAAAAATGCTTGTATTAAGCCTTCATGCAGATGTTCAGAGGCTTGTTCAAGGAAGTAGTGAGAAATTTGTGCATACATGCATCCAAATCAACCCCAACATCCTGAAGCATATTGCTGAGCTTTTCGTGCAAGCTCGTTTTTTTCAATTTATACGTCTAGTATTTAGATTTCTTAACAATTTTGTGATGAACTCAATGTGACTGGTTAAGCACAGATAGCATTTGCCCTTTTTTTGCATTATACCCAAATTCTTCTTGTACATAACACAAACTTGGCACTTTGGGCTTTTCTGGTCACAAACAATATGACAATTTTCATGTCAGACAGTTTTTTTACCCATGTAGTTCATTTTATTGGCCACAATTGAACCACTCTGATCTTTGAATATACAGAAATTATCATGAGATCTATGACAGCATAAGTCATTGAAGTTCTGGTTCCCTGGGCATAATTTTAAATGCAAAAGTGCATCCAGCACTCGTGGAGACAAATTTTCAATGTGAACCTTATGTGTTATGTCGATCCCAGCAACCATAATATAATAATAATAATAATAATTATAATAATAATAATGATAACGATTTATATAGCGCTATATCAGACCAGGTCTGCTCAAAGCGCTTCATTAAGATAGTGCTTTCTATATAAAAATGTTTTAAGTTTCTTTTTGAAAGTTTCAACAGTTTTACAGTTTTTCACTTCAAGGGGCAGGGCATTCCAATTCTTTGGCGCATATACCATGAAAGCCCTATCGCCATACGATTTCATATTAGTCATAGGTACTACGTATTCATTCTTATCATTAGATCGCAGTCCCATGCCTAGCTGTTTGTACTCTAATAACTTAGATAGGTATTTTGGGGCAAAGCCATTTTGCACCTTCCATGTCAGTAAAGATATTTTGAAATCAATCCTAGCCTTTACAGGCAAACTGGAGTTCCATAAGTTTTTGTGTGATATGATCTCTCTTTTTAAGTTTCCCCACTACCCTGGCTGCAGCGTTCTGTAATATTTGTAGTTTGGCTAATTCACACTCAGGTAAACCAGCTAGAAGTGAATTTCCATAGTCAAGGGTAGAGGTAACAAATGCATGAGCAAGAGTGTTGGCAGTTTTTTCATCCAAACAATTTCTTATTCTTGATACATTTTTTACATGAAAGAAACCATTTTTACACATTTTTTTGATTTGTGATTTCATAGATAGTTCTTGATCTAGAATAACCCCTAGATCCTTAACAGTATTTGATCTAGGAATTTTAATTTCTCCTACTAGAATTTCATTAGGTACATTTTTTCTTCTGAATTCACAGCTTTTACCACATAAAAGCATTTCTGTTTTTCCATCATTTATCTTCATCTTATTCTCTATTAGGAATTTTTTAACCTCTATAATACAATTTTCCATCTCTTTGCAAGACTTATCTCTAGTTTCTTCAGATTTGGGATCAATGGAGATGTACAATTGCGTGTCATCAGCATAGATATGATGCTGGAGACCATAGTTACCAATAATATCTGATAAAGGCTCCATATATGCTGTAAATAGTAAAGGTCCCAAAACCGAGCCTTGCGGGACGCCATATTTAATATTCATATTATCAGATCTTTTACCATCAATTATGACACATTGTTTTCTATTTGATAAGTATGATCTAAACCATTTAAGGGCAATCCCTGTAATACCACATTTTTTTTCCAATCTATTCAGTAATATATCATGATCAATAGTGTCGAAGGCCGCTGATAGATCGAGTAGTACCAGCATTACCATTTTACCATCATCAATATCCATTAAGATGTCGTTCTGAACTTTGAGCAATGCATCCATCCCCAAACCTGCACTCCCCATTCTTCTAATAGTTTTGACAGGGAATTGCTTTACTATCTAGTTGTTGCATATTTTTGTACTTTATATCAAAATTTCTTCCGAAAATTAATTTTCATGAAACGATTCAATAAGTTCATTTGATGCCATCAAAAGTCTGTAACAAGTAGTAGAAAAGGCGAGGATCACAAGAACAGAGCTTGACGACGATCAGTCCCGACCAAGACCAACAATGGTTTCGATCTAGTTCGATCTCTTCAGTTGGATAGGGACTGACTGTGTTATCCTGATTCTTGTTTATATAGGATTTCGTGGAGGTGCTGAGCACCTCTGGAGGTGCTGTTCCTTCACTCGTAGCGCCTCCAATCTGGAGGTGTGTTTTGTTTTTGTGAGCCTCTGGTGGAGGTGCTATTGAAAAACCTTTGTTTTGAGGGCTTTGCAGGGGTTACAGATACGTTGTAAAGTATTCTACATGTGTTGTAGAATTTTCTGCAATTTTTCGGGAGGTTTTTTCGACTTTTTGTCGATTCGAAAGTGTTCGATCTCTAATCTCTAATTCTTTTGAAATTTAAGGACCCTGTCCCGGGTGGCCTCCAGACTAGTTCGTTTATTTTACGCTGCGTACTGCCCCGGTGCGGGGTAGGAATATACATTTTTAAAACGAATTTCTTGTTCTCGTTTCTTTCTTTTGTTATATGTACGAGAAGTTTTCAATAATTAAATCGGATATTATACCTTATTTTTGTTGGGTTCTCGGCCAGTTTTTGAGCCGTTTTTTTTGGGGCGTTTGTATTCCAATGTCGATTAAGAACCAGGTTTGGGTTCATACAAACTCAGACAAGAAACTTTTTTTATAAAAATATGTTTTATTTTCATATTTGGTTTTTTGATGTTCCTTGTGATATTTTACAAACTTTTTTGCAAGTATGGTTGTTTTTAGGATGTGGTTGACTCTGTGTCATCCAGGATCTCCTGGAGGGTTTCCAGGATCTCTTCCAGTTCCTTGGGGGGGTTTTTGTTTGTGTCCCATTCGAGGCTGTCCCAGAAATCATCAAATTTGGTCGAATTTAAGAAGAGCGGATTAAAAAGCTAACATAACAGAGATTCATTGTGAGACAAATATCAAAGATAAATATCAAAGATGGGCAGTATTGACATCCTAATAGGATTTACAATCATGCTGGCTGTAGTGGCAGGTATGGACCTCTTAATGCCCCTGCCCAATGAAGCAGCAAGTGAATGGGGTACGTACACACAGCCTACAAACAACACCAGGATTACTGGCCACACAATATCAATGCCAGTAAATAGAACTGCACCAAGTGTAGAATTAACTTTTATATCTGGAATTGTGTACAAACTTTCTGTGACCCCACCAGTAGCCTTGACCCCGGACAGCATGTCACCACTAGGTGGCACCCAGGTCTTCAATCAGCTGATAGGGAATAAGGCTGCACACATATACAATGGTAACCGTGAACCAGCAAATGATGTTAACTTGTCACCACCCAAGCTGGCAAGTGACTTACCCAGTGGGCTCAAGCTCACCCAATGGAATCTTCGCAGCATGGCTCCTAGACAACATAACATCAAACTAGAGGAAATTAGACTGATAATGAAAAACCCTGGACAAGAGACTCACATTCTAGGAGTCACAGAGTCCTGGTTGGACTCTACTATTAAAAAAGGTGAAGTGAAAATAAAAGGCTATGAATATGAACGGGTTGATCGTGAGGAGAGAAATCTTACAACAGACAAAGACACTGCAGGGGGTATTATTGTTTATATAGAAAAAAATATCCCTTATATTAGACGAAAGGACTTGGAAACAAATGAACTTGAAACTGTATGGATACAATTGTGTCCGCCAAAGCATCCTCCCCATCTAGTGTGTGTTGCATACCGGAGCCCTGATTATTACTTGCCTAGATGGATAGAAAAATTTGACTCTCAGTTATCGGATGCCTATATTGAAGGTCACCAGTTGACAATAATGGGTGACTTTAATGTAGATTTGTTAAAAACAGACTGTGATTGTAAACAATGGTTAGAAACTATGGAAAACTACAACTTATCACAAATGATTGGTGAACCTACACGTGTAACATCCAAAACTCAAACATTGATAGATCATATGTTCACATCTGTAACTCATAAGGTGCGTGAAACAAAAGTTCCCAAAATTGGTCTGAGTGATCATTACCCAACATGCATGGTACTCAAGGACTCCTTTGGCTACAAACAAACACACACAAGTGTGAAATTTCTATGTTTCAAAAATTTTGATCCTGATAAATTTGTGAGTGACCTGCATGCAGTGCCATGGGATATTGTCGATGTCTCAGATGATGTTGATGATTCCTTGGACACATGGGAAAAACTTCTTGGTGAAACTATTGACAGACATCTCCCCTGGAGGGAGAAAAGGGTAAAAAAGATTAAACAACCAGAATGGATGACTGATGAAATCCTAGAAAGTATAGCACAAAGAGATCATTTCAAATCAATAAATGACGAAGAAAGGTACAAAATAGCAAGAAATCACACAGTTGCATTAGTTAGAGATAGCAAGGTTGCCTACTATAAAGCATGCATAGAAAACAATAAGGGTAACTCAAAAAAGTTATGGCAATACCTGCGAGATGTTATTCCCAAAGACAGTTAACCCTTACCAGCAAACATCAAAGTGGGAAACAGAGTTATCACTGACCCACTTGAAATTTCTGAAAGTTTCAATGGATTCTTTTCTTCAATAGTACATAAATATCTCCCTAGTTTTGCCCATCTGACCAGACATAACCACACAAAACTTCAGGCATTTTTGGATCCCAAACTGTCACATAGATCACACTTCCAAATTCCCGACATGAATGTAGAGGATACATATAAAGCCCTGAATGCATTAGATGTACACAAAGCTACTGGCTTAGACTCCCTTAGTGCAAAACTCCTAAAATTGTCTTCTCCAGCAATAGCCACACCTCTTACCCACATCTTCAACCAAAGTATAAAATCTGGTAAATTCCCAACAAAGTGGAAAACTGCAAGAATCACCCCAATACACAAGTCTGGGCCAATGTCAGACACAAATAACTTTCGACCAGTGTCCATACTGTGTGTTGCCAGTAAGATCATTGAACGCCACATACACCATCATCTCTATCAGTATCTCATACAGCATAAACTTTTACATCCTGCCCAATCAGGATTTCGGACAAGCCACTCATGTGAGACTGCCCTTGCCAAACTTGTAAATGAGTGGACACAGAATATGGAGAAAGGACTGATAAATGGGGTCATATTTGTTGATCTCAGGAAAGCATTCGACCTTGTAGATACTGATGTACTACTAGAAAAGCTAAAAATGTATCATTGTAACACAACCGCAGTATCATGGTTCCAGTCTTATCTGCAAGGTCGAAAACAGTGTGTTCAATTCAAACAATCATTGTCAACAACAACAGAGGTTACACATGGTGTGCCCCAAGGAAGTATCCTGGGGCCGTTATTGTTCATATTATTCATGAACGACCTCCCATTACATATTGATGCAAATATTGACATGTATGCAGACGACTCAACTGTACACATTTGTGCTAAAACAATCCAAGAATTAAATGAAAAACTAGGTTGTGATCTAGAAAACATTAAGAAATGGTGCACAAATAATAAAATGGTTGTGAATGGAGATAAAACAAAAGCTATGGTTATCACAACTGTCCAACGAGCTACTTGGCTACCATCCAGAGAATTAGACGTCAGCTATGATGGAATGCCCCTTGAAAATGTCGAAAGTGACAAACTGCTAGGTGTTGTGGTAGATAATAACCTATCTTGGAGAAATCATGTTGACAAAGTTGCCAAAACACTTAGTAGTGGTATAGCACTTCTGCGCAGAATAAAGTGCTATCTCCCATTAGACACAAGACTAGTGTACTACAAAACGTTTCTGCAACCACACCTTGATTACTGTAGCATTATATGGGGTAACTCTAGTCACACACCAAGGCTTCACAAGCTCCAGAAAATGGCTCTCAGACTGATTTATGACAAACCAAGGCTGACTCACTCACAGCCACTTTTCGAGGAAAGTGGTTTGTTAACAATCAGTCAGAGAGTCAGGTTCAGAACAGTATGTATGGTGTATAAGAGCCTTCACAACTTAACACCTCAATATATATGTGATATGTTTGTGGAAAAGAGCGGCAGACTAACCAGAAGCTCTGTACAAGGAGATTTAGTTATGCCAAAGCGTAAGTTAGGTGTCAGCAGGAAAGCTCTGCCTTATAATGGTGCTAGTGAATATAACAAATTGCCAATGAATGTAAGAGATTCTCAAACTTTTGAAGTTTTTAAAACAGAAGCTTACAAGCATTTTTTAAAGGCATAAAAGGATTTTAAAGTTTTTATTGTATTATATATGTTTTTAATATTTAGTCATACATTGTCTCATTGTAAATAATCTTTATCACCCTATAGAGGGCCCAGTGTAAGATTAGTTTTATACTAAACTGGTTGTTTTATGTTACTTTGTATTGTAAAACATTTTACCCTCTCTAAATAAAGATTATTTGATTTGATTTGATTTGAATCTGGGGTGCCGTTGGGAGCTTGATCTGGGGAGAATTCGCCAAAGGAGGGAGCCACGATGGTTGTGGCTTCCTCTGCGATCATCCCTTCTCCACTTTTTTCTAAGTTATCTAAAAAGAGCAGAATTAGTACCTTTGTAACAAGTATACAATGGAAAGAATTCTGTACGTTCTATAAAGTTCTATATTTAACCTTGTAATCTGTTTTCAAACAGGAGATTTCTCTCTGAGTCCAGTATTAGTGTAGTAAGACAGATAGTACCTCCCGCACGAGAAATACTAATTTAGAGCTCCGTCTTATACAAATAATATTAGCCTTAGAATAAATTCAAGATATGTTCTCTACGATTGTGTGTCTTCAAAAAAATAAGATAGATAGTATTCCCCGCACGAGAAATACCAATTTAGAGTTCTATCTTATATATGTATCAAGAACAAAATTATCAGTGTAGTAAGACAGATAGTACCTCCCGCACGAGAAATACTAATTTAGAGCTCAGTCTTATACAAATAATATTAGCCTTAGAATAAATTCAAGATATGTTCTCAACAATTGTGTGTCTTCAAAAAATAAGATAGATAGTATTCCCCGCACGAGAAATACCAATTTAGAGTTCTATCTTATGTATGTTAGCTTCTATAATTCTGTGATTTTCTTTTTCAAACGGAATAATAATTCTCTATATGGAGAGAATCAAGACTAGAAAATAATTCCTATGTGGAGGAATTTAACTGAATAGTTTCAATTTTCTATATGGAGAAAATCAAAAGCAAGAATAAGTTGCCACCAACTATAGGGGTTCTTAGTGCCACTGTTAATTTGCTCAAGGGAGGCTTACTTGGGCCAGAACTGTTTGAGGTAGAGCTATTGTCTGGCAGGCCAAGCTTTGTGCACTGACACCCCGGATTAACCTGTCAAATGATGTGGGTCTTTTGTTTCAAAATTGTTTTCACTGTTCACTCAATATTTCTTACCAAGAAATATAATATTCAGTATTATATTCACTATTAGACTTTTGCTTTGTATATTTAATTCAATGTTATACGCACCTGGTATATATACGTTTATATATACTTATCCAACGATGGTGTTATCTTCAACTTAAACAAAGATTTGAAGGTGTTAATCAGGAGTTCAGGCTAGGCACGTCTGCACTGCTTGAGAGCAGGCCCACATTACCATAACACTGTCAACTCCCATAATTTTTCAATATCAAATCGTTTTGCCACTTGAACACAATCATCACATTTCTTATACTTTCTTTATGGTTTGACACACTATCTTAAAGCAGTTAAAGGTGAAGATCAGCCTCAGTGTATTGGATGTCAAAATCCCCATGTGGGCCTGGGGTTAGAATGGTCCTCTGATTTTTTTACTCCCTGGTTTTTTTGTCAGTTCATAAGAGGCAAACAAAAAAATAACAATGGCGCCTTGTTTGCTGTGAGGTGTGACCTGTAAGGGGAGGATATGGAGATCTGCAGGTTGAGCACTGGACTGGTTTGGCAGTAGTACCGGTCCAGATGCAACACACCTGTTTAAACCCAAATATTCACCCTAGACATGGAGGCCTTAAGGTCCCGATATTGTCCAACCGGCTTGTGGAATATAGCTCCACACATTTTTTTTCAATTTTCAAAAACTAACTTGAAAGAAAAATAAGGTTTAAATTTGGTATATTTCAGAAATATTCTCAATCATGATAAATTCTTCATTAAGATGAAATGTATGGTAATTTCTTCACGCTTATCAAAATATTATTAGCTTAACAGATTAGCTTAACAGTTGTGTGGAGCTTGACTGCTGAAATGGGTCAATCTGGGGTACATTTTATGTACTCTTGAGTATATTGTCTAATGTAGCCGAGTTTTATAGGTGTGCTGATGGCTCTGCCCCATATCTATAAATCCCTATTTATTAAAATAGGAGTCTGAGTAAGGCTTAGGAACATGGGCAATGAACAATAAACAAAACACATATGGCATCAAACAAACAAAAAAGACAAAGGGCTGATATGGAAACGGACTCGGATAATGATTTGAACACAAATGAAACAAGATACCATAGATAAAAGGTCTCCTTTTGCAATAGAAAAGGTATTCAAGGAGTAGCTAGAGAAATGTAAAAAACGTTAAAAAGATGCACAACAAATTATCAATAGAAGTGGACAGAAAGAGTCATTCCATTAATTTATTGAAATGTTCTTTATTGGCCACTATCCCTGTAAAAATAACTCCTCATAAGACCCTAAACACCAGAAAGGGGGTTATCAGGTGTCCAGAACTTTCTGGTATAGCAGAGACTGATATTGTTGAGGAATTATCTGATCAGAGTGTTGTTGCTTGCTGTCGCATTAGCATCAATAAAGATGGCGTCAGAACTCCCATCAATATCTATATTATCACTTTTGAAACAACGCAGCTACCACAATCAATCAAGATTGGATATTCAAACATAAGAGTTAATATATATATTCCAAGCCCACTGCGTTGTCTCAAATGTTAGAAATATGGTCATGGCTCAGATAATTGTAAAGGAAACTTGACATGTACAAAATGCACTGGCCAGCAGAGTCATGAAAATTGTGAATCTCGCTCTTTCAAATGCAATAATTGTGAAGGTGAACACCGGTCATGTTCTCGGAATTATCCCTATTTTATAAGAGAAAAAGAAATTCAGAGAATAAAGTACACAGTAAACATTTCCTTTCCAGAAGCCAGAAGCCAGAAAACGAGTAGAAAACGATACCCCTCAAAGAAATTCCTATGCTATTGTCACAAAATCAAAAGATACTAAATCCATTTCAGTTCAAACAGATTTAACATGGCCAATTGGTGAAAAGAACTATTCCTTTATGAGCAAATCAATAACAGCAATATCAACACAGATTCCTGTATTTTCTACCCCTTTACTTACTTAATCTTCCATAAAACCTACAATCTTTCATAAAACCTTTACAAATTCAATCAACATCAAACAATAAAGGTGCAAATTCCAATTCTTCACAGCAGAATAAACCTGTTAATAAGTCTGACAAAAAAGAAACGAGAGATCAAGGAAAAAATAAAATACAAAGAACAAAATCATTAGAAAGGATGGATCCTCCTGATATACATAGCATTCAGGTGCACTCCAAGCATAATTGTAGTAGAATTAAATGATTATGTTTGGCCACATTGTATTATTACTCATTATTTTAATTATGGCTGTCAGCAATATCATACAATAAAATGGTAGGGATTTGAGGCAAACAGGCCAGAATTGGAGTTATTAGCCCAAAAATATAATCAGTAATTTGTTTACAAGAAAGTAAGTTCAAAGATAATTCCACAACATTTAAGGGATATGTGATTTATAGTAAAGTTGGTTCAATTGATATTATGGACCGAGCGCATGGCGGAGTTTCTATTTTTGTTAAATCATGTACACCTCAAAGTAAAATAACATTAAATACTAATTTACAAGCTTCTGCTGTTAGGGTTACCTTGCACAATACATTGACAATATGTTCAGTATATTTGCCACCAAGTGAACCAATTAATATTACAGATTTAAATAACCTAATAACTCTGCTGCCAAAACCATATATGCTAGTTGGTGACTTTAATGCTCACAACTATCTTTGGGGTGGCAGAAATAATACTGATGCCAAAGGACGTATAATAGAAGATTTTATAAGTAATAATAGTTTGTACCTTTGGAATGATGATTCTCCAACATATTTACATCCTGCTACAAGCTCTTTAACATCAATAGATCTCTCCATGTGCACTCCAAATTTATTTTTAGACTATTCATGGGAAGTAGAGGAAGATCAATGGGGTAGTGATCATTACCCCATTATTTTAAATAATGATTTCCTCCACCAGACAAACAAATCTCCAAGTGGAAGTTTCATAAAGCTGATTGGGCAAAATTTCAAACATCCTGTTTTAATAAAATAACTCCAGAAACATTTAACAATGTAGATGATCCTCTTCAAGTTTTTACAGACACATTGTATGATATTGCTGATGGGTGTATTCCCAAATCAAAGCCAAATTCTAAAATTAAAGAAAAACCCTGGTTTGATGATGAGTGCAAAAAAGCTGTCAAGGAGCGCAAAAAAGCTCTGAAAAAATTTAATTGACAGCCAACTCAATATAATTTGCACCAATTTCATATAAAAAGAGCTAAAGCCCATTATATTATTAAAATAAGCAAAAGAAAAAGTTGGAAGGATTATGTTTCCAAAATTAAATGTGCGTACACCGATTAAAAAATGCTGGGATATGGTGCGTAAAATTACTGAGAAGGGAGGTGGAGCAAGGATCAAACATCTAAATCATAATGGCCAATTAATTACAAATCCCACTGAAATAGGTAACACAATAGGTCAAACAATTTCCAAGAATTCCTCATCCAATAATTATTCTGCAAATTTCAACAAATAAAAAATAGAAAAGAAAGAAAGCAACTAAATTTTATATCTCATAACTTGGAACAATATAATAAATCATTTACAATAGAAGATTTGAAACTTGATAAATCTCATGATCAAATTCAGTACCAAATCCTGAAACACCTCCCTGATCAATCACTTGGGCATCTTTTAGATATTTTTAATAACATTTGGGAAAGTGGTCATTTCCCTCCTTCATGGAGTAAAGCCACCATTATTCCCATCCCTAAGCTTGACAATGACTCCTCAGATTCAAATAATTATCGCCCTATTCAGCCTATTGCTTTAACCAGTTGTGTCTGTAAAACAATGGAACGAATTATTAATGAGCGTTTGATTTGGATTTTAGAATCTGCGGCTTTTATATCAGTTGCACAGAGTGGCTTTAGAAAAACTAGAAGTACTATTGACCATCTAGTATGTTTAGAAACATTTATACGAGAGGGTTTTATAAAAGGTGAGCATGTGGTTAGTATATTTTTTTATTTAGAGAAGGCATACGACACCACATGGAAATATGGGATAATATATGATATGGGATTAAGGGGTCGTTTACTCCTTTTTATTCAAAATTTCTTGTCAAATAGACAATTCAGGGTCCAAGTTGGTGCATCACTTTCTGATGCATTTGATCAGAAAATGGGTGTCCCACAGGGTAGTATATTATCTGTAACCCTATTTATAATAAAAATCAACAGTATTGTAAATTGTGTGAGACCTGGAACAGATTGTTCCTTATTTGTTGATGATTTTAATTTATGTTACAGGTCTACAAGCATGCATACTATAGAAAGACAGCTCCAACAACATCTTAATAGAATATAAGAATGGGCTGATCATAACAGATTTAAGTTTTCTTTAAAGAAAACTGTGTGTATGCTCTTTTGTTAAAAATGGAAGGTTCACCCAGATCCTGATCTTCATTTAGGCCAAACTCGGATACCTGTTGTCGAAGAAACCAAGTTTCTTGGACTTATTTTTGACAGAAAATTATCTTTTATTCCCCACATTAAATAGAAATGGCAGAAGGCATTAGATTTATTAAGGGTTCTTGCCCATACTGATTTTGGAGGGTACCATAATATTTTATTGCAATTATACAGAGCGCTGGTACGTTCTAAGCTTGATTATGGGTGTATGATATATGGATCAGCATGTCCATTTTATATTAAAACGTTTGATCCTGTACAAAATCAAGGTTTAAGACTATGCCTTGGTGCATTTCGTACATTGCCTGTAGATAGCTTGGCAGTTGAGGCAGATGAACTACCTCTTTATTCAGTTTATTTAAGAAGAGAAAAGCTTGCCCTTCAGTATGCTGCAAAAATTGTAGCTTGTCCAGACAATCCTGCACATAATGCTATATTCAATCCAAATTATGTTATGCTATAATATATGCTCTCAGCTATAATACACTTTACTGACAATTGCAATCTTTCACATGAGTAGCTCTGTGATAAACATTTATTTTATTTTCTGAGATGATAGCTTTGAAGCTGGCTTTCACAGGAGTATCCCATCAAAATTTTGTGAAGATGAGCTTAACTGATGTGCCAACTATAGATTAACTCAAAATCCATGGCAAGATTGACTCCACTGGTTTGAAGGAACAATGGTCAGTTCAAGTTATTGCAATTGACAAAGCTACAACCATAAATATCTATATTTATTTTTTTTGTAAAATATTTTTTTTGTTTCTAAAAATGTTAAGGGTGGAGCTCTTGTTTACTAAGGTCATTAGCAAGAACCACAGAACAACAAATGGTACTTTGATCAACATCATCATCATCATCATCATCATTTCCCTCTTGCCCAAGTTCATCCTCTTCATAATTGATTTACCACCACCAGATGCCGCTATACGTCTCCGGACCTCAGTGGGAGTTAACATCAGGGTGCGCTGTGGCAAACATTGCCTCGGTCTTAATTCGCGCAGAAATTGCAAATAATCAATTTAATTGGTTCGCTAAACCTAATTTTCTTTTTAATATAGATATTTAGTAATATGTATCAAAACATGATTTTTTTGGTTAATCAACTTCCTATATTTTGACATCAGTATATCTTTGGTAATGTTTCTCGAGGCAATTACCGCCATCGTGGTACAGGCGAATGGATACATGTGACAGGTCGACATTTTCATTGGGATTATTGACGTTTTAGTAAGTATTCTTGCATCAGCCAACTCAATAAGTATGCATTTATCTCACAGACAACGAAGGTAACAACTTCGTGTCGGTATAAAGTTTTTCATTCCGATCTAATAAGCTTATAAATCGCCGGGAGTGTGGAGACAGATGAACATTTTTTTCATCAAAGTTCAAGACGACAGGTTCGGATGCCAAAGCAGTTTGTCCTCGCAAGGTTGATGTGCTCATTTCTTGCCAGGTTTTTTCACAACAAAATTTTTTGAACATTTCTGCATGACATGGTCAAATGATATCAGATGTGGCCGGTACCACAGAAATATTTCTATAATTTTGTTGTGATTTATGAGAAGAATGAATCATCAAACCAAGTGTTAACTACTCTGCCACCTATTCCCAAATTCATCGTCAAAATAGACTTGAAATCCATTGGCAATTAGAAGAGTCCAAGTTATGACGTCATGGTTACAAAAAGGTAGACACTTCATGTGATGTCAGAAGAACCACTATGTTGTGGAGTTTCATTGCTGTCACTCCACTTTCACTTGATGCCCAACTCGTAAACAATGGCAAAATGATACTGAAATAAAAAAATACAAAGAAATATTTTCTGACAAGCTTGGGCAGTGCATGGTGTGTCTGGAAACAGTGGAATTCAAGTCTATTTTGACAATGAATATGGGAGTAGATACCACAGCCATCTCTTGTGCTTGATTCTTTGTGTGACCCACAGAATTGAAGGGAAAAGTATGAAGCTCTGGAGGTATCATTTGGACTTCACCCTTAAGTTTGCTCTTCGCCTTCACTATTTTTGTCCATCTCCTTTGCTATTTCGCCATTCAATTTCTTTATTTTCACACTTCTACATCGCTATTTGATATTTTGCCATTCTACTTCTATATTTTAGCGCTTCTAATTCTCTATTTTGCCATTCTACTTTTATATTTTCACTTTTCTCCAGAGCTTCATAGTTACTTCATAGTGTTTATTATTGAACTGCTAACAGCGAAGGGAGAATATATGAAGGCGAAGTGCGAAAATAACAAAGTAGAAGTGCAAAAATAGCAAAGTAGAAGGGCAAAAAAGCAAAGTAGAAGTGTAAAAATAACGAAGTGTTGAAGTACAAATATAGCGAAGTAGAAGTGCAAGAATAGCGAAGGTGAAAGGCAAAATGCGAAGGGGAATTATACCTCCAGAGCTTCATAGTAAAGCAATGGTGTCTATCTGACTATCCAAGCTATTCCTATAAATAATAACACATATTCTGTGCCTTTTTCAAGAAAGAGTATTTCTTTCTCAATCACCAGCTGATGCCAAGCCAGGAACAATTTAATGAATTACTTTGGGCCAAATGTGGGTTGCCAAACTGCTCTCTTGAAAACAACATACCGAAACTGCACAAATAAAATCGAAAATCCTCAAAAAACTCCAAAATTCAGTCATTGAGAAAAACAAGATGGAAGTGCGCAATCAGCGACTTCTGAAGACAGAAAACTGGTTGTGCATCAGTGAAACACTGGCTTTTGTTGGATAAAATGAAATAAAAGGAGCTGACATCAAAGTATGGTATAATGAGACCTTGATAAGGCCCACACTATACGGAAGTACAGTCAAAATGCAGCAATAATTCTGGCATCATCAGGCCTACCGGTAATATGATACCATAACAACACTGGTTAAGAACCTAACCTGCTCCAGAACAAAGCAGATCCCTCATGAAACTTCTGTTAAAGTCAAACCATTGGTCAGAGACATTATCTGCTGATTCTTTCCCATCCTAGTTGGTTCAACAAAGAAATACATAGAGATTTTTTTATACAGAAACCTGTATTTCCAATTTCAATGACATAACTTATTCAGATTGAATAATTTCTTAGTTAAGGAAGAATGTTTTGTACAATTTTATGTGTAAATCCAAGCTTATCCAGGACAGCTTCACACGTCTGAGAAAGGGAGGGAGCCTAGCAGGACTTTAACAGGGGAAATGTGCATCATCATGAGGTGGGAAGTGCGGGCATTAACATGGGAAAGATGATAAAGAATCTAAAATGTCATTGTTTTCATAATTTCACAATTAAATTTATTCCTTCTTCCAGGAACTCCTGTCTCGAAAAGTTGCACATTTCCCCTTTTGGCTTAGAATTTAACAATATAGCAATGAAATGCCTATCAAGATATTATGGAAAATCTCATATTTTTGAAACTCAAAAGAAATTGATATTTTAAGGATGAATGCACATTTCCCTGTTATTGACATTGCAGGTGTTTGCCACAATTTGTGTGTTGCCATGGATACAGACGAAGGTGATGACCCAGTGGTGGCTGAGGTAGATGTGTTTCTGTCCAAGCAGCTGGCCGACAACCTGTACTTGCTGCAGTATCCAGTGCGGCCCGCTCATATGACTTACGATGACGTCACTCACTTATCTGCTCGCATCAAACCTTCTCAGCAGCGTGTGGAAATGGAACTCGCCATCAACACTCACAGCCCAAACTATGCTCACAGCAAAGGTGAACAGATAGCCTTGAATGTAGATAACAACGCCGGGGGTGGACCCGACAATTTCTATACAAGTGATTTGATGGACAAGCAAGTGATATCATCAGTGCCTTCCAATATATCCCCAAGTAGATATGTTATTGGCCAGTTCAAGGACAACGAGCTGCATATGACGCCAGTGAAAGGAATAGTGCAGTTGCGGCCTAATTTTGGGTACCTGGATCGTGCGGATGGCAAGCAGGCTCTGGCAGGCAAGGGAGGAGGAGATGCAGATGATGCAGCAGGATCACAAGATGAAGAAGAGGAAGAGGCTAAAGCTATCACCGTCAAGTTTGCTCGGCGTGAAACAGCTGATGCCAAGGCCAGGAGAATGGCTTCCTATGAGTACGTCAGTAAGAAGCGGGATGAAGAGCAATGGATTCATCTACAGTATCATCAGATAGACGATCCTGCGAGCGAGTCGGATAGGTCACTCCTCGCAGCCAGAAGCATGGGGGAAAATAATGAGTTCCAGATTAACCCAGAATCTTACCTGGAGAAGTTAGTGCCTAAGATTGAGGAGGAGCTAGAAGAGAAACCACCGCTGCCAAGTAATGTTTTATCTCTGGCGGAGCTGAAGACTATGCCCCTCAGCGATCAGATTCGAGCCTTAATGAAGAACGCTAAAGTGCTGCGTTTTACGCAGTTGATGGCATTGTTGGCAAAAGGGACGGATTCGACCAATGCTTTGAGAAATCTGCAGCAGATTGCAATGCTGGTGCAGGGTTGCTGGGTGGTCAAGAGTGATGTCCTTTATCCCAAGGACAGCTGTAGTGCTTACAGTGGGATTCCTGCCGAAGCCTTGTGTCGGGGGCGTGACTACGTCATGTGGCGCTTCACCCAGAAACGCTTTGTGGTCCGCAAAGATATTGCCACTGTGATAAAACTGCCTGCTGAAGATGTGAAAGACATTCTCGACCAAATGGCCCTCCTGAGAGTGAGCAAGGGTTGGGAGTTCCTTTTGGATTACGATTCTGAGTTTGTACATCGACACCCCGAGGTTGTTGTCAGACAACAGATGCTGTGGGATGCCAAATTCCAGCAGCTGTGTAAAGTTCTGCGCATCTCCAAAGCTGACCTTGACCGCAGGGCTAAATCAGCTGAGCAGCTTGCAAATTCTCCAGAAAAACCGAAACGTAGGAGAACCTCATCGACACGGTCTCGCACCAAATCTGGCGGAGATCGTTCCATGTCTGACTTGAGTGACACAGATGGAGATCCCCATTCAAAAGGGGAAAGATCCAGAAGACATTCCGGACCTGGAAGGTCGCGTAGAAACTCTGGACTCAGTCCAGAGGCCGTCAAACGCAATCTGAGCAGAGAGAACTTATTATCAGAAGTTTTTCAGGAACCCACAAATCATGTGGCTCCAGATAACTATAATGGAACCTCCATCCCCACGATATCAGGGGAACTGAAGAAAGAACTAATGACTTTTGTGCACGAGAAGATGACAACTCGTTATGTTCTGAGCATGTCAGATCTCCGACGTCAGTTTGACCTGAAATTGACTCTATGTCCCCAAGGTCACATATTAGGTACAGGAGTGTCCGATAAAATGTTGGAGCAAACTGTTTATGATATAGGGGGCGTGCGCGTAGCTCATGTTGATGAAGCAATATTCGCCTTACAGAAACTTGGTGATTCTCTGGATCCCATCAGGACGGTTCTCTTTGAACATATTGGCTCAGGCTTCAAGGGGGTCAGAAGCTCAGCTGTGAGAAAAAGTTTGGAAGAAAAATATGGCGAAGATATGCACTCCGAAAATGACATTAAAAGAATTTTAAAAGATTATTGTGCAAGTAAAGGGGGGTTTTGGCACTTGAAAGGAACCATTACTGATTCTTAGCACAAGTTTAGGATCACATGAAAATAATGCTTGTATCATTACATGTAGAACATTTCAATACAAACAGGCTGTCTTAATAAATTTACAAATTATGTTTGTATTTATTCCTTTGGTGAAAAATATCATGAAATTGATCAAATTAGTCACCACTTTCCTGAAGTATATGAAGTATTGACTGTTCTTAAAAGTTGATACCAATTGCTTGATACCCATCTTCACCTCGAGACTTGGATGTAAGAAATAATCCAGGATATCCAATTGTTTTTAATATAAAATTGTCAAGTAAAAAAAAATACAAATATAAGTGAAAAGATGAAAATTCCAAATGTTTCCTGGTACTTCTCATTATTCTGACTGCATATTTGGTACAAGAGATTGCCCCATTCATTTATTTTATAAATTTTGTTATCATATATATTTTATCTTATGTAAGGATAAAACTTATATGTAAAATAATCTGCAAGGAATAAAGAAGTCTGTTTTTGCACAAAAAAATTTGTTTGCTATTGCCAGAAAATTCACAAGATTCTTTTAATGAAATTTTGAAGTAGAATAATGACATAATTCACTCAGCTTGCCCATCATAATCTTCCACCCCAGCTGTGGTTGGTGCATTATTTCTCCACTGTGACTGCACACATCAACAATGCAAACTCAAATATTAATTTGTGGTAAACATAGGGTAAGGTTGACTGCTACCATCCCAAATAAACTCAAATTTTAATTTATTGTAAACCTAGGGACTCATTGTCCCACATGAACCTTTTTATTCTTTAAGGGTACTGACATACGCACTGGCCCGGTTGCCCAGGGCCACCAGATCCTTTGATTAGGACAGTGAATTCTCTATTGAAGTGGCCAAGTTGGGCAAACATATTTTTGGTCTTTTAGTGGCCCAAACAATTCTGTTCTTATCCTTGATAGATATTTGTCTCATATCACGATCAATGGACTTTTAATTTTTATTGAGACAAGTAACCCCCACACTAGCCACTATACAGCCTTATGTACAATGCTCCTTATTGTATCATGCATCCTCTTATCAATAGAAACTTTGGGCCACCACTTCTCATGCTCTGGTGGCCCAACTGGGCAACCAATATTTTTTTCTTTATGTCGAGGCCTGCTCAGTCATAGTATCTTGCTCTAACCCCATAATAAACGGACACATCTTGTGTAAAGGTAGAATCTTCAGACCCGATTCAGTAATTTAAAGATAGAATATATTGTGAATATAAAGGTGTGCCACAGAACACTGGGACTTAAAAAAGTTTATGTCAAGTCCTCTATCCTTGTCAGAAGGGCCAATCAAGATGCACTTCAAGCTCCAGACACCTCAATTCTGGGAAAACATGTTTTAAGTTAATAATATGGCAATGGGAGATAATTCTTTTAACATAATCTGAACAATTTATCAAAACCAGGGATTCTGGTATGTGTGTGAAGCTGAGACACTATTGCTTTACTCTTTCACTCCAGTATTGTGGGTCAACCAAAGCAGAATCAAGCACAACAGATGGCTGTGGTATCTTTGAAACTATTTAGTCACATGCATCAGACATTTAACAATATTGTCATTCATAGGCTCTTTGCGACAATATTCGCTATTAAATGAACTGGGTAAAATGAGAAGACTTCAGCAGTTCAACAGACTTCATTAGAAGAATACTTGCCAGGATTAGCAGAGTGGTTTGAAGGGGAAGCAAACCTTCATATATTGTGGATTAGCAATTTAAATCCATAAATATTATGAACACCGATAACATGAAAAGAATAGTTTGATATCATTTTAGTACTGTTACTGCAGTTAAATTTTCTGAACTTGTAATCATATTTTGACGGTGGCCAGTCAGAAAAAAGTTGTAAATGAATTGCAAATTACCACAAAAATTTTAAATAAATCCAAAAATATATGCATCAGTATCATTGTTTACCATAAACACAGTACATAGTTTAGAATGACTAGATGACAAAAGTAAAACATGTGGTCAAGAAAGGCATCATGCCCTCGCACCTATGACAAGCAGGTCATTTGAATACCGGTAGGTAGAAAATTCATCACACTTGGTCTTATGTACGTTTCAGATTTATAAAATGTTAAAATTGTTGATCTTATTGTGGAAAAGTATAAAATGCCACAAAGTTATTCAAATCCAAATTCACAAGCTTTTGACAATTACATATATTTTTTTCTTCAAAGTATTAGGCAAATATCAAATTTTCAGACTAAACACTAAAATACAAGAAATGGATGGCTTAAAAAAGGGCTACTTGCTGCAAGACCTATATTTAAACTGACTTTTCTGCTGCTTGTATAGAGTGGGGAATAAACATTTAAAAATATTTTGAGTGACCCTTTTCTGAAAAGGTTTCAAGTGGTCAAGTTAAATACATCACAATTGGGCTTCATTAAAAAGCTGGGGAACTGCCTTTTTATCTTGGTCATTTTAGAAAGCTCTTATGTCCCTAGCCAATGATGTTCAAGAACCAGTTTTATCTCTAGATTAAAACACTGCAAATTTAATATTTTTAAACAAATTTATTATCCTTCATATACCAATAACAAAAGCAAAATATTAATTTAAATGAAAATCTGACAATCTTTGATCACCACCAGCCGAAGGCGGACCCAGCCAGGCTAACAATACTGGCAGCTCCTGCCACGGTGGAGAAGATTGCCTTCCTCTCAGTACCACTCTCCAGGGCAGCCTTGGCGTTCTCCATGGCCTGCTTCACCAGCTCCCGGGACACTCCCAGGGCTATGAATTCCTTGCATATCCTGCAATACAGATTTGTTTTTTTAAGTGTTAAAATACAACTTAATTGGATTCGGTCATGCTCTTTGGAAGTTCCTGTTCACGAGACAAAAATATTTAATAAAAAAATTGTAAAGCTAAACTTCCTTTAAAAATAGTTGGGAAATGACAAGGTGGATTCTGCCAAAATTATATAAAAATCTGCAATTCTGATCTACAGCGAGATGCATAGAGCTTGAAATTAAGAGAAAAGCTCTTACAAAGAAAAAACTGTAAACAGTAAGAATTTTGATTCCATAAAGTATTGCTACAAGAAATAAACAAAAGGTTTAGCTTACTGGTTGATTGCTATTTCCGCCTCCGACAAGACTTCCGATGAGCTCTGGGCAGTAATCTCAGTTTCCAGAGTCCTTTCCTGGTATCTTCGATATGTCCCAGCTGCAAGACAATTACCAATATTACTATCAATATTACTATCAATATTCATATGCCATAGCATCTAGAAAGGCAAGCTCATGGCAAGCTCATGGCAAGCTCATGGCCAAGTTTTAGCAAGCTACATGTCTTATTTGCTATGAAATATACCAAGAAATAGAGAATGCTTTTTTTTTTATTTTACCCAACAGGTGTATCCTCTTTTAAGACCAGCTGTACAAAGTCTACAGTCTATTTTAAGTTATTTGAAAAACGATTTAAAATTCTAGCAGTCCTATATATTAAGTGTGAAAAAGGAGGTTATTCTTACCTTGGGCAGCTACGACGAAGGTTACAAGGAAAGCTACTAAGAGTGTATTCATGGCGACTGATCAGCAGATTAAAGAACTGGAATCAAACAAAAAATAAACATCAAAATCACAAAGTGTCAAATAAGTGCATTGTTAAATTCACCCATGGCATCTTCAAAGGAGAATTCACATTAATAAAGTTAGGAGTTTTATAAAAATTGAAGTTCATAACAGCTTTTGTCACATGTGAATTAAATCCCAATGACTTTATTGTCAGCGACTGCAATAAATCATATTTTAGGAGGGTTGCAAGACGAGTTTTAAATGTTTTTTTTAATTCTACAGTTCCTAATGTTTATTATGAATTTCCATGTATTTATGCATATTTTTTTAACAAAAAACAATGTGCTGTTAACCACTCCGGTTTTTTTATTATTATAATCATTTGATATCTCTTTAGACAATTTGTTATGAATTTCTCAACTTTTGGAAAACTGAGGGGAACAAGTTCATAAAAAAAATATTGAGAGTACAACTGCTGTGGCTCCTGGGAGCAAACATTTGGAAGGTGAACATGAAATTTATTTGGCAAGGTCTAATTTCTTGTGCTTTCGACTCCCAGTATATAGCCATTTGTTAAAGACGTGGTCAAAAAATATTCTGTAGATTTCTGTAGACAGTGTCTAAAGACTAAGGTATTGTCTTTGCAGTCCATATCTGTATATTAAAACAATTTGTCAAGTGGAAACTACCAACCCTGTACTGAAATACTAAATTTACCAAGTCAGAGTCCACACTCTTTTCAGCTCTAAATTTTGTATCCCTTAAAAATATAAAAGCCTAAAATGAACTCTAACTGTGGATTCAAAACTCAAATTACATTACTTTCAATCAGTTAAGATAGAGATAAAAATGTTGACAAATATAAATACCTAAGTTGGTTTGCTGGGTTGCTTCTGGAAGGTCCTTGAGAAGAATGTACAAATTAACTGACTGGACTGCCTTATATAGTCAAAACTTCATTGATCACATGACCTGGTGGTCTGGTCACATGATCTACTGGGTGGGGCACATGTCACAGAAACATATTTCCCTTATTGAAGAAAGTTTTTGATTTTGAGTAGAAAAGCCTCACCCTTTATTCCTATTTCATTGAATATTATACTCAGCTTAACGCAGGCAGTTAAAAGATGCAAAACTGAGGCGAGTTCATTTGAATGTCTTTTATTGAAGGGTAGTAGAGGAAAGGGATTGGATATAATATTAATATGAAATTTGCAGTTGCCCCCTATGAAATCAATGAAGCATGAATAATCCGTTGTGTGTTCAACTTCAGGGACAGACCATGAATTACAGGGGGCATAGAGGATAAACAAATATTACTGATAAAAAAATATAACTACCGGTAACACCCTTCAGTAAATTACAAATGCTCTTATCAATAGGAAGAACCAGTTAAATTGTCTGAAAGTAAACAAAAAATGGAGGATACATTTCTGAAAAATGTATTTTTTTTACTCCACTGCCCCCCTTCAGATATTAATGATCCATTCATTGGAAAGTGACATCAGAATGCACCCTTTTCATCAGTTTGAGCAAGTCGCCCTTGGTGGAGTTTGATCTTTTCCACACAATTTGGGAGTATTCATATCTTGGGAATATATTCAAGTACATATAAAGATTATTTGGCTTTTGGTCAAGGTCAGAACCAGCAGTATTGTTACTTTTATTGATTATGCTCTCTTGACTAAGAATAAATGATATAATTTTGAGAATAATTTTTTAAACTAAGTTACTTTGACCTCCTTATAGCACAAAAGAGTTAGGTAGTGCATAACCTTGTATGCATTAAATACTGTGCTGACTTCAGTTTTGTGCCACTCACAAACTATCTCGTAGCTATCTTTACTGAATATAGCTGCTTGTATGTAAGTATACTTCAAGCTGGTATGCCTTAGCTGCAAGACCTATTGACTTTCATTTGAACCATCAGTGCTAAAACTATTCTACGACTTAGCTGTTCCTGGTATTGAGTGTTGTATACTCTGTAAAGGAGTAGCTTACCCAGTGTGTCCCCCTCCACGGAAATATGATGTACAATCTGGGAAGAAGTGACAATATGTGTGGTGTTATACAAGGCACACAGTTGACTATGTTATCTGTATTCAGGCCACAGGCATAGGGATAAGACAGGGGTCTTGATATTTAATAGGGTGTATGAACTAGATCAGACAGCAGAGTGAAAATGCACAGAGTACAAGAGCTAGGTTATTCGGTCAGATATGAACCAGTGCAATATACATAGAATTAAGGAAACTGGCTGTAACCATAGATTATTACAGTACCTTTTGTGACATTCATCACAGGGTATCTAGTTTAGGTTTTCCAAATTACTTGTTATTTGAAATGACTTTGTGCAATATGTGGAATATGATTGTTTGTATCTTAACCTGTACGTAAGGTCTTTATGTTTATTTGAGTGGGAGGACCCAAGATCAGATCATTGCAAAATGAATGAATAACTCATTTCATTCTTTCTGTCTTGTTTCAGAGAAAACCAGAAAGATGACTGGACGCAGTCCAAGGACGCCACGCAAAGCCCGATCCTCACCAAACACGAGCAGACACTCCACCCACCAGAGTGATGCCTCCGACAACGACACAGAAAATAAGTCTCCTAATAGGCCACTGAACACCAGCAAAACATCAGAGTTCTATCCCAGTCCCCAAGGCCCTCAAAAAAGAAAAGGTCTGAGAGAAGCTGGCAAGCATAGAAGGTCTGAGGGCAGTGATTCTCAGTCTGTTCATGAAAAGAGTCTCGACAAGAGTCTGGAGAAGAGTTTCCTCAATGACAGCAAGGCACATGAAAGAAGTTATGTCAGTGAAAGTGCATTCAGATTCTCTCCAGAAAGTGCAAAGTCGTCCCCTTCTCTGAACCTGTCTTATGGTCAGTCTCCTGTATCATCATATGGACAATCCCCTGGACTCCGCGACAGACCAAAATCCTCTCCGTACCAGACAGCCTCTCCCAGAAGAGAGAAACCCAGAAAAGCAGAGACTGGATATGTAGATCTCTTAAATACCAATGTTTGCCTGGGATGCATTGCAGTGGTGATGATTTTAATGGCAGTTTTCTTTATTAAGCCATATTTTCTGCCCAAAACGGCAGACACCAGTACACAGACTACGCTAAATGACCGCCAAGTTATCATGGATCAATTTGTTAAGGGTATGACAAATCTTAGAGTAAAATTCCCATCTCAGACAAGTCGTTTTTGGAGCATTTTATCAGCTGCTGTGAAACGGATAATCAGCGATGAGCACCCTGTACAACCTGCAGTTTTCCTGATAGCTTCACCAGATGGCGCTCATGAGGTCGCTGACTGTGTTGCCAGGCAGTTGATGGAAGTAGTCACAGAAGCACATCAATCTATCCCAACTCTGCCGCTGAACATAAGCGAAACACTAGTTACCATGACAGCGACAGATGCTAAGATTTCATTGGAGGAGCATTTCCGATATCAGCTGGGGCGTGGTAGTAAAGTTGCCCTCGTTTATAACCTAGAAGATCTACATCCATCCACCGCATTACTGCTGCACGCGTTCTGTGACAATGAAAATGCCCCCTTTAAAAATGTTGTGTTTATATTCACAGTACATGTTGGAAAATCAGAAGCACTGACAGAATCTGTTGTGGAGGGTTTTTTGCATGATATATGGGGCAGAGAACTGGAAATAGATAATTTAAGTGCTTTACTCAGCCGGGTGGCTAATAACATAGCTGTTATAAAGGGGGAAAGTCCAGAAGTACTTGATAATCATTGCACTTAGATGAGCTTAATTGAGTGATTTGTTGGGAAAATTTTGGCTTCAATATTTGGTGCAGAAAAAAAGGTCTTGTTTCTCTTCATTTTTTTACCTCTCCATGAACACATATAATTCACAGACCTTGATAAATGGAGCTGATAAAATGACCTTACTGTTGATCTCATTACTATTATATTATTTGGGAGAGAGGGGAGGAGGGTTGGCAGTCAGGAGAAACAAGTCATTTTTCCCTGCCTGAGTGTATGTTGCTACTGAAATAACTTCCATGTGTGCTTGACAGTTACTTTGCTTAAGAATATTTGCTTTTGTGATTTCCAAAATGAAAGAGTTCAGTTTAGAGCAGTCTGTGCTCAGTGCTATTATCATCTATTGTCATTTTTGCTTGAGCATTAAAGATAAGGAATTGCAGCATTTCAGATATCCATTTGGTCATGCACAAAAGTGGCTAAAATTTCCCTGATATTTGTGCTGACTACTGTATAAAACTTTGCTGAGACTAGTGAAGTGTGAATATTGTGGATATTTATAGAGTATGAATATCAAAACTATGATGTCCAGTATGAAGTGTGAATATTTAGATTGTGATGTACATTATGAGGTGTAAATATTGGAGCTGTGGTATATGTACATTTACGCCAACAATTCAACAATACAATTGAATGGGGTTTGGCGAGAGCCTTTAAAGCCAAACATCTTTTCTCAAGATCCAAGTTTGATTTTCTAAAATAATCTTACCAATGTGTTCAAATTGTAACTTCATTAATAATGCGAGAAATGAATTATACATGCTTAAAATCTACATTTCAGCAGTTGAAGTGTGTAGATTTTTTGAGATTTCACATGAAATGACTCTTGAACACAACAGATATAATTTGATGAGACAAAAAAAATCATTTTGCTCTGCTCAAAATCAAATCCAGTTTGATGCTGAGTTGGCCTCATTCTACATTAATTGATGTCTGCTTTACAGAATGAGGCTTAGAATATGTACCATGAAATGTGTATAAAAAAAAGTATGATATGTATTATAAGGTGCAAGAATTAAGCTATGTTATAATATGAGGTGTGAATATTGAATTTATTTTTTATATTATGTTCTCAAATAATAGAAAATCAATTTTAAGTTAATTTACTGACATTTATTTAGTTATCATTGATGAACTTTGGCCTAGTATCACATTTGTTATCATTAAAATATGAGTTATGTCTTTATTACCAACTTCTTCCTATTGCCCAAATAGCATATTTTGAAAGTATGATGTATTTTTTATTTAAAGAATACTGCATTGTACCACCACCTTGCAGAAAAATTATATCTTTTTAACTTTTGCTTTGGTTATATTTTTATTAAAGTACAGATATAAAGTTGCTGTTAATGAAAACTGCAAGCTTCAAATGAAAAATAATATTGGAATTTTTTCAACCAAAAAAACCATTGCTTTGAAATCAGCAAGCATACACTGCCCAAATTTGAATTGTTAATTTTGAATTGTATTTTGTATCTTTTGATAATAAAATTGTTACTGTCCAATCATAGATTGCTTGTAGCATTTAAAGTATTACAGTGATTTGCTATTCCACTCAATTCAATTTATCCTGGAATTCCATGACAACTTTCCATTTTCAGTTTTTATCCATAAGCAACTAATTCACATATGAGAGTTTTATGACTGTTACCATCCCTTACGAACTGTTTCTACTCCGGCGCTAATGTAGCCAGTTGGACTTTGTCAGCTGGATTTATCAAACCTGAATGCTTGTGCATACAGTCATTTTTTGTAATTCTGCTAGGATCAGTAAATCTACACTAAGTATGCCTCTGAGGAAGTCTCAGAAGTTGGTAATGAGTTTTTAAGTCATCAGGGCCCAGGTCGTCATCAGAATTTGTTTTTCTACACTCAAGTTTCATTTTACTCCCCATGTAATTCATTTTTTCAGGTAATTCAAATTTACACCAGACTTGCATTTCACTTAATCATAACTGATCATTGACTGAGTTTCTAGCCCCATCCTCAGGTCAGGATGGACACTCACATCATAAAAAGGTTCATAAGGGATGGTACCAGTCAAAACTGATCACAATTATCAGAAGATTGTGTGCATGGCTTTAACAATGCATTCAAATATTGGCATTTACAGACCACTTTGCAGCAATCTTTCTGGTTATTCCTGCCAGTGACATTAATGATCTCATACTTAAAGGATTCAACATGTACACGCAGAAAGACTAGTGATAAAGAGATAGAAAGCGATAAATATTTCCCCTGTGAATATATTTATCACACAAAATTGATCTATTTACAAACATTGCATTGATTGAACATATGTAGTGTTCATACATATCCATTAGTGAGGAGTGTAATGCTCAGCCACAAAAAGGAAGAAATGTGAAAATTTTTTGGGCAGAGCAAGGGCTCTCATTAGATATATGTGGGGCCATGTAAATTAGGTAATTTATTCAATAAAGTATAGGTGCATCACCATACTGCCTTATCAAAAACAACACACCAGTACTGCCCAAACAAAGTCAGAAGTGCAAAAAAAAAACTCTCCAAAATCCAATTATTACAAAAAACAATGTGGTAACCCCAGTGCATCACACTATAAAAATAAGATCAGCATTCTACTATTGTCTGAAATATAGATAAAAGGGTAAAGTTTGGTAGTTTCTTATATACACAGTTGATATTTGCTTTTTGTGCATGTGGAATTGGTGATTAAACATTCCTTTTAATCTAATTTGAATTGGTAATTAATCATTAAATAACATTCCTTTTAATCAGAGACATTTAAATATTTCTGTTTTAATGCAAGACCACCTGTTCCACATGAAATTGATGCAATTTCTCTTGTGGGCTCTACAAAAATTTACATTTCAGAAACTATTTTGGACAAATATTTTAAGGTTTCATTTATGAAAATACAAATCTCAAATGCATTGATTTGGTCAATTCAGAGATTAAATGTCTCTGGTCAATTAAAAGGGTTTTTCAAGGGCCCTTTCCTCATTTTCTCAATACCCTTCCTTTTTTAATTCCCACCGTTCAGTGGTGCCCTCTTTCGTCTATCGATATCGAAGCGTTGTCTTGTTCTTCGCAAAAAGAGTCAAGAACAGCTGTTTCCGGACACATGACGTAAACAACAATGGCCGGTGATGTCCACATCATGAATTTGACATCAAAGTTTTTATTTGTTTTTCTATGTTGCTCCTTTAGTGTTGGATTTGGGCAAAAATCCTTGTACACAGATGAAGATCCAGTGATCCAGTTGACTGACAAAACCTTCAAGCAGACGATCACTGGGGCAGAGAATGGCTGGTTCGTGGAGTTCTACTCTAGTTGGTGTGGTCACTGCATCAGGTTTGCTCCCACATGGAGACAGCTGGCCAGGGAGGTCCATGGTAAGTCATGTGACAAGTGACATGTACCTAAGTCATACACTTTGTTTTAATTTATTTTTCTTCTATACGACCAATGCATTTAGGAATGAGACCGAATATCATAAATGATAAATGATTATGATGGCATGTTCAACACAGATTTATTTTTTTGAAAATAAAGAAATGAAATTGAAAGCGAGCAAAAGTACACACAGTACAAACATACAGCATCACATCAGCATATTATAATATGAAAAAAAAATATGAAGAAAATTGTCCCTCAGCATTAGTGGCCTGGATAACGACCACTACTTACCCCAAACTAAAAGGACAACAGTGACAACGGAATGCACTACACAATTGTTATGGGAAATAGACAAGAGCCACAGTCAAACTTGGACAAAAGAAACCTTGGAATTTTGGTGAAATGTTAAAATTCTCCCCCTCTCAGATCGGGCATTACTATGCTAAACAGAGGTAGTCAGTCCACCTACTATGGAAATAGGCTCCTCCCACAATGCACATCATCAGACAAATGTGTCATTTTGTGCATATATGGTTTACTTGTGTGTCATGTGTCTGTTGATGTACCTCTGAAATATGTATGCGGCCGGTGGTGGCCGTGAAATGGGGAAATAAAGGCAGAGTTAGGATGAGGATGGACTACCTCTGTTCAGCAGAGTAATTGGGTGTCAAAGTGTTTAAATTCACGACAGAGGCCCCATGAACTTGACACTATCACAGGGAACAATTAAAACCTGCAAGCAATTTTCAAGTTGAATGGGGAAAACTTTTCCTCAAAATTTGTTACAACCATATGGTTCCATATGGAACCATTCAATAACATACACATATATGCTTTGTAGAGATCCCAACCAGACAACCCTTCCTACAACCCTTTGATCTTAACTTGATGTTTTTGGAAAACTTAAAACGGAATCATTGAAGATATTTACAGTTATGATGGGTTGAATATATTTGTGTCTGATGTTACAACACAATAATTTAGGTTCCCATCCTTTCTGCTACCATGGTAACTATTTGAACTCATTAAGATCTTTCAGTGCCAGTTGGAAAGTTTGTAGCTCCAATACATACCCATACCCCTCAATGCAGACTGTGAAAAAGGGGACAAAAATGTTTCCAGCCTAAAAATAATGGGCATATTTTAATTTTTTCATTTTGAACGCGATACCTGAAGTACATAGAGTAAGTATAGACAAGATTTAAATACAAAAGTAGGATTGATTTTATTTCTATTTAAAAAAAATATATATGACATTTTCCTAAAGGGGACCAAAATGTTACCTTCACGCCCACACCATGTATAATGCCAGTATGTTCTTATTGATTTATAAATGAGACAATTAAACTATTAAAGTTTATTTTGTGGTCAAATTTACAGGTGGTGCTGCAATATAGCTATATCAGGCAGCTAAGTGGGAGGCATTCCGTGGGAGGTATACCATAAGGCCAATAAATGGTGCATGTTACACCATTGTACAGCTGATGTGACACACACAGTTTACATAGCTGTCATACTGTACTATTGACTTCCAGCTGATAATGTGGAATAATCTGCCATGACAATATGTTATATTGTGATATAGTGATCAAATGGTACATTCAGGGGGAACATATTTTAAATGTTGGGATAAATAAGGCAGAACTGATATGAAAAATGGACATTTGTTTGGCTCTGAAGATTAAATATCAAATAACTAGAATATGTACCCTCAGATGTGGTTGTTGCCACTGCCCAGACAGACCTGGCACAAAGTTGATGTATTTTGACTGTGTCATAGTTTCTTCATTAATTTCTTATTTCATGATTACCACACACAAAGTGAACACTTTTTGTGTTTTGATAAGTTTGCGGTAGGTTAAATCAATATTATGTAAGAAGCTATCAATCAGTCTGAAAATGGAAAGACATGATCAAGCAGATCAACTGAGAAATTTCATACTGACACCCAGACCTGTATATTGATGATCATTGATTACTTGAAGTGTATGGAAAACCAAATAAGTTGATTGATTTATCAAATGAACTGAAGATCAGCCTCAATGTAAAGAGGAGAGCATTTATATATACTTTGTCAGGCACTTGCAAGAATAACATTACTACTTTTCTTCTTCTCAGAGTGGGGTCCAGTAATGAAGATAGCAGCCATAGACTGTGCCAAGGACCAGCACATGCCAGTCTGCAGAGAGTATAATATTGAAGGATTCCCTACCCTCAAGGTATAATGCTTCACAATCCGCTACTCTCGCATACCAAGCACCCTTGATATTTTTTTATATTTTTTTTTGTGCAACCCAGACAACTTTGGTCCTGCACGAGCTCTAACAGCCAAAATATTTACCATAACGTCATTTCTCCTTTATGACGCCATTTTAGAGCCCCGTCACCCTGGCAATAACAGCTACCAAACACAACAGTTCTAAAACCGTGGCAAATCCCTGATGAGACTTCAGATAAAGTCGTAACCACTGGTAGGAGCCACATCACCACCCACTTCACTTTCCATTTCCATCACCACACTTTTCACTTTCCATTTTATATGTATTATGGTTGGAATATATCATGGTTGCCATCATGGACCACTTCACTTTCCAATTTGTCGGTCCAATTATTGAAACTTGATATAGTTCTCCATACTCCTCTGCTATATTAAACTTGCTGCCCATCTTAAAAATGTTAATTTGTCCTTAACATAATAAAACTACTCATACAAAGATAATTGTTGTATAAACATTTGTACTGACACTGCATATCTGATTTTGCATAAATTTTATGATAATATAAAATTCCATCCTTCAGATTTGGAGATGATTTTTCAGGACTAATTTGCACTAATTATTATACAGCTTTTCCCAGCTAATGCCCTGGCAAATGACAATGGCACTGAGTACAAAGAAGGACGGGAGGTTTGGAAACTCAAGGAAGCTATGATGGATGCCATAGAACACCAGTCAGCTGCCAACCGACCACAATCATGGCCCAAATTTCATGTCCTCCAGTGAGTAGTCCTCAGAGTCACTGAATTAAGCAAATGTAACAACATGAGGAGGACCTCGTTGAAGCTGCCTTTCTTCCGCTTAATCTGGAGACAATTTATATCAAATATTTGATTTATTATCACTTCCATCACTCATTTGAAAAGTGTTCATGGGATAGGCACGAAAATGATCCATAATGGTTCAAATTAAAAATCAAACAATCAGGATTTATATCATATTTGTTATCAAACTGTTCATAATCTAAAAACACAATTATTTGATTTCAAGAAAAAAAATTGCTTTTTCCATGTTGATGTACAAAATGATTGTGCCTAAACCTGTGATATTTAAGCATTAATATATCACCAATAGTGACATTATTATTATATTTACCTAAAACCACAAATATATTAATCATACAAAAATGTATTTGTTGAAAACTTTTCATAGATATATTTTCAACTTGGACTAACTACCATGAAAGGTTCATAACCTTTTTTTAGCAAGATGAAAAAATATTTAAAAATTCTGACTCCATTTGTGACATGACATTGAAGAAAGGAATAATGGCATGCTTATGGTTATCATTGCAGAACGTTGGAGGATATCTGGCAGGACATTCCATCCGGAATAAAATATCATATTGTCATATTTGAAGAAGCAGGCTCCTATCTTGGAAGACAGGTAAAAAATATCTTTGAATATAAATAAAAATATAAATCAAAATATATTATAAAATAATGAGGACATTCATCTTGATTGCACTTTGCATTGTTTTATGTGGAAATATTTGGTGTGTTGTTGATCTATTCACAAGTCCACCCATCCCTCTTTCCATAAATATAATCATATTTTCTCAGTTAGAACTGAGTAGAGATGTGGTCACGGTTATGAATAAGGTCATGGAGGTCCAATACAGAGGCATATTTTGGTAAATTTGACCAATAATGGTTATACCACACCAAAGTGTAAACAACTTTCTGTTATTATTTTTAATTTAAAAAAAATATATTTGTCACATGTAGAATTAATTTTAATTTCTTTGACATGACTGAGAAATAACATTTTTGAAATGTGTTTGAAATCTTGAATGAACAAATTGTACTGACAGTCATATTATAACAGTGCCTTTTATAACAGTTGTCACAGGGTATCTCATATGTTTAAATTATCAAGTAATTATTCTGCAGGTAATTTTGGATATGCTGCAAAATGAGAATGTTTTGATTCGCCGTATGCTGAAGGACAGTATATCCCAGTTTGGAATCCGAGATTTCCCTTCAGCTTATCTCATAGATCAAGAAGGAACATTCCAGAAACTTGCCTAGTAAGAAAATTTCTTTTTTGGTTGAAACTCAACTTTTGAACCAGTTACATCTTTACAGAGCAATAATCAGGGCCAATCACAGTTTCACTTTGAAAAGTTGAGAAAAGTTTTTTACAGAATGCTGATTGAACCTCTGCCATTGGAAATTTCCTCTCCAAATTTCTGTCAATTCTTTGTTGATGTGAAAGTTACAAGGAAATATAAAATGATTATTGAGATATTTTGTGTCTAATTCAGCAATAAAGAATCAGATGTGAAGTTATTTGAGAATGACCTGAAGAAGAAACTTGGTGAGAAGGGCCAGGAGATCCGTTTGCTTGAGGAGGAGGTACCCCGACTGAACCCAGCCCAAAAGCACGCAAACCAGGCAGCCCAACAGGAAGAGCAAGAGACCAGTGTCATATTGTGAGTTATTTCGCAAATGTGTATAAGTGTTTAGTCCAAATGCTTGGAAGTCAGATTGATTAAAAGTTGATGTTTTGTTTTCAGTTATCCAGATGGCGTGCACAGTCAGGACCTAGAGTCTGGATTGACCTTTGCCCTCAGACATGAAATTGCAGGTCGCAAGCTGATTGAGGGCAAAGACCTTTATGCCCTAAAAGCCTTTGTCTTGGTGCTTTCAAAAGTAAGTGCAAAACACAAAACCTACTGATTTTTTGGCTATGATTTTAAAGTAAAGTCAACAAGATGGCTAACAAGTTTGCTCTGTCCTCAGCATTATTTTCAAAATTGTACAGCATACCATTCATATAAAGAAGATACTTGTTTAAGTAGTTTGAGTAGCATTCTTACAAGGTTATATGAGATCTAGTCGTATTTGGCATTTGAATTTCTTGTTTTATCTATCTCAAAGGTCTTTTAGTTTGAAAACATGCGACTACATATTTCAGCACTTTCCCGGCAGTGACCCTGTGATACGCTACCTGAAGAAGCTCAATGGTTGGTTACAGGACCAGGATCGACCAATCACCGGCGAGGAATGGCTCAGAAGCATCAACTCTCTGCAGGTACGACTCAACCCAGCCATCAAATTTATTTTCCTGTATATTTCACTTTAGTTCTCTTCCCATAGTATACTCTACTCAGATTTGTAGAGATCCCAGAGCATAATGTTGTCATTTGTAGAGATCCCAGAGCATAATGTTGTCATTTGTAGAGATCCCAGAGCATAATGTTGTCATTTGTAGAGATCCCAGAGCATAATGTTGTCATTTGTAGAGATTTATGTTGTTTTTCTGATAATTGATAATTGTGTGAACCAGAGGTGTAATTAAACCAGTTGTTAAGTATCACACCAAGATATCATATCATAAATTAGGACAATTGGTCAATGAGCAAATGAATATATTAGCAGTCAGTTTGATTAATGGTAAAGGTGATTTATTCCATAATTCTTACATATTGAGTTTCACACAAATTAAAGTAATGACATAGCATTGTTCTGACATTGCCACACTTCTTCTAAATCAGTCAATGGATTTAACTGTATTTTTGTTTATCCTATTTGTAGACGGTGACAGCATACCTGCCCCCGAGAGAAGTGTACACTGGTTGCCGTGGCAGCACTCCTGAGCTTAGAGGCTATCCCTGCAGCCTGTGGACAATATTCCACAGCCTCACTGTCAATGCAGCACGCGACAGAATGGAAGGTACCGCATCTCCGTACAATAGGGATTTTGTCTGTTCTTAATAGGGAAACCATAATGGGTCCATTATGCAAGAGTAGATATTGAATTACTTTGAATGTAGGTGTTTAAAAACTGTAAAGAAATATATATTGAATCACTGTGAATAAGGGTAAGGAAATACTGTGAAAAGGGGCATTAAATCATGAAAATAGGCTTCAAATTACTTGAAAATAGGCTCAGTATCATGATAATATGCATAAAATCACTAAAAAATATATACTTTATCATGTAAATACCTCAACTATAGATTGTCCTTTAATTTCAATGTTGTATTACTCCAGATTTTGAGCCCAGGGAAGTCCTCTTGGCAATGAAGGGATATATTGGCCGATTTTTTGGCTGTGTGGAATGTCGAGGGAATTTTCTCAAGATGGCCGAATCTCTTAATCGTGATGTGCGTACCGGTGATGACGCCATCTTGTGGCTGTGGAGAGGACATAATCGTGCCAATCTTCGTCTCCATGGCGACCCGTCAGAGGACCCACAGCATCCCAAATTGCAATTTCCGGCAAGTGCAATGTGCCCTGATTGCTGGACAGCCAGCAACAACAGCCTCAAACCTGTAGAACAAAACATCCTCAAATTTCTGAAGGATTATTACAGTAGGGACAATATCAAACAGGACAGCGAACCGTTTAATTTCAAAGCTGAACACCAAAAAGAAGACCCAAGCAATTCTCAGTTAGATCTGCAATTTCACCCAAAAGATATTAGGATTAAAAAAAAGACAGAAAGTTTTATTAATGGAGAAAAAGATTCTGTGGAAGCCGGTAACAGAGCAGAGGACAATCAGGAAAAAATTGAGAGACTTCGGATGCAAGAGGTGGAAACGAGGTTTATTCACAGCAAGGCGTCGGCCCCGTGGGGAATTACAAATGTAGATATAAGCATATGCCTTCTATTTTATTTCCTTTGTACATGTATCATCATCGGTGGATATTTTCATCTTTCAATCAACAAACGCATTAAGATCTGGGGATTTTGCAAATGTCAAGGTGTATAGCAAGATACTCAAAATGTTGAGGTATTTGAAATTTGAAGGCAAATAATTTCTGTCTCTAACAATTTGTTTTTTGATAAATCGCCCATTTTTTATCACTAGTGAACAACACTGGGTTGCATTTACAGTTACCATAATTTTTTTTATACCTGTTTGCTTCATACTTTGAAGCCAATTCAAAAACTTGACATATCATCTACAATGAAATGATTTATTGTAATCTTTCAGTGTGTAGAAACTGTACTTCCTTCCAAATCACCAAGTACCTTAACATTTTGATATATTGAATGTGATCAGATGTATTTACTTCAGAGTAAACCATGATGTAGTCAGGCTTGGTATAGTCAATAAGTTAACAGATCTGAATATTACATATATATGGCATGTCTCTCTTACTCAGTGATGAAAGTCTTCAGGAAATTACCTGAATTCAGGTTTTTTTTCTTCAAATGTGAAATTCAAAATGGTCTGAACTCAGTCTGAAACATACAAAAAAGCCATTTCTGAAAGGGGGTAGGTGTATCTTCAGGTTAATTTTTAAGGGTTTCAGGTTTTTCCTGAATGCTGACTTTCATCACTGCTTACTGTATAAGTGAAGGATTAAATTATAATTTAGGATAAAGTTAGTTATGATACACAATCAATTTGGTCAGAGTTTGATTGTGAGTAGGCCATGATTTTATAACTGGCTGAAATAGCTTAATCATTAATGAGTTTCCAGCATTTCCTGGATTTTTTTTTTAAAATCCCAGCCAGTTACTTTCAATCCCTGTGAGCATACGTTGCCTGGTATCAGTCCTATATCAAAAATGACCTTACCTTACCATAGATTTTGATTAAAGAAAGGATGCAATGTGATTCTCAGCCAAAAGAGCCAAAAGCCTGAATAGCTATTTTTCATAAATAGCTACTGGTATATAAAGGCTAGTCTCAATATGATTAGACAAGAGTGACTTGATTAATAACTTCATAAAAAGCTACCGGTATATAAAGGTTAATCTCAATAAAGGTTAATCTTCATTAATCTTTTCAGTGTCATTTTGGGCTGGGTTAGTATTATTGCAAAATCTCACATTACAGTCAATTTAAATATTTCTTGTCATTCTGGGTAATATGTGCAATAATTTGCTAGATATCTATGTGGGATAGTCTTAAATAAAAATGGGATATAAAAGACCAATAGACCAATGGGAGGGTTTGTGAAGTTAACAATCAAATAATATTTGCATAAATGAATAATATGAATAAAACTCACCAGTGTTTATCTCTACATTCTGGATGTATTCTGGTGAAATCATTCTCTATTTCTATTTTATTATATGTTTATATATGTTTATCTTGTTATGAAGAGAATTTTGGTTTATTTGCACTGGCAAGCACTTTTTAGATGAAAGTTGTGACCAGATTTTTCTGACAAAAATCTAATAAAGAAGGTTGCATAGGTTCATGAGGCTAGCAAGAAAGATATTAGTAGAAATCACATTTTACACAAGTTGTTCCAAAGGAAAGATATTAGTTATATTTATGAACAATTTGGCAGAAGATCTGACAGTTTAACTTTTTGGTTTTCTCCTTGACCAAGTCCCTGAACCGGGTCACCAATCAGAAAAACCTGACTTTTTGTTGTATTTTACAATCAGCAAAGATTGGGCAACTATAATTTGGTGTGGCTGAGCTAGCAGATCGGTTTCAGTATTCGTTAGGATCCAGTTGTATTTCAAAAGATAAATCTATGCAAAGTAATCACTTTATTGATATTTGTAATGAATAATTAGCATTATAAAAGGTATATATTTTATTGACAGTTATTGCATTAATCAGATATCCTTCTCAGATTCAGTAGAACTGATGTATTTCGGTATGATGTAAAGTCTGTAAACAGCACAATGTTATCGTAATCCACAAATGGCCAATTTTTTGAGCATGCACAATTAAGATATAACATTGTTCATCTATCTTACAACAAAAAAGCTGCTCTGTTGTCATGTTTGTTTAATCAATATTAGTAAATATTGTAGAACCCGAATTTAACCTTGTACCAATGCATTTTTATTCATTTTGTTTATACAATTCAAATAATTTATTTTAATTTAATCTATGATGTTGGCCGAGAAAACTTGATAAAATATGCTTCAGAATAATTAGGTTTTTAGAAAAAAGAAACAGAAAATATTTTCAAACCCTATTAGAAACTTTCTGAATCTTTCCAGTTAAAAAAGTAATTAATCTTGAGTGTTATATTATATGCATTTAATTAATTTTGCATAATAAAATTTAATGAGATATTTTTAAAACATCACAAGGTATATTTTTTCTAAAATCTAGTTCCTCAGTGATTTTTTTACTCCTCCAGGCTCACCAACTTAGTTTTTAATATCAACTCATTTTAAAGAGCATGTGAAACATTTGAAAATTGGTGAGCACTTACTTAACAAAATTTAAGAAAAAGTAGGAAAAAAAACAGATTTCTTACAACAAAGTGAATATTTAGTTCATACACAAAATTTTACTCCCTCTCAAGTTAAATTGTTTTAGCTATTGAATGCCATTTATATTTTTAACATTAAATGGAATCGCAGAATTGGTTGAGATGCTTTACAAGCAAAAATATCTCATACTTTAATATGCATAAGTGAATGTCAATTCTGTGCAATTTTAATGTTCTTTTCTTTTCAAAGATTTCTATCATACACAAAAGTATTGATTGAATATACAATAATATGATACAATATATTTTACAGGTGTGGGTTATTTTGAGGGTGAAAGGGAATATATTACAAATTTATTCTATGATTCCAATACATCTGTTAAATATGGTATTATTTTAGATAGTATATAAAATGTCCGTTCAATTTCATATGATTCAAAGGAGTGAATACACAATATGCAGGCATGAAGTACTTATAAAATGTCCAAAATAATCTACACATTTTATAGAGACACGGCACAAATAGTTAAAAGTAAAGGACACCACCATTATCATGATATATATTTAATGCAAACAGAACTTTCAATAAATCTTTGGAATTTATTGAGGATCTTCAGTTTTCTTAATTATGACATACTACATAAAATACACTGCATTTTAAAATTTTGGCAATTATTCCAGAGTATTTTTTTTCTTTAATGATATGTTGCAACTGTTAGATTTATATATTACATATTTTACCCATTCAAACAAAACACAAAATCTGTTTTGAGAGTGATGTGTTCCCTTGAGTCATATCTGTTCACATTCGCGGACCAACCGATTCCTGGATGTTTGTTCAAAAAGAGTGTTCCAGAAATGGATAAATATCATTATTCTGTGAAAAAAATCTGTGATTTGAGTAATTGTGTTGCACAATGTATTTTATGTCATAGGTTTGACATTTTGTGATGTTTTTAATCTATTAATTCCTCAGTGACACATCTGAGGTGTATTATTCTGATATGGACACTAAGAGTTTTAAGACTTTGTAAACATTTTGTGAGATGATAAAGGATTTGGAATAATTTGTTGTGTAATTTTATCATTATCATATACCGGTAATATAAAATGTATATATTAGTTTGATATACCATTTGGACAGATCTGTGCTCCAAATGCAGGATGCCCACTCCCCTATATAATCCAATATAAAAAAATGTATATCATGTTTTTATGGCCCTTTCAGCAAAAATGGCCACATCAGGTCAACCTTCCAGCCTTTCGACCAGTGTAAAAGTAACACTGCTGGCAGTAGGAGTGGAACCCACCACCCCTTTTATCCATTTACATGACCAAGAAAGGCACAGATTTGTTGTCGGGCCATTTTTCCCTATATTATCCTCTAAAATCCAATATTTGAAAATTATGGGGGAAAAATCCTATATTTTGAGTAAAAACTGTACTTGATATTTATCTTAGTATTTATCTCCACAAGGTGTCAGCACTTTACTAAAGACCTTGTCTTTCCAGCTTTGCAAACAAACCAACATTTCTTGATTTACATGGTATATAAATATATTCATACAAAATGGTGCCTGCACAAATCAGAAACTATTTCATGGTCTCAAAGACACACTCCACAGTGGTGCTAATTGCTTGAACCATTCTAACCACAGGAAAGAATTTATAACCCACAGGAAATGACTACACCTTCCCCATGACCATATGGATCACAGAGTAACACAGATGGTCCCTCAAAAAAGCAACCATGCATGTTACAAAAAGGTCTGTATTATCCTACATTTCAAGACAAAGTGCCTATATTTTTGCATTAATGGACCTCTGATACATACATGTACATTGTATTTCTGAACTATTTTATCTGTCCATCAATAACAGAATTTCGTAAATTTAATATGCCAGGTGGCTGCCAAACAGCTCACCACTTTGAAAAACTGAACTCACAAAACTCAGCCTCCAGAAGAATGACCCAAAGTTAATACTGCATCAATAGGATGGGGGCCTGAAGTTTGCTCCACTCAGCAGATCCTGGGTTTACACTAGGCTCTACAAGTAAAGGTCACAAATATATTCCGACCTGGGAGACTACACCAAGTACAAGCTTCTTTTCAATAGCCAATAAGCACTGAGTCAGATATTTTGTTTATGTTGTAGTTTGGCCTATTGGTGTCCGTGTTGACTATTTTGTGAACATCTATTGTTTCGCCCATCACACTTTGCCTCCAACTAATCTTATTATATTACCGGTATATATTTGGCCCTGGCTTTTAGAGTTTCATTTCTTCTGCTCATGAGAGAAGAATTATAAAGTTTCGACAGTGAAGTGTAAGAGACAAATAGAAATCAAGGAGTAAAATTGCAATGGTTGCAATGGAGCTAATATTTATATTGAAGAGCAATGTGCGAATCCTACCTCCAGAGTTAACCTATTTCTGATATATTTGAAGTAATCTATTACCAATTTATTTACTTATTTATGCATAAATGACAAGTCTTCGGGTTAAACTCATAAGCCTTGAATACTTTTGATAAATATAATTTACCAGCACTTTAATATTTATAATTCACACAAAATATCCCATATTTTGGGTCAAATCATGCGATTTTATCCAATATTTTGGTTGAAAGAAATCTGATAGTCCTTTACTTGAGGCATCAAAATAGGGTGAGGTCCTGCGAGCATACAATACATTTAAAGAAAAATAACTCACCAAATATTGTCATGTAAAATGTGTTCTTTAATTATAAAGAAATACAGTGCATAATGATTTGGTCATTTTGGTCCCTATATACAACAATTTGATTTGCTGTGAAAATTAAGACTCACAATTTTTCCCTGATTTATGGAAGTTTTACAAGAAAATAATGGGAATGTCATTAAAAAAATATTAGTTACATTATTCATACAAGTATACATACATGATTTCTTTACAATTGCCAATTTTAATGTAAAAAACAAAATGTTTGGAGTGTATTGTAATAGATGACGATAGAAGTGGTGCAAATCAGTGTAATATACTATGCAGAGAGCTGCAACTGGGTTAACAGATTTTTCCATTTCTGTTATAATTTATAAGAAATATTGGTGCATTAAGAAATGATCCATTACTTGATTATTGAATAGTTTTAAAAGAGGTTTATAGAGCCTAAAGCACCCCACTTACTCCCAGCACGAAGTAACCTAATACTGGGATGAGAGAATACAAAAGGAAATTTTAGAATTTCATGATCAACTGAGTTGTCATTGGTGTTGTACTTTTATTTCAATACTTGCTTTGAGAATCATATTAACATCCAAAATAATGATATATTTTAACATAACTGTTTTATGCATGTTGTGTGTGTGTGTGTGTGTGTGTGTGTGTGTGTGTGTGTGTTTATATGCTTGAATGCCCAACATAAGGAAATTTAAACAAGAACAATTATTATAAATCTTCCTTCTTTTCATCTTTAAAGTGAGTAGCTTATTTCTGACAGGATGGTTTCTCAAATATAGAGTGCAAAAATAATGGTTCTTAGAAGCGTCCTTAAATATTTCTGCCGTGTGCGTTTGCTCTTTTTTTTTGCCTATCACATGAACTGATTAGCCATAAGTCTGTATTTGTGTACAATCCTTTGCAATGCATTCTGGTAGTTATACTACATGTACATGTACATTATTTTGGAATTTATAATCATTCAAAAGATTGAAATCTTTATTTACATCCACATCATTATATAAACATAACAGGTGCAAGTTAATACAATCAAGCTGATAGGCATGTCATACAATTATATATATATTAGCATGTCCACCAAACCGATAAATTCTATTTACAGATTCAAATATTCAAATATACAAATTAGTTTTTACAAAATAACTACTTTCTTAATTAATATATGTTGGTGCCCCCTCAGTAGAAATGCTAAGATGTGGTCTTTGGTTTACAATTGCTTTACTCTCAGTCTATGGCTGAGTGAAGGTCTGCTGCCTCTGGTAAGTGTGCCTTTCCTGAAATCCAATGAGCTGCAGTTCAAAAACTATTCAAACTTTAAAGTGATTGGGGTGAAAAGTCTGTTTAGTCATGCATTAATGATACCAAATAAGGTATATATGACTCCAGCTTATCATTCCCACCTGTTTCAGAGTCACATGTACCCAAAATCACTTGGATATGTGTGACCAAATAGAAGCTTGCCTCTAATTGTTATAAACCATAGATAAATGTGTCACAAAAATAAACAAATAGTCATGATGTGTGTCAATGAAGGTCATTTTAAGCCAAGAAAAAATATCTTATTTCTTGTTTCTGATGAGGCACACTGGCGAAAATAATCACCTGGACAGATGACAAAAGTAGCAAACTTTTTCAAAAACTATATGGTATACCTGTTATATGGTGTTATATAAACTTTGGTAATTTGCCAATTCTCCATCATTGTTACATTGATGGTGATTTAATTACCGGTAGTATTTATACTTATAAGAAAATAAAACCAAAATATGTCCACATTTCTGTATACATCAATCTATTACAATAATGATGATTAAATTGATACTTCATACAAAAAATGAAAATAATTCCTAATTTTGTCCACATGTTTAACACTTTTATTTCTTCTGTTGCCATGAATCCTGGTTATAACTACAACTAACACACAAATAGACACAAAATAATTTATATAATTTAAAGTTTATATATATAAATATTTAACTTTGATTACTGTCATGCAAAATTTTCCCCACTTATTTTTCATGTGAAACCAGCAACATATATTATTTAATATATCCATGGTTGCAGCATTGTGAAATCCTGTGAAAGCTATGAGATTCCCACTAGTTTTGCCCAGTAGAATGACAAACATATGCTCTTAGCATACATAATTCTATTGTTAGTAAGGACATTAGTTAGCAAACTTGTTTCTGATTATCCTTCCTACCTGAGTTCAGACCAGAGACCTACCAGGGTAAATAGGAACTCATAATACATCTCTCTGCTGATTCACTTATATACACTCCTCCTTATATAAGCATACATATATGCTCATATGCTCACTTTTAAAACCTTAAATTTATAATCATAAATGAGTTAATCTCCAGTATTAGTTCAAAACTCAAGGTGTTTCAAATGTTATGAATATATATACATGTACTTCTGGTGGTGGAAATTACCAATTCATATAAACATCCACTGGTGACTTACAAAACTCAGATATACCACCAGTGGTAGAGCAGAAAGCAACATTGATGTACCACCAGCGGTACTTAACACACTCCTCCATGGTTTAATATAAACATGAAGTATTCCTCTGTGCCTGGCATGGTGAGTTAGACTCATTGGCACTAAATATTATCAAATATTTGGAATGCAAGTACGAGTGTAATTCAACTGAGAAGTTACATGGAGAATATTCAGTACAACTGGACAACTATATTATACATATATATATATACATATGGTTGTGCAATGTTTTGTGCAAACTTTTCTCAGACCTTTATTTCGCTTGCATCAGATCTAAATGTAAATGTCTGTGATGTTCTGCTATTGGTATCCTATCACTTCAAACCGTATGCCTCCTTTATGTTCATATTCAAGCTCTACACTTATTATTTAGCAGCGATGCAATGATTTGATAAATTTGATCTCAATAGCAGTCTGGGATTTTAGCACTAGCCAGTAGTCCCAAACTAGTAGAAACACTGTTGAGTTAGTTTACCTTCCCTTGATGCTAGCTTGACTGCCTAGTAGCTAATCATTATTTTTCAAGTATTGGCAAAAATGTCCTTTTGTCATTTGATTAACCTTGTTAAATATGATTTGCCCTAAACAAGTACAAATAAAAACTAAAATAGTTCATATGTATGTAATTATTAAAAAATAATGCGAAAAATAGTTCGGCCTCATATACTTTGCTTTGGACTAGTGCAAAATTTTACTTACAAGCCCAACTGTTTCATAGCCTAATAAATATTTGGTCCAGACTGCAATAGGTACCCAAAATAATTCTATCCTTGAAAAAAAAAATCAGCTTGGATAGAGCTTGGAAAGGCTCAGCATGATATTTCCTGATATATTAGTATATGATATATCAAGACAATCTGATAGCAGATTCACAGACCTCAAATTGTAATATTTACACTGAATACTTAATATATATATATGGCAGGCATATCTAAAATTTATTTGGCAGGCTACGGAAAAAAATATATTCATACATGCATTTTGCGAAAGCAGTTTTACATATTTTCACAGAGGATCCCTCATAACTTGTTACACCACAGTGTCTGACATGTCTACGTATGCACCATCGCCACGTGGGGAGCGTGCACTGAGGTCGTCATATCGGACAGCACCGTTCATTTTGCCTGAGGTAAAGTCGAGCCTCCTGGGCTCAGCGTACCCGGTCCCTCTACCACCAGGGTAGTCCCGAGAGGGCTGCTCCGAGTAGGCATTTCTCTGTGAACTGTGATCATTGTTATCATTATAATTAAATCCGATATGAGGGGGCATCTGTGCCGATTTTGTTGACCAAGCCCCTGGGGATTTGACGTCCTGATAATCGTCTTGGTCCGAATATCCGTATTCTTTGTAATTTGTCGGAGCAGAAGGAATCCGTGGTTTGACGCTGTCTGAATAGTCTGGACTCATCGGTTTGTTTTGACTAACATATCCTTGACTCTTGGGCTTAGCTCCTGACATCTGGTAGTCAAACCCAGGTCTTGTGGGTGGTAGGTGTCCCTGGGGAGCAGGGGATGGATCATATTGATTGGATCTTTGGGGAGAAAACCCACTATAGGCCCCTGCCTTCTCCATCCTGGGCACATTGCCGTTAGCATAAAGTGCTGAGTTTCCTATCTCCTGATATTTTGGCTCTGCATCGTCTCCCTGGAATGCCTGGTTAGTATGTGTGTTCTGAGCCTCCAGCTTGGTGTAAGGGGGCGTTGTGGTTCTCTCGAGCTGTGGAATGATGGGAGGCATCTGGATGGGAGAACGAGGACCATCGTTACTGTGTGCAGCCCTCAAGCCCTCGTAGGATATCTGACTTTCTGTGTCATTTGGATCAAACTGAAAATATGAACATCAATAGTAAACTTAATTCAAGAAATAATATAAAATGTTTTTAACTCAAGCAACAATATAAAATGAGTTGGGCAATTCATTGCGTCAACAGTTGCACATCTAAATTGAGTGTTGTGTAAGTTTGTGATGAAGATCACATCTGTTACCTGGTTATAAGAGATAGATTAAGGATGGAACTGGCACAGAATTGGAATAAAAAAAATATTAAGATTTCTGCATAACACTACCACAGAATTGGAATGGAAAAAAACATATTACGATTTCTAGCACAGATTTGGAGTGAAAAAATATTCAGATTTCTGGCACAGAATTGGAACGAAAAAAAAAAATATTCAGATTTGCACAGAATTGGAGTAAAAAAATTGTGAGATTTCAACATAATAGTGTAGGTTACCTGTAATGTTTCAGAGTCGCCATATGGGTCACGGTGGCCACGTTCCGCCATTGCTCTCTTGCGTTCCATGGCCTTCTTGTGCTTGGCGTGGAGTCGCTTGGAGCAGTCGATGCCTGCCAGGATTGTCATTATTATGCCATAGACGATGGTGACCGCCAGACATATTCCAAGCCCCAGCACAGAACGCTTGTAGCTTGCCTCCATTTTCTTTACGGACTCAGATTTCTGTAAACATTGTAAAAACAATGATATTTATAATTTAATCATGATATCAAACTTTCATATATAACTATAACCATAAATAACATTAAATATAAAAACTATTTATTCAGAAATTATATGATAGAATAAATACAATATGTACTTACTTGAAAACAAGCAGGGTCATTCCACATTTTTTCCACAATACATATGCACCACTCACTCTCCACATCATCTGGGTATAAATTAAATGAATTTCATAAGTTCAGATATTTAGACCAAAAATAAAACACCCTTTGATAAATAATATAGCAGGAAGTGCTCTTCTTAAGGTGTTTGGTATCCCCCCCCCCCTTTTCTTGTGTGGTCAGTCTCTTTTGAAACAGTCAAGTCAATCAAGATAAAGAAAATAAACAAAAAGGCCAAAATAAATACCCTGTGCTAAATATATCAATTTGGTATTTGCTGGCTGTAAACCACTATTAAAACAAGTGTGTATATTAAATATTGAACCTTTTTAAATATCTTAACCTATTAAATTAGTCAAACCTGGCATTTGACCTACTGACCTAGTTAACAAATAATATGCAGCCAGATATGTTTCTAACATTGGTAATATTGGCTAAAAAATTCATTGTGTAGAACCCATTTTTATTGTTTAGAAGCCTGGGTACTGTGCATATCTGACTAATTGGTACCATAGAGAAAGTGCTTAGACTTACCGCACACAGCTAGGGACTGGTAGGAGGCTTCCGTATCAATCCCAGCATCTACTGCACATCCTATCTCGGCAGTGTCTTCATATTCCAGATCTGCAACACACATTTTATAAAGCAATTTAGTCTCCTTCAAATTTCAATATCACAGTTTAGCCATTTGACTGCCTGGCAAACTCATGTTTGAACCTCTGAAAAAAATAGGAGATCATTGACTAAGATAACATAAAGAAATTGTCCGGTCTTATGTAAGCATGGCTAGGGGCACATCACAGTAATAATAAACACTATCTGGTGTTTTAACCACCCCTGTAATAATACACTATCTGGTGTTTTAACCACCCCTGTAATAATACACTATCTGGTGTTTTAACCACCCCTGTAATAATACACTATCTGGTGTTTTAACCACCCCTGTAATAATACACTATCTGGTGTTTATCCACCCCTGTAATAATACACTATCTGGTGTTATAACCACCCCTGTAATAATACACTATCTGGTGTTTTAACCACCCCTGTAATAATACACTATCTGGTGCTTTAACCACCCCTGTAATAATACACTATCTGGTGTTATAACCATCCCTGTAATAATACACTATCTGGTGTTTTAACCACCCCTGTAATAATACACTATCTGGTGTTTAACCACCCCTGTAATGATACACTATCTGGTGTTTTAACCACCCCTGTAATAATACACTATCTGGTGATTTAACCACCCCTGTAATAATACACTATCTGGTGTTTTAACCACCCCTGTAATAATACACTATCTGGTGTTATAACCACCCCTGTAATAATACACTATCTGGTGTTTTAACCACCCCTGTAATAATACACTATCTGGTGTTATAACCACCCCTGTAATAATACACTATCTGGTGTTTTAACCACCCCTGTAATAATACACTATCTGGAGTTATAACCACCCCTGTAATAATACACTATCTGGTGTTATAACCACCCCTGTAATGATACACTATCTGGTGTTATAACCACCCCTGTAATGATACACTATCTGGTGTTTAACCACCCCTGTAATAATACACTATCTGGTGCTTTAACCACCCCTGTAATAATACACTATCTGGTGTTTAACCACCCCTGTAATAATACACTATCTGGTGCTTTAACCACCCCTGTAATAATACACTATCTGGTGTTTAACCACCCCTGTAATAATACACTATCTGGTGCTTTAACCACCCCTGTAATAATACACTTTCTGGTGTTTTAACCACCCCTGTAATAATACACTATCTGGTGTTTTAACCACCCCTGTAATAATACACTATCTGGTGTTTTAACCACCCCTGTAATAATACACTATCTGGTGTTTTAACCACCCCTGTAATAATACACTATCTGGTGCTTTAACCACCCCTGTAATAATACACTATCTGGTGTTATAACCACCCCTGTAATAATACACTATCTGGTGTTTTAACCACCCCTGTAATAATACACTATCTGGTGTTTAACCACCCCTGTAATAATACACTATCTGGTGCCTTAACCACCCCTGTAATAATACACTATCTGGTGTTTTAACCACCCCTGTAATAATACACTATCTGGTGTTTTAACCACCCCTGTAATAATACACTATCTGGTGTTTTAACCACCCCTGTAATAATACACTATCTGGTGATTTAACCACCCCTGTAATAATACACTATCTGGTGTTATAACCACCCCTGTAATAATACACTATCTGGTGTTATAACCACCCCTGTAATAATACACTATCTGGTGTTTTAACCACCCCTGTAATAATACACTATCTGGTGTTTTAACCACCCCTGTAATAATACACTATCTGGTGTTATAACCACCCCTGTAATAATACACTATCTGGTGTTTTAACCACCCCTGTAATAATACACTATCTGGTGCTTTAACCACCCCTGTAATAATACACTATCTGGTGTTATAACCATCCCTGTAATAATACACTATCTGGTGTTTTAACCACCCCTGTAATAATACACTATCTGGTGCCTTAACCACCCCTGTAATAATACACTATCTGGTGTTTAACCACCCCTGTAATGATACACTATCTGGTGCTTTAACCACCCCTGTAATAATACACTATCTGGTGTTTTAACCACCCCTGTAATAATACACTATCTGGTGTTTTAACCACCCCTGTAATAATACACTATCTGGTGTTATAACCACCCCTGTAATAATACACTATCTGGTGTTATAACCACCCCTGTAATAATACACTATCTGGTGTTATAACCACCCCTGTAATAATACACTATCTGGTGTTTTAACCACCCCTGTAATAATACACTCTCTGGAGTTATAACCACCCCTGTAATAATACACTATCTGGTGTTTAACCAACCCTGTAATAATACACTATCTGGTGTTTTAACCACCCCTGTAATAATACACTATCTGGTGTTTTAACCACCCCTGTAATAATACACTATCTGGTGTTTTAACCACCCCTGTAATAATACACTATCTGGTGCTTTAACCACCCCTGTAATAATACACTATCTGGTGTTATAACCACCCCTGTAATAATACACTATCTGGTGTTTTAACCACCCCTGTAATAATACACTATCTGGTGTTTAACCACCCCTGTAATAATACACTAATTGGTGCCTTAACCACCCCTGTAATAATACACTATCTGGTGTTTTAACCACCCCTGTAATAATACACTATCTGGTGTTTTAACCACCCCTGTAATAATACACTATCTGGTGTTTTAACCACCCCTGTAATAATACACTATCTGGTGTTTTAACCACCCCTGTAATAATACACTATCTGGTGTTTTAACCACCCCTGTAATAATACACTATCTGGTGTTTTAACCACCCCTGTAATAATACACTATCTGGTGTTTTAACCACCCCTGTAATAATACACTATCTGGTGTTTTAACCACCCCTGTAATAATACACTATCTGGTGTTATAACCACCCCTGTAATAATACACTATCTGGTGTTTTAACCACCCCTGTAATAATACACTATCTGGTGTTTTAACCACCCCTTTAATAATACACTATCTGGTGTTATAACCACCCCTGTAATAATACACTATCTGGTGTTATAACCACCCCTGTAATAATACACTATCTGGTGTTTAACCACCCCTGTAATAATACACTATCTGGTGTTATAACCACCCCTCTAATAATACACTATCTGGTGTTTAACCACCCCTGTAATAATACACTATCTGGTGCTTTAACCACCCCTGTAATAATACACTATCTGGAGTTATAACCACCCCTGTAATAATACACTATCTGGTGTTTAACCACCCCTGTAATAATACACTATCTGGTGTTATAACCACCCCTGTAATAATACACTATCTGGTGTTATAACCACCCCTGTAATAATACACTATCTGGTGTTATAACCACCCCTGTAATAATACACTATCTGGTGTTATAACCACCCCTGTAATAATACACTATCTGGTGTTTAACCACCCCTGTAATAATACACTATCTGGTGCTTTAACCACCCCTGTAATAATACACTATCTGGAGTTATAACCACCCCTGTAATAATACACTATCTGGTGTTTAACCACCCCTGTAATAATACACTATCTGGTGTTTAACCACCCCTGTAATAATACACTATCTGGTGTTATAACCACCCCTGTAATAATACACTATCTGGTGTTATAACCACCCCTGTAATAATACACTATCTGGTGTTATAACCACCCCTGTAATAATACACTATCTGGTGTTATAACCACCCCTGTAATAATACACTATCTGGTGCTTTAACCACCCCTGTAATGATACACTATCTGGTGTTTAACCACCCCTGTAATAATACACTATCTGGTGCTTTAACCACCCCTGTAATAATACACTATCTGGTGTTTTAACCACCCCTGTAATAATACACTATCTGGTGTTTTAACCACCCCTGTAATAATACACTATCTGGTGTTATAACCACCCCTGTAATAATACACTATCTGGTGTTATAACCACCCCTGTAATAATACACTATCTGGTGTTTTAACCACCCCTGTAATAATACACTATCTGGTGTTATAACCACCCCTGTAATAATACATTATCTGGTGTTATAACCACCGCTGTAATAATACATTATCTGGTGTTATAACCACCCCTGTAATAATACACTATCTGGTGTTATAACCACCCCTGTAATAATACACTATCTGGTGTTATAACCACCCCTGTAATAATACACTATCTGGTGTTTTAACCACCCCTGTAATGATAAACTATCTGGTGCTTTAACCACCCCTGTAATAATACACTATCTGGTGTTATAACCACCCCTGTAATAATACACTATCTGGTGTTTTAACCACCCCTGTAATGATACACTATCTGGTGCTTTAACCACCCCTGTAATAATACACTATCTGGTGTTTTAACCACCCCTGTAATAATACACTATCTGGTGTTTTAACCACCCCTGTAATAATACACTATCTGGTGTTATAACCACCCCTGTAATAATACACTATCTGGTGATTTAACCACCCCTGTAATAATACACTATCTGGTGTTTAACCACCCCTGTAATAATACACTATCTGGTGTTTAACCACCCCTGTAATAATACACTATCTGGTGTTTAACCACCCCTGTAATAATACACTATCTGGTGTTTTAACCACCCCTGTAATAATACACTATCTGGTGTTTTAACCACCCCTGTAATAATACACTATCTGGTGCTTTAACCACCCCTGTAATAATACACTATCTGGTGTTTAACCACCCCTGTAATAATACACTATCTGGTGTTTTAACCACCCCTGTAATAATACACTATCTGGTGTTATAACCACCCCTGTAATAATACACTATCGGGTGTTATAACCACCCCTGTAATAATACACTATCTGGTGTTTTAACCACCCCTGTAATAATACACTATCTGGTGTTTTAACCACCCCTGTAATAATACACTATCTGGTGTTTTAACCACCCCTGTAATAATACACTATCTGGTGATTTAACCACCCCTGTAATAATACACTATCTGGTGTTTTAACCACCCCTGTAATAATACACTATCTGGTGTTATAACCACCCCTGTAATAATACACTATCTGGTGTTTTAACCACCCCTGTAATAATACACTATCTGGTGTTATAACCACCCCTGTAATAATACACTATCTGGTGTTATAACCACCCCTGTAATAATACACTATCTGGTGTTTTAACCACCCCTGTAATAATACACTATCTGGTGTTTTAACCACCCCTGTAATAATACACTATCTGGTGTTATAACAACCCCTGTAATAATACATTATCTGGTGTTATAACCACCCCTGTAATAATACACTATCTGGTGTTATAACCACCCCTGTAATAATACACTATCTGGTGTTTTAACCACCCCTGTAATAATACACTATCTGGTGTTATAACCACCCCTGTAATAATACACTATCTGGTGTTATAACCACCCCTGTAATAATACACTATCTGGTGTTATAACCACCCCTGTAATAATACACTATCTGGTGTTTTAACCACCCCTGTAATGATAAACTATCTGGTGCTTTAACCACCCCTGTAATAATACACTATCTGGTGTTATAACCACCCCTGTAATAATACACTATCTGGTGTTTTAACCACCCCTGTAATGATACACTATCTGGTGCTTTAACCACCCCTGTAATAATACACTATCTGGTGTTTTAACCACCCCTGTAATAATACACTATCTGGTGTTTTAACCACCCCTGTAATAATACACTATCTGGTGTTATAACCACCCCTGTAATAATACACTATCTGGTGATTTAACCACCCCTGTAATAATACACTATCTGGTGTTTTAACCACCCCTGTAATGATACACTATCTGGTGTTTAACCACCCCTGTAATAATACACTATCTGGTGTTTAACCACCCCTGTAAAAATACACTATCTGGTGTTTTAACCACCCCTGTAATAATACACTATCTGGTGTTTTAACCACCCCTGTAATAATACACTATCTGGTGCTTTAACCACCCCTGTAATAATACACTATCTGGTGTTTAACCACCCCTGTAATAATACACTATCTGGTGTTTTAACCACCCCTGTAATAATACACTATCTGGTGTTATAACCACCCCTGTAATAATACACTATCGGGTGTTATAACCACCCCTGTAATAATACACTATCTGGTGTTATAACCACCCCTGTAATGATACACTATCTGGTGTTATAACCATCCCTGTAATAATACATTATCTGGTGTTTTAACCACCCCTGTAATAATACACTACCTGGTGTTATAACCACCCCTGTAATAATACACTATCTGGTGTCTTAACCACCCCTGTAATAATACACTATCTGGTGTCTTAACCACCCCTCTAACAATACACTATCTGGTGTCTTAACCACCCCTGTTAAATAATAAATCCCACAAAATTTACCAAGAATATAAATAATTTTTATGGCAGCTTATCCACTGCAATGCTAATGAAGTCATAGACCGCGTACATAATTTAGCATAAACTTACCATCTATGGTGAGAATGTGGACATCTCCATCAGCATTTACTATCTGTGTCACTTTGTACCTCATGAGTCCACTGAAAATACCCTGCTTCACACTATCCTGCAAATATAATTGACATTTATCTTTTAAAATCATTGCTATAATCATGAACAGCTCTTTTTAGGCATTTGACATTCAAGGTGACATCATACCAATGGAATGTTTATTTGGCATCATTTAAATTTGAGCTATAGAATATTGCATGGAACTGGCATCATGTAATTTTCTGTTTATCCAAAATGAATGAAAAGCACAACACAACAGGTGTCTAGAAATATAAAATGAAGAGCATTGAAAATGCCTCAGTCCAAAATTACTGTAGATTTCTATGTTAAAGGGATTAAGCAGTGATTTTGAAAAATATGTATAAGTATCATAAATTAACGATAAAGATATTTTCTTTTTATATTTAAATATTATTTTGGTTTATGCACGAAAGTAAATGTCTGTAAAACCTATTTGAACAGGAACCTAATTTATAGCCCCCTTTTGAAAGCACACTTCTTTCTTGGCGTCAATTTTATATTGAATGTGATCATAGAGGCACTGAAAGGTAAAATGACGCCATAAAAGTACAGCAATATGCTTATGACGTCATGAAATGTATTGTCCTTTAGATATTTAACATCAATATACAAATGCCTCAGCAATGACAGATGACTCAATCCTCCTAACATAGGACTGCATAAACATGATTAAAAAAAGCCCTTACCTTGATAATGAGTTCAGTGGCAAGTCCCACTTTGCGCATCCAGATGATGGACCTTTGGCGCTGATTAGACGGAATGTGGCATTGGAGTACAACAGTAGAACCCTTCAGTAAGGCATCTGATGGGCTCTTGGTTAATTCTGCAGCATTTCCATGCACAGTGCTCACTGCAAGTAGGCAAATATGTCAATGATAAAACTAAATTAAATTAAAATTGTAAAACAATAGACATCGAGTCCATGGCACTTGTACCAAAATTACAACAAAAATATCAAATGTGTTATCCAGAATTAGGGTTATTTGAGCAAAGGTCATCCCTTAGTCAAAGATCATGTAGTCATTCAACCATCAAGTTGAACCATGTTGATGCTGATGTTATATACATCATTTAAATACCTACGGTAATTACGGTAACAAACATATTTGGTCAAGGTCATCACCCAAAAGTCAAATCTTTGAAAAGGTGATTTTTTCCATGAAATTGCACTTGTACCTAATCCATATGATATGTATGGACCTTAATTTTTTTATTTAAAATAAAAGAGAAATGTTGTTGCATCATGTACCATTCTTTCATTGGTAGGGTTGGTTGAAACATATTTTCATATTCATTAAAATTCAAGTTAAAAGCTTGAAGCTAAAGTTACAACTTAAAAAATGCATGAGAATACAAAGTAATGTACTACAAACAAAAATATCACAAACAGATAAAACATAGATACTAAACATAGTATGAAAAACATATACTAAACATAATATGAAATTCAAATTATATTCTAAGGATTTCAAAAAGAAAGAAGATTAAGCTTATAAATATTATTCTCATAGTTTATTTTCGAGTTAGTGTAGGTTAATGCCAGGCAAAAAAAACATTTCTTCAAAAAGTTGATCTTGTTTAGTGGCACCCTCTGGTCATTCCTGTCAATGCCACCATCTGGTGGATTTTCTGAGCTATGAAAAAAAACAAAGATGAAATCTTCATATTAGGGTTTTATTTGAGGGATAATATGAATATGAACATATATGAATTGAATCATTTTTTTGCACTGTTGAATTACACATGCTCAAGGCCTTGTGGCCAACTTATTCAAAGTTTAAAATCCATTACTAAATCTTGAAATCATATAGGGCTTTTGTTTGAGTGATATTCACATCAGAACACAGAGAATTTAATAGCTTTTTAGTAAATGTAGCAAATGTAGAAAATAACTTAATACAAAAACAAATATGAAATCTTCCTCCTAGAATTTTATTTTTATTAAAAATTATAACATGAAGGTGATTTTAAAATTTAATGTATTTTAAACTTCGAGTAAGATGCCCATGAGGACAACCTTGAGCATGAAATTAAAGGCTGAGATTCGTCGTTCAAAAGAGGTAATTAAGTTTTGTCTGGTCTGTTGGTCCTCTCTGAAACAATTTTTCACTGTGTCTGGACCATTAAAATGCATGCGTGTCAAATGACTGGCCTTGTAATTTTTTCATTCGTAAAAAAATTAAGGAGAAGTAAACATGAACCTTATGATTATCCAGATCTGAACACCCACCCCCACCCACAAACACCAAAATAATACTTAAATATACTTATTCACATGTTTTAATCTCTGATATAGAGGTGGTAGCCATGCATGATACTGTACAGTAGCCTGTGTTCAAGAGAGTAGAGGGTATCAAGTTTTAGAAGAAAAGAAATGACAAAAATGTAAATAAGGAAATTTTAAGATTTAGACACTAATAACATGTCCATATATATATTGGACTGCATAGTCTATTTAAGATTGGAGAAGAACAAAATATGGAATGCAAAACTTTCTGGACGAAACAAACCACGGTGTGACATTCTTTCATCTTTCTTGGGTGACAGAATATGTGTTGTCTCAATTAAGACTATATTTAGTTTAAATATGATCATGGTTTTATTGACTTTATTAGATATGACATTTCGAACCGATTCATAACAAAGAAAATCAAACGTTCCCAGTTAGTAATCATATGTGACCTAGTTTTACACATGGACAAAACTGACAAAACTCCCATCACCAATCCAATCCTTGTGGTGAGATCTTTCACACCTGAGGTCTAGATTATAGGTTCAACGTTACAAGAGTCTAAAGTACCATCTCCACGCAATAACGACCTGAACAAGAATTTGTTTACTTACCCAGATAAAAGAGATAAAAGCTCAGGTGTGCCAGTAACCGTCGCTCCATGTTGAAGTTTCCCACTGATAATGTGACCTGGATGATTGTACACCTAGCGGACAGGTAATGGACTAAAAATAATGACGTGCCACCAGAGCGGGGATTTCCCATGTATAGCGCTGTCTGGATCATGCGACACTGCCATTAAAGTGTCCCATTAAAGTGCCTGTATGGATATGATAATGGGAGCAATATGATCATATATGTGTTACAATACTCTCTCACACATATGACAATGAACAATGAGCAGTTATTGTTGCATGTCCTAATTGCACAAGGAGAAGGAAATAGGAATATTGCTGAGATTTTCAATTAGGGACAAAAAATACAGCACTTAATTCTCTGTTACATCTGAGCTGAGTGCATTCATGGAGCAACAATAATTGCTTTAATGTGCAATATAATAATAATACATTTCTATAGCGCTATTTCAGAGTAGTGATGTAAAACCCCAAACAAACAAATATATATGGGTCTTTAAATGTTTTTTTTAAAGCAATCAATCGTTTTACAATTTTTCACTATAAGGGGCAGGGCATTCCAGTTTCTGGGCGCATATGCAGCAAAGGCCCGGTCCCCATATGTCTTTGAATTAGTTTAATAATGCTCTCAGATATATTTATTAGTGCTCTCATGTGCAATATATTTATCATAGCTCTCAGATATATTTATTATTGCTCTCAGATACATTTTATTATTGCTCAAAGATATATAAAGTTTATTATTGCCCAAAGATATATTTATTTTTGCTCTCAGATATCTTTTATTATTACTCTCGTGTGAAAAATATTTATTATTGCTCTCGTGTGAAATATATTTATCATTGCTCTCAGATATATTTATTATTGCTCTCAGATATATTTATTATTGCTCTCAGATATATCTATTATTGCTCTCAGATATATTTTATTATTGCTCTCATATGTTATTATTGCTCTCGTGTGCAATATATTTATTATTACTGTCAGATATATTATTATTGCCGTCAGATATATTTTATTATTGCTCTCAGATATATTTTATTATTGCTCTCAGATATATTTTATTATTGCTTTCAGATATATTTTATTTTGCTCTCATGTACAATATATTTATTATTGCTCTCAAATATATTTCATTGTTGCTCTCGTGTGCAATATATTTATTATTGCTCTGAGAACATGGAGGATGGGCTGGTCCTCAAGCAACCAACACTGACCCTGGATTGAGGATCAAGAGACTCTTGACTCTCCAAGTAGCCAATTCAGTATGTCTTAATGCAGGGATTATTTAGATATCATCTTCTATTACCAACCCCAGACCCCCGCCATGACAAGATTCATTATCCACTCCTACTATCAATACACATACCAACTAAATGAAATGTTCAGAATCTGAGATTGGGTATTTCAACTTTGATTCTTTTCATATAATATCAAAATATACTAAGAAGGGTCATATATACAAATATGTTTAAACCATTTTTTGTTGAAGATTTTTTCTCTATTCTAAACGCTTTACTCAAAGTCTGACGTTTATATCTGCAATGCTCATGGAAATTGGGCCATTTTACAGGAAACGAAATAAGATACCAGATAATCAGAGAGTAATACAAAACAATATTGAATAACATTTTATACTAAGCTTTTGACAGCTTAGTTTATTTTATTTTAGCAAATGTAACAAGACTATTAAATAGGTTGAAGTATTGAATAACAACATTATAATATACTGAAAATAATTGAAAGTAGTTAATGTGCACAAAGTATAAATGAATGACAATATCTTAACAGATTGCTAGTGGGTTGTGACCACTGATATGGCGATGAAATGTTATCAGTAATGACTGATTAATTTGCATGATACATGAAAAGTTGTGTTGAACAAATATTAATGACTTCTGGTGCGATAATTAATCGGAAGCAGTTCATCCTGATGACAGTTGGATGTATTGTAAATATTGTTGATTATTGACATTTGATAATTGCTGGGACAACAATAAGAAGGGGTTCCGGATCTCAGATGGACATATCAGAATTCCGTTTACATTACAAGTCCCCCGCGCATGTGCATTCCCTGCAGAGATTGAGCCGTCTGACGTCATAAAATCCCGAGGTTAACCACGTCTGACATCATAATGAACAAAATACGGTGTATTTATCTAATTCTCCAAATCATTTAATGCTCAAACAACTTCATATGTGGGAAAAGGACTAGAAGAAGGGAAATATAATAAATCATAATTAGGTTAAAATAATTAAGAACAAATATAAAGTTTAGAATAAGCTAATCATAAATTATAGGTCTATCTTTTTAGTGAACTTATGGTAGTGCCAATATATCTGAATATATAAATGTATCATACAATAAATATTATCAAAAATATTGCCAGCACCATTCTATATTATCAAAAAGTCGATGAGTTAAAATGAAAGATGAAGCTGTAATGAGTTAGAATGAAACATGAAGCAGTAGTATATATACAGCATATTCGGTCCAGTTATTTTTGTCAGACTCAGTTGTCTCAGGAATTTTGAAACCAGAAAGCCTATCTCCGCTGGAATTACATACTTGGAGAAATCATAATGTAAATCTTCTTTCTTTAATGTACATCTTCGACCCAGAACCCCTTTAAATGCCATTCCCAGGTTTAAAATGTATTTATATTGAAAGCGAGGCTGAATTTATGGATTTATGAAAGTGCACATTAACTGATGGAGGTGATGTTATCTAATTCCTTTTGAAAATGCCTTTCACCATCTTCTTGCCGCGAGCGAATGCGCGGGAAAGCTTAGAGCGCAGAGTGGTCTTAGCGACTTTCTCAATGGTGTCTGAAGCATCCTCAGCATATTCCTCCTCCTCCTCCTCCTTATCTTCCTCCTCCTTATCCTCCTCCTCCTTATCCTCATCATCTTCATCCTCATCACTGATATATTCTTCCCCTTCACTGAAGTAGTCATCATCCTCCTCATCATCATCCTCATCATATTCACCATCATCCTCATCATAATCATCCTCCTCCTCATCATCATCATCTATTCCAAGGTAAGCCCAGTCACCAAACTCAGCGGCGATGTGGTTGACAGCATTTTCAAGTTTTGTCATTTTCATGAACTTTTGGAACACAATTGGATCACTGTCATCCATTTGCCCAATCTCTTTCTTCATAGCAGCCAGTGCTTTCTTGCCGGCCTCATACTTGGCCTGCTTGGCATCTTCCCACTCCAGATGGTAGTAATAAGTGTCTGCCATCTTATTATACTTTCTGTTGTACCAGATAGCTGCAGAAAAAAAACCCATTTCAAACAAATGCAAAGAAATCTGCATTTCTCTTATCGTGCCTTTGACATTTATATATATAAAGATAAGTTTTTAAAATGATTTATGCTCATAAAGATTTAAACATCTATAAAATGATCATTCAATTATAATATGGGAGAATAAATAACTAGATTTACCGTGAGATGGGAACCAAGGACTGTAATACTTGGCCCTAACGGAGAACCGAACTGGATCTGTAAAATGATTACCCACAAAATGTTATATACAGAAAACTTTGACACGTGAAGCCTTTTATGGGAATCATCATCAATAAGAACTTTTAATTCTTGCATTTGATCTAAACAGATTCTTGTAATCATTTCTACTCACTCTTGTACAAAATCTGCTTTCTGAACACAGCATCAGGAATATCTCCCTTCAGAATGCAAAGGGCTCTAGTTGTTTGACCATCCAAATTCACATGGCCATAATTGTTGTCGCAATCTGCGTAGTGGAACACCATTTTGGAAAATATGATTGATTAAAGAATATCCAATCCAACTGTAACACTCACAAACCTAAAAAATAAATGACAAAACCATATTTATTCAGAAGGCAAAGTTTAATGAGTATGTCTTTTTATATATCTGCCATTTCTCAGTGTGGGAGTTACTATTTTTTGCAAGGAAACGGCAATTTATGCATCTTTTTTATCTTTGCTTATAAAGAGAAACAATGTGAAAAAATGTAATTTTAATATGACATAGTACGTGATCCCAGTGCATCTAAAATGCACCAATGGCCTTCTAAAACCGCAATCTTGAATTAGAAATTCTATGGCAATAATATCATTTTTACAGCATTTTTGTTGTTTTCTGTTTTAGTGTAGACGGACCTGGCTGCCACATAAACCCCCCTAAACCCGAGTGTCATAATTGCCCCGGCTTTAAAAAAAATAAAACTATTAAAAATATATTTCTTGTTTATATATTTCAGACAATGCAAAGTAGTCTTCCTTCCCTCTTGGATGAATAAGCCGTTATAGATGAAAAATGTTCGTAAAGGGTGGTAACAATCTAAGTAGTCTAGGACATTTCACAAAGTATTGCGATACATTGATCTAGTCTTGGCGCACTAAAGCAAGGATGTGATTTCTTCATAAAGCATGAGTATGTGCACTAAAATTGCTGCTAAAAAAACCGTGAGATGAAACACCTTTTTTGACGATTAGTTTGAGGTAAATTGTCAAGATCAGCAACATGAAAAAATTAGCTTTTAAATTCATTTAGTTGTGTCACGTGTCAAAATACATTGGTGATAAGTTCTAATGAAACATTTCACCAAATAAAAAAGAGAAAAAATGCATTTGATAAAGAAAATTGAACAAATACTTACAGAGAATCTGGTCTGCGATGTCGATACAAGTCAATATTGAACTCGTTTGTTGTTGCTGGGGTTGGTTGCGGTTACCATGCGTTACGACCATTGTTCCCGTTCTGCGATGTGATTGGGTGAAACGGCACAATTACCGCTGTGCCATAACTGAAGTATTGTATTATTGCGCAACGCCTCAGCCACCCATCACGTGTCCTGCCGCCAGGGGTTGGTGCGGTTCTTTGTGACGAGCATGGGACCAAGGGCAAGGTGATCAAATTTGATAAATACTATATTTTCACCAAATTCATATCAAAAGGGTGCTCATAACTTTAAAAAGGGTGCCAATAACTTGTTAAAAACCATTTTCATTGTATTTTTTCACCGTTTTACAAATTTATATCTTTCCATTTCGGACTTCTCTCTCAAACCAGACCCTGCCACCAATGGTAATTAAAAAAAAGTTGGCCATCCCGCTTGGAGTGAAAGTTTCTGTGATTGGTTGCGGGAGTCGAGAATGCAAATTCCGATAATAAAAACGAGAATCTATTATTTTCTTAAAAAATTCAATGGTACTTTTGCACGTTCAAGAAAATTGAAACCAGAGACATTTAAATAGTGTTTAAATGTCTCTGTTGAAACTGAGAGCTATATTGCTCTCAGAATAATATAAACAAGGCCAGCTCTATAGAACTCTATAATATGTCTTCTCAAGATAATTGGGTGTGATTTTTTTCTTTTTTTATGTGATTGTAAATAAATTCTTAAAATAGGTAAAGACCCTACCAACACCCCTTCAAATTTGGACTATTAAACAATGCCCTTTTAAAGCCTGATCCAATTCGATCTATCATAATAAAGTATTAATCAGTATTTATTAGAATTTAACTTTCCTTTTTATAGAAATATTTCTTGTCGCCATTCATATCAGATCACAAGCCGGGTTTAGGATAAACTACAATGTTTTTCATCTTGATAATGTAAATGAAAAAAAAAACTTTAAATGAGCTCATATCAAATTTATTTTAGAAAAGTATGCTCTTAATGTGGTACTTAATAGGTTTTCCAATATGTTTTTTTTTTCATCTGCTCATATGTCCTCTTATTCAGTGGAGACCAGCCATGCCTGAATAAACCGCACAACCATCAGCTACCAAAGTTTGACCCTGTCAGGTTTATTTTTTTCTTTCATTTTCTACTCAATGGCTGTTTATTCCACTATATTATAAATATATGGACATCCCATAATACTCACTATGCTATATATATTAGACGTTACATGTATTGAGATTCAGGTATATCTAAGATAGAATTGTCATATATTTTAATTGCTTGATGAGTTGTAATCTGATTCTGTGACATATTAAATGAGTCGAGATTAATAAGTGGAATGTGGAATTAATAAATGAGTGGAATAATGTCAAAGATTGTACTATATATTCACACATTCGATTCTTGGATTTCCCCTGGATATTTGACCCTACAAGACTTGTGCTGTGAATGATAATTGGGAAGCCAGACAGCCTTTTTCATTTTATAATATTTTAAGACATAATGTGATAAGGTTATATAATGAAATTTTATATTTATGAGAACAAAATAGAAATAATAATGCCTGACATAAAATAGAAGAAAATAGAAATGATCCAGCAATCCTTTAATTTAAATAGCAAGTGATCTCAGGAGATGCCAAGCGATTTTTAATTTTTTATTTACATCCCAAAAAGAAAAACATTAAAAAGTATCCTTTATCATAGACTTTTATTAAATATATTCTGTTGGCAAAAATATTGTATAAAATATAACAAAAAATAATGCTAATTCCCTGAAATAAAATACAACCTTTAGACACTAATATTGTACTTTGAAAATAGATTTATTCAAAGCAAAAAATGTCACTTTTTGATGGCTCATTGATAAGAAAATAGTAAAAGATTATTTATATTATCATTTTAAATCCTGGTGGATGGAGTTCTTCAGTATTATTCCTTGCAACATATGGTTGACAGATAACATGGTTTCCCATAGCAACCTGGTATAAATGACCTTCATCAGCCTCCCTGTTCTGATTTGTCAGATTCACAGACAGGCATCATTATGATCACCATAGAAACACATGTTGATATCTCAAAAGCAGTTGTTGACAAAGACATCCAAAATCATTACAAGCCTGCAAACACAGAAACCAAGAAAAAAATGTTGAATACTGAAATATACCATGATTCAAATATCATATATTTAATGCTATCATGTCCTCATTAAAAGTTTGAATAATGCAAGAGATAAGTTATCTGAGATAAAGAGATGAAGTCTCTAATGACTCTTAATAATTGGAATTCTGAATAACTCTGATATATAATATTTTGTTATGGTTATTTATCAATACTATATTATAACATGATGTCATACATTTCCATGTCTTCATACAGTTGTTGCCATGCCAACAAGTTAGCAACAAGACAATGTCTCGAGGACAGATGCTTTTTTCTCTCTCCTTTTTAATAGGAAACATCTCCAAGCAATGTGAACAGATAATTTTTTACATCGATGGGTGAGGAAGATATTATGTTGAAATACTTCATTACCCATCCCCCTTCCAAAAAAAAGGATATAAAAAAATAAGATTCCTTCTTCCCAGGCCTCATATATATGAAGTTTAAAATGACAAGGCATGCTATAGTAAACTTGCATAGTTAAATGGAATTTGTCTATGGACCTCAATAGGTGATATTTCATATAATAAAAACATAAAAAGCTTTTATATACACACAAAATCCACAAAACAAACATACATACACCATCAGCTCTTTCTATTTTTTCATGACACAGACATCATCATTACAGACAACTTTGACTTCACCTCCTCCTGCAGCGCCCTCTGTGGACTGGGCTGAGTCTGCGGGGTCAATGTTCAGAGCTTTGAGCACATCCTCGGGAGCTACATGGTCTGCGGGACTGTCTTGCAGAAATGTCAGTAATACTTTACCACCTGTATATTCATGAATAAAAACAAACCAACAATTGGATTTACGTTGAAAATTTGCAATCAGTTTCTAATAAATAATGACAATCTGGAGGAAAAAACAAATATCTGGAGTTTCCTTATGCCCCAAAAATAATTGCCTAGTTTTTTCCATTTTTTTGTTAGATGTAATCAAATCTATTGAGAATTGAAATGTGTTGATGATATCCATTCCGACCTACTTTTTGTGGACAAAAAGGGTCACAGAGGGGTCATGGTAATATTTTTCAAGCTGAAAGCAATATATTTACTATAGCTCTCAATTCCAAAACATTTCAAAGAAGAGTTTTACAAACCATGTTTGAAAAGAAATTGAACTTGTTTTGGCAAAGTTTTTGCACTTACAGAAGAATGATAATTACATGCATATACACAGTTTCAGCACTTCATTACAGTCAGCTCTGTCAAAGCAGCTGCGTGTAAAACACTTTAGGGTTGCTGTTTGGAACAAGGTAATCGGAAACAATTTTTAAAAAAAGCCCAAATAAATTTGAATGTTGGATTTACAGTACAAATAAGGGATGGGATAGTCATAGACATTTAGTGATTTCTGAGTTTTCTCCTGATGTGAGTCTGGTAGCATACCTGGTGCAACAATGATGGTACCTCCATTCTGCATCCCGTCGCCTTTCATGTCTCCAGTGATTCCTTCACTCTTAGCCTGAAAGTGTAGTAAGCTGTGACAACTGAACAATTTATTGTCCAAAAATGCTCAAAAAGCCCATTATGATTGACTATTGAATAATAGGACATAATTCTAAAGTTTAGAATTCATACAGATAACTTATTTGTAATGGTGTCATGTTTTTCTGCAAAAATAAAGGATCTTCCAAAAGTTGTCACATTTTATTTCTGACTTGTGTAGAGGAATTCCATTTGTTATTATATTTCTTAAAATATCTTGAGTGACACATGAAATTAAATTTGACTGCAAAAAAAATAGATCAATACAGGTGCTAGTAGGTCATTAAATTAAGAAAAGGTCAAAGACATTCAAGATCCATTTAAACTTGAGTGTTGTCATGGCAAATATGTATACTGTGAGAATGCTATTACTACCGTATTTACTTGAATATAAGACGACTCGTGTATAAGACGGCCCCCCAAACATTAACTAAGGGTTTGGGTACAAAAACCTCGGCTAATACACGAGCATGTACAGTACCTTTGAAAGGAACTCACGGCCCTTCTTTCCAAGAATGCTGGCAATGGCACTGAAGAATCCCAACCTGGAAGTCAAATTGTAGCAGTAGTCAATTGTGTATGTATCTAGGTCATGGCTGTACGGTGCAACTAAACCTGATTATCTACATTGTACTTCCTATATAGTAGGTCAATAAATTTTCAGTCCTAATTAGATATTTTGTGACATGCAAAAGCTGACAAAACTAATACTGTTGGTAATTGATATTTATTTGGTTCTGACAGTTTTTAACCTTTTTTAAACACTCAAAACCAGGTGACCTTACAAAGTTGCCAAGGTCAACCAAGCTTCTCTGTGGTCAACCTGTGTAATGAATAGATAAGAATTCCTTTGAAAACTGTGTTTTGGAAAAATGGCATGAGTGACCTTCAAAATGAGCAAAGTTAACTCATCATATCAAATATCATATCACTTCTATAGACTAACCAGGGCCTAATAGGAAATAATATTGCTATTTTATGCCATTATTTTAATCAAGGAAACTAATTGACTGATCTTCAACCCCCTGCATGGACCCTCACAACATAAAAAAGTTCATAAGGGATGGTATCAGTCAAGAAAACTAAATGCTTTTTTACCTTTTAAATCCCAGGCTTGCATAACTCTTCTTTTTTAAATCAATAAAAAGTTCTGAAATGAAAACAATAATTAAACATACGCCAATGGCCTTAGAGATATGCCGTTAATTGCTTTTTTTGTAATCTTTAGAAACATTTTCTGAAAATTGCTTCACAAATGATCATTTAAATCCTATCCCAGAGCAGACTTGAGCAGATGATAATTTTGACCAATCAAAATGCAAGTTACATATTGAATTTGGCCCATAATGCCCAGATTTAGATCAATACTGGTGTTAGTAGAGCAGACTTGAGCAAATGATAACTTTGACCAATCAAAATTGGCCCCAAGTTGTTATCTCGATTCTCATTGGCTAATATTTATAATGTTATTCAAAATGGGAGCCTCCTTGATAACTCAGTAGAAATGACTATATAGTTATATATTTTGAAAAAAAAACCAACTTACCCCCATCAAAATATTTTCCCTGGACAAACTCCTGGACCCCTAGTTCCTCCAGCCCAATGCCGATGTGTCTCACATTGTTGGCATCTAGCTGGGGTTTCAGGGCGGAGAGGCGCCTGCTGTACAGGCGACACAACTGTCATCCAAACCGTCGCAGGAAAGTGATGACACATGTCTGATCCTGCCACAGACTCTCCATGGTCACCATCTAATCAAACAAACAAACAAATAAGAGAGGATCTTAATGATGATATGGCATACAGGCTGCTTTGGTCATCATGGTCATGGGGAATCTCAAAAGCTAAGATAATGCAGAAATCTTAGATCTATACAATGTCAATTCTTCCTTTTGTGATACACAACTAAATTTAAGGGATGAAAGCTAAAATCACAACCTACGGTTAGAAGATTTTAAATCCATGCTTTAGGTTGTTTTCATTTATTTTCATGTCCAAAAGCATGGTTATTGGGTTGGCCACAATCAAGGTCTGAATGTGCACTTGACAGTGTTACAATGCAATGAAATATTTTTTGACGTCACCAAACATCCAAGAGATTTAAGATTCAAAATTATCTAAAATTCTATCAAGACCAACACTAACATCTCTGTGTACAAGGGGGTACGTATGCTATGATGGGGGTACGTACACTACAAACAGACAAGACATCTCATTTTCAATCAATAATTATTTCACTAACAATACTCAACATTAGTCAAAATATACTTTTGTACCTATATTGTACATGTATAAACTACTATAAAAATAAAATCAATCAATCAATCATTATTAGAAATGTAGAATCTTTTATTACTGACTTTATCTGCAGTTGATAAGCATTATGAATCAAGATTCATTTGAAGTTAATTTGTTGTCATTATCTTTGCTAGGAGCATTACTGGAAATATCAAAATGTTATTTCCCGTCTCAACATTTTTTCTCTATATATTTAAAATTTTGGTTGTCCAAATTTAGTTTTAACTATGTTTGAACATTATATACACTATATTTATTCATTTGCTTTATATTTGTTTCAATAATATAACTAATTTGGATGAGATTTCTGAATTATCCAAAATCAGTGTTTACAGTTTGTAGAGTATGTACCCCCTGCAACATGTGTATGTTAAGCAGCCATAAAATTTCAATGGTATGTGTATGTTAAGCAGCCATAAAATTTCAATGGCATGTCCTTGTGCAAAAATAAATGGATTTAGGACAAGGAGACCTTGAATTTTAATAAAACACAAGAAATGCAGGTCACAGGTTTGATTTTTCATGCTAAGTGACTGCCTCTAGTGACCTTGATTGTGTCCAACCCGTATATTTATTCTGTGACATCTTAATTATTCACTTCATTATTGATCAATATTTCTGGCTAAATCAAATATTATATATCAACACACGGCTGAGATCAAACCCATTCTTATTATTTGGTCTGAGATCACTAAAAGTTTCGTTGAGCATGTGAAAAGCAAGGAGGAAAGGTTACTGATATATATATATATATATATATATATATATATATATATATATATATATATATATATATATATATATATATATATATATAAAATATGACTGGAAGTAGCTTTAGGCCTTTCGGGGCTCTTTAATTCCTTATTAAAAATTGTACATATTCCATATGTCTTGTCCCCTCTTCAGAAGCTTACAAAGTGATCTAACTTGGTGAAATTATATATGGTATAATGTTAAATCTTTAAAATTATTATTAACATCATGTAATATAGTTTGCCATTACGACAGTCAATTTCGAAGTAAAATACACATAATACACATATAACTGTCTTCTCCTTGTTCTCACGATTTCAGACATATATAAATCATTTATGTAAGTGTATTATTGGCCGAGATATTAATATGAAATCTTCAACATATTGCTCTCAGAATTAACATATTCTTATATCGTTCCACTTATATCTGCTCGGGAATAATGCGTTGCTCTCAGATTATTTGTAACGTCCAAGGGTGCCTTTTTTCAGAGACATTTGAAACATTTCAATATCTCTGCTTTTTTGCATACGATCCTGTCTCAGCAGTTTGGCAGGACAGGAACGCCGCAAAAACACGTGACCGGCCATGTGGCCTTGAAAGCATTTGTTGACATTTTATATCAATGCTTATATAACATTTCTCTTACCTCCCCTGTTGCCACCGATTTCACGGCATTTTTGGCTATTTTAGCCACATCCATTTTGGACTTATCTCCGGGTGTCCCCCAGAGAAGGCTGAGCGCTGTCTCGTAGATGAATATTGGTACAAAAAGCGCTAACCAGATGGAAATCACGCCGAGCTCTGTGACTACTTGCCGCGTACCGGGGGCGTTCCCGGTTCTGCTTTTGGTCATGATATGTAAATGACAAACCCGTATGTGGGGCTGACCTGCTGGAGCAGGGACAGACCATTATTAATTGTTCAGATGGGGAGGGGGTTGATAATAATAAAATAATAATAAATATAGTGTCATATCAAACTTAGTTCTGTCCATGGTGCACTTTAAAAAATATATATGAATCAGTATGTCTTTTGGTTTTTGTTTTCAAATTGGCTGCATAATATATCATATATCATATATCATATATATATATATATATATATATATATATATATATATATATATATATATATATATATATATATATATATATATATATATATATATATATATATATATATATATATATATATATATATATATATATATATATATATATATATATATATATATATATATATATATATATATATTATATATAATATATTATATATGATATAATATTTATTATTGCTCTCAGATGTAATGTACATGAGCAGCTGCAGGGCGCGGCATTTCACAATTGTACGTGGTGTATATACCCCAAGTTTGATTTTGTTAACTTACATTCGCTGTTATCCATCACTGGATCGCAAGGCCCTTTGAATATTCTTTGGTTTTAACTGGGAGGGCGGGTACTCAAGTGCGTGTCCATTTTAAGTACTTGCAATGTGAGAAAATTAAGATGTTTTAAAATATTTTTCTGATACCCACAGAGCTCAATGTAGTTCTTAAACTACCCTTGGAGCAGAATTTTGCAATTTCACCATGGAGTTCCTGTGAGTAGAGAGTTTCCATTTCTATGTTGAAGCACCTGTTGAAGTGACAACTCAACTGCAAGAAAATATGCATTTTTTAAATCCAGATAATATCGTATTAAGAATAATTTGTTTAATACCTCTTACAAGGTAGTGATTTTTTATATAGAAAAAAAATCACATTTTTTCACTCGCTCTTTCCGGCTCCATAAAAATGCTATTTTTTTTAAAAGCCATTTGTCTCCTCATTTCCACCAATATCATTAGCATCGCCCAGAAATATTGGTAAAGTGACGTTATTATTTTGTATGTCTAATATCAGTGGCTTTGAATAAGCAGCTGCACGGAGAACAAATTCTGGAGTACGTCACTTTCATCAGTATTTCGATCAGTCATTTCATTTTGAGACCAATTTGTGAGTACGTCGCTTCCAACATGATTTCAGTCATTTAAAATCATGAATATATCCCTTTCATTGCCTCAGCCCAAATGAGGATGACATCAGAGTTATTTAAAACTGATCTAATACTTTTATTGGTTGATGTTGCTGTGTAGCTACATTTACTGGGGAGAAGGCAAACTGATAAGAACGCAAGACAATTTAATTTCCTCGTCAGAACCATTACCAGTTACCAGTGCTGCACTTATTAGAAATGAAGATCAGATTGATGTACTCATCATTTACCCAGGACATCCTTATAGAAGGTTGGTCATTTTGAAATGATATTATATAAGTACAAATATATTTTATTCAAAGAAAATTCTAGATATCAATACTTATGAAAATGGAAACCCTTAATGCATTGTACACATGCGTTAAAAACGTTGTGTAAAAGTAGTATTATATATCAAAGTACTTATTATGAAATGAATGGAAACAAGTAGCTTTCTTGGACAATTTTTTTGGACAAAGCAATTGAGATCTAAAATGGTTGTGAAAGGTTTTGTAATTGTTCCATTTAATATGTGACTGATAAGTCCTTTATTAAGGGTTGGGTATATTTTGTATATTTTTATGACAGAAAAACAAATAATGTGTGTTTGTGACAAATACCATGTCACTATAATAAATAAATACAATGCAATATAATATATAGTTCTCGCAGTTTTCTTTTTTTTTCATCGGGATTTAAATAATATACACAGAAAGAACATCGTTTAATTCAATCGTTTCACCTCGCTGGTTAGTATTATCGTGAGAACCCTTCAGACGCACACGACACAAACGACATCGTTTCCTGAGGGGAGGCATCACAATCTACTTGTGAGGCCTCACCTCAACAAATACACTTATATAAAAAATAAACAGTTAATAATTCGCGGGAGCAATTAAGGAGATAGCTGTTGCCAGATGGTTTCAATAGTCAATATTTTAGTCATCGATTTTAAGCATGAGCATGTAAAATGTATAAAAATGATAAATGTTACCTAATTTTGATACAATTTTTCAGAAGCTATTAAGAACCCGTCTCAGGTTCCAGCGTGAATATATATTTTTAACTCATCGTATATTGAAATACGCCATTTATGACAGAAATTTAATCTATTATAATAGTGAAAATTGCTGGGGGTTTCAACATCAACGTGTTCTAAGGACTGTCCTAGGTGGTAATCAATGTAGGGATGCAAGCACAAGTGAACGACGAGGACGGCCCTCGCTCCGGTACATTATAAGGGCATTTATTCAAACTCCACCAGAGGGCGACGTGGTAAACCTATCAGTAAATAGCTTGCGTATGGCTCTGGTGGACAGTGTGGCATTTATTCATACATTACATAATTATAAGGCAATGAATTTTCTGAAAGTGGGCTCATTTCTGAAAAAACTTTAGAAAGTACATACTATAAGGAAGTTCTCAAATTTCATTTAATTTTTTAGAATAGATTTTCATTTTATCTTTAGAGGTCATAACTGTCCTTGGGTTAAATAACTTTTAGGGCATTTTTTCCATAACCAAAAAATTGAAATTATATTCATGCCATATAATTGATGTCAACTTTTTAACAATTCCATTAATGGAATAAATACAAATTAAAGTAAACTGCTTTAAATTTAAAACATTTCTGCTTATTTTGATTATATTTATATGAATGGAGCAGACACAGATGTGTAAACAGATCAACATATCACAATCTATTATTAGAAATCCATGTAACATTTGCAACTAGTGAAAAAATGTTTTATCTTGAATTTAAAACCTAATCGTCTGTAGAAACAAAACAGTGAAGCATGCTTTCAGTTATAGAGTCCTCTGTTATCTCCAATTGCAAATATGCCCTTCACATGAACAACTTTGACCATTACCAAACCTTATCGACTTGTTTATGCTGCAAGGGTCAATGTGAGGAAGGGGCCTGAAACTAAGGCAAGAACAATTTGTGCTATCTTGAATGTATGGGTCTGGAAAAAAAATTATGCTGCGAGGGTCAATGTGAGGAAGTGGCCTGAAACTAAGTCAAGTACAATTTGTGCTATCATAAATGTATGGGTCTGAAAAAAAAAACTTTCATTTTGACCTATTTTAATAGGAAATTGTAAAATATATTAAAGCTCATCACAACCCATTTTTTAATTTGAATAGCACATGATGCATACACCATAAAATACAAATGGGTCTGCATTTTTTTGTTTACTTAGTATATATAATTGATTGGATTGAATTTTAAAGTCAGTTAAAACTCTGCTAACCATCAGGTTAAGAAGGAGTGGCCCTTCTAAAATACTTATATAGCATTCTTCAAATTTAATACACATTGTTCACACTTCCAGCTTTTGAATTCTATTTTGTTGATTGACTTTAGCCTTTATTATTTAGAAGTGCAAAGTCTGATTTCAAATCAAAGTTGAATTGTCTGAATACTTATGTTCATCTAGTAATAAACAATTTTTTTGAATAACTGAGATTTTTTTTCCTATTATGAATTTTGATTAAAGCCACCTTAACCAGAGGGTGTATGCAAAGTCACTGATCTAAGTAATGAATTATTATTAGTTGGAGAGATTACTTAATGATGACATGCTGGTCTTGTAACTGGTCAGCAAGACCAGGTGTATCTTAATTATCAGTCTGTGCTAGATATTCTGGCACCTGAACAAAGAATTGCAGCCAGTGAAAAATGATTTCCCTCTTTAAACAGTCATGGGACTACTCATGTATAAATGAAATTTTCAGATTAACCTAACCCGCAGTTATGTCTTTTTATATCACCAGAGTTAATTGGCCCAATATTACAAGCATTGCTTGGTTAAAATAAGTACAGGTCATTTCCAGATTGTCAATTTGACTAATTAGTAGATTCCAAATATGTTTTTTTTTTTGCTTGTTAAACAACTGAACAAATATATAACAGAGACCAACATTTTATGTACAAAATTTATTACATAACAATTTCTGTTCTCCCTCTACACATCGTCCCAATGTACAAATGGAGATCTGTTCAGATATTTAATGTTAACGAGTCAATGCCCCTGCATTGCAAAGGTAATACAGTCTCACGCATACAACAGTATAACCATTCACAGCTAAATCAATCTCTCCTCAGTTTCACAGCAAAAAAATAAATATTTATCTCAGTTAATACTGAAATATTCTGATTGTGAGTGATATCAATTTTTTTTCAAAATATTTACCAAGAAATCAGGAATCTGAAGGCCAAGACGCATGTAGCTATGCACTGGGGCATTGCTCTCTCTCTCAAGTTCTATCACTTTTCAAGAACGCAAGGATGGAATTCAGCTTTCAGACAATATTTACAAACGTGTATAGCTACATACACCTTGGCCTGATAGCACACTTTACTTTACACAAGAGCCTCTCAACTAAGAAAAACAATTGATCACTATCAGAGGAATGCTCAAAATGAAATTACTCTCAAAAGTGTGGTCCTGTCTTGAAAATTTGAGAGGGCAAACATTAGCCATGTCAAATTATTTCAACCATGTTTTGTTTCATGCATCCGTGACCAAAGTGACAATGATATTTTATGCTATCACACACAAATTTATAATGACAATGTCTTTTAAAAATCTAAATGATGGCGAACAGCATGACATGAAGATATGAAGATGATATTTTATTATTAAAGTTCCTATAACAGTCTGTTTTATAACTCGTCGTGTTCCTCATCTCCGTATTCCTCGCCACCCTGGGGAGGAGGAGCTCCACCAGCTCCTTCATACAGTTTGCTCATGATTGGCTGCACGATCTCCTCAAGCTCCTTTTTGTGTGCTTTGAAATCTTCAGAATCTGCTTCCTGGTTGGCCTCTAACCACTCGATCTGCTCGTTGACTGCCTTTTCAATGGTCTCCTTATCATCGTCACTCAGTTTGGCTCCCAACTTCTCCTTATCGTTGATCTGGTTTTTCAGGGAGTAGGCATATCCCTCAAGCTCATTTCTGGACTCTACACGCTCCTTAACCTTCTTGTCATCATCAGCAAACTTCTCGGCATCGTTGATCATTCTCTCGATGTCCTCTTCACTGAGACGGTTGCCATCATTGTTGATGGTGATCTTTTCCTTGTTTCCGGTTCCCTTATCTTCTGCGCTAACCTTTAAGATTCCATTAGCATCAATCTCGAAGGCTACTTCAATCTGTGGGACACCACGTGGTGCAGGGGGGATTCCAGTCAGGTCAAACTTCCCAAGAAGATGGTTATCTTTGGTCATTGGCCTCTCGCCCTCAAATACCTGGATGGTTACTGTTGGCTGGTTATCGGAAGCAGTAGAGAAGATCTGGGACTTCTTTGTGGGGATGACAGTGTTTCTTGGGATAAGTTTGGTCATGACACCACCGACGGTCTCGATACCCATGGTGAGTGGGTTGACGTCGAGGAGCACGATCTCTCCACTCTCCTCCTCGCCACTCAATACTCCAGCCTGCACGGCAGCACCATAGGCTACAGCCTCATCAGGGTTGATACCTCGGCTTGGCTCCTGCAAACACACAAACCATTCACAACTTAGCGGAATCAAATAACCCACAACTTATTCCCAAGACTCAGGAAATTGTAAACCTCTTTTTTAAAAGGATGACCAATATGTGAGGTGATGAGCCTTACCTTTCCATTGAAGAATTCCTTCACCAGTTGTTGGACCTTGGGGATACGTGTGGATCCACCAACAAGGACAATCTCATCGATATCAGATTTGGTCAGGTCAGCATCTTCAAGTACCTGCTGGACTGGCTTCATAGTGGAACGGAAAAGATCCTGAAATACAAGATGGATGTATTAAATATTATACAAATTTTTATTCTTGCACATTTACATGTACTCACATAAAAACGACCAAAAAAAGAACATTTCTTTTTTTTAAAGCTGGCTTTGCATATTGGAAAAATAGCCATGCATTTCTCATATAAACAAGTCTATGATTTACTACACTATTTAACTGAATTTAATGCTCACCATGTTCAGCTCCTCAAACTTGGCCCTGGTCAGAGTCTCTGAAAAGTCCTCGCCATCATAGAAGGATTCAATCTCAATTCTGGCTTGATGTTGAGCAGACAGTGCCCTCTTGGCCTTCTCAACCTCACGACGCAGCTTCTGTACGGAGCGGTTGCTCTTGCGGCAGTCCTTGCCCTTCTTCTTCTTGTACATTTTAATGAAGTGATCCATCACACGCTGGTCAAAGTCCTCACCACCTGAATTATTAGAGTAAAGGTACAATCAGTGATCCATATATATCGGCAAATAGCATGAGAACTATAAATTTATTAACAATATCTATGGTTACTAGTCTTTTTACTTTCATGGATTATAGGTTTGTTTTCTGAGCTTGGTACTTACCAAGATGAGTATCTCCATTTGTGGCAATCACCTCGAATACACCATTGTCAATGGTCAGGAGAGACACGTCAAAGGTGCCACCACCGAGATCAAACACCAGGATGTTCTTCTCTCCCTCTCTCTTGTCCATTCCATAAGCAATAGCAGCAGCAGTTCTGCAATCACATTTTCAACATGAATATACATTTTCAGTTTAAGATGTAGATACTAAATTTGACATACTAGTTCCATGTTATATGATGGATTTTTTAAAAATCTACTCACGGTTCATTGATGATCCTCATGACATTAAGGCCAGCAATAACTCCAGCATCTTTGGTAGCCTGTCTCTGGGCATCATTGAAGTAGGCAGGCACAGTGACGACAGCATGTGTAACTGTTTTGCCAAGGTAAGCTTCAGCAGTCTCCTTCATTTTGCCAAGAACCATGGCAGATATCTCTTCAGCTGCGAATACTTTTTCACTTCCTCCAATATCTACTTGTACATGGGGCTTGTCGGATTTCTTGACCACTTTAAATGGAAAGAACTTGGCATCACTCTGAACTGATGGTTCATTCCAGTTACGGCCAATCAGACGTTTGGCATCAAAGACGGTGTTCTCAGGATTGGAGGTCAGCTGATTCTTGGCTGCGTCTCCTATCAGACGCTCTCCTTCGGGTGTGAAAGCCACATATGATGGTGTGATTCGGTTACCTTGATCATTGGCAATAATTTCTACACGACCATTCTTGTAAACTCCAACACTGCAAATACAATAAAATGTGTTACAAAAATATGATACCATACAACTAACGCCACAAATTCTTTGATTAATCACAAGGGCTTTGATTAATAAGAATTGAACAAAGTCAGGCAAATAGGCTCACCATGAATATGTAGTTCCCAGATCGATTCCGACCACCGTTCCTATGCTGTCCTTCTTGTCCTCTTTCTCCTCTTCTTCATCGGCTCGCACACTCCATGTTGTCACCAGCAGGATTGCCAGCGTCACTCCCAATATTGTTCTCCTCATCTGGAAAAATTAAAGGACACATATTTAGTATTTGTAACTATAGAACATGAATGTACTCAAATCTCTAAATTGTCGTTCTTCAATCCAAAAGAATGACGAAATAATCTGAATAGAAATGATTCACCCAGAATTTGATGGTGCCCCTCCCAATTATGGCTGCAATGCTTTACCATCCATTGCAAAACCTCAGCATGTCATGTCTTTGGCCTGGGGGCTCAGTATGTTGGGAGGAGAGTGAAACCAGACCACTTGGGATTATTTTCCTGATTTAATGCCATGTGTGATATACAATAATTGGGAAAATACTGGGAGATGATTATAATATACAATTTATAATGTTTAAGATGAAATCTCAAGTTAATGGACAGTTCAGACTTGGTATCTCAGACTTCAGTGGAAATGTGATGCAATTGATTTTACAAGAATTTTTACACATATGATTTTCTTTTCTCCAAACATCAGGGCATTTCTTTTGGTGCAATTCTTATTCAAGTGATTTGACTTAACAATCGTATAGGGTATTTAAGACTGGTTCGAAATGGTTCGGGGTGGGTGTGCCTCTGAAGTGCAAACACTAAAACAGGATGGTGTGAACATCATGGGGCAACTTGCCGGCAATTTGCAATATGTCACTTTGTGCTTCTCAATTCTGGTGATTATAGTGAAAGTACGCAAACGACCAACTCACCTTGTTTACTTGTACGTCCCTTTGGATGTTGTGGTTGATATATATCCTATATAAATGCTAATTGGGTTGTATGTTCAGTAATATTCGCGTCTCTCTGTCCCAAGCCGGCTGGTGTGAATAATGATCCTCCACACGAAGCGAGTTCTTTTCTTCAATCGTGATATTCCGTCGTGGCCTTCGGTGATTGGTCGATTTTCTGTCCGTGTCGAACTGTGATTGGCTGGATTCAGTCACATGTGGAGATTCCAACTTTGGGACACGTCAACTTATGAATGACGTCATTTTAATAGAAGGATTCCCCAAAATCGATGATTCAAGAAGGGTTTCCCTTGCTTTTGGTTGTTGCCTCAGTACAAATGAATCAGATTACAAAACGTAAGTTGATTAACTTCGTTCACAAAAGCACGCCGAATTCTTTATTTCTTATTAATTCAGAAATATTCTTATTTACGGCAACAAATAAAATCGAGGGTGATGTCAAGTGGACGCTGCGCTGATTGGTGAGAATTCTTTAAAGAATGTCCACGTTTATGTCAAAAAAGGGGAAAGCAAATTTCAAAGAGAATTAAGAAAACAATCAAGCACATGCTTGTCCACATCTCAATTTATTAGGGAAACTCATTACGGTGTTTAAAATTGCGAAAAACTAAAACTTGATTATGAGCCAATCACAGAACGTAACACATCACCAGCAGGAAATAAGCACACCGGAAACTGCTAAACCCCAGACAACCTTCATGCACCTCAGAAAGCAGTGAGGGACCGAGCAGAGAAGACGTGTCTCAAATTCGAAGGGCCAAGAATGAAGTTGAAATCGAACAACATCGCCTTATCCCTGAAACATTCATCATATTTATCCATTGTAAGTATGAAGTTAGTATTGAGGAAAACCAAAAGTGTCCATATTTTTTGTTGACAGATGATAAATCACACATAAAATTACACTTGAAATGGTTGGACTTCGACCATAGCAGAGCAACACGTGGCTACTTTCAGTGGATCAGAAATCCTCCATGTTCAAAATAATGAAATAATTCTATTATATACACTTTGGGTTGATAGAACTGATGGTGGTGTTAATGATGTGTTTGAAAAATATTTGCTACTCTCGACTTTTGAGAATGACGAGAAAATTCTGCTGAAACACAACCATCTGAAACTTTCTGAGTTTCATAATCTCTTGGTCTCTCCCTCCAAATTTATAACGCAGAAAATAACCAATTCATACGTGATATTATATATCGTCAATTCTTGATTTTAGCACATGGATCGACCTGCTGAGCCGACCAGACCTGGAAGCTGAAGACCACGTGACATGTTCTACACGAGTGACAATTCATGGTAAGTTTTTTGGAAAGTGAAATCACACAAGGTCACAAATCCATGAAGACATTGTCTTTTGAAACCAGCAAAATTACCTGGCATCACTTTGAGCCAATGATATCAATCTGATATAAAAAAAACTTCACATCGTGACAAGGCCCATTTCAGTATAGAGCATTTTTACAAACTTCAGGACAACCAGATAAATCCTAAAGCATCTCAATCTGATTTGAGATCAGAATTTAAGAGGAAAATAGTATATTTATCAAGGTTATACAAGAATAGTTGATCTGTCCAATGTAAAATGTGCTGATGATGATACCCCTTCTACGAACTTCTTAATGTTCATGTGGATATCTAACCTAGGTCTCTGAGGCACATCAGACTTTCAACTACATTCACGCAAAGAAAATTTACTGATTCAGTTCTATTTCCTGAGGTTAGATTGCCAATATTATTCCCCACCATCTCCTTTTGGACTAGAATCTGTTGACAATTAAAATGAAAATATAGTTCCAAAATGTCCATAGATGTTTCTTTATATTTCTGTCTCATACTTCACATAATTTGTCAGACAAAGTTCTTTATCCAATGCAAAGGTGGAAGCTAGATTGAGTGATTTATTCCAAGTAGTATTCAGTCACACAGATCCTCCAAATTCAGCCACACAGATCCTACAAAGCTATTACATTTTTATGAAAGATAATTCTACAGAGCTGTTGTTCTCTGAAATGTCCAGAAATTTGTCAAAATATAGTTTGTTTTCACATTATCGACATAGTTTTTGAAAGATTTGACTGCTTGAAATTCATTGCCGAGCTGACTTAAGAGCTGTATAACCTCTATGCAAAATGAATGCTGATGATGATACCCATTCTACGAACTTCTTAACGTTCAATGTAGATATCTAACCTAGGTCTCTGAGGCACATCTGACAAAGTGTTGACTGAATTTCGCAATTAGATGTCAGGAGTATTTGATTTTGATCAGAAGTCCAGATTCCCATTACCATTTTCATCCACATGATATTTGATTTCACAAAGAAAATATCACTGTTAAATCAGAAAGTTTTGTCAAAACTAAAAACTAATATATTTATATCCATGAATAGTGAAAAAGTCAGGTATTTGCTCAAATTATGGCCCAAGATGTTGCAAGATAGCAGTATACATACATGTCTGTTACAAATTCAAAACCACGAAAGTTATTTTATTATTTGCGTGGAACAAGCGAGGAGAAACTTATCTCCTTTGAATATTTTCGACCCATTTCATAGATAGGCCAACAAGTTGTGTACTCTGGAGAAAACCTATTTTGAGTAAGCATACTAATGATGAGAGTTGTCACTTCAGACTATATTATGGTGTATATTTATATTAGCTCTAACTGAAGTATGCATTCCGTTCATATCCTATATTTATCTCCTCCACACTAAAGGTGTTCTCCAGTTTGCACAAGTGATATCAGGTTTTATTTTAGATTTAAAAGATTGGATTTAAATTTTAATGGCTCTATCTACTTTCAGATGAATGAGCACTTTCTGACCTGATGCTGGAGTTATGGGAAGAATAGGGAAAGGTAAGCTAAAATTAGGTCAATGTCAAACAAATCTGTAGAGCCATATCTCGCCCCAAAATAACTTTTGTTCTTCAAATTCAAGTGTATGCTTTGCTTAACGTTATTTGAATAGTTAAATGGTAAAAGCAATTAGAATAAAGATCAGTATGATGCAAAATTTAAAAGATTGCACTTGTAATATTTCCGTATACTTGATGGACAATTATGATGATTAATTAAATAGGAATCTCTCTGAATACACATGAAAGATAAGAAATATCTGAATTGTCCCAATACTGGAATATCAAGAGCTGAAAACAGTTCAAATGAAAAAAGAAACCATTGGTTCACTTTGTGTTAAGAATTGGCTTTCCCCACTTTTGTTGCTAAGTTGAAGACGGTATCAATCTAACACAAATATGTACTGCAGACCTTTCCTGTAATATTCAAATATATGAATTATGAATGTACATTAATACTTATTTATTTTTGTATTGGTCTTTTGCAGTAAGCAGTTTGGAGTATCAAACTGACATCGATTGAGAGTAATTCTTCACTCCTTGAAGTAAGTTCTGAGAAATATTGTTTAAACTTCGAGGTAGAATAGTAACATGAAGAATAGTATAGAATAGTATCATGAAAATACTTTGGGACTGAAAATCTTACTTAGAACTTTAGATTTCCCGATGAACTTTTGTCTTTGCTTTAAAGAAAAATATTATTAAATCATGAACTTGTGTATGGGCTGCAAATGATTTTATATTTTTTCCCCATCTGAGCGATATATGCAGATTATGCGCAAACGTCAAGCCAACAGATCTATGATGCAGCCTACACCATAAATAATATTTTATTGTAGAATACCTTTACAAACATTTATCTTTATCAATAATCATTTTTTATAGAAAGGAGAAAATGGATGCTCAGAAAAGCTGCAGATATAAAGACGGCACGTAACTGGCCAGAATGATATAGGGCTTGATGTCAACAGAATGGTAAGAATAAATTTTAGATCCCAGATAATTAAAAAAAAAATTTCATGAATAAAACATCGTCAATTTTGTCTTCTTAATTTATGGAGAAAAAAAAATTGAATTATAAACTTGTGTATGGGCTGCAAATGATTTTATATTTTTTCCCCATCTGAGCGATATATGCAGATTATGCGCAAACGTCAAGCCAACAGATCTATGATGCAGCTTACAATATAAATAATATTTAATGTAGAATACTGATAAAATCCTCATTTATCAATAATAATTTTTTGTAGAAAGAAAATGGATGTTCAGAAAAGCTGCAGGTATCCAAACAGCATAGAACTGGCCAGAATGATAGGGCATGGTGTCAACAGAATGGTAAGAATAATTGAGGTTGCCTTCTTTAGATGAGAATTTAATTAATCAGTTTGAGATAGATTCAAACCAAAAATTTTAAGTTAAACTAGATAGTATGCAAGAACTAAGTAAGGCCAGAGATGATGAATAAATTAGTTTCCAGATAAACATTCTTTGTTGACTTTGCTTAAGAGATTGTACTTTTTTGTCTTGCAAATTTATTATAAAATAGTAAGGAACCAAATTTATAATAAAATAGTATTGAACCATGAATTTGTGTATGGGCTGCAAATGATTTTATATTTTTTCCCCATCTGAGCGATATATGCAGATTATGTGCAAACGTCAAGCCAACAGATCTATGATGCAGCTTATACCATATATAATAATTAAATGTAGAACACCGTTAAAATCCTCATATTTATCTAGGAATTTTTTATTTTGCTCAGAAAAGCCGCAAGTATGAGACAGCATGGAACTTATGAGAATGATGGCTTGATGTCAACAGAATGGTAAGTATAGAACGAATAGCTGTTTCCTTTGTTAATTTTTGAACAGACATTTTACACCTTTATCTTAAATTTATGAAAAATAATAATAAACTTGTGTTGGCTGCAAATGATTTTATATTTTTTCCCCATCTGAGCGATATATGCAGATTATGCGCAAACGTCAAGCCAACAGATCTATGATGCAGCTTCCACCATAAATAATATTTTTGTGTAGAATACTGTAATAATCCTCATAAATGTAGTTGTATTAGCTTACACAGCCAGACAAATCTGACTGTTTCAGATACTAGTATATATTTGTTCAGCAAAGGTCTATTTCTAAATCATCAAAATTATTTTCTTATAGTTACGTAAAAGGTGCTGCAGTGTGTGGCGACACAGGACTTCACTCAGGGTAAATATTATTGTATTTATATTTGAGACAAAGGCCAGGGAAAAATATCTGATACTTAGAAATTGACAACATAAAATTAAAGCCTACCTGGCATTGTCATGCTCAGTACAATATTGTACATATGATATCAATGATGACAATAATTCTGCCATATGAATACCAATGAAATAACATTTTACCGTTCCATATCTGAGGTATCGTTAATTCACATATTTTCATATCTCTAGCCATATTCTCCAGGAGATTAATATGATAATTTTCATTGCAGGCCTGTTCAGCTTAAATGCAATTTTGCAAGATAATTGCAGTCTAATATTTGAAAATCAAGAGTTGTTCTGCCGCTGACATTACAAACTTACACTGTATTGATGGTTCAGTGGTGAAGTTGACAAGGTAAATAAGTTATTGATAATCAGAATTTATATGGTACATTCTTTCAAATAATTGCAAACAGTTCTATACTCTGTAGAGCTTAGTCATATTTTTCCAGTTTAACATAGAAAATTGTGCCAGTGATGACAATAATTCTGCCAAATGAAATACTGTGATATAAATAATTTACCGTTCCATTTCTGAGGCACAATAGTTTATCACTGAATTCATAATAATGCTTGTAAAAATTGAAAATCATTTCAGAAATAACTTGACAATATTTGTTAATTTTTATTGCAGTGAACCAGTAATGGATGTGTAGATGGTGGTCAACTCCAGAGGCCTTTCTGAGGTGAGTGATATTGTTAATTTAAAATACCTATAGATGCAATATTCAGATTTCATAAAATAATGTCAACCAATTGGAATGTTCAGTACAAAGTGCAAAAATGATGACTAAACAGCAAGATAGGGACAGATGAATACACATGATTAGAATCTTGCTTCTGATTTGCACAATATAATCTAAAGTTAACTCTCTTTAGAGATATTTCCCAACATATTTAACTCTAAGAATTTACCTTATTTTCTTTGATTTTCAGGATGGCAGACTGATCCAAATGCGGAGGTCTGGGAGCCTGTACAAACATGAACGAAATATTTAAATTTGCAACTTACAGATTTTCAATAAGTCATTATGTTTTTATAGTAATAAAGATATTTTTGTTGAAAACAATTGTGAGATCTTTGTTGCAATAAAGAACACCTAGCATCCATATAACTAAATAGGCCAGTAATTTAAATATTTGAATGACAGGTTTTTATAATCACTCCCAACTCATTCTATCCCAGTAATGTAATACCCCATTAGAGGAGGTGGCAACTCATATCCTAGGAAGAACCGCAAATAATTTTGTACATTATTTTGTCAATTTGCAATATAAGCTTGTCTGCTTTTATTGGTTTGAAATTTGCATAAAATACATCCATTCTCCCAGACAAAATTAATATGCAAGTCTTTACTTTCCTTCAAAGGGTTTCAAGGGTCTTGCAAGTGTACAGTGGGGCCTCAAGAGTGGCTTAAATTAGGTTGTCTGATGTGGGGGAACTGCTACCATTTGCAAGTTTAAAAGGTTAAAGCATCTTGACCACTTGGTAGGAGCAACGAGACTAGAAGAGAAGAGGTCCAGCTCCCACAATTACCCCTGTCCCGATGTTCTTTTCGCTGTGTAATATTAGATAACACTTTCACACCCTCTGATTGTATCTGCCCGCCTGCTTGCCACACATGTGAGTGTATGCAGATGAGGTCCTGGGAACTTTGCCCCTGAAGTTTGGACTGCACTAAACACATTTTACTGAATGGGAAATTCTAATTCCACAATTGTATTTTAAAAAAAAGATTACTTTGAGCCTATTTCCTGTGAAAATAAACAACAAATACTCATTGGTCCCCATTGTTTTCCTATTCAGTTAGCTATCTTAATCTCCCTGTCTGGGGTCAGTAATTGACACACTATCTAATTTCTGCTAAACTATTTTACAGAGCAATACATAGTTATAAAGTATACTATATTGCTGCTTTTTCACCAATGTTTTCCCGGTCACCCTGTCCTGGCCACAAAGCCTGCAAGGATCTCTAATGTATCCTGATGCCATGGCTGAAAAGGTGTGTGACTTGGTTAAAATTGGGCATTATAATTTTGAAAATCAAATAAGAGTGCATACTAAGACAATTGCCATTTATAAAAATGTTGAAAAATATCAAAATTTGTTCAAATGAATGAATATATATATTTAGTCCAAAGTAAAAAGGTAGTTATATGCAGCCTATATGAATGGATACATATATCCATTCACTCAGTGTATTTATATACAGCACACTCACAAAAGACTTCACACATGTTTCATGCATGTGCACATAGAAGCCAGTTTTAAGAAGTGATCCGGTCAGTTGACACCTAAAACAAACATGCATGCCAGTAAATAATACTCCCCTCTGCCCATCTGCTGAATGGTTAAGGGGGTCAAGTGACCGTAACACAGTCAAAATTGATGTTAATTATTGATAAAAATATTTGCTAATTACCTTATTCTCACTTTAGAATGGTGCAGAAGGAAGAATATCACTTGCAGATTGAAGTAACTGACATATTATGTTAAAGCACATGTGCTGAATGCAGTAATGTAGAGTGCGCATGTATGAGACCTTCAGTCACAAAGATATAAGTGTTGCGCAGGTTGGATATTTATCCAGTTAATCCTAGAAATTTGTTAAGTTTACTGAGGGACTGATGGGAAATCATGGAAAATAAAGTAAACAGCGAAAAGAACATCGGCCACAGACCCAGGAGTCAGATTCTTATCAACAGTGAGTTACATAATCAGTTTCAGAAGTTGGCCGCTTGCTCCGCCTTCATCTGAGGCATCTTGGCCCAGTGATGGCAGGGGGTAAATTAAAATTATATTACATAATGCCATAAATCCAGAGCTGGACCTCTTCTCTTCTAGTCTCGTTGGTAGGAGCTACCAGTAAGTCGAGTGAAGGACATTGTGCAGTAGTCCTATCTGACCATCTTCAGTATATCTGGAGTACCCCTATATATTGATTAAAAATATACTGACTCACCAGGCCAATTATTTTGTTTCAAATAAACAGATGGAAAAGACAGTCGTCCTTAAAAAAATAGTCTAGCTCAAATATCGTACATATAGTAATTATGCCTTGTGTTTAAAAAAGTCCTTAAAAAATTTGATTGGTATCCAACTGAGTGTTTTGAAGAAATGGGCAGTCAAACCTACCTTTCTGCATAATAGGGGAAAATTCTATACACTTTCCAAATGATGGTGTGAAGAAATGAGACACTGGTCAAGATTTAGCTCAAAGGACTGACCAGTTGGATGCTTTTTAATTGTAGCATCCTCATAACCGGTGTGGGTTAAATATTTTGGGCCAGCATCTTTTTAGGTACAATGAATATGTTTTTCTCCCCAAGGAAGACACTTTTTGAATTTCACATTTGAAGAAAAAAAAACTGAATTCAGGTTATTTCCTGAAGACTTTCATCACTGATAAGTCTATTATCAGAATTTCTGAAGGCATGAAGGTGGCTAATCCTCATGATATTGAATTTGTGTGTTAAATGATTGACACATGACATGTCAATTCTGCTTTGACTTATTCAACACAAGGGATGAAACCAAACGGTTCCCTTCGCTTGGGAGATTTCCAACATGCTTTTAGGGGTAAAATCTTGTTAAATTAGATGGTAATTTTTGTTCTGCATCATGTAAACTTAAATTCTATTTTCAAAATTTAACATACTAAAATTGATTATTTTAAAGCCAAAATGTTGTCTTCTTAAGAAGTCTATAATCCTGCAGAAAATGTAATTTCGTCTCACAATCCTGTGCTCACCAGAGCATCACAATCCATTAATTTAGTCTATTGATATTAGGAGCAAATATGCACCAGATTTGTGAATCTTCTTGGGCTGAAGGGAAGATGGAGTAATTAAGTTACTTTAGGCAACACAGCAGTTTGGCTCAGAGCAGTGTTAGAGTTTGAATATTTCCTCCACCCCATCCAGTCTGCTGGATTGTTAATCAGGGTTTATACCATAATATCTAACATGTACTAACAGTACATGTGTCCGTCAGTTCCAGCATGGAACTAACAAATAAGCGAGGTTTTCTGACGTGATGAACAATGTCTGTTGATAAAAAGTTTTCACACCCTTGGTTTAAACCCAGCAATACCAGAGTGACATTGCAGCAGGTATTTGTTATTTAAAAACAAAGCCAGATTTTATATTTCTCTTATTTTGCATTACATGTATCTTAAAGTTACATCAGTATTCAGACACAATTGCTTTGTAAAATGATCATTCCAAAATCATGTAACATATATTCAGTATTGCTACAAATTCAAGTCTGTTTTTCTCAACACAGCCAAACCCTGATATTCCTTTAACCATGAAACAATAGGGAACATCACAGAAACTTGTATATTTTTGTACAACTTTCCTGACCTGGAGATTTCATGTCATGGTTCATCCAAACTAGACTTTCATGGGTGTATTTAACACCTGCGATTTCATGGGTGTATTTGAAATTGGGAAAACACCTGCGATTTCATGGGTGTATTTGAAATTGGGAAAACACCTGCGATTTCATGGGTGTATTTGAAATTGGGAAAACACCTGCGATTTCATGGGTGTATTTGAAATTGGGAAAACACCTGCAATTTCATGGGTGTATTTAACACCTGCGATTTCATGGGTGTATTTGAAATTGGGAAAACACCTGCGATTTCATGGGTGTATTTGAAATTGGGAAAACACCTGCGATTTCATGGGTGTATTTGACATTGGGAAAACACCTGCGATTTCATGGGTGTATTCAACATTGGGAAAACACCTGCAATTTCATGGGTGTATTTGACATTGGGAAAACACCTGCGATTTCATGGGTGTATTTAACATTGGGAAAACACCTGCGATTTCATGGGTGTATTTGAAATTGGGAAAACACCTGCGATTTCATGGGTGTATTTGAAATTGGGAAAACACCTGCAATTTCATGGGTGTATTTAACACCTGCGATTTCATGGGTGTATTTGAAATTGGGAAAACACCTGCGATTTCATGGGTGTATTTGAAATTGGGAAAACACCTGCGATTTCATGGGTGTATTTGAAATTGGGAAAACACCTGCGATTTCATGGGTGTATTTGAAATTGGGAAAACACCTGCAATTTCATGGGTGTATTTAACACCTGCGATTTCATGGGTGTATTTGAAATTGGGAAAACACCTGCGATTTCATGGGTGTATTTGAAATTGGGAAAACACCTGCGATTTCATGGGTGTATTTGAAATTGGGAAAACACCTGCGATTTCATGGGTGTATTTGAAATTGGGAAAACACCTGCAATTTCATGGGTGTATTTAACACCTGCGATTTCATGGGTGTATTTGAAATTGGGAAAACACCTGCGATTTCATGGGTGTATTTGAAATTGGGAAAACACCTGCGATTTCATGGGTGTATTCAACATTGGGAAAACACCTGCAATTTCATGGGTTTATTTGACATTGGGAAAACACCTGCGATTTCATGGGTGTATTTAACATTGGGAAAACACCTGCGATTTCATGGGTGTATTTGAAATTGGGAAAACACCTGCGATTTCATGGGTGTATTTAACATTGGGAAAACACCTGCGATTTCATGGGTGTATTTGAAATTGGGAAAACACCTGCGATTTCATGGGTGTATTTGACATTGGGAAAACACCTGCGATTTCATGGGTGTATTCAACATTGGGAAAACACCTGCAATTTCATGGGTGTATTTGACATTGGGAAAACACCTGCGATTTCATGGGTGTATTTAACATTGGGAAAACACCTGCGATTTCATGGGTGTATTTGAAATTGGGAAAACACCCGGATTTCATGGGTGTATTTGAAATTGGGAAAACACCTGCAATTTCATGGGTGTATTTAACACCTGCGATTTCATGGGTGTATTTGAAATTGGGAAAACACCTGCGATTTCATGGGTGTATTTGAAATTGGGAAAACACCTGCGATTTCATGGGTGTATTTGACATTGGGAAAACACCTGCGATTTCATGGGTGTATTCAACATTGGGAAAACACCTGCAATTTCATGGGTGTATTTGACATTGGGAAAACACCTGCGATTTCATGCGTGTATTTAACATTGGGAAAACACCTGCGATTTCATGGGTGTATTTGACATTTGGGAAACACCTGCGATTTCATGGGTGTATTTGACATTGGGAAAACACCTGCGATTTCAATGTTGTACCATCACGTCACAATAAATTGCTGTGCTTACCATTGCTTCTTTTAAATGTTTTTAGATAACCTTCTGAAAACATCTGCAAATTGCTTCATAAATAATCCTTTTAAAGTATTCTCACAGCTTTATAGGTCGAAGTCAATGTAGCAAAAATAATGCATAAACTATTGTCCGCCAACACAATAACTGTATTTTTAACCCTCTAAAATTGCTGGTGACCTCGGATTTCATGAATGTTTTAAAGCAAAATACCACAAAGGTGACAGGTAACTTTACAGATGTTTGGAGTTTGTGGCCATGGAATTGTGATAAATGCAAGCTATCTCGCTAAAATTTGTTTTGCTGAAAGTGCAAAGTACTGGCTGTACTTTTTTACCACCAGGTGGCCACATGTATACAATCATGTGACCTCTATTTTGGTTGTCAGGGCTATACCGTTGGGCAAATTTGAGTGGACAAACAGGGCTCTGGAAGCCAATTCACTCGCATTCTGCAAGGAAAGTGCTTGAAAAGCTCATTTCAAGAATGCTTCAAGATTTGCAAAACGAGTCACTAGATGTTCCAGATGTACTTGCATGCTAAAACAATTCAGTAGTAGACATAAAAAACTCCACTTGGAAGTTTGAAGTGAACGGACATGATCTCCAAACCCACTCTGCAAATCCTATACAGCTACAAAGGATCAAATATGAACCAAATACATCACATTCAAAGAGGACTTTGATAATCCTGAGCAAAGTTTGCAAGCTCATAGTATTGCAGTCAAAATTGATTAACCATGTTTTCCTGAGTCTTTTTGAGGATTTAGGAAAAGAATTCAAAATCACATTTTTGAAAGGGATTGGCACTTCAAAAGGTGGGAATCGCATGAAACTTGTATATAATTTAAAAGAAAACTGGGAGACAAGTTGTTTTCCATTCCATTTTTTTTATTTGTACATAATGTTTATGCCACTTTGTGTTGTAATTCTTTAGCCTTGGCCTTCTCCAGCTTGGCAACACGAGCCTGTGACTTGGAGCCCATGATACCACCTCCCCAGTGACGACGGATCTGTAATATTGAGATAAAAAAATGTCAGTGACATGTAATAAAATTATAGAATCAAGTGAAAAATGCACACTCGTGATCTGATTCTGTCACAACATTAAGAAATATACACATTTTTTGCCAAGGTTCAATTGGTGTTGTATCAGATAGGGGCGATAAATTACAGCAAATGCATAACATCAGTTGAACTATGAAATCATCATGCACAACACCACAAATAAATAAAATTATTTTGCTTTTTTTCATCAAATGTCCAAAGGGAAGAAATCTTTTTTTCAAGTTTCTAATTTAAAACACACCTCATCAACTCTGTCATTAAAGTTGGTCTTGACAGCCTCGACAAGCTTGTTGAGAGCGCTCCTGTCTTCTCTGAAAACATGAAACAAAAGACCTTGGTTAACAATAATCTGATGAAGAAAAATAAATAAACAAATAGTCAGACCTTAAAATTCACAAGGTGTTGAAAGGGAACAATGCCCATATTCCGACACACAGAAACATATACTTCAAGTGTTTGTTCAGATTGTCATGATTCTACACTTTATTTCAGGTGAAGAAATTCAAAGTATTACATCACAACAAACAAGACAAGTGACAGCATGATCTTTAAGCTTTAGCTGAACTACAAGATCATCACATAACAGCATCTCAGTTCTAGGTTAATTCCATTTGAAGCATTTTCAATAACCTTGTTATTGTGGACCCACCCATTCACAAGAGCTTTTTGCTTCTGACAATGACAAGACCCTAAACTGATCGTACAAATCACTGACAAAATTGAATTGTTTGTTTTGAAACATGAAAAACAGAAATGATTGTACTTCTTAATGTAAAATAGTGTTTCTGAATAAGATATATTGAAATGCAAATAATTAAATCTGAAAATGTATCTCCATTATTTAATAAATCAACTGTAGCTTACTTATTCTGAATATTGTGACTTCAAATGATTAGAAATAAAATAGAAGAAATATTTTATGGCTATATCAGATAGGGGCGATAATTAACAGCATTAGCTTATAGCTTCAGCTGAACTATAAGATCATCATGTATAACTATAAAAATATTCTTCAAATTTTAACAAAGTCACTTTTTAGGTCACACAAAGAAGGACTTAAAATTCTCAGCAGAAGCATTTAAAATTAAGGGGAAAGTCACACAAATTAATGTTTATATTTCAAATGTAACATGTTATCTTATTGTTCACAAACCACTCATTCTTGTCTGAAAAAATTAGACATCCCCTGTATCCCTTACCTGCATTAATACAATTAAAAAATAACCTTAAGTTTTTGTTATATCAGATAGGGGCGATAAGTTGCAGCATAAGCTTATCGCTTCAGCTGAACTATAAGATCATCATGTATAACTATTAATATATTCAAGCTGTAAAATTAAGTCAAGTTTTCATCACACTAAAGTGCTAAAATACCAAAATGTTATTTACTGCTAATTATAACTATAATTTTTTGTCTCTTAAAACAAAGACATCCCCCATACTCCATAAATAAATTAATTGTGAAAAAAATGTAAAGATATGTTTGATAGAGAAGTTTTGTTATATCAGATAGGGGCGATAAGTTACAGCATAAGCTTGTAGCTTCAGCTGAACTATAAGATCATCATGTATAACTAAAACAACTTGTTTAAATGTTCATTATATGTAAAGGCAATATCCTCTTTGTCATATGTATGTTATTGTTCCTGTGTCAACTGTTAGAAAATCAAGATCATGTTTATTTTCGTGTATCAGAAAGCTGTTTTGGGGGAATTCTATCAAAATAGTTTTTGAAAACTGAACAAATTCTGGACAAGTGCTTATCTTCAAAGATAATCTTGAACTAAAATCAAACCATGTATTGTTTGCCTGCCTTCGCTTCCTCCATTATGGACTAACCTAAATATCTTGCAACCCAGGTGAACATCTCTCATCTCTGGCCTAACCTATCATTTTATTAATACCACTTCCCAACCCTTGGCATAAAAATATTAACACCATACAGAAAATCTGTTAACCGATTTTTGGTTCATGTTAAAGAGTGGTTCAGACATCCAAGGAAGGATTATGCCTCCATTAAACCCTTGACAGGTTTATCAGGTGGAAACCGCGAATGTTGGAATTTTTTTCATCACTACCACTCATTTCTTTGTTGTTGATTGTGAATCGCTTACAACAATGGCAATATGATTAAGAACATCGCTGCAGAATATGTGATAACTGAATACTTACGGGTTGACCTGTGTGAAAGCTAAGCATGTAGCGGTCTTGCGACGCACCACACGACCCAATCGTGCCTTGTTCTTCACTATGCAGTATGGGACACCCATCTTTCTGCACAGAGCAGGGAGGAAAAGTACGATCTAAAACAAACCCAAAACAAAATTAAATATTAACTTGTTTCATTCCCACAAAGACTGTTAGGTTATAATTATTGTGGATGTTTGTTCAGATTGTCATGTTTCTACACTTTATTTCAGGTGAAGAAATTCAAAGTATTACATCACAACAAACACAACATTCTTTGCTTTTCAAACTTGCTTCTGTATGATATTTACATGCTAAAAATTACTTTATTATTTTTACATACTAAATTTTGTAAAATGGGTTCAAACGTTTGTAAAATAGAGATATTAACTGTGTAAAAGGACACAATTGTTTGTGTTTCACATGTTTTAAAGCACCAACAACATCTAACAGGAAGAATACATTTAATTCCTCACCTCGAGAGGGTCCACATCATGGGCAATAACCACCAGTGAGGCCTTCTTCTGCTCCACCAGACTGACAACTGTGTTGACTCCAGATCTGACCACTGGGGGGCGCTTAGTTGGGGCATCGTCCTTGCCCTTAGCACGCTCCTGTCCACGAGCTACCAAACGTGCCTTCTTCTCTTGTTTGGATTCTGGCCTGTATTTGTCCATCAGACGGAACAACTGAGTGGCTGCATAAAAAAAATCATTTGATATCAAGTGTGAAGAACAAGTGATGACAACAAGAATCAGATAGTTTGTTGTGGCCTGGATTCAGATCTTAGTGGTAGTATAATTTGCATCACTGATCTCAGATAGCAAATATAGTTTCCATCATTATCCTCTTGGCCTCATTATTGTGTTTATACATATTGCTTTAAAATGGTGATATTTTGTACACATATCAAGTGTGACGTCATGCAGACTATCATTGGAAAGAGAAGTCCATACCTGACTAAAATTACCCAACCAATTCAGCATTCATGGTGTGACATCATATTCAGTGACATTTAAAATAAATTGTAAAGTGAACAATTAACAATTCAGAAAATTTAGCAACTGGAATGGTTGTGCTTCAAATTTTCAATGCCCCATTAAAAAAATACAAAGAGGATATGGCATCTAAGCAGCACATTCGATGACAGGGCTCAGAGATCTAGGTGGTAGGATTTTTTTGCATCACTCTCTATCAGATAGCAAATAATACTTTACATCATAGCCCATTTTTCACAAAATGAATTTAATGACAAGTGATTAGTGATGTTTACATTGAATAAATGCAGATATTCAGAAATTCACCCCATTCTCCCACCAAAAAATAAATATTTACACGCAAAAACTTAGGATAATGGAATTCAAAATTGAAACAAGATGACCCGTTTTTTTGTGTGTTCCCATTGAATATGATTTTTAATCCCGTGAGCAAAAATGACTGATATCATGGCCTGGATTCAGATCTTAGTGGTAGTATGATTTGCATCACTGATCTCAGATAGCAAATATTGCTTCCATCACAATCCATTTGGCCCGGAAATTTTCAATGAAAATCGTTGGTTGAATGCATGTAGGAAATGGTCACGTATGTTTGATAAACCCTCTAATATTTTGTTTCACCTGAAATTGAAATATGAAATACTAATTTGTCACTTTTCTTACCAAACTAATGCTGAATTGGTATTTATCCCGATAGAAATGTGGTGAGTATTTTTATAAACGCTCTGCAATTTCTTCCCTTGGTCATTACTACTCAGAAAATTTACAGAATTACACTGCAGAAGATCTTGTGTACTTTGGTTCTAACAATATATTAAGAAAGGGCTCAGAGATCTAGGTGGTAGAATTTTTTTGCATCATTTGGTTTCAGATAGCAAATATTGTTATCATCACTGCCCTCTAAGTTTATATTTGGCAAATAACATTTCTGTGTTCTGTTGATTGATAACTACACAAGACAAATGAAACTACAAAACCGAGGAACCCCTATTCGAACATTTTGAATCTTAAAATTAAAGCATGTCTAATCATCTTTCTTTAATAGATGTAAAGACAAATAAATCTTAAACAAATTCATGGTACTTTCCCAATTAACACAAGAGAATTTTTCCCCCCAGAGAATATATGCAGTTTGCATCTTATGCATTTCCTGGTGAAAAATGGCAGATGTGTGGGAAGATATATAAATGAAAAATAAGAATATTGCTAAGGATGGATTTCACAAGACCAATTCCAGCAAATCATTTTTAAAATATGGAAATGTTTGATTATGCTGAAATTTGGAAGTGAAACCTCCACTTGCAATGTGGAATTTTATGTTGAACATTAATTTGGCAGGGCTCAGAGATCTAGGTGGTAGAATTTTTTTGCATCATTCACTTTCAGATAGCAAATATTTTGTTACATCATCGCCCTGCCAATCTTGTGTTCTCACATTTTTTTTTCAAGACAAAATAATTTCTCATTGAATAGAAAGCAAGTTAACTGGCATTGGTGCAAAAGTGAGATTTTTACCTCTTCACCATGCTTCAATCCACGACAGATATTTCCTTCACCATATAATTTATACTCAGGGCTCAATATACTTGACATAGCTACATCATACACAAATATTTTCAAATAGCACATCAACTTGTGTAGGACTTCTTACCTGTCTGTCTATCCAGAGTCTGTGTGAACTGGTTTATTGGTGGTGGCACCTTCAGACGCTGAAGAAGGATGGCCTTCTGTCTCTGCAGACGGATGTACTTGGGCCATCTCACAAATCTGCTCAGGTCACGCTTTGGCTGGATATCCTGACCTGTTAGATTATAGTAAAGAAACATGTGAAATGCACCATTCTAGTTGCTTTAGTTATGCATCTGCTATGTATTTAATATGAAGTTTATGGAGAAAAATTACACGTTCCCAGAGGGAACAAAAAAGAGCAATTTATTGCACTCACCAATGCCAAAATTTTTAGGCCTTTTCTCGAAGAGAGGGTTAACAGTTTTCTTGGCCTCGACTTTCTTGGCGACCAAAGGGGCCGCGGCGACCTTTTTCTTGCCCTTTTTTTGCTTGGGCTGAAACATGTAAATACATTTTGATCATCCATCGCAATTAACTCCCAATACTTTAAGGAATTGGCTTTCTAGTGCTGCCATGTCATTGCTGTCATGCCTGTTATCCAAATCATAACACCGTGAGGGAAAGCGTGGAATTCAACAAGTAAATTTGCGCAATCCTAATATTTAATACATCCAAATATCATTCATAATGTTAGAAGTTATATTATACTTTGTATCTATAATATAAATTAAGGTTGTTTATTGGAGATGGACAAGATATTTAGAGATTTAGATTCTCAATACTCGGAAACATCACCTACCATCTTGATGTTTTCAGGAAGAGGCCGAAATGTTGCATTGTGGGGAGGAAGTAATCTCGCCGGGTCTCTCACGCATCCAGACTCTCTGTAAGTCAGTTACCGACGCTAACGGAAATGAATGTCGAGTCGAGTCACACAATGGCCGCGAGAAAAAATCAAGTTGTCAGAACTACGCTAAAGTTTTGAAATTTATCATTTTCAGACGACTCTGAGTGCACCCAGTACCTTTAGGTAAGAAGACTAGCCTAATGAAATTTAGATTGTTGAAATGGCAGTAAAATAATCCCAATATTGTTGAAAATATTCTTCACAAAATCATTACAAAAAGGCCGCGTCTGGCCTCCAGAGCAGAAATTGATATGGATCATTTACACTACACTGTCTACAGACTGTACAAATGAAAGGATAAGCCGATTGCGGGATACTTCAAACATATGCAAACTCTGAAACTTGCAAAGACCATGGCTTTCCTCAGTTTACTCAATTACTGGAGTACATGTTTGTTTTCTAAGAATTTATAAATATCCGCAAGATTAACAATGACTATTCAGGAACTGAAATCTAACCTCATTTATGATGTCATTTAAACTGCCTGATATTTCCATAATCATAATGGTCTCGACATAAAGAGAAAAATGTTGGTTGCACAGTGGCAGTGCAGTTGGGCCTACCACAGCATGAGAAGTAGTGGCCCGAAGTTTCTAAGGAATCGTGGGGATAATGAGATGTGTGTCTGAGTGGGGGTTACTTGTCCCAATCAAAATATACAAATCCATTGATCATGATTAAAGACAAATACCTATCAAGGATTAAAATAAAATCAAGATAGTTTCGGCCACTAAAAGACCAAATATGGTTGGCCAACTGGGCCCACTACAACAGACCATTCACTGGCCAAAACAAAGTCAAAGGATCCGATGGCCCAGGGCGTATGTCAAGGCCTGCTGAAAGTTAAAACTCTGGCTCATGCGGCATGCCATAAAATAAACCTTAACTGTTGAACATTTTTCTCCTTTGCTGTAAATATACACGCATGTCAAAATCTTTACGAATAACTTCAGTTATGTTTGGGCCTTTCATAAAAAAAAATTCTCGGAAACATTGATTTCAAGAACATAAGATTTCACATCGATTATGAACATATCTTGCACATCTGGTTCGCTGACCAATCACGGCAGTCAGGGAGCAACTAAGAGACGATTACAAGAAGTGTCCATAGTAACAATGTCAGGAAGGGGCAATCACCACATGTCTACATTTCAACATTGCATAGATGGCTTTTTCAGAATAACTTACAGACAAATCATATAACAACTGAGAAAAAAATGCTCAAATTATCTGACATCAGAGTAAGCTAGGGCAGTTACAGATGGTCAAGTTGAATATAATTATCCAGTATGTATAGTATATTAATGATTATCCTAGTTTAACTTGTGAATGTTGTAGAGTCTTGAGTCAGCCATGGCCCAGCAGCAGCAGCCTTCAAGAAGTCTGCCTCAGAGCAAGGAAGCTTTGCTGAAATCTTACAATAAACGTTTGAAGGATGACATCAAGTCTATGGTGGATAACTACATGGAAATAATCAAATTGGGCAAGGTAAGTTTATTGGAAAAGAATAGATAATGAGGTTTATCTAAAATAAAAAATTCAGATAAGATTTGAGAAGTAACATCAAATCTGTAACATCACAAAGATGAATACATTTTTTCAAATAAAAATTTTAGTTTTCCAAACAAAGTGAAGAAAAATTTACATCCTTGTTAAAATCTTTTCTCCATTTTGCTCATAATTATAAATATGTGGTATGATCACTTTTTAATATTTTTAACATCTATGATAAAGCGTGACATGTAAACAAAGAACAAAGCACTCAAAATTTCACACAGATTTGTAATTTTAGATAAATGGGCAAAACATGAATGGGAAATAGTAAATTACCAAAATATGGTTGCAGAAGCATGTAACCATGATGACTTATGTTATGTCATCTTTTATAAAGGATGAAAAAGACCCATTTTTGGTGACAAAAAGCCCAATTTGAAAAATAGATAGCAATATTGCATATCATGATAACAGGAATTTCAGCAATATTTATTTGACACAATTCAAGACAGAATAATTGATTCAACTACATAACAAAATTTTGATTGAAAAATATAGAGTTTAGAAACAGTTCATTTTGGCAATATTTTATATTGCTCATGTAGTAAAGCATTCCTAGCAGAAGTGAAGAAAAACCTGGTTAAAATCATAACAAGATTTAGATGACAATTTCAATAATTTTCCTGTGTAATTGTGTGCTTTTAGGTTGAGGAAGATTCACAGATTTTGCGAGCAACCCAGGCTGAGCAGGACCAGTACGAGATGCAAGTGCGGGCAGCCAACATGGTCAGTTTACTATCCTTTAATAGGAAGCAAAATTGGACACATTATCTAGAAATAATGTCATATTAAAATAAAATATGAAAATGTCTTAATTTGATGCATCTTTTTAGTTTGTTCTGATAAGATTTTTCTTTAAACTTTGGATTGTATATTTCTAACTCCAACCTTCCGCATAAAGTTTTATCTTAGCAAGCAGAGTGACTGCATTTAAAATTTAAGGTTTGAGCTTTATTGTTAGAATTTTAACCATATTTCACTGTTGAAGATTGCTGCCAAATTTGTTCACTCATTCATGAGTGGTGAATGATATTCTTTCTCAGCAACTTTTCAATGCTTATGTTGTAAAGGGTTGTTATAGACCTCTGATTTGTGTATCTTAAACAATTTTGTTCTGTTAAGATTCCACCTTCTATAAGTTACAAATTTTCCTTTCAGCATATTTTAGTACTTTAATTTATCTGACTCAGCTTAAATAGATGGTTTCACCATGAAGGAATGAAAATACACACATGTATGAAATCCAAGTTAATCTGGTTGTTAGTGATTACTGTTTGTTTTATATTTCAGGTTAGAGCTGGAGAATCATTGATGAAACTTGTGTCAGATATCAAACAATTTCTCATCCTCAATGACTTTCCCTCTGTGAATGAGGCAGTTATGAACAATCGCAGCCTGTTCCACACCCTACAGAACGAGTGTGATTCAAAACTACTGGCTCTCAGAGATGACATGGCAGCCGACCTTCATGAACTCGAGGAAGAGTATTATTCCTCACCATATAAATGAAGAACTGCAGGATTTTTATTTCTCACTGTATAAATGACAAACAAGAGAATTATTAATACTTGATGAAGAATGGGAGTATTAATAATTACTGTGTAAATGATAAGCTATTTATGAAGCACTTGAGGGGTGTGATTCCTCATTATGTAAATGAGGTAAACTGTGTAAATGATGAACCAGAGGAGTATGGCAACTAAATGGTGAACTGGAAAGGATATTAATACTCACCGTGTGAATAATAACCTGGAAGGAATATTAATGCTGCCACATGAAAGGTGGACTTAATTATTGATACTGGCGGTGTTAAAGCTAAAAACTGTAAGAGTATTGATAACTCCCAGAAAAAATTATGAGCTATTGAGGGAGTTTTATTCTTTAGAGTATTAGTTCATTTTTACCAGTTATCTCATGTAAGTGCCACAAACAGTTGGAGCCAACATCTATTTGGTCACACAAGAACTCAACTAAATGAAGTCACACAAGACCAAAGGGTAACCATGGTATGTCCTGCTTTGGGTATGCATGACCAAAGATTGCAACACATGAGCTGTGTGTGACTAGTTGATATCAAACAGTGGCCATGCATGATCATATTGGTCCCTTTTATGAGTGACCAAATACAAGGGCAGTCATAGTCTGGTAGAGCGATATATTAATCAATATTATTACCTGGTCACTGACAAACATGACCAGGTGAGATAAAATGTGTCCACTATCTCACTGCATTTGGTTTTATGACCAGTGGTTCCTTCATCCTATTTGAACACACCTATTTCAGATAGAGTATTGCGAACTTCACGACCACTGCCAAGTAAATGAAAACATTGATAAGGGTTATTAAATAATCATCAATCTGAAAAGATCTCATCAAATAAATTTGTAAACAAACATTGATTCTAATTGTTACTTCTTTTCTGAGCTTAGGTTTTTTTTAATTTTCTTGCCATAATGAGAAAGTTTTGTGGTGAACTGATCACAAATATGTGATCCTTAATTAAATATACCACTAAGTAGCAAAACTAGGCTTTGAGACAAAATTCACAATTTTCTCATGTTCAACTAATTTTATTTGATCTCCATTTTAGATTGGACTTTGAGATTTTTTTTCTTCAAATTAATTTCTGTGACCATAAGTTTCATAGTACCAGTAAACATACTATTTTATGATATGGCAGATTTCAGATGTTTTGACAATTTGGAAGACATTACCATCCACCAGTCAATCTCAGATATATTTTTGATGTTGTGATGTAGAACAGTAAAAAGTTCATGGTTCAAATATAGATAAAATATACATAACAAATAAATTACAGCACAATAAAGAAAATTGACAGGAAAACAAGATCCAGTGTCAATTTGATTATATATAAGATGAAATTGTAACCTTATATGATGTGAAAAGTGGTATGAGAAAATTGTTTTTACATTACAGGACAATATAGTGCTATATCAGATCAACAATAATCCTGCATATTCTACTTTTTTAATATCGTTATATTTGAAAATGTATAATCCTCAAATATAACCTCCCACTTTAGAAAAACTAATCCAAGACAAAAGTACCTGTTTTTGGGGGTTTTGTTTAGAAAAAATAAGGAATTTGTGTCAAATATAACCATTTTTGATATGACCTAAAATAGAGTTCTGTGACCATAACCTCCACACGAGTGCACTAAATATTTTGTGACTTGGTTTATTTATGATGTTTGGACAATTTAGTCACCTACCAATCGATGAGATACATTTAAGTTTGAAGATACATTTATATTGGTATTATATTGAACATAGGTAGAGATAAACTATAACAAAACGTAAATTTCCACAATGAAAGTTGACAGGATCTCAAGATCCAGTGTCAATGTGATTATTTTTAAGATGTGATTTAGTCTGTAACAAGTAGATGAGAAATTTGTATTTACCTTTTAATGAAAATGTAAGGCTAAAACAGATCAGCAATCTAGGATCTGCTATTGAATTGTTTCACTTCATCACATTTACATACTTGATAACATGTATAGTTTACAATTTTTTTTTCTCAAATCAAGTGTGACAGTTATTTGTTACAGAATTGAATTATGACTGAATTAATCTCATGAAATTAGATGGTAGAAAAGGCAAATATCCTCAAGAAAAGATCGACAACAATTGCAATCACTCGCCAAGACCAACAAGGTCTGTTTTAACCTCTTCAGTTGGATGGGGACTGACTGCTCATGAGATTAGATTTACAAGTGTTTCTCTTCTGGTATTGTCAGCACTACATTGGTCAGTTACATTGGTCAATAGGTCAGATGCCAGCATGAAAAGTACACATTATTATGGATTCTGATTGTTTCCAAGATTACAAGACTTCTTGAGATAATTAAATGCAAACAACAATTATTTTATTAAGGAGACATTTATAACATACATGGTGCACTGGAAACCTGGATATCTAAATATATTAATATTTCAATAATATACACAATTGACAAGAAAACTGAAATTATGCTTAAAATGATAAAAGTAAGTAAAATGTAGTTCAAAAACACCCAAAAGAAAAAATAAAACTTACTCTTGCAAATGCTTGATCTGCCAAATAAATTAAGGGCAGATCTTTATCAATATCCACATTCAATATTTCAGATAACTATTGACAAAAAAATTGTCACTCTAAGATAATGCAAGTTTTAAAATTTGAAATATTATGTAACTATTGGTCAATTGTACCATGACCATTGCTTGGGACAGAAAATTGGGAGTACAAGAAAAGGGTTTTATTCAGATTGCCATGTATTAGTTTATGCATCTCTTGTTCTACATTCTATAATAATGCATTTCATTTTCCTTAAATTCTGTTAAGTACAATTTGTCCAGCAAATTAGATATCCCAATTTTAAAGTTTATAATAATGCTTTTGGCAGTGTTACACATATGATTTGGTGTTGATTTGTTTTGAGCCTGATGTCATGTTGTACCTGCTTCGTCTGGCATGTCCTGGATTTCCTCTGAAAAGTTGGGAAATAACAAATGAAAAAGATCGTATATATTTAAAAGAAATAATAACCCTTACATTCATGCGCAGTGAAAAATGTCAAATTCAAGAATTTGAACTGTCATCAATCAGAACTCATAAATCACAAAGAAGTTTTGGAAATACAATTTGTATCATATTATTCTGACCAAAATCTAATGGTGTTCTTAAGAAACTCATTCAAACTATATATTTGTACACAAGGTTAGAATATTTGATTGGTAGGGTATCTGTTCTGTTGCCATTTCAAATATTAATTGATTATTTTAAACGGGATCACGTACTGAGAGCAGTGCAGAGGTTCCATCTTCTGAGAGCCGACATCAGTAATCCTTTTTGATCTTCCTCTGCAGTCCTTTGTGACCATAAAATCAGCGACTGATAAACCTGTGAAATAAATTATAACAAATTAATTATATATCACATACTAACTTACAGGAGTTAAACTATTTGGGTTATATCAGGTCAGATAGAAACCCCTCACTGGGACTCAATGCTCTACTCTTTTCGAAAAGTGACTAGGGATCTTTCTTTTGCATTTTCACATAGACATGATAATACACTCTAAGGGTTTGTCAACCAGTCAAGAAATATCTCGGTTGCATTGGAGAAAGAAATGTCACCAATTAGTTATGATTATGGAAATGATTGTTGCATACAGATTAAATTGCAAATAATTTATCAAATCTTGCCCTGAGCAGATTGATTTTATTTTAATGCTACATCTTCTGCAAGTGTGGATGGTAAACATTTCAAATACTTCAATTTGGAGATGTCAGTAAAAGATCTTCTCGATAACAGTGAGGAATGTAGGATTTTTAGGAGACATTATTATGATTCTGAGGTTATTCAAGATAAATGTAATAAAAATACCAAACCTGTTCTTTGAGACTTGGGAATTCTGATTTGATTTCCTCCAGGTCCGCCTCAGACAGACCCAAAGTGCGAGCCACAAAGCGATATTCTCGCAACAGGCCATGGTGGCTGGTCAGCTGCAGGAGGCTGTCCTCTGATATGCCTCCTAGATCAAGGGAAATTATATATTGTATTTAATATATATATATATATATATATATATATTTAATTTAATTTGAATATCGGTAATAATGGCATAATAATGGCTCAGAAGGAAAGAATAAGAAGAAAAATCTAAGAAACATTTTGCAGATTTTGCAATATTACCTTCAGCTGAAACTGTGTTTTTGTATAGTTTAATCAAATTTCGATTGTTATTTGGCATGTTGCTCTTATGTATATCATATATGTATTACCTTTTTTGTTTGAATCTTTGGACGGTTTGCAACTGGTCTGTACAACTAGCCTGGCTGTCACTAAAATATGCAAATTGTGAACATCACGGCCTCCATCCATAAAATACCCTATTACACTTCAGGTTATGCACAAAACAAAGATCTTCAGTATTTTTACTGCCAGAACATAAAGGGACGTGAATGTAGACCAATGCTGTAGATATTTATATGAATATTACTTTTCTTGTCCTTTATACATTATCCGAGTGTGTCAAATAAGGTGACAACTGCAATCCAGCCTACTCAATGGCATCGATATTTGAATAATTCTGAAAGTTGATTTACATGGTTCTGTCAGTAATTTAAGTTTATTTACACGTTTTTGAACAAATCACATTGTTTTTTTAATTTGACTTTATCATGAATAAATGTAAATCAATCACCTTTGAATAACAATGAAATTATTAAAAACATCTACTTTGAGAATATCCATTAGTGATATTGAAGAGTTATTTTTAAAACATACTTTACTTCTGAAAAACAAAACTGGTACTACAGGAAATGTGTGTCGATAGACTGCAGAATAGACTTTAATAATAACTCACTTGATGTGTTGTACGACAGTTTTCTTTTTAATCCTTCCATGCTATTTAGTAAGCTGTGGAATAAAAAAACAAATATTTTAAGATGACAAGGGTGTTCTGAACTTAATTTATGGAAATTTTGACTTTGGATTTTCGCATTTTCACTTTGAATTATCTCATTTTCCCATTGTCCTCTTTGCTTTGTTCAATTATGAATAACCCTAATGTAATTAAAGAGACTGCTAAATTCATTGTGAAATGCTACGATGAAAGATGCAAAAGACTTTTTATTGATTCTAATTCAGAGGAAAATAATGACATATAAGCCATTCTGGCTGGGTGGCCAATTACAATTTAAAAGTATTTTAATATTTTGTATATATGCCTTTCAACTTCATGTAAATTGTACATACCACATGTCTATTGTAATAAAATCTAATCTAATCTAATCTAAATCATTAATCTTGGGGTATCATTATACTGCAAGGTTCAATATATATTGAAATATTGACACTCACCTCTCCGTATTAGTTCTTATGTCTTTGATATGTTTTAGCTGCGCCACCTGGGAACGAGCCATGTCATAATATCTTTCCTCCTTTCCACCCTTCATCTCATCAACTTTCTCAAGGATAATCTAAAATATCAAACTTATAAAAAAGATTCGCAGTTTCAACAAGTGAATCAATTTTTGCATTTGGTAACAAACATCTGCATGGTGAAAAGGTCATTAGAAACAAAGGTATATTGAAGGATTACCACTGTAACCTGACAGTGATGCCTAGTAATATCTACACCAAGGTAATATATAATGGGTAAAATACATTCCAAATATTGATGGAGACCATTTTGTCTCATTTAGTAATACAATTGTACATGATCAATACGTTTTATTGTGTTATAAATGACAAAAATAATTTATTCTAGATTTAAAATATATCATGGATTGTATTTGAATTTGAATTTTTCAAAAACAAGTAAAATTATTTTCCACATGTCAAGTAACATTGACAGTCGCAGGGTTTTTAAAGACAAATCAACATTATTTTAAAATGAAAATTTCTGAAAAAGTTTCTATTCTTGTATTGCACAGTTTTTACAAATAAAGGACCCGTTGTACAATTTTAGGAATATCTAAAAGAAAGTTTTACCTGAATATCTGACCTGAGTTTCTTGATCCCCTTTGCTGTATACACTGCTACCTCTCTCAGGGTAGCACCCCCGATCCCATACACCTTAGGTACCAGCTTGGAGAGCACTTTGGATTCCTGTATCCATCTGCTGAGGGTTTCCCTGCCTATGACTACCACTGCCTGGCACCCTACCTCTCGGAACATCTGTGTAATCTTAATCTCCTGCCCTGCTGGCATGCTGTAGTTGGTCACCACCATGTAAATGTCAACCTCGCCGGCCTTAATTAACTGCTCAACCTGTAAAGAAAAATACGTGCATTAGTAACAAAATATATCTTAGTAACTGAAATTTTGCTCTCCCAAGTCAAAAACTAGTTGAAGGGTGAAGAAAAATGGATATTTGCTACTAAGCTGTTGCTCATTCAAACCAGTGCTTCATGACTGGTTATCAAAGGTCGTGGTTAGTGCTGTCATGTCAAAGTAAAAATGCAAAAGAAAGAACCTGGTCACTTCTTTCGAAACAGTAGGGCATTGTATCTCGATGACAGATTCTATCTATATTGATTTGGTCTAAATAGTGCCGAAAAGGTCAAATAAATCAGAATGGGAGATAGATTTGTAGAATCTACCTTTTTAACTTCTTTTCTGAAGACTCTATTTCTGACTGTGTTGTCCATTTTGGCAGCGCGGGTCTTGGTGTGTTTTGCCTGCACCACTATGTTTTGTCCAGACAGTACCTTGCCCCGTCCCAATCTGATCGACACGCCCCTGGCGGCAGCGTCCCTGCCACCGTCACGCCCTGCCGTGAAGGACAACAGAGGGATCTGGTACTTCTCCTGCACCACTGTGGCTGTGAGCTGCTCAAATTGCCTACTGAGCAGCAAGTGATAGTCATAGTAGCCAACCTCACTCATTGTACTGATCACATTTCACACTTCTGTAACACTGCTGACATCATGACAAAATATATACATGTAGTTGCACAGTGCAATATGTATCCTGCAATATAATAAATAAAATAATAATTATGATACAATTTAAAGCACAAAGACATGTTGTTTATGAAGCTTTGTGCATTTATATCTGAACGTTTTTTTAAATCAATGAACAAGATATATTTTTAAGTTACTTTCAGCGTGAACATCTTTATGACCAATGGTACCGTATATTTGAGTCATGGTCAGTTTCTGCATTCTCTGCATGTGCGAGATATTGATTAGTTTAAACATATCTTGTTTAAACTAATCAATATCTCACACATGCAGAGAATGCAGCATGTGTGAGATATTGATTAGTTTAAACGACATGCAGTTTAAACATATCTTGTATACCCCTGTGGGTTTGGGGCAGTAGAGTAGGCCCACTGTATCCCCTGCATGTTGTAAGAGGCTAACTAATAGGGGGTTGTATCTGTTTCTGTCCCAGAGCAACTGAAAGACCCCATTTGCATGGTGAAACTTCCAGTTCATTTTGTGACAATGTCTCCCCATATGCAAATGGACTCCCAGCCTTGGACGTTGTCCTTCTTCAGTTCCAATAGTTCAGTTCAGGTTTTTCTTTTGTTTTGTCACCATATGACCATAACTGTCACTAGTGTGACGTTAAGCCCCAACCAACCAACCAAATTAAACATATCTTGTAACTGCTGAGGAAATAGTGCAATTACTTACCTAGCTGTTTACTTAACTGTAATATTCATAGCATCTTATATTACTTACATTGCTGTTTACTTAACTGCAATATTCATAGCATCAGTCATACGCAACAGCTAACCATATCTTCATATGTGTACAATATATAGCTAACCTACTTTGCCTTGATTAAACAAGGTGAACAAACAAATATCCTGCTTATCATACAAGCCGATCCCTTAATGCACGTGTGGTACAATAGGCCCGAAGCTGTCCCAGTGTTGCATGTTTTGTTTTTTTCAACTATTTAGATTAATTGTTGATTAGGGGCGGTGACAACATTTTCCTGATCCTGTCTGGTATATGTTTTATTGTCAACACTGGAATGGGTTAGGAGAATAAATGACATTATGACATGCATCAGATACATTATTTGTTTGACCGCATGTCCAGATTTTTTAATTGTCTTTCGCATATCTTCCATAGCTGGAGGTTTTATGTTCCCATTTTATGTCTGAGATTAATTTGTGAAAGAAAATAAGATTTAACTTTTGCATAGAACATGCTGTTATTATGGTTCAGTAGGGTGTTCCATAATAACACTTTATTGGAGTTCAAACTATCAAAATGAACCATAGTTGATCCTTGGCCAAATGCCACTAACAGATTTTTTGTTGTTGATCGTTTGACCTTCGGATCCTTGCCCCCACGACCTTCAATGTCATCCTTATTTAAAAAAAGAATTTTTGGAGTACAGACCTGATCTTAGGCTGAAAAGTTGCCACGATGGAGGACAAAATTAGCAATGTCCTATGTATGCACTACCCGGCGAATAATTAAGACTCCACCACTAGGTGTAAGCACAAGATATAAAAAGAACACCGATAGCAATAAAAATTAACAGCTTTTGTGAAGACAACCTGTTAATTTCATGTCTCACACTCTTCGCAGTTAAAAGCACAATTTATCATGTTTGTAGATGTATGTCAATATCTCAGGAACTATAACATTTAGCACCATAATGTCTTTTATAAGTTTTCTCTGTTTGATATGAGCTTCCATACGAGCCTGAGATCAAGATTTTTTTATATAAGGATGACCTAAGGATGACCTGGTATTAACACTGTGGAACTCATCTACTGATCTTATAATATTATTCATGTACTTAGTCACCACTTACTATTTTATACATTTGTATGCCCTTGAAATACTTTACTCTAAATTCCACAGGCAGCCAACCTAGAGTTTTGAATATGTCCATGCTTGATCTATTTTTAACATATAGTATGGACCGACCAAACATTTTCATTGTCTGGTGAATTTCCACAAGTAATTCCTTTTGGCAGTTTTCCCAAACACAGTTGAAGTCTATCAATGGTTTACACATCTATAAACATATACCTACCTCCAGAGAATCAACTAGAAATTGGTGTCTAAATGAGACATCCAGATATTTACTGCTATTGGTCTATTTGCATTAATTTTGGTGCCATCTTAGATATACATATTTTTCAAAATTTTTGTCAATAATTTTAACTTGGGCTGCTCTCTGAAATTACTGAAATGCTTCCTTCATATAATAACTTGATATAGTGATGAGGATCTTGTCTATTAGTGTGATTTACTAGTGAGAATATTAAATAGTACTTTTCAATGTCTGTCTCCCATCGTCTGAGGTTCAAGGTGGTATAATTCCCATCAAGGGTATTATAGTTATTTATATCTGCCAATCAGAAACAAGCTATAAATATATTGCAAATTACTTCTGGTCTTCATCTTGTTCTTTCAGTGCCTCAATAACCAACTCCTATTGTTTCAAGAGTAAACATTGTTGATTTTATGCATGCCTTAACGTTGATATTGTTAAGGAAATATTTAACATTTTACATATGGATTTAAACTATGCTGTTTATTGTGATGGTACATGGAATTAGTCATTTATTCGGCTTTTCATGCTTTACCCATTCTAAGCTATTGCAACGTTCTTGTTTATTGTGTTTTTACATTTTTCATTCACATTTATAATATTGTAGCGAGTCAGAGGCTCTCCAACAAGGTGTCAGGGAACAAGATTTGCACATATGAATGATAATTCAAAAAACATTATAAACTGATAAACACAATATGCCATCTACAACCCATCATCTCATACTTATAATTGAAACTGTCAACATGTGACCTAATGTCAACCATATCACAAGGCAACATGGGAACAATACTCCCATACCCTTATAATAACTGTAAAATATCGTGATACACAAGATCTCTGATACCCATCTGCTTAAGCCTAGCGATTCATGTAGTGAAGGATAATCCCAAGTGATAATCCTGTATGAAATATTGATGTTTATTTGGGAGTTTACATCACTTTCAACATTATTTCAGTCATTTCGTGATGGGACCTACTTGTAGCAGATATAGTGCTGCCTCCCTGAATTGTCATATCGCAGGTCCTTGTGCCAATAAACTGACAGTTCAGATTGGGGAAATGATCCTGGGTGCGATTTAGAACAGGAAGTAGTCCCAAAAGGGATTCTGAAATATGATAATGGATATGGCAATCCCAGATGCAAACCTGATACTGGACCGGGCTGTTGAAGAACAGGAAATAATCCTGGAAATGATTCTGCTATTTGCCAATGGCCGTTCAGAACGTGAAATGTACCCAAAATGAATTATACTAGAGTGAGGCTGGTTTGCTAATGGGAAACAATCCTGTATGCGAACCTGATACCTGACAGGGCTGTTTTACAACAGAAAAAAATCCCTAGAAAGGATTCTGATATTTAACAATGGCAATTCAGAACGGGAAGTGAGCCCAAACTGAATTATACTTGAGTGAGGCTGGTTTGCTAATGGGAAACAATCTGGGATGCAAACCTGATACCTGACAGGGCTGTTTTAGAATGGGAAATAATCCAAGAAAGGATTCTGATATTTAACAGCGGTAATTTAGAGCGGGAAATGAGCCCAAACTGAATTATACTTGAGTGAGGCTGGTTTGCTAATGGGAAACAATCTGGGATGCAAACCTGATACCTGACAGGGCTGTTTTAGAATGGGAAATAATCCAAGAAAGGATTCTGATATTTAACAGCGGTAATTTAGAGCGGGAAATGAGCCCAAACTGAATTATACTTGAGTGAGGCTGGTTTGCTAATGGGAAACAATCTGGGATGCAAACCTGATACCTGACAGGGCTGTTTTAGAATGGGAAATAATCCAAGAAAGGATTCTGATATTTAACAGCGGTAATTTAGAGCGGGAAATGAGCCCAAACTGAATTATACTTGAGTGAGGCTGGTTTGCTAATGGGAAACAATCTGGGATGCAAACCTGATACCTGACAGGGCTGTTTTAGAATGGGAAGTAATCCAAGAAAGGATTCTGATATTTAACAGTGGTAATTTAGAGCGGGAAGTGAGCCCAAACTGAATTATACTTGAGTGAGGCTGGTTTGCTAATGGGAAACAATCTGGGATGCAAACCTGATACCTGACAGGGCTGTTTTAGAATGGGAAATAATCCAAGAAAGGATTCTGATATTTAACAGCGGTAATTTAGAGCGGGAAATGAGCCCAAACTGAATTATACTTGAGTGAGGCTGGTTTGCTAATGGGAAACAATCTGGGATGCAAACCTGATACCTGACAGGGCTGTTTTAGAATGGGAAATAATCCAAGAAAGGATTCTGATATTTAACAGTGGTAATTTAAAGCGGGAAATGAGCCCAAACTCAATTATACTTGAGTGAGGCAGGTTTGTTAATGGGAAAGAATTCCGGATGTAAACTTGACACTTAGGAAATCTTTGAAATACCCAACTTGGTATCCAGTTGTAAAGAGTCTAAATTTGATTAATTTAAAATAGGAAAGAGACGTATTGATCAAAATGGAAAGCACTAATTTAAAAGTAACAGACTTTAAAAAGGTAATCCTAAGGAACAGCCATCTTAGAAGGCAACAAGTCTCAGGCTATACACACCTGCCTGTCTGCATGTATTTGGTATAAAATAAACCAGGACCCAACCTTGGTTCCTCAGGGATCAACTTGATCACCTTACTGTGACCCCAGAAAACTATCCCAGAGTGATGTGTGGCCGATTTAGCCCAGTATTTATGTGCCTAATCATGCGTCTCAAATTCCTACACCTCTAGCAACTGGTTCCAAATATCACACTTTTACAAATAAACACCTACAACCCCACTACAAACATAAAATATCACGTTCCTTACAACAAACATGCATATATAGTTACTCATCTTTATTACACATTTAATTTACCCATGGACTATGGCTGCCAACATGGCTGCCAAAAGCAGAAAAAGATGTTTCTGTGTCACAGCAAAAGCACAAAAGTCCAAATATTACCTCTACCTGCACTGCATTCTCAATGCCATGTGTTGGAGTACCACTTTTAGGCCTCAGGCTTTAATTTTACACACACAGGTGAGTTAACATTATTTATTTTGGTGGTAAAACAACTTAAACATGAGAAATTTGAGAAATGTCACAGGACTGATCTTAGTCATACAAAACAATTCTACACCCTCCTTTATGACACTGTGACCTACATCCATTACACTGTAACAAATATCTTGCCACAATCCCCCATACAGCACTCCATGGAAAAATTATAATCCACAGACCCAGCTGAAATGATCTGTAATATGGGCCATATACACAGATAATGGATGTCACATTATCCCCACACTTATAATATCATGTCCTTGTGATATCCCTCAAAACATATGATAAACTATCGAGCTTCCATGTGATAAAATCATTTAATATCTGTATGGACATTCAAATGCAATTCATCCAATATATAAATTGCATCAAAATACAATAACTTGTTCTTAAAAATAGTCCACAATAATTAAGATTCAGTTTTTCCACATTCGCTCAAACTCCACTTTTGAACCTTTCCTATGGTCCTGGACCTGAATAATGAGCTTAGTCTTTGAGCTTGGTCTGGAGTGTGAGTTGCTTTGAGTATTCTTGTTTGCCAATCAAGCCTGTTTGTCTCTTCTATCAACGTTTCTTGCATGAAGTTGTAGGATCTTCCCTACACTATCCTTGAGCGTCCGACTGCAATGTGCAGTGCCTCCACCTTCCTGGAAGCGCCATTAATGGCTGTTGACACCTTTATAGCCCCCAACTTTAATCCAGGCAAATGTGCCAAATTCTCAGACATTTTGCCCACTCTAACATTGTCTGCAGTGTATGTCTGCAGAATGCCCCCCAACTCCTGGATACTCAGCTGGTTGGCGAAACAACTGGTACCATGATGTCCCTTATGTACATGCTCAGGGCAGAGGACATTCCCAGAAACATCCTATTCGAGAATTCCTCCAACTAAGATGGCGTTTGTTTTCTTTCTGGGGCACAACAGGCACCACTGGAATCCTCAGAGCCAAACTAGACAGCACTGGGAACGGTGACCCAGGGCTCAAAGACTTGGCTGCCTGCACCAACACACCATCTGTCTCCACCTGTAGCTCAGGTGCACAAGTCCCCACGAGGGGCTTCAATGCAGGTAGCATTTCCACAGAAGCATTAGTCTTATGAATATCAGCTGAACTAATGGGCAACATGCCCAAAGCCACCAGAGCTTATGGCTCTCAGCTAATTGTTACCAGCTAATTGTTGGCCTCTGACCCAACCAGGGTCTCTGACTCAGGCCTTTCTGATATCCCACTCTGCACTCCAGGAGTTTTCCCGCTGACTTGCTGCTACACAGGCACCTGACCCAATAAGGGTGTCTGAAACAGACCTTACTGGCGCTACACTCAGCTTCACAGGACCTTCTTCCTTACGACATGCTGCTACACTGGCACCCGACCCAACAAGGGTGTCTGAAACAGACCTCACCGGCACCGTCCTCAATTCCACATGCTGCTACACTGGCACCAGACTTCATTGATTCAGTGATGGTGTCTATTGCTTGTTGCACTCATAGGGAATCTGTAAAGCTAAGATAGTGTCGAAATTGTGTGATCAATGCAATGTCAATTCTCCCTTCACTCATATACAACTAAAGGGATGAAACCTTAACTCACAACCTTGGATGAGATCATTTTTATTCCGTGTATAAGGTTATCAATTTTGCTTTTATGACCTTGAGGTGTGGATATTTCTGATCTATGCCATCTAATCTTTAAATTCAGTGTTTCAAAACATAACCTAGCCTTACCTCAATCAATATTTCTGCCCAAAGCTGAGATCACTTTTACAAAAATCACAAAAGCCTGTGATCCAATGGAGGGAATGATGGAAATCAATAATGTCCCATAGAATACTATAATCGTGCTCAGTGGGTTGTGACAATGCCTTGTAGTTCTTTGTAAATATTATGAGCAATTAAACAACAGGGGGCGCAAAATTTGTCAATTTCCTAGAGAATAACATTATTCAGAGGGTGTTCCACCACCCAATCACCGTTTTTTTCTTATTTCTCTTGGAACACAATTTTCAACTGCATCAAACAAATATTTCTAAAGGTCATAAGGTAAAGTTTTCAATTTTTAAAAATGCTTTGCTATCTCAGCATTGAATGGATAATATCCTTTGAATTTTAGGATGTACATAAGTATTTCTAATCTATTTTGAAACATCAGGTTGACAGAAATGTGATGCAAGAGCTTTCATGCCCTTAGTTTATATATAGTAATGCTATATATAGGCACATGGCTGAGATCAAACCTATTTTTATCATTTGGTTTGCAGATAGCTCATGGTTGCACTATAGCTACTGACCCCAGAGCAGGTGATCGGTGTTTGGTTGGAGAGGTGAACCTCTCCATCCCAGTAAACATAGATGTATTGGTCCAATACTGATCCTATTAAAGCATTCATGAAACCTGGAAGGTTCCAGGCAATTTTACAGTGGTTTAAGGTATCTGAAAACAATATATAATCTTAAAATTGACATACATACAGGTAATCTATCTGAAATCCACAAAAGAACATCTGCTCTGAGAATTATGATTTTTTGTGACCACCAAGTACTCCCAGTACTGGACAGGAAGTGTGCTCTGTGACCTTGACCTTTGACCTGTCAAGGGGCTCCATAAGTCACAAGAGGTGTTGTTTACCAATTGTTAAAACTGGAGCAACGCATTTTCTGCCATTTTTTTTCACTATTTTGAGAATGAATTGGAAGATAAAACTTATCGTGATGATAGTGCCTTTTCTTGGCATTCTTTTTGTGGTAAAATTATTAAAAACAGATGAATATTTATGAAGTTATGGGTACAAACATCCAAGAAGATTTTGCAGAAATTGCCAATTTAGTTTTATATGTTCTGATGTGCATTTCTCTCAAATAGAACCCCATTATGAAGATTTCATCTTTAGTTTCTGTACAAAATTTTTTATATTATATATGTTTGCAAAAAAAAAAGTAAAAAAAAGGGGGGGTCCATGCAGCCTTTGATGTCTTCCCATTCAGTGGTGTGAAAAACCCCAAATTTCATAAAAGAGGGTCAAATCATAAATTTCACTGATACCAATTATCAGCATTCACAGTTTTGCCATTCAAAGTCCTTGTGATTTTAGGCCAAACTAGTGATCAAAGGGTTTAATGTCACTTTTTCCATATATCAGCCTTTAGGTTAAGGGGGATTCCATGCAGGGGGGTGTGTGGGGGGGGGGGGGGGAATTAGCATTAGCACTTTAATGCCAGAAAGCATTTATACCAGCTGCATGTTGTGGTACATACTGATTGGGGAGCTGATTGAACTTTTAATGGAAATTCAGAGCAAAAATATGAGCTGGCACTTCCAAGTAGAGTGGAAAGCCAACTCACCAAAACACCTTTACTTCAAGATGACGTCATACAGGCTCTGTATGACGCCACTTGACTACAGACACAATGGTCAGTGGTCATTGTGACTGGGAATCCTTGACAACCAAATCTTTAAAGGCATACCTACGGGGATTCACCACAAAACATAATCAATATGACCCAATTTCCTTACATTACCCCCCAACTTAAACTGAATGTATAAATTCACCCCAATTTTACATTAAGTTAAAAGTACTGAAAAAAATAAGGAATATTGTCAAACATAAGATCTATACCAATTATCTTACTGATACAGCATTCCTTAAAGGAAATTAAACGCTGTACATTATAAATAGGTGTTGTGTCACTTTGAGGGTACTTAAACACAATCACCGTAAATATAGGTAAATATTTACAAAATGTAGCTTCTACATGAATATAATATTATTTACAAAAGGCTCAAACATAAACATTCATCTCAATGAATATACATTGAAATAGCACAATTAGCACAATTACTTTAAACAACATCGACTGGAAACAGCAAGAATAGATTAGCTTAACAGTCCATTTGCAAATGTATGTAAATCCATATATATTTGTAATGTCTCTTAGGTGTAAAATTCTTTTCTGGAATCCAGAGTATATAATTTAAATATATATCTATATTTATCATAGCATTATTTTAGAATTTAGAATTTTGAATACAGATTTAGACCGAATGCTGTTTTGTTAATTTGGAATAGGTGATGCCGAAAATCTACCAAAAGTCTTGGCGGCAAGAGTCACTGACAGTCTGGAGGTGCTCAGTTGACAGCCGGGAATTGGCCACCTGGGAATCACGCTTGACCTTGGCCTTCTCCTTGAGCAGGGAGCATGAGCTCAGCCTCATATCCTCCAGTTGCCTCCTGAGCTCCTCGGCATCATGCCATGCACTGTCTCTTTCAGCCGTCAGTTGCCTCCTAACCTCCATGTGCTATTTGTTGATTCTGTTCCTTTTGTCTTCTATCTGTCGTTCTGCCAGCACAAATAACTCGCTCATATTTCTCAGCCACATTTGGTAAGGTTTTAGTTCTTTATTGTTTTTTGGAATATATGAAATAGGGTCAAAAACCCACATTTCCCGGGTGACATCCTCACTTAAACTAGAAAAGAGTGGAATTGTCGACAATAGTTCAGAAGTAGATGTAGACGAAGACATAGAAGTAGATGTATAAGCAGGCATAGAAATAGGTGTAGAAGCTGGCGTGGAATTTGGCGTAGAAATAGGCATAGGAGCTGGCATAGAATTAAGTAAACTTCAAAACAGGCACAGAAGTAGGAATTGACGGAAAACAGATCCCTTGAGGGTCGATAAAAGACCCATTACTGTCTTTGATTATATTACAGTTAGAGTTTTTGACTGCATAACTATACTGGTGCCAAAGCACCAGGTGTTTTGCACAGTCGTTGCATCTATGAATCTTGTGTCCACATTCTAGGTAGCCACATTGGGCGCAGCTTGCACCAGGCACTATAACATTTGTTAGGGATTTTTGTTTACCTGCTTGCACCGGGTTATATATCTCCCTGGGATGGAGGGCAGTAATGACCTTTTACTTTATTTATTCTTTTAGGTGAACAGCACAGACTGTACCAAGGGATGACCAAAAGATACAGAATTTTCCTTGCTTATGCTACTTGGAGTCATAAATACATTTGTTTTAGTGAGGGAGGGCCATATTTCTTAACCCCTTTGTTAAATCCTAGTCTCATGAATTAATCAGCTGGATAACTGACAGACACTCATGTTCCCATTTTAGTACATCATTTGGTTTATTTAGAATCATCAATTAAACTGGCGATACAACCCCTCAAGTAAGTCATATACTCCAAAGAGGATGACTAGCGTGGGGAAACTCATATGTTAATGGGAATACTTTTTCCCTGAAATGTAAGGATAATAATAGATGTTATCCACTTCTGTTCCCTTAAATGTCAAGATAATAACAGATGTTATATTTTAATCATATGGTTATTTATTAAATGATAAGTTATATTTATTTAATTCAATGAACTCTTCTGGTTTAACTATTTACCCCGGAGGCAGTGGTGTTGTCACGATAGGTGAATGTAATACGCCGAGAAGAGTCGCGGAGATCGGTCGGAGAATACTGTATTCAGCTGTGGTGGGAGGATCAGAGCAGTCGAAATTGCGCCAGGTCAAAAACTGAACTCCCACCAAAAATCGTCAGTATATATATATCCGCGCCAAAAGTAATAAAATCTCGACTCCCGCAGTCGGTATTTTGTCGAAAAATAATTACAAATTCGACCAAAAAACAATGGATCGAAAGAAAAGGTCGAATTCGACTTCACTGCCGAAATCCCGTTCAAAACGCCGAAATCTCGTTTCCCGCGAGACAGGACGAGAACAAAACAAGATGGCGGTCGAGAAAATTAACCAGAAGATGCGCACAAAGAAATTGAACCCGAACAGTATGTTTTCCCCGCTCATTTACTCCGAGAACCCGATAAATACCAAGTCCAGTTTGTAGACATTAATAAGAAGAGAGGAGAAGCTTTGCGGAGCCGAGAATCGAAAGTACGTATAAATTTCCTGACGCGCTCCCGAGAGCGGTACGCAATTTCACAACACTGCCCCCTTTGTTAAAACCTAATTTCATCCCTGAAATTTAAACATGTCAACAGTAGAATAATAATCTTATTGGAACAGTTACGGCTGCCTAATGTCCGCAAAAGCGGAGGCCATAACAAAAATGTCCAAAGTTCAATTTTTCTTAGACGAACAGGCCTGAAAGATAGAGAAGAGTTCTTATATTACTATTTATATTAAAATGTTATTACTCGCGAGTTTACGGTTCAGGATCCATTTAATAAATTCTTATTAGAATATAAAAGTCTTCCAAGATCTTCCTAATGTCTTCGATGAGGGCTTGACCAACGAGAGTTCTTAGGGCGGTGTCCACCGGAACCAGGGGATGGTCCTCTCGGTCTCCGTCGACCGGAGTGGCTCATGGAAGACGGAACTGGATCGTCTGGGCGAGTCTTCGGTCCGAGGGGCTCCTTTGAAGGAACTGGAGTACTGGCGATGGATGGAGCGTTCAATTTGACCAACTCACCGTGGAGTTTCTCCATCCATCGCACGGTCTTGGACTGTAAATTTATTACTTGCTGTAGCTTAATATTAACATCTTGAAGAGCGGCCACAGTCTTCCTCTGAGCTGAAGGATGAGGATCAGCCCTGGAGCCATTTGACTTCATGGAATCAGCGATGGTGTCGATGGCCCCTCGCACTACGGAGCTCAAAGCTGGCAGCAGGACTTTCTCATCAATCTTCACCTGAATGATTGGCGTCGAGTCAGGCAGGGAAACTCCTCGGGGAATTTTGGCTGGCGCTGTTTCGTTGGGCACTAAAGCCGGCGAGGGACCTTCTGTGATGGCAACGGTCTCTGTCTGCTCTACGTGTTCGGGTACCGTGGAGGGTTCATCCAAAATATCACCCTCATACTGAGGAGTGAAATTGGCCTCCGCTTCACCACTGATTATTTCACCCAATAATGTGGTAGGGTGGGGTGGTGGAGACAGAACAGGACGACTCTCCAAATATGGTGGTACGGCAACTGGTTCGTGCTCCTCTTGTGAGATAGCGACTACAGGCCCCTTGTCTGGCAGAGTGGTGGCAGAAAGGAAAACATTCCTCTGCCCGGTGGCGTCGGAAGTCAGACCACTCTCCTGACAGGTCGTACTTGGTACCGGAACGTCTCTCTGATGTGAGGGGGCGGGGGCAGCAGCACCCTCCGGTAAGGTCGGAGTAACCACCGGGCAACTCTGCTGCAGCTCCTCGGCTAAACTGAGGAGTGACTCAAAGGCCGTCTGGTCGGAGGTCTCCGCAACGCCACGAGGCCCACCCTTGGCAACTCCAGTGAGGGTTGTGAGATGGGAGCCTGGATCAATGATAGACCCCGGTTTAGCAGACTGCCAGGGACCGCTCCCATGTCGAACTGGGGCATCTCCAGTGTCGGGACCGCTGCTTCTTCTGGAACTGGGGCTGGGTCTACAGTAGGAACGTCAGCAGTCGCCAGTGGGACTTCAGCTCTCCGGTCCTGGACTGGACGCTGGACTCCGGTCGGGATTTGGCGAGCCGCTGCTATCGTCTTCCAGTGGACCTGCGAGGACTCACTGTCCCACTCCATCAGATCACCCTCCTGATGAGGATTCGGCAGAACCCTGACGCGGAAGGGATTCTCTGTCTGCTTGATGTAATGGTCAGCTGACTCCGCATCCATTCCACATAGTCCAGTGTTTCTCCTGTGGATGCCACTCCCACGATGGATCTCTGCTTTCTTCTTGGAGGAGAACTTGGCCTTGCATAGCTGGCAGAACCACGGACACATGGCATAATGGACATGTTCCTTTAGAACATGCCATATGGCGCGGCTCTTCTCATCCACGAAAGTACATTTCGTGCACTCATAAGCTTTTCCTCTCATCTGAAAATAGGTTAATGATACCTTATGATTATTTATTGTGGGCTCTTCGTATTCATTCACCTTGGAACCGGATCACCCCAAAGATAGGTACCTCATTATTTCATGATGTTCTAGAAGAAACACTGAAATTCCTAAAATGAAAGAACAAGTAGAACCTTCCGACTAAAACAACTCCGAAAACAATCATACTCTTAAACACAAATTTTATTCAGGATATGTACAAAAGGCTAAATGTTCATTTTTTGGTGCTGCCCTCCTCCGCCAACTTCATGTCTTTCACCTCTTCCGCCAACCCCTTGAGTGCATCCTCAAACTGTCCCTCCACAGGGGCGTCTTTGGGCGGAGGAGGGGGATGACTCTCATTGTATGCGATAAGCCGGTCTTCCAGATCGATGAGACTTTGTAGATCTTTTAGAAACTCCTCGATACTGGCCCAAGGGTATGTCGGCTTTCTATCCATGTCTCTACAACATTAAATTCATCAATAGTTCACTTTACACCTTGACTCCTTCCACTGCCCATCAACAATCTCAAATGCGGTAGGATTTGTTAGGTCTAGTTAGTTCTCAACATGTCCTGCGGTATCCATTTAGCAATCCATGGATCCCAAGGGATTAGTATTAAGCAATCTTAGATAACCAGGGGTCTTTGTTGATTTTATTAATAACATCAGTCATCCTATAATGAACAAGGGTATCCTTTATCCCGGCTGATCAGGGAAACACTACATATAACTATTTCACCTAAAAACAAGTTTAACCTAAAGTCAATATTCAAGTAGTCACAACCAACATATCGTTATTAACTCCAAATAACAACAACAGTAACACGTCTGGGAGGTGCGTTCTTCTTCATTTAATTATTAGTGAGTTCATTGCATATCTTCTTTGCCCAATTAGGCAATCCAGCCCCTTCCCAAGGTTTCAGGAGGTCATGATGCAATACCATGCTCTTTTGTCTTGTAGCCAACCTGTAAAGGCAATCTCCCAATACCTTGACAACTACGAGTGGACCACTCCAGGGGGTTTCAAATTTCTTGCGGATATGGTGTCTCCGATATACCATGTCCCCAATTTTAAATTGGTTTTCTCTAATCCTTGAGTTGTGATCCTTCTTTTGTCGTTGAGCAGTCTTCTTAAGTTGTCTTCTGGCTATCTCATAACATTCCTCCATTCTCTCTCGCACCTCAGCAACATACTCATGTACTTCTGGGGACTCCTCAGATCTTGGCCTTGGAAAAAGAAGGTCTACTGGAAGATTCACCTCTCTGTGTAACATCAACATATTCGGTGAAAACCCTGTCGAGGGATGTGGGGTACTTCGGTAGGCCGCTGTCAAGAGTGGTAAATGAATATCCCAGGTATTCTTGTTCTTGTCAATGAAACTACGAATCATTTTTGCAAGAGTGCGGTTGAACCGCTCAATCATTCCATTCGAAGAGGGATGGTAAGGACTACTACGAGTCTTTCGCATTTCCAGGAGGCCACATATCTCCTGGAATAAAGAACTTTCGAATTGCCGACCTTGGTCAGAATGAATTTCAAGAGGAACGCCAAGTCTACTGATGTATTCGGAAACAATTCGCCTTGCAACGGTATCTGCCTGTTGGTCTGGTATCGCATAAGCCTCAATCCACCGTGTGAAGTAATCACCAATAACCAATATATATTTGTTTTTGTTTCTCGTTTCAGGCAAAGGTCCCATGATGTCCACCGCACATCGGTCCATTGGAGCACCAACCCTATAGTCACATAGAGCCGCATGGAACTTCTTTGCAGGCATCCGATTTGCACTACATGTCGAGCATGTGCGGAGGTGATGTTTGACATCTTGGCGCATGTTATACCAGTAGAACCGGCTCTTGATCTTTTGGACAGTCCTTTCGACTCCTAGATGTCCCGAGAACAGATTATTGTGGCATCTAAGCAAAACTTCTCGGCGCAACATTCTTGGAATTAGGAGTTGGTGTTTTATTAAACCCGATTCCTGATCTGGAAGCCATTTCTGATACAAAACACCTGATATACATATCAGGTTCTCCCAATTCAACCAGAGTTTCCTGGTTGCCGGGCTGAAACTTGCTACCTCTTGTCTTTGTGGACGATCACCCCTTCTCTTCCATTCGTGAATTGGTCCAATATCCGGATCCTCATATTGCAATTTTATTAACTCCTGAGAGGCGTGTCCACTGGCCCAGTATGTTTGAATATCAAAAGTGGTTTCCCCATCTGGCTCGGATCTTGTTGCTTCCAAGGAGGATGGTTCGGGAAGCATACTCCGGGTGGTGATTCGATGACACTGCGGAGTATCATGAGACTTCTTTTTACTCAATGGAACCACATCATCTACTTCCTGGAAATCATCCCATTCTTGAGCATTGTACGGAATCTTGTCTTCCACCACATCTGTGTGTTTTGGATGCCGCGATAAGGCATCGGCATTTTGATGTTTCTTTCCTGGTCGATGTTCAATGGTAAAGTCGTACTGAGAAATGTACTCTAGCCACCGAGCAACCTGACCTTCTGGTTCTTTGAAGTTAAAAAGCCATCTAAGTGAACCATGATCAGTACGCACTACAAACTTCTGTCCTAACAGGTAATGTCTGTATTGTCTCAGGAATGTTACTACTGCCAACAACTCTCTTCTTGTAACATTATATCTCCTTTGTTCTTTGGACAGGGTTTTTGAACCATAGGAGATAACTCTTTCCTTACCATCTTGTATTTGGGACAGAATTTCACCAATTCCCACTCCAGAGGCATCGGTATCTAGGATGTATGACGTGTTTGGTAAGGGATAGGCCAAAGTTGGAGCATTGCACAAAGCCATTTTCAAGCATTCAAAGGAACGTTGAGCTTGAGCAGTCCATTCAAATTTCTCATCCTTTCGAGTCAGTTTATTCAAAGGGTTTGCAATGTCACTAAATTTGTGGACAAAGGAGCGATAGTAATTGCAAAGTCCCAGGAACTGTTGCACTTCATTAGCATTCCTGGGAGCAGTCCAATCTTGTACCACAGATATCAGTTTGGGGTTTGGGCAAACACCATTCTGTCCAACAATGTGTCCCAGGAAAAGTACTTCAGATTGCAGAAACTGACATTTGGATGGTTTCAACTTTAAGCCAGAGGATCCTAGTCTTGTCATGATTTCATCTAATTGCTCGAAATGTTCTTCAAGATTGTTGGAATAGATGATCAGATCATCCAGATAGATCAACAGATTCTTCCATTGCAGGCCCCTGAATATTAGTTCCATGCATCTCTGGAATGTGGAAGGAGCGTTACAAAGTCCAAACGGCATCTTGGTATACTCATATAGACCGTATTTTGTGATGAATGCTGTTTTATGTTGGTCTTCTTCTTCCATCTGAAGCTGCCAATACCCACTCTGGAGATCCAAGGTAGAGAATATCCTTGCTGATGCCAAACAATCTATGCAGGTGTCAATGCGTGGCAAAGGATACGCATCCTTCACTGTGCATTCATTTAGTCGCCTGTAATCTATGCACCAGCGAACGGATCCATCAGTTTTTCTCACCAGACAGATATTTGAGGCCCATGCAGATTTTGATGGTTTAATTACCCCTGCTTGTAACTGTTCTTGAAGATACTTCTCCTCTTCTCCCTCAAATCCTTTTGGACTCCTGCGTAAGGGTTGTCTGATGGGTGCTGCAAAACCTGTATCAATCTTGTGCTTGATGGCGCTACAACAACCAAGTTCTAATTTATTTTCAGCAAACACATTCTGATGTTTGAGGAGAAATTCAGCAAACTTTTGTTTGACTTCTTCGCTTTTAATCTTTTCGCAATTTTTTGAATACAACTCTTGAAGATGTCCTTGCAGATTGGATATTTCAATTTTTCTGATAGGACAATCATCTACCCCAGAGAGTGGTGAGGTCCAATCCTCAGGAATAACTGGAATCTGTACGTTTTCATTTCTGGTTCCTCTTCTCTTCCTGTTACTATTATTTTGTCCAAAGATTTTTCCTTGAGAGGTATGTGATCCTCCAAATTCTGTTCTTTGACAAACCCCTTGATAATGTAGAGCAGATTCCTCTTTTGGTAGGACTGAGTCCAACACATCTACTATTTTTTCCACAGGTTGCAACTCTCTGACGAGGTATCCTTTCTTAAATGTGACAGGATCTCTTCCCACATTGACACATCGCACATAGCAGTTATCCTGGTGGTAGTCAAGCAATGCTCTGCCTATTATGAAATCCCTACTGTCCTCAATAAGTGGTTCCATTATCAGGCACGGACTTTCTGTGTCGGAAGAGTAGTTTCCAGTAATTGATATCTGGAGAATTGCTTCATGATTTCCTGGAATGGTGGTGTCTCTTTGCAATGTAGCCCTTGGTAGTCTTGATTTCCGATTAACATCACAGCTGATCCATTCACCATCTAGCTGCAACCCATGTCTTGTATTGATAGTGATATCTTTGTCATCGAGAAAATCACAACCAATAAGCATATCATCGCTAATTGGAGCTATGTACATTGGCCAGGTATACGTACTACTTCCAATTTTCATCAGTATGGAAGCAATTCCACTAGTTTCCATACTTTTGTTCTTTTCTGCTACTTTTAGTCCCACCGCAGCTTGATGGATTTTAGGTCTTTTATGTTCAGGAATAGCCTTATAAACTCTGTCTGACAATACTGTCACTTCTGCTCCAGAGTCTATTATTGCTGATATCTCTGAACCTGCCACTGAAGCTTTAACACTCATTGTGACAGCCTTTGTCATCCTTATGACATGGTAAGGAATTTTATCGCTACTTCCTTCTATCTCTTTATTTTTCTTTCACCTCGGAAGTCTCATCATGTATATCCGTTGTACGTCTGAAATTCTTATGTGGTCTTCCGTCAATCTTCTTGGAATCCCCGACCCCCAGTTGATCATCCACAGCAAGAACACTTTTATTCCCACTGCCCAGTTGTTCGGATGTGGAAATATTGTCACACCTTCTTTGACCATCTGACCCACTTTTATCAGAATCTCTCACTCCAAGCGGACCAGTCCCAGATCTTGTGCTATCAAACAATATTTCTTGACCATTCCCCGGAAACTTCTCCAACCTCTTCTTTCCTTCCATTCCATCAACGTCACTGAAACATCTCATTCCAGATGGGCAATTCTCGATGGTCAAGGAAGGTTGGCTCGCTTTCAACGGGGGTGCGTCTTCACATCTCTGTTTCATAATCTTGGGTTTTTCTTCTTCATCCATCTCAGATGAAGTCACAGCCGGCCTGCTGATTTTCCCAGAGATTATTTTTTTTACTCTCTTATTGCTTTTCTTTTGGGTAGAAACATAATGAATACAATATTTACAACAATCATCATTGTTTGATTGGGTCAGTACTTGACCGTCAGTTCTGACCCCATCTAGTTTTCCAACTCCTCATATTCGTCTTCCTCCTCACTCTCCTCTTGTATTTCTCTGGTTGCATATTTTCTCTGTGGACAATTCCTGGCAAAATGGCCCATTTCATGACATTTAAAACAGGTCACCTCTGATTTTTTCATTGTATCTGCGGCAGCCATGGAGGGGGTTGACGTCTCCTCTTGATGTTGGATCTTCTTTTGAGAGGAGTTCAATATCTGCTTACTCAGTAGATCCATTTTCCTGTCTACTTGTTTTGAGAAGAAATCAAATCTTTTGTTGGTCTTATCAATAGTTTTTGTCAAGTCTGTCATATCAGTGGAGAATTTCTCTTCAAAACTTTTCCCGAAATTCTGAAGTCTTTCCTCTGTTATGAACCTACTTGGATTTATCCGCCGAAGGTTGCTTTCTTGGTCCCCCAATTCTTCACGAGATTCCGTCAGAACCTGTCGAATATGTGTTCTCTGTTTCAGAGAGGTCCGACAACTCTCGTGCCACTGAATCAAGTCTAAAGCCTCAGCAACCGTATTTGGCCTTTTGGTTTTTACATCATACACCAAGTTGGGATCTGGCATTCCATTCACCATATGCTCAACCACCAGTTTCTCAAAAATGGCCGTCCCATCAAATACAGGGTACGATTTGGACGTCATCATTCTGACACGGGCTGCATACTCATGTAGAGACTCTTTGGAGGATTTCTTGACAGCTGATAAATTCATTCTGTGTGTCTCAGGAAGCGTGTGGTCTCTGAAACGTTGCTCCAATGCAGTTAACAGATGCGGAAGACTACTGCGGATAGCAAGTGATTGTTCGGATACAAATTCCAAGGCCTCCTTCTCCATGCAAGTGATAAGTCGGCAAAGTAGAGTATAGTCATCCCAATGACATTGTTGTGACAACAATTGAAATTGCATCCAAAATGCCTTCCATGGTGTTTTTCCATCAAATGTAGGAAGTCGAGGTCTAGGTTCATTCATACCAGGATGAGCATTTCCACGGCGATAGACTGGATCTAGTTGAGGATGAGAGACTCCGGTTGTCTGTCTATCTGGTGTCCTCCTTTCATATTGCCTCATTAAAGATGGGGAGATGTGCATGTTGAGCCCGGTATTCAGGTTTTGCGGCACTTGTTCTTCAAAAGAGTAGGTTTGGCATCTTTCCCGGTAACCATCTCCAAAATTTCCACTTTTCTGATTCTGTGAGTTATTCACTGGCATTTCTGGATGCTTCCTATGGTCACCAGTGGCTCCATTTTCTATCACTTGCACATCCTGAACTTGTATTGTGTGTAATTCTGATGATGTTGGCCTTGCCCTAACATCTGCATTACTCATAGCGAGACTTGTCTCCAGACAGGATATCTTCCTCTCAAGTCTTTGGATTTCTTCAATATCTTTCTGATGATGTCTGGTCAACTCAACTGGATCCCCTGTTCTATCTTCAAAGTCAAAAGAATTCACAGGTGCCAAGCTTGGTAAACTAGTGCCAATGGCGATCATGGGTTGCAGAAGACCATTTGCTGATAAGTTGATTTGGTCTAACTCAGGAGATGTCATGGTCACATCAATCTGATTTTCCTGATCTGCTCTGACTTGTACCATCCCAGAGGTGGTGACTGGAGTAATCAATTTTGTGTTTTTTGATGACTTAGATCTGGTTTGATGTCTATCTACATTCTTTTCAGCCATGATTACTAAGTTGCAAGATGTTGCAGGCTTGGGTTGATTCAACTAAGAAGTTTACAATCAGAATCCCACTTCTGACACCAATTGTTAGGGATTTTTGTTTACCTGCTTGCACCGGGTTATATATCTCCCTGAGATGGAGGGCAGTAATGACCTTTTACTTTATTTATTCTTTTAGGTGAACAGCACAGACTGTACCAAGGGATGACCAAAAGATACAGAATTTTCCTTGGTTATGCTACTTGGAGTCATAAATACATTTGTTTTAGTGAGGGAGGGCCATATTTCTTAACCCCTTTGTTAAATCCTAGTCTCATGAATTAATCAGCTGGATAACTGACAGACACTCATGTTCCCATTTTAGTACATCATTTGGTTTATTTAGAATCATCAATTAAACTGGCGATACAACCCCTCAAGTAAGTCATATACTCCAAAGAGGATGACTAGCGTGGGGAAACTCATATGTTAATGGGAATACTTTTTCCCTGAAATGTAAGGATAATAATAGATGTTATCCACTTCTGTTCCCTTAAATGTCAAGATAATAACAGATGTTATATTTTAATCATATGGTTATTTATTAAATGATAAGTTATATTTATTTAATTCAATGAACTCTTCTGGTTTAACTATTTACCCCGGAGGCAGTGGTGTTGTCACGATAGGTGAATGTAATACGCCGAGAAGAGTCGCGGAGATCGGTCGGAGAATACTGTATTCAGCTGTGGTGCGAGGATCAGAGCAGACGAAATTGCGCCAGGTCAAATACTGAACTCCCACCAAAAATCGTCAGTATATATATATCCGCGCCAAAAGTAATAAAATCTCGACTCCCGCAGTCGGTATTTTGTCGAAAAATAATTACAAATTCGACCAAAGAACAATGGATCGAAAGAAAAGGTCGAATTCGACTTCACTCCCGAAATCCCGTTCAAAACGCCGAAATCTCGTTTCCCGCGAGACAGGACGAGAACAAAACAAGATGGCGGTCGAGAAAATTAACCAGAAGATGCGCACAAAGAAATTGAACCCGAACAGTATGTTTTCCCCGCTCATTTACTCCGAGAACCCGATAAATACCAAGTCCAGTTTGTAGACATTAATAAGAAGAGAGGAGAAGCTTTGCGGAGCCGAGAATCGAAAGTACGTATAAATTTCCTGACGCGCTCCCGAGAGCGGTACGCAATTTCACAACACATTCATCAAATGAAAACATTTGCATAATGTTCAGTCTGAAATGATTTAGAATTATAATTTATTTTCACTGACATATGGCCATATAGTAAATGTTAACAAAATTAAGGGGTGACAGAAATTTCATGTTTTACAGTACATTAGTCATTACATTTACACACAAGGCAGATTTTAAACCTTGTTACAGTTCACCTTGTTACAGTCATTATTTGTGCATCTGACATACAGATAACTGCCCAGAAACATCAAGAATAGATAAGCTTAACAGTCCATTTGCAAATGTATGTAAATACATATTATATATTTTGTAATGTCTCTTAGGTGTAAATTTGTTTGTTTGGGGTTTTACATCACTTTCAACATTATTTCAGTCATTTCGTGATGAGACCTACTTGTAGCAGATATAGTGCTGCCTCACTGAATTGTCATGTCGCAGGTCCTTGACATGACAACCCACCCGGTCACAGATTTACAAGGACAACGGGTTAACCCTTTAGGCACGGGCCTCAGCTCATGTGGGAAATTGTATCATGAGTTCAATCTCGGCATGGCCGGGGTTTGAACCCACGACCTTTGGATCACCACAGAGGAACTGGTGCTAATAAGCTGGTGCTCTAACCAACTGCGCCACGGCCCGTGGCCCTCTCTTAGGTGTAAAAGTCTTTTCTGGAATACAGAGTATATAATTTAAATATATATCTATATTTATCATAGCATTATTTTAGAATTTAGAATATAGATTTTGACCGAATGCTGTTTTATTAATTTGGAATAGGTGATGCCGAAAATCTACCACAAGTCTTGGCGGCAAGAGTCACTGACGGTCTGGAGGTGCTCATTTGACAGCCAGGAATTGGCCACTCAATTATGTTTTTTGGCTTATCGGCATAACTGGCCACAGCTATCTGTGGGCACTGTAACACTTATCAAATGAAGAAATTTGCATAATATTCAGTCTGAATTCATTTACAGTTAGAGTTTATATACTGTGCTAGCATGATATTGCATAATTATGACATTATATTAACAATTTAACAGTATATGATGTTATAAATTTCAGGTACACTCAGCAGAATTGGGCGCAGCTTGCACCAGGCACTATAACATTTGTTAGGGATTTTTATTTACCTGCTTGCACCGGGTTATATATCTCACTGGGATGGAGGGCAATAATGACCTTTTATTTTATTTATTCTTATAGGTGAACAGCACAGACTGTACCAAGGGATGATCATAAGATGCAGAATTTTCCTTGATTATGCTACTCAGAGTTATGAATATTTGTTTCAGTGAGGGAGGACAATATTTCTTAACCCCCTAGAAAATCCTAGTCTCATGAATTAATCAGCTGGATAACTGACAGACACTCATGTTCCCATTTTAGTACATCATTTGGTTTATTTAAAATCAACAAATAAACTGGCGATACAACCCATCAAGTAAGTCATATACTCAAAAGAGGATGACTAGCGTGGGGAAACTCATATGTTAATGGAAATTCTGTTCCCATAAATGTCAGGATAATACCAGATGTTATCTTTCAATCATTAAGGTCATTTATAAAATGATAAGTCATATTTATTTAATTCAATGAAATCCTCTAATGTATAACTATTTACCCAGGAGGCAGTGGTGTGTTCACGGTTGATAAGTGCAGTACGCAGAGATGGGTCGGAGATCGCCGTTTTCAGCTGGGTGCGATGGTATCACGCTGATCTAAGCAGACGAAAATTCGCCAGGTCAAAAACTGAACCCCCAACCAAAAATCGTCAGTATATATATATATACGCTCCAAAAGTAACCAAATCTCGACCCCCGCAGTGGGTATTTTGTCGAAAAATAATTACAAATTCGACCAAAGAACAATGGATCGCTCAATGAGGTCAAATTCGACTTCACTGCCGAAATCTCGTTCAAAACGCCGAAATCTCGTTTCCCGTGAGACAGGACGAGAACAAAACAAGATGGCAGTCAAGAATCAACCAGAAGATGCGCACAACAAAATTGAACCCGAACAGTATGTTTTCCACGCTCATTTACTCCGAGAACCCGATAAATACCAAGTCCAGTTTGTAGACGTTATAAAGAAAAGAGGAGAAGCTTTGCGGAGCCGAGAATCGAAAGTACGTATAAATTTCCTGACGCGCTCCCGAGAGCAGTACGCAATTTCACAACACATTTATCAAATGAAAACATTTGCATAATGTTCAGTCTGAAATGATTTAGAATTATAATTTATTTTCACTGACATATGGCCATATAGTAAATGTTAACAAAATTAAGGGGTGACAGAAATTTCATGTTTTACAGTACATTAGTCATTACATTAACACACAAGGCAGATTTTAAACCTTGTTACAGTTCACCTTGTTACAGTCATTATTTGTGCATCTGACATACAGATAACTGCCCAGAAACATCAAGAATAGATAAGCTTAACAGTCCATTTGCAAATGTATGTAAATACATATTATATATTTTGTAATGTCTCTTAGGTGTAAATTTGTTTGTTTGGGGTTTTACATCACTTTCAACATTATTTCAGACATTTCGTGATGAGACCTACTTGTAGCAGATATAGTGCTGCCTCACTGAATTGTCATGTCGCAGGTCCTTGACATGACAACCCACCCGGTCACAGATTTACAAGGACAACGGGTTAACCCTTTAGGCTGTGTTTCCATATGTGCAGTCCGTCATGCAGTCCGTGATGCAGCGCGTCAAGCAGAGCGTCATGCGGTGTTCACATGTATGTGTCAGTTTTGTGATGTTTTCACGGTCAAACTTCCAATTTGGCGCCAAAATTAGGCTTGCAACCTATGGGAAACCTATGCGTCACTCTATGCGTCAGATTTTCATTCGCTACCCTATGCGAAAGGCTATGCGTCAATTTGCCTACGGACGTCATTACGGACGGCAATACGCATACATGGAAACACCTGCATTGTTCTGTATGGTGTGCGAAAAAAAAATGACGCACTGCATGACGCTCTGCACGACGCGCTGCATGACGCACTGCACATATGGAAACACAGACTTAGGCACGGGCCTCAGCTCATATGGAAAATTGTGTCATGAGTTAAATTTCGGCACAGCCGAACATCTACATCTTTGTGTATTTTTGGCAAAGTGTAAAATGCCGGAGTCTTGGGTTTGTCAATTTTGAGGTAGAAGGCAATTTTTTCTGAAATTGAGCCTTTCTGTTGAGGCTCGTTTACCAGATCATGGACCTTCTCATTGTTGTCCATGGTTTTATTAGTCAGACAGGGCCGATAGAATTATCTGTAAGCCAATTGTCTGTAACCCTCACTCAGGTAAATAACCTGACTACACAAGAACCTTTGTCTGCTTTTTTAATCACAATTTCTTGATTTAAAGCTAGCTCCCTCAAGGCTATATACACTGCTTTGGAGATATTTTTAGTTTTGGGGGCTCTGACAGGTTGAAGCTGGAGTTCATGCCTAACAGTTTTCTGGTAGGCATCTAGGTTGCCCCTGTTGTAAAAAAACAGGGTCAAATTTGCTCTTTTCCACAAATTTTCTGTCATGGAAAGGAGGTGTCACATCATCCTCAGATGAGGATTGATCACCATTACTCTGGTCCACGGGATGGTCAACGCGATCATCCCAGAAGAGTTTTAATCTGAGATTCCTGAAAAACCTTTCTAAATCTATGAAAATATCTGACATGTCAGGTTCTCCTGGTGTAGGGGAGAAACTAAGTCCTCTACAAAGAATCGATGTCTGAGATTCTGTAAGTACTGTGGAAAAAAGATTCAACACAAGATTTTCAGGAACAAGAATATTAGAATTATTCTGATTGTTTTTATTTATGTAATCATTGGCACAAGTGTCAACTTTGAATAAATTGCCCCTGTGAGGCAAAACATCTGGTTCAAAATCAATTTGGTTGATAGAATTCATTGGAGGGTTTAATAAATTTTGCTTTAAAAACCCCAAGTGTTCAACAATTTAGGTTCTTCTGTCTTTTTCTTGTTGCGCTTCTTTGATGCTTCTTTTTGAAGTTTAGAATGGATCGCATAATTAAACAAGGCATGAGTGTTCATTGGATCTGTACTATAAGAGTTCTCCGTGACATTTAGGAAGTCATTGGAGAACTCCTCCAAAGTCCAAAAAGATGAGTCCTCAAAGGAGTATACGACAGTCCAATCCTCTACTGCTTATACAGGTCTAGTACCTCCTGTATTCCCTCCTCTGGGGGGAATACCGGTTCTTGGGGCGGGGGCCTTGCCCCCTTCCCCTGACGTGACCCCTGCCTCGGGGGGCAGGGGATCTGTGGTATGGGTGATACTGGGAGGGTTGTTGTTTCCTCTCCAACGCCTCCAAACGTGCCATCAACTCCTCTTTGGTGGGGGAGTTGTAATGCGTGGTGGCTGGAGGACCAGCCACTGGTGCCCTTCTCTCTGGGTGAGCTGGTTTGGGGAGAGGGGGGAAGTCCTCCTTTCCTCTTCTCTGTAGAGAGCCTCCTCTGGGGGCTCCTTTGTTTGTCCTCCTCCGTGGGGAGGAGGAGCGGGAGCGGTTCTGTGCCTTCAGACCCGGAGCCACTCCCTTGCCCGAGAGAAAATGGCAACGCCTTTTCAAATCAGAGTATGTGGTGCGTTCCTTGTTCTCGATCGCTGAGAGGCGGCCTTTATAGGCTGCCATGTCCCTGGAAGTTTTTTCTCCCATGGACTGGATTATACGTTTCAGAGTGCTGTTTGACACTCCCTCCTCTTGTAGGAGGGACTTAAGGTAAGCACTTTGGCATGCTCCCTCCACATCCAGTTTGCCTTCTAAGGGCGTTGCAGGCCAACACCATCATATCCATCTCGTGTTCAACAATATGTGCTTCCCAGGTAGCTTTCTCCTGAGAGGTCAGGGATATGCCCTGAGGTAGTCTTGGTAAGAAATGTAATTCATTTAGTACTATCTTGCATGTTCTTTTTTCTCTCGAGACATGTGACTTCCGCTGGCAACCGCCGGTGGCGGCGCTGCGTTGCTTGAGACATTGAAGTCCGGCGATTTTTCTGGCTCTTGTGGATTAACTTCATCCAAAAGTGGAGTATCTGGCTCCACAGCAAGCCTGAGAGCTCTGGCGAGTCATTGATGTCGTGGAACTCCATGAATTGCAATGACGTAGCAATGTCAAGGTCGATCCACGAGTGGAGACCAAAGCAGACTTCCACCACCAGAAAAGGTAAATAGTAATTCTTACAAACTATTGGTGGGTTTCCGTCGCTGAGCTGTGTTATTGAAGAATATTCTGAACTTGCCTAACGCGTTTCGTCACACTGCGTGACTCTTCAGAGGCTGACAAGAGAATGACTTGATTTACATGGAATTTAATCAAACCAGACTTAAAAGAACCTTGTGGTTCTAAAAAACATAGCAACCATGACGTAACGAACAATTTGAAATCCATCCTTGTCTGTTGCTTATGTTTCACGCGCTGACCTCACATGTGGGGCAAGAGAGCAAACTCCACCAGAGGGCGACTTGGTGAACCTAAATAAATGGTGTAATAAAAAGGTCTGGGTTGTCAAATTTGTCCATGGCATATAGTGAGGCTTGAGCACACCACTCCAATGGCATGTACAGGAGGGTGACTGGAAAATCTTTTTGTAGGTCATATAATTCATCAATCACAGGTACAAATACATGCTCAGCACAGGTTACAATGTCCACATTTGAAGATTTCATCCTTCGTTCCAGAAATACATTTGGTTTGTCTGGGTTAACTGCAATGATTTTGGGATTGTCCATACCCAGGATTGCTGGAAGCTTTTCCATGACATCTGTCGTTAGAGTGGCACTCAGAGCAAGAATAGGACACGTGAAAAAACTGCGCAAGCAATTCAACTGTGAAAATGCCCTTCTGAAGTCTTTACCCCTGTAAAAATATAAACAAGATCTTAAGGATGATAAGCATTGTTTTGTACAAAAAGAAATAAATCTTACATGATAATGTTCTCTGATACTGAATCCAATATATTAGCATTGCATAATTTTTAAATATGAAGTACTCTATCTAATAATAATTTCAGAAGTATCAAAGGTCAAATTTGGTTGCCCATACAGCATTTTGTTTTGTATTCATGAACATTTTGAAAAATGTTGATCCCTGATATTGAAACTTCAGATAAATATATATGGACAAAATCTCATGTGTATAATACATTCAAAAAGGTCATAAAATACCAACCACTGATCAGAAGTATGGCATTCATCTACAGCTATGGTAACAACTTTGTCCTGAAATGTTGGTGAATCCAGGAGCCGTGCCCCAACATCTGTTGAAAACAGTGCCTCTGGATGGCAAAGCACAATGTCATATCTCCCTGCCTCTATTTCATCTAGAGATGCCTCTGTCTCACACTCCTATATATTAAAAAAAAAAAAAAAAAAAAACAATCAGAAATTAACACAATTTTTTTCAAGTGGAGTGTCACAATAAAATTTTAAAAAATAAATAAACTGAAATAAGACTATATTTTGAATGGTTTGAATGAATATTTTTGGTAATAATATTCATTTTAACCTACAATATATGTAAAATCAATAGGCCGATTGCGGGTCGCCATACTGCCCCATTGAAAACAACACGCCGGAACTACACAATTACAATCGGAAGTGCACAAAAAACTCTCTAAAATCTAATCATAAAAAAAAACAAGATGGTAACCCGCAATCGGCCTATTGAAGAACTGAGGTTGCTATGAACGGTTCTGTTTAACAATATCAATAAAACATGGAAAATATGTTTTGTAATTTTCAACCAAAATCAAATATTGGTTTTACAATTGCTCACATAGTCATCTTCTTCAAGTGTCACCCTACTTCCACCAATGTTCAGTCTGCAAGCTCTCAAGCCCAACTTGGTCAAGGATGAAACCTGAAGAACAACAGACATTATGAGAAAATGAAAATAATATTTGACAGTCAATAAAAACACTACTTTTTTTTACCAATAATCACTGAGTTGAATGATGTCCAGATGCTGTCAGGTCAATATGTACTTAAATTTGATGTGCAGCCAAGACAAGTTTACCAATATAACAAACAAACAGATTCTATTTGAGGGATTCATTCAAATTTGTTCGAATTGTTGCAATACAGCACACTGGCCTTACTTATATTATCGCCCACCATTAGTTCCGCTGATGGCCACCAGGTGTCATAATGACCAGACATGGTGAAACCAATCTCTGTTCAAAATATTTATATTTTATAGCATATCTTCACCAAAAATTTATCTTTTTGCACACTGTTTTTTTTTTCTCAATAATATCTATATTTTACGATACATACATGTACAATGCCCTTGTCAGTTTTCTAATTTGCTGGTACATTTAGTTTTTTTTATACTTGACATGTGTTTTGTATATTTGTAACATGTGTTTTGTATATTTGTTACATGTGTTTTGTATATTTTGTATATGCATGTGAAAGCATTTCTCTCAAAAAGGGAAGACATGACTCAAAGCTATGGAAACAATGAGGGAATGCTCTTTGATCACAGGTTTAACCTTACATTACAAGGATTCTGAAGAGCAATACTGTGAATGCTGATAATTTTGGCATTTTGGCGTTTTTCACACCAATGTCAAAATACCCTTTGATCAGTCATGGAATCCACTCCCTAAATAACTAGCCTTTTCCAAGGATTTTTATTCAAACTTAGAAATTTTATGACTTTATACATGAAACATAGATGAAATCTTCATGTTGGTCTTCTATTTGAGCGATATGCACATCAGAACATGTAGAATTGAATTGTTTTTTTGCAAACATAGAAAATATAAAGAATAATGACTTTATACAGAAAACATAGGTAAAATCTTCATATTGATCTTCTATTTGAGCGATATGCACATCATAACATGTTGAATTGAGTTGTTTTTTTGCAAACAGAAAATATAAAGAATAATGACTTTATACAGAAAACATAGATGAAAGCTTCATATTGGGTTTCTATTTGAGCGATATGCACATCATAACATGTAGAATTGAGTTGTTTTTTTGCAAACAGAAAATATAAAGAATAATGACTTTATACAGAAAACATAGGTGAAATCTTCATATTGGGTTTCTATTTGAGCGATATGCACATCAGAACATGTAGAATTGAGTTGATTTTTGCTAACATAGAAAATATAAAGAACAATGACTTTATACAGAAAACATAGGTGAAATCTTCATATTGGGCTTCTATTTCAGCAATATGCACATAAATAAGTTAAAATCTGGTTGTAAATCATGCATATATCAATCACATTCAAATTTGTAGTTTTCACCATGTGCGATGTGACTTCAAAATGGCGGGAGTGATGGCTGGGCATGCGCAGTACACATGTGACGTAAGAGTTTCAAGCTGTATTTGAGCGATATGCACATCATAACATGTAGAATTGAGTTGTTTTTTTGCAAACAGAAAATATAAAGAATAATGACTTTATACAGAAAACATAGGTGAAATCTTCATATTGGGTTTCTATTTGAGCGATATGCACATCAGAACATGTAGAATTGAGTTGATTTTTGCTAACATAGAAAATATAAAGAACAATGACTTTATACAGAAAACATAGGTGAAATCTTCATATTGGGCTTCTATTTCAGCAATATGCACATAAATAAGTTAAAATCTGGTTGTAAATCATGCATACATCAATCACATTCAAATTTGTAGTTTTCACCATGTGCGATGTGACTTCAAAATGGCGGGAGTGATGGCTGGGCATGCGCAGTACACATGTGACGTAAGAGTTTCAAGCTGTATTAGCAAAAACATTTCTCAATATTTGAGACATTTTGCAAAGTGTCACCCTTTTCTAGGGGTGGCCCTTTCTACATTGAAGCATCATCACAAATTATATGAAAGTTATTTCAATACAAATCTTGATAATGTTAAATACCTGATCAATGTGTATCACATTTAGAGGAGAGATGACCAATGTTGTTGCCGATGATCTGTGATGCTTTTCTCTCAGCAAAGGGCCAATCAAGTGAAAAATCACTGACTTTCCATACCCAGTTGGCAATGAAACAATGGCTGTACACGATTGGCACCCGCCGTCTAGCCGGCGGCGAGAGCGGCAGATCGCCGGATCCTCCATTTTGTCCCGCCGAATTCGCCGAGGGTATTCAGAGGGCGGAGGTCGGCGTCCGCCGCCTTCCGCCGCCGGAACCCGCCGGTTCAATCGCGGAGAAACGGGATAACCCGGGCTAACTTGCCGGACCCAATCGTGTACAGCCTATGCAATCCTGTTCTGTACTGTATACAAACGCTAGGGCATCTCTTTGGCTGTCTCTCAGAGTCAGACATGGGTAATATTGATACAACACTTTCTGGAGATGTTCCAAGAAGTTTGCACTGTCGGCCATGTTTACAATCAACAACTTAAAATAGGTCAAAGTAGTCCCGGCAGGAAATCATGTGACCCTATTGATATGCTAATCTGGGTTGGCCAGAGGTAATAGTTTGCGTGTGCCTCTGGTGGACAGTGTGGCAAGAGAGGGGTTTTTTGTTTGGGAAACAAAATAATATGATTTAGATCTATGTGAGACTCAGTATTTGAGCCACCTTGGCTGTGTGCCAAAACGGGACTGTTTGTGTTTTTCAGAGAGGAAAAAAAAAAAAAATTGATTCCACAAGGTCGATTGCATAATCCACAGATAGGTGGGCAATTGGTGGTCTTTGCACATGTGCACTCACAATGCCCACCCAATTGACTTATACTCGCACACACATCAGGTGGACTCACTTTCTGCCCAAACAAACATTTTTGAAGTTACTTATTCACTTTTCACAGTTCACTTTTCACAGTGCCACAAGATACATCCCAGTGACATTTTGAAAACAATATTGCAAATATAACATGTTGACAACCTCATCTATTTACTTTGAAAAAAAATCTGAATAATGAATTGTGAAAAGTGAATAAGTAACAAACTTCACACACATCCAAACACTGACACCAGTGGACTGAGTTATACTTGCACATGTATTTGTTGTTGTAGTCACTTTCTTACCAAAACAAGGAGACTGGCTGTGTTATTACATGTGACAAAATTTTTTACTTGGTCTCGATTGGCTTCTAAAAGAAGCTTGTTATGGGCGTGACCTCTCAGTACTCACTGATTATGGTCAATTACTGCAGAGCTAGGTATTAATCCACACTCCACACAGCCATGGGTCAAAGACCCATCACTGCCACAGGCAGATTAGCATATTGTAACGAACTACCTTTCCGTATGTCAGACTGGTTAAGGGCAAAACAATGACGCGCTTATAACAGTTCAAAGATTTATTGACGAATAATTTGACAAGTGAATAGTATATGTACAATTCCATATAACTGATGTAGACAAACTGGTTACCAGTAAAACAATGTCATATCATAAATACTTGATGTTCTTATTGTTATATTTATATCCACTTATACATTAATACTGCTTTTCATGTCATTTTCTATTATAGGTTGACTTCTGGTACATCTGCTTTCTGAACTGAATCAGGCGCTGATTACTTATGAAATCTCAGAAATGGCTTCTGAGATTTCAGCAGGACTTCTGAAATCTCAGAAGTGAGACTATAAAAAATATATGATTTAATTTAATTCTGGTTCTGGCAAATCTTGAAATACATGACAAGGAACTGTTGCCAATGTGAATATTGCTCCAATATGAATTAATATAAAATTGTATATCTATTCAGGGTTCCTGCTGGATACTTCTGAAATCTCAGAAGTCACTTCTTATATATCAGAAGTGTTAAAAATTGATATTTCCCTTAATTAGAGAAATATACAAATGTTAAATGTCATGACCAATGTCATATATCCAACAAAGAGTTTCCTTATATCTGAATTAAGTGATCTTTGAAATTCCAGCAGCATCTGTTTTGGATCATTTGAGATCTCAGCTGTACTTCTGAAATCTCAGAAGTGTGACTTCTGAAATCTCAGAAGTGTGACTTCTGAAATCTCAGAAGAGCTTATAATTGTTTAAATGTCATTAGTTCTTATAATTGATAATTCCAGAAGCAGAAATTCTCAGAAGTTTCTTCTGAATTATCAGAAGTGTCATTTTTAATAAATTCAATACAATTTTGTAGGAAATGTACCTTGGTGGAAACGATAATGAATTCCCTTAAGTGTCGTCTGAATTTTCAGAAGAGCCCGCGTCGTTGTGAACTCGATTGGCGAATTGTGACGCGTGATCGCTTTTATTGGTTTGACGTCATTTCACGCATGCGCAGAAGACCAAAGATCGACTCGGCCAAGATGGCGCGCAAAAGGAAATTCAGAACACTTTGCTTTGCTAGAACCAAACGTATTTACACGAAGAATACGCCATTTTAGACGATATAAAGTTAATATTATGAAAAAGACGAATCTCGCTCTTGTTTCCCTTCGGGACGAGCATTAAACACCAAAATTCGTGACGTAATAAGCATGAAAACACGCTCCACGGCGAGTGTCTGAATCTCTCACCGGCCAAGATGGTGGGCAAGGAGAAAGGTAAAATTATACATTCTCGATGCTAAAATATGTAAATAAGAAAGAAATTGAACATCTTTTGTGGCGATTCGCAAAATGGCGACTTAAATGCCTCGTGGTCAATCGCCAAATTCTAATATGAATACTCGAGCGAAAAGATAACACGCTCATCTTCGAGTAATTTGAAAACGCTAAAAATGGCCAATCGAGAACTGACTGTTCCTCACATTCCCCCCTTCTTAAAACCAATTTTACTCCAAAAAAATTGGAATACCTTACCATTTCCTTAATAAACATTAACACATTCATATCAATTTAAAAGTTCCAAATATTTCAATGTCTATGAATTTCAATTTATAATATGAGAACATTTAATTATCCATGGTGATGAGAATTCATATAAAGACTTGAAGAATTTTCAAATGTCTACAATTAAGTTCAATTGAGCATAATAAATCCTTGATCAAGTCAATGTTTATGTATAATTGATCCATAAAAGTAATGACATAAGATTCGTGTAAGAAGATCTTGAAGAATTATTAAATGTCTATAATTAAATCCAATTATGCATATTAAAGTACGGTAAGAGTGGTGATATAAGATTCGTATGATAAGAACTTGAAGGATTTTCAAACGTCTATAATTTAGTCCAATTATGCATAATAAATCCTTTATCAAGTTAATAATTGTTATTTCTTATAATTGTTTAAAACGAAGGAGAGAAGGGGTCGATCAAATTGGTATCTGCCTCACGAATCATAGAAATCATAATGTTATTGTTGCTACTACATTTGGGACAGCCGCGTGAAAATCCCTGCCCATGGGCATGCTTCCGTCCCAAAATATCCAAAAACTTTCCCCCATGGCCTGCTAATTCGAGCCGACACTCCAGGTCAGACTGCTGGTTTTGACGGGAATTCAAGGCCTCTAGTACCTGGGCATGTTGAGCAGCCAGCTGTCGACTGAGGCAACCCAGAGTGTCGACTATCCGCAGACCATGAGCGGAATTATCTTGTCTGGTCTTGTGGGCCTCTTTCTCCACGGAGGTCTGAAGAGAAAAGATTTTGCCCTCCAGAAGATTTTGACTCTCATCAGAGGAGATTCCGGATTCTCGAGCACTAAGTGACTCATTTTCAGTGTCCACAATTTTTATTAGAGGTGGAAAGAGTGGTACAGTATCTATCACTGTCAGTGAAATATCTGAATTGCTAGAATTCTGCTCAGGGCAAGGGGTCACCAGACAATTTGTCGCGTTATGAAGTACTGGTGTCGAAGCCGGAGGTGGTGCATCTGCCTCTTTGGACACCCTTGTCATTGGATACCCTTGTGAAGAATTATTTGCCGCAGACGACCTACCGGCCTGCCTATGCTTTGGTTTAGCTTTGGCTATTGGGTGGCGTGACAGGGGAGATCTGGATCTAAACTCCCCTCTGTCTGCCTGCCATTTCTTCAAGCTTATCCTCACGGATCCTTCGTCATCCGAAATTTCTCCTTCTTCTACTTCTAATACCACCTCATCTCCAATTTTCAACATGCTGGGATTAGAGACAGGAGTGTCTATACCCGTTAATCTTGCCTTGGATACCGCAGCCTGATGTTTTGATGATTTCAAGTGTATTGAATATTCTGCTTGATACAATCCAAACCAATTACAATCCATAAATTTGCAGGTTAATGGTTTTTCATGTGACTTCAGATGTTTCTTGAAATGTTTTTTTACTTCCCATGCTGTCCCTTTTTATCTGTAATGGAAAACAACATACTTTTATTAAATTTTATGTCACATGTAATTTTTAGTCTACCATAACCAGTTTGTCTTTCACCATCAGTTTTGTTTACTTCCAAGAAAAGATCTCTGGTATTTTTGGATCCATCTTGGATTTGTATATCGATATGGTTTGAGTTTATCATAATGATACAATTTTTCCGTCCCTTATTGTCAGTTTGTATCATGTAATTCAGATCGTTTCTCTTTTCGCTTATAACGCCTGGTCCCATATAAGGGAACTGAAGTTTCGAATTTTTCCCCACAGTACGGGATTCATCACGGATCAGTACGACATCGCCCAACTTGTATGGATGAAAAGAAATCCTCACATTGTGATTTTCTTCCTGGCGGATTGCTGATTTTCGCAATTGTTCCGCAACCAGTTGGTGGGTGTTTCGTAATTTCTTTTGTATATCGGAAACATATTCTCCATACTTTGGATGCAACCGGCCCAGGTCGTCTTTATTTTTCTGAAAGGCTTCCTTGTAGTGTACAAACATTCCTGCTACCTCTTGTTCTTCATCACGAGTCATTCCTTGGATACTCCGGTCATACAACTCCAGTAAGAATTCTGGTATGTCTTCTCTAGAATAAGTTTCTTTTTTATTTGAGTTCTCATTAGGTCGATTTATGCTTTCCGTATCTTCTCTGTTCGGCCTGTTCAGAGTAGATTCTATTCCTTCCCCTATGGCCCTAATAGCCATATCCTTATGTATCTTGTTTTCATCACCTTCTGGACAAAGTTCAAAAAGCTCTTGTGATACTACATCTACAGATGCAATCCGAGTTCCTTTATACAGCTGGGTTTCTTCAACATTGGTATTCATTACCCGAACCAGCAATTGATCATTTGATGGGTCGCATAAAGATGCAGCAATATGAAGTCCATATGCCTCTTTAATTGTTCCGAGAGGTTCAATCAACACGATCCTTTCCTCTTTAAGTCCATCAAATTCATTCTCAACTAACATTTCAGATTGTTCTGGAATAATCACAGTTTCTTTGAGTTTTGCCACAACCAAAGCCACTCCCTCCGGCTTTTCAGATGAAGCAACTACTTGAACTCCTTCTTTAGCTTTTTGTAATTTCTCTTTAGGGATGTTTATTCCATTGATACTCAATTCTTCTGTTCCAGCTTTGATTGTACATTGATGTTGTCTCAGGAAATAAAACCCAAGAATTCCAGGATCGGAAATATTAGCTCCAATGATCTCATGCTCCACTTCTACTTGACCTACTTTGATGATCACCTTCATCCTTCCCAAGGTCCTAAGAGGAGTACCATCAGCCAACTCTAATCTCTGATCCACTACTTCTTCTACTGTTTGACTTCCACTCTTCTCAATGTCTTTAAACACTTGTTCTGAAACCACAGTGCAACTAGCTCCACTGTCAATCAAGAACCAAACTGGAACTGATCTGATTTCACCCATGACACACATGCATGAGGTTACTCTCGAAATTTTGCAAATGTCTACCACAGTCTCATCTACTGTGGCTACATTGTCAACAACATTTTCCTCGGCACCAGGAATTTTTTCTTCACTTGAATTCTCAATCATTTGTTTTTCAGTAGTAAAGTTATTTATTAATTTGTCATTTGTTCCTTGATTTTTCAAGGAATCTTTATCCTTGCTGGTCACTTCTTGGCCGTCAGGAGTGACCTCTAGAAGTTTAACTGTTCATTTTCCTCCTCCATCTCCTCTTCAGCTATTGTGCGAATCGGAAATTTTCTTTGAGGGCAGTCCTTCTGGAAATGATCAGTACTTCCACATTTGAAACAAGCTCGTTTCTTCTCAATGGAATTATTTGAATTTTGGGTGTGAACTGCTACAAATTGTCCAAACATTTTTGTTAGATTGTTCATTGCAGCTGCAAGTTCTTTCAACTCTTGCTTTTCTGGTGTTGAATTGCTTGCATGTGCAACACTGTTCTCTCGAGGTGTTACTTGGTCCTGCCTGTTCTGAAATGGTTTTGTTGCTTGATTGTAGTAAGGCGTTGGAGTTTGTGCTGAATAATTTGGATTCCTATTCATCTGCTGAGTGTACTTGTTCCCGGATCTGTTTTCTATGGCATTTATAGAGTTCTGAATCTCATCATTTATTTCTTCCGTAAGAATGGACCTTACAGATCGTCTGGTTGAATCACATTTGATACCTCGGTATGTATCGTATTCATAGAGTAGATCCACAGCTTCATCAAGACTTTGAGGTGCTTTCAAATACTCAATGTAATATCTGAGATCTTCATCTTCCAGTCCATCAAAGAATTGCTTCAAGAGCATTTCTTCCATGATCTGCCTTCCAAGTCCAACAGGATATGCCTTCCTGACAAGTCTCTTCAAATCAGCAGCAAATTCTACAGGAGTTTCACCCTTTTTAAGGTGTCCGCCATAGAACTGTCTGGAGTAGGTGTGTCTGGTCTCTCTAACCAAAAATCGTCTTTCAAGCTCATCAACGAGCTGGCAATAATCATCCAGGACAAATTGATCAAGCTCAAAAGCAAAATCAGCAGCTTCTCCTGATAAGCATACAAGGAGGTGATCTAATCTTTCTTTTGGATTCCATGAATGGGTGATGGCTTCAAATTGCCTAATAAAAGTTTGCCATTTCCCACGTCCATTGAACATGGGAAGAGATAGCTTGAAGGATTTCTTCTGAAGTGTATCATGGTATCTGTCATTATTATACACAGTTTCTGGAAATCTGGAATTTCTCTCTACAGGTTCCCTTACTCTCATGTTTGTTGACTGTACTGGATTAATTCTATGATGAAAATCATTGCCTCTTTCCATTTCCCTTTGGAATGTATTCTCCTGATTAATGGAGAGGTAGTTTGGATTTCCAGGTTTTCTTCCTATTCCAGAAGAGTGAGCTCTGTCTTCATTCCGTCTGTAGAGTAAGTCTTCTTCGCATGTCCATTCTTGTCTCTGTCTATGCTTTTCAGCAATTCCATTGAAACTTGGTTGCAGAGAATGTTCAAGGAATGAGTCTCCTTTAGGTCCAGCCAAATCATTTGGAGCTGGACCACTTGTTGCGCCTCTTTGTGAATAATGCTTTTCCCAGTCATTTATCACGCTGAGAACAGGACTAGTTTGTGATGTGACAGTATGAGTAGTTGCTGTAAGAGCATCTCCATTAGAGGTACACCTAGGGGACTTCAATTGTTCTCCTTGATTAGAAAGATCTGGAGAAATAATATCATGTTCATCTAAAGCTCTTTGGCTTCTGGTTCTTATCCCTGAATTAATATCCATAGTGATTACTTGAGTAGGACTCAGTAAAAAGTTCCAAGGCTGATTGTTTCAGTAATGTTGTTTCAAATGTTCAGTTTATCCCAATCAGGCTTACAAATTTGGAACAACAAGGCGAGATCCAATTTCAGAAAGGAACCCAAAGTCTTGAATGTTCTTTACAAAAGTGTCATTAACGGAGCAATCTTCTTGAATCTGAATCTGTTTGGGAATAGCGGAGCAGTGATGGGCAATACCTTGATGCAACACGATGGAAAAGCAATCCTGACATTCTTCACATTCAATACTGCTGTCCCACTGAGGAAAATAAACCTCAAATATTTTGATGTACACGGCCTGACTTTCAATTGTCATGTTTGTTTTGTTTGATTGTTATTTTCTAAATGTTTATTTTGTTTTGTCCGTTCCAGTCTTCAGGGTTCGTATCACAGGATGTGTATTTTCGCTTATCACATCCCACCGCTGCCACCAAATGTAACGAACTACCTTTCCGTATGTCAGACTGGTTAAGGGCAAAACAATGACGCGCTAATAACAGTTCAAAGATTTATTGACGAATAATTTGACAAGTGAATAGTATATGTACAATTCCATATAACTGATGTAGACAAACTGGTTACCAGTAAAACAATGTCATATCATAAATACTTGATGTTCTTATTGTTATATTTATATCCACTTATACATTAATACTGCTTTTCATGTCATTTTCTATTATAGGTTGACTTCTGGTACATCTGCTTTCTGAACTGAATCAGGCGCTGATTACTTATGAAATCTCAGAAATGGCTTCTGAGATTTCAGCAGGACTTCTGAAATCTCAGAAGTGAGACTATAAAAAATATATGATTTAATTTAATTCTGGTTCTGGCAAATCTTGAAATACATGACAAGGAACTGTTGCCAATGTGAATATTGCTCCAATATGAATTAATATAAAATTGTATATCTATTCAGGGTTCCTGCTGGATACTTCTGAAATCTCAGATGACTTCTGAAATCTCAGAAGTCACTTCTGGTATATCAGAAGTGTTAAAAATTGATATTTCCCTTAATTAGAGAAATATACAAATGTTAAATGTCATGACCCCCCCGCCGAATATTTGGAGATCCTAGCAGAACTGCTGAATCTCCTAGGAGAGTAATTCAACTCTCCATGGAGCAAAAAACTGTTACTTACACCAAAAGAAGGCAAGCCAAACATCTGGTGAAACCTACAACGTTAAACCAAACAAAATACTAAAAAGAAACCTAATTCATCCAAATAAAACCATTTTGAAACCAAGGTCTCTTTGAGTGAGTCTGTTCAACCAATTTGGTCGAATTATCGTAAAACCATGTTACACAATCGCACCCCCAAAAAATTGACTGTAAAAAATGGTCAAAACCCAACAAAAATCAAGGTATTCATCCTATGCACATCTTTATTGCAAACAATCTCGTAACCCACAAAAGAAAGAAACGGGAGCAATAAAATTCGTTTTCAAAATGGAGATTCCTACCCCGCGCCGGGGCCGTACGAAGCACTAAATAAACGAAATAGTCTGGTGGCTTCAAGGGAGAGGGTCCGTAAATTTAAAAAGATTAAATATCAAATCAAAAATGATTCAAATTGACATAAAAAAGTCATTTATACCTCAAAAATCAACGCGTAAATTGCAAATATACGCAAACAATCACCCCAAAGCCGGGAGTAAAAAGAATACGCACCCAGAAAACAGGGGTTTCCCCCAGCACCTCCACTTGGTAACCAATGGAAACCACAATAACACCTCCACCTGGAGGCGCCACAGGGGAGGCGCTAGGCACCTCCAGAGGTGCCAGCACCTCCACCTCATCCAATATATAAACAAGGCGTAGGATAACGCAGTCAGTCCCCATCCAACTGATGAGATCAACTAAGATCGAAACCATTGTTGGTATTGGCTTGGGACTGCGAACGTTGTCGACCTCATCGTCTGGAAACTTCGCCTTTTACACTGTCATGACCAATGTCATATATCCAACAAAGAGTTTCCTTATATCTGAATTAAGTGATCTTTAAAATTCCAGCAGCATCTGTTTTGGATCATTTGAGATCTCAGCTGTACTTCTGAAATCTCAGAAGTGTGACTTCTGAAATCTCAGAAGTGTGACTTCTGAAATCTCAGAAGTGCTTATAATTGTTTAAATGTCATTAGTTCTTATAATTGATAATTCCAGAAGCAGAAATTCTCAGAAGTTTCTTCTGAATTATCAGAAGTGTCAATTTTAATAAATTCAATATAATTTTGTAGGAAATGTACCTTGGTGGAAACGATAATGAATTCCCTTAAGTGTCGTCTGAATTTTCAGAAGAGCCCGCGTCGTCGTGAACTCGATTGGCAAATTGTGACGCGTCATCGCTTTTATTGGTTTGACGTCATTTCACCCATGCGCAGAAGACCAAAGATCGACTCGGCCAAGATGGCGCGCAAAAGGAAATTCAGAACACTTTGCTTTGCTAGAACCAAACGTATTTACACGAAGAATACGCCATTTTAGACGATATAAAGTTAATATTATGAAAAAGACGAATCTCGCTCTTGTTTCCCTTCGGGACGAGCATTAAACACCAAAATTCGTGACGTAATAAGCATGAAAACACGCTCCACAGCGAGTGTCTGAATCTCTCACCGGCCAAGATGGCGGGCAAGGAGAAAGGTAAAATTATACATTCTCGATGCTAAACTACGTAAATAAGAAAGAAATTGAACATCTTTTGTGGCGATTCGCAAAATGGCGACTTAAATGCCCACTTAAAACATGTCTTGCTTTCTCACGCAGTAACGTTTGTGTCGCTAACGTTACCTGGGAGCATTCTATATCAGGAACGTCTGGGTGGGTCAGTCGTCTGTAATTGCAATTTCAGTGGCTAACGTTTCTCTTTGCTCCACCGCATGACATCACTCTCCTCAAGCTGGCAATTTGTTCAGGTTCTGCACTGAAATAACACCCAGAAGCGACAGCTTTATGGGCCAATTATAATACCTTTAATGTTTGTTCTGTATGCACATCAAAACTTATAGAATTGAATATTATTTTGCAAACATAGAAAATAATAAGAATAATGACTTGATACAGAAAACAAAGATGAAATCTTCATATTGGGGTTATATTTTAATGATATACATGTCGGAACATATAAAATTAAATTGTTTTTTTTTTTTTTTGCATATGCAGGAGAATATATAAAAAAGATTATCATAATGAAATTTTCATGTTGGGGTTAAATTTGACTGTATTATTTCAATGGCTGACAGGGATTTGTTTTCCTCGACAATTGCATAGAAGAAAGGTCATATTTAAGACACCAGTTATGGTATAATCGCTAGCATTGCTTGCCCCATACCTGGCAGTTGGAGCTACAGTGAAAATCCATTTCAGGTCTATAGGCACAAAAATGTATTCAAAACGCTATTCTTGTTCATGGTCATCACAATGTTTCCAGCATATCTAAGTGTACTAAACAGTATAAAACGTCAGTGACTGATCTGATGTTTGGTGTAATCTTTAAAACTATAATTAACGTGTTATATTGTTTGCAATTACAGCAGTCAAAATGTTGTGAAATCTTTTAATATCTTATACGACTGTCTTCCTCTAGTTCTCACGATTCCAGGTTCACGATAAGTGTGTTATTTCCAAAGTAATTAATGTGAAACCTCTTGCTTTTAATGTTTGCGATTACGGCAGTCATTTTCGGGGCCAAAGCATAGTATGATCCACAAAACACATGCATAACTGTCTTTCTCTTGTTCTCACGATATCAGACATATTTAAATCATTTCTGTAAGTGTAATATTTCCAAAGTTATTAATGTGAAACCTTTAAAACATCTTGATTTAATGTTCGCAATTATGGAAGTCATTTTCGTAAAAAAAATTGCTTTTATGTGAAAAATATCTTACATTTGTGAAAAATATCTTACATTTGTGAAAAATATCTTACATTTGTGAAAAATATCTTACATTTGTGAAAAATAATTTCTCTTGTCAAGATTCACTTTAAATATGACTTTTAAATTCTATTTCAAACTGATTCCCCCTTCAAACAGGAAATGCACGTCGGCAACAAAAGACAACTTACATTTCTCTGTCTGCCCCATTATAAGGGGTAAACAAACATGCTATGATCAAATTAACTTGTTTTGACAGGAGTTAAATCTGGCCAGTGGCAGTGACATTCCACTCCATATGCAATCAAATTAACCTGTTATGACAGGAGTTATACATCTGTCCATTTGTGGAGGAATGTAACATTCACTGCAGATTACATCAGATGAACCCTATGGTTGTGTGGAAAAAGGAAAGCATTTGCACAAATTGATGGACAGAATTTTTTAATGAATTCTATTGTGAAAATATCACCATCTCATGGTGTATACTTGATATGAAAATTCATTTATTATTCAAATACAGGATTAGTTTCTTGTCAATTAAACACTTATCTGTCAAATAATAGAACGGAATATAGATTTTTTCATTTTTACAATCAAATATATATTTTTAATGCAATAAACTCACAATACTTAACAATACTTCAGTATTTCACAATACTTCAGTAGAAAATTGCAATGCTCAGCTGAATACTGTCCTTCAAATATCATTCATTCCTTTATTCAATAGTTATTTTTGGTTATATGTATTAAAAAATATAGTTGTCATAAGAAGAATAGTAGTGAAATCTTTTTAGAAAATACATAACTCTCTTCTACTTTATCTCACGATTTCAGACATATTTAGATCATTTCCAAAATTATCAATGTGAAACCTGGCAATTGGGATTGCCAATAGTCATAACTCACACCCTGGGCTGATATTATTTGCCCAAAACGCTGGTGTTACATGTCATCAAATAGATCTGGAAAGCTGAGAACTCCTAAACGTTATGAGCCACATCTGTCTTCTGTTAACGCCTGTGCAGTGAAACGTTACTCACTGGTGATTGCAATTAGTAGCGACAACGATAGGAGCGCTAGGCCTTGTAAATACAAGCAAAATATTAACTCAAATGCCTCGTGGTCAATCGCCAAATTCTAATATGAATACGTGAGCGAAAAGATAACACGCTCATCTTCGAGTAATTTGAAAACGCTAAAAATGGCCAATCGAGAACTGACTGTTCCTCACATTATCAAAAGAAACATGTGACCATGGGACTACTTCCAAAGTGTAAATATAAACAAGTTTGCAAAAGTGCAAAATGATCGCTCACTGACCTGTGAGGCTGAAACCAACATGTGTGTGAAGTTTGTTACTTATTCACTATTCACGGTTCATTTTTCAGATTTTTAAAAAAAATCGATAGATCAGGTTGCCAAAATGTCATATTTGCAATATTGCCTTCCCAATCTCCCACGTCACACGCCGTTGGCCACTAGTCGCACCACGCATTCCAGTGAGTCAAATAATAACAGTACTGTGAAGCTCTCACTGACCGGGTCCCCATTTATGTCATCTAGAATGCTCAAAATTGAACAAACTTTTTTTTTTGTAACACAATGGTTGTCAAAAAGAGGAACCATCCGTGTTACAAAAAAACTTTCATTAAAATGTCACCAAATGTAGTATGAGGGTTGAAGGGTATCTAAATATGCTTGCCATAAAATATTTTCTTCAATGGATTGTCCTGTTTGCCTCAATACATGACAATTTGAAATAGTTGTTTTAACTATAAAAAAATAATTAATGAACTGTGAATAACGAATAAGTAACAAACTTCACACACGTGAAACCAACAACATGAGAAAGTAGGATTGAGCTTTCCACTCCACAATGCCATCTTTACCACAAAACCAAATCATGCAGCTCTTGAAGTGGCCCTCCACAATTCTAAATAGTTCCATGCAAACACTGAGAGTAATTTTGTAAATACTGCTTTCATTGGTATAATGTTTCAGAAATAGCTAAAGCCTATATTGATAACTATATAAAGCTAACAGATTTACTCAATAATAACGTTTGGCATATGGGAGCAAATTTTGGTGTATGGGAGCAAATTTGAGCCAAAAAGGCACCTGTGGCAGTGGTGGTACCGTTGATGGTGGAGAGGGTGGGTGGTCGAGACAGTGGCAACACTGTGTGGGAGTGTGGTATTAATCCTGGCTCTGCTGTGGAGAGTATATTTGATCATATCAGTCATGATGGAAATCAACAGGTCACATGTCACCTGTATGTGTATTTCTCTGTTTTCCAGTGAGATCAGCCAACAATGCATGTGCTCACATGTGCAAAGATCACCTCTCAGAAATGGTTGCTATTCCTGCAAAATGTTTTGAACACTATTAACAATATAGAATCAGGCTTTCTATATTAAAAATAATGATTAAATATTGCAATCATTATTTTAATTGTCAAATAGAATCGCAATTTGAATAAAGAAGTACGTGTAGTAATAATGCTCAGATGTGTGTGCAGTGATTTGTTGGCTGAATGAAAAAACATGTAATGAACCATGCTGTCTCAGTACTGAGATCTTCCTTATATGCTGGTTGGAAACTGCCCGGGGGGGGGGTACTCTCATAGTCAGCGTTACCGGGGAAGCTGGGCTAAATAGGGTCCTTTTCGCTGATATTTTCCCTAAAACAGGTTAAGATATTTCATCATTTTCCCTAAAACAGGGTACTATTTTTTCAAATTTCTCCCTAAAACAGGGATCACAATCCCCCTTTCCAAATCTCCCCCTTCTGCATCATCCCTAAATGAGGGTATAAAAAATTCAGCTAGTCCTAAATCAGGGTACCAATAATGATAGAATATTTCCCTAAATCAGGTTCTGGGGTTTTCAGTTCCATCCGGGTTAAGATATTTTATCATTTTCCCTAAAACAGGGTACTGTTTTTAAAATTTCTCCCTAATTTTTCCCTAAAACAGGGATCACAATCCCCTTTTCCAAATCTCCTCCTTCTGCATCATCCCTAAATGAGGGTATCAAAAATTCAGCTAGTCCTAAATCAGGGTACCAAATTTCAGCTAGTCCTAAATCGGGGTACCAATAATGATAGAATATTTCCCTAATTCAGGCTCTGGGGTTTTCAGTTCCATCCCAGCCTCCGCGGGTTAAAATCATGAGAGTACCCCCCCCGGGGGAAACTGCCAGTAACCCCATTACAATCTGGGTGGGGCACCAGTTGATTGGGAACTGTCCTTTCAGTAAAGTTTGATACAAATTTTAGGTTAGATACCAACATTACATTATTTTCAATAACTCAAATCCCATATACAGGTTAGGTTATGTACTGGCCTATATTTTTTCCAATCAACTGAAGTCCCATTTTCTTTCATAGTGGCACAATCTGAACAATGTTCATGTTATCAGGGAAAGAGGCATTTGGAAATATGATAAGGAAACAAAATGTTCAGTTTCACAACATTATTGAAAATCTTCACTCATTTGATATTAAATGCAATTAAAAGCAAATAATATTAAATAACCATATCTTTTCAAAATCTATTTTGTAAGAAAGTATCAAAAGTAATTTAGTTGCATAATACTAAATATAAAGAGGCCTCATCTGGACAGGTATGAAACAACTGAATCCAAAAATAAAAAAGCATTGATACCTTCTCATTCACTTTTTATTTCTTATTGTGCAGAAATGATTTTTAGCAGTTCTCTCCATTAAGATTCTAGTGGTAGAAAGGTCAATGTATCTTGTAGGAGTTTTAAATTATCTAACTTGCTTGGAGATGCCCAAAATTGCCTCGTTAAAGTAAGAGTGGATGGCATTCAGGTCAAATTCAGTAAGGGAATGAGCATCCCGTTTAATCATGCTGTTAGACTTTTTACAGTTCAATATATTTATTCCATTCTATCTTTATGGTAAAATTGTATCATATATAATGTGAGATATCCCAACAGAGTAACAGTTATGTGGGTCCTCTGCCTTGGTTAATATAGTGTAAACAAACAAGGCTATTCTGGCAAGTTAACCTACCAACCTAATTATATAGGTAAAAAGTATTATAAAACTCCTTAAATTTGAAAAGTATGTTGAAAATCAACTATTGTTAGATTTGACCTTCCTAACCTCAAAGGATAGCTTTGTCAAAATGCACCATAAATGCTCTCCAAAAATGAATAAATGTATCTTCAGAGCAAGTTAAGAAAAGTTTTTGACCTTTGCCTGTTTGCTGAGGTAAAAAATTGTTAAAATGGACAACATGAAAATCATCCAAGTAAAATACATTTATTATGTTTGGTGGCATTCCAGGCATTTCGAGCATTCTAAGGCACATTTTGACCTTGAACGTCTTACATCTTTGACAGCGACATAATCAGAAACATTAACAAGGTCATGATATGGTCAATGTCACATTTGTCCAATATCTCACCAAGAAGAATAATTAATTCAAATTTGGAGGCCATTCAGGCATTATTGGGCAAGCCAGAGTTCAAGGAAAGGTCAACATATAACCCTTCAGATACTTTTTCATTAAGTGTGCATACGATGGGTTTGGTGCCAATCTGCATTATTGGCCAGAGAATCTGCAAGGTGTTCCAAACATTCCCTAATACAAAGTTCAAAAAGGTCTCAGAAATGTCACCATCAGTATATCATTGGCATACATGCATAAAGTATGGTGCCAATCCTTGCAGTTGTTAACAAGTTAGAAAGTCTGTAAGGAGTTTGAAAGGACAGACACGGAGACAGACACATGGTGGATGCTGCCCATTTTATGAGAGATGCAGGCATTAGAGATGCAGGCATTAGAGATGCAGGCATTAGAGATGCAGGCATTAGAGATGCAGGCATTAGAGATGCAGGCATTAGAGATGCAGGCATTAGAGATGCAGGCATTAGAGATGCAGGCATTAGAGATGCAGGCATTAGAGATGTATGTATCCTCATTAGATTTTGGTGATCCGAACACAGAAACCCAGGAGATTCTCTGATAAAGCAATAATAAAATATTGTGTCAAAACCAATATTTAAATATTTAAATTGGCCTATTCTGGCCAAGAAACAAAAAGTCAATATTTATAGGAATTTGGTATTTATTGAGTTGACATATTTCATAATATTTGTATAATGGGAAACCAGTTCACCTGGAAGTTTACAATAGAAACAAAGTGATTAAATTAAGTCATCATATAATATCATTCAAATGATATTGAAAAACGGAAAGAAATCAAGTATACAAGTATAAAGAATATATACAATGATCTTATCATAGTATATATCATAAACAGGAGTTTAGTTGATCACAAGAATTGTCATCAGTTCACAATTCTAATCTTGAACAAAAAACCCAGAATATATAAAACATGGATGTGGCATTTAAGATTCAACAGCAGTATGCACCCTAATCTTCTTTGTTACTTTCCCCAATAGGAATTTTCGTGAGATCAATATTTAATGTTTTACAATCAAGAATAAAATTGAAATTCAAACATATTACAACAATTTCTGGAGTTTTTCCAAGGTTACAATGCGCACAGATATATCTGTTACTATGATACTATTCTTGTAACAGTTTGTTAGATGGTCCCAGATTGGTTGAAAAAAAATCACTCTTTAACCCTACCATTGTTTATTCAGTGAAACCTAATATCCTGCAGAATAGTGTTTATCTTATTTTCTTTTACTTCAGAATTGGGTATGATGCATTTTTTTAATGTTTAAAATTCAAGATAACGGAGACAAATTTCTATTTTCCTTATGAAAAAAATCAATAACCTCAATAGATACATTGCTAGCTTTAGACCACTTAAACTTACATTGTATGATTATATTCTGTGATATTCTTTTTATCATATAAATATGGAGAAATCTAATATTTTCAGATTGGCTCCTTGTTGAAGAAATCCTGTCATTTATATCTTGATTCATATCATGATTTTAATACTATTAAATTGTTCTCGCATTGCCTTGCACAATACCATACCGGGCTTAATTTTGTTATCTTATTTACAATTATTTAAGATGTATCTTTGGGATAAAATTGAAGATTTGACATCACTGTAGTTGTCTATGCAACCATACAAAGGCCTTAGTTACTCTCACTTTAGCCGTGTAAAATTCAAAGTCTCAAGCAATCTTACATGAATAACAGGCTTATACATCGTATGTATCGTATTTACTTGAATATAAGATGAGGTTTTCGTACCCAAACCTTTTGTTAATGTTTGGGGGGGTTATCTTATACACAGGGGCAACCTGTAGACAGTGATTTACAGCAAGAATAATTGACTTTATCAGCATGAAAAGTAAATAAACTTCACTCATACTGTCCAGATACAAACTCCCCCAACAGTGATATAATTATTATCTTTGGAGTAAAATACACATAAAAATATTTTACGTCTCAAAAGCTGTCCGCCTTCATTTAATAAGTGTAAATTATGGAAAAGTCGGAGATAATGTGAATTTAACAATGCTTAAATATGAGGTTGCAACATGAGGTCGGCATTCTGGAAAGCTTCTCCCCGTCACTTCTTCCGCTTTTCAAAATTGCGACCTTGTGTTGCGTATGCATATTTTAAGCAGTATTAAACCAACATTTTCCAACATTTTTTCCGACTTATGCATGATATACACTTGTTAAATGGAGGCACACTACTGTTGCGTAAGCATATTTACGTTTTACATTTAAAATGGCTGGCAAACTTGAATGGTAGCTGTGCCCATATCTCGGGAAAAACCGACTCATCCTATAATCGGAAATTGGCCTTTTCAAGCTAAATCACATCAAATTGGGGGGTCGTCTTATACACGAGTCATCTTATATTCAAGTAAATACGGTAAACCTTACAGGACTGTTGCTACACAGAACATAATGCCGAAGTCAATGTACCTGTTATCCCACTCTCGTTGTCATGACAACCTCACATATATCATTACTTTTGTCAAGTTTTCAAGAGAACCTTTCAAATGCTGACAAATACCACTGTTGCTGAACATTATAAGTACCCCACTCTTTATAATGCTCCACTATGGCTATTAAGTGAGTGTAACATATTTAAAATATTAAAACAAAATCTGTAAGTTTAGAAATAATATTCACTTTGCACCAGATGCAAGTTGTGACTGTCTCATTTAATACTGCTTCCACACCAGGACATGAAATATCATTCTTTAAGTCCATCTTATGATGCATATTAATTTCCATGCTTAGATGTTCTGTTATTTTGATGTGTAGAGGGCTGATCTGATGCCTGTTACGTCCTCTCTCAGGACTTAAACATGAGTCTAGATGCCCCCTGGTGGTGAGTGACAGCATGTTTCATAGAGTGGAACCAAGGTCCTATTTTTGAGTGTTTGAGAGCATCTTGGAAAGCATCACAACCCTCAAATGAGCACAACGACCCATATACAGACTGAAATCAAATAATGCATAATATTAAGAAATAATTATGAACTTATATATATATATATATATATATATATATATACTCTTTGAATTCATAATTGTTATATAACTTGAATTCATAATTGTTATATAACTTAAAAGTTTAAAAATAAATGACATAACGACAGCTGTAGACCAGATTTCACTTTCGTAATGGGCTATTTCAAAATTTATTCCCGCGTTGAAATTTCATCCGATATTTGTGGTATCATATGAAATAAAGAGACCTTTAAATAAATACACCAGACCGTAATACATCATCCCCTTTCAAACACAAAGAAACTTGTCGATCTCTACAAATTTGGGAAGGGCAATACATCTGTTCTTTTTAGTTTGTGTATAAAGAAGAATTATCATAGAATACTGACCAAATCTGCCAAGTTGGGTTGATCACCTCCAAGAAATTTATTTTTGCCAACAGCTTTGACCCATTCATCACAGTGGTCATACAAAGATTCTCTCACATCCTCCTTCAACTTGTACCTTTTAATAATAAACAACTAATTATTATATATCTTACAGACAGCAAATCTAACCATATTTAAATCACAGATGAGTACAATTTTTACTGTGCGATTGGATTATTATTATTATTATTATTATTATTATTATTATTATTATTATTATTATTATTATTATTATTATTATTATTATTATTATTATTATCATCAATAAAGCACTTTGCAGGCCCACCAGTGACCCACATGATATTGTAAACAAAAAATTAAAATAAAATAAATAAAAAAAATGTTCACTTTATTTTGGCATTTCACCTCCTTTTTTCAAGCATAAAGGGCAATATATAGTATTCTTCCACATACTCTAATAAAGGTTAACGATAAGGCAATAAATCGAGTCATTTCACATACTTCTTTTTCAGCATTTTTCCAATTAAATACATAGCTGTAGCACCGACATGGATCATCATGAAACGTTCAACCCTGTTGAAGTTCTGCTCCCACTGGCCGATATCTGAGAAATAGTGGAAAGTCTGCAGGGCCTCTGATGGAGTGCGGTACACGTTGGGCGATATCATGTGCACTAAATGATCATCCACCCATCTTCTCCATATCCTCTCTTGTCTGTGAAAAACAAATTGAAAAGATAACGAGATCAATATTCAATATATTTTACAATCATTAATCAAATTTATTCGAACATACCGGTATAATAATAATTATTTTTGGAGTTTTGAAAGTTTGAAATGCAGACAGATCTTGTTCACCATCTCCCAATTAACTAACCCATTTTTTTGACTTCTTCAAATTGCTGGAAAATTACACTTGGATGCAAATCTTTTTTTTTTACTCTGCACAATATATATTTGACTGTGATTTTATTTACATGAGGCAAATTGAAAAAAAAAGGATGCCCAGACATCCAGTGCAAGTCCCAAGCAAAATTTGCCTGTCAACATGGACTATTAAAGTGAAAGTCATATCTAAAACAATTATTTTCCTTTTTTTTCATTGCCTTTCAAATTTCCAAACAATATGTGACTTACTTGTATGGTGCAGGCTGCCTTGTAGATTTCTTCTCACCATACATGATAAAGTATCTATTTGGGTAGTCAATCTTGTTTTTCCCCGTCTCATCTTTTCCTTCCACTGTTGGATAGTAGGACACCAAAGTGTCCAAGGGAACATCATGATTTTCTATGTAGCTTTCCAGGATACTAATGATAACTGATGAGTCATTTAATTGCTGAAACACAATATTTTTATTATATATTTTAATGCATTGATTAAACAGGTTAAAAATTTGTGTAAATTTGATGGCAAGGCCAGGTAAAAATAATCTTGTTCCTCATATTCATCCTACTCATTTTTTGACAGAAAAAAATTACTTTCAACAGAAAATATATCAAGGAATCCACATATTTAAAAGTCATATGACAAGAATTTTTTTACGTGGTAAATCTTTAGATTTCATACCTCTGAGAAACATCTGACAATTTTTTCTGCAGTCTGATGTTTAGTTTAGCTATAATCCAAGATCTTTGAACCCCCAGGGTAATTAACCTACTCCCTTGACCTAGAACTGGGTCAGCAGGCTGCCTACGTCATTGCGCCCCACATGCATCTCCTGCACACATATTCCTCCTATGTCTGTACATGTATAACACCTGATGTCCTTACTTCTACACAAATAACATCCATTGAAAATATGATTAATGGCAGAACTTAAGGCTGTAAAATAGAGACTTGCATTTACATCAGCTTCCCATCCCACAAAACCTACTTTAATTGAAGAAAATAAGCAAACATGACTTAATTGGGTATAGTGTCTGAAATATGGCCTGCTCTACTTTTATCAGTTTCAAGACACTTATTAGCTAGCCCAAAACATCATGGAATGAAGTTTAAGGGTTTTCAAACTGTAAATGGAACATTGAGATGACACTTTTAAAATATCTATGAATTATTTTTAGTTGATATTTCCATATCTTTTTACACTGAAAATTTATTTATTAATTTGTTAACCAATGACCAGTAACAATATCAATTGGTTGAATGTTATTCATATTCAGTAATGTTGAGCTAAACTTCGCATGACATTATTGAAAAAAAAAGTTTTGAAAGCATTCGACACATATTTTTAGATCTGTTTCATTGCTGGAAATTATTTTGACTTCTAAATTTTGAGGTCTGGTTATATATTATTTATGCATTGCAGTTGTATTTCAATGGCCATTTGAAATGTTTAGTTTGGTATTTTTTTAATTCTGTCATTGCGTGTCAGTGGGTACCCAACTAAATCATATATCAGTATCTATATTCAAACAGACAAAGGAATTTTGAATGAAAATAGAAATTCTGTAAAAATGATACTAAACTTTGAGATTTCAACATTTCTTTCACAACAAGGAAATGACTTTGACCATAATGTTATGATAAAGAATAGTTCAGTCCCTTGAGGGATCTGAATAATCTCAATAGGCAGATGTAAGTTTCCCAAACCCAACTGGGAGGCTGGCTGTATTCCTGTCTTCCCCATCACTACAGGCAGAATCCAAGTGACTATGATGTGAAACATGATCTGACCTACTATCCACATGTGCTAATTAGGCCACCAGTGGTTCAAAGATGTCATCAACACTCTTGTTATTACTTATAAATTACAATCCCTCCAGACTTTCACTGGCTTGGAGTGGTTTGTTTTGAACATGAAGGGCGAACATGCGTCACTTCCGGCTAAATCTCAGCAGCCCTGATTTGACCCACATAAAAGGGGGCGTGTCCAGCAAATCACTTTGATCCACTATAATTCTGTACTCCATTTATAAAAATGTGTAAAACATGTTGAAATACAATGTCCATGTATTGTAATATATTATGGCTCAATATAAACATTTTCACAATTTTCTTGTCATGTGACTTTTAAATGTAATTTATATACAAAATCTCCAACTCAACCAATTTTTGAAAACAAATTTGATTATTCTCTCCAATCATAGCACACAAAAATAAAAGGAAAATTAATGCAGTGAAATAACGCAGTAGATATTTCTGTGAAAAAAACTCACCACAAACCCATCAGGGCCCACTCCATCCACGGCAAGAATTGGAACCTTCTTGTACTTGGACCATTTAATCTGCTTCCTGCTGACTGAGTTGACCTCGACCACATTGTAGGAGAATCCATGGTAGTCCAGGAAAGCTCTCAGCTTACAACAGAATGGACAGGTCTGATATTGGTACAGGGTCAGCTTAAGGCCAGAATGATCACTCTCATGCTTAATCTGCAATTATATAGGTAAGAAAAGCTTTATTTTATCTGTATTTATGTAACAGGCAAGCCTTGTTCTTGTGTCTGAAAAATCTGTATACTTGAGACATGGATATTATCTTCAGTAACTGCAATCATTACATAATATATACATATATCTACAATCTATTGTGTTTATTTAAAACTTATATATGAAACAGTCTTTCATAATTCACATCATCACATCAGGTATAATATCTTATAACTGTAAATACCACAAAACCCTTGAAGCTTGACATTATGAGCAGAAAGCAAGCAAACACAAAACCAAACTCTAAATACTAACTCTTAACATTGACCATAAACTTATTCCCCATTTCCATTCAATGATTACATATATTTTTGACATGCCCACAAGCACCTGCACTTTGTCCCACAATGGGAACCTAGGCCTAAGCAAATACCCCCATCTCACAAAATTATGGACCTCAATGGAAATATATTTAAATGTATTTGAATATATTTCCATTGATATTCTTACATATCAATGGAAATATATTTTAAATGTGTTTGATATGTAAGAATATGGTTGTGTATTCAAGGGATATACCATATTCTTACATATCAAACACATTTAAAATATATTTCCATCTCACAAAATTATGGACCTCAATGGAAATATATTTTAAATGTGTTTGATATGTAAGAATATGGAATATCCCTTGAATACACAACCATATTATTTGATAATTCATATGCATGAACGTCACAATGTTGCAACTAGGGGCATGTTCACAAATTTCGAAGAATGATTTGCACAATTAACATAATCCATGTGTTTATTCACTTGATTTCAATAAGAAATTTCACACATGCTGCATTCAATAAGAAATTTCACAAATGTGAATTGCATTATCTGAGAGACAGGGAAATTGATATCACACTAAAGACTGCTGAATTTTTATTTTGCCTTTTGCATATAGATGTAACCATGGCAACAGACAGCTTGTTTGCAGCTTTCCAGGTGACTGTGACTTTTCTGAAGATATTGTGGAATTTGTTTATCTTATTGTATGGTGTTTCTTTATGTTTTGTTTCTTTAAATATTTGTTTTGTTCCTTCATTTTCTGTTTCATTCTTTTGTTTTATTAATTCTTTTTTTATTTTTTTGCCATCCGTGTTACAGTTGGTACCTCCACAGAATTCAATTTAAGCGTCATTCAGAAAAACTTGGTCAGTCTCCATCCAACAAAGAGATCAAAGTGATTCAAACCAGAGTTGGTATTTGTTGGAGAATGTGATTATTGTCCAATAAAATTTTGAGGATCCTTGCTTTTTTTACTGACATTTATTAAACGATGGACGACCAATGTGAACATGTGGGAGAATATTTGCAGAAGTATGTTAAGATGAAGAATAATTGCTTTGCAGAGTGTACATGAACAAAAATGTATGTCAGAAATAATGTTGACAAAAATTTTAATTGATATTGATGCAATATCATGTTTATAATTTCCAGGCTACCTATTGGGCTAGTATATCACTGAACAAATGTGGCCAGTACTCTGATAATCTTAACATTCGGTCCTGAACTATTTCATGTCTTAGCTACATCTTTAGGTTGTGGAGTATTTCAGTTAAAAATACATATTTCTTCCTTATCCTGATAGTGACAGTTCATTCATTCGAATCATTGTTTCCAACTACTGCCAGATCCACTAATAAAGTTGAAAGTTGAAATGCAATAAAATTTGCAATTTTGCTGTCTTTGAACAGTTCATCTCTACCAAACAGTTTTATATTGGTTAAAATTTGGGTTTCAACAAATCACTGTTGCAAAAAATATGTCTGTCACTCACTCTAGCACATTTCACTTACTAGTGAGTTTGTAAGTTTGTATTTAGTATGTCTTGAACTTGAAGTTAAATTTGTGTGTGTTTTTTTTGTGTGTTTTTTTGTTAACAGATTGAAATTAACAGACAATACAATCAAGTTCTCTTAAAAGATTAGAGCTTGATTTCACTTAGTACTTCTCTTTCATAATTAAAATTCTACTTGAGTAAAAACTAACCTGTCTTGCAAATTTGTGTTCTGGACGTTTGCTCTCTGTTGCATAAACTTGTGCCTTGTTGTTCACCCATGTGAAGGTCGCAACTCCTGTCAACATGGCAGTTGCTGCTCCCGTCAGTCTACCGGCACGCACGTTTACATTATTATGCTTTATTTGTCCCTTGGACAAACATCTCACCCTCTGTCCATAGGGTGTCAAATTTTGAGTTCTGAGGAAGCGAGAATTTTGTTGCAAACAGCGAAAAATGAAACGACCGGTTTCTCGCATGGTCGCAGCCATGTTTGTTATGTAAAATGTGTATTGGACAATTTACTATCCTTAATATTTATGTATAATTCGTTAAATTAAAATCATTTTGTCAATTTTCATAACATAAAAAAACGTTTCAATATATAAACAAATATATTTTAACCAAAATTTGAAAATAAATTACTTTTAGAGACATTTAGGTAGTTCATAAAACAAAACTTTTGCTCTTATACTTTCTGTGAGACATTACAAGAACTTCCCTTTCTCCGTGTGACATGCGCGTTGCATCATCCCGGCTCATGCAATACACGTTTCTTTGAAGATTAAGACAATCATATCTCAAAATTGAATGGTTACTGATTACACGGTGTTATCAGATCACCTAATTTAAAATATATAAGTATAAGTTCTCGGAAATTTCATCAGAATCGTGATGGCAGATGCGGGAGAGAAGAGTGAGAACGGTCCCTCAGCATCTGGGGAGCCAGCACCCCAGAAAACTGAAGCTCAGCTCAAAAAGGAAGCAGCAAAGGAGGCCAAGAAGCAAGAAAAGTTAGCTAAGTTCCAAGCTAAGCAAGCAAAGCTCCAGGCACAGAAAGACAGCAAACCCAAAGATGCTGAGGTACATTCCATTCAATTCTCATGGAAATTCTTTCATCATGCGCAGCTTATCTGACATCTGAAATTACTCGCGCTGGACCAGTTACCACCGATGAAGTAGACTGTGACAGGCAGTGGCTACAGCCGACGACAACAGAGCTGCGGACGACAACATAGCCGCGATTTCATTTTCAAAGCCTTTTAAGTGCATCTGCACTCTCGAAAATATTCATACCAAGTTGTTTTCTGACACTTGCATGTGCAAACAAAGTCAAATGGTGTAATAAACATTGGTAATCGATAAACTGAAGCACAGCTCTGTTGTCGTTCGCAGCTCTGTTTTCGTCGGCTGTACAAGGGTTTTTTCTGTTAGCATAGAAATATCACTAGAAAACATATTTTGGGCCCAGACTTCTCTTTGTGTCATTTTACATTTCAATGTGTGAAGATGCTGCTGTTTGACACCAGATGGTATATCATTGAAAGATTCTCAAGAGAAATCAAATGTCAGGCTATCACTATTTTTGTAAATAGTTTTACATGGAAGCTGGTTTCCTCCCGTAATGGCTCTCTGCGTCAGGCTTTATCAATACCTCTCAAAGGTCCCCACAAAAAGTCAGGGACCTCTCGGTCAAAGAGTTGACTTAGAGAACGTTTCATGATTTCTGAGTAGGATGGAGTGACTATGACACTGAGTGGTAGTAAGGCAGAGAGATTTCCAACCTTTTACAGTGCTAACAATTACTCAATTGCTGCCGATTTCAAGTTTTAACAATAACTGCTGATCAGGGTGCTGCTGATCACATAATACAAATCTGGCCTTCTGGGAATTCTCCTTCTCCTTGGTGACAGGTTTCTGCCGGGGAATTTTCATTCGTGTCACACCTGTTTTTTGTGTTGCTACAAATTGATGCCAAGAACAGCAGCAAACCTTTGAGACCAGTTGAAGCCTCCCCTGCCTGTTCTCCATATCTGCTGCATGTTATTCATATTATTGCCATATTTGAACTACTGGTAGATCTTTTGCTCAGTATAATTGTTATCTCCAAACATAAAAAGTAATTTTATCAAGGGCATTTATATTGTGCAATAATGATGACATTGGCTTGGTGAAGAACACTAAACTTTCTTTCCTGGTTTGAGTCAATAGAGATTGGAACTTCCCTACATGAACATTTACTGAGAGTGTCTCTGGTAATATTTTTAGTCACAAAAAAGGTGGAGTGCAAAACATATATTACAGTCTGTTATGTTACTAATACCACAAATTTGTATTTTAGAAAAAAGAGAAAAAGGTGAAAAAAGAAAAAGAAATTATAACATATGACATTCCAACACCTGAGGGAGAAAAGAAAGGTAGGACACTCAGCTGACATAGAAGAATCTATGAGAGTAAACATGTAAAAAAATGTTTAAAAATGTAAATTTTAACAATATCTGTTTAGGAGCTGTATCAAATTTTAAATAGATATTGAGTTGGGATGTATTTTTATGCTAGGAATGATATCTTTGCAATAAACATTATTTTGTTGATAACTTTCAGGCCTCGACATTAGCCAGTTGCCCGCTTGCCCGAGGTATATTTCACACCTGTCGGGCAAGTCCGGGCAACTTGATACATCTGTTCCACTTGCCCGGTGGTCAAGTACTGTAATCTGTCCCCAATCAAAGTACCCCACAGAGAACAGAGAGAGCTGCTGACCACATCACAGGGATGACACCTGATTAGAGATAACTTTGTGTCCAAGCTCCGTTGCCCTTGGTATTACCCCTGCCTCCCAAACCCTGACCAAGATAAAGTTATGGCATGCTGCTAAATATATATATTCCTCAAGATGGTATTTCACACAAAGCACTGTATCGGGAGGTAGAGCTTATCAATTTCGCACATTTTGGTCTTTGTCACTCATTATATTATCCAGGAAACATGTACAGTTGATTTTAAGTATGATGAGTAACAGTGGGGTATATCCATCAGTAACACTTGACATTACTTAATCTTATAAAGTGATAATTGTAGGTTATATTCTTACAAGATTGACAATTCAGGGTAACATTTTTACTCGCAAGCTCAAAGTCTTCATGTATTTCTCTGCTTAAAAATTGAACTCCTGAGTTAGAAAAGGCCCTATTCCTATTGTTTTTATATCCAAGGAACTAAAATAAGAGTTATCAATGATATAAATTGGTCAAGAATTGACTGAGCATTGCCAATTTTTATGTTTTCATAAAAATTTGGTACTTATGCATATGCACAAAAAATTGTAACAAACTTGAGGTCATTGCATGCTATTTTAAATAAAAACATGTACTATTCATTTCAACTTTTTCAAGCCAAATAGTGTGTATTCTATGGGTTATATGGGCATTTTTTCTAATTATCAGCCAATGTTTGAATGTACAAATCCTATAAGCTTTAGTCCTATACCGTATTCAAATATTGGGACAAAAATTCAGGGCAAGTGAATTGTAATTCAGGGCAAGTAGATTTTAAAATTTACTTGCCCGGTGGGCAAGTGGATCACAAATGTTAATGTCAAGGCCTGACTTTACATGCAAATCACTATGGGGAACTCCACTTCAGAGTGTATCATCAAGATTATGAATATTTGATCCTGCTTTGATTTAGATACTAAGTGTCCGATGCCCAACTCCTACAATCCTGCCTATGTAGAAGCAGCATGGTTTCCATGGTGGGAGAAAATGGGCTTTTTTAAGCCAGAGTATGGGGTAAGTGACCCAATGATAAGAAATAGTTATTCTAACTAGCATTTCATATCAAGATGGTATTTTTGCCCATTAAGTTTTCTTGGCAATTATAAATTGGGTTGAAATTCTAATTTTCCAGAGAAAATCAGCTTATGGGGAGAATCCTAAAGGGAACTTTATGATGGTGATCCCACCTCCTAACATTACAGGATCCTTACATCTTGGTCATGCGCTGACAAATGCTATTGAAGATTGCATTACAAGATGGTGAGAACCTTTTTAATTTTCTCTCAAGAAAAAGTTGGTTTGTCATCATTTATGATGTGTAGAATTTCTGAAAATGCATAGAGTTTAAAAAAAATAATAATAACCATGGTTGAATTTGTACTTTACTCTTATATTAGATATTCTTGTGATTAATCTATAAGTTTCCAATTAGGCATCGTATGCATGGAAGGACAACTCTGTGGAACCCTGGATGCGACCATGCTGGTATCGCTACTCAGGTTGTGGTGGAGAAGAAACTTCAGAGAGAACAAGGCCTCTCTCGTCATGATCTGGGAAGAGAGAAATTTGTAGAGCAAGTGTGGAATTGGAAGAACGAGTAAGTGTCTCAAACAAACACTTCTAATCTACTCCTCAGTGTTTACAACTACAAAATGAGATGTATGATCACATTCAGAATTATTCAATGTAATTTGCATAATTCTGGAATTCTTTGATGAGAAGAGACTTTGAATATTTATCAAAATAGGAAAATGCAATTAAAAAATTAATATAGGGAACACAGGTCTAAAAAGGAAATTGAATTATTTACCTTTTGCATTATTACCAGCCTTTTTTGTGCCATAGATTTAGTTTGAAATAAAACTACCTACTGGTTTGTTTTACAGAAAAGGAGATCGTATCTATCACCAACTTCGAAAGCTTGGAGGATCCTACGACTGGGACAGAGCTTGCTTTACTATGGAACCTGTAAGTTACAATGGCCTACAAATAAACAGACAAATTCAAATGATTAATCTCTCTAAAAAAAATTAATTGACGAAAAAAAAAATTGTAGCTGAGAATGAATGAAGTCAAAAAGTGTTATGTGAGAATTTTTTGATCATTGACCATTTGGGTTTGACACCTCTACCTTGCCTACATCTCTGCGAATTGATTTCAGAAACTGTGCCGGGCCGTGAAGGAGGCATTTGTGAGGATGCATGAGGACGGAGTGATCTACCGCAGCACCCGCCTTGTAAACTGGTCATGTACGCTCAACTCGGCCATCTCGGATATTGAGGTATATAACCCACAATCAGTCACTTGTTTGTTAAAGAAGATGTTATTTGATCCTTCAAATATAATGAAATTATTATCATCTGAAAAATGCTAATTTTTATAAATATCAAATTTTTCATTGGGATAATCTGATTTTAAGAATCAAATTAAGTTCTAAAGTATATAAAATATTGTTTAAATTTTCAGGTTGACAAGAAGGAGCTTACAGGACGTACCTTATTGCCGGTTCCTGGATACCCCGAGAAAATAGAGTTTGGCGTCCTTATCTCATTTGCTTACCCAGTTGAGGGATCTGGTAAGTACTGCATGGACCAAAAAATGAAACTCACTGTATCATATCAGTCACAGACTAAAATGTAGCACTTGCCTCATGGGTACTCAATGTCATTCATATCAAATTCCGTTAATTAATAGTTGATACCTATGAGAAGTAAAACTGACATTTATGTAGCACCAATTCTAGACAATGTCAACTCTTACCATTTGATTTGATAGTAACTGGCCAGGATTCGAACCCGGAATCCATTAAACTTCCCAATTGAGCTATTTTAGCCATGTTTATGATTAAATATCAATAATGTTTTGCTTGTTCAGATGAAGAGATCGTAGTTGCCACCACCCGTATAGAGACCATGTTGGGAGACACGGCAGTGGCTGTACATCCAGAGGACGATAGATACAAACATCTCCATGGCAAATTTGTCAAACACCCTCTCCTTGAAAGAAGCATGCCCATTGTCGCCGACGACTTTGTGGATATGAGCTTCGGAACAGGTAAATTTTTGAACTGACATGTGATATTAGCTCCTCCCTAAAAGCATTCTGTATGAGATTCTAGTCATGGCTGCCATTTCCCACATGAAAGAACAAAATTAATATCAACATTCAATGCTCTACAATATTTTTATGTTGACAAATCAGGTTATTAAATACAGATATGGATGCATTGGGCAATATTGTGAATCTGTTTTGATTTTCAGGTGCTGTGAAGATCACACCAGCCCATGACCAAAATGATTATGATTGTGGCAAGAGAAACAAATTGAAGTTCATCACCATGATTGACGAAAATGGCAACATTACCAAAGAGTGTGGACCTTTTGCAGTAAGTAAATTTGATGCAAACATACAGATGAAAGGAGAAATTTATGAGATAACTCTGACAGTCTTGCATTTTGAGAGGATTTTTTACCCTCAGCCCCTGATGTAATCAGGCTGAGGGTATTGCAGTACTCCTGGCGTGGGTATGTATGTATGTATGTATGTCTGTAGCGAACATCCTTGTCATCGCGATAACTCAAGAACAAATGATGGCAGCTTCATGAAACTTGACACACATATGCATCTGGTGAAAACCTCGGACGAGTTCGATGGACGGCGACCTTGACCTATTTTTCAAGGTCACAGGAACAATTATGTGAAATCCCAAGAATCACAATAACTCAAGAACGAATAATGATAGCTTTATGAGATTTGACACACATAAGTATCTGGTGAAGACCTCAGAATTTTTTCTATGAAACATGACCTTCACCTACTTTTCAAGGTCACAGGGACAATTATGTGAAATCATCTTGTCATCGCAATAACTCGAGAACAAATGATGGCAGCTTCATGAAACTTGACACACATATGCATCTGGTGAAAACCTCGGACGAGTTCGATGGATGGCGACCTTGACCTATTTTTCAAGGTCACAGGGACAATTATGTGAAATCACAAGAATCACAATAACTCAAGAACGAATAATGGTAGCTTTATGAGATTTGACACACATAAGTATCTGGTGAAGACCTCAGAATTTTTTCTATGAAACATGACCTTCACCTACTTTTCAAGGTCACAGGGACAATTATGTGAAATCATCTTGTCATCGCGATAACTCGAGAACAAATGATGGCAGCTTCATGAAACTTGACACACAAAAGCATCTGGTGAAAACCTCGAATGAGATTGATGGATGGCGACCTTGACCTATTTTTCAAGGTCACGGACAATTATGTGAAATCCCAAGAATCGCAATAACTCAAGAACGAATGATGGCAGCTTTATGAGATTTGACACACACAAGCATCTGGTGAAGACCTCAGAATTTTTTCTTTGAAACATGACCTTTACCTACTTTTCAAGGTCACGGGGATAATTATGTGAAATCATCCTTGTCATCGTGATAACTCAAGAACAAATGATGGCAGCTTCATGAAACTTTACACGCATAAGCATCTGGTGAAAACCTCGGACTAGTTCGGTGGACGGCGACCTTGACCTATTTTTCAAGGTCACAGGGACAATTATGTGAAATCCCAAGAATCGCCATAACTCAAGAATGAATGATGGCAGCTTTATGAGATTTGACACACACAAGCATCTGGTGAAGACCTCAGACTTCTCTTGATGGAACATGACCTTCACCTGATTTCAAGGTCACAGGGACAATTATGTGAAATCATCCTTGTCATCGTGATAACTTAAGAACAAATGATGGCAGCTTCATGAAAATTGACACACATAAGAATCTGGAAAGACTCCAGATGAGTTTGATGGACGGTGACCTTAACCTGCTTTTCAAGGTCACAGGCCCATATCAATAATTCTAGAGTAAATGATGACAGTTTCATGATACTTGACACACCTAAGCTATCAAAGGAAGTAGATTTTATGGGTTTTTTACCCCTGCATCAATTTGCCTTGGTGCAGTGACGTTTTGTTCAAAAAATTGTGTGGAGCGAATGTTGTGCAATGAGTTACCAGGGCTGAGGGTTGATGCATCTCTGATGCCTATGTTTTCAGCAATTATGCTTTTTTTCAGATTTTTTATAAAGGTAATTATCTATTTGTTTTGTTATTAGGGTATGAAGCGTTTTGATGCCAGAAAAGCAGTCCTTGAGGCTTTGAAAGTAAAGAATCTCTACAGAGGAACTGAGGAAAATCCAATGGTTGTCCCAGTCTGCAGGTAAGCATGCTTGCCATTACACTCGGAAATTCATGGCTTGTTTCTTTTTATACCAGGCTTTACATCTTAAATTAATGGTTAGAAAATGGGTGACAAAAACCAAAATATTTTATTTGCAATGTGTTTTTGTGTACTTATTGAATGTTAAATTTCATTTGATTAACAAATAATAGAGACTAAGTTTAAATTCAAGTCATCTTGTGAATTCTTCAATTCTTGTGATTTCAGTCGTTCCAAGGACATCATCGAGCCTTTACTAAAACCTCAGTGGTATGTCAACTGTACAGACATGGCTAAGAAAGCATGTGATGTAAGTCCCCCTGTTGTGTGATCAAGATTTTTTCATGTCCATTATTTTTATGCTATATTTGTTGCACATTAGACTTAACCTTAACTCAAAAATTGAGTGAGCAATACAAAGATCTGTTATAATGAAAATATTTATTTATATTCAATTTTTCTGATATTGAAGTTATTGGAAAAAATGTTATTTACAATAAATAAGTTTAATTTTCCACTGCCAAATTATCATCAAGTACTGAGTGGCAAAACATTATAATTCCATACTGAGATTGTAAACGTGACATTTCAGGCTGTAAGAAATGGTGAGCTGAAGATAATACCTGACATGTTCGAGAAGACCTGGTTCTCTTGGCTTGATAACTGCAGGTACAGACACAAATATATATATATATATTAGCATTCATCACCTATTGACATGCACCCTTCTCCAGTTGTAGTTACCAGTATGTTTCCTTTGAGTCATATTAGCCTGATTATCACATATTTGTACCGATCATTTATTGACATGCACCCTTCTCCAGTTGTCAGATGTAGATATGTTTCCTTTGAGTCATATTTCTTGATGTGTGTACATGACATTATTCTCATCCCCTATATAAAATGAAATTTAATACCTCTTTTATGATACAAAATATATTATAATTTAAATTGTTCATTCATTAATAAGTTATAAATTATCAAGTCTAACATAGTCAAGATAAGTTTAAATGATATGTTATATTGGTTTATATTCATAATGGTTTACATTCATAGAGGATATATTTTGAATCCTGTATGCATTTATAAAAATAATGATGATATGTTGCTTGGTTGCAGGGACTGGTGTATCTCTCGCCAGTTGTGGTGGGGCCATCGTATCCCAGTCTACTTTGTGGACATTGACGACCCTAGCATCCCCAAAGGAGATGTAAGTCTTAACAAACTCTGCCAGTCTACTAAATATATAGATTCCTAAAAGACAAATTTTCCGATTTGCTTCAAATTTTGCAGGTTGTGTCATCACCTGTGTCCAAATGCGATGCAGAAGGTTCAAACCAGCACACAATAGAACAGGTTGAAATATTTTAATGGAAACAAGTGCCTTCTCCCACATGTGCAGCTGTCTCTCACTTGTGCAACTACCATGTGTGCAGCTGTCATTCAGTTGTGCAGTTGTCTCTCACTGTTGTAACTATCTCTCACCATGTGCAGCTATCTCTCACCATGTGCAACTATCTCTCACCATGTGCAGCTATCTCTCAACCTGTGCAGCTATCTCTCAACCTGTGCAGCTATCTCTCAACCTGTGCAGCTGTCTCTCAACTTGTGCAGCTGTTTCTTATGTGTACAAGTATTTCTCACTGTGCAGCTGATAGTGTTCGCATTTCACCCATGTTGGCCCCTTTGTACAAAACCTCACAGGGCCTCCATTGATTCAATAATTAGGTCAAGAATTAGGTCAAATTCCCGATGGTTAAAAATAAAGCTCTAGTACAGAAATAAATACAATTTGTGGGTAAAATTTCATATCTAACATGATTCTGACAAAAAAAATAACTGAAATCTACTCGATTCCAAATATACATATTTGGCAAAACATCGCATAAACTTGCTAAATAAAACTGAAGTGGAGACTCGTCTAGCGTCCACCAGAGGGCAGCGTAAAAACGCAACAGCGAGATCACACGCTCTTATCAGTGGTGAATTTTACTGCAGCCAATACTTCACACAGCAACTTTTTTTTTTTTAAATCTCACCACACTTCCTCTCTGATCACGTTCATGCTTTTTTTAATATATATGTAAAAAGTGATATATATTATTAATTTCACTGATGAAATGAATAAATAATAATAATAAAGATGCTACTGAATGTGACAAATCAGGTTGAATGATTATTAAATACAGGAAGCTGATGGTCACTACTGGGTGAGTGGGAGAACTGAAGATGAGGCCAGAGAAAAAGCAGCAAAGAGATTCAATGTCCCAGCTGACCAGATCAAACTCAAACAAGGTAACCTGTACTAGACACATATATTGAACTTTGTTAAATATGAGGCATTGAGACAAATACGCTTTTAAAAGTTTTTTGTTATTTTTATGGAACAGTATTATTGAAAACAAGATTTTCCACATGTGACACTACGAAACACGTTAATTGTTGAGTTTAGATCTGAAGAAAACATTTACTGCAGTCATAATGTTGAGGAAATCACCTTATAAATTCATTTTGATTTTGGTATTGTTTTCTTGTTTTAGATGAGGATGTTTTAGACACATGGTTTTCTTCGGGTCTTTTCCCATTTTCCATATTTGGCTGGCCTGACAAGGTAAATTATTTTTAAAGCAAATTTAGTGTACTTCATGGGTATATTTTTTTGAAATGTTGTGAAATTGAATATATTAAATAATTTTACCATTTCAAAACGGTTAAATCTGAAAGTCAAATCAATCTATGAAATAAAGTCTCTTTTTGACAGTACCTTTTCCCAGAAAACTTACAACTTACCCATGAAATTCAATTTACATATGTCTGGAAAAAGTACACAGACATATTATCACAGCAAAGAAATAAAGAGATGTTTTTTTTTTTGTTTTTTTTCCCCAAGAATTTCAAGATAGTAAAAATGATGGTATTATTGGTCATCAGATTTTTCCTTGCATGATTCCAGACACCGGATCTTGAGCATTTCTACCCCGGCAGTCTCCTGGAGACGGGACACGATATCTTGTTCTTCTGGGTGGCACGGATGGTGATGATGGGACTCCATCTCATGGGAAAACTACCATTTACAGAGGTGAGGGAAGGAAAAGACAAATTAAACCCTAAGGGCTTGCTCTGGTCAATTTTCCTTAAATTTTTAAAGAATATGATATCTTTATTTTTAGAAAGTGAAGTGGAAACTCTTCATGTCTTAATCTTATATGATTTGAAAACAATAGTTCTATTATATTTCGTGATCCTTTTAATACTTTGGTTACAAGGCAGTTTTGAGCAAGTGGACTATGATCAGATCATTGTAATCTTGAATCTTATTGTAACCATGACTACAGTTATTAATGCCATTGTCATAAGGCCAAAAATAATTAATAACCTTGTTTCTGATAATGAACCCAGAAAAAATAGGATTGGATGTAGATTTTTTTTCATTTAATTTTAATTTTTTTTTGTTAACAAAGGTCAAATATATTGAGAATGGATATATATATAAATGAAATTTCAACTGAAATTATATTTTCACCTAGAAAGTAAAAATACTTCAGGGTAACTGGATTGAATGAGGGGTTGGGAAACCGGAAACAAGTTTTCAACAGTGCCACGAATGAAAGTGTCATGTGGTATCTATGATATTTAGCAGTGCAATACATTACTATTGCTACATTGACTGACAAAACAGGGTAAACACTTATCAATTATCATTTATAAAAAAAATCCAGGCATTTCCAGGAAAATATAATGCACAGCTGTTATCACTTATGTTATATCTATATTTATATAATTTATTCTTCAATTTATTCTCCATTTTTTGTCTTTTATAGGTATTCTTGCATGCCATGATTCGTGATGCACATGGCAGAAAAATGAGCAAATCTCTTGGAAATGTTATTGACCCCCTAGATGTAATTAATGGAATCTCTCTGGAGGTAAGCCATTTTAAGAGATATATATTAATATATTTAACTGGTTTTAAGACATATTCAATATAAACGTTAGCAATGTTTTAGATTAAAAATTAATTATCTTAATAGATCAGGAGTCAATAAAAAAAATTATAAGCTTGATAAAATTATACACATTACAAGGACAGTTTTTAAATAATAATCCAGATACTTTTTTTAAAACTGATTCAAATTGACTTTTATTTGGCCTAACATTAAAATTGAGAAGACAGCAAATTGAGCTGAAGCATGTTATCAGCTTGATTTATTTGCAGGAAGCAGTCATTTTTCATATTTTCTCATGACTAGTTCTTTTATTTCAGGGGCTTCATGAACAGCTGACTACGGGTAGCAACCTGGACCCCAAGGAGGTTGCCAGAGCCATGCAGGGACAGGTAAGGGTTATCCACACCTAACAGCCAGGGAAATAAGCCCATGCACCTGACACTACCCCAGGGCATGATAAAAAACACTTTTCAAGATGAGTTGGGAAAACCCTGTGTGAGCAATCGCAAAAAATCTTCATTTTGCCAATCCCTGTAACAAGCATTTGGAATTATCCAATAATATACACAAAGCTCCTCCCAACCAGACAACCTTTTCTATGCCCCCTTGGCTTCTTGCCAGTCCACAGACACAACAAAGACCCATCCATCATATCTTCACATAGAACTCCCTCTTTGGTTTATTTATTTATGTTTTCAAAGAACTTTGTGTCGAATTTGGACGTGGTTCTTGATACCAATTGTTTTATTTCTGTAGAACTAAACTCACTCACTGCTCAGTGTTGGTTAATCATATTATACAGCTTAATTATCAGGAATAAATTGAAAATGAACCTTTATTTCCATTCAGAAAGAGGACTATCCCAATGGTATTCCCGAGTGTGGTACAGATGCCCTGAGATTTGCCCTAAGTGCCTACACTGCCCAGGGCAGAGACATCAACCTTGATGTCCTCCGCGTCCAGGGATACAGATTCTTCTGCAACAAGCTGTGGAATGCCACCAAGTTTGCTCTCAACGGACTCGGAGATGACTATGTCCCTGAAGCCAAGATGCAGGTACGTCTATTGTCCAGGAGTTATCTAGATGGGTTAGTTTATATATAAAGTAATATATTACTTGTAGTAATGTAAACAGCCATAGTTTGCGGTTATCTCAACATATCTGCTATTTACCAAACATTAGTAAATAAGTGTGATGTTTGCAAGAGTAACTAAATCAAGAGGTATAGTGAAGTATGGAAGCCACATAAAATTTGCCTTAAAAAGCCTGTTATACGATTGACCGACAGCCAAATACATTTTACATGTATTTAATTGTAAACTGATGCACGTATAATGAACATATATCAATGTTTCTGTTTGCAGACTTTGGGAGGAGAGAAGTTAATGGACAGGTGGATCCTTAGTCGTCTTTCAGAAGCTGTCGTCCTCAGCAATAAAGGATTCACAAACTATGACTTCCCCATGGTCACCACAGGCATCTACAACTTCTGGTTGTATGAACTCTGTGATATCTACCTGGTCAGTTCTCTTCAGATCTCAACAAAATTAATTTGAACAGAATGACAAGAAACTCATTTATGTCCCAGACATCAAAGTGTTATATTATTCCTATTTGTATATTCATATTTGTCCCCCCAAATACATAGTGCTCAGCCTGTTTTATTTTCTCTAATCTCACCCTGAAAAGAGAGGTTTTGGCTGACTTTGTTTGCTGAATAATCTAATAATTTTTCCTGGAATAAAAATGTCAATTATCTCAGAATTTTTTTATTGTCATGCAATTCAGAATTATGTGGATGTTACAAATTTGATTAATTCTTGTCTTTGTGTTTTAAGGAATACCTGAAACCAATCCTGTATGGATCCGACGAGGATGCCAAGAACGTATCGCGCAATGTTCTGTACACTTGCCTGGATGTAGGTCTGAGGCTCATCCACCCCTTCATGCCCTTCATCTCCGAGGAACTCTTCCAGAGGTTACCAAGGAGATCGGACAACGAACCTCCCAGCATCTGCGTCACACCCTATCCTCTGGATGAAGAAGTGAGCATACTCATATGATGTTAAATGAGATTTTGATTATATTTGCAACTACTTTGTTGATTTGTCATTCTAATGTTATATGATTATCTGTTGTTTCAGTTTACCTTCAGGGATGAGTGTCTGGAGAGTAATGTTGAGTTTGCAATGAGTACAATCCGTACTGTGCGTTCTATGAGGGCAGATTACCAACTGACACCCAAAACAAAGACAGACTGTGAGTTAATTTATAGTTCACCTATATGTGTAAATCATGCCAGTTTAAAAGATGGTTGCTAAGTCTCCTTCTCAGAGATCACAGACCTCAGATATTGAACAGTTCAAATATTAAGCCCCAATAATATGCAATAGTCTACGTTTATGTACAATACTTACTTCTGTTGCATAAATGGACACTGAACACCTCTGATCTGCCTTGTAAACTTAAGTTATATTCTATATTTTTTATGATTTTTTTAATACTTTTTTCATACTGCAGTGCACTTAAAGTGTTCGGATGAATCATCAGCTGGCGTGTTGAAGAGTTTAAGTGATTTGATTACCAATCTTGGGACAGCGAGTGGTGTGGAGGTGCTCATCACGGAGCAGCCCCCAGAGGGATGTGCTATATCCACCGTCTCAGCCAAGTGTGAAGTCCATATGATGCTTAAGGTACACACACCTTGAACTTGCTATCCTCACAAGTTAACTTTCAATTTTCTCTGAGAGCATGATGACCTTATTTATATATTGTGGAATAAGGTGTCGATTGAATTCAAACAGAAAATGAGTGGAAGACAAATTTCTAGATATGTTAGTGTGAATTATTTGATTCAAGATATTATCATATTATTTCATTAGTTACAGTAAAATATATAGAGTATTAAGTATTTTTCAATTGTAGAAATCCTGATATGTTTTAAAAACACTTTCATGTATGTGTCAAATGTGGGGAAAACATTTTTGAACCGAGTTCACTAACCAAGCATCTCTACGTGAAACATGATTTTAAACTGTATTGTGCATGTAAAATAAACAGAATTACCGTAATATTTATATTATTTTGAGGTGAACAAATGACTACTGTCAGTTCCAAGGATTTAGTAAATTATAGATTTATTAATTAAAAAACCGAGTTATATTGGTGAATGGTTATTTATATTGATTTTTTGGTATATTTCAGGGTTTAATAGATACAGCTAAGGAGATAAAGAAGCTGGAAGATAAACAGAAACGTATTGATAATAGTCTGAAGAAGCTCCAGGAAGCTGCTGCAAAAGAAGATTATGCAACGAAGGTCCCAGAAAATGTCCGCTTACTAAATACCGAAAAGGTCAGTTCAGTGTGAACATTTTTTTCTTTCAATAATATTTAACAGTAATTTCTAATATTGATGAGTTATGTGATATTTCATATTTGAAACATATCAGAGGCCTTTTTGGAAGAAAATATAAATCAATGCGACCTTTTACCTTTCCAGATGGGAGAAATGAAGACAGAAATGGAGAAATTGGCCTCTGCTGTGGAAACATTGATGAAACTACAATAAGTCTGGATATATTAGGCATTTCTGACATTCTAGGGGCATGTGATCACTGTTTTAGACCATGCTTTAACTGCTAATTGATATAAAATATTGCACTAAAAAGATGGCTAACTCTTTAAGTTAGAGTAAAAAAAGAAATCCTACCCAGTATGTGATCATAGTTTGCCATTTACAGCATAAGATTCTATGGAAACAATATTAGGGCTGGTCATTCCATCATATAATTTATTGACTTATTTGACTTATTTACAATTATTTATTACTTTCTTTTTTGTCAAATTTCTTGCATATTTTCTACAAGAAAAATTTTGCTCTTATTAATGATACAAAAAAATTGGTGCTGAATAGAAAGAGAGAAAAAAAATCATTTAAAAGTTTTAATCTCCATTTGTATTTTTGATTCAGAAAAATCATTGAAAAAAGCTTAAAGTGGAAATATAAACCAATTCTAAAATTTAAGTGATGATTGTCAGTTTTATGCTGGGGGATAAATTTGGCATTTTAGTTGCCTATATTGTTGCCTTTGATAGATAATCAATGAAAATGTATTACAGTAATCTTTCAAATTGTACCAGGAAATGAGACTTCAGGACTAGTATTTAGGTACATTGTATATCCCTTTCATAAAAAATAGGTTTTCAATAATTAGAATATATTCAAAAAAATCTTTAAAATGTATAAATAATATTATTGTTAATATGACAATGATATTCTTCAAATATGTATTGTAATTTTATTGTATATATTGTCCATAATTATTTAAGTTCTCAGCATCATTGTTTGCAAAATAATTCAAGAGATTTAATGCATGATTAAATTCAGCATATTAATATGCATTGAAGTTGTTTTTGTACACACAAATTAATATCTGTGGGGAATGGGGCAGTTAAGAAGTTATTATTTCTCATTGGCTGTGTTACATTATACTATTCAATAAATAGATGTTACTATCAAAAATGTATGATTTATAAGTTTATTTATATCGGTAAATTTATTATTGATGGGGAAAACATCAGAGAATCAAGAGACAATATATTTAATTATCTAGTTTAAATTATAACATTTTATTTTGATATTCTAGACACATTTAACAGTATAGCAAGTAAATTGCCCAACTATGGATTCTTGTGTTCTGAATTGAAACAGCTACTTGCCATATATAAAGAAACAAATAGCAATTTTAATATTACTTTGTCACAATATTTACACTGGAAACATTACTTACAATGTTTTGTTACAGCCAATAAATATAATTTGAACACAATGTCTTTCAAGTGAATGACTTTTTTATAAAATAATTAAACATCTTTGTAATACTCTGCAGTCAAACTTAACTGAAGGTCATTTAAGTTTTTCAATCTCAATACCATGACAGGAACACTGTCTTATGAAAAATTAGTTTTGAGACATACCACATTCATACTGGAATGTTTCTTATGATATACCATAAGTTTTCACTAAATAAATGATAATTACTTTTATGTGGTCACAAGATTAAATAATATTGAGATAACTTTAAAAATCTGTTGTAATTACTAATTTATGTTGCCTTTCAAACTTTAAATCAAATATATTTTTGTTTAATGAAATATGGATCTCGTGTACAAATGACTCCCATTCACTTAAAATTATTAGTCAAATAATGACCTTGAATTTTCCTTTAAATTACAGTGTATAGATATTTTTTTGAATAAAGGGCGACCTTATGCAGGTATACAATTTCACAATTTTATACAATTTCAATACAAGTTTTTATCTTGGTGCAGGGACCTCGTCTCTTGAAAAGTTGTCAGAAAAACAATTTCTGCAGCAGTTTATATTTGTTATAATGGCTGACCTCACAGTAGATGTGCAGGTGTAGGCTTCAGATGTGAACAGCAACTTGATTTAAAAAATCCAAAACTGTCAACCATGTTGGGAGTTAAAATACTGAATGGAATATCTTCTAACTGCCTTCTTATAACTTGTAATGCATATTAATTTATAGATGGTTTCAAGAAATTATATTTTTTTTGATATATAGATAATAATTACAAGATAAAGTGCATGAAATATAGTTTAAAATGTTGCAAGTCTAGGTCAAATAATACAGAGTAGTACAAAAAGATCTCAAAATAAGCTGGCCCCGGCCAAAATTTACTTGCTGAGGGCAACAGGCCAAGGTTGAATTTGGAATGATTGGCTAATAATGATGAACATTCAACACCTATGTTAATTACAGATACACATTCTAATTTTAAATTTCAGAAACTAATCTCTCTAACTGTTAAGATTGTTTTTCTGTGTCTATATTTGATTTAAAATCAGGATCAGAACTGATTTCTGATTCTGTATTCCCTGAGGAATTTTGACTGGTGTGACTAGCTTCACTCTGTGGTTGAACATCCTTCTGGCTTTTCAAATCCTCTTCCAGAGTCCCAGTTGACTCCAACATTCCTAATAAAGATCCTTCTATATTTGTTAATGATTCAGGTCCCAACAGCTCTGAGTTCATTCTTTCTAACAAAGTTTTCGCTATATCCATTTGTGCATCCTTTGGGGCTGAGGCAGAGGGAGAACTTTCACCTTTTTGTTTTGTGTCTTTGCCATGGAGTTGTTCAAGTTCCTGTCTTGTCTGTCTGTTGCTCTCCAGGAGTGCCTGGAGTCTGGTGTAGAGATCGTCATTATGAGACTCCAGGTTATTCAGACATGTGTCAAGTTCATCTAGTGTCGTATTTAGGTTGTCATATTCTGAAACAGATAAAAACAAATATTTACAATGCAAAATAAGTGGTTTTGAATTTTTTTCTCTTCCTGACTTCTATTTTCTCATTGGAAAAAATAAAAATTAAAAAATAACTATTTGGTTCAACATTTGGGGGGAAAATAGTCTTCCAAATTTCTTTTTCTCTGTCCAAAAAATTCACATTACCCACATTTAAACCCAAAGAATTAGGCGACTGGCTGTTTCACATGGGCCTCTGTTTGACTGTAACCTGTTCGACCATGTGATTTCAGTTAATTTGCATGCTTTCTTCTTTCTCTTTTTAACATTAGTATTTGTGTTGTGGCTATTTATCAATGAAATGTGATGTCCCTCTTGATGGTAACATTACTAACAACTCAAAATGTGGTCTGTAAGTGTTCCCCCAATTTTAACAAGTGGTGATTTTAAAAAGAGTCAAGCTTGCCCTGGATTTGCAAACCAAAATGCTAGGAAATCACAACAAATTTCAAAACACAGACACTGAGACTCAAACCTGACATTTTAAAAGATTATGCAAATCTTGCATGCCAAGCCTGTGGATTTCAGATGTTTGGACAGAATGGTCAAGAAATAAAAGATATATTTCCCTATATATCAACACACAATAATGTCATGTCAGGTGAACTGATGAAAAGTGACTACTCAAATGTTTGGCAGGCTATGAAAATAATGAATGATCACAGGCCTTTACCTTCACTGTACTCTTCAACCATAGCTCCTATATCTGTCACGGATGATTGACTTTTAGACATTTCTGTTGGGTCTGGATTTGGGCTCATGTCATTTACATGCAAGTGTTCCCAGCTACAGAATAAAAATTCAGAAATGTTATAAATTTAGACAAATTCAGAAGAAAATATCATTCACCAGACCAATATTGTCACATGATTCAGTCACGTGACTTGAAATAGTGAATGGTAAGATTGTTTTCATTGGTTAATTTTCATGCTGAAATTCGGATTTATAATTCTAAATCAAATATAAAGAGATACTACATTAAAATGCTAATGAAATTAAAATATAGATATTATTTCCTGCCAGTTCTATATTTTTAAGAGAAGTCTTTTATAGTTTACTTGTGTCTCATCTACTGTCAACCAATCACGAGGCTGCATCACTGCAACCTCTACGCGTCCATCTTGGCATCAGTTGAATTTTACTCCTGTGAGGTAAGAGAACTATCCGAATAATCCTCTGCAATCCGTGAAATTATCCGTTTATACCATAAATTTGCAAAATATACACATAACAAAGATATGTATTACATAAATTTTGATGGTAGATTTATGGTATTTTTTATGCTATTTTGACTAGAATAGAAGCCGGTTTCAGTGTTTACAAACAAAATGGAGCGTCTTTCTTGTTTTCAGTTCTGTCCAAAATTGTGGAACTCATTCATAGTTAAGCACTTTATCAGTCATCGAAGAGTGTATTTCGCGGCATATTATTGAACTTTATTACCAAAGGACTTCAAAAAGGGGGGAAGGGGTACTATACGCTTTTTAACTTGTAAATATTATGGCTTCCACAACTTCCGGTTGATTCGACGCGTGGATGATTTTTAGATTCAAACGTCTGAAATACGCATTTGAATCCCGTTTATAGCTTCTACTCACAAGTTCTCGACCATTTGGGAATAGCAGTGGGAGCGAGTAGATTGTGTTATGTACCAAAGCTTACATGATTTGAAACTTTCACGTCACAATAATATTTGAAACGTGTTCAAGAACAGCATTAAGCCAGGTAACAAAGAGACCGTATTGAACTTAAATTGGTGGTTGATAAGACAAATTCTCGCTGCCTTTGCAATAAGAACCCATAAAACCATACAATTGCCTTTATCATTTATTTGTTTTGAAAGTTAATTAACGTTATTTGTATTGATTTTGCAGTGTGAAAAAGTATCCAACAAAATGGCAGAGAATGATGTAACAGAAGAACTTTTGGACTATGATGAAGATGTCCAAGATGCAGCTCAAGATGGAGCCACAGAAGTTGTTCAAAAGAAAGACGTGAAAGGAACATATGTTTCTATTCACAGTTCAGGGTTCAGAGACTTTCTTCTCAAGCCAGAATTGCTTCGTGCTATTGTGGATTGTGGTTTTGAGCATCCCTCAGAGGTTCAGCATGAATGCATTCCCCAAGCCATTCTGTCTATGGACATTCTGTGCCAGGCTAAATCTGGTATGGGAAAAACAGCTGTGTTTGTGCTCGCCACACTTCAACAGTTGGAGCCAGTTGATGGACAGGTAATTATTATAATTTAACTTGATCATTCGATTACAGTGACAGCATTCAACTAAACAGGGAAATGTCATGAGAAGGTTCAGAATTAATATTTATCTACAGTGTATTGTAACACTACCAAGTCATTAATTCTGCATCTAGGAATACTTTTTTTAAACCTGAGAAAGGCATTGTCTGAATTATAAAGATGGATTCTTAAATTGCAGGTCTCAGTTCTTGTTCTGTGCCATGCCCGTGAGTTGGCCTTCCAGATCAGCAAAGAATATGAGCGCTTCAGCAAGTACATGAACAATGTTAAAGTGGCAGTATTCTTTGGTGGTATGCCCATCAAGCTTGACGAAGATGTCCTGAAGAAGAATTGTCCTCACATCGTGGTTGGAACACCAGGCAGGATCCTGGCCCTCGGACGCAACAAAAGTCTCAACCTGAAGAATGCCAAGCACTTCATTCTTGATGAATGTGACAAAATGCTTGAAGCCCTAGGTAAATGAGTTGTTTTTAAGGGAGGTTTACAAATCTCTCCACGTGTGAAATCATACTTACCAAAATCAATATTTTTGCAGGGAATTCCTCCGCCCAATTTTGTTCTCAACCATGGTCAGTTTATCAGACATAATCTGTTGACCAACTAACTTTATACCTTTAGCACACAAAATTTCTTAAATCATTTTTACTGAGTAAAGTTCTCAAAAGTTGTAATATATTTGAACAATTTTGTGTCTTTCAGATATGCGTGGAGATGTCCAAGATATTTTCCGGATGACTCCACATGAGAAGCAAGTGATGATGTTTTCTGCAACACTCTCCAAAGAAATCCGACCTGTCTGCAAGAAGTTCATGCAAGATGTAATTATCCGACCAGTGCACCGTCGCCATGTGGGCCCCGGCGTGTCCATCACTAATGCTGCCACCTTCATCAAGTGGAGATACCCAATTGCTGCAGTTTCTTGACTTAGAATTTGTCGATTGTTCTGAAGAATTAATATGAAGTGATCCATCCAGTTTGAGAGCTAGAAGAGTTGTGAGGCTAGGTTCTGACTGTTGAAATGTTGATCTAGACACTTCCTTGCTTAGAGTAAGAGCATAAGGTTTAATCTGATATTTGTGTACAGAACAAAGAGAAAGGGAAATGAAATCATATTTGGTTTCATAGCTTCATGAATAAAGGTCGTATATAGAAATGTTGAAAAATTTACACAATTTCAACCTTTGGTGAAAAGAAAAGGGTCGAGGCAAATATTTTAGACTAGTTTCAAAGCAAGGTGGTAATTAAGATAGATTTGTCTTCACCAATGTTTTAAGGCTTGTCAGCAGAAAGCTTTCTGTGCATAGACTCCCTTCTGGGCATCCGTTTTCTTGCAATTGTTGAATGAAGCAAGGGAGATAGACTTGTCCTAGACATAGTTGTGTTGCCTTTCTGTAGAATTCCACTTGGATAGCAGTTTTCTTTGAAGTTTTGGTATTATGGATGAAACAGGGAAGGTAGAATGTGCTCTTGGTTGGAAGATGAATGCAGGCTGATCGAGGAAGTAGCAGCTGCCGTGTGTGGCTAGGGGTCCTGATCACATGTAGGGACTTCCGACACCATGCCCAGTTGCAAAACCTTGTTAGTCTGTTTTTAGTTTGGATGGATCACGCTCTTGGTTTCTTCGTATCCGGTATTGTCGTACAGTCGTGTTCGGTATTGTGAAGAGGCTGCTCCAAATCAGTGGTGCTGTTCGGTCTCTTTCGTCTTGCATCCAGACTTCCAGTTTGTCACAACTTGGTCAATGTAAGTTTTTTTACATCAAATGTTTCCTGTTGTTTTTGGTGGGGTGGGGGTTTAATTGGTACAAGGTTGAGTCACTACGCTTGGTTTGGCTGGGAGGGAGGTCCTGTGTTGGTTGGTCTTTGCATCAGTCGTGATAGAGTGGGGAGGCTGTTAATCATCAGTAATGCTGTTCTAAATTTCTTGCAACAAGACCTTCAGTTTGTTAGGAGTTTGTCAGTTTTATGATCAGAGATTTCCTTGTCTTTTGGTTGGGGATTGCATTGGTACAAGTTTGGTTGAGATATTTTGGCTGGGAGGGAGGTCCTGTGGTGGTTGGTCTTTCCACCTTTGTGATCGGCATGTGGCAGAGGAAGAGGAGGAGAGATGCTGCCATGACCCTCGCCTGTTAGCTGCCATCACCCTCACCTGCCAGTCATCAATCACTGTCTCCTCCACATCAGAGGTGTTCCCCTTCACCCGACAAAGTGGCACCATGGACGCTCGGACTGCACCAAACCTTTTATATCTTTAAACCAATTCAATTTATTTAGACTTGTGAATTTTTAAGTAAATTCACGTTCTCTGAAGACAATTTGCATGTAACAAGTATAGACATAATTTCAGCTTGATGAAATGCTTAATTAAAGACCTAGGTTGCATATCTTTATTTGTAGTAATTGTGGAAGGAAAAGGGTGAAAAAAATGCTTAAATGGGGATTAGTTTCCCCTCATGATGCTATGTTCTGCATGTTTTCTATAGCCCATGGAGGTGTATGTTGATGACGATTCCAAGCTCACACTGCACGGTCTCCAACAACATTACTCCAAACTCAAGGACAATGAGAAGAACAGAAAATTATTTGAACTGCTAGATTTGCTAGAGTTTAATCAGGTAATTACATTTTTAACAGGTCTTCTGTAATTGATCAATATGCTATGGTGAGCTTTGCTGGAATGCAGTACAAAGTTCTCTCATATAATTTTCTGATCCTTTGAGCATTAAATCATAAAATGTTAATGGCAATTATAATACTTTTTTTATAGCTTGAATTATTCATGATATATCCATGCTAGTTGATCTATGCATCATCTAACTTTCAAACTAAAAACCTTTTTTATGGGGTGAGTGCTGGGAAAAGTTAAACTTATGAAAATTGAGACATTCTTCATATTTTGTTGTAGGTTATCATCTTTGTGAAGTCTGTGCAGAGATGTATGGCCCTAGCCCAGCTTCTTGTCGAGCAGAACTTCCCAGCTATTGCAATGCACAGAGCAATGACACAAGAAGAGAGGTGAGTCTCAGTTTTTGTACTGTACTCTAAGCATTCAGATGGGTGAAGGATATCTTTGGTGAATATATCCAGTCTGACCATATTTGGTCCATATCACCATTCTATGTGATTTTGATCTGGATTTTGTATGTTTTTTAGGTTATCACGGTACCAACAGTTCAAAGATTTCCAGAAGAGAATTCTTGTGGCTACAAATTTGTTTGGACGTGGTATGGATATTGAGAGAGTGAACATTGTGTTCAACTATGACATGCCAGAGGATTCAGATACATACCTCCACAGAGTAAGTGGCATCCTATCATTGCAGCTGCAGTCGCATTTGTTTTGAGTGTTGGATACCTTTAATGAACAGTTGAATACCTTGAAACCTTTTATTGGTTCTAAAATAAAATAAAATGGCTCCTGCAATAATAGAAATGTTGGTGATAAGAGATGGGTTATAGATGGCGTATCCTGAGATATGTTGGAATATATTAGTGGCTAACTGATATTTATCTGTTACAGGTTGCTCGTGCTGGACGTTTTGGTACCAAGGGACTGGCAGTCACATTTGTGTCCGATGAAGGAGATGCAAAGGTCTTGAATGATGTCCAGGAAAGATTTGAAGTCAACATCACAGAACTTCCAGAAGAGATTGATGTTGCCTCTTACTGTAAGTGTTTCCATTCCAAGCCATATTTTTTTAGTTTTATTTTAATTTATAGCCTCAGTGTATGATTAAAAACAGATTTGTGCTGTCAAAAACTGACTCTTTTAGTGCAAATTGGAATATAATGTGTAAAAGACGGTCTTTTTTGGGACTAGCCCTAAACATCACACTAGGTTTTGGTCAGAAGGCTAGTGTCTGTTTCTATAACTGAGAAATTAAGTCTCCATGTATGTTTACCAAATCCCATAGAGGCAAAATATGTTGTTCAGTAAATTTGTTGAATGGTTAAGGATAAGAATGTTGATCTCAACACATTTTGGTTCCTGTCTAATGCTGAGAATGTTTTGCACCGAGTGATGCACTTTTAATAAGATACATGTACAATTATTGTTTCAGTGGAAGGACGATAGATACTTGCATCACACTGACACAGGAGGAAAAATGAGACTGGACGTGCCATTCTACAGGCTGGATTGCATTGTTTTTAAATAAACTGTGGAAGAAAAAGCTGTTCAAAATTAAAATCATGGATATTTTCACCGTGGAGGACAAAAACAATAACAGACAATAGGAAGATTCTCGTTTTGTCAACTCCGGGGAATTCAAATGTTATTTCTAAAGTGTAAAAATAGAACCTATCCTAGAACAGCTTTAGTTCACTCATCATGGAAGTACTTCAAACATGCGAAATCATGTGTGTCTGGTCACAAATATTCCAGACCACCCATGCATTTATAGTGAAGACTGAACACAAGTTTTACATGCACATGTCCATTGTTTGTACAGTGGATATTCTTCGGACATTTGCAGTGAGCTGAAGACTTTTTGATATAGCTTTCAGTTATGTGTCATCTCAGGACCGATAAACTGATCATAAGCTAATCCAGCAACAAATTATTTACTAAATTAAGAGGAGGAAATATATTTTGGTGCAGGAAATTTATATTTTTTTCTCAAGATTTGTGTAAAATGGGAAATCAGCTACACTTAGACTAAAAACAAGGTGGTATATTAAAATGTTTAAGAAATGACTTTAAAGGGATATTAATGGGAGATGTAGTACTGTTAATTTAATTTTTATTTGGTTGTGAACACAAATGTTTAACATTCTTGAAATGGTCACATTCAAAATTAATGTAAATTTACTGGTATTTTCTTCTGTACTTCATGTTAAATTATGTCCTGATGTAATTGGAATATAAATAAAGATTTTTTCACAACTTATTGTATTCTCTTCTTGTTACACCGGCCGTGCAATGCAGGAGCTATGGTATCCGGCTCCGTCTGTATGCACGAGTCAACAAAAACTGCAACATTTTGATATATCTTTTCAGCTATTAAAATAGAGGCTCAAATTGTTTACATCCGATGTAGACTCGCCTCATACATGACCTGATTTTCTATGTCACTAGTTTAAAAATGGTACCAAAATTTTGACATTTCAGCCTTTTCATTTGACTTTATCTTGTCCTCTTATACAATTAAAGGTTACAAATATTTGCAACACATGTGTCCCGCACATGCCTACATTAGGTGAAGCTTGCCAAGCAACTGCTGCATGTTGGTACTAATTTCATAACCAGCAGCAGCTGATCATATAACACTTAATTAGTCACTGGCTATTATAAAACTTCAATGAAAAAGTAGGTCAGTAGCCTGGTCAGATCACCACCAGCAGCTGATCATGTGATGGGAATTTCCCTTTATAAGTAGGTTTGTCTTCCAGGATAGGAGCAACTTTTTGACAAGCAACTGGTGGGAGCATGTGGGGACCATCAGTTGCCTTGTGTTTAAAACAACTTCTTGGATTGGTTCCTATTTCATTTCACAATCTAACATTTGGATGGGGGGATTTTTATGTTGACTTTAATCTCCTTTGAAAATACTAGTCAGTTCTTGGCAATGAGCAGGGAAGATGTTCATGGGACCAATTCTATCTATTTCCATTCTCAGAATTTTCCATTTTATTATATTTATAAAAAGATATAATAGCAATTACTGAGTTGTCAGGGAGGCTGCCATTGTGAATAACATGACAAATATTAGCCAATGAGAATCCAGATAAGAAGTTGAGACCAAATGCATTTCGATTTATCAAAATTATCATCCGCAAGTCTGCTCTTTGAAAGGATTTAAATGATTATTTATGAAGCAATTTCCAGAAATTTTTATGCTTCCTTCTTCGGCTTCCGTGGATATGCTTTATGAAGCAATTTCCACAAAAAAATCCAAAGTGAAGTAAAATTTAGAAAGCATTGATTTCTGCAAAGTTGCACAAGGAGATGCTATCATAACAAAGTTATCTGAGCTATACATTTTCAAACGGTTGTGAATAAAATGTTTTGTCTTCCTGATGACAGTATCAAGCATATTTAGAGAGCATACACTTGATCTTAACGTTTTACCCTTTTTTTTGTCCAAGCCAACATGATTGTCAGATATGCAGGTTTTAATGATTGATATTAGTAAAGTTAAGATCACAAATTCATTTAAGTATTTTCTAAAGATAGTGACTTTGGGGGGGGGGGGGGGGGGGGCAATTTGGGCAAAATGAAGTGATTATGACATAGGAAATTTGCTGTGAAATTGGATTCTTGAATATCAAAACCTCGCGCTAAGATATTTCTCTCTTCCAAATTGAACTTTTACTTCTGAGTATATTGTCTATGCGTTAAAACAGAAAATGTAAAGCTTTCATGTGGTTTCCTTGGGGGTATCTTTTGAGCCATCAGTTGCCAGGATACACATCATTTAGCGTATCTTGATGAAATGTGACCAAACCGTGAAAATGTTTCCCAGCTGTTTCCTTAATTAATTATATATGTTATAAACTATTTGATATTGGCGTCACAATCTGCCATCGGTATTTATCAGTTGATCACGCGCTATTCACATATAATAATCCCTCCCTCACGCTAATTAGCAATAAAATAAGAAGCGATCACGCGTTGATCACATATAATAATCCCTCCCTCACGCTAATTAGCAATAAAATAAGAAGCGCTCCCGAAACAATGACCCACGTGGGATCAAAGGGCCAAAAACAAATGAGCAGCAACGCCAGCCGCACACGCATAGCAACCGTGGCGAAGCAAGCCAGTGTACCCGCTGCCTCCCGTGTCAGCTCACCATAAACTCACGGAAAATACAAAACTTTCTTTATAAAAAAGGGATTAACACACAAGGTGATTTAGTTTTGAACAGAAATCATGTCACAAATGTCGCGGGAAACAGGGAAGACCAAAAAAAGTATATTGATGACACCGGATCCGTTTCATACACCAGGGTAAGTTAACATGAGGGATAATATTTCTTTTTTAATAATAATAATTATTATTTTTTATTTATTCATTTTTTTTCATGAGCGATGAGCGAAATTTGTGGAAAAAAAAGATGCAAACAATCGGTATTGAGTATTCAGTATTATCAACACTATGTTATTCAACAACCCAAAAATAAGTCTGCTCTTCCTAGGCTGACGAAATCGATTTTCTAAAGATGCAATTTCATTAATTTTTCATACACACTTGAAGCCAACATGTAAAGATCAGACTGATGGCAAATTAGATTCTGAAGGGACCATACAATTCTTGCAATTATCCTCTTAACGCCATTCATTCTATTCCCCAAGTGACTGAGCATGACATGTAAATACTGCATTAAAGAGCGCTACAAAGAAACAAGAAAAATGTATCTTTGAACAAATTTATTCTTAAATTAGTGGGATGTTTTTGCAATTAAATCACTCATCCCAACTGAACATTTTACCTCAAGTTAAATGTTTTTATCAATGTCTCACATGTTTTTATCAATGCCTTTATTTATTTTAGCACTAATAATAAAAGCTAGCAGATTATGGTGGACCAAAGAGCGAAAACAAATGATAGATTGTGGATTCAGCCACTCTTAATCGCCCATAATGATTGTTTGTTCTTGATATCATTTATATCACAGATCAATAAAATATGAATGTAATAATATCAGGCTGAATATCATACTTATTGTATTGGTGTCAAGTGGTGTTAAAATGTGCAATAGAATGTTTGTTTTTATGGTAAGGCGATTGGATCATGTCCATCATGTCTGCAACTTCTATAACCACACATCACAATTCGTATAACCCCACCTCCCTGTAACATCAATTAGGTAAAATATGCAAATTGCCAAGCATATTATCGGGTTACTTTCATATCATTCATCCAGCCTCATTTTATAACCAATATTAAGTGTGATAATTATTGTTATTTATACCATCTGTGTGTTATTAACAGATTCATGCATTTTTTATTGCGTGCAAGGACATCACATTATTTAAAAGATTGTAAACGAGAATTATTAAAAACATTCGTGACACACTTAATTTTTACCCTGTGGAAATTCGTTCATCCTTTTCCCGTGATACATAAATTGTCGTTATCCTGTGCGATACGAGTAGATCTTATCCTATGACACATAAATAGCCCTTATCCCATGACACATAGACTGTCCTTTTCAAATGACACATTATGAAACATTAATAGATCTTATCGTATGACCCATAGATGGCTTTAGCCTTTGGCAATGAAGAGCCCTTATCCCATGACACTTACACATCAAAAAGCTCATCTTGTGATACACGAGTAGTCTTTATCCTATGACACATAAGGAGCCCTTATCCTGTGACACATAAAGAGCCCTTATCCTGTGACACATAAAGAGCCCTTATCCTGTGACACATAAAGGAGCCCTTATCCTATGACATATAAAGGGCCCTTATCCTATGACACATAAAGAGCCCTTATCCTGTGACACATAAGGGGCCCTTATCCTGTGACACATAAAAGGCTCTTATCATGTGACACATAAATAGTCTATAATACACAATTTCGTCTTCACAAGTGAGCAAAACTATATGTTCCTGTGATAAAAAGTTGTTTTGGGGAAGTGGAGGTTGGTGCGGGTGCAGAGTTCAGCTTTGTCACATAAATCGTATACAATAACCTAATTTCTTTCTTTTATCTCTCTTCGGTTCTATCACAGTCATTGTAACTAAAAACATCATTTCTTTCGTTTTCGCTACTTATCTGATTCTTCAGGGATATTTTTTTTATTTCCATTTACTACTAATTAGTATATTGTTAAATGCCAAGCCTCCTGCCAAGAGTATTTATTTCCGTATAAACCACTCTGACGGAAGCTGGCATTACGATTCCTCACTTGTGTTGAGTACGCAGGCTTTCTTGCCAATAAAGGCACCGTGCCCTTTCTGACTAACATGCTATAATAATTCAATCATGTTTCTCTTATCTTGTATAACACATTTTACGGATTATTACACTGAAAGACGTGTTATTTTCGATATTTTGATCTCTCCACAGGCAATATAAGTGACGATGACTTTCCTTAGCAACCGTAATATACATTTGCATGGCAATTAACATCCAAAGCACCAACATTTATTTAGTTTAATATCGATTAGAATAATTATCAACCATCGCTTGTTGCTATTGCACCTGAATAAAAAAGACAGAATTGTTATCACCCACATCATAAATGGGGGTTGTTTTTTTTAATCATCACAATCATGTACAGACATCTTAACTTTACATAAAATTAACTTAAAAATATAACACTAATACTCCGTCTGCTGGAAGTGACAGATTAAAACTCCCCAGCTAATTTCAAGTGAATATGATTATGTCTTTCACGAGTCTTGCCTGTATAAGACATTAATGTATTTGTCACTTGTGTGTGTTGTTTTAAGTATGGTGGTTGCTATTATTTTGTGAGTATGATGGACGTTTCAGGCATGAAGGTTTCTGTCATTGAGAAATGGAGAATCCTGTCATCAATGAGTCTTACATATTTCAGGAATGAAGGTTTCTAACATTTGGAAAAGAGGCATATTTCGGGTTCTGTCATTTATGAAGTATGTTTCGGGTATGGAGGCTTCAATGATTTGCGAATCTTATCTATTCAGGCATCTTTCATGTTTGAGGATTTTGTTACTTGTGAGTCTTATATGCTACAGACATTGAGGTTTCTATCTTTATAGATCTTCTTTCTGATCTGGGGATCTCTCTCTCTCAAAAAAAGAAAAAAAAGAAAAAAAGAAAAAAAAAGGAAAAGACGAAAAAAAGAAAATAAAAATCAGGCATTTACACATCGTGTATTTGTTATCTGTTTCAGATATGGGGGTTTTTGTCCACAGTTTAAGTACCAGATTGGTGAGACGTTTGGCCGTACAACCTCGAGACTGCTGACAGACCAGGGCGTGGCTTCCTCTGGTCGCCTTGTCCTCGCTAATAACCAGCCCGCAGAGTCGAGCTACAACCTTCACGACGCTCAGCGCAGGAGCCTCATCCAAACCCGCACCCAGAGCTGGGGCGACCAGAAACTCGTCGAGAAAATGGTTCCTGGATACACAGGTTGGTATATTAACTCCCCCTTCACCTCTCTCTCTCTCTCAAAAAAAAAAAAAAAATAAATAAATAAATAAATAAATAAATAAATAAATAAATACCCCCCAACTTAAATTTTCCATTACAATAATTGAATTTTTAGTCTGGGTAGTGGGAGTTGATACCATGTCAAATGAGGTGTTGTTAACGTTTTAGGGTTGGAAACCGTGTGGACATATGTTTCATAGATGTTTTATTCTTGTTACCATTTAAGTTTAGTTTTGCATTAAACTTAATTAAATACCACAAATACTTTAACACCCATATACAAACATTTAGCATTCTACTAAAATGATTTTTCAATAGTCTCATGATATCTTAAAAACGATCATTTGAAGTATGAAAATAATGGATCAAAAGATAATTGAAGTGGAAAGAGCACAAATATGATTTTGTCAATATTTTAGAGCCTATTCTTGTCACATATATCTGAAATATTAGATAATTTTCAGATAGTTTATTAGAAGATCTTGGAATGGTTGTCAGAAGGTGTTTTGGGAAGGTCTCAGAAAGGTTTTATCATGTCTCATCAAATCATTTCCAAAACAATACTAAGTGTCCACATGGTTTTGTCAAAACGTTTTGGAAATGATTTTGAAATGTACTATTGTTTATAATTTTTATTTATTAACATGCTATCAAATGGTGAATGAAAATGTATATGAAATTGCCACAAAAATCAAACAATATTTATTTAGGCTTCATCCCAAAGAGCCAGCACTACTTTGGGAAGAGATATGCAGAAAACTGCACCAATGCAATCTCTGACTTTGAGGGAGACCAGAGGACTGATAAAGGCAAGACCAATAACCTGAGAGTGACGGAAGCTCTCCAGAGCGGCAAGATCCCCATGGACCCCAACAATCCGCATTTACCAGTAAGTGTTTACCTTATGAATAACATTAAGGTAGAAATAGCAAGCAGAAACCAAAAAAAATTATTGAAAAAAAAAAAAAAAAAAAAAAATCAAAAAAAAAAAAAAAAAATCTTAATTACAACTTACATGACTAAATGAGAGGCAACTTACAACTTATGTGACTTTCTTTTATTACAGGAAATCAAGACGAGTCACATGACGCCACTGCGACCCATTGCTAGCGAGCACGAGCCCTACATTCCCAGCAACTATCCTCATCATGCCATGTCTCCCTACTACATGACCAACAGCAACCCAAACAAGAAGTACATGTCAGGTAGGCCGACTAAAAGAAAATAAATTTAAAAAAAAAGAAAAAAAAGAAAAAATAAGAAAAGAAAAAAAAGAAAAAAAAAGAAAAAAAAGCCAACCTTGAAACATGTTTTTGGTAGACGTTATTAGTCTACTTTTTTCAAACAAAAGTGAGATAGAGGAAACTATCTTGAAAGTTACTTCTTGTGATTGATGCAAAAACTTCAATTTCAACCTCAAAAGATGAAAAATAAACTACTAAAGATAAACTAAAACAATAGAAATATGATTTTTGGATTCCATATATGACAGGGACAATAATCTAAGGAAAGAAAATATTCTGATGAAATATCTAAACATTCACGTACTAATGAAAAAGAAAAAAATGCAGATAGATTATAAATCTATGTTCAGCGAATGACGCTTACACATGGAAGAACCATTGTTACTCATGGGAGTGGGAGCCGAGTGATCCTGCTCTGGGCAGACAGCCCATCAGTGGTAAAGTGTCTCACATTAACTATCACAGCCAGTATGCTGGTTATCATCACCAACATATCTCACATTAACTATCACAGCCAGTATGCTGGTTATCATCACCAACATATCTCACATTAACTATCACAGCCAGTAGGCTAGTTATGATCACCAACATATCTCACATTAACTATCACAGCCAGTATGCTAGTTATGATCACCAACATATCTCACATTAACTATCACAGCCAGTATGCTAGTTATGATCACCAACATATCTCACATTAACTATCACAGCCAGTATGCTAGCTATGATCACCAACATATCTCACATTAACTATCACAGCCAGTATGCTAGTTATGATCACCAACATATCTCACATTAACTATCACAGCCAGTATGCTAGTTATGATCACCAACATATCTCACATTAGCTATCACAGCCAGTATGCTAGTTATGATCACCAACATATCTCACATTAACTATCACAGCCAGTATGCTAGTTATGATCACCAACATATCTCACATTAACTATCACAGCCAGTATGCTAGTTATGATCACCAACATATCTCACATTAACTATCACAGCCAGTACGCTAGTTATGATCACCAACATATCTCACATTAACTATCACAGCCAGTATGCTAGTTATGATCACCAACATATCTCACATTAACTATCACAGCCAGTATGCTAGTTATGATCACCAACATATCTCACATTAACTATCACAGCCAGAATGCTAGTTATCAACACCAACATATCTCACAAACTATCACAGCCAGTATGCTAGCTATGATCACCAACATATCTCACATTAACTATCACAGCCAGTACGCTAGTTATGATCACCAACATATCTCACATTAACTATCACAGCCAGTAGGCTAGTTATGATCACCAACATATCTCACATTAACTATCACAGCCAGTAGGCTAGTTATGATCACCAACATATCTCACATTAACTATCACAGCCAGTAGGCTAGTTATGATCACCAACATATCTCACATTAACTATCAGAAGCCAGTATGCTAGTTATGATCACCAACATATCTCACATTAACTATCACAGCCAGTACATTAGTTATGATCACCAACATATCTCACATTAGCTATTACAACCAGTATGCTAGTTATGATCACCAATATATCTCACATTTGTGTATGCATACTTGATATGTATATTTGTCTTATTTGTGTGTTGTGTGATATTTGATGTATGCTATAGAACATGAATGAGATAGCACAGAGGTCACAATGTCACGAGACCTTGATAACATTGAATGAAATAGTGCAGAGGTCACAATGTCACCAGACCTTGACAACACTGAATGAGATAGCACAGAGGTCACAATGTCACCAGACCTTGACAACACTGAATGAGATAGCACAGAGGTCACAATGTCACCAGACCTTGACAACACTGAATGAGATAGCACAGAGGTCACAATGTCACCAGACCTTGACAACACTGAATGAGATAGCACAGAGGTCACAATGTCACCAGACCTTGACAACACTGAATGAGATAGCACAGAGGTCACAATGTCACCAGACCTTGACAACACTGAATGAGATAGCACAGAGGTCACAATGTCACCAGACCTTGACAACACTGAATGAGATAGCACAGAGGTCACAATGTCACCAGACCTTGACAATACTGAATGAGATAGCACAGGTCACGATGTCACCAGACCTTGACAATACTGAATGAAATAGCACAGAGGTCACAATGTCACCTTGACAATACTGAATGAGATGGCACAGAAATCACAAGAATATGTAACCATGAGACCCAGATGACAATTAGGACTTCATGTTTTGCATGAGGCTGATTATGGGGCTCATTTTCAAAATAAATATAACTTATATTATGAATTGTAGTGTTTAAAGAATGATTAAAGAAAAGTAAAACTTGAAAGATTAAGATGAGGGCCTAAATGAATTCCCAGATTCAAATATCTTGCTTATTCATTTCTCAGGATATGACAAATTATTTTAGTTTTTTCTAAAATATTTTAATCACATGAAAAGGAATCAGTCTTAAAAATTGCCACCATACAGTCTGATTTATTGCAAAGATCATCACAATTAACGATCCATGTTTATTTGAATATAGATGTTTAAATATATGCATTATATCGGCCAGGTTACACCGGGTTCGTACCCCGCGCCCGTGGGATGCTAGGGATGGGCTACCCCCTCATCACCCACGTCGCCCTCAATGAGTTCACCGACAACCTCAAACACAACAAAAACATCAACTCTCTGCCAATCAAAATCCACCGTGAAGTGGACCCTACTGTCAGCAACATGAAGATCTACCCTACGGAGACCGGCCTGGTCCCCCATTATACCGGCCACATCCCTGGTGAGAAGATATTTCATTAACACAGCATGATACTATTGGAAAACTTTCTTTTTAATTACTTTCAATATTCTTTTTAAATATTTGGTTCCAGAGATCAGATATTTGCAGGGCTAATTTTCTGTTGGAAAAGATTTCTATGACTTTTTGAGTGACAGCCTCAGTTAATTTACACAGAATAAATACAATGCATATCTTGTTTTCTAGGTGAGAAGTTTCGTTATGGCAACACTTTTGGACACAGTACCCGGAATGCAATGACCAATCGCAGAACTGCCGTTGGAGCCCTGTAGTGCAATCATCCATTTTCATAAACATTCACACATTACTCAACTCTAGGACATATCAACTCAAACTTCCTCCATTTATAGAAGTATATCATCCTGTAAAATTTATTTTTAAGATTAAAGTGTAGCATAAAATTTGTAGAGAAAAACATGCCATAACTGTGATATATATAATTATATAATCTCTCCACTTTCACAAAATATGTGAGTCTTGTTATTACATCGACACTGAATCTGTATGTGTTTGCTAATGATTTTGTTCAGTAAACAAAGACGAATATATATATTTTCAAAACTTTTGTAAATAGCATATTAAGAAAGGACGGTGTTCAGTGTTTTTGTGATAGACAATCTTTTCACTCAGGTGCTACATACAGCTGTTTATAAGACTGTAAATAGATCATAATATATTTCACTTATTACTGTAATATAAGAAGTTTTATTACTACAAATAAAATTTGAAATAAATTTGTATAAGTTTAAACCAGACTTTTTGTTGTAAATATAGTTTGTAAACTTGTAGCTTTCATTTTGTTCCTTAAAATGCCTAGAGATTAAGAATAGAAGAAAAGGTAAATACTTTTTAAATAATTTATTATACAATATATATGTGGTACATCTTTACTTTTCTTTGACAGTTTTGTTTTGACCTCTTAGCTTTAAGACTATGATTACTACAATAATGATGATCCATACTAAGTGGGTATTCCTTCATAATTCTCCACATATTTCAGCTATTTCACATAAATTTCTCCACACACTTTACAGTTAAATAACTGATAAGCACGATTAACATCAAATAATATATCTGCTTATAACACATTGGACCATTCATAGCTGCCATAAATGACCCTGTCACCAATTAAATCAAACATTTTTTTTTCTCAGTTGTTTAATGATTTGTCTCTATTATTTATTGAGAAATCCTTTACGCAATGCTGAAATGTAAACATGTGGTGATCGCTACTTCCTGACATTGTTACTATAGACACTTCTTGAAATTGTTTATGAGCTGTTCTGATTGGTTGAAATTATTATCATCCCACCATTGTCTCAACTACCATGATTGTAGTATTATCATAAATATATGTCCTGCAAAAGTTAGTTTTTGTTTGCAATTCTAAACCTGGAGTCCTCACTCTCATATTATATTTGATATAATATTTTTCTCTTTAAGCAGACATTGTATCTTATCATAACCATATCGTGTGATGTGTATATGTTACGATGTGTTGGCATCAGATGTGGTAGGCTGTAATGATACAGCGCCGGCATCCTGAGACGTCGCATTAGGATCGGAGGCGGTCTCTAACACTATCGGGGTTGGATAGAACTGATTAGAACACAAATGTTCTTTGAGATATTCCCCTCCTTTCTCCTCATAGTCTTGCTTTGTCACACAAAACTCTCGGAAAGATGCTGATTGGGCAAATTTTCTGGCTCCGTACCATGCGTCGAGGACAGGACTTTTGGCGGTGTATATTTTGAACGTTGACTGGAATGGACGTAGACATAAGAGTTCTTGTTCTAACCTGGTTTTAAACTGTGGGAAAGTTGCACATCCACCTGTCAGGAATACATGCTGAAATAACACAACAATAAATATGGACTGTACATAACAAACAACTATCAATGTTTTACTTTGAAGCAATATGTAAAAACAAACTTTCCATTTCAGGAGAAACATTGCCCTCATATTTAGCAACAATTGTAAATCCAAGCGGTTCCCCCTATTCAAAGCTCCAAGGGGTCATGGAAAGGTCAACAATTTTAAGATCTTTAATTGTCAAAGAGCAAGCTTATGTAAAGTTAATGCATTAAGGGCAAGTCAGAGTGCAAGGAGTTTGAGCAGACAGAGACACAATACCAATTAATGATGTACAGATACTTTTCTTCCCTTTTAGAAAATTGCCAATAAATAACGATTGCTACCTGTGAGAGCCTGCTCTGTTCTTCTGCACTATATTTCCTCAGCACAAAGTCTATGGCCTCTGCTACTCCAGCCTGCTCTATGCCCATCATCGACGGCTGGAACATCAACTCAGGGATTCTGAAAATAAGGATATATATAATATTGATAAATGAATTGTCATAAAAAATAAACCTATTATATGAGTTCACCTGGTAAGTAAATTATTTCTTTAATCTTTCTTCTCAACTTGTATCAAACAAATCAGAAAATATGCATTTGAGTTACTCATTGAGTTGGTCTTCTGCAGAGGATTTGATGGCTTTATTTTTCAGGAAAACAAATTAATCTATGTTTATTTTGTTTCCTTCCATTGATAATAATGTTTGCAAGGGCCCCTTTTGCTGTGAATGTATTAGGCATGGTACTTGCATTTTTTGGAGATGATCAATACCATTTTAAAGGAGAACTATTTATTCTCGTTTTTGTTTATATTTAGCATGCAACATGTTATAAATTTCTTGATAAATATCGATATCGCACTCAATGTTAGTGACCCTGCCTTGTGTAGTTTATATAAGTGTGAAATATCGATTTCTATTTCCTGCGTAATATTCATTCAAGCTTAATAATAATCTGCTGCTCCTACTCCAACATCACTCATAATAGATAGGTAAAGACATTATTCAAGATATCAGATTTTAGATTTATATTTGTTTGTACTAATGGAATGTAAGTTATTCCTAGGAATAAGCCAGTCACCTTATTCTTTCGACTCCCACATAGAGACGGTAATATTCCTTGGGGTCAATGGGTCCAGTGTTCTGCTCTGCATTCGGACTGCAAACAGAATGCTTTCATTAGATGTTGTTTATCTTAAAAAAACATCATTAAATTAAACATCACATGTACCCTAAAAAAGCGAAAAAAAGTTGAATATAATATAAATACGTTCTTTGTGGTATATCTTAAAAATAACATTATTCTATTTACACAAAAAAAAAAAAAAAAAAAAAAAAAAATTAAAAAATTAATAAAAGTTTATGAATTGTGCTATGAAATATGCTTAGACTAATTAAGAATTAACAGTTTGTGATATCTGTGTAAACATCATATACACAAGTGACCACTTACTCTTTGAATTCTGGGTCATATTCCTTGAGAATAGTTTCATATTCTTCCAACTTCTCCTGCTCTGCCTCTGAGTCACTATCACCGGCATCCTTATTCTGTCAAGAGACCACCACACATGTCAGCAAAATACAGCAAACAATGCATCTCAACCCAAATGTCCAACCACAGGGGTAAATATATCGGCTGCTTCTAGAAACAATCTCATGCAGGAACATTCCAGCAAGGCACTTCAGGATTGATTAGAGAAACATGGTCTTCAAATTTTATTTTGATTTTAATTTTGATCTTCAATTTTCCAAAGTAGGACCAAATTGCACTCTGTTGAGGTTTTAATCAGTACTGAGACATTGATAATTCACAATTCATTTAACTTTTTTTTATGAGATCAAAAACAAATTATAATACTCCATAAGCTGAAACATGGGTCCAGTAAAATAGCTCTTAAATGTGGTCTTTCATCACCTCTTCATAATCATCATATATATGATTTACCTTTGAGAGTTAATAAAGTTGAAAGATATCCATTTCTATCTGATGTGAACACATTCAAGATTAATATGATAAAAAATAACTTGATATCTTTCTGATTTGATTCAAAAGTGATCTCATCTTTATACGTTACATAAATAGTTCCTTAAAGAAAAGAAATTTCAGTCATGCTTGATAGCTGTTACTCACAATTTGTTTATATACATTCCAGTCATCATCATTTGCCCCAAAAGTATCCTCTTTCTTCCGACGTGTCCCTTTTTTCAAAAGTCAAGAAACATAAATATATTAATAACATACATTTCATCTGCTGCAATCTCTAGTAAAAAAAATATTATAAACTAAACCTGAGTGAAAAAATATCAAATACAAGAGTATAATACATTCTCGTGCTTCAAAACAAATTTTTTTGGAAAAGTGTGAAATATCAGTTTGTTTTTTCTGTTGTATATATTCTCAATACTATCAAAGGTGCACACATTTTCAATGCTTTCTTAAATCTAAATTCCACCCATCAAAGGAGATTTTATGGGCAGTTTAGTCTTTTTTATTTATGTTCTAAAATAATTTAAAATAGATCTTGTTAAATAAAATCCGAGGTAACCTTGTGCTAATTCTGTGATGATTTTCATCCTTTGCTGTGAGGCAAGCGTCCGTCTCTTGGCCATGTCGGCCTTCCTTTGTTTGCGCCGAGCTCTGTGATCCATGAGATCCTGGTGTATCACGCCACGAAAAAATGAAGAAATAGTTCTTTATTTTTAAATGTTTAAACTAAAATAAAACGTTCTTCTCCTTTCCTTGAACACATTTCTTATAAAGTTTTCTTGCATAATGATCTCTGTACACTGATAAAAACTGTTTATTTCAAACTTAATATGTCAACATTAAATACTGACCTGTCTCTGCTTGTGGATGACTGCAAGGAATTTGGTCATGTCTTCAGGCGTTCGTACATTGGACATTTGCTGTATCAAAGTCTGAAAATATCAAATTTTTATTTTCAATTAGAAACACATTTATTCACAAATTTAATCCATCCCAGCTAAAATAAGTTTTCTTTTCATTCCTCATCAAGAATTAAACATAGGTTTTTGCCACAGTTGATCACATTAGATTTTTCTTGGGTTATATTAAGCATTATAAGTTTACATCTGATCTATTCATATTAACAAAACCATACCTCATTTTTGATGTCCTGCTTTGTCTTCTTTGGTTTTGGTGGTTCCTGCTGCTTTATACAACACAATAATATTTAAATTAGGCGATACATTTTATAATCAAAAGAAAACAATTCTTTGGTTACTTAATTGAAAAGGGTTACACAGGATACTGAAATCTGGCTCATTTGGTAAAAGCTCATTTGGTAAAACATTTGCTGTGATCCAAGGATTTTCGGTTCAAATCCCAGACAATTACTGTCAATCCCTATGAGCAGACTATATAAATGCAAAATTTACCTATACTTTACTAATTAAGTTACGATTCTTCCAGATTATGTAAATTTGTCAACAGCAATAAAGTTAGACGTTTCTAAATAAAATTCCAGAAATCTTACCTCTGAATCGTCAGCATAAATTTTGTTGTTGAGTTTGTTTATATCATTATTCAGTTTATTTATAGCCATCTGCAGATCATTCAGGGACTTGTAGCCTGCATCTTTCATCATTTTCTGTTACAAAAATATATTTGAACTTTTTTGAGTCTATACATTTTTCATTTACTCTCATGAAAAAGAATTTGCATTTGAGTTCAGGTCATCCTGTATCTTTTTGACACTTGAATCTCCAATCATTTTTAGCTTCATAATAAAGGCCTTTCTTTCAAAAGTTTGAGTCAAAATATAAAAAAATAAAGATGAAAATAAATGATGAAGTAAAAATCCATAGCATATCATTTATTAAAGTGTGTTGTTTCTTAACATTAAACCATTCTGTTTTAAAAACCTCAAAGGATGATGATAAAGAGCAAACACCATTCTTTTACAATTTAAAATACTTCCAACTCTTTATGGAGACTAAATCCTATCAATCAGTTTTCATCTATTTAGCAGATAAGATAAGAAAAAACAGTTAAGCAGCTGGACCTCCAAGCAGGAGAATTGTGAAAGAAAAACCCACTAAAAGCTCCTTACCTTGTACTGATTATTCTCCTCATCCGCCAGTTCTAGGATACCTAACAACTGCTGCAACGTCTCCTGGTCTGCCACCAGCTAAAAACCCAAGCATTCAATCAACAATATGGCCATGGCTGGGGTCCAATTCAATTTTCTTTGTTTAAGATTTTAACCATTATAAACTCACAAAACACAGCGCTTTTCTATTTGTGCTATTTGTTCATGATTGTTTCCATTGACACATGAGCATTTTTTTTTAACAATGTGAGATAGGGGAGTGAAGCTCAGTTAATATTTCTACTTGCATATTAAGAATTCCTGAACTTCTTATGCACATTTTCATACTTGAAATTGCTAAAATCCAGTTCTCACCTTTTCCTCTCTCCGTCTTGCATTGAGATCCTTCAGTCGTTTGATTTGATTTTCACGTCTTTCTTTTTGTTGTTCAGGGTTGGTCACCGCCACTGGTACCTAGGATTCAGAGTGAAGTTTATTGACCTTTGATTAACAGATGAAGACTTTTAGCCAAAATTCTACTGCATAACAACATTGAAAATTCTTAATTTTACACAATGTATTCACTATTAATAAAAAAAAAAAAACTGCCAACAAATTCCAACATAACCTCCAAATTTTTGGTTCCTTTATTTTGCATCTGCTGACAATTTTATAATAATTAGCTGATGAAATAATATCTAGATCACCAAAACTGAATTATTGCCTTCAAGCTGAGCAAACAATGTGAGAAGTCATCAATAGCAAGATGTGCTTAGTGTGATAGCCAAATGAAATCACCAATGAATCTGTACTAGGTGCATTAAGCAGAATGGCAGCCTATACTGACCGTGATATGTGGCAGTTCCATGATGTTTACATGCTCCATGTAGTAGTCCTCCTCCGCCCACTGATTCAACTCACTCAGGTAGTCTGTCGCAGTATAACACCTTGTCGCGACCAATTCCTACAAACATTACAAATACAGAATCCATACAGAAATCCAGGTAATATGTAACCTGATGAGTTGTAACTTTGAAAAATAGGGAGTGAAGGATAAAAATTGTTCTGATGAAGAAAAGAACCAAATTAATAATAAATAAGTTTGTCATATATTTATTACAAAAAAGAGGGAGTTAAATCAAAAAAAAATTTGTGACCTACACAAAAGACAGATGATTTATTCATTAGTTCTGGTCTAACAGTTCTCCGCACACCGATTTAGGGACCAATCACAGTAGTCGAGACAATGGTAGGTGACAATAGCAACCATTTTGACCAATCAGAGAGCAGATAATAGACGATTATGAGAAGTGTCCAGGGTAACAATGGCGGGAAGTGGTGATCACATGTCTACATTTCAACATCACATAGATGGTTTTCTCAGAATAAATGACAGAAACAAATAATTAAAAACTGAGATAAAAAAAAACAATTGACAGCAGGCTCACTTGGGGCAGCTACAGATTTGTCTAGTTTTTAATAGTTATGATGACGAGTGTGACGCACCTCTGCCCTGCTGAGTGTGAGGACGGCGGTGTGGCCGGGGTATTTGAGCTGCAGGAGGCGCTGCATGAAGGAGTCCACCTGGTAGCCGCCCATGTTGATGCGGCGGCAGTACTTTGCCTGTAGCCTTCCATTCAGCACTGGCAGGATGTGTGTGGTGTGATAGCCGCATGAAATCATCAACGAATCGGCACTCGCTACAATATATTATACACAATTTGCAACTATCAAATCTTTCTAAATCCAATTTTATAAAAGCATTTATCTTCCAAATTTACTTCACCTATTTATTTTCTTAATAGTTTACTTAATTAACTTATTTGAAATTCAAAAGGGTCATTAGTCTATTTTGAGCATAATCTGGGGTTATTTCATGTTACCATATTAATGGCATGACGTTTTTCAGACTCTATGCAAACTATATGCCAAAGTTGTAGAATTTGTGCAAATTACCTGTTTTTGAACAATAGCATTTTGATATTAAAACATAGCATAAATAAATGATAATCTTAATTTACCAGGATTTGGATGATTGTTGTAAAGGCTGAACATGGAGTCGACACCATAGCAGACCTCAGGCACATGATAACACTCAAACAATAACTCGGACATCTCTGAAACATCAATAACATCACCTCAATACTCCAACATTCTCATATTGAATGTATTTTCAAAATAAATTGCCCTTTAAAGCCCTCCGACTTAGCAGATCCCTCCCCCACAGTTATGACAATATTTTTTGCAATATAAGACTGGTTCATTTAGCCTGGTAGGTACAGTGAGGTCTAAGCTGTGGGCTAATGATGTTAACAGATCTCTCTTTTACAACAAAATCATTAATTTCTTGGCTGTTTAACGACTACGGGTCCCCACAAGCCTTTTAATGCGTGGCCATTTTATGTTGATGTATGGACCAGATTTTGTGAGATGGCCCCCTCTCCTAAACATTAACTAAGGGTTTGGGTACAAAAACCTTGTCTAATACACGAGTAAATACGGTAGTGGTTACAAGTTATACCTACGCTGCCTGCAGTAGTTTGGGTTACACACTGGTTCAGTCAGTAGAACAGGATGATCCACACATCCCGGGGTGTTAATACCCAGATGGTTGAACACATAATCAAATATCTGCTCCTGAAATGTTAATTCAAACAAATTATCACATATCTAGTCTTGGATTCTAATTCATCACTTTAGCATCACTCAAGGTTTATTCTTTTTCAACAAATATTGTGCACGTTGCATTATTTTATCCCTGGAGAAAAGCATCCTATTTATATTAAGAAAAATATATTGGAAAATAACTGTATGGTGTCATTATAGCCATGTTATTACCTGTGTATCATACTGTGTTACCAAGTTCCGATCAAACTGTGTCTTCAGCTGCCACCGGACGACCTCAATGTTACTGATATCATTGCCAATCTGCGCTTCACAGTCCTGAAACAAAACACTGCGAGTCACTCGTATCTCAAGCATTAATCAAATCCCATTATTATCATACTAAAATCATATGTTTTTTTAATTGGAGTCATCCAGGGGTTGTAGTTAACATGCATTAATGGTGGACAGGGTGGATGCCTGCTACATATCAAACACACACACAAACATAGATGATTGCCACAAACCTTTTTTCCTCTTTGCTTTGTTATCACATTTTTAAAGATTATTCTTGGTTCCTGGTCAGTGGCCCATCCAAGCCTGCACTTGAATGAACCTAAAACATCAATCACAAATATCAAAATAATTTCAACTCAAAATAGGGACAGGCACCAAGAATCACATACAATGCCAAATCACACAAGCAAAAGTAGAGGCCATATTTTTTTCTAGAGTGCCCAAGCAAGTAGGATGCGTTATCTCAAGTATAACATTGTTGATTATCTGGAAGGCATCATGATGCCTTTTCAAACCAAATTATGGGACATTTAGAATTAAGTTTGCTATCTGACACTTTAAATTGTACAAAAACACATTTCAATCCATTTTTGCACAAAATGGTCTCAGCATATATTTTTGAAATTTGATGGTTATTTTTTCCCTGGGGTCAGTCCAACAAAAATATGGCTCCCCGCTATGACAATATTGGAGTGTGCACTCTTTAATTTTGTGATGTTAAGTTGTTAAAATCCTCTACAGCATATAAATATTAAAGTCAATGATGTTATTACTTGACTCACCATTATCAATAATAATTGGAGTTTTGTTCTCTCTCAGGGAGTCTGGATACTCAAACATTGGATCAGGTGTTGTTGCCTCATCAGCAAAGTAGTACACACTTTTCTCTGAAAATTTACAAACAAAATATCTATTGATAAACCTCTATCAAAACTGTTAACTGCATTAATTAACTCCATCTAAATTTGGCAGAAAGATACTATTTCTAATGCTCCAAAATTGATAGGAGTGACATTTCATTGTCAATTAATCTGAAAAACCTTTGATGAAAGGCCATTTTTTTTCTCATGTGGACACATAATCTCAAGGATCACATAATACATGGATCACACCTGCATGACTCAGAGATTTTGCAAGAAAAAAATGTGGATGAGACTTTTGTCTTCTTATAAACTAAAAGTGAGGAGACATTTCAAATTTCAAGGAGACAAGGTTGTAAGGCTATTAAAGGGCATTTTTAATCTGATAATGTATAACCACTGATCACTGTCCAATGCTTTACTGATAGTCTGTGAAGCGCTTGAAGAACACGACTAATTATGTTAAAACTCAGATGGGTCTATTGTCTCCTCAGACATGGACCAGAATGATATATTTGTGACTTTGATGAGCCATTGTCTCATGTCTCCCCCTGAACAAGATCCCTGGTGACTATAAGAAATAAAACCTTACTCCTCACATATTTCTAGTAGCCAATAATTCACGGATCCAAATTACAGCCACATGCAATTACAACTAAATGGGCAATTACTGGTTATTAATTATCTTCTATGGATGGACTTTTTTTATTTAGGTGATGGATGAAAAAAAGGCTATTTTTTTTCTCTCGGCCAAAGCCAATCTCCATATGTATTTTTTTTTAGGATTTTAATTTTTTTAAATTATTATTTTTTTCTTCCTCACTTATTCCATCAGAAATAAATGCAACTTCAAGCCATTACTGACAGGGCCTGGTATAAACCCAGGATATGCTAAGGAGAGTAATATGCATAATCTGTTAAAAAAAATTATTTCAAAATTCTGACTTAAGCATAATTGCTTGACGACTTATCTCAGCACATCCATAATTATCATATAACATGATCCATTGAAATCAAGCACATCGGTTTGAACATACACAAGTAAAGCAGGGATATGAAATGTCTAAATTTGGTCCCACTTGTCTGTGGCCTGTCTCCATTCGGTAATTACACAAGGAATATGGTGAAAGGCCCTGTGACATCATTGCCCATGTTTACACATAACCAAATAGTTATTTTGCTCTGACTAGAGTTATTCATCTATACTCTATACACACCTGTAGACATCATTCATAATGTATATGTATACCATATATCCAATATTTTTTATTTGCATTGTACTTGGTCAGCAACTTCACTGATTACTCCACATTACTTTAGGGTTGATGGAGCATGACAATTTGGTATCAATACATATGTATCCCTTCAGTGCCTCTCCCCACACTGGACTAATTAACATCAATTGATCCTATGTAAGAGGCCCCATATAGGAGCTATAGAGACTGCATGCATTGTCCCGGAGTGTGTGCTGTATGCAAACTGATTAAACATTAAACTTTAGAAATATTGTGACACAAGAAGTCTATTACCCTATTAACTGTCAATACTAGATAACAATTTCAAGAACAATCCATCTCTAACTTCTTTTTATAATTGCTCAGTGTCTGTTAATGGGGCCAAAATTGTGCTGAATTGTATTTGGCAATGTGCCAGAGAAGTAGGTCTGTGTCAATATTATAATATATTAATGAGCTCCAGGTAACATAAATACATGGATAATATCTGCTGAACACAATGACATTGAGATGATTTCACATTATAATACCAGATATGCACACTTAAATAACACTTTGTATAACAGCTTATACATCTAGAGATTCTTATAATTTCTATTAATCCCCAAAATTTGCACTATTGCAACTTTTTCAAGACAGACTTGCAGTTCTGCATAAAACAGGAATGATTGCAAACTGTTGTGAAATACTGCTCCATGCTATGAGAACCCATTTGAGTATACTGGGGGATATGAAATTCACCTAGTATTTCACCACAGCTGGCCTGTTTGAATTGCATATATGCAGCAATGTGTCTAAATGTACTGTGTATTGCACAACACTAAGCAAGTCTTACACCAGCAAATCTCCCAATATTTGATGGGTTACCTTGTCTGTCTATGGAATGTTTACTTGGCATTAATGCTATGTATAGACTATAGAGCTTGGTTACACCTATTGTTGCCGGACGGTTCTGTATAAAAGCACTGCTGTGAAGGACTGGGCAATCAGTCGACTAACAAAATCCTTAGTTGGAAGTTGGTGGTTTAGTGTGGTATGGGTGATCCACTGTGGTCATTCAGCTGTGCTAAACTTATGACTGAAGCTTACTTCGAACAAATATGCGAAACAGACGTAGAAGATCCAAAAGCAGGCTGACAGATGGCTATTAAGCTGAGTCAGTCTGCTATATTCTGGACCATGTCATAACGGCAAACAACCCATCGGCTTGACGGGGGGGACGGAGTCCAAAAGCGGCCGCGCTGCCACGGAGACCACTCTGTGCTTAGCGGCGGACGACTAACCCCCTGACGGCCCCCTGGTGGACACATAGTGGGCGGTGAGTTTACACCATTTTCTCCCGCTCACATGTGTGTGTCTGGGGGCAAATACTGCGGCAATGATCTTCAAGCGGAACCATCGAGCACCATACAGTATCTCAACAAAGGCTAATTGTGGGTTGCCATTCTGCCCCACTGAAAACAACACAGCATAACTGAACAACAACAAAAACTCTACAATCCAATCATTGAAAAATCAAGATGGTAACCTGCAATCGTACAATACCACACGGATAAATCCAGCAGTTATTTATACAGGATTTACCTGCACCAATATGCATAACATTTGTATAAAATATGGATCATTAATGCATGAATGGATCTTTTTTTAATTCAAATTGTTAAATACATTTATAGAGTGAGATCCCTCTCTGAAAGAAGTGGGCAATAGGATATGGTATATTTGGCATTAGCATGGAGAGTTTGGCTCTGATCAAGATCAAGATCAAGATTTCCAATTTGTACAAAGCTTTCTATAAATTTGTTCCAATCTTATGTTATTCACATCTGTGCACACATCTTCAGGTTGAAGCTTAAATAAGACAGGAAATTTGTTTGCATTTTATGAGATAATTGTTAATTTTTTGTGTTATCTAAAAGGAGAGTAATGGTCAAATGCTCCAGTTAAAGCAGCAACTAATGAGAAAAATATATCAAATTGCATTTATCAAATAGAGAATGGTATAATTTTCAATTTCAAAACAAAGAGAACCTTGCATTTCTTGTGACACAATTCTGGGAACTACCTAAATAACTCATGAGCTGCTCACACCACTGCAGAAGTATCTAAGGTTTATATCGATTAGCAGAATGAGGCACTGGATGTTTCAGGTGTCTATGCATGTGAAAAATAATTTGCTGTTTGCCAATATATACATGTACATATCTTTTTAATCCTATTAAATTTGAAAAAAAATATCTTTGCCACATCGAAAATAGAAAAAAAAATTAATTTCCTGACAATACATAAAATGCTATGAAATCTGACCAATAGTTTTTGAGAAGATGAAGTGTGACAGACACAAAAAAATGACAGATCCTCGTATTGCTGGTAGCATTTATAAACTACTGTGACTCATCAATCCCTTTAATGAATAGTCCACTGGTCCTTGGGCTGTGCAGAGCAAGATGCCCTTACAAGACTGGACTCCATTGAAATGAAAAACACCGTTAGATTGTCTTTATTCTGATGAAACATTCTTGAAAGTTGTTATCTCAAACATGAAACATTCTTGACCCTGTAATAATCGACCTGTCATTCTTCACATTTCAACAAGTTTTTCTTATACTTGTTAAATTTTCCACAATGTTGCATTTTCTGAAAACATTAGCTAATATGCAGTTTAATAATAATAAACCTTCAGGAAACTTATGATAACATTTTCAATGCTAGTGTGAATCACAATTGATTATAAACACCTATTCTGAAATTTTGAGAAAAAAAAACTTCTTCTAAAAAAAAATGCTCAATGTTTGCACTTTGGCTTGAAGAGCTAGCCTCAAGAATAAGCACAACACAAGGGACGAGATGACATGGTTTAAGCAGCTTCACACAACCTCAACCTCAGACATTCTTTGAGTGAAGGAGAGTGACAATATTGATGAGTGAATCCAAAGAACCAGAAATATTTGCCTTTGCTGCTCAATTGGCACTAATAACTGTCCCATATAGGGACAGTATACCAGCTCACAGGTGCCTGTATGCCGTGCCCAGAATTCCGGTCACACGTCACTGGAAATATGTGGTCGTTGTTTGGGGTTTCCCTCCAGGTTCCCTTTTTCTTACAAGGTCACAAAGGCGGAAAGTTACTAAGCTTGAAAAACTAAACACATTTCTCAAGATTGTAGAAGAACATATTGGCTGTTTCCATCCCTTATGAACCTTTTAATGCTGTGACAGTCTTTACCTTTGCCTTTCTGAAGAGAAAATAAGCTTGTTGTTCCTTTCCGGTATCCCTACATTTTTAGCCTTGCTGTTCAGTTCTGGGCTTTCCTGACCTTACTGTATAGGATGTTTATCTGTTTGATTCCTAACCAATTCAAGTCAAAAACAGTTGGTCTATATGACAGCAATAAAACTACATTTTTTGACAAGATATTTTTATTATTTGAGTGAAATAATTTGTTGTTCAAAACATTCAAAACAGTTCTAAGTAACTTTGTATGGAAATAATAGAGAAAGACATCAGAATCATGCTTATAATTCATATTTGGCAGCCTAAATTTGTTATACAATATAACCGATATATTCCAAAATTCCTTCAATTTAGAAAAAAAAAATATATTTGACCAAAAAAATCAGATCTTTGCTTGTCAAACACAATAACACTGGTCACGTTATTAGACCTCATGAAACTTCTAGAATCAGCTCTTTGACACAAAAATTGTTGGAAAGTGATAACTTTTTGTCCCCTACCATTTATATAGCAGTATGGACTGCACCCTCCATATATGTTGGAATCTGGAAGCAAGTCCCTGAATTTAGTTTTTATACAAAGTGACAGTGCAGAGAGAACATATAGTTTGGTCACTAAATTAAAATGAGCTAATAGTTATTTTATGTCTCTCCTACCAAACAAAGTTTACGTCCTTAATAGTCCCCATTACACCTTTTCAAATATGGATAAGGGAAATCTTTGACTTTTTCCAAATGCATAATTCTAATAAAGTCAACTTGTTATCCATATTTCAGTATTCATATTTGTATGCAGGTCATTATCATGGATTTTAAAGTGGTCAATGAAGATTTAAATATAAAATCCTCATTCAATAATAAAAGCATGTCATAGTCAAATTATGCACTCTATATTTTTTATCTCATAAAGCAGGTGTCTTTCTACTGCCTTGAGTTTGAGTCCTCTCTGAGCCCAAAGCCTTAGGTAGCACACTTCATGGTTGACTACTAATAAACCATGACTCAAAATGGCAGTGGGATGGCATTTTTTCGGTTTGATTCAGAGGATAATTATAGAATTCATGAAATGAGATTTTCAAGCACTTTCTCCTTGCTTAAATGTTTATACCTGAAACTGTGATCAAATGTTATTACTCATCATAAAGGGCACCTTCAGATTGGGACATTGACCAGAGTGATTTGGCTTACAGAGGCCTGTTTGTCCATTAATGATTGAACATTGATACAGGCCTAATACCCTGACAGACCACAATAGACTGAATGATTGGGTCAATCATCCACGCTTGCATGATCCAACTTCCCACACAAGTAGAATGGTAAACTTAAACTGCACAAAATGATATCTAACTTTGAGACATCCTATCTAATTAAAGCCATGCTCTTAATGGTCAATACTCAATGATGCCAGACCTGAATCTTAATTTAGGTTGAGGTAAGAAATTAAATCTCAGAGTTGGTTATTTGACACTGAGGGTTTTCAATGATTCCTGAGACCCTTGTGAGATTTTAAGACCAAAGCAAAAAGCTGTGAGGTGGAGTGGCCAGCAACTGAGGTGGAGTGGCCAGCAACTGAGGTGGAGAGGTGGAGTGGCCAGCAACTGAGGTGGAGAGGTGGAGTGGCCAGCAACTGAGGTGGAGTGACCAGCAACTGAGGTGGAGTGACCAGCAACTGAGGTGGAGTGACCAGCAACTGAGGTGGAGTGACCAGCAACTGAGGTGGAGTGGCCAGCAACTGAGGTGGAGTGGCTAGCAAATGAGGTGGAGTGGCCAGCAACTGAGGTGGAGTGACCAGCAACTGAGGTGGAGTGGCCAGCAACTGAGGTGGAGTGACCAGCAACTGAGGTGTAGTGACCAGCAACTGAGGTGGAGTGACCAGCAACTGAGGTGGAGTGACCAGCAACTGAGGTGGAGTGACCAGCAACTGAGGTGGAGTGACCAGCAACTGAGGTGTAGTGACCAGCAACTGAGGTGGAGTGACCAGCAACTCCTGCAAGTAGCAAAGACTGACAACGACAACCTTGCTTCCTATACCCATATTCATAGTCAAAATAGACTTGAAATCCACTGTTTCAAGAAATACCATGCACTGCCCATCACTTTGAAGTTTCCCTACTAAATGAACTCGACCTCCGGCGATTGACTGTTGCAGTTTTGACCCATGGATATCTTTCCCAGTCATAATGTCTTTAAATACAAACTGGTGTCTGTAGTTCTATTTCTTCAGTTTTTTACCTTCAGGATATAAAACTTGACAATGTGAAATGGGATTTAGAAGATGTCCAAGTGATGACGTCATACAAACGCAAATGGAGAAACATCATATGCCGGCAGAAGCAGCGCTATGTTGTGGAGTTTCCAGATTGTTGCTGTCACTCTCATGAATAAACTGAACCACTTTCACCTCTTTGGACAAACTCGTAAACATTGGCAAAACGATGCCAAGCTCTTGAAATAACAAAACAGAAATTCAGACAGGACTGACATCTCATGATGATTTAAAGGGTATATAATTGTTTGATTGTTAGTTGCCGGAAGTCGAGTTTTACTTCAATCGTGAGTTAAATTAGATGTGCAGTGCGTGGTGTTTCTGGAAACAGTGGATTTCAAGTGTATTTTGATATTGAATATAGGAATAGTTGAAGGGGAGTGAAACTCAGTCAAAGAGATGTATGCCGAATTGACAGAAAAAAGTCTGAATTACAGGTGACGCCAACAGAGCTGCGAGCGACAACAAAGCTGCGATGTAGTTTATTAATCGTTTGCCGATGTTTATCACACCATTCAACTTTGCAAGAACATGCATGTGTCAGATAACAACAAGACGAGAATATTTCTGTAAGTGCAAACGGTATCAGGACACTTCGCACACTGACATTCCGCACCCGTCATTCCGCACCCAAAACTGCAACGCACCCGAGACAGACTGACCCGAGACAGATTTACACAATATAATCAAGCCAAATCTTAATCAAATATAGCTATTTTCTCTTCCTTGTGTAAAAACTGTTTTAATTCATTTAGGATACCTAATATTTGGCGAGATTTTGCAGGGGCCATCATGGTATTCACCATCACATGTGCGGATGTTGCTCCGCCATTTTAAGTGTCGCCGGAGGAAATAACATAAGCAAAAGTAAATTATAATCAATGCCAAGAAGACAAAACTTTGAGAAAACGTACTAAAAGTGTATCAAAGAGCAAACAAAACTTTTCATCTGGTTTATTTGTGCCAAGAATGGATCCCGCTCATTATACCTCAGTGATGCGCGTATTTATGCGATTTCGAATGAATACGCGCATGTCAATTATTTGTAAAGTATTGATTAGCCATCTTTAGACTGGTTCCCCATCGAGTGTCAAGAACATCGTGTATATACACAGATGGCGGCAACCAGTCTATGGCTGTACGCGCCATTTTCGGGTCACGTGACGGGGTCAAATGAGGTGTGCTTTGTTTACAAATGTTTGTAACGATAAATATCTTGTTTCATGTATCATTTTTTAAAAATACAGTAGTTGTCTGAGGTATAAAAACAAAACATACACTCGTCGGTCAGCTGTGTGAGCGGATTCAGTTCGTTGGTGATGGCGGACGGATACCCTACGCCTTCGGCTCAGGGTATCCGTCCGCAATCACCAACTCACTGAATCCGCTCACCCAGCTTCCCGACTCGGTATGTTTTGTTATAGCATTACTTCCCGCCATTTTGAAGTTAACGTTCCAGCTCACGAGATTTCAGAAAGCAAGAAATGGCGACTTAAGTTTTGGTTACTTGTAAATAAAAGATGATTTAACAACGTTTTAGCATCAATAAATGTTAATATATGGCGGCGGATGATACTTAATGATAATTGCAGGTCAGTCAGGGTACAGTCAGTGTTGGGTGCGGATTGTCTCGGTTTGACTAGGGTGTGGTTGTGTGAAAGGTGCGGATCGTCTGGAAAGCGTGCAGACGCACTTAAAATGCATTGAAAATGCAGCGCTGTTGTTGTCTGTTGTCGTCGCCTGTTGTCAGGAAAGGCTGACCCAAGTAGATTATGGAACTGCAAGGGAAAACTGATTGGTGGGCCTATGGTGATTTTGATTGTAGTTGGGAAATCAACCAAAAGCATTAGGTTTCAACCTTCTATCAAGCTCAGCCTCAAGCCAAGGAAAGATGAAAAATATATATATATATTATCGCTCACTATAAAGTTCATGTTTTATGGCCACATTCTTGTTGCACAATACATTGCATTTGTTTTTCGAGAGGGTTGCATGTATAGAATTCATGCCTAACAAGAATGATTGATATCTTTCTCTAATATATGGTGAAATCAGAGAAAAAGTATATAATCTCTCACCGTTCTCGTCCGATTCCGCCATTTTCGCATTGCCTCTGTCTCCAGATGCAATTTTAAACAAAAATCTGTAACATGTTTTACATTTAAGAACTCATAATATAAAAAATATATTCTATAAATCATTCAACACATTGGTATTATAAATAATTAAATGAGAGAGAATTAAAAAAGTTTAAATCACGATCAGGTTTATAGAATTTGATAATGTAGGCAAACATTTCCTTCTGAAAAATTATTCCCGAAATTTAAATTTTGGCAATTTGTGGGCATAATATGATTATACTTGTGCATTTATTATATGAATTACTTTTTGAAAGAATTGTCATGTATGGGTTCGGGCGTGGAAGAGGATACGGGAGAGGCAGAGGTACGTAAACATGTTGTCAATCTGGTAAAAAATCAAAAGCTACAAAGTTCTTACTCTCCTTTGCATCAGGCCTGGCACGTTTTGCGGCTTTCCAGACACTCCGCACCCTTCACACAACCGCACCCGAGTCAAACCGCACCCGAGACAATCCGCACCCAACACTGACTGTACCCTGACTGACCTGCAATTATCATTATGTATCATCCGCCGCCATATATTAACATTTAATGATGCTAAAACATTATTAAATCGTCTTTTATTTACAAGTAACCAAAGCTTAAGTCTCCATTCCTTGCTTTCTGAAATCTCGTGAGCTGGAACGTTAACTTCAAAATGGCGGGAAGTAATGCTGAGCGGGATCCATTCTTGGCACAAATAAACAAGATGAAAAGTTTTCTTTGATGTTTCATACACTTTGAGTAAGTTTTCTCAAGGTTTTGTCTTCTTGGCATTGATTATAGTTCACGTTTGCTTCACCTTTGTTATGACATTTCCTCTGCGACTTTTAAAATGGCAAAGCAACATCCGTACGGCGTACATGTGATGATCCCTGCAAAATCTTGCCAAATATTACGTTTCCAAAATGAATTAAAACAGATTTTACACAAGGAAGAGAAAATAGCTTGATTATATTGAGTAAATTTGGTTGGGTCGGTCTGTCTCGGGTGCGTTGTAGTTTTGGGTGCGGAATGACGGGTGCGGTGTGGCAGGGTGCGGAGTGTCCTGATACCGTTTTGCGCATACCGTACGCCCGATAATTCTGGTTCCGGAATAGGGGAAACTATTAGCATTCGTTTTGTTTTAGGGACATTGCGTGCGCATCCAAAATTCTCCCGCCGGGCCGCCCTATCGTCCCTATGCCAGTCTGGGCGGGCGGATCGGGATCCCGATCATGTGACTTAGCTTTCCCGACCATGTGACAGTATGCCCTGTCAGGTGACAGTACGCCCGGTAGTGTTCCCGTTTTGGTGCAAAACGAGCCAGGCCTCAGGCTCAGTATTCGAGTTCGCAAAAGTGCCCAATTATCGCCCACTGACGTCACGGCCCTGGGGGGACCGGTGAAGTCGTATCGTAAAATTCTTACAAGATTTCAAGCCAGAGTCAGGTGTTTGCATACGATCTTAGCAGCAATTATCTCTGTACACTGACAGTCAAATTATTTTCGTTTTCTCACAAGATATTGAATTAAATTTAACAAATATTTTACTCCAGTTTCACCGGAACGGCAGCCGCTTGGTCACGTGACCCCTAGTCACGTGATCATTGACGTTGTAGATTTGCTGGGCAATATAACACGGTTCATATAACACCCTCTCCGATTATGCGATCAGATATGATCAAATAGGCCCGTTCCATAAGGCCCGCCCCCTGAAAGTGTCCAACGGCACGTGCACGATGCGATGATGTTATTACAGCCTCTGAGTCTGACGGCACGTGCACAATACGATGACGTAACTCAAATCTCTAAGCTCATTAATATTCATGAGTGCCCAAATAGTACGACATTTGGTCGTGTCATCGCAAGGCCTATATTGAAGAGGGCTAGTAAAGCTGGGTACAAAGTTCTATGTCCCATTGAAAAGGCTTGTTGTATTCTGCACGTGACGAGTTTGACACTTGACGCATTCAACACAAAGTGGCCTGTTTGAGTGTGACGTCACACAAGGCATCAGGTCCAGGATTTTACATGTCAGGTCCAGGATTTTACATGTCAGGTCCAGGATTTTACATGTGTCAAAATGGGGTACTTACTTGTAAGGAATACTCGCAAGGGACCAGTTTTCCGTCGCTACCAATAACTGCCAATTACAGCGGCTAAGCTGGAGAGGACCCTTGTAGCCGCTGCCAGTCGCAGTCTACTTCAACGGCGGTAACTGGTCCAGCACGAGTTCCAGTGAAGTCGGCCCCCAAGTGAAGTCAGCCCTGCCTTGGGTCATAGAGAACTGCATTAGCTTCCAGCACACAGCATTTGCATCAATGCATGTGCACGGATACCTCTGCATAAGCAAATATGGTGTTTACCAAAAGAGAGGGGAAAAAATATGCAGTTTGTGACCTTTTGAGGCAGATGATGTTGTAAACTGTGCAAATGATTGCTTTCCATCCAAATGTGTATCTAGCCATCTTTTAAAATGAATTATCTTTGGTTCCATTATTGCAATATTCCAAAAATATTTTCCAAAAGTTGGTTTAATTTGGTTCAAAGTCTTCAAAAGGGCTATGCAAAAAATTCAGATCACTTTGGTGCCCGGAAGTAATTGGTAGCTTAAGGAGTTCTATAACGTCACAATGCAATTTCATGTGAGGTCAATCAAAATAATACCCACAACATTCAAATATTTTCAACTCACCAATCAAGATTTAGCATGCACGAGTGTATGCTGACTTCCGGGCACAAAAGTGTTCTGAATTTTCTGCAGATAAGAAAGTTGGCAAAAACATGGAATATATTTAAATGTATTAAGCATCAATTCTACAATTTGGTGTTTTTGAAAGCTTAGCCACATATGAACATAATGACAGATTGAAATTATAATAGAGTAATAAGATACGTTGCTATGAGACATAGCAGTTGCACTCCCAGCAGAGGTCTGTCTTAGCCATAAGCTGCACGTGACGGGTAAACACGGGTAGCGTGAACTTTATTTGACCTCAATTGAGGCTCAAAGTAGGGTAGCACTCTTTGACGTCATTTTGGTACTATTCAAAGGACAATACATTTCATGATGTCATAAGCATATTGCCATAATCTTATGACGTCATTTTACCTTTCAGTGCCTCTATAATGACACTCCACATAAAAATGACGCCAAGAATGGAGTGTGCTTTCACTAGGGGCCTATAATATTAAGGTCTTGTTCAAATAGGTTTTACAGACAATGATGGGGATGCATTTTTCAAAAAATTTATAGACATGAAAGACAAATACATTTATCACCAATATGTGAATTTTAAACGTTTTTTTCAAAATCGGTGCTTAATCCCTTTAATATTTTGGAATATTTTTCTCTGGAATTGTTTTATCTTTGTATTCTGCATCTACTGTCCAAAGCACATCATTCATAATGCTCTGTGTGCTCTACGATGAGAAATTCCTGAAAAACTTGTTTCATCTCTTGAAGTACATCATATTTGCGTTACGTAATTGCCTTGTGCATGTGCCAACCATTGACATGACATCAGTGACCAGCACGTGCAGTGAAAAAAACTGATGCGGTTCTCTATGCCTTGGGTAGGTGAACTTGGCCCCCAAGAGAATCTGACTCAGGGCCTGGCTCGTTTTGCGCATACCGTACGCCCAGTAATTCTGGTTCCGGAACAAAGAGAACTATTGGCATTCGTTTTGTTTTTGGGCCGTTGCGTGCACATCCAGTATTGTCCCGCCGGGCCACCCTATCGTCCCTATGCCAAACTGGGCGGGCAGATCTGGATCCCAATCATGCGACAGTACGCCCGTCAGGTGACAGTACGCCCGGTCGTGTTCCCGTTTTAGTGCAAAACGAGCCAGGTCCAGGTCACTCTGTAATGGCTTAATACTCATGAAACCTCCCTTGAGAAGGCTATTTGACCATAAGGGCATTAACTAACCCTAGGGAGCCTCGGTAGCCTTTAATTTTCCTCTGGTAACTTGATAATCTAACCACCTAAATGTGGGGGCTGACTTCTCCCAGGGGCCAACTTCTCACGGGGGGGCCGACTTCACTTGTTACCCCTACAAGTCTTTTTTCTGTACTAGTGTTTAGTACTTTTTTGGCATATTCATGTTCAGAAATCTTATAGAAAGTCATGTGATAAGAAGATATTCCAACTGATATAAATGTGAAATTTGCTCAATTAACACCCCCTTCAACATCCATTTCTTGAACCGCCAATATACCAAAACTGATTCCAGACAATGTTAGTGAAGTGTCATTTTAAAATCTTTTAAGGTCTATAATCCACAATGAAACACTGGGACAGACTTATGTTTTTTTGGCTTAAATGTGTTCAAAGTCATGTTATTTGTTAATTTAGCACAGAAAAAGTAAACTTAACCAGCTAGTCTTAAACTTTTATTATTTAGATTGAACCCGTTTTAACTACCGTTAAAACGGGTTCGACTCAGTTATTGCAGCTGGACACCATGTGTGCTGTATGAGAAATACCCCCCACTGACGTCATAGCCTCACTCTCATCCTGGAATCCCCCAGAGCATGCAGAGCCGAAGGCAGTTACGTAAATATACGAGACCACACGAAGTTCTCTCCCGATGCTTAAAACTGATTGTGGATTATAGACCTTAAATGATAAGGTTTCATGATTTAAATCCAAGTCTGGTATGTATCTGGAATGTACATACAAGCATTTCTCTTTAAACTTCTTAAAAGCCCCCCCAAAAATAGGAGGTGTCAGACATTTCACTGACTGACACAACGCGTATCAACATGCATCAAGTGCCAAATACAACAAGCCCATTGAAAACCACAGTAAATGCCTCACCTTCAAAAATTCATAAAAAATATATGTATCTGCCAAGGCTGTTTTGAACAATACTTATCAGATGGCAAAAAATATTCATCTTTCTGAAAGCAGAGTATGAAGTGAGGTTGACCAATGAAATCTTTCGCCAGGATCTGGTAAATCGCCACCTACCTTGAAAACAAAGAACAGAACATGGAAATATAGGAATGAACCCCTTCAGCAAAGATCAATATATAGTCCCTTCAATTAATCTCATTATTTTTTAATAACTTTGACTAAACAAGCCATTATTGTACCATTAAATAGCACAATTCATTTTATATTTCCTGTGATCTGCATCTCGTTATTTTTATGTATAATAAGGGTGAATAGGAAATTATCAAGCACTACTTTCGTATGCCCTCATCCCACATATCAAATAGTAAAGGTATTTACCCAATATTATCACAAATTACACTTCGCAGGTCGAGAATTTTTCCACGTCCTTGACATTTGATGTCTTCCTATTCAGTGGTGTGAAAATTAATAAAATTTCACTGATGCCAATTATCAGCGTTCACAACATTTCGTCATTATTTCCACTGCTTTAAGTCATGTCTTCCCTTTTTGACAGGACTGCTTTCACACAAATAATATATTTATGATATCTTTATTTATCATTTAAAATGCAATTAAAATCGATCCGCTATGTCCGACATCTGTTATTTCGAAAATATGAAAGTTTGTCAAGGACGTGGAGAAATTTTTTATTTTTATTTTTGTATTTAATCTAAAAAAGTGTGCTATTGAAGGTTTTAATATTTTGAGCATCAGCATAGAAGCTTTGAATAAAGTGCATTTTATATAATTACTGATCTCAAAGTGGTGAGTAACATGATGATATTAATATTTTGCAGGAGGGCTGACAGATGAACCAAGAATCGCAAGTGTGCCAAGTTTCGCAAGCTCATTACAGCAGTCAACACAGCGGTCAACACAGCAGTCAACACAGCAGTCAACACAGCGATCAACACAGCAGTCAACACAGCGGTCAACACAGCGGTCAACACAGCAGTCAACACACCCAGCAATGCAGTCCTTGCAGACAAAGAATTCTGCCCCAGCTCCACGTGCATATGGCCCCCCAATGGACTCTGATGACTCGGACGAGGAGTTCTGTTTCTTTTCAGATAAACCCCCAAAAAGACAGCTCAATACTAATACTTATCAAGCAGGACCAGCTATCACTCCTCACACATCCAAAGGGGGAATACCTCCTAATACAGGCCAGATAAGTGTCAGACCCAAGCTAGGCCAGCCCAGAACAGTCACTGTTAATCCAACCAGTATTAAACCATCTGCTGGATTACCATCTCAGAAGAAAAGTTATGGGCCGGGTGACAGCACAGTGAACCCCAGTTTTCTGGCTAATATGGCCCAGGGTGGAGTAACTACGACCCAGTCTGAATGGGGGAAGCCCTTTGTAGAATCAGCAGAGAGTGTGGCTCACAACAAGCAGTGGCTGACCAAGATAGAGAAAGTATGGACAGACAACAAGAAGAACCAGGTGGAGCTGCATCGCTTGATCCGGGAGTGCTACGATAGTGCTGTGAATCCGTTCACTACTGCTCTGTATCTTCTGAAACATGCACCAGGCTTTTGCACTGGTAAGATTGAGTAGTCATAGATACAAGGATGTTTATTCACCACATTTAGACAGAATTGCATCTTTTTCTAAAAACATGCCTTCTGCAAAATCTCTATGTATTGCCAATTTCATGAAATCTCTGCAGCCAAAAAAAAAATAGAAATTGTCTTTAAAACAAACTTTTTCATGACTGTCACCATATTACTCTTATATTTCAGGCAAAACAAATACTTTATCACATTTAGTGATACGAGAATTTGAGAGATGGACAAAGGAGAAGAAAGGAGAATATGATCATTTACTGGATCGCTATATCAGGTATCATGCCTTCACTCAGGGACTCAAGGGCCAAATGACTAACTTTGATCTTATAGTTAAGTCCTTCAAGCTCAATCACCCAGGAAATGAATACTTCACTAAGGATATAAAGATGTTCCTGGAGAGCAAGAGATATAAAGAGGTGAGAATGTTAAAACAGTTAAGGTGAATACATACCATGATTAAACAGGTTGAGGGAGGTGCATATGATGAATAAACAAAATGGCATTCAGAGGTTGAGGGGGTACATGTGATGAATAAACAGAATGGCATTCAGAGGTTGGGGGAGATACATGTGATGAATAAACAGAATGGCATTCAGAGGTTGAGGGAGGTACATGTGATGAATAAACAGAATGGCATTCAGAGGATGAAGGAGGTACATGTGATGAATAAACAAAATGGTATTCAGAGGTTGAGGGAGGTACATATGATGAATAAACAAAATGGTATTCAGAGGTTGAGGGGGTACATGTGATGAATAAACAGAATGGCATTCATAGGTTGAGGGAGGTACATGTGATGAATAAACAAAATTACTTGTCTGATTAAGTTTTTTTCATAGACAATATATTAGTGCCACTTTCCACATAAAAATACCAATAAAATATGATATAATTTCTTTATAATCCTTCATTTTTTAGAAAAAAAATTTCACTTTGAGCTAGCTTTCATATATTGTGCACTTTAATTTATTTTTTAGTGTATGTCCTTCAAAAGCACCAAAATAATTAATTGTGATGGAAGCCATTTTGTTTTATTCATGATCAAATATGTAACATGTCATGAATATATAACTTATCGCCGATATAGAATATATTTGACACATTGATGTACATTGTCTTTTTCCTTCATTTTCTCTGGATAAAGTGTGTAATTTATGATCAATAAATATATAATAATAGCATATAAAAATTAGATGAATATTTTCATTTTTTTCATTTCAGGCCTGCACGTGTGCTGCAAAACTTGAACTTCAGCACTGTTTTGATATCAAAGATGTAAGTATATTAGTTACCGGTACTATCATAAAAGATAATGTCTAAAAATAACATTTTTATGTGTCAAAATTTTCAGTTGTGAAAATCTTTTACCTTCTTTTCAATTTGCAGATCATTTGGCCATTGTTATTGCAAGACAAAGTGAATATGGTGGAGATGTACGTTTATCAGAATTACACCCAGCAGATGGCGCTCCTAAGACTCCTGGACCATCTCTGTGATGATACTACAAATATTGACCAACTAGTCAGGTAAGCTTGTTTGCACTGTCTTAATTATAATCTTATGCACTGTCTTAATCTTAAATAAGACAGGTAAAGGTTCAAGATAATAGTGCTTGACAGTAATTGTCCGGGATTGGAACTGGGTATCTCTGGGTATCAAGGAAAATACTAGTACCAATTGAGATATTTCAAACAGTATATAAATTATTTGTATATTCTAATACATTGTGCCCCTTTTTGAATTATTAAATTGATTTGTTTTGTTTTGTTTTGTTTGTCGTCTCTAATTGTTCTGTCTGCACAGTACAGATGCCACATTATTTACCATCTTTCTATTCTCAGGGAGTCTCAAGATGTGCCTGGTATAAAGAAGGAGAAGTTACAACGTAAAGTGATCAGCAAGTTGGCCATCAGACTTATGAAGCTCTATCAGATTCCACAGAGCGAGTGTCCCAATGTTGACAACAGGAGATCTCTCGGAGGGCTGCGGTACATCGTATACAGCCACTACGTGAAGAAAGACGTGGCCGCGGATACTTGGGACGAGCTGGTGCAGACGACGGTCGGGGACAACGAATGGTTACAGGAGCAGCTATTGGACGTACTGGTTGACTACCTGGATATGACGGAGGCAGCCAAATGGGCCCTCCATTACCGCATCCCTCAGGACAAGATCCCACACCAGGTCCTCAGCGTCCTCCAGTCTGATGCCCAGTAAGTCACATTAGGCTATGTCATTGTCTTGGTTCACACTCCGATCCCACACCAGGTCCTCAGCGTCCTCCAGTCTGATGCCCAGTAAGTCACATTAGGCTATGTCATTGTCGTGGTTCACACTCCTATCCCACACCAGGTCCTCAGCGTCCTCCAGTCTGATGTCCAGTAAGTCACATTAGGCTATGTCATTGTCTTGGTTCACACTCCTATCCCACACCAGGTCCTCAGCGTCCTCCAGTCTGATGTCCAGTAAGTCACATTAGGCTATGTCATTGTCTTGGTTCACACTCCGATCCCACACCAGGTCCTCAGCGTCTGATGTCCAGTAAGTCACATTAGGCTATGTCATTGTCATGGTTCACACTCCTATCCCACACCAGGTCCTCAGCGTCCTCCAGTCTGATGTCCAGTAAGTCACATTAGGCTATGTCATTGTCTTGGTTCACACTCCTATCCCACACCAGGTCCTCAGCGTCCTCCAGTCTGATGTCCAGTAAGTCACATTAGGCTATGTCATTGTCTTGGTTCACACTCCGATCCCACACCAGGTCCTCAGCGTCTGATGCCCAGTAAGTCACATTAGGCTATGTCATTGTCGTGGTTCACACTCCGATCCCACACCAGGTCCTCAGCGTCCTCCAGTCTGATGCCCAGTAAGTCACATTAGGCTATGTCATTGTTGTGGTTCACACTCCGATCCCACACCAGGTCCTCAGCGTCCTTCAGTCTGATGCCCAGTAAGTCACATTAGGCTATGTCATTGTCGTGGTTCACACTCCTATCCCACACCAGGTCCTCAGCGTCCTCCAGTCTGATGCCCATAAAGTCACATTAGGCTATGTCATTGTTGTGGTTCACACTCCGATCCCACACCAGGTCCTCAGCGTCCTCCAGTCTGATGCCCAGTAAGTCACATTAGGCTATGTCATTGTTGTGGTTCACACTCCGATCCCACACCAGGTCCTCAGCGTCCTTCAGTCTGATGCCCAGTAAGTCACATTAGGCTATGTCATTGTCGTGGTTCACACTCCGATCCCACACCAGGTCCTCAGCGTCCTCCAGTCTGATGCCCAGTAAGTCACATTAGGCTATGTCATTGTTGTGGTTCACACTCCGATCCCACACCAGGTCCTCAGCGTCCTTCAGTCTGATGCCCAGTAAGTCACATTAGGCTATGTCATTGTCGTGGTTCACACTCCTATCCCACACCAGGTCCTCAGCGTCCTCCAGTCTGATGTCCAGTAAGTCACATTAGGCTATGTCATTGTTGTGGTTCACACTCCTATCCCACACCAGGTCCTCAGCGTCCTCCAGTCTGATGTCCAGTAAGTCACATTAGGCTATGTCATTGTCGTGGTTCACACTCTGTTTGTAGTTCTGAGCCAGATGGAATGTTATAAAACATTATAAACATTATAAACAAATGTTCAAGCTTGCCCAAAATGTTTGGAATGGCACCAATCTTGACATATGCATGGTTCATGATAAAATAGTTATGTATCAATTGACCTTTTCATAAGGGCTAAAAACATATTTTGTAAATGGTTAACTAGACACCATTAACCTATATGTAAGTGGATAAATGTGAGCTATGTGACACAGGTGAATTCCTTGTCTGCTCAGATTATCTCATTCCTATACTTAGCTATAACCTAACGCTTTTGTTCTCATAAAGAGATCAGACTTCTCAAATAAATATGACCTTAATTACTAAAAAATGCTATCTCCCTTCCAAGATCTCATGATGTATCAATGAACATTGAAGAGGTTGTCAAGTATTAAGATTTGAATTCCAAAGATGTTGTCTTCTGATTGTCTAGAGATCATGCCATAAGGAAATAATATTTCCTGCCCTGTCCTATCCTATATATGAAATATTTGTATTGCCAATGCACTCGCCATGCTATAAGGTGTTGATTAGAAAATACAATGGTCACTGTGTGTGATATTTTAATACTCTTAGAAAAATAGGCATGCTGCTGTAACCTATCTGATAATGTCAGCAGGTCAGACATTGATAGTTCAAAGTGAAGTTGATGATATATGTGCTCCGTGTGGATTTGCAGACAATTTGCAGACAATTATCAGAGAGAGAACATGCTATCTTTATCACTTCATAGCATACATGAAAGTAATTAGTTTTGCTCATAATTGTCCCATGATGCCTTGAGTGGGCTTTTTGCATTCGGCACGTTGCGCGTTTGATAAATGGCGCGTTCAACACAGAGTGACTTGTATCCATCTGACGTCACACAAGGACTGAATTTGGCGGGAATCAGCTTTTGTATATTGGCGTGTCCAGAAATGGATATTGAAGGGGGTGTTCAATTTAACAAATTTCACAATTTATATCATTTGGCATTTCTTCTTCTTATAGGACTTTGTATGATATTTGTGAACACGAATATGCCAAAAAAATAATAAATACTTGTACAGAAAAGATACTGTAGTGTACCCCATTTTAACAAATGTAAAACCCTGGACATGCCACTGATGCTTTTCACACACTGTCCTTCTGTGACGTCACACTGATACAAGTCACTCTGTGTTGAACGCGCCATTTATCAAACGCGCAACGTGCCGAATACAATAAGCCCCTTGAGTGTCCCCCAAGGTTTCAGATGGGCTTGTTGCATTCGGCGCGTAATGCGCGTTGTGTCAGTTAGAGAAATGTCTGACACCTCGTATCTTTGGAGGGCTTTTGAGGTCAAAAAGTTTGAATAGGAATGTTTGCATGTACATACTACATAACATCAAACTTGGATTTAAATCTTAAAACCCAACCATTTAAAAGTTTTAAAAATGACACTTCACTGAATTTGGCGGGAATCAGCTTTGGTATATTGGCATGTCCAGAAATGGATATTGAAGGGGGTGCTCAATTTACAAATTTCACAATTTATATCATTTGGCATTTCTTCTTCTTATAGGACTTTGTATGATATTTGTGAACACGAATATGCCAAAAAAATAATAAATACTTGTACAGAAAAGAGACTGTAGTGTACCCCATTTTAACAAATGTAAAACCCTGGACCTGCCACTGATGCCTTTCACACACTGTCCTTGTGTGACGTCACATGGATACAAGTCACTCTGTGTTGAACACGCCATTTATCAAACGCGCAACGTGCCGAATGCAAAAAGCCTTTCAGATGTATTCTCTGAGATAAAATCTCAGACAAATATATATCAAATATATTGTTGGCCTCACTGTGACCTCTACAAATAAGATCTTTTTGGACTCACTAACTTTTCTGAAAATGCCTGGAATGTTACTACAGTTAACAGATGCATGATTCATGATGATATTTCAGACAAATTTGATTTTGACATTCCCATGGCCTTTTTGGCCTTGGGTGAGGCAAAATTTCATTTTTAAAGGAAAATAAAGTTCTGATTCATATTTTGTTAGTGGTGATTTTTAAAGTAGGTGATTGTATATATATCACATATTCAATCATATCCAAGGCTTTTGCTGTCTTGTTGCCAGTTCTATTCCTATCCTTTCTTTGATTGGATGTTGCCTTTTGAAATAAGTTGTGATTGACACATGTCACGCTCTGAGTCATGTATATTTCACTTATGTCCTGTTCTCAGAGTGGGTGACAATGTGAATTGATAATAGTGACAGGTGTCATGTGTCAATATCTCATGTTTTTTTATTAAATGTTATTTATTGAAATCAAAGATGATTGACACATGCCACATTCTGAATCATGTATATTGCAGTTGTCTTCTATTCTCTTATTGGTTGAAAATGGGAATTGATCATTGCAGCAGGTGTCATGTGTTAATATCATTTATTCTAATAGCTTTCTTTGATTGATCTTACCTTTTGAAATCAAATATGATTGACACATGTCACATTCTGAATCATGTATATTTCACTTGTGTTTTATTTTCCTATTGGTTGACAGTGGGAATTGATCAGTGTGGCAGGTGTCATGTGTCAATATAATTTATTCTAATAGTTTTCTTTGATTGGATATTACCTTTTGAAATCAAATATGATTGACACATGTCACATTCTGAATCATGTATATTTCACTTGTGTCCTGTTCTCTTATTGGCTGATGGAATTGATCATGGTGACAGGTGCCATGTGTTAATATCTTTTATTCTATTCCTGTTCTCTGATTGTATGTTGTCAGTTATGATTGACACATGTCACATTCTGAACCATGTATATTTTCTGTTGTGCCCTGTACTCATATTAGTTAGCAGTGTAAAATTGATCATGGTGACAGGTGTCATGTGTCAATATCTTTTATTGTCTCTTATATGCTCAAAAATGCAGATTGACACTAAACTTGGCAAATGCATGCCTTATGATAAAATCTAAGACCATTCAATGATCTTTTTGACTTTGTGGATTTGGGTTGGATTCCTTGCAGATTTTCTAACTTAACTGAAACTACTTGGCACCAAATTTTACCTATGTTTATATCATGACAATAACTCTTACATGTAGATTTTATCATGGATTTTTGACCTCTGCTATTGTGTCAAGGTCAAAATATCTTGCGGGTACTCTTACTTATTCCATAATGCTAGCATTGCCCAAGATAGGCTTGTTGCATTCGGCGCGTAATGCGCGTTGTGTCAGTTAGAGAAATGTCTGACACCTCGTATCTTTGGAGGGCTTTTGAGGTCAAAAAGTTTGAATAGGAATGTTTGCATGTACATACTAGATAACAGGCTTTTTGCATTCGGCACGTTGCGCGTTTGATAAATGGCGCGTTCAACACAGAGTGACTTGTATCAGTGTGACGTCACAGAAGGACAGTGTGTGAAAGGTATCAGTGGCATGTCCAGGGTTTTACTTTTGTTAAAATGGGGTACACTACAGTATCTTTTCTGCACAAGTATTTATTATTTTTTTGGCATATTCGTGTTCACAAATATCATACAAAGTCCTATAAGAAGAAGAAATGCCAAATGATATAAATTGTGAAATTTGTCAAATTGAGCACCCCCTTCAATATCCATTTCTGGACACGCCAATATACAAAAGCTGATTCCCGCCAAATTCAGTGAAGTGTCATTTTTAAAACTTGCAAATGGTTGGGTTTTATGATTTAAATCCAAGTTTGATGTTATCTAGTATGTACATACAAACATTTCTATTCAAACATTTTGATCCCAAAAGCCCCACAAAATACCAATACTCATAACTAACACAACGCGCATAAACGCGCACTACGCGCCAAATGCAATAAGCCTCTTGAACAAAATCTAAAAAGAATGTTGGTTTTTCCTCAAGATACATTTTAAAAATATTTAACGTTAGGGGAAACAGTGTCTTCCAAAGTTCTTTTTTCAGACAGAGTGCAGGATAATTGCAAAAATGATTGTAGTTATTATTTATAAAAGACTGAGGGAGGAATCTTTCTTTTGATGTCATTTTTAACTTGCTCTTTACATTTTATCAATTTTGATAATTTTATATTTGAATTTGAAGTGAAAAAATGGAAAAAGCTTGTTATATTTATAGAAAGGATAGAGATAACGTTGAAAACATATTTGAGAATAACTGCATTGCCATTTTTAGTTTAAATAGACAGACTTTTAAAAAAATGCCTTATAACTCAAGTAATTTGTGTTTGTGTGAATAAAATAATTGAAATATTTGTAAATTTGTGACTCCATTTGATAAATTTTTACTTGAATTTGAAGAAAGTCAGCTATTTCAAAATTTAAACCATTAACCAAAATTCCATCTATTTTAACTAAATCAAACAATATTTGGAGCAAATCTGGAGTAAAGTTTTGATAATTAAACTTGGAAATGTTCTCAATTTTGTCATGAAAATCATGGGAAATTTTGAGAAATATATTTTGTTTACTTCTTATTTTGTATCGCTGGGCAGTGATGAGGTCTAATGCAGCAGCTACTGGCAAATGGATTAGTCATAAAAGATCAATATATGATGTTTTCATGTGTATTAATAAATATTTGTCCCCTCTGAACTGATATATGGTGTTTGTTTAGTTGGTTTTGGTGGGTTATAATGGTGCACTATTTCATATACCGGTAGTTGAAGGATCAATGACATCAATTGTGCTGTGGCTATTTATCAATGAAATAGTGACGTCATGCTTTTTTTGTATCTTAGCAACAGTCAACAACACATTTCATACAGTTGTGATCCTCTGTATGAAGTGTCCCTGTTCCCCCTAACGTTAATGAATTTAACAATAACTTTTAGATCAGGTCACGATCATAAAACATGCCAGGTTAGCCTATTTAGTTCAGACTGTAAATTATCGAGGCTGGGGGACCCATGTGACTGTAAGCTTGCCATTATAAGATATATCTTATCTGATTCAGGATTCCTGATGTGGGTGCACTCGAGGCATGGGATCCAGATGCTGAGGAGGACTGGGATGATGATCTAGACAGTGTGAATAATGACAAGTACCACGCCCTGGCCCTCGACTCTTCCTGTATACACTTTGTAGATACCAAAGAGGGCTTCGTAGAGTGTGTGCGTTTCCTGAGTAAGGTAAGTTATAATGCCCTAGACAAGACCATATGATCTTTCTTAAATAAACAACATCTCTCTTATGCTCAAAATAGAGGTAATTAATGTATTTCTTGAAAAAAATGCATATTGATAAGAATTATTGTGGTTCTAATCTTTTGAGCTTGATGGTTTGGTTAGGTTAATGCCAAATCTTGTACCAACCTTTTTATGCAGGTTATATCATTAAAAATGAGATGTGAGTTGTAGGGTATATAGAATAGTTATATATTTTCACTAGACTTTATCACACGTGAAAACATTCTAAAATCAAATTACAATAATTATCATTAATCATTTGAACTATGATTTTATTTCAGGAAGGTACAATGCTTGGTATAGATGCAGAATGGAAACCTTTGTTTGGCCAAACTAACATTGACAGGTAAATAAAACATTGCCCCAAACTCTTAAATAAGGTCAGACTTAATGTTGGTGAAATAATTGCTGTAATCATCATATAACGTCCATTTATTATTTTTTTTAGAAAATAAATTCTTCATGTCATATTAGCACCAGTTTGCTTCCAAGTGAAACCAGCAATTAAAGTAATTTCTGTAATATATGGAATCATAAACTGCAAACTTACAACTGGGACAATATTTCTGTTCAGGATGGCCTTGCTGCAGCTTGCAACCTTTGAGAGAATCTTCTTGCTGGATATAATACAATTGAAGGATCTTCTAAGTGACCACGATTGGATCACCATGGCAACCAGTATATTTGTGTCTAGTGATGTACTTAAACTAGGTGTGTGATATACTGTCATAAAATGAAAAAAAAATATAAAGGTATCTTTTCAAGAAATCAAGGTATATTCGCATAATTAATTTTAAAGCATATTTGATTGTTCGATCTCATTTTAGCTAGTAGCTAGTCTTATGGTAAAGCCTAAGAGAATTGCCGATTTTATGTCAACCTTTTTGCCAAGTGAATATTAACTATTTAAGTTGAAATATTGTTAAACATCAAGATGATCTAATTATAACCATATTAATTAAAATTATAATTCTTATGTAAATTGAATAGGATTTGGAATAGATACTGACATCAAAATGCTGGTGAAAAGTATTCCAGTCATCAAGCAAACAATGGCACAAACATCTCGTCTTGTGGACCTTCTCAGTCTTAAAATACAGGTGAGAACTCGCAGTCTCGGTATGCTTCTTAAAAGAATCATGCATCAGTTAAGAAAAATACCTTACAGAAATTGTGTAAAAGACATTTCTAAATCATTTTGGATATAAGGTGAAAAATAACTGATCCTGAAGACTATTAAATATGATCTGAAATCATTGTGTTTTGCAACGTCTATTAATTTGAGATGAAGCAATAGTGGTAAAACACAAAGCGCACATTCACTTTTGCTGCTGAAGTTCATGCAGTTCATCATTTGTTGATGCAGTTGTTGCGAGTGCATCCAGATTTCTTTGATGATAAACCAGAGGGTGCCACTGCTGGGAAGAGTTCAGTGGATCACGGCTCTGACACTAAGGTAAGTGTATGAATATTTGAAATGAGGTATTTATTTTTGGTCTTTTACCCCTGTCATTCAGAATTGTGCGTTTCTTTACTCTGGACAAGGTTCGGATCACAAATACCTTATCTGTAGAAATAATTGTACACTCTAAGAATTCAAATCTGCATTTTTTTATTAAAAAAAGAGTATGTTGGCAATGAGCAAACAATATCATCAAGCTTAAATCATAAGAGACAATCTTATTGACCATTAAAATGCCTTCTCAGAATTTAAAGAATATAAGTCTGAAAATAGTGGTTTCAAAGTAGCTATGTATATTTTCAATAGTAACATTGGTCTTTCTGAAATAAAGATTTGTGTACATTTTTCTAGGTGAATAAGACCGAGGAGAAGGGTCTGAGCGAGTTTGTTCGGCAGATGCTCGGTCGTCCTCTCAACAAGTCACAGCAGATGTCTAACTGGGAACGCCGACCCCTCAGACCAGCTCAGGTACACTATGCAGGTATGTGGCCCATATATAAGTGACCAAAAGAATACCAACGTGGTTAAAAACAGTCAAGTTTATCTCTGTAAAGTAGTCTGCAAAACTAATTTGCTTGTCTTCTCCATTTCTCACCAAAAACCATTTTCAAAGTACATCAAGATGTCCTTTGTTATCAGATCAAAATATATTGATTTAATGCATTAACACATTGATTTATTCCATGAAATCTATTTTTATACTCTAAATGTACAACCTCTCTCAAGGTTCCCATTTTGACATCTGCCACCAGAGGGCTCTCCATAAAAAGACCCAGAAATGCCTATAAATGAAAAGGGTATTGACCCTAACAAGTTCATACATGAAAAAGAAATTTCCAAGATTCCAATAATAGAAAAGATTGTTGGATATTGTTGTGTTATTTTAGCCCTGGATGCATACGTGTTACTAGAAGTGTACCAGGCCGTCAAGTTAAAGGTAGAAAAACAGAACATCTATATCAACCTAGAACCTCCCGTGACCGTCAAGACCTCAGGGTCCAAGAAGTCTAGACGAGAGAGACTACAGCAACGGGTAGCTGAGAAACCAAAGCCTGATGTAGACATATCAGACAGGGTAAGCACAGGAAAGATATACCATCGTATATAATGGAGAAAAGTAATATTTACCAGTTAAGCAACAACAGGAAGAACAGATTACTATTCTCTACAATTTGGGATATCAAAAATGACTTGTATATGAAAAAAATGATGAAAAATTTATAAGTTAAACAGTAAGGATAATTCATCTGAAATACATTTAAGTGTTTGGTTGATATTTCAGTCGTCAGAGTCAGGTCGACCTGTGGGGCCTCCTATTTCGCCTCAGGATCTGGCCGTGGTAGTGGACACCATGCTGCAGGGTCTGGGTAGACATCTCAGATGCTGCGGCATAGACGTCTACATCCTCGACAACAATGAAGATCATTATGCTGCTGTGGAGGTGAGCAGATAACAATGACATTCTCCTTGCTAAATTAACACGTCCCTGCCAGGAGGTTAATATGCCCATGCCAGGTTAACAGGTCAACATGCCCATGCCAGGTTAACAGGTTAACATGCCCATGCCAGGTTAACACGACCATGCCAGGTTAACACGTCCATGCCAGGTTTACACGTCCATGCCAGGTTAACACGACCATGCCAGGTTTACACGTCCATGCCAGGTTAACACGTCCATGCCAGGTTTACACGTCCATGCCAGGTTAACACGACCATGCCAGGTTTACACGTCCATGCCAGGTTAACATGACCATGCCAGGTTAACACGTCCATGCCAGGTTAACACGTCCATGCCAGGTTTACACGTCCATGCCAGGTTAACATGACCATGCCAGGTTAACATGACCATGCCAGGTTAACACGACCATGCCAGGTTAACACGACCATGCCAGGTTTACACGACCATGCCAGGTTTACACGTCCATGCCAGGTTTACACGTCCATGCCAGGTTAACACGTCCATGCCAGGTTAACACATCCATGCCAGGTTAACACCTCCATTCCAGGTTAACACATCCATGTCAGGTTAAAACGTCCATGCCCGGTTAACATGACCATGCCAGGTTAACATGTCCATGTCAGGTTAACACGTCCATGCCAGGTTAACATGCCCATGCCAGGTTAACATGACCATGCCAGGTTAACACGTCCATGCCAGGTTAACACGTCCATGCCAGGTTAACATGACCATGCCAGGTTAACATGACCATGCCAGGTTAACACCTCCATGCCCGGTTAACACGTCCATGCCAGGTTTACACGTCCATGCCAGGTTAACACCTCCATGCCAGGTTAACACGTCCATGCCAGGTTAACACGTCCATGCCAGGTTAACACGTCGATGCCAGGTTAACACGTCCATGCCAGGTTAACATGCCCATGCCAGGTTAACACGTCCATGCCAGGTTAACATGCCCATGCCAGGTTAACACGTCCATGCCAGGTTAACACCTCCATGCCAGGTTAACACCTCCATGCCAGGTTAACATGACCATGCCAGGTTAACACGTCCATGCCCGGTTAACACGTCCATGCCAGGTTAACATGACCATGCCAGGTTAACACGTCTATGCCAGGTTAACATGCCCATGCCAGGTTAACATGACCATGCCAGGTTAACATGCCCATGCCAGGTTAACACGCCCATGCCAGGTTAACATGCCCATGCCAGGTTAACACGTCCATGCCAGGTTAACATGCCCATGCCAGGTTAACACGTCCATGCCAGGTTAACACCTCCATGCCAGGTTAACACCTCCATGCCAGGTTAACATGACCATGCCAGGTTAACACGTCCATGCCCGGTTAACACGTCCATGCCAGGTTAACATGACCATGCCAGGTTAACATGCCCATGCCAGGTTAACACCTCCATGCCAGGTTAACATGCCCATGCCAGGTTAACACGTCCATGCCAGGTCAACACGTCCATGCCAGGTTAACATGCCCATGCCAGGTTAACACGTCCATGCCAGGTTAACACGCCCATGCCAGGTTAACATGACCCTGCCAGGTTAACACGTCCATGCCAGGTTAACATGCCCATGCCAGGTTAACACGTCCATGCCAGGTTAACACGTCCATGCCAGGTTAACATGCCCATGCCAGGTTAACACCTCCATGCCAGGTTAACATGCCCATGCCAGGTTAACACGTCCATGCCAGGTCAACACGCCCATGCCAGGTTAACACCTCCATGCCAGGTTAACACGTCCATGCCAGGTTAACACGTCCATGCCAGGTTAACACGCCCATGCCAGGTTAACATGCCCATGCCAGGTTAACATGCCCATGCCAGGTTAACATGCCCATGCCAGGTTAACACGTCCATGCCAGGTTAACACGTCCATGCCAGGTTAACATGCCCATGCCAGGTTAACACGTCCATGCCAGGTTCACACATCCATGCCAGGTTAACACGTCCATGCCAGGTTAACACGTCCATGCCAGGTTAACATGCCCATGCCAGGTTAACACGTCCATGCCAGGTTCACACATCCATGCCAGGTTAACACATCCATGCCAGGTTAACATGCCCATGCCAGGTTAACATGACCATGCCAGGTTAACACGTCCATGCCCGGTTAACACGTCTATGCCAGGTTTACACGTCCATGCCAGGTTAACACCTCCATGCCAGGTTAACACGTCCATGCCAGGTTAACATGCCCATGCCAGGTTAACACGCCCATGCCAGGTTAACACGTCCATGCCAGGTTAACATGACCATGCCAGGTTAACATGACCATGCCAGGTTAACACCTCCATGCCAGGTTAACACGTCCATGCCAGGTTAACATGCCCATGCCAGGTTAACACGTCCACACCAGGTTAACACGTCCATGCCAGGTTAACACATCCATGCCAGGTTAACACGTCCATGCCCGGTTAACACGTCCATGCCAGGTTAACACCTCCATTCCAGGTTAACACATCCATGTCAGGTTAAAACGTCCATGCCCGGTTAACATGACCATGCCAGGTTAACATGTCCATGTCAGGTTAACACGTCCATGCCAGGTTAACATGCCCATGCCAGGTTAACATGACCATGCCAGGTTAACACGTCCATGCCAGGTTAACACGTCCATGCCAGGTTAACATGCCCATGCCAGGTTAACACGTCCATGCCAGGTTAACACGTCCATGCCAGGTTAACACATCCATGCCAGGTTAACACCTCCATGCCAGGTTAACATGTTCTGGGGTCATGAGCTGAGATGCAGTTGGTTAGAGCACAAGCTTATAAGGATCAGTTCATCTGTGGTGATTCAAAGGTCATGGGTTTGATTCCAGGCCATGCAGAGATTGAATATATGTTATAATTTTACATATAAGCTGAGGCCCATGCTTTAAGGGTTAATCTCTTGTCCTTGTAAATCTGTGACTGGATGATTTGTCATGTCAGGTTTGTAATTCAGTAAGGCAGCAATACATCTACATCTTTATGTTTACTAGGCAAAACCAATTGGCATCCCGCCTATATCTGCTACAACTATTTGATATTAGCTGAATTTCCCCCTTCACCATCAAACAATAAATAAAATTTAAACATGCATATAATTTCCCACACATTTTCAAGATAATATTTAGATATCAAAATATATATGGATTTTACAATTTTTTCTTTTTTTTTAATAAACTGACCTAACCTAGTGATGTTTTTATTACAGATAGCACTCAGAGAAAAGAGAGTGATATTGACAAGTGGTCAACCTTACCAAGAAGTAAGAATAACTGTTTTGTCTCATACAAAATCTTGCAGATTCATAAAATAAAAGTAGATCGAGTCTGATTGGAATTTATAAATTATCATGTTTTTTTTTCATTGTAAATGACACACAATCTGTACAAATGAAAAGTGTTTGTTTTTCTCTCTCTTTCAGTTGCGGGGCCAGGTCCCAGAGGGTTGGTGTTATCACGTGGCACCAGGGCTTGCCAGAGATCAGGCCACAGATGTCCTCCATTACTTCAATGTCAAGGTCACACAGAAAGACATCTTCAGCAGATGTCAGGTATTGTATATGGTCATTTCACTAGATACATCAGTTTACAAATATCTAAATATGCTTGATATTGAGCATATCTCCTTGCAAAGATAACACATCCATGCCAGATCAAAGTCATAACTTTGCTAATACTGGTCCGATTGACATGGTCTTAACATCAAATTCTTCACATTTTTTCCATTTTATTTCCAGTGCTGTCTCATTTGATCTATTCTAAGATTAAAAATCGCAACATAGCTATTTTAGCTGCTTTCGTCTTGTTTACAAATTAGTTTAGTAAGTAGGTTATAATCCCACGATGAAGTCATACTTATTCATTCCCAACATGCTTGGAGAAAGCCACATTCTCAGCCACAATCAGGTTTAACTAATTGTGCCACATTGTCAGATCCCACAGATATATATACGTTTCAATTCTCCTTCGCCCTTCAAAAATGTGCTTAGGAAGTGAAAGCTCCCCTTGAATATGATGAGCACAATGACAAAAGTGAAAAGTTAATCAAAGACGACAATGAAACAGCAACAGTTTATTTGGATATAAGTCAAGCTTTTAGCACAAATTTCTGCTTTACAGCTCTGCAATGGGGAAGACATTTTACAAATCAGTCGAGAGGAAATAAGAAGGACCTGCCAGCAAAATAAATATATGAGTCTGCATAAAACAGAAGCATTTCAACCAACGTATGCGTTTGATGACAATGATGTTCTAAGCAATGAGGAGTTAGATGATGAAGACTTGCAGATATCAAGTAATGTTCAGGGAATCCCAGCCAGTTGTGAGGATTCATATACAGAGAGTAAAAGCCAAGAACTTTCTATGGATGTGGCTTCCATAGATAAACATCAGGAAGGTTCTGCACAAAATTACAATTCTCTGATATTAAAAGTAGGTCGGAAATGTCCTGTAAGATATCAGGATCCACAATCATCAAAAGTACCGGCAGGTCCAGAATGTCTTGCAGTAACAAGCGATTACAAAATGGCAAGAGTAGAACAAAGATGTCTCGCTGGATTTGAGAATTCCAAGATATTAAAAACAGACCAAAAGTGTTCTTCAGGATATGACAATTGTGGGGTGCTAAAACTATCTGAGGATTCCCTATTTTCAAAAAGAGGCCAGGGATTCCCTGCCAAAAACAAGGATTCCTTGATGCTGAAAGTAGGTCGGGGATGTCTTCCTTCAAACTTTGATGAGTTGCGGATGATTGGAATTGGTCGAGGTTGCCCTTTAAGGCCAACTAAAGTGGGGCAATTGGCAAAAGTTGGATACAGTGATTCGCTTAATTCAAATGGCCATGGACACCAGTTTGATGACAATGTTGGAGACACATTCTTTAGCAACTGGAATAGAGAAAATATCTCACATAAGAAATCTAATATTTTGAAAAACCATCTTGAATCTTCAATGAATCTTGAAATAGATAAAGTTCCAGAAAATGCTTATGAGAGTGGGAGAGTGCAGGTGTTTTATGGTTGCACCTCCTGTGGCAAGGTCTTGTGGAATGGAGCCCGTGCCTTTATACCTTATACAGAAATGGCCTGCACTTTGGGAATACGAATGGCAGTTTAAGAAATAATTCAGAAGATGTTGGGAGAGACATTTTCATTGTGAGGATCAGAATAAAAAAGTTCTTTAAAATCTGTCAATCATTATGAAAATCTTCCTTGGACCAACTGTAGACTCAGTATTGTCAGTGTTAATGACCATGTTAGTGGAAACAATATTTGACAAATGTTATAAAAAAATAAAGGAAATTGACTATTGCTAGACAACACCAGAATAATGCTGGACCACACCAGAATAATGCTGGACCACACCAGAATATTTATAGACCACAGCAGAATATTGCTAGACCACACCAGAGTATTTCTAGACCACAGCAGAATATTGCTAGACCACACCAGAGTATTTCTAGACCACAGCAGAATATTGCTAGACCACACCAGAATATTTCTAGACCATAGCAGAATATTGCTAGACCACACCAGAATATTTCTAGACCACAGCAGAATATTTCTAGACCACAGCAGAATATTTCTAGACCACACCAGAATATTTCTAGACCATAGCAGAATATTGCTAGACCACAGCAGAATAATGCTGGACCACAGCAGAGTATTTCTGGACCACACCAGAATATTGCTAGACCACACCAGAGTATTTCTAGACCACAGCAGAATATTTCTAGACCACACCAGAATATTTCTAGACCACAGCAGAATAATGCTGGACCACACCAGCAAATTTGTTAATCATCCCTTAGCATGTATGGTTCATACAATTATCTTTTATTAGGTGATGAATTCATTATAAATTTTAGAATATAAAGTCTAAAAAAATTGGGTTCGAATATGGATTTAAATTTAATTTATGTTGACTTGGAGTTGAATATATTATTTGATTAACATTCATTGTAAAGTTTTGTCTAAAAATAAAATATGACAAACCAAAATATATGTGAAACAATTTTAATTGAAGAGGCTTGGCGCCATTGATTTTGATGTTCTATTCTATGAACTAAGATTGCCATACAAAGTCTTAGTATGCCACATAAAGATGGTTTACATGCTCCCTTCTGGGATGTATAAGAAATTATCTGTTTGAGAAAAAGAAGGTAATAATATGGGGAATTGGAGAATGAAGAGAGTGATTAAAAAATAAATGAAAAAATATTTGTCAGTTGTATGCAAAAGTACAGATTTGAATTAATCATCCTTTAATATTAATATACCAAATGTAAGTGATGGAAGCATACAAATTCCAAGACAAAATGTAGGTACCATGTTAATACTTCTGACATGCATATAAACTAACGCCATTTGCTAAGTATTTGATGGTCTCTTGACTAATATATATGCTAAAAGCAAGTTTTAACACTTGAATAACTGTCCATAAACTAGATCTTGGGAATTTGCCATCATTATTCTAAGACTTCTGTTATGTTAAAAAGGTAATGTTCAATTTTGAAATACTGTTGCCTTAAAGCATTCATGAAATGAGGTTTTGAAGCATTGTTTCCTTGCATGATATAAATGTTTATACCCCAAACTTTGAGATCAAAAGTTATTACTCATCATATTTCCCCATCATAAATTTCTGTGCCATTTGAAAGTGGGTGAGTCTTCTGCTAAAATCCAAATCATCCATTGGGCACTTTGTCAACAAACTTTGTTTAGCTGACCAGTGATCTTGTGCAAACATCTGCTTAGGAAAGTCTTGCTGACAGTGGGACACCTTTAGATTTGGACAATGGGATGATTTGGCTCACAGAGCCCTGTTTGTCCATTATTGTTTGCAGATTGGTACAGGCCAAAAACCCCGACAGACCACAATAAAGGTCACGTGGTTGTATACATGTGACCACCTGTTGGTCCAAAGAGTACAGTCAGTACTTGGCACTTTCAGCAAAACACAATTACCATATTTGGAGTATTTTGGGTGATTTTAGTGAGATAGCTTGCTTGTACCACAGATTCATAGCCACATATCATTAAAGCATCCCCCAAACCTCTGTAAAATTGCTTGTGACCTCTGTGGTTTCAGGAATGCTTTGTTTTTTTTTTATAAGTGATTGTGTTAAAAGTTGAGATTAATAGATTCTTTATTTCTTACTTATACCCAAAGCCATCGGCAAAATAGACATGAAATCCACTGTTTCTAGATACACCACGCACTGCCCAGTATATTGAAGTTTCCATCCTAAATGAACTCGACCTCCGGCGATTGACTGTTGCCGTTCTGACCCAAGCCACTATCTTTCTCAGTCATAATGTCTAAAAATACAAATCCATGTGCATTCTGTAGGGTTTTTTCTTCAGTTTTTTACCCGATATCAAACTTGACAACGTGAAATGGCATTTAGAAGATTCCAAGAAACGATGCTGAGATCAAGAAAAGACAAAGAAATTTTTTCTAACAAGCCTAAAATCCAATGTTGAATTAATGGATACATGGTTCCTTAAAAACCTGTTGCCGGAAAACGAGTTCTATTGGAGTCGGGACTTAAATTGGGTGGGCAGTGCATGGTATTTATGAAAACAGTGGATTTCAAGTCTATTTTGCCGATGGCTTTGGGTATTGAATATAGTGCAATTCCACATACACACACACACATACACACACACACACATACACACACAACCTAAGGCAGTTATCAGCAACATATTTATCATTTACCAAAAGCCAATGAACATACTGATTTTTTATTTTTTCAATGTTTCTGTCACTGCAGGTATGTAATGGCAACCGGTATCTTCTCATACCCCCTACAGAGATGACAGCCGCGTGGCACAAGAAACACAAGTGGTTACAAGAAGGGAAATCCAACCCGACTGGGCTGACAAAATACAGACAGTTTCCATCAAAACATGGAGAGGCAAGTGCACAAGAGGAAAAAGGGATGGAGGAGTCAAAAGATTTGAAGTATGACCATATCAACATGGAATATTTGACTGTTGGGAACGCAATTCCGGTACAAGTAGAGAAGATACCGGAAGGACTGTTGGAGAAGGTGGAGCTGTATTATGTATGCGCACAATGTGGCAAGGTATTCTGGGAAGGGAAGCACTTTTCACAAGTCTGCGAGCAGTTTGCTCACGTTCTCGATGTTGGTGAGGAGGAAGCTTGTGTTTATGACAAGGGAAGACAAATACAAGCTACGGCTTCATAGGACTCATTGTTATATTTGTTTAGTCTCACTCCTCATGCTGAATATTCTGATTCTAGCATTCACAGATGACATAACCAACTCCTGGAGAAACTGCTGTGCCCAAGGTTGTTTTTTAACAGACCTAAAAATGACCTAACTGACTCAATGATAGACCACCCTGCCCTTATGTTTTAATAGACCTAAAAATGACCTAACTGACTCAAAGATAGACCACCCTGCCCTTATGTTTTAATAGACCTAAATATGACCTAACTGACTCAAAGATAGACCACCCTGCCCTTATGTTTTAATAGACCTAAAAATGACCTAACTGACTCAAAGATAGACCACCCTGCCCTTATGTTTTAATAGACCTAAAAATGACCTAACTGACTCAAAGATAGACCACCCTGCCCTTATGTTTTAATAGACCTAAATATGACCTAACTGACTCAAAGATAGACCACCCTGCCCTTATGTTTTAATAGACCTAAATATGACCTAACTGACTCAAAGATAGACCACCCTGCCCTTATGTTTTAATAGACCTAAAAATGACCTAACTGACTCAAAGATAGACCACCCTGCCCTTATGTTTTAATAGACCTAAATATGACCTAACTGACTCAAAGATAGACCACCCTGCCCTTATGTTTTAATAGACCTAAATATGACCTAACTGACTCAAAGATAGACCACCCTGCCCTTATGTTTTAATAGACCTAAATATGACCTAACTGACTCAAAGATAGACCACCCTGCCCTTATGTTTTAATAGACCTAAAAATGACCTAACTGACTCAAAGATAGACCACCCTGCCCTTATGTTTTAATAGACCTAAAAATGACCTAACTGACTCAAAGATAGACCACCCTGCCCTTATGTTTTAATAGACCTAAATATGACCTAACTGACTCAAAGATAGACCACCCTGCCCTTATGTTTTAATAGACCTAAAAATGACCTAACTGACTCAAAGATAGACCACCCTGCCCTTATGTTTTAATAGACCTAAATATGACCTAACTGACTCAAAGATAGACCACCCTGCCCTTATGTTTTAATAGACCTAAATATGACCTAACTGACTCAAAGATAGACCACCCTGCCCTTATGTTTTAATAGACCTAAATATGACCTAACTGACTCAAAGATAGACCACCCTGCCCTTATGTTTTAATAGACCTAAAAATGACCTAACTGACTCAAAGATAGACCACCCTGCCCTTATGTTTTAATAGACCTAAATATGACCTAACTGACTCAAAGATAGACCACCCTGCCCTTATGTTTTAATAGACCTAAATATGACCTAACTGACTCAAAGATAGACCACCCTGCCCTTATGTTTTAATAGACCTAAAAATGACCTGACTGATTCAAGGATAGACCATCCTTCCATTAGTTTTAAATAGACCTAAAATGACCTGACTGATTCAAGGATAGACCACCCTTCCATTATTTTTAAATAGACCTAAAATGACCTGACTGACTCAAGGATAGACCACCCTGCCCCTTGTGATTTAATAGACCCTTCCATACCTTACTTTTATACATCTAATGTACAAGAGTAACAGGTGTCCATTATTAGTACAAAGGATTTGTGCAGGATTAAGATATTTATATTGAATTTAATGTCAATATTTGTTAACTCCTTAAAGCCCCACCGCCACTATATAAACAGGCCTGTGAGAGTGATGGCCAGCTTGTGAATGGATTTGAATCTGAGCTGAGCTGAGCCCAATTTTCAATAATTACCAGTACTAAACATGAATACTTGGAGAATTTATTTCTGTAGTCAAAGTACAAAAATATAATTGTATAATGTATAATTCCTACCACAAAGTTTGGAAAGAATTTGGATTTGACAGTTATTTTCAAGTTTGAGTGACAGCTGAAGCTGTGTTGTTTATACATTTGTGTGTGTGGTCAGTGTTTGTAAACACAGAAGCACATGGCTAGACTGCGTGGATGCATGGATGCATGCCTGCTGCTGCTAAGTCCCTTGCTCACTTGGACTGCATGAAAAGTGGAAATTTTAATTTAATAAATTAGATAAATTATATGACTATTAATTATATGTGATCACTTAATAATGATATATAAACTTCAACAATTAGTGTTGTCTTCACCAGTGCTGTGTACTTCACTAAAATTGTAATCCCAATCACCACCATTTATGTCCAAGATAAGGGATGCCAGGAGGATTTGGAAAGTATTCCCTCACAAGTTTCAGAACACAATCAGGTATTATTTCTCGGCTGATAACCACTTTTTCATGGCCTTCCATTGAAGCATGTTTTTTGGCAATGTATAGAGGCATATGCCATGCTCCAAGTCTGTCCAGTGTCTTCCAGTACCTTCTGTAGCGATCCTTTCTCACAAGGTTATTGCCAGGCCTAGGATGCTGTTTGACACCCATACAGCTTTGTGGGTTGGTGGCAATGCAAGGTCTAATTAAGCAAAATGGACATTGTCCTTCTTCTAATGCCAGGCTTGGATCTTCAGGATATGGAGGTTGGTTTCCCAGATCACCAGTTGACAAAGCCCTGCTTTCTCCCTCTACATTACAATCCATGACATCAACAGATATGTCCTCCCCATCTTCACATTTCAATCTGCTTACTCCAGGAAAGCTCAAGACAGGCATTACCTGCTCCTCCAAAACATCATATTTCCATCCTTTTTCTGCATATAACTGTCTTATTGCACATTCTTGCTTTTGTGTTAGCCTTAGTCTGACAATTTTGATACATTTTGGTGTAGGTCGTGACATATTCACACAAATGTTTAGTTGTGCTCTGGCCCTGAGACTGAGTTGAATGACCTTTAGTGCAGGGCCATGTGTCCTCTACACATATTTTATCACTGACCACATGCTGCAGAATGGTTGGAAAAACCCTTTTTAAATGTGGGGTAAATGAGATTAGTCTGCTATCAACAATTATTTTTAAGTATTTAATATTATGTTATCTTACATAATCTATGCCCAACCAATTTCCATTGGTTTGGACATGTCAAGTAATTATTTCTTATCAAAATGCTACATGAACATGACCCCTACTTCTGTACCAGGGGAAGGACATGCTGAGAAAAGGATATGCCAGAGAAATCTAGTGGAGATAAGTGATTTAAAAACTGATAAAAAGTACCAGATACACTTATGCAGATACACTTATGCAAATAGGTAGATAGCAATTTGACACCCAGTCAGAGAATAATTGGTCAATTCTGCATTACCTCCAAATTGGGTGAGTCCAATGAAAAAAAATGTATGAGTGTGTATATTGCCATGCAAAGCTGTGATCACATCTATGGTATGGTCAATTAAGATGCTAAAATATTATCTTGACAATGCATCTCAGAGAGAATAATATTTGGTATATTAGTCTTATTGAAAGGTTCATGCCCAAAATATTAATTTGCCACAAAACTACCCCTTTATCAATAATAAATGGAATAGTCCTGAAATCTGGCATTTTTGCATCATTAAACTAATCTTGCCAGTTCTCAGACTAAGTTTCTGTGTTACACTGCTAAAACCTATGTCAGACAACTACATTGCATTTCATTATGGAAATGAATAACAATAATGCTGTTCCTACACCTGTAAGATTGCGTGAGGTCTTACAGAGCAATGCCCCTCCCAAGAGGAAGTACCCATCAGACGATCCAATTAAACAGAAAGAGAGAAATGCTAAGAAAAAGAGGGAGAAGACTGCACTAAAATGCAGTGTGGATTATTATTGTAAAACTAAAGCTGACAAGACACTACTCATGAACAAGATTGACACCATCAAACTGCATATTGGACAAGGAAATATTAATAAAGTCAGCAATTACTCTGTCTTGTGCCAGGCCCTTGACTGGTATATTGCTAGCAATTTGGACAAGGTCCCTGCAGGTGAACCAATAGTGAGGCAGTCAAGTGTAGCAACTGTTGTCACACCTCAGTACCAGTATGTCATGCAGGCACAGACCCTACAGGAGGAATTATTTATTGGCACTTTGTCATCATGCAAGCACTTGATCACTTTGATCAATAATCATCATGAGAAATGTGAGGCTCCTATGAGAGTGGAATCCCACGAGAAGTTTGGACATGTCCTTAAAACAGACATCATGTGTGAAAGTGGCCATACCCTGTCATGGACCTCATCTGAACATGTAGAGGGAGGACAATTCCTGGTCAATTTAAGGGCAGCACATGGATACTTTACCTCAGGAATGTTGTTTAACCAGTATGTCAAGTTTTGTGAGCAAACCAATATAGGCAATTTAACAGTTAAAACCATAAATATCATGCAGGATGACCAAGGTTACAGTAGTGTTGTAGAAGACATGGCGACAATATCCCAGGACCAAGCCCTTGATGAAGAGATGGCCCTCTCTGTGACAGATCCTGACAATAATGCTGAAGTCCAGGAGGGCATTGATATTACAACTGATGCCCGCCACTGCTGGAGGAAAAATGCCCGATTCTCAGATGTGATTTGCCTTGGTGAGAAGACCCATAAAGTAATAAGAGCTGAAACAATTAGTCATGATGACGATCCCTGTTCCCAAAGGCGTGAACTCCTTGGAATACAGAGAATTTACAACTATCTCGATGAAAAAGGGTGTACAGTTGCAAAACATGCCCATGATAACAATGCCTCTGTGACAGCATATGTTAGAGACCAAAGGAAGCCAACAAGAAATAGCAAAGACAACTGGCATGCAACTAAAGGTGTTGCCCGTGATTTTAAGAAAATAGCTTGTGGGCCCAAAATAAAAATTGGAATAATGTGGCATCCAGAATTATCTGACAAAGGGGGTTCTTTTAAAACCCACACATTTGGTCGATGAAGAACTCTGGTGGGGATGCTACAAAGCTGAGGGAAAGTCTATTGAACTTTATTTGTCACCACTAGGGAGATCATGCACACTGTGATCCAAACTCAAACTGTAAGAAACCTCACTACTTGCCATCTAAGTGTCAAATCAACAGTCCAAAAGCAGAGCAGATACTTTCAGACTTCATTAAAAACATGCCCATCTATAAAGAAGCAGACCTATACAGCTGGTGTGATGACACTCATTATGTTGAGTCCTTCAACAATGCCCTGCTCCAATTCCATGACAAACGGATCTGTTTTGGGAAGAACAATTACATGCTCAGGAACAATCTTGCCATTCTAGATTGGAATGAACATGTTGATAGGCCACATTCATCAGTAAGATCAGTAACTGATGCAAAGAATCCCAGGAGAAAAAAACCCATTCCTGTGCTGGTCAAGAAAAGCAATAATTATAAACAAGATATTTGGGAAATGTGGATGGGGAAACTTTATGCATAAATGTACAACATATAGGTAAGCAACATACTTAATCTTAGCATGACATGAAAAAAAAACACTTCTTTGTGGCTTTGAAATTACAAAGCTAGTGTATGTGAGAGCTGTCAGAATGGTCAGTCTAGCCATGTGGTTGTGCGTGTGTGTTGGCTGCCTTGGGGTATTTTTAGCAGCCCTTCCCAGCAGCCCCCAGGAAGAGATAAGATTAGGCCCCGCCCCAGATTCTCGGTACCCCTCTACCGAGAAGTGGGGCTTTAAGGACAAGCCTTCTTAAACTTTATTGATTGGCAGAACTTACTGTAGCTATTGTTTTTCTGGACGAGTGTATCTGCATATTATTTTGCTTTAGAATATTGAGATAGATAAAATATGTTTCAAAGGTGCATGCAGTATAAATGTCTATTTATATATCATATTTCTGCTTAAAAAGTAAATTGTAAATTGTAAATAGAGTAAAGGAGAAAAATTGTTATGCACATCATAAACAAGTTAACTGTGATATAAATGTTCATTTTGAAGGTACACAGTTTTGTCGACAATAGTGAAATAAATTAATTAAATTATATCAACCTTTGAGATAAAAATATAAACTTAGTTACATATGCCAAATATGAACAATACTTTGTGATTGAAAATATACTATTACAGGAAATAATTGAGAAATACTTTACAATATTTGAAATTTTTAATTTTTGCAGATCAAATGTAATGAATTAAGTACTTATATGACTACAAAGATTGTCAGTGCATAGTCATCAAAAACCTGTAGTTTATTTGAATTATGAAATCTTATTTCCAACATATACAATAAAAATATTTTTATGAACTTAGTACCTTCTGATGTTTTTCTTTTTCAGTTTCTCACACGTGCAAAAAACTATTGGTTTTCAAAATGCTGAAATACACATGATGCCATGACATTTCCCCCACCAAAATAAAGTTTTGGAGGGACTTTAAAACAGGCTGTGAGGCCTAAAAAATTTAACACTTTGCAGTCTGTTTCTGACTTGCCCAAAAATAATGGATTCAATTTGGCACTTAACTTTACAAATGCTTATTTCGTGATAAATTATGTCAGCTTTATTATGAATTAGTTAGCCTTTGCTATGACATTATGCTTTAGATAATAACTTCTTTCTGACCTGAAATTCAAAGTTCAAATTTTTCAGATTAATCTTGTTGGCTCACATTGTATATTATCCAAGGCGGTGGAAACTGCATGAATCTAAGATTGTTAAATTTGCTGTGACTGAACAGAGTATAATTTATGCATAACCTATGCATATATTATTTATACCTATTTTAAATTATATACACAGCACACTACGGGTTCCACAACAAATACATTTCAAACAAATGATAAGAATGTAACTTAAGCAATCCAAATCCATCAAGAAAAGTTAAAGGGGAAGGAAACCTTCACAAATTGTGGATTAGCAATTTAAATTTCATCATTAACACATATTTATATATCATTTCAGTAGATTTACTGTCAGATCTTCTGAACTTTTAATCATCATTTAGTGGCAGCCATCTTGTAAAGGGGATTATAGGAGTAATAATTTGTTTTCTCCCAAAATGCCTTTTTACAGAATTAAGTTGGTCATTAGTTTATTCTATTGCCATAGAAACAATATAATCTGTGATGTGAACCTTTGAATATGTTGTCAGGCCTTATAAGGGAAAATTTCACTTCACAGTGATGATAGTGCACTAAGGTTTATTGGCTTTTCCCACTTTGTTGGCAGGTCTAGGAGTATTTTTGGATACATGCGGCAGATAGTCTACAAGTAATATGAAGCCCACAGCAATGCCTATAAAGGTGTAAGCCACAGTGCCCATGCCCATGCCCCCTGGGGCTTCCTCCGTCACCATGGCAACATGAGGCCGAGGCTTTTCTAAAAAGAAAGTATAATGTCTGAGATTGATTTTGTGATAAAAACATTGGTTTGTGATGAAAGATATTTTGACCAATTTTTTATTCAGTTTCATTATTTAAATACTTGACTGAAAAAACTTGACTGAAAAAACTTGACTGAAAATACTTGACTGAAAGTCACGACTGAATTTACTTGACTGAATTTACTTGACTGAATTAACTTGACTGGAAGTACTTGACTGAAAGTACATGACTAAATTTAGAAGTGAAAAATGCAATGTATCCTAAAGACGAGGTCGACTAAATTTACATGACTAAATTTATTTGACTAAATTTACTTGACTGAGCTCACTCCCAAGTGGACCTTCTGTGTATGTAAAAGATCCACATGGGAGAGTAAATGACCGTACAGAAAAATTCCAATTCTTCTCTTGATATTCTGAATCCTGTCCCAAAGTAGACAAATATTTAGCAATTCCTACCTATGCAGTGGTGTATGGGAGGGTCCCAGGTTCCATCCTGGGTGCATGTTGATGTGTTGGTGGAGGCTGTGGCGTTGCTATGGAGATTGTGCAGGAAGGTGTAACCATCCAGGCAGGCATAAGTCAACTTGGTTCCCATAGCGCGATGCTTGGTTGACAACCACATAGACTCCCAGAAGTGGACAGGAGGACACTCCACTTCTGATAAACAGAAATTATACATTAACCCCTAAGGGACTAGGCTATCTAAATTGATTGTTGATTGGCAGAACTAACCAATTTCTTTCTGGACTAGTGTATCTACATACTAAATTAATAAAATATATAACCATGGTCATTCAATATGCTTAATGAAGTGCTGGGGTCAAAGGTTCATGATTAAGGCAGTCTGTTGTCATTATCATGATTACATTGTAACAAGTTGCAGCCCTTCAGAATGTTACAAATGCCGGCATCAAGTCAGAACAATGGGGACGATTTTTTCAGCACAAGTTAGACAATATGAGGGCAGACAGAAGCCTGTCACTGGGACATAATGCACTACGCTTTTGGAAGGGTGACTTAATCATCACACTGATTCAAACCACTGCTTTTGATAACTAGTAACACCGGTTTGGATTAGAAACAATTCATTGGTAGATGTGTGTTTTCCCCAATCATGCAAAGCCTCAGCCATGACAAGGAATCATATCCATGAGACACTATACTGCAGACATCTCACTTCAAATCCATGTCTCACCCATCCCTGTATGTCTTCCACACTAATATACTGTTTCCTAACAATGCAAGTCATACCTATGATCATAACAGTTTGCCTATACCTCGCCAAGCAGAGTAATGCACTCTGTCATTTAACAACAATTATGTTCTGCCATAATTTACACTATATATAAGACTCAAAAGATCCCATTAAATAATAATAGATAATTTTTCCAAGCAAGACCTCCAGTGACAATTGATTTATTGCTGCCTTACCTGAGCACCCTGCTCTGATGTCATCCCAGCCCTCCCAGGTCGCATTCAGGCCACAGACCACGGTGACAGAGGTGACATGTTTCTCAAAATGGTAGCCTTGATGGCAAGTGTACACTGCCTTCTGGTTAAAGTAGGTTGTGCTGTAGGATACCATACTGTATGGCACCTGGCGTGGTTCACCACATTTTATCACTGAAATATAAAGGTGATATAAATAATAATTATTAAAGAGCTGCGAGCAAGCATTCCGCTTGGTGTATGCGCTATACAAATATATTATTATTATTATTATTATTATTATTATTATTATTATTATTATTATTTGGGAAAAAATCAACAAGGAACTCTTCTGAAAAAAAAAGAATCAGATTAAATGGGTTAAAATCATATGATAGATCAGTAATACTATTTCAAGACCTGCTGTATATTGCAGAAATTGCTTACCAGTGCATGATTTCTGAGTGATGTTGTAGTTCCATGTGGAATTTTGTTGGCATATAAGTGTGATGTTTCTATTCTTATTAGGGAACGACAGACCATAGCCACACTGGCCACTTACAACAGCCCCAACACGATGCATGTGCTCGGGAGTCTGGGAATGCAACTCCCCGAAAAGTAACTCAGGAAGTTGCGGACACCTTTTTTCTGGAGATATAACAATATTCATATAAGTAATATTCAACAGTACTGGATTGTACATGACCTAATGATGCAGCCCACAAACCCAACTTTCATTACCAGCAGCATATGATCATGTGATCTACCTATATAATCAAAGGCTATTTATAGTGCCCATTATTTGAATGTAGGTCAAAAGTGATAAATAGGCATATGAAAATATGTTTCAATCAATGATAATAACCAAGGCAGTAGGGAACAACATGGCTCCAGGAGGCGTTGCTGAGGCAGGTGATGGTAAGGCTCTGTCTGCCACCTTCCATGTCATGGCCATCCTCACAACTGTAGTGCACCTGGTCCCCTACCTCGGCACTCTGCTGCCAACTCCGCCATGAGTTCACAATGACCGGAGGAGTTCCACATCGCCCTGAAATAACATTCTGATTAGTCATGGCACATATTATCATAGACACTGCATATTGCAAGAAATGACATCTTAGGTAAACCTGATTGTGGCATATATAACATCATATGGATAAACCTGGTATATATTATTGTAGGTAAACCATATTGTTTAATATAACGTCACAGATAAACCTGACTGTAATAAAATATATACATGCAGATAATGTAAAAATATATAGCAGGCTGTAAAATAATTAACCTGCTGCACAGTCATCATAGTAGTCAAAGTCTACGTTCCACTCTCCCTGCACACATGTGGCAGTCTTGTATCCAGCCCCATCCCTGAACTTCATTCCTGATCTGCACACATAGTGAACACTACCTCCCCAGGTAAAGTCAGCACCATATCTGGCTGCATGAGGCAAGACTGGTGGATCCTCACACATGGTGGCTGTATAAATGAAGGACAGTTATTATGCCAAAAAGAGAAAGTTTTGATATTTTGATTTTATTTCATAAGATCAGCATAAAATGTACCACATTTTACAGTCATTTTTATATATATTGTTGCAACTAAACATCTGTTGTATTTAGCTTCAAAAAGTAGTGTTATTATTAACTTGGCCAAAATTAGGGTAAATTGGTTTTCATTAATTGTTGAAATCAGAGCCATGCACTGTGTCTGATATGAATTACGGATCAGCCTTCATGGTTAAACTGGTGGAATAATTCCTAAATGTGATATTAGTCAGTTATTAAGGGAAATCTTCAAATTGCTATGATATAATATGTATTTATAGGCATTTCTATACATAATTACAAATATGTTTCACAAAGTGGCCTCATTGAATCAATGTATTACAATATTTATGGGATAAAACTGCATAAAATGTGAACACAAACATAGATATATATATATATATATATATATATATATATATATATATATATATATATATATATATATATATATATATATATATATATATAGTAAGTTTTGTTTTTCCTTCAGAAAACCTTAATAAAGAGCTTGACGCATCAGTACTCACGTTTGCAGGGAGCTATATCATAGGTTGTCCATGTCTTGTTAGGTAGACACGTGATGTTGGTCTGGGTAGAGACATCAGAGAACTGGTGACCCGGCATACATCGTATATTGACAGTGTGGTTGACATCAGTCCGTCCATCATCCACTACTGCCATAGCCACCTGTGGTACTGGCCCGCACCGTTCAGCTGTGCATATTTATGAAAAGTATATTTGCCATTATACAGTTAAATTCATTCAAATATCACAAGAAAAAACTAAAAGGACCAAATCTTAATGAGAAAACAATGGTCATTTTTGCACCAAAGTTAGATGTTGCTTAGAAAGGTGTGCAGAAACAGCAAATTAAATATCAATTATAATGGCATGCTTCTGATCTAAATAAAGAGACAGGACTCTTCTCAATCAAGATTTCTTTTTCCCCTCTCCCTTTTTGTTTTCTGTTAAGTAAACTTCATACTGACTCTTTTGATATTTGATATTTGAGGGTTTTTTTCTTCAAAATATGCCTCCAAGTATATATCCCTATACACTTATAGGATATGGGTCAAACCAGGATATAAAATGATATACATGTATACCCTGTCAAAAGCGGATATATCATTTTTTTCCCGTAATAAATCCATTTTTGTGCATTATGACTTGCAAAGTCTTTGTAAATTATCTCAACGAATTTTGATTGAGTAATGGGGCTTTGGACATACTTGGTAGACATGTCCAGATTGTGTCTAGACCCCTCAATATGAGAGCATAAATCTGAGTTCAATGAAGTAGCCCTTTTCCTATGATAAAGTCAATATATTCGACTTACTGATTTATATGAGTTTTGAGAGTACTAAAAGGAATTTTGATTGACTAATGTGGCCTTAGACATACTTGGTAGACATGTCTAGATTTTGTCTAGACCTCTCAATATGAGAGCATAAATCTGAGTTCAATGGAGTAGCCCTTTTCCTATGATAAAGTCAATATATTTGACATATTGATTGGTATGAGGTGTGAGAGTATTAAAAGGAATTTTGATTGACTAATATGGCCTTAGACATACTTGGTAGACATGTCTAGATTGTGTCTAGACCTCTCAATATGAGAGCTTATTTTTGGATAGAATATTGGGAGCAATGATAGAATATTGGCAGCAATGATTATTTGAATGAAGTTTATATAAAAGCTGACCTGTGCATGTATATTCAAGAGGTGGGTGATTGTGGATCCGGAGGGCAGCAATGTGCACTGTAATCCAGTTAAGACCCAGAGGAAGCCGCTGACCCTCTGGACAGGATATTGTGATGAGGTCCCTGTCCTCCATCCAGGTTAAATCAGCATTACCAGATATGGAAGGTGCTGGATTGCCTGACATTAAATACAATATCATTATCACAGATATAATTTATTCAAATTTATTCAAAACCAAACAAAAATGAGACTAGATTAATTAAAATATGGTATAAAAAGAAAGGGGGAATAGATACTATTATACTTTCCATGACAGGATGAGAGAGGTAGGTACGCTTACCATGACACATAGGGATAGAGAGGTGGTCTTACCATGACAGAAGAGAAGAGAAAAGAATACACACTATATCAGGAGGGGATATATAGGGAGACTTACTATGACAAGGTGGGACATTTGGGATCCATGCATCATTTCCAGCACATTGCAGAGATCTAATTCTGGAACCATCAGGGAGTATATGGTTGGGTGGACAGAAATAGGTGAACAATGTATCCCTCTGTATGGAAGGGCCAGGGAGGTAAGTACCAGCTGGTAGTGAATTACGAACACACATCTCCTCTGAAATAACATGCCTCAGATAACACCAAATGAAAGTTATTAATTTTGGATAAGAGCAGGAATAAATCATGAAATTTCTGTAATTGCTCATTTGAAACCCTGTTCAAATTTATCCATCTCTCCTTTTGGGATAAAAATAAATGATTGATGGATTAAATAAATATTTATCTATTGAGGCTGCATTCTTGATGTTATTCTATAGGTCTACCTATGCAGGGCTCAGGTCTTTGAGTCCATAGCCCAGTGCCAATGCACACATAATATTTAATCCAGGTCCCATCCAAGAAAAGGGAACTGTCTGGGCAGATGTAAATGACCACACTCCCTGGGCTTACACCATCACCCACACGAATAGCATTAGCTTGATCCCCCAGTACATGACAATCTGAAAAAAAAGACCATCTATTTTATTCATAATATAAACATATGATTGGTCTTTTACTCATGACAATCTGGACCATTATGCTTGGAATTATGACTATTACATACATGAAGTTTTAACAGCATGAAATTAATTTATGAGTCCAATCTTTGCCTTTTATTCCATCATATCTAATATTCAATTATAAAAAAGTGACATATAAAAAACTATCATGCAATTGTAATACAATTATACATACAATTGCCTGACTGCAGGAGATCAGAAGGATATTTTGATAAAGTATTCTTTATGTCATCTTGGATAGATTCCAATGATAGATCTGAAAATAAGACATTTAAATAAGACATTCAGTTGCTAAGAATTGAAGGTGTGATTAATATTATATATTAATACCAATTAATACCATTGAATACCCTTTTCCATTTTTATAAAATTAGAGGGCAAAACTATATATTGTATGAAAAAGAAAATGGTTCATGTCCAGTAAAAAAAATGCCAGCATGATTGATATTGAAGGACTGGTCAGAATAAATTTATGAACATTTGACAGTTCCAGCCTCATATGTTTTTGAAAGTCTCTCATAAGTGAAAAATGATCATGACTTTGAGAATGTTGTTAAATACCTTTCTGGCAATGTCCACCATAGACATCGGAAGGGCAGACACATTCATATCTGCCTATATGATCGACGCATGTACCACTGCCACACCAGGAGTGGGCACAGTCATTTATGTCTGAAATAAAATATACTACCTTTTTCAAACTCACAAAAAGCCAGACACTTTTCAGCTGATTGTGATTGATTTATCAAAAAAACCAAACACTGTGGATAGAGTAAAGGATAAATCTGTTCAATATATCATTGAATGGCTTTCTCACTAAAAGGTTGATTTATTCTTAAGAAAATTGAATGGTGAAGTTATACCTCTAAAAATTGTTTCTATTCACCAAACTAAATGGTCATTGAATAAAATGAGTTGTTCATAGCTCTAAATTGTCATGCAGAATGAGACACTGAATGTTCCAGGTCTCTGAGCAAGGAAAAATCAATGTTTGCCATTGTTCTTTCAAAATTATGTAAAATAATGAACCCCATGGAAAACAGATAGGAATCATCACCTGACAATACCACATCTAAGAAATTAATTAAATAGTTCCAGAGAAAATCAGGTTTGCCAGACAGACAGAATGCAGAGTATATAACCCGACACTACATAAGCTATACAAGTTGACATAAATAAAAGCTATACTAGCTTTTACACAAATAAGAAGGGTTAGATTTTTCGAAATGAAGGTGAGTATGTTGAATAAAAAGAGTCAGAATGTTAAAAGAAAATAAAGAAGAGAATCATGATTATATTGAAAGGTGTTGAAATTCTGATAATTAGATGACAAAATCTGTAATGATTGATGCAGAAATATGAAATAATTGGCTACCAGTTTGACACTGCTGACCGGTGGTACCCAGAACACAATGGCACTTATAGCCATCCACCAAATCCAGACATGTACCTCCGTGCTGACATGGGGAGCTCTCGCATTCATCTATATCTACAAGCATCAATTACTCAACAACGTATTGATCTACATCAATATTTTCATACATATATCATTCTTATTATATACCAACCAACATTATATGTGTGAAAAGTTTAGTAGAAAATCCAGCATGAGTTTCTTGTTAAGAATGTTCTGATATGTGAAGACGTACTTAGTTCACATTGGTATCCAGTATACCCTGGAAGGCAGAGACACTCAAAGGCAGCTAACTGGTCAAGGCATGTGGAATTATGTTGACAAGGCGAATCTGCACACTCATCAATGTCTACAATGACACAATAAATGAATTGTTCTGAAAATTTAAACTAATAAATGATACATTTCCAAGTTAAATAGAAAATCTGATTATCAATACATGAAATACCATCATTTATCAAACTATTCTAGCATCTGTGCTTCTGCAAGTGCCAAGCTCCAAACCAATAAACTGTCTTTCTAGAGTTACATAGAAACACAGTGACTACATCAAGCAAAATCATCACTCTTATATTTCCTGTGGGACAGAGAACACTATTCTTATTATGTAAGATGATGTACCTGTTTCACAGTACAACCCGGTGTGACTGGATGGGCAGAGACAGTCATAGCTTGCGAGTCTGTCTACACAACTGCCCGGAGGATAACACAGTCCATCAATGCATTCATCTATCTCTGTCAAATAACATGGTATAAGCAGACTAAGTGATATTATGTACAAGTTTCAAAGAGAAAACCCAAGTCTACTTGAAAGGTAATCATGACCATTAGTTGATTGTTTGAGTTAATTTCTTATATTAAGTACTCTGGGATCTTTTTATCTTAAAAATGATAGCTAAGTGCAAAATAGAGTTTATAATTTTCATTATCCTAAGATGAGTCATTTAAATTTTCTCTTTGGCAGAGAATCTAACTGTTAAACCTATGCTTCTGCTTTTAAAAAAATGTTACAGTATCATGTCTACTTTTCTCTCCGAGTGGAAAAGCTTTGAAATAAAGAGTATCATCATAAGATGAGCAACACAAGTGGTTGATGCATGGTTACCTGTTTCACACCTTGACCCAGTGAATCCTGCAATACATTCACACACATAACCTGCCACAATATCCTGGCACCGTGGACTGTTCACACAGGGGGAACTCAAACATTCATTTATCTCTGAAAACATGACATTATGGTTTTGACATTATGTAACAGGCCCTATAAATATATTGAGATCATTTTCAACCATTATTATTTCAGTCATCTCATAGCTTATCCAGCACAATCACAATTAATTTTTGCTTTTACAAATGATAATGCACTGCAAATAGAAACCTATTTTATTTGTTCTTCATCCAAATCGTGGATTTTATGTCCAGTATAGCCTCTTCTGAGGAAAGAAAATGTGCTTTTACATAAATCCTTGTTTTCAGTGATGTACCCTCCAACATGCATGCATAAATTGTCCAAACCCTCAATATTAACCAATTCATCACAATAATATAAAAAAATTATCTTATACTGTGCAATTATTGAACCAAGAGTGGAATATTTCTTTGTACCAGGCAATGAGATGTGAAGAACAGACATTTATTATATATGGCTAGATGACAATACATACCTAGGTGACAATATAATCCTGTGAAGCCCTGGGAGCATTCACAATCATACCTGTTAAGACCATCCACACAGGAGGCATTGTTTTTACATAAAGCTGAAGCACAATCATCTATGTCTACAAAGAGACGCATTGACATATACACATGAATCTCAAAATATTGATAATCATCTCATCTGAAATTAGGAGGTCATTGTTCTCAAATCCAAGAAACAATAATGTTTATTTTCCTTATGAAAAGACATCAGTCACATTATTAATCTCTGTAGAGCACTTTCTACAGGAGCACATTCTTGAAGTAGAATGGTAATGTTAAAATAAAGATGAAAATCCTAATCTCCCACATTGGCAAGTAAGCTGTTTTAATTTCTCTTTGGCTTTGGATTAAAAAAAAGACAAGCCATGATATGCATAATTATGTAAGTTTCTGAGGCAATGAAAATTTACTATTGATGCGTAATTAACTAATTCAATTCTCACTGCTCAAGTGCTACAACCTGGGGTGTTAGAATCTGTTTTGTATGGATGAACTTTGCAGATATACAAGCTTGGATAATGGTTATAAGAAATGTTGATTGACATATCATTTTATACACCCACTTTGTTTTGTTTTTTCAACACAGATTTGTTTTGTTTTCTCAGCATGCATTTATATTTGAACAAATATATTCCCTTCACAGCATACAAAATGGTAGTCATATCTTATATCTACAAACCTAGTGTCCATTGTACATAACACCTGGTAGATTACAGAAGTTGAAACTCAAGCAGTGAGAATTATATATCTGATCAAGGCAATGACATATAAGTTATTAACGCTCATAAGCTATTCAAAACATGTGCGCTTTTCTTGCTGAGCTGTCTCTTAATGACAATGTCTTACCGGTTTCGCAGTTTATGCCCTCATAACCTGAATGGCATTTACAAAAGAAGTGGCCCACCATGTCCTGGCATATCCCATGCTGGCATGGATCCACCTCACATTCATTCATCTCTAGAAAGTCAAAATAAATGATCTGATTCAATCTCGCCTGACAGATTTACTTGTCCTGAAGCAAAATTGCTGAGGTGGCCATCACATGATGATATTTTGGAAGTAATGTTATGGTGCTGTTAATTGGATTATACTAACATAGGAGACAATCTTAAACTTACTAATGTGTCCTGTGTAATGATGATATATAATTCTATATAAAAACTATCATGAAATGTTTATATTATGAAAAGAGATGAGAGAGGTAGATGGTTCACCAATGTCGCAGATGTTTCCAGTGTATCCAGGTGTGCATAGACAACTATAGTTTGCCACCCCATCAATGCAGGTGCCATCATGATGGCACAGACTGTCTAAACAATCGTCTATGTCTGAGAAAAATAGAAAACCTATAAATAAGCTTTTACGTTTTCCTTAACTTAAGGCTTTAGTGTTATCTGAATCTTTTCAAATATTATATCATGTATTCTATATCTATTTGTATCTATTAAAGCATCTATTCTTTTTACATGTATAACCTAACATATCATAATTTTGCTTAGCCTAATATATTATTCTTTTGTGTAAGGTGATATCTTGTATATTATCACATATTATCTATCACTCTCCTGGAAATTCCACTATTGCTCACCATCCCTACTCAACTATTTATAGTAGTGTCCTATCCCTCCCTTTACAAAAACAGTGCAAATCTCAAACCTTTTTTCATACAAGTGGCATTCTTTCCAGTAGCCATTTTGACATATATGTATTAGCCCTCCTCAACATTAAACAAAGACGTATCCCATAGAAACTTGGTAAATCTGATAAAAGTGCCTGACCTTGTTGGCAATGTTCTCCTTGGTAGCCATCCTGACATCTGCAGGTATATGAATCCACCCCATCCTCACAAGTACCTCCATGAAGGCATGTCACCCCAACACAATCATCCACATCTTAACACATATTAAGAAATATTTTAGGGATTGACCTCATTTTAGAACTGAACCATTATGGGGATCATGGAAAAAAAAGTTTTCTTTTGAATTCATAGATCAAAATCAATACGTTCCCCTCAGTAATGCATATCCCACTTTTATTCCACATGACATTAAAGTGGTGACATTTTGCCATCTGAGTTATTTCGTAAGCTCATTGTACATGCAACACAACACAGAAGGCTCTCACCAAATAGTTTTTACAGCAAATAGTTTTTTCGCAATGCTTGACAATGAGTATATGCATCTCAATTAGATAAGTATGAAAATGTGGAAGAAAATATGAATACACTTCATATCTGTATCAAATTGTAGAAGTGAGAAATTTATAGTGGTCTGGACCTTACTTGTTTCACATGTGCGTCCTATGAAGCCTTTTTCACAATGACATACGTAACTGTCCAGAAGATCTTCACACCGTCCACCATTGTGACAAGGATCTGAGGAACACTCATCTGTCTCTGAGAAATACAAATAGATATGCACTTTGACTTATCTTATTTGTTTAGACTATTTTGTGAATGTCATAACAGTGTTGAGGAATGTATCCAGAATAAAAAGTTTGGCCCTATGTTGATCACGTGCAATAATTTACTGTTTAACTATTGGGGTTGTGGATCAGAAATGTGAAATGGTGTTTTTATGACCCTTTCAGCAAATATGGTCATATCAGGTGGCTTATTGTATTCGGCACGTTGCGCGTTTGATAAATGGCGCGTTCAACACAAGCCATCTTGTGAATGGAACATTGACACGTGCGTTTATTTCATATCGACACGTGCGTTTATTTCATATCGACACATGCGTTTATTTCATAGCGACACGTGCGTTTATTTCATAGTGACACGTGCGTTTATTTCAAAGTGAAACGTGAGTTTATTTCACAGTGACACGTGCGTTTATTTCAAAATGACACGTGCATTTGTTTCAAAATGACACGTGCATTAATTTCAAAGTGACACGTGCATTAATTTCAAAGTGACACGTGCATTAATTTCAAAGTGTATTTTTAAAACATTTTGGGATATTTTCAAAAAGCTATTTGAGTCCTGCTGCAAAATTGTTGATGATATGTTCTTATTCAAAGTTAGTATCCATACAAAATGTCAGCCAATTAAGCTTTTTGCATTCGGCACGTTGATGCGCGTTTATGCGCGTTGTGTCAGTCAGAGAAATGTCTGACACCTCGATTTTATTTTGTTCATCCAATGCATATTATGAACAAAAATGTTAGCATTTCCATATTTTAAAACATTCCACTTTGTTTTTAGCCAAAAAAAAATGTTACTTACAAAATGTGAATTGTGACGCTACAAAAAATGCAGCAAATGAATTGTCAATGATAAACATGCACGCCGATAACATTACAAAAAAACTTACTGGTTATCATGTCATGCATATCAAAAGAACCGTCTTGGTCCAAAGATTCTAAATATCTTTACTTTTTGTTGTTATCTTGAGGCATTGCAAAGATATCAATGAAAACGTAAATTTCGGAAGATTAACTCCTGCTTTCTGGTGCTTTTGCTTTTGGCGATGTCAGTGGGCAATAATTTGACACTGGGAAGGGCCTTGCAACACGAGTGAATCATGAGTGAAGCATGTGCCAACAAAAATGCAACCTGCTCACCACCTCATTCACATCTGAGTGAGACCAAATAAAATAGTGCATTCCTTGTGTGACGTCACAATCAAACAGGCCACGCGCCAAGAACGCGCCAAGTCCCAAACGCGCAACGTGCCGAATACAATAAGCCTATCAGGTCGACCTTCGAGCCTTTTAACCAGTGTAAAAGTAACACTCCCGGCAGTGGGAGCCAAACCCACCACCTCCTGTCCTCCACTCATATAATCATTAAAGGCAGAAATCCTACCCTGTACCAACCATGCTGATGGGGCCGGTTTGTGAATCAGAGGTGGGCCATGAGTGGCTCACTGGGAAGAGTTCTGTCTCTCATGCTGATGCTGGGATTTAATTCCCATATCAGGAGGGGACTAGGGGAACCTGCAATCCAAATCTGGTCATGTAATATCTGTGTGAAAATACAAATATAGATACTTGTCATTCTTTGTAAAGAATAGGACAATGGCAGGGTTTTACATCACTGTCAACATTATTTCAGTCATTTTCACTTGTAGCAGATATAGTACTGCCTCATTTAACTGTCATGGGTAGAGTCCTATCCTACCTGTAGACCTTGGAGCTTAAGTATCTAAATAAAACAAAAATGTAGTTTGTATTGTATTTTAATTTCATAGGAATCAATAATTGCAGGTATGCAATTGGTAAAAGTAAGGTGTTTCAGTACGTTCTTTTTTCTTTTCATGCTAATAGAACCAAACATTTCTCACACTAATCTGGAACATCACAAAGAAATGTGAGAATCTATAATTGAACAGTCAATGAATAAGTAATAAACCATTCAGGACTGAAAGTAACAGACCTCCTACCCACCCTGGACAACATTGGCAATCTGCAGCTGAGTATTGATATAAGAGGTTTCTGAACTATATTTTTCACATACCACAACAAAATATATTGAGGTAGAAACACCACATACACCCAAAATCTAAAATACATTGTACTTGCTATCATGTTTATACCTTGAATCTTAAAACTATCCATTATTTGGATACCTTGAGGCTGGTCTTTATTAGCATTGGAGTGTTTAAGAACATGCTATTAAAAAAGTAGCAGATCTTTGATGTTTTAGTGTGAAGATATTATTTTTTATAAACTTAAGTTTTATAAACTTAATTTTTTATGTTTTGGAATATGACGTACCTTTATCACAAGTAGTGCCTTCATAACCTGCTATGCAGTCACACGTGTAGTAACCCACACCATCAGTACATGTTCCACCATTGACACATGGGTTACTGTCACATTCATCATACTCTAACCACATAGAAATAAACTGAACTTATTCCTGCCTCTATATCAATCACATTTTTATAACAAGCATTTACATTAAGTGCTTTGATATAGAAGTTATCAAACCAGTCATGAAATGAGATTTTCAAGCACATTTCCTTGCATTAAATAAATGTTTATACCCCATACTTTGTGATCAAATGTCATCACCTATCTTATTTTTCCTACATAAATTTCTGTGTCATTCGAGAGTTGATAAAAGTAGTTTTCGGCTAAAATCCAAATCATCCATTGGACACTTTGTCAACAAACTTTGTTTAGCTGACCAGTGATATTTATTTTACATTGGTTTTAAAAACATTAGCTGTGAAGCTCAGTGTCACCGATGGAATAACAAATGCTGGATGCAAAAACAATTAAACACATGTCAATAATGCAGAGCAATAATAAAAATTCCAATAAAAGTTACAATTAAAAACAACCAAACAGTAATGAATGCGAGGTTTCACATTGTGAGGTTTCTATCCACAATAACCCATAATAGTTTCACATGATTGGTTGGTTTGTTTTCATTACTCCCAAGTACCATGGTGACTTCTGACTACTCTTTGCTAAACAAAATGAATTGAAATTTGTCAGGATTTGCCTTCATGTGATTCTGTCTGAACCAGTTTAGATCTAGTTCAGATTCACTAGATGAAGGACATTGCTAATTCCATTTTGACTTGTTATGCTCAGGGTGTTATGATCAGTGTAGTTGTCAAATTTAACTTTTTGTAAGATCCAAAAGAAATCATTTATGAAGAAGTTGGAAAGACTGGGCCCTAATATTGACTCTTGGGGAACTTCTTTTTGATGGAGAGCCAATCACTGTTCAAAGACCTGTTCTAAGTTCCTAACACATTGTTTTCTCTTGCTCAGGTAACTACTGATATTAGACAAATATGTTAGTGTGCTGTAATTTTCCTTTTTAAGAACATCACCGTTTTAAGAACATCATCGTTTTTTGATGGGGACTTACTTCAGCTGCTTTATGGTGTCAAATTGACTGGTTATGAATGTGTGTGACTGGTTTTGCTATGATATCTGACCCCTCTTTCAATATGTGTGGTGGTATGTTGTCATATCATGTGGCCTTCTTTGGATTACATCTACTGAGTGTTTTCTTCACAGTTTGTATATCTATTTCTTGAGACTAAATTTCCCATGGCCACATATCATTAAAACACAACCCAAAATTCTGTAACCTCTCTTTCATGAATGCTTTAATATATAATTTCATATGAACGATATTTGAACAGAATTACTATTACTAATGTTTGAATATTGTTTTCTATATTTACTCGAAACAGTATATCTCTCATTCATGTTTAATCATATATAACAATATGAAATTATGATTCATTCTGATGTCCTTGATACAACCCTCTTATAAATATTAATTCAATATAGATAATATTTGGCACTCAAAGATATTCTTAGCTCACCTTGGTGACAGTAGGTTCCATGGTAACCTTTATAACAGTTACATTCATAAGCATCAATGAGATCTAAACAGTTGCCATGCTCACACAAGTGCCCAATGCAATCATCTATATCTGAAAATACATATCAACACCTTATGTACAGATACACAAAGGCATTATCTAATACATACTAAACCTTAGATTAACTTGATTAAACAGATTCTGAGAACATTATATTTAGAATCTTTATACAATGTTTGATTATATCTATTAACTCAACAGATTCTTAAATTGTAACTGATACTTTGGTATTTGATCTTCCAAACATATAATATATAAAAGGGATGAAGCACAATATAGGTTGATATGCTTAAAATTACTCTTTTAGTGCAGATGGTATTACAAACAATTATGAGGTTTTGGTTTGCAAATATTTTCCAAAGGTGGCTGCCTCTTCAACTTTCAATATTCAAATCCTGAACCACTCATGATTTTTATGAACATATTTCCAAATTTAATTGCTCACTTTTCTGGCAATTATTCCCCTCAGTTCCAGCCACACAATTACAGGTGTACCCATTGACTTGCTCAATACAAATGCCTTGATAGAAGCAGGGATTGCTGTCACATTCCAGAATTTCTACAAATGTAAACATACATACATTTTGAAGAAATATGATTAATATTTTGTTGTGATGTATAATGTGAAAGAGCCAATATTACATTACAACTCACCATATTGACAGAGTGTACCCCTGTAGCCTGCAGCACACTGGCATAAATATCCATCTACTTTATCCTCACAAAAGGCTCCATTCTTACATGGAGTATTTCCACAGTCATCAAAATCTATAATTGAGAAGATGAATGTAATAGGTAAAAATAACATGACATTGTACAGATCAATATAATGGCTAATTTGAACAACTATTAGTTATCACAGTTATATGCAACTTTAACTGAGATTCAGGCATGCTCCTTATGTCATCATTAATTTATTTTTTCATCATTAGTTTTTTTTATCCCCACCCTTCACTACTCATATGCAATGGTAAAGAAAATCCCCAGCCCTTTATTAAATAAGGTTCCTGGAATATTAATGAATGGACGTGCAACAATAAAATAGTAAGAGAATCAATAATTAAGCATCTCGATCCACACATTATGCGCTAATAGAGACACTTGGAAAAGATAAGATTGATATTGATGGTTATAATTGTTTCCTCATAATAGACAATGTAAACATTCGTCCACAGTGATAAAGTTCTGATATGTTCTGACATGGAAATGGCCTTTGATTGGGCTAACAGAGCTTTATTGCTTAAGTTTACAAATTGCTGTCATACAAAATAGATGAAAAAATACTATTTCTATTCTATGGAGTCCCACCTTAATACATTGTGATCTGTCCATGAAGTATGACCTAATCCAGCTTAAGGCTTGACCCTGGACCTTGCATCTAGTCTCCAGTCTATCAATTGGTATTTAATGATCCATAGTGTAAAGGTCGCTGAGAGATCCAGTCCATATCCAAAAAAATTGTATTAATTAGGCAGTTTCAGTGATATGGTGCTCCTTGTAGGCAGATTGAAATTTGCCCCGTGAATTGTATGCAACGCTGCCTAGTGAGAGACTTTTAGTGATAGGGACATTATTCATGTTATTTCGAATTTTGTCAATCTTTTCAAGAAAAAAGTCATTAACCTTTTCTACCTGAGCAGTTTCATTCACAGAATGTGGCATTGGTGTCTCTGTTTTCTTGTGCATGACCCTATCCACAACCTTAAAAAAGGCCACAGGTCTTAGAGCGCCAGCTTATTAGCACCAATTCCTCTGTGGTGGTCCAAAGGTTATGGGATAGAACCCCGGCCATGCTGAGATTGAACTCAAGATACAATTTCCCATATGAGCTGAGGCCCATGCCAAAGGGTTAACCCGTTGTACTTGTAAATGTGTGACCGGGTGGGTTGTCATGTCACGGACCTGCGACATGACATCTTACATGCCAGAAGAAAATGGCTAGTTTGTGCAACTGCTAGTTAAGAGTCGTATATGATAACAGCTACTTTAGACAAATTTACAATAGTTATTACATATCAGAATGAAAATGGCTTGTTTGTATTGTTTATCTTGGTATTGTCTTTGTGTAGATTTTCATATTTTGAACAGACATTATTAGGTAGGAATAAATGCGTACTTGCTTGGCAGTGTTGGCCAACAAAACCCTGCTGGCAATGACATCTATACGACCCCTCTGTGTTCTCACAGGTTCCTTCATTTTCACATAAATCAGCACTGCATTCATCCAAATCTTCAAACAAGTAAGGAAACAAGGGTGAATATCCAGATTAGAGGACTGTTTTGTAATTGATTTATATTGTGCAAAACACATTTTAAGCACAAAGCCAATTTAAAGTTGGAATAAGTCTTATAATCTGAGATATTGATCTCAAAATTGAAAAATGTATATGCTGGAAATAAAACAAAGTTATCAATTAAAATTTAAATCTAAGGCCCTGATACAACTGTTTCTTCAGACAATCTTTCAAATCTTGCACGAATAAACGATTAGCATTTCTATTGATTCATGCCTATTTCTAATGTACATAAATTAGCGCTCCTTTAAATAGTCCATTCAACCTATCTGACTTGTCCCCTTGTCCGTTGTAAGACTGGTACAGAAGTACTCTCACCTTGTAAACATGATTTCCCTGTGTAGCCAGAAACACACTTACAATAGTATGAGCCATCTGTGTTGTGACAAGTACCTGAGTTAAAACACAGGGTACCACCTTCAACACACTCATTAACATCTAAAACAATTAATATAAATGAATCATACTTTTAAAATTCATATTTTATTTATATATTGAAATTATCACCAAGGTATTATTTCATGTATGTCATGACACCACTTGGGACATTTAAAATTATGATTATAAACAAATCTGTTTAATCATATTGGTATCATAACGATAATATCATGCATAAAGTGGTTAATATATTTGATACCCCAGCAATCTTACCATTCTCACAGTGAATAATATTTATATCAAGGTTATGATTCGCACAGAAGATACCATATCTGGTACCATAACAATCTTATATTCAGAGTGGATACCATATTTGGCACCATAGCAATCTTATGCTCACAGCAGATACTAAACCTGGTACTGTTGGGTTCTATATTAAGAGTCACAGCAATCCTGTAATGTTCACAGTGGTACTGTACCACATTATGTTTTACAATAACCTTCCATTTTTCAGATAATGCTCTCTTTGGAGGCAGTCATATTCATATTACACTACTTGGTATCACAGCGACATTTCCATATTCAAATAGACTACATATAGTGTGTAGTCTATTTGAATCTAATCATGTTTACAATGGGTATTCTATTTGGTATTTTAAAAATCTTACCATGTTCACAGCGGGTACCATAATAGGTGTCATAACAATGACATTTGTATGTTCCTATCTGATTCTCACATATTCCATGCTCATTACACATTTGAGGGTTTTCTTGGCACTCATCCTGATCTGACCAAAACAATAGATTAAGTTGATTTTTGTAAATCATTACGGAATATATTTGACATAATTAACAGCATTCATAAATATCTTGTATTATTCTAAGAAATACCTGCATATTTGACTTATTTCAAATAACAAATTAACACCAATCAAATGAGTTCATAAATTTTTGTTGAAAGACAAAAATTTTTGTTGAAAGACAAAAATGAAGGAAAACTACAAAGTTTCACACCAGATTGGAGATTAATGCAACATGTCTTACCGATTTCACAAAAGGATCCTGTGAATCCAATTTTACAGCGACATAAAAATCCAGGAAATCCATTTTCACAGGTGCCTGAATTCTGACAGAGTGATCCTAATAGTGAACACTCATCTACATCTGGAGGTAAAAGTAATATTTGTTATGAAATAAGGCCCAAGGTCTGAGAGCTGTTGTGACCTTTATTATAGTTCAAGACTTTTTCCAGTAAATGAGTATTTTCTGCTTTATAAATGATGCTTTTCTGTATTCATCCAGGTGTGCAGGTCAAGACAAATTCTGAAAATATGATATAGCAAACATAATGTATCCAATATGGCGGTTGACTTACCCCAACTCACCCTTTTTCAGAGGTCTCAAAACAAGGCTATATTTAGGTAACTAGAATGAAGCACTTTCCGTTTCAAGTCTCTGAGCATTTGAGAGACAATTCACTATTAGCCATCATATTTTAAACCAAATAAACAGTTGGATCTTTCTTGTTGGCTCATTTATACAAACATTCATGAGTTAAGTATATAAACCCTAGGAAATGCCCTTTTTAATTGAGGTGTTAATGTACCCAAAATTGTTTTTGATACCATTCATCAAGGTGAATAATCTAAACTCATCACGACATGACTGAAATAATGTAAAACCCCAAACAAAACAAACAAAATGAATAATCTAACCCATTAGTCATCAAGATTGATCACCAAACATATTTGTCGTTTGCTCTGGAACTGAAAATACTTCGAAAAGATCAGAAATCCACTTTTTCATTATTGGAACTGATTGTTCTCTCTCTGTTGATGATTTGCTACAAATCATCAAAATATGTTTACAATTGAGAGATAATTACAGCAACACCTACACAGAATCCAGGAGTGGATGAAAATGGTTTCATTGAAGAAAAGAGTGTGCATTCATTTTTGTAATAAACGTGGGGTATACCCAGATTCTGACTTGTACCTAGGACAGTCAATAATCCCTGTTATCCAAGAAACTAAATTTCTTGTTCTGATATTTGACAGAAAGCTTTCATTCATTCCACATATTAAGTTTGTGAAAAAGAAATGCCAGAAGGCATTAGTCCTGATGTGTGTTGTGGCACATACTGATTTGGGAGATGATCGCACTAATTTATTACATTTATACCAGTAACTAGTAAAAGTTTATGGCTGCATGGACCGGCTTGCCAATGATATTTGAATATGCTAAATCTTATTCAAATTCAAGGATTTTGACTTTGTCTTGGTGTATTTCACACTTCACCTACAGAAGGTCTTGCTGTTGAAACAGACAAGTTACCGCTTGCAATTAAACATATGAAAATATGCTTTTCAATATGCAACACAGATAGCTGCAAATCCAGAAAATCCAGTATATGATATCATTTTGTACCCAGATTATGTTGGTCTTTTCACTGATAAACCAAACACTATTCCATTGGTATCTGTATTAAGGAATCATTGACAGGTTTAGAATTTAATCCTGATCAAATTACAAAATTTAAGTTTCCAGAGATTCCACCTTGGATATACAACCCGAACATTAATTAACATGTTTATTCAAGCAAGTCCTTAATTCTTCTGCAGAGCTTCTTGTTATTTATTTAGCCTTAGATCACATGGAAACCTCCTACAATGAAATATTTCCGTTTTGTGTTGATGCCAGACCAACTCTACAATCTATTATGAGCAGAGATTGGACGAATCCACAAATACCAAAAGTGCTGGAATGACTTGACATATTAATGGTTGACCAGAGAAAGAATATCTTATTTTACTGGATTCCAAGCCACATAGGTAAAAAAGCTGCTGATACTGCAGCAAAAGCAGCCTTGATAATATAAACATAACAAATACAGAAAATATATTAATTCATTGATGAGATACAAGTGTCAATGTAAGTGGATTGAAGCTGTAAATGACAAGCTTCACAATATAAAACCTATATTAGGTAAAAATTATAATTCATGCCATGAATATGCCATGAGGAAGTGGAATAAACATGTATTCGAATTGGACACAATTGTAGTTATGATGACGCATGCCAGGACGATACTCATGTCCGCCACGCCACAGGCTAATAGCCAATCAAAGATGAGCATGAAAGATCAACCTCGATATGGATCCAGCGCATACCTACATAACCAGGTTGCAGCTGCAACCATGGCAGTTCAAGTTCCTAGCCTGCAGTCCTTCATCTACATACATAGATTCTTGTTGCTCACGCGAGAACCCCACAACTCTGAGGTGCGGCTCCAGGCTGGAGAGTTCCGTTACAGTCACCATCTGTCTCGCTATCCTCACGCTCATGCCATGCCTTACCTAGTCTGACGCTATGTATCAGTTGTGTCAACCCAATAAAGACGACTATTCTACACTGTCCATACTGAGTCTGCAGTTCTCCTTGATCACCATATGAGATAGACATATAGTATGCAGCTAGGTATTGGCCAGTATATCATAGCTAGCAAGTATTCCCTATAGATCTATGAGATTACCCCAGGTACACCAACCATAGCTAACAACAATCACTTAACACATGGTTATTTGTTAAGAGGAAAGATCAACCTGAATATGTTACCTGTCAAACACATTTGACAGTGACACGCATAATGCTTGACTGTGTTGAATATGACGATATTAGACAATATTTTTAGGTTGAAAGTTTTATTTGACACAACTGATACTACTTTGATCTTATCTTTTTTTTAAAAGACCTTTGCCATTTTAATCATTGTTAAGGGTGGAGTAGTGTTGGGTTGGCATTAATTGCCAGCTTGGCATCTAATTAAGACACCACATTCATCATGATTTAGGGTGTTATAAACATGATGTTTACATCTAGCTTGTGAGTCAATGTTTTATTGTTATTTGCTATAATTGCAACTTCATTGTTTTTTTGTATGTTTTTAAAATAATTCACATTTACAAGTTTTTAATCCATACCTTAATGGCACTGAATAACCTTAATGTGTCAATGTGCTGTTATTAATCCATTCATTCATTCGACAAAGATTTCTTTGGTAGGTCCCCAAAGTCAATGGCCATGTTACACCTACCTGAGTTACACAACTTGCCCGAGTAGCCATTGACACAATCACATCGGAAGGTACCTGGTTGGTTTTTGCATATTCCCTCATTTTTACATGGATTATCTGATGAGCATTCATCGACATCTGAAAGAAATATCTTAAAGTATATATATTACATCCAATATTACATTATCTTTATCTATTACATCCGGGCTCCACTGCCTGCTGAGTAATGGTCCAATGCAACTGATGTGACAGGGTGTCACTGAATAAAACCAATGTGGTTGGGGTATTGAACAAAGTGACCACATCTCATTCAGTTGTAAAACCAGACTAACAAAGAGCATTCTAAATGAAATATCCCTATTTTTGGTATGTGCAAACTGACCATTTCTCGATTCAAAATTGAGACTCACCTTCATCACAGACTGCTCCATTCCATGCCGAGGTACACTCACATTCATACTCATTAATCCCATCACTGCAGGTACCACCATGCTGGCAAGGTCTTGAAGCACACTCATCAATATCTTCACAAAAAATAGGATTGATAGATTTAAATGTAGGGATTGCACAGCTTAAACTGTTATGCTGTATTTTAGGACAAAACTGTAGTGTAAGCGTCACTCACATTATACTTTGTTATGGCATATATGCAGTTTGCAATACTACAGATGTTCCAGTCTTAAATTAAGTCTTATTGTATAAAAGGGTCTGCAATCTTAGTGAAGAACAATTCAATTGCCACTTATGTTGCTTTTTATTGCAATATTTTATTACAAATATACAACATACAACTCTTTACAATGGGCTTTAAACAGCATCTAAAGATATAACTTAAACAATGTTGCATGTGCTTCTGTAATAGAACAACTTGAATGCAGATAACTGACCGTATTCACATTTGGATCCGAGAAAGCCTTGGGCACATAAGCATTCAAATGACCCATGTGTATTATTACATGTAGCACCATTCTCACATATACTATTCTTACACTCGTCTACATCTAAAAATATACACATGATCATTTGAAACATGATATACATCATAATTATATGATAAGGATAACCATAAAGATTCAATTAGGTTTTTTATGCATTAATTTTGAATTTAATCTTTACATATCTATACATTTAACTTACAAATTGAATTTGTATGTGGGAAATAATAGTAATAATCATGGACAGCTAGGATTAAAGAATGCAGGATCTACAGGGCAAATATCAAAAGGATACACAAAACCAAGAGGTTACACTGATTAAGGAGGCAATACTTGCCTATGAGACAGTCTGGCCCAGTCCAACTCGGGAAGCAATCACATCTGAATGTACCTTTTTCATTGATACACTCACCATTACTTCCACACAGAGATGAGTTCAATGAACATTCATTAACGTCTGAAAAATATGCCATCATATTGCAATTATCAAGTCAGACCATATGCTAACATGTATGTTTATGCTGCATTATAGACCTTTTTCATTATTTCAAAATATTTTACACTTTTGTCATGAATAGTTAACATATTTTGTACTACTTCATTTCTTGCATCACTGAAAACATGTATATGCCTTGGCTATATCATGACTACTTTTTGCCTCCTTGAAGCATGTGCCACTGTTTTCAATATATTATGCAAAAATATGGCTGATATCAAGTATATCAAGTGATATTTAAAGAAATATTGCTCAACATAGATAACATATATATCTCTGAACCGAATAAGAATATAGTACTCGCCTGTGAGACAGTCTGACCCGGTCCAACCTGGGAAACAGTCACATCTATATGTGCCTATTTCATTGATACAATCACCATTACCACCACATAGGGCCGAGTTCGATAAACATTCATTGAAGTCTACAAAATATGAATACTGACTGTATCACTGCCATAATATTGCAATTATCATGTCAGACCATATGTTAACATGTATGTTTATTCTGCATGATAGACCTTTTTCATGATATTTAATTATTTTACATCTTTGTCATGAATAGATAATATCTTTTTGTACTACTTCCTTTCTTGCATTACGTATTGCAAGAATATGTATTGACCCATTGTGTTAGTTTGTGTATAACTTATCATGTCAATACATAATAATATGCCCTGGTTATATCATCTCTTCCTTTTTGTCACTTTGAAACATGTGCACCTTGTTTCAATCTTGGCCCTGTTAATTGCAGACACATTTTGATTTTTGCAATGCTATTTCTTCCTTGTCAAATACAACTTATATACAATTATACTAAAAGAGGCTCATATATGAGGTGAGCAGAGAGATCATATTATGACCTATTTCATAATTGTCTCCAAGACTCCATCAATACAGAGACATGGTCAAGTGCATCATACAAACCAAACTTTTGGACAGTGAAGTGGAATCCTTTATACAAAGCTTTAAGGTAGTTACGTGAATTATACAAGTGTAAGTGTACAACACAGACTAAACTTAATAGATTCAAATAGTAGACAAACTTAACTAGAACAAACAGGCTAGTGTATTATATTCTTCCCAAAGAGTATTTTACAAAGTCTTTAATGCAGTCAATTGTATCATACAAACTAACCTTCAGTACAGTCGAGGGCATTGTTGGCATAACCTTTTTTACATGTCCAGCAGGAGGATCCAGATAAGGTTCCAGCCACCGGTATGACACAAAAGTTGCAATTAGCAAATCTTGCACACTGTCTTTCAGGAGTGCAAGGTAATGCACCACAAGTTTTTTGGGCAAAGTAGTGAAAAAAACCTCCGTCGCCTGGACATTGACACTCTACCTCTACTGCTGCAATGTTACAGAGAGTGGTTGTGTAATTCTATAGGATTTACTTTTATAATGACACAATCATGCACAACTGTAAACATTTTGACTAAAAATAATTAGCATCAGCATAATTAAAAAAGGCCCAATGGTCTGTGCTAATTAGTTTGCAGTAAAAAGTGTCACTGAGCTGTCTCTAAGATGAAATCTTGAATTATCAATAAAGACTACTGAATTCTACAAAATATTTTTTCACAGGAAGTGTAAATTATGTACTTACTAGGTACCGAAGCTGTGCAGAAATAACCAGTGTAAACCAGTATCAGACAACATACAAGAATACATTTTGCTTGTTCCACTAAAACATACCAAATGATGACAGAATTGTGAATAGTCTATCCAAACCTATCATATTGATCCAAATATTAGACAAATATAATTTATCCTCTATCAAAGACACATGTCAGACTCTATATTTGGTACCTTTTCAAATTATTTCAAATAAAGCCAAATGTCAGACACAAGAGTTAATCCTCTATCAAAACATACCAAATCAACATGCATGTCAGACTCTACAATATATACTCTATCAATACTTACACATGCCAGAGACAGTAGTGTATACTCGGAAATATCAGACTCTTTTATGTATACCCTTTCAAAACATTCCAATGTAAGCCACATTTCATAGGCAAGTTACATTTCAGTAATATACCTGATAGTATCTATATAATATATATATATATATATGTATATATACTTTGTGTATAAAGTGCAGTGTTAAAATATTGAATAGTAGACATAGTAGTAATGATATGTCATATATCTTCATACAAAAACATTAGGTCCATTATCAGATCATCGATAGTCACCATTTTGTTAAGAATAATGTCGTATAAAATTCATGAGTAATCTCCATATGTAATGTGTCTGAGTAGTGCACAAGCAGTGTCTGTAATTGTATGATCAATACATTGTTTGGTTATTATGAAACACAAGCTGAAGTCCTTCTAATATATGTGTTTTGTTTGACAGAGAATTTGAAATATGTAAAACATATAAATATTCTAAAAATATTACGGTAAGAGAAAAGATGCCTCCATTAGATTCCAATCTAGGAATAATCAGTCTGTGTCATCATCTTACATGATAGTTTAAATATAAGTTCAAAAGAATAAATGGCATGATTTTGCTATATTCAATGTCAATTGACATGAGTCATTGACATCATATTTTATGACAAATGTATTGATTTAATGTGATGTATATTATGAAATGTGATGTATAGACTTAATGGAATATAAATGTTATGTATATAATTACTATAAGGCATATACCACATGAAATGCACATAATGAAAGGGTTATTCTTAAAGGTATTAAGCATCAATCCTATGATGTAACTTATCCACACATGAACAATGTGATAAATTGAAGTTATACATAATAAGATAAGTTGCTATGAGACATGGAAGTTGCACTCCCAGCAGAGGTCTGTCACGTGACGCATAAACAAGGGTAATGTGAACTTTGTTTGACCTCAAGGCTCAGAGTAGGGTTGCGCTGTTTGACATCATTATGGCACTATATACATTTCATGACGTCATAGGTATAATGCCATATTTTTATAATGTCATTTTACCTTTCAATACCTCTATGATAATAGTTGGCTATGCAATAGGTTCGTGTTCAAATAGATTTCAAAGACACTAATGGGGATGGATCAATTAAACAATTAATAGATGTGAAAGACAAATGCATTTATCACCAATATGTGAATTTTAAATGTTTGTTTGCAAAATTGGTGCTCAATCCCTTTAAATGAAATTTGAAATTAAATGAGATGTTTATACTGGATCTCAACACTCGATGTCATTATTGGACACAAGGTAGTGTTTGAACTTAATATGTGCATAAATATATATATTAAGATGTTCTTCAGCATATATATATATATATATATATATATATATATATATATATATATATATATATATATATATATATATATATATATATATATATATATATATATATATATATATATATATATATATATATATATATATATATATATATCTATGTGTGCTGTCCTATGTTTGTCTGGGTTAGATTTGTTATGCAAACCATATCAACCATGCATGACTGCAAATCAACACTAATTGTCTCATACATAAAACAGCCTGCACATCAAAAATGAAACAAATTCACTTACAATATGACAAACACTCAGTGACAAGCAATAAACTGAGTATGATAACTGTACAAGGACATCAAGGCTCGTTATGTGTTTTTCCCAAAATTGAAAAGAGCTCAGTTTTTTATGCATTAACATGTATTGCGCTATCAGTAAAACCATTTTGCCAAGTAGTGAGTGTCCTTTGGTAGCAGAATTTCTTAATGAATTACTTTCTCTTTATGCCAAAATAGAAAGACTGCTCAACTACTGAATATAGATCTCTTACATTTCTCCAGTGATCCTACTACATTCATACGGGTACATTTGCAATGAAATTAATAATATGCTATGATATAAGATGGAAATTATATTCAGATATACTTAATATCTTTTTAACTCAAAAAAAGATTGTTCACTTCAAAGCAATACTAAGTTAAAATATTTGTTTTATCAAATCAAAATGCGAGACAAAATATCTTCTGTAGAATGCAGACCGAAAAGGAGGAATTCAAACTTTTGAAATTTTGCTTATAACAATAATTACTCTGATCCTAGTGAAACAGATTACCTATTTTGTCCCCAAGCAAAGAGGATGTAAGGTACATTTTATAAAAAAGATTATTTTAAAATTTTGCAACATGAAAAGCAAAGATTTGTTTCACTCGGAGCACAGCAATTTCTTTTGTGATCTAAACAACTCCAACCAGGGGCGGATCCAGGGCCACGGGCCGTGGCGCAGTTGGTTAGAGCACCAGCCTATTTGCATCAGTTCCTCTAAGGTGATCCAAAGGTCGTGGGTTCGATCCCCGGCCATGCTGAGATTGAATTCATGATACAACTTCCCATATGAGCTGAGGCCGGTGCAAAAGGGTTAACCCGTTGTCCTTCGTAATCTTCCAAATACTGGTACCTTCAACGTCCTTCAAAATCAGACATGAATCATCTGGTCCCCTTGGGGCGTGAACAGGGGCATTTCATCTTCTTCTACTTGGGACATACCATATAAGATATCATCATAAAGAGGTTTGTTTTCAGGGGCAAATAGAGGGGGTATAACATCCTTGGAGAGACCCTGCTCTGTGAGGTCTATCAATCATCAAATCAATTTCCTCCTCATCCCTGATATCAGAAGTTGGCTAATCGAGGTCAAGGACTTTTTCTTTGCACCCAAAGGGGGATGTGACAAAAATGACAAGTTTTGAGTCTATCATGATGTCTGATTTGGGTCCTGCTTCATCCCTGTACCTGGTACAGAATAGGGGAATCCAGTGAGGATGAGGGGGCGAGTCTTGTTTCAGGGTGTGTAACTTGTTGTGGGCATTTTTTTTATCCTTTACAGGAGAGAAAAGTTTGTTTTAAAGATTTCTTTACACTTACAAGAGCTTTGACATGCAAAAGCTCTTTTATTCTCTCCAAATTGACACGAGAAGGGCTCTTTTTTCCTGGGGGACTTTTATGCTTATCTCAGGATTGCTCTGAGTGACAAGAAAATGTGAATCATCAGAGGGTTTCCCTCAGAGTGTATGGGGAGAACTAGAGTTTCTTGTGGGTAGGTCCCCCTATTTCTTACTTTGGGACCCTCTCCTACCATCAGGATTTGAAGAGGGAATTAGAGTGTGTTGGTGTATAGCAAGACGTGGATCGAGGCTGGTGATTTGAAGCATAAGAAGAGGCTGACATGACATGTGGGCCCATAGGGATTTGGGGGGTAGGGTGTGTGGGAACCACATGGGGTCCATAAACTATGGCATGGCATGTCATGGGAACATGGTGTTGTGTGGACCCTACCCCATGGCTTGGGCAAAGTCCACGGAGAAGGTTTTTCTATTCTGCTTCCCCAATAATCCATATTGCTATTAGGGCAGTGGGCACAGGCAGGATGACAAGAGAAATGATGAGGAGAGGGACGGGATAATTGATGTAAAAGACAGGAACGGTCATTGGAAGATCTAGAGGAACGAGATCATTTATGACTGCTATGGGGTTTTGACTTTCCGAAGAACAACATTCGTCTGGCTGCCCATGTTTCCCATTGTTCAGTGGCAATGTAGGTGAAGATTCTCAGCTGTAACAATACTTTTGTGTTCCCTTACATAAATAAAGTTTAGACCCTAATATTACCATTCCCTGGAAATACCATGAACTCAAGGCCACGTGTTCGATCCCCAACCATGCAGAGATTGGATTCATGATACAATTACAATTATCTGAGGCCCATGCCACCCGGTCACAGATTTACAAGGACAACGGGTTAATCCCTTCGGCACGGGCCTTCATAGCCTGAAGAGGAAGATACATAAAGTCTAGAAATAGTAGACATTTCAAGAAGGTCAAGGCAAAAGTAGAAGGACTTCTAGTGAGAACCAGGAATGGCATTTCCAGAGCAGAACATAGAATGTGCAATTCCAGACCTGCCTCAATCGTTTATGTCATATAAGTCCAATGACTTATATGCACCACCAATGGCCACAGGGACTGGCGCAGTTGTTTAGAGTGCCAGCTTACTAGCACCACTTCCTCGGTGGTGATCAAAAGGTCCAAGGTTCAATCCCCGGCCATGTCGGCATTGAATTCATGATACGATTTCACACATGAGCAGTACTATATCTGCTACAAGTAGGTCTCATCACGAAATGACTGAAATAATGACTGTTAGATTTGACCTTACCTTATTAGTTCCTTTTTGGTGATCCAAAAGTCATGAGTTTGATTTCCGGCTATGCCGAGATTGAATTTATGTTACAATTTCCCATATGGGCTGAGGCCCGTGCCCAAAGGCTGATTCTGAATAATCTAAACCAACCTATTAAAGGCATTTTGCTGCCCTGCTCCCACTCAAATTTTACATTTTAAGGGTAAGGGCATGAACAGTGCTGTGAATATTGATTGTAGATTTGGATACATTGTAAACCGTGCCCAACAGGCTAATCACCACATCCGAGTTGGTAGGTGTTGACAGTTTCATCAATGCTACTACATGCTTTCGGTATGGCTTTCTTTCCCAGAAATAACCATTCCATAGAATACCCCTTTGGGGATTAAGAACAGACCTTTACGTAGATTCATGGTCAGACCATTTTCGATTAGACTCAAAATTACATTCTACAGAGATTCATCATGCTCTTTCTGATCACTACCAAATACAAACATTTTATCTCAGATATTCAGTGAATTAGAAATACCACTCATCACATGCTCAAAAACAGAATTAATTTACACTTGAGATTCTGAAATCAAGTCTTTTGAACCATCTTAACTTGTGTTGAGAATGTGGTAGTGTACTTGAATTAGGGTGCTAATACTATTTAGTAATATTTATTATTCAACTCAATTTTGTGGAACATCTCAGCTCCATTTGGCTTATTTTGAAAAGGTGTTTGCACTGGGTGCTGCACTGGTTTTATGGATTTGGTTGCTTGTCGCATAATGCCATTGGTTCGTCCACTGGTTCAATAATATCAGCATCTTCCAACATCCTTCTTCTCGTGTGAAATAGTATGCATTTGTGCTTCTATGCAACTGGGGGTGCACTGCCATCTATATGCAACTTTTCAATTTCAATGCCTGAATACAATTCAAAGTGATTCTGTACTGATGAGCCTCGGTACATTTGGACTTGATTCGGGTCTGTTTAATACCCACAGCAGGTTAACTTCTATTTAACACATACACTTGCTAATTGTATCAACCCAAGTTTCACACTTACACTTGAAACTCTAGATATACTGAACTTGGGTGCGTCAATGTCAACATAAATGTGATCAGCATTGTCAAACACTTATATGCAACACAAATAATTGTCTTTGAAGCTGTGGTCTTCATGTTATAAATTCCCACCCTAAGTGATTTTATAAAGTGAGAACTTCCCAAGATCGCCCTGCCCACAATAAAGAAACAAAGATGTTAGTTGACAGGTTACTATTCAGGAACTGACTTTATTGGCAAACATTGCAGTATATATACATAATTAGCTTGTAGAGACTTCCAGACTCTCACCTTTTCACCCCATCAATCAGGCAACACTTTGTTCCTACATAGCTTTATCATTAGTCATGTAAGTGTGCCATCCTTTGTGTTCTGGCGGTCAGTGAGTTTGACCTTAAGAGAGATACCAACCCCATGCAAATAAAAATCTACTTAATCACTGCCACCCCAGTGACATGCTTCAGAAATGTATAAATGACACCCCAGTGAAATGCTTAGTTACATGTCAAAACAATTCTACATACTACCCCTTTATAATATGCTTTCACATTCCAGGCCAAATACCATATGTGCCAAGAAAATGACAATGCCAATCCCACGGTTAAGCATTCAGAGATGAACAAAATATAATTATTAAAAATATTTGTTATAATTCCTGAATAATTCCTAATATAATAAGTATTAAATTCCTTGACTTTACAATGTGATACGCTGATCCTGATGTGAAATGATGCACTGACATCATGTACAGTAGGATGGGACCTCAACGATCTCGATTGCGACCTCTATCATGACCTTAGCTTCTGCCATGAACAATTGATGACTGTTGCTCACACTAATCAACCAAAGTTTAACAGATGTATTATTCTCAACATAATATATATATATATATATATATATATATATATATACAAACGAATCAAACATTATTAATAATCCCCAGAAAAAAAGAGAAAATAGCCACACGATGGGATATGACTCTTTCAATTATTTGCAAACTTATGTTAGTCATAATTACTGTATCCAAAAGCCATAGAGACAATATAGTCTGTGTTGCGATCCCTTAAAGATTTTATCAGTCCTTATTGGGAAAAAATTCACTTTTCACTGATGATAGCTCATTGAAGCGCATTGGCTTTTCCTGATTTGTTGGCAGGTCTATGTGTTTTTTTGTAAGTAGCATTGGCTTTTCTCACATTGGTGGCAGGTCTAGGAGTATTTCTGCATACATACGGCAGATAGTCTACAAGTAATACAAAGCCCACAGCGATGGCTATAAAGGTGTAAGCCACAGTTCCCAGACCCATTCCCCCTGGGGCTTCCTCCGTCACCATGGCAACATGAGGCCGAGGTTTTTCTGGAAAGAAAAGAAGTTTTTTGTGGTTAAGACATGTTTTTATACCAATTCAGTTCAGACCACAGGTTGTGGTGCATTTGGGTAGAGTGCCAGCTTATTATCACCAGTTCCTCTGTGGTGGTCCAAAGGTTGTGGGTTATAACCCCGGCCATGCTGAGATTAAACTCATGATACAATTTCCCATATGAACTGAGGCCCATGCCAAAGGGTTAACCCGTTGTCCTTGTAAATCTGTGACCGGAGGAGTTGTCATGTCAAAGACCTGTGACATGATAATTCAGTGAGGCAGCACTCTATCTGCTACAAATAAATCTCTTCACAAAATGACTTAAAGTGCAGTGAAACCCCAAACAAACAAACAAATAAAACCGATTCATTTAAATTATCTAAATGAATTTTTGTTTTTAATAAAATCAAATATAAAGATGACTGAAAGTAGTTGACTGAAAGTACTTGACTGAAAGTACTTGACTGAAAGTACTTGACTGAAAGTACTTGACTGAAAGTACCAATCTAAATAAACTTAATATAAAAAACTTGACTAAAAATGACTTAAAGTGCAGTGAAACCCCAAACAAACAAACAAATAAAACCGATTCATTTAAATTATCTAAATGAATTTTTGTTTTTAATAAAATCAAATATAAAGATGACTGAAAGTACTTGACTGAAAGTACTTGACTGAAAGTACTTGACTGAAAGTACTTGACTGAAAGTACTTGACTGAAAGTACTTGACTGAAAGTACTTGACTGAAAGTACTTGACTGAAAGTACCAATCTAAATAAACTTAATATAAAAAACTTGACTAAAAATGACTTAAAGTGCAGTGAAACCCCAAACAAACAAACAAATAAAACCGATTCATTTAAATTATCTAAATGAATTTTTGTTTTTAATAAAATCAAATATAAAGATGACTGAAAGTACTTGACTGAAAGTACTTGACTGAAAGTACTTGACTGAAAGTACTTGACTGAAAGTACTTGACTGAAAGTACTTGACTGAAAGTACTTGACTGAAAGTACTTGACTGAAAGTACTTGACTGAAAGTACCAATCTAAATAAACTTAATATAAAAAACTTGACTAAAAAAGCTTGATTGAGCTTCATCCCCAAAGTGGATCATCTGGGTATGAAAATGGTACATATGGGCCAGTCAATACCAATTGATTCTTCAAAAGACCCTTGAAATTTTGAATGCTTTCCCAAAGTAGACAAATATTTAGCAATTCCTACCTATGCAGTGGTAAATGGGAGGATCCCAGGTTCCATCCTGGGTGCATGTGGATGTGTTGATGGAAACTGTGGTGTTGCTATGGAGATTGTGCAGGAAGGTGTATCCATCCAGACAGGCATAAGTCAACTTGGTTCCCATAGCACGATGCTTGGTTGACAATTGCATAGACTCCCAGAAATGAACAGGAGGACACTCCACTTCTGATAAACAGAAATTATACATTAAAACATATCATTAACATATATGGTCTTTTCTATATGAAACTTTAAATAAACCTGGAATAATTTTTAAAATTCATGGACTATATATTTTGTTCACGTTTTCTTGTTACTTCAAGGATTCATTTTCAAAAAGTACTATGAGATCAGCTTTAAAAATAGAATAACATAAATAACAATTAGTGCAATTTGCATGTTAATAAATTATATGCTTAAATTCCAATGGATATCAATTCTAACTAAATGTTTCACTTCACTACACTACCGAAAATGACCTTTTCAGCACAAGTTGACAATATGAGGGTAGACATAAGCCTGTCAGTGGAACATAATACTCTACTCTTTTGGAAGGGTAGCTTCACCATCACATTGACTCAAAACACTGCTTTTGATAACGAGTAATGAACCACTGGTTTGGATGAGAAACAATTCATTGGTGTTTTCCTCAATTATGCAAGCATGCGAAGCCTCAACCATAAATATGGAATCTTATCCATGTTTTTCAGCAAGAGACATTATACTGCAGAAATCCTACTTCAAATCCATGTCTCACTCCTCCCTGTATGTCTTTCACACTTATATAATTATACTGTTTTATAACAATGCAAGTCATACATATGATCATAGCAGTTTGCCTATACCTCTCAAAGCAAAGTAATAAACTCTCTCATTTAACAATAAATTATCTGTGATTCAAATGATCCTATTAAATGACTAAAATGCTTCCAAGAGTGATCTCCAGTGACAATTGATTTATTGCTGCCTTACCTGAGCACCCTGCTCTGATGTCATCCCAGCCCTCCCAGGTCGCATTCAGGCCACAGACCACAGTGACAGAGGTGACATGTTTCTCAAAATGGTAGCCTTGATGGCAAGTGTACACTGCCTTCTGGTTGAAGTAGGTTGTGCTGTAGGATACCATGCTGTATGGCACCTGGCGTGGTACACCACATTTTATTACTGAAATATATATAGGCAGTAATAGTTACTGTAATGATTATGTCACTCATATATTTACACAGAATCCTATATAGAATTAGGAAAAAGGCTTTGAGAAAATACCAAAAAGGAACTGAAAAAGGGCAAATAATAGCATAGTCTGATTGTCATTAGATAGATAGAATCAGAAATTGCTTACCAGTGCATGATTTCTGAGTGATGTTGTAATTCCACGTGGCATTTTGTTGGCATATAAGTGTGATGTTTCTATTCTTATTAGGGAACAACAGACCATAGCCACACTGGCCACTTACAACAGCCCCAACACGATGCATATGCTCAGGAGCCTGGGAATGCAACTCCCCGAAAAGTAGCTCAGGAAGTCTGGGACATCTTTTTTCTGGAATTATAACATAAAATTTATAAAACATAAAACAAGTAAAATATAATCCTATGGAATCATATAGGACCGAGTGAGGCAGCACACAAACACACCCTTCATGACAAGGACCTTTATTACAAGAAGCAGCATATGACAATATAATCTCCCAGAGGCTTTTTTAAAATGCAGGTCGGTAGTGATTAATAGGCAAAGGAAAATATATTTCAATCATTGATAATAACCGAGGCAGTAGGGAACAACATGGCTCCAGGAGGCGTTGCTGAGGCAGGTGATGGTAAGGCTCTGTCTGCCACCTTCCATGTCATGGCCATCCTCACAACTGTAGTGCACCTGGTCCCCTACCTCTGCACTCTGCTGCCAACTCCGCCATGAGTTCACAATGACCGGAGGAGTTCCACATCGCCCTGAAATAGCATCATGATTTGTAATGTCACATACTATCATAGGTACTGGATATTACAGGAAGCAACATCTTAGGTAGACCCTATTGTGGCATATATATTTTTGTTTGTTTGGGGTTTTACATTAATTTCAACATTATTTCAGTCATGAGACCTACATATAGCAGATATAGTGCTGCCTCACTGAATTATCATGTCGCAGGTCCTTGACATGACAACCCACCCGGTCACAGATTTACAAGGACAACTATCCTAAATAAAGTTCAAATGAATAACAAAAATAAATAAATAAAACTTATATGGCCAGAAAGGGCATAAAACTGGATTACTGAACATCGTTTTGCAATAATTGATTTTTCACACATCTATGAAAAACTGATGAATATACATGCAAATAACTTAGATATAATTGATTAACCTATTGCACAGTCATCATAGTAGTCAAAGTCTATGTTCCATTCTCCCAGCACACATGTGGCAGTCTTGTATCCAGCCCCATCCCTAAACCTCATTCCTGTTCTGCACACATAATGAACACTACCTCCCCAGGTAAAGTCAGCACCATATCTGGCTGCATGAGGCAAGACTGGTGGATCCCCACACATGGTGCCTGTATAAATGAAGGACAGTTATTATGTCAAGAAGAGAAGTTTTTGATAATTTGAAATTTCAATCTTATTCCATATGATTAGCACAGAATAAGAACATTTGAGAGCCATTTGTGATCAAAATAATGTTTCAAAACTTCTTTTTTACTTAGCTTCAAGAATTAATGTAAACATTAACTTGACCAGCAGTAGGGTATATAAGTATAAATGTCTCTTGTTTGGAAAGTCAATGCACTGTGTTTGATACAAGGTGAGGATCAACCTACATAATTGAACAGGTGGACTAACTGTGAAGTGTGATTTTAGTTGAATAGAAAGGAAAATTAAGGAATCCCTAAGACATGATAATATCTTTATAGTGTTTATAATTAAAAATTGTGTCAAAAGGTGATCTCACTGAATCAAGATTCCACAGAATTTTGTTACAGTATTAGAAAGACCCTGCTATAGGGATATGAAATGTGATTAAATATGACAAAAAAACAGTCTTTCAGAATATATCTGAATTGATCAATTTGTTTTGGAAATATTAGATTGTGTTTATTTAATTTTTCTTCTGTGTAATGGAAAATGAACAGAAACATAAATTAATATTCATTGAAAGTCTTTTTTCAGAATGCTTTTAATTAATGATTGAGATTGCAGCATCAGTGGTTACGTTTGCAAGGAGCGACATCATATGTTGTCCACGTCTTATCAGGAAGACATGTGATGTTGGTCTGGGTTGAGATATCTAAGAACTGGTAACCCGGCATACATCGTATATTGACTGTGTGGTTGACATCAGTCCGTGCATCATCCACTACTGCCTTAGTCACTTGTGGTACTGGCCCGCACCTTTCAGCTGTGCATATGGAAAATAAATTGGTAATTATACAGGTACATATCTCTAAATGTCATAAAAAATGAAAAGAAAGTGAAAAGAGAATTGAATGTAATGGTGAACATTAAACATTTTTTTAAAGATGAAAAGTGCATCACTGAGAGTTGTACTGATTGGGCCATTCTATGTCATGGATGATTATTTTTGCATTTAAGTTAATTGCTACCCAGAAAGTGATTTTTAAAACAGCAAAATTAATATCAAACACAATGACATCTGAAATAAAGAGTGATTAATATTTTTTTAAATGATATAAAACACTGACTGTTATATTTTATGTACATGGAACCTGAGCAAAATAAAAAGCTGCCATTTGTAATTTATTCAGCCCTACACATATCAGGTCCTTACAAGGGTAAAATACTGACACCACTGATTATTTGAATGATGATGTTAATATAACACTAGACCTGCACATGTATATTCATGAAATGAGTGATCGTAGAGAGTAGCGATGTGCACTATAATCCAGTTAAGACCCTGAGGAAGCCGCTGACCCTCTGGACAGGATATCATGACCTGGTCATTCTTTCTCATCCAGGTGACCTCAGCATTGCCGAGAATAGAGGGTGCTGGATCACCTAACAATATAAACAATATCATTGGCACAGATACAATTTATACAAAGTACCAAATCCTAACAAAACAAATAGTTATTATGATATGGTATAAAATAGAGGAAATAAACATTGACAGGAGAAGAGAGAAAATATACTTACCATGGCAGGAGAAAGAACAGAAAAACATATAATGACGGTAGAAGACAGGAAAGTATAGATCCCCATACGCTAGTAGGATACAGAACCTACGTAACAATAAGAGGGGACAAATAGGTAGACTTACTATGACAGGGTGGAACATTTGGGTTCCATGTATCATTCCCAGCACATCGCAGAGATCTAATTCTGGAACCATCAGGGAGTACATGGTTGGGTGGACAGAAATAGGTGAACAATGCATCCCTCTGTATGGAAGGGCCAGGGAGGTAAGTACCAGCTGGTAGCGAATTACGAACACACATCTCCTCTGAAATGAGTAACCTCTCATCATAAATTTTAAATGTCGAAAGGCTATTACACCAAGTAATTAACGGTTAATTTTGAGACCAGCTAGGGAAGACCCATCACCTCACCAATTTTAAATCAGGAATATGTCAATGTAAAATAGCTGTTTGAGTAATATTATAATTATTACAGATTTGAAACCATGCTCAAAATTGATGGATTGAATAAATATTTATCTATTAAGGCTGAATTCTAGAAGTTATTCTAAATGCCTACCTATACAGGGTTCGGGTCTTTGAGTCCAAAGGCCAGTGCCAATGCACACATAATGTTTAATCCAGGATCCATCCAAGAAAAGGAACCTGTCTGGGCAGATGTAAATGACCACACTCCCTGGGCTTACACCATCACCCACACGAATAGCATTAGCTTGATCCCCCAGTACATGACAATCTGAAAACCAGGACCATTTATTTTATTCATGTAAACATTTAATTAGTCTTTTCTTGATGACGATTTAGACAATTAAGCTTGGAATGATGACTATTGCTTTGAATCTTTTAGAACATGATATAAATCAATGATTCAAATTTTTGCTTTTACTGTATCATTTTTAGTGTTTGATAATAAAAGAGTGACATTACTTTACTACTATTAACTTAACAATATATCATGTAATGTATCAAAATATCAATTGAATTATATATACAATTGCCTGACTGTAGTAGGTTGGAAGGAATTTTTGATAATGTATTGTTTATGTCATCTTGGATAGATTCCAGTGACAGATCTGAAAATAAATCATGACATCAATCATGGTTATTTAGAATGTGCTGTGTCACAATGCTAGTTTTAAAAAATCAGAGAATATTCAGCATATTCATGTTCACCTCCAGTAACGAAAGGCTATGATGTTTGGAAGTACTGGTCAGAACAAATGCAATATGTTAGAACATGTTCTCTAGGCACATTTGGCATATATAGACATTGGTTGTTAAGGCTTATATTGAATGACCATGATTTAGATAATACAGAGGGCATCACATCCTGGTGACCTCACAAGGATTGGTGTGAAATGTGTACATCACTTTTGTCAATCATCACACAATCATATGTATCAACAATCACATGTATCGAGAGGCTGAAAATATCATTCAGTAATGAGTTTACACACCTTTATGATATTATCAGACTAAAACCTAGCTTATTGCATGATATACACTCTTTCATTACTTTGCTAATGTTGGTCTGATATATGTCACAACCTTCTTATCCTCCCTAGGAAAGTTTGGCATACTAAACTCTATGCCACCAACCTCAATATGGGCCTAGTTTGATGGGAGAATGCACTGACAAATGTCTGACTATTTTGACAACAGTAATCAATGACAATTCGAGAATCATATGCTTTTGAGGATCCCATAAATGAATAATGATTATGACTATGAGTATGTTAAATACCTTTCTGGCAGAGTCCACCATAGACATCGGGAGGGCAGACACATTCGTATCTGCCTATATGATCGACACATGTACCACTGCCACACCAGGAGTAGGCACAGTCATCTATGTCTGAAATAAAACATGCAACCTTATTTCAAACAAAAAATCTCATACATCTTTCAGCTGACTGTGATCAATTTATATGGATAGAGTAAAAAATAAGTTCAATATAGCACAAAATGGATTAGTCATTCTTCAAACCAAATGGTCAAATTGTACCTCCCATAAAAAGTTGTCAATTCATTCACCAAACATTTACTCACTGATCATTACAATAAACTAGAAAATTGTATAAATGTTAATGTTCTAAATACAAACCCGACTGACTATAGGACCGTGATCAGTGGTCATGTCAAAGTGCCATCTAGCGATACAAAAACCGAATCCGCCACCAGAGGACAGTCCTGAGCCCACATCTGGTCATCCATATGCATAGAATCTGTGCCAAGAACTGCCATTATCATAATTTTGACACCAGTCCCCCTGTGGGGAGGCGGGCAGGAAAGTTGATTCAGTCGGGTTTGTGTTTAGTTATAACATGGTCAAATTGTTTATCACACTGAATAATCAAGTTGTTCATCACTCTAAATCATCTGGTTGCTCATCACATGAAAAGGTCACAATAATGTGACATCCCATATATTATACTGATGTGTCAAGCTGTTTACCAATTAAAGGGTTTAGCTCTTCATCATAAATATTGTCAAGTGCTTTGTCCGACAGGAACATAGACCAAAGGCCTAAGAGCTGTGAAGAGCTAAGAGCGAACATTGCTTTTTGGAAATATTTCTGAATATTTATTCAAAATGCCAGCAAAAGTGACTAAACTGACTAAGTCAGCACTGCTGAAAAGTAGTAGATTTTCACTTTCAAATGAAGGTATATATACATAAAAGAAAGAGTTAAAATGTTAAAATAAATAAGAGGACCATGGTTATATAAAATGAACCTTTTGATGAAATTCTAATAATTGTATTGTAAAGTCCCCATCTTGAGTCTATCTTGGGCTCAGGTATACACAACCTCCCATACAGGAGTTCTGATAGTTATTGCCAAAAGAACAAACTCAACACGTCTTCATGCATTGCAAGCTAGAACTAAACTGATTTATTTTACCAAAAGTAATTGTTTGTTAGTGTGAGTCAGATAGCAAGGAATGCAATCAAGCCTGGCTGCCCTATCACAGTAATTGACTTGATGCAGAATATAGAAACAAAGCAAGCAAAGTGGTTGCTCTGCCAATGGCAGGGCAATAAAAGGTATCATAAAAGTAGTTTAACTTTTAAAACAGAGAATCTTGAAATATAGGATGGGTTAAGTTCAGATATAAGATGTGTTTTAAAAGGGAAATATCCAGAGATTTCAGAGTGATTTTAGTAATACAATATTTGTTATAAATTATATTCAGTAAATAAATAAAACATAATGCCATCAAATATATAGTTAATAGAATCTGATATTATAAAAATGTAAAATATATCTTGCATATATAATCAATATAAAATCAGGGATTTTACAGTATGACAAAATCTTAAAATATTGAAAAAGATATGTAAAAAAATGGTCTACCAGTTTGACATTGCTGACCAGTGGTACCCAGAACACAATGGCACCTGTAGCCATCCACCAGATCGAAACATGTACCTTGGTGTTGGCATGGGGAGGATTCACATTCATCTATATCTACAAAGACCCATCCAGTAACAGACAGGGACAATATATAGATATGTATGTATCATTCTTTCTATACACCAACAAACATTATATATGTGATGTGGTTATAAGTAAAATTTTAAATGTTAAATGAATATCGTGATAGGTGAAGACATACTTAGTTCACAGTAGCTTCCAGTATACCCTGGGAGGCAGAGACACTTGAAGGCAGCTAACTGATCGACACATGTGGAATTATGTTGACAAGGCGAACTGTCACACTCATCAATTTCTGAAATATAACATAATAAATGCATTGTCCTGAAAATCTAAACTGATAGACACTGCAGAGATCAAATTTGTATATATTTTTATTTCCAAGATTAAATAGTTAATTGCACATGAAATACCATTGTTTATCAAACTGTATTATTAAGTAATTTTCAGATTTATTCCAAACAAAATGATCACTCTCATATTTGCTGTTGGGATATATTTATGGAAATGGGACTGAGAACACTATTGTTATTACATAAAATGATGTACCTGTTTCACAGTATAACCCAGTGTGACTGGATGGGCATAGACAGTCATAGCTTGCGAGTCTGTCTACACAACTGCCCGGAGGATAACACAGTCCATCAATGCATTCATCTATCTCTGTCAAATAATCACATGGTACAATCAGACTAAATGATATTATACAAAAGTTTCAAAGCTTAATCATATTATATAATGATATAATCCTCTCCAACCAAAACCTGTATTTGAAAGGTAACTATGACCAAGTCTGGACATCCATTCCAGCTTTGTCACCTAGTCAATTGTCTAATAAATATCCTGCAATCTTTTTTGTCTGAGAATAAAATTTAGGTGTTAACATTAAGTCCATATTGGAGAGTACAATTTTCATTATCTTAGAAACATAAAATTAGTCATTTAAGTTTAGTCACAAAAGAAATTATTGCAAAATGGTGTTTTTACGACCTTTTCAGCAACTATGGCCATATCAGGTTGACTTTCATGCCTTTTGAACAGTGTGAAGGAACACTGCTGGCAATGGGAGTCGAGCCCACCATCTCCCGCCCACCGCTTATTAAACCATGGAAGGTGCAGATCCCATGCTCTGACAACTGTGCTGGTGGAACCGGTAAATTTAGTTACTTAACCTTTAGATGTTACAGATATTCCTTTTTGTATCTGGACATTATAATCCCTTGTTGTGCTATTTTGTACCTTAGGGGGAAAGCATTGAAAGTCTCATCATGAAATCAGCAACACCAGGATAGCTTGTAGTTTTATGATGCACATTTACCTGTTTTGACCTGAATTCAAAAGCTTTGAGTTTCATCATGAGACAAGCAGTACAAGGTTGGCATGTGAGTTTCATCTGAGAGCAAAATAATTTTATCATAATGATTGTTGTCAGGTTTTATGATACATGATTACCTGTTTCACATTTTGATCCAGTGAATCCTGCAATACAGTCACACACATAACCTGCCACAACATCTTGGCATCGTGGACTGTTTACACACGGAGAACTCAAACATTCATCTATCTCTAAAAAAGGAATGTATGAACATTTAGCGTCAGGTGACACAGAAATATTGAGGAAATTTTCAACCATTATTGTTTCAGTGCATTCACAACTGGTCCAGCACATTGGATTTTGTTTCCAGTAATTGGATTTTATTTCCAGTAAGGCCCCTCTCAACTCAAACTTAAAAAAACCTGTCATGTTTTTTAAAAAATAATCCATGTTTCCATGTTCACCTAATTAAAACTTGTGTTCTCCTCTTTATTCAAAGCATGTTCAAAGTTTACCCTCAAACATGCACAAACTATTCCAAACTCCAATTGCTCATACAATGCAATAATTGAAGCAAGGGTGAAATGCTTCTTTGTACCCATTAATGAGATGCAAATAAAAAATCTATGCTATATACCCAGATGAAAATACATACCGAGGTGACAATATAATCCTGTGAAGCCCTGGGAACATTCACAATCATACCTGTTAAGACCATCCACACAGGAGGCATTGTTGCTACATAAAGCTGAAGCACAGTCATTGGTGTCTACAAAGAGGCACACAGACATGCGTACATAGGCATCTCAAATGTTGATAATCAATAATTAGGTCACTGTTGTTCTCAAATGTAAGACACCATGATATTTATGATATCAGTTACATTTTTGACCTCTACATGGCCATAGAAACACTTTCAATAAGTAGAATTATACCATTGGAATATAGATGACAATTATAATCTCTCACTTTTGCAAGTGAGCTGTTTGAAAGTCTTTATATTTGGTGGTTTCTCTTGTGTAAACATTTTATGGATATGTAATATGCAACTATCTTTCTATCCTTCGTAAGATTCCAAAACTGACTAATATGTTTTACTTACATTTGTTGACAAATGTATACCTGCCACAACATGCAGATCAACAATAATATCATCAAGCAATGATAATTATATAGCTGACAAAGGCACTGTTTATTTATCTGTGACACATAAGCTATCTATGCACATCAGAAAAAATGCTTTTCTTGCGGAGCTTCTGCCAATATTATCTTGGCTGGGAGATTGTCTTACCAATTTCGCAGTTTATGCCCTCATAACCCACAGGGCATTCACAGAAGTAGTGTCCCACCATGTCCTGGCATATCCCATGCTCGCATGGATCCACCTCACATTCATTCACTTCTAGAAAATCAAGAAAAATGATCTGATTCAGTCTTGCCCAAAAACTCTACTTGTCTACCTGCAAAATCAATCTCTAAAGTAGCCATTACATATATGGAGGAAAATAGTTTACCAATGTGGCACATGTTTCCAGTGTATCCGGGTGTGCACAGACAACTATAGCTTGCTACCCCATCAACGCAAGTGCTATCATGATGACATGGAATGTCGGAACAATCATCTATGTCTAAAAGAGAGAGATTAACCATTAGTAAAAAAAGCTCCTTATTGGTATCTGAATCCTTTCAGGTTATTATATCTTTTTATTCAATATCAGTTCATGTAGTTATTACAATGTCACTTTTTATATTATGTATTACCTATTATAACTGTTAAATCTTATATATAATTATCATTGTTTTGTGTAATGTTAGATTTTGTATCACCTTATACATTCACAAACCCTACTTTATTTACAAAAGTGTCCCTCCTTTCACAAATATAGTGTATCCTTTCACAAATATAGTGGTAGTGTTCTAACATTTAGTCATTCTGACATCTGCATGTAAGCCCTGCATAACATTAATCACAGTCCTGCACATCATTATTCACAGAAGTGTCCCATCCTTCCTAATGAAAACAGTGCAAATATGAAAGATGTGCCTGACCTTGTTGGCAGTGTTCTCCTTCGAAGCCATCCTGACATCTGCAGGTATATGAGTCCACCTCATCCTCACAAGTACCTCCATGAAAGCACACCACCCCAACACAATCATCCACATCTTCACACATATTAAGGAATATATTAGGGATTGACTTCATTTTGGAATTAAATGATTATGGGGATCATGACAAAAAAGAAAAATATTTCTTTCAAATTCACAGACATTAAAGGGATGACATTTTGCTTTCCTAATCATCATATCTTTATTTTGGAAGTGCTCTCAATATACTTGCAAGACAGAAATCTTTGAGAAAATATTTATTTTCACCATGCCCTACATTTGTTAAGTGCATCATCAATATGATAAATATGAAAACAAATAAATTATCACATGTGTATCAAACTGTAAGAAGTGAGAAATATATAGTAGCTATCTGGACCTTACTTGTTCCACATGTGCGTCCTATGAAGCCTAGTTCACAATGACATACGTAACTGTCCAGAAGATCTTCACACCGTCCACCATTGTGACAAGGATCTGAAGAACACTCATCTGTCTCTGAGAAATACACATATATGTAGATATGTACACCTATTTCATCTATTTGGGTTATGCGTCTGTGAATGTCATGTCATGAGAGTGTTGAAAATGTATCCAGAAAAAAATGGCAAGTTGTCTCTCACACAAGTGCTGGGGTTTAATCCCCAGGAAATGACTATGGTAATCTTCTATTCAAATACTGTCTCGATTTGTTTTGTTTTTTGTGAAATAAAAATGGAGGTCCTAGTCATTCTTATGATAGAGTAGGGCACTGCGCCTGACTGGCAGGGTTCTATCTTACCTATAATCATGTAAAGGAACAGAAGTGAACATGAAATTCAATAATTGCAGGTATGCTATTGGTAAAAGTAATATTTAAAGGGTGTGTAAGTGGGTTCCTCTCTCTTAAATTCCTCTCTACTAAATTGGAACTTCCAATCACTAATCTGAAACATGCAAAAACACCACAAAAAACATGTGATAACCTAAAATTGGAAAGTCAATCAATAAGTAATAAATCCCTCAGCACTGAAGGTAAATATGGTACCTATCATACTTTGCAGCTTAGTAGGTATCTACCAGATTTCTGAACTGTATATTTCACATACCACAAACCACAGCAAAATATATTGACAATCTTTAGGGGTAGAATTACCAAATACCCCCAATATTTAAAATGAATTGTTCCTGTTATCACATTTATACCATCCACTTCAACCTATCGATCAGTTGTGTGCCTTGATGTTTGTTTCTATTGGCATTCAAGTTAATTAGAAAACATGTTAATAAAAATGAGCAGATCTTTGATTGTGTTTTTGTGTGAAGATATTGCCAGTTATTGTAATTAGTTATGGTAAAAAGGTTATATTTTACCAGTTGGAATATGACATACCTGTATCACAAGTAGTGCCTTCATAACCAGCTATGCAGTCACATGTGAAGTAACCCACACCATCAGTACATGTCCCACCATTGACACATGGGTTACTCTCACATTCATTATATTCTAACCATATAGAAAAAGAAATACAGTAAAGAAGAATCCATTCCTGCTTTCACATTAATCATTTCAAAAAATAAAATTAAAACATGCTTAGTTGCATGTTGCACAAGGTTATCAATTAATATATATTTGGCACTTGGTGATGCATTTTGGCTTACCTTTGTCACAGTAAGTTCCATGGTAACCTTTATAACAGTTACATTTATAGTTATTGATGAGATCTAAACAGTTGCCATTGTCGCACAAGTGCTCAATGCAATCATTTATATCTGAAAACACATATCATCACTTCATATAAAGGCATACAAATCTTATTTAATATATTTTTAACCTCAGATTAACATATAAAGCAAACAAATCTAATATATATTCAACCGCAGATAACATTGAATTTTGAGAACATATTGATATGGTAAAAATTACTGTCCATTTGCAGATTGCATTACAAACAACTATCTGGTGCATGTTTGTATCTGTAGCATAATATTTGCCAGCCTCTTCAACATTCAATATTCAAATTCTGATATATAACTAATCTCTAAAATTTTAAAATGTAATTGCTAACTTGTCTGGCAATTATTCCCTTCAGTCCCAGCAACACAATTACATGTGTATCCATTGACTTGTTCTATACAAATGCCTTGATAGAAGCAAGGGTTGCTATCACATTCCAGAATCTCTATAAAGATAATATGCATACATTTAAATAGAAAAATGAGTAGTGGCTTTCTGTTATGTCAAGAACCAATATTATTATACAATTTTCATTACAACTCACCATATTGACACAGTGTACCTCTGTAGCCTGCAGCACACTGGCATAAATATCCATCTATTTTATCCTCACAAAAGGCTTCATTCCTACATGGCCTATTTTCACAGTCATCAAAATCTATATCAGAAGATATTAATAATTGTTTGTAGATGAATATAATACAAGTCAATGTGATAATGGCTAGTTTACATAGCTTTTAGATTTCATAGAGTTTCAGACCCTCTTTTCACATCAGTGGCTGAGATAGTGTTTTAATCTTTGGGCAATATAGGCTCATATGAAATATAAATATTCATCATTTATACATTTATACTGCTGTGCTCTAGGTGCTCAGTTATGTGACTGTGTTAGGGAGATATGTCGGAAAGCTTGATATATGCATAAGTGCCACACAATAGTCTGCCAGCATTGGCCAGCAGACAGCTTAATTATCCCACATTTGTTAAAAAACATTTGGCAAGGGACCGATTGTCCCAGCTGGTGACACCTAGCTTCCTTTGACTAAAATGCTTGTTTTACTGTCTGGGAAGATAAGTGGATGAGACCTTTATAAAATAATTTATGGAATTTTAGGATTGAAAGGTGTGTAAAATCTTATTACAATTTGATATGCTAATGGCTAGTTTGTACAAATATTAGTTATTACATGTCATGAAGGAAAATTGCTAGTTTTTGCAAATGTTAGTTAAAACAGTTCTATATGCTTATGGTTATTATATGTCAGAATAAAAATGACTTGTTTGTATTGTTTATCATGGTATTGTATACCTTGATTGTAGTTTTTCAAAGTTTGACAGAAATTAGGTACAAAGAAATGTGTACTTGTTTGGCAGTGTTGATCGACAAAGCCCTGCTGGCAGTGACATCTATATGACCCCTCTGTGTTCTCACAAGTTCCTCCATTTTCACATAAATCTTCACTGCATTCATCTACATCTTCAAACAAGGGAAGAAAACAAGGATGACTTGGAGAGATATACGTTTTGAAAACTGGGACATAAGTGGGGTAAGGAACTGGGTACAGAGCTAATGCTTGGAACCTGGAACAAAACTAATGCTAATAACGTGGTACACAACTAGTTTTAGTAACCTAATGATAATGTTTTGGTTTCCGTGGCAACCAATCAGTTTCTCAGAAATCTGTCACAAATTCAAGTTTAGTTTATCATTACAATGTTAATTTTGGCTGAAACAGCCCCAGAGGGTAACATAACCTTAATGCATTAAGCATGTACTTTGTGTGAAGCTGTATCCAAATTAATGAATATTTCAGGCAATATGACCTCAAGTTGGTTTATTGCCATGGCAATCATATTTTTCTAGATACCTCATTTAAATCATGCAGTATCCAAGAAAACAAATGTAAAATGTTATGTTACCCTATGGGGATGTTTGAGGTAAAATTAACGTTGATACCATGAAACTATATTTTTGTCAATTTTCTTTATTTCTGAGAAACGTAATGGTTGCCATGGTAACTAATACATTATTCAGAAATGAAATTTCATCATGATAGTGTACATTCCTCAGACACCTTCAACCACACCTAACATGAATGAGCTGTGACTATTTGGCTTCTAGTCACAATAATAAAGGTGTAGTACTGGTCGATCGCTGATTATTTTTTTAATATATTGGCATGTTATCATAGCAACCATGATCTTAAAGAATCTGGTACCACATCATCACAGTTTTTAAAGATATACATTTCTACTCAATAAAGTTTCATCACAGGTTTTAAAGATATACATTTCTACTCAATAAAGTTGAAAGGTTTGAATGCAGGTTCATATTGTAAATATGAACCTGCATTCAATTTGGAGAATATTTTAGGCAATATGTTACCATATTTACCATTACAATATTAATTTTGGCTTAAACAGCCCCACTATTTAAGCCAAAATTAATATTGTAATGATGAACTAAACCTAAATTTGTGTCAATTTTCATTATTTCTGAGAAACTGATTGGTAGTCATGGGAACCAAAACATTATTTAGAAATTGATGTAGTGTAGTTCTAAGATACCTTCAACCCTACCAGAAGGAAATGAGCTGTCCAAATTTATCTTTGTTTTGTAAGGTTAAAGGTGAATTTTATGGGTCTTTTATGTGCACTATCATTGTATTACCATGATAGTTTTACAGACAAAATTTGACATAAAGATGTTTAGAAATGATTTTCCTATTGTATTTGGCTAAATGAATATTATGACAAACAATTGTTAACTGAATCTCCAATTTAAAGCATTTTTTTATTTTAGCATATTTTAATGGGTGACCATGGCAACCATTATATCTATTTATCCATCACCCTCACTATTTAATTCAATTTGACAAAATAAAGTTTATAATGAAGATATTATTATTATTATTATAATCTACACCCAAAATACTATGAAATTTGAAATTTTATGATATGTCTAAACCTGTGACCATATATTGGATATGTTGCTATGGCAACATACCTTTAAAGGATATCTTCCCCAAAGTATATGATATCAAAGAAAATACACATAGAAGGGTATCAAATAAAAAAAATCCTATTTTTACCATTTGTTACACAAATCATTGGTTGCTATGGTAACCAAAAGAGAGACCAAAATGTGATTTATCCAAATGAAGGTGTATCCCCACAAAACCTATCAAGATACCAGAATTGAATGAGCTGTGTGAATTTACCTCTGTGTTATATGTGGTATATGGTCTAATTATTAGATATGTGGAAAAATGTGATTGGTTGCCATGGCAACAGCTGTAGCTCAGCAGCAATACCACAATGTTTTTATACACCACCCAGATTCTAAAAGCTCCATGTGTGACCTACAAATGATATCAATCTGGCTCCACCACTAAAAAGAATTAAGTCTAGTAATTTGCCACAGAGCTAAAGCTAGTAACCTGTTACATAGCTAATGCTAGTAACCTGGTACAGAGTTAGTGCTGGTAACCTGCTACATAGCTAATGCTAGTAACCTGGTACAGAGCTAATGCTAGTAACCTATTACATAGCTAATGCTAGTAACCTGGTATAAAGCTAATGCTAGTGACCTGGTACAGAGCTAATACTTGTAACCTCATTGTGCTGGTAGCCTGTTACATAGCTAATGCTAGTAACCTGGTACAGAGTTAGTGCTGGTAACCTGCTACATAGCTAATGCTAGTAACCTGGTACAGAGCTAATGCTAGTAACCTATTACATAGCTAATGCTAGTAACCTGGTATATAGCTAATGCTAGTGACCTGGTACAGAGCTAATACTTGTAACCTCATTCAAAACTAACACAAATAACCTGGTAAAGAACAAATGCTATTAACCCAGGACAATGCTTACAACATGGGCCACAAGAAAAACTGGTAACCTGGTGCAGAACTAACATTAGTAACCTGCTGTAAAAGTAATACTAATGTTCTGGTACAGAACTAACAGTAGTAAACTGGGACAAAATAAAGCATTGGCCAGAAAAAAAAATGTTTGAAAATTGGCACAGAAGGATTGTGACCTAATGAAGTAAACCCTCTTACCTTGTGAGCATGATCGTCCTATGTAGCCAGATGCACACTGGCAATAGTATGAACCATCTGTGTTGTGACAAGTACCCAAATTCAAACACAATGTATCACCTTCAACACACTCATTGACATCTGAAACAGTTCATATAATGGAATCATACTTTGAAATTGCATATTACAAGATGGTATCATTTTACATATTTCATACTGACTCAGCGGTATGTCATAATAGTCACAGAAAATATTACAAACAAATCTGTCATACTTGATGTCATAGCGATCTTACCATGCTCATGATGGATACTATATTTGTACCATAGCAATCCTTTCATGCTCACAACGTGTTTTATAATTAGGGTCACAGGAATCTTATTATGGTTAAAGTTTCTTCTACACTTATTTCTACAATACTCTCACCTTCCCAAATAATATTTGGTTGTTTATTATCAAAGAAATGTTGCCATGTTCACAGTAGGTATTGTATTTGTCATAACAATTTTACCATATTCATAATGGGTATTCTATTTGGTGATATAGCAATGCCACAATATTCAAGATGGGTATTTAATTTATTATCACAATTTTGCCATATTGACAAGGGGTATTATATTTTGTGTCATAGCAATTTTATCATATTCACTATGGGTATTCTATTTGGTGTTTTAAAAATCTTACCATGTTCACAGTGGGTACCATGGTAGGCATCATAACAATGGCATTCGTATGTTCCTATCTGATTTTCACAACTGCCATGCCCATTACACATTTGTGGGTTTTCCTGGCACTCATCCTCATCTGACACAAAAGAAACTGTATGATTTCAAATTTTGAAAATTACCAAGGAAAATATCATACAAATTGATGCATTTATGAATATCCTGTCTTATTATTCAATTAAATTCATTCAAGCTAGTTGATTTTATGGAATGATAGAATGGAAATATAGAAAAACTAACGATCCATTTCAAGTTCACACCAGTGTAGAGATTAACATAACTGGTCTTACCAAGCTCACAGAAGGTTCCTGTGAATCCCGTTTTACAGTGACAGAAAAATGCAGGATCTATATTCTCACAGGTCCCAGAGTTCTGACAGAGTGATTGTAGCAGTAAACACTCATCTATATCTGTGGTAAATATAATATTTGCCATAGAATCAAGGTTAAGAGACCGAGAGTTGGGTTGACACTTATTGTATACAATGTTTTAGACCTTTTCCAGGAAATGAGTACTCTATGCTTTATAGATGATACTTTTCTGAATCTACCCAGCTTCGCAAGTTGGAAACTATGAGGCAAATATAATATAGCAAACATAATCATAATGTGTCCAATATAGCAAATATAATCATAATGTGTCCAATAAAGCAAACATAAACATAATGTGTCCAATATATGGCGTTTGACTCAATCGCCCCAACACTGTTGTTTTTTTTTCTAGAAGTTTCCAACTGAGGCTACATATAAGCTCTCAGATTTAGATTACCAGAATGAATATGAATGGCTGTTTCAGGTGCCTGAGCATGTGAAACACAATTTGCTGTTGTCCAACATATTTTTTAAACAGGATACACAGGAGAGTCTCCGATATGACCTCCTCCTTTGCCTCCCCCTGTATTCAATAGAGAAATGATTAAATGAAGCATTTCATCCACAATTAACACTCATCAGTAGAATTTATAATCCCTGGAAAAAGACATTTTTTATTGAGGTGTGTGTGTGTGCTAAAAAAAGAAGTTTGTTCCTGATACCTAATTAATGGAAAGGTTATTTGAGTTGCATGACTGCTCACTGATAAATGAAGTTCATCACTGATGCACGTGCTTTGCATTATCCAACCAAAATTCAAAGCTCTATCCACCAAAGTCACTGAGTAATGTAAGCATACCCCAAATCTCTGTACAATTACCTGTGACCTCTGTAATTTCATGAAAGCTTTAACTAATACTGCTCATAATGAAGTCTTATTTCACCAAAAATGATAGCTCTTTATATGACAGTAACCGGTCAGTTCAATAATCTATTTGAATTTTTCATTGAGACATGAAATGTCACCCAAATATCACATCTAAGCTCAACACAGACAAACATTATTATCAAGTTCCATCATCCATTTAAAAATAAGAACTACATCTGTGATATTCACTTAATATCCAAATTCAAAGTTTATATATAAGTGGCAAGGTGCTCACTAAATGCGTAAGTGCTCACTAGAAACTGGGATGTTTGATAATACCCGAAATGATAGACGTGCCAAATTGCTCTCAGTAAGGTGTGACTTTTTGCTAAAGCAAAACATTCATCTGAATTACTGCCATTAAGATATATCATCCTAAAATACATAATAGCTCTATCTATAATAGCCACTGAATAAAGTTCATGGACACCTGGGGAGTGATGCCTTTGTCTCACTGACAGCTATTGCCTGAAAAAATATAAGGGAGATGATCGAGCTTGATGGACAGACAGAATGACAGAAATGTACCCCTGACATCATAAGCAGTGCTGGTTTAAAAGACCAATTCGTTTTCTATATATTGTAAACCATTTCATTTAGCATGCTTGTAAGGATGTCCTTCAATATCCATAGATAATTTTTATATGGGCTTTGCATTTACTGAAAGACTTCCATATACATATAAACTTTAATGGCTTGCAGAGAATAGTTTAATCAATTAAAAACATCCAGACATCAGATTCCCAAAGACCTGCTTACTATGAAATGATAATTAAAAAAAATAATCTGAAAACTCAAATATTGCTAAATTATTTACGGTAACAACCCATTGTTCCAAACAATGTGTTGCCATGGTGTTATGCACACAAGCTACAATGCCACAGTCCATTCATTATATTCCAAGGTTACACTTACCTCCCTGACAGAACTCGCCCTGGAAGCCATTGGCACAATCACATTTGAAGGTACCTGGTTGATTTTGGCATGTTCCATCATTTTGACATGGATTACCTGATAAACATTCATCGACATCTGAAGGAAATATATTTATATTTTACATCCAAGCTCTATCTCCTGATTGATTGATTAACAGTCATTCAATTCTCTCAACAATTCATTGATACCCTCTCACCCTGTGAGAGGGTATCAATCAATAAAAACCAATATAAATGTGGTATTGAACAAATAAATCGGCCAGTTTCCATTTAGTTGTGAAACCAGATGTGAAAAAAAATCACTCTTTTTATTGTGCTCATACCCATATCATTTCATTCATATCTGAGACTCACCTTCATCACAGACTGTTCCGTTCCATGCCGAGGTGCACTCACATTCATACTCATTAATCCCATCACTGCAGGTACCACCATGCTGGCAAGGTCTTGAAACACACTCATCAATATCTTCTCAAAAAATAGGATGGATAGATTTAAATGTAGGGATTGCACAGCTTATACTATCAGGTTTTATTTTAGTAATAATCATTGTAGTGTAAGCATCACATGCATTAGACTTTGTTATGGCATATATGCAGTTTGCTACATTGCAGATGTCCAAGTCTTAATTCAAGAATTATTGTTAAGAGAAAAAAGGTCCTTTCATCAGAGTGAAGAGCAATCTCAGTCCGATTGAATATCACTTGGGTCAAGTGCCACTTGTTTTTCTTTTGATCTGCTAATATTTCGAAAAAATATGCAACATAAACCTGAAAGTGGGCATATTTCAAACACTTGATAAAGATAGAACTTATACATTTTATATGCTTCTGTAGTAGATTAACATAAACACAGGTGACTGACCGTATTCACATTTGGTTCCGAGAAAGCCTTGAGCACATAAACATTCAAATGACCCATATGTATTATTACATGTGGCACCATTCTCACATATACTATTCTCACACTCGTCTACATCTAAAAAAATACAAACACATGATCATTTAATGCATAATATATATATATATATATATATATATATATATATATATATATATATATATATATATATATATATATATATATATATATATATATATATATATATATATATATATATATATATATATAATTATACAATAAATAAGGATAACCATTATAATTTTATAATGAAACTGTTTTGTATTTAATTTCAAATCAATACCAAGAAAGACATGCAAAGATAATGTATCAGTTATAAAGATACGGACACAGGAGCAGTTTCGAACAGGAATTAGTTTCTGACAATGGTTTGCTAAAAGGTTAAAAACGGTTATAAATGATTTTGTGAACAACTACTTAACACATGCGATATGATTTTGTTTAATCATGTCATTTATGAAAAAATTGAATTTCCCTCTATTTAAATATTTAAAAAATAAATGATCATAGTCGAAGTTTAGAGGGTTTTATTTTAGGTTTTCTTTTCTTTGGCAGTCAGTCAGTGTGTCGTGTTCTCATGCACTGAATAACGAGTAACTAAAATTTTCTTTCAAGGATTCCCGGATCTAGTTGCGACCAGTTACTATCAAGCGCTATGGGCAGACATTGCCTGGAATCAGTGCTATATAAATGCCATTAAAGATGTGGTACTTGCCTGTGAGACATTCAGGCCCAGTCCAACTCGGGAAGCATTCACATCCATATGTGCCAATTTCATTGATACACTCACCATTACTGCCACATAGAGTTGAGTTCAATATACATTCATTGATGTCTGCAAAATATGAATATTGACAATATCACTCCATCATATTGCAATTATCATGTCAGACCTTATGCTAATATATTATTACTCAATGGCAGACAATTTTCATGATATTCTTTACCTATTTTTACCCCTAAAAATTATCTGGGATAGATCTTTTTTGCATGAAGCTCTTTGAGCAGTAATAAATATATATGTGAAAATATATACTATATTATAACATACTGTACACAATATTGATCAGAGACAATGAGGGTTAATGTGTATACGTCAGTTATTTGTGTAGATGCATTTGATTCATACTCTTGTGATCTTAGTTTCTGAGCGGGTTTGCGAACTGCTGAAAGAAGGAAATGTTCATGATCCTGAGCGCCTACATATCAATCTCGCCAATCGAATGTGGCTTCATTGAAATATCTTTTTGCACACGTAGAAAATATGAAAATTAATAACTTTATACGGAAAAGAAAGTTATGCTAGATGTTTGACTGTGTTAAAAGTGTCTGTGTTTCAACTGCTGGTTTCGGACAGTTGTCGGTCACTGTAGTTTACATTTACGGCAACTTCAAAATGATGAGAAAATATAAATATCATTTTCAAACAGGAAACTGTAACCAAATTCTTTTTTTTAAAGACTTTCCTATTATACCACTGATTTTCTTGCATCAGTAAAAACAAATAAAATTAGCTCGACTTATGTTAATCTGTGTGTTTTACAATGATTATCATGTCAATACATAATAATATGAGTAGCATATGCCTTGGCTATATTTTCACGTCTGTTTTGCTTCTTTGACGCGTGTGCAACTGGTTTCAATATATCATGCAAATAATATTGTTGATATCAAATCACTTTCTTTAATTATGAAAGATTTATCCATAAACTGAAGCGATACTTTACAAAGGTGGATTTCCACAAATTGCAAAGTGTAAATTCACCTCTTTACGCTTCCAATGAGAAATCATGCCACTGCTGCTTGCAATCTAAGCTATTGCAGACACATTGTGATCTATGCAATGTCATTTCATGTGTCACGAATGCCTTATATACAACACTACAACTAGAATGAGACGCATGGCTGAGATCAAACCCTTTTGTAGGGTTTGGTGTCATGTCTTACCTATTTCACAGTTATCCCCAGAGACTCCATCAATGCAGTGACAAGTATAGCTTCCGGTAGGGACGTTCTCACATGTCCCTCCATTCTGACATATGGGAACAACTTCAGAACATTCGTCCTTATCTGAACAAGAAATAACACATTCCGCAAAACGTCTAAGCAATCTTTATGTGCTCAGTTAAATGTAACATATATGTACTTTAAATTGTCTGGTCTGTGTTTCTAGAAATAAGTTTATCTATTTAACCCTTCTCTCTAAATTTTTAATCATAGTTAACATTGCACTATCAGGTGCATAACACAAATCAACCTTTACCATGATCAGGTGCATTATACAAATCAACCTTTAACATTGTCCGGTGAACTATACAAATCAACCTTTAGCATTGTCCGGTGAAATATACAAATCAACCTTTAGCATTGTGAGGTGCATTTTACAAACCAAACTTTGGCACAAGTGTAAATAAACATAAATAAACTTTTACCATAATCAGATGCATAACACAAATCACCCTTAAGCATGCAGCATTGTCAGGTGTCTTAAGTTTACAACATTGTCAAGTTCACTACACAGACCAACCTTAATACACTCAAATCTTAGAAATACTAAACTTAAGTTTTGGCTAGTGTATTATTCTACCCAACGTCTTGTGCAATCAAGAGTATTCTACAAACCAACCTTAAATGCAGTCAATTGGATCATTCAAACTAACCTTCAGTACAGTCCTCGGCAGTGTTGGTATAGCCTAATTTACATATTTCACAGGATGATCCAGATAAGGTTCCAGCCTCTGGTTTGACACACAGTTCGCATTGAGCAAATCTTGCACACTGTTGTTCAGGAGTGCAAAGTGATAAATCACAAATTTTTTGGGCAGGGTAGTAAAATAAACTTTCGTTGCCTGGACATTGACACTGTACCTCCACTGCTGTAACTTAAAAGTGAAAATAAATTTGAGACATTATAACTGTCTCCTTTTTAAGGATGGCCATTTACATTTATGCTCAAATAAAACATATTAAAAATGTTGAAATATAAATGTAAGCCAGTAATATTGAAATCCGAGAATTCGAAAGCGATTTTAGTGTTTGATAGAAAGACAAATGACTGATATGATGCTTCAAGATATTTCCCATGTTATTGAAAGTTGAAAAGACCAAACGCCATTGCATTTTGAAAAGAAATTGAATTTTGGTTCAATTATTGGATCCTTTAGATCCTTGAGATCTTGAATTATCAAAATAAAAATGTACTAAAGTCTAATGTAAGTAAAACAGCAAATCTAAATTATACACTTACTTTCAGACGCTTTGCAGAGGTAACCAGCGCAAACCAGTATCAGACTACATATGAAAGTGTATTTTGCTTTTTCCACTAAAACATACCAAACCCAGACACAATGGTATATACTCTATTTATACTTATCTAATCAATCCAAATGTCAAACTTTATTTTAAATCCTCCATCAAAACATATCAAACACATGTCAAACTCTGCAATTTATACTCCAACAAAACATACACATGTCAGACCCTAAAGAGCATAATTCAAGATATCAAACTCTTTAATGTAACTGTATTCTTTTCATACATGATAAGTAAGCCACATTTCATACCCACTGGTATCAATAGATACCAAGGCATATCACATTTCAGACTTGGTAGTATAAACTCTTATTGCAATATGCTTTCCATTGACCATATTTGCCCTAAATTGAAGGAATGCATCTGTCAAAATGGGCCGTTTACATATATGTGCTAGAATGGTCATAAAATATAATATAGAGGGCACTACAGCCAGGTGACTTCATGAGAATTGGTATGAAAATATGTACATCAAACCTTGTATCAAACATCACACAAATCTGCTGGCAATACCAACAATTATGTATCAAGATGCTAAACTTATTATTAAAGTATGATATAACAGTCATGTATGATTTAACAGACCATAATCCAGTTCACTGGACTTGTTTATACCTCAGTCACATTTGCCCAGCGCTGGGCCCCGGCCGGGAAGTAAGAATCGGCCGACTTCACTGGGTCCCAGGCGCCGGGACGTTCATCAGTGGTGATCAGAGATATGCTGTAGCTGTGGTCACATTATACACGGGTGCCGCATGGCACATGCCAGATTTGATTTGACATCTGTATGATACCCTAAAGACGTCTATAGCATTTGACAGATGTCTGTAGGATATCCTAAAGACATCTAGGTCATTTGATAGACATCTGAAGGACATTCTAAAGACGTCTATGTTCACAGGCCATCGTCAGATGATCCACCGGGCTCCCTACGATATCACATAGACGTCTTTAGAATGTCTTTAGGATGTCTTTCAGTCGTCTGTCGAATGATACAGACGTCTTTAGGATGTCTTTCAGACGTCTGTCATATGGTACAGACGTCTTTAAGATGTCCTTCAGACTTCTGTGTCATTTTCTTGCGGATGCCGTGCGGTGGCCTTTCATAATGTGACCATAGCTACGGCATATCTCAGATTGTTGCTGATAAATTCCCCGGCGCCCGGCAGACTGGGAAGTCGGCCGATTCTTACTGCCCGGCCGGCACCCGGTGCAAATGTGACTGAGGCATTAGGCAGATGATCTCCCGGTGCCCTCAAGGCAATCTGAATTGCCGGCCGATTTTGTAAAAAAAAAAACCCATCGGCCGGGCATCTTTTCTGAAATTAGCTCAAATATGACTGAGGTATTAGAAATAAATTCTCTCATAACTTTGCTAATGCTGGTCTGATATATGTCGCAATAACCCTTTCCTCTCTCAAAAAGTTAGGCAGAATAAGATGTAATTGTGTAATTGACCAATGTCATTATGGCCTAGTTCGATGGGAGAATGCAATGCTTATCAAAACATATTAAACATACTATAGTATAAGTATATATATATATATATATATATATATATATATATATATATATATATATATATATATATATATATATATATATATATATATATATATATATATATATATATATATATATATATATATATATATATATATATATATATATATATATGTATATATATATATATATATATATATATATAGTATAAGTATATATATATATATATATATATATATATATATATATATATATATATATATGTATATATATATATATATATATATATATATATATATATATATATGTATATATATATATATATATATATATATATATATAGTATAAGTATATATATATATATATATATATATATATATATATATATATATATATATATATATATATATATATATATATGTATATATATATATATATATATATATATATATATATATATATATATATATATATATATATATATATATATATATATATATATATATATATGGTGTATATATAAAGTGTACATTATAAAGTGTACATTATAAAGTGTACATTGTAAAATATAGAATAGCAGAAAGAGTAGTAATGATAGGTCATTTATCTTCTGGCAAAAAGGACATTAAGGACAACATTATCAGATCATTAGTCACCAATTACTAAGGAATCACAGAATATATTATTCATGAGTAAAATCCATATCTAATGAGTTGGTGAGTAGTGCATTTCATATATTTTTATTTGCATTATAGTATTATTATTGATCCTGATAAAAACTCTTCTCTTTGTGCATTTGTTTAATCAATACATTTTTAGTCATTATTAAAGTTAGAGTTTATTTTTCTGATACATGCATTTTCCTTAATGTGTTTGACAAAAAATTCACACTATTTTTGATGATGCAAAGGTCAAGAATTGTTGTATTGTCTTAAAGACTAACACAACCCTCATTTCAAACGTCAGTCATTTAATCCCTCTCTGTAGCCCTTTTCAAACCATTCAGTGGACCCTGTTGTATTTTCGAGTATTTTACTCCAAAGATCTGATATTTCCCTGTTACTGCTCAGATGTGTTTTGACTTCCTGTGATCAGTATAAGTCTATATGTGTTTGTGATGAGTGCCCTTTGGTGACGGTTTTTCGGAAAAACTACTTTCTTTTTGTGCCAAAGTAGAATGTTTTTGATAAAAGACGGGGAAATCGCTCATAATGAGTTGCCTTTTCATTTAAACCTCCAGGTCATGATGTACCACCTGTGATATGTATATTTGTAACAAAGCGTTTGATTTATCATTCCATAATCATGATGATGGAAATGTCTTTGATATATTGGAACCTTCATATCTTTTTAACTTATCTTTTTTTACAAATGACATGGGAAGATATCACTGTGTCAAGTTTTCTTTCATCATGTTAAACTGTTAAATGGAAAAATGACATTAACACAGATAAAAACAAGACTTTCCCTATTGTGTAATCTGCAGAACCAATTTGCTCGTTTAATTCATTTCTCATTTTATCAAGGAACATGAAGAAAATAATACTATTTTTGAAAGAAATATATTTGTAGTCATATTGTTAATCTAATACTGTAGTTCTTCATTATTGACTCAGGTCATTGATGCTTTGATCTATAACGGAATGTACTCTAACATGGTATCACTTCTCATGAAATACATATTTTGGCTATTTTCTTCGCCACCAGGGGGCACTCATTGAAAAAACCATGAATGGCCTTTAAAACTCACTTGTTTCAAAAGAACTATCTGCAAGAGTGCCATGAGCACACCTGGTCTGATTTAGCACTTTATAAATGTTTTATCATTATTATCCCAGTCAATTAAATGCATATATTTAATGTGATGTAAATACTTTATGAAAAACATTCGTAATGATATACTTAATGAATTGGCTATTATTAATGTCAAACTTAATGAGAGACTTGATGTCATGTATAAAATAATGTAATGTTTAAACTTAAAATGTGTAACAAAATGTAAATTTAGAAGCTATTATGGCATGGGAACACTTTTTTGAAATCCTAATTTCACTACACGGCAGCCCTCAGATAATCTTAGAGATATGCCTGCGGGACATTGAGGGAGCCTGCTCTGTACGTCAAATGCTGTGTACTTGAGAAGATGATCGGAAATGCCGGCAACATTTATGTTGTGGCGAAAAGTTCCCAGTGACTCGCACGACGTCTTAAACTTGTCCGATTATTATCTCCCATGACTGCCTGGCTTCAAAGGCAATTTTGTCAAACAAAAACCATCACCCGGTGCCTTACTGAAATTGGCTGAAATGTGACTAAGGTTTTATATTCAATTAACATTTTCACTTTATCTGGATGAAAGCTTTCCCATCCTTCGATTCCTATATGATTGTATCATCAATAGAAACATAGAAGAGGTTAAATAGGTTAAGTTGCGTATTCAACAAAATAAGATATAAATTCTTCAGTCAACAATTACAAATTTATAATAAAAAGGTATTGCCAGCCAACTTTATCAAAGGTGGAAGTTTATTGGTAATTAAACAAGAAGGCTAATCTACCCACCTCCTAATACCATCTTAATTTGATGCAACTTCCAGCCCTTCTTATCCGTGTGTGATGCTGCTTACTCTCTTAGTTGGCTGACTAATTTTATAACAGGCTTTATATGGTGTGAAATACATTTCCAGTGTTCATTTCCAATGTACTCATTAGTAGTGGCTCAATATAAATATGTGCTGTCTCATGTCTGTCTGGATTAAATTGGTCACGGTTGGATGAGTACATGTCCAGCATCCAATCCGTACCAACCATGCATGACTGGAAATCAACACTAATTGCTCCATGCATCAATAGGTGCTCATCAAAAATGAAGCAAACTCACTTGTTATATGATATTCACTTATTGACAAACAATGGACCGAATATGAGGAATAGCATGTAACTGCTATATAAAAAATATATATCAAAATTTAAAAAAAAATTAAATGTAGACTTTTTCTTTAAAAGGTCACAAAGTGACCTTCAGATGACCTTGACCTTGACAGAGAACAGATCAGCAAAGAGTAAACTGCTTATTGCAGTAAAGAGAAAAGAGACACAATATTTTACTGGACATGAAGCCTAATCAACCAAATTGTAGCTATTTGACTCCTATAAATCTGACCTTATTACTAGTGGGTTATATTGATCTCTGTAACCTTCTCAACTGTGTGCCCTTTCATATTACATTCAGAATGAATGACAGTTGGACTATAATATGTCAATAACCTTTTGCTATATTGGGTAATGTCTTCCAAAGGTTCATATTACTTATGTCTGTAAATCACCTGGACTTTATGTGCTAGTTTGAAGGGTATCAATGTCAAATTGAAATATATGTGCATAGATTTTTCAAGGGATTTTTTTTCTGAGAAATTGACACATTATAAAATGCTATACCATCACTCCCAAATATCCTAATTACCGTTGAAAGTATAAATACACATTTTTATAGCCTACTTGAAGATATAACATCAGCCATAATATATCAAACCAGATGTTATGAGTAATAATTCACTCAGTACCACCATATAAATCACCTTTTAAAAAAAAATATATGACCTTTAACCAGAATGTGCATTGTTCTAACAAGGGTCTTAATGTAAAGGTCATAAACCTCTCAATCATATGTGTACACATGAGAACATTGCCTTTTCTATGATTGCTTTTTTAAATGCAATGTTTTACCTCTAACCAAAATGTACACTGTTTTAACAAGAGATCTGATTGAAAAGGTAATGTTAAACAATACAATCAAATTATTATGTTTCAAGACTACTTGTTTCAAGGCAAGTTCAGTGACCTTTTGCCGTGGTCAGCACGTTGCGGTACAATGTTGTGAGCACGTGCTCAGCACGAATGTAGCACGTTGTGAGCACGTGCTCAGCACGAATGTAGCACGTTGTGAGCACATAATAAGTGAGTATGGATCTCACTGTACTGTCAAATACGTTTATAGGGAGATAAGATTTAACATTAATATTTGTACACAAGGAACTCCACAAAGACAACATACCTTTGATTATCTTATTGTGTACTGAGAGTACTTTTAATGTATCTTTTAAAAACAATTACGAGATAGGTGTATTTCTCTACCATCTCTATTTGGTCCTCTATAAATATGAATGAGGTTTTATATTCCTGTTTTTTTAAAGCTAAGTATCATAACGGTAGTATTTTCTGAATGTTGAGATTTCCAATGAATGCAATAATCTCAACTGAGCAATGGTGTCTTGAACCCATTTTTGTCATTAAGATAAGTAAATCATCAGAACACAATAAGCATCTGACCTTCTGATTTCCGAGTATTGGAGAATCACACTTGTTACCAAGGATGTCATTTATATCATTTTTTTAAAAGTAAAAAGGTTAAGTGAGGACTGAAGGTGTGTGTTTTTCCCTTTTGAATTCTGGAGGAATTTGTGACACCATCTGGTTATTTGATACAGGATCTGGCATTGATGCACATATTTTCTTTTAATACTGTAAAATTTGGAACCTATCTCATACTGATCAGAGACCGACCACACTAGCGGCACACCCAGATCACACACAGCGTAGGAACAGCGTTGGGAGCATTGAAAAAATGTTATTCAACGTGCTGAGCATGTAAAAGGGCAACAATGTGGTCCGACCTGATAATAACGTTGTCCTTCTACGTGCTGAACACATTGACAATGTTACAATGTTTTTGTAACAACGTGCTTACAACGTGGTAAGCACGTAGAAGAAAATTTGTGGTGATTAAGCTGGCCACTAGGTGGCTGCAGTACTATAAAAAATGGTGACTTGTGACAACTTAGTTTAGTTAGGCAATTCAAAGTTACAGCGAATTTAATGGACAAGACATAATGTTCTGAATGTATAAAAAAATAAAATAAATGATCATGTCTTTGGTTGTGATACAAGCTTATTGTTATTATCAACTGTAATATATATCCATATAATTTCAGACAATGTCAAAATATCATAACACGTCAGTTTGATATGCTAGAAGAAGTTGCTGATGGGATAATCCCAACTGAGTAAGTTGATTTGGCCAAACATAGCCGAGGTTGTTCACAGCTGAATCTATGAATACTGCACATTTACACCTGCTTGCAACATGCTGAGCATGTGCTTACATCGTTTATCACAATACGTTCAAAACATTATCTGGTGTACATTGATCTACTTCCTTATGATGTCAGTTTAAAACGTGCTCACAACGTAGAAAAAATGTGCTCAGCATGTGCTCACAACATTGTACAACAATGTGCTCACATCACAGATCTACGTCCATACAATGTCAAGTCACAACGTGCTCAGCATCAAAACACAAAATGCTCACAGTGTAGAAAAAACGTAAAATTGTTAGCTGGGTTGTTAGGAGAGCGTAGCATCTGTGCCTTTGTTAAATAAGTGGAAGACGTGAGGTGGTGGGTTTGACACACACTGCGGGCAGTTTTACTTTCACATTGGTTAAAAGGCTCAAAAGTCCACCTGATATGGCCATAGTTGCTGTAAGGGGCAAAAAAAAAAAACCAAAAACAAAACACCATTTCACAATTTCATACTGTACTGAAGTTTAAATGTAATGCCCTATGCCATACACCGTTGAAGTATTTCCTTAAGTTTCGAGAATGCCTAAAGATTTAATTTTTTTATTTTTGAATGCATATTTGTTGAGAGGCTCCTTGAGATAATTGTTTATTGAAAGTTCTGAAATCTTTATATGCTGGCTGCGTAGCTGTTGCTCTATCATGTTTTAGGATTTAATGTTTAAGCATTTGATGAAAATATTGTCTAAGCAACTGGTGATACTTCTGCTAGGGAGGTCTACACGGGATTCTGAGTTGGTGCCTTTTAACTAAATATGGGCCATGTTTACATCATCGAAAATGTCAGAATAAAATATCCTTTTGGAATTTTAATATTAAGCCATTTTCATTTTGTCACCTTTATCAAAATCTGAGCCAATTGACAATGCAACTTCAACATCTGATAACTTCTGCAATTTTTAATATTTTCTTTTAAAATTTTCATTTTGAGGTCAAACAAATTTGAATAGAAATGTTTGCATTTACGTACGAGATAACATCAAACTTGGATTTAAATCATAAATCCCTATTTTTTTACGTTTTGAAAATGACACTTCACTTAAATTGGCGGGAATCAGCTTTGGTATATTGGCGGATCCAGAAATGGGTGTTCAATTGAACAAATTTCACATTTATATCATCTGGTCTATCTTCTTATTTACAGGAATTTCTATAAGATTTGTAAACACGAATTTGTAAGAAAAATATTAAACATAAGTAGAGCAAAGAGACTGGTAAGAACCTTATTTTGACAAATGTAAAACCCTGGACCTGCCACTGATGCCTTTCACGCAATGCCCTGTGTGACATACTTTTCTTGCAATGTAAAATAGTAGCTGCGTCCTCTTATCGTAAAAAAAATACACGGATTTGCAGAAAGATATCAGCTATTCAATTAAGTATTTTAACCTATTTGTGTCTACATTTGATCCATTTCTTGTCACCTGAATTTTTTCTGTTACAAAATTGGCACATTTTCTTCTACTATGAGAGTTTATCACAATTTCTATGTACTATTATGATTAGAGCGACCTATTGTGGGTTATTTTCTGATATTACACTTATATGTTATATATATATGTATATATAAAACTTTAAAAGATTACATTGGGTTAATTATTTAATGTCCAACAATTTTCATTTTTTATACACCTTCCACATTCAAACCCCCCCCTTTTTTTTTACCAAATTGAGCTTGTTAATAAATCTCAAACTTGACGGACTCTATTTTCATTTAATTTTTTTCCATCCAGTATGCTAATTTAATCTAATTTCCCTTGCAGATTGATACACAATTAATAATTGTACTAGTGTTAATTTTGTTTTTCAAGAATGAAATACTCTATGAGCTTGTTTTGGAAATATGCAGATAATTGAATATTGGAATATAAAGTAAAATCCATGAAAATTGCAGTTTAAAAGTCATTTAAAGGTCACTTCAAGGTCACCGAAAATATTATATAGAAATAGCCTACAATGTTTCACATTCAGTCTTGTATCAGTTGTAGATATGTCCCACACAGTAAAAGCATTATAGGCCTAGCTATGTTTGTCATTTCCACTGATGCTCTTTTAGTTTCTTTGGTTACTGTCAATGGAATTTCATGTTATTGGACCTTTTGTACCTTTTCTTTTTCTTTTTTTAATATATATTTTTTTCATACAACTTATATTAAACTGACGAATATTAGCTGATATATTAATAATACATATAATATATATTATCAGGCTAGGGCCATGCCCTGCCCTCTGATCCTTTTCCTTGTTATATTGCAATCAAAATCAAGCCATGCTCTTAAATGCGCATCACTCCTGTTGTTCACGTGATTACTTTTGGAATATATGAGAACCACTCGTGGCACATACAGGATAGCAGTACGCACCGTGAAGGCTGTGTGGAAATTATGATAACATCAGCGATAGTAGCGACACTGTGTGGGAGGCGTTAGGGATAGTGTCAGTGGCGTCATCTACTGGATCTCAAAGAGTGGTAGAATCGACCGTATTTCCGGTTCCTATTTACAGAGGACAACAGGGGAGATGTATTTCGAAGCGAATTTATTTTAGTTCTCAGAACCATCAGGTGTCACAGCATCATATAGACCCAGGACAACTTTGTAAATTGCACAGTTAGATGCACCCGAACGTAGCCAGAATGAAACAGGGTCAGGACGAATTTATCTCAGTCAATAAACCACATTGTACGCCTCGGTTCACCCCACAGACATACATTCGGATTCTTGTTTGACGATGAACTGGACTCATGTTTTGATTGGTCCCTTTTGATTATCTCAGCTGGTTACCTCGAGAGCGATTGTGTCATCTTCTTGCTGGACTTAAGATGAAGTTTGCAGAGCATTTATCGGCACATATTACTCCTGAATGGCGGAAACAATACATCCAGTATGAAGTAAGTAAAAGAACTGCCATTGCCACTTTCGCTTTAAATTTAATAATTTAAATAAAATTTATGATGGCAATGCTGGCAGGTTAAATCCTAAATTGTTGTAAACAATGTTCTGTGACCAACTACAGTGACCGGCAGACAAATCCGGACACTTTCATGTTTTTCACTCCTGATTTTCACAAAATCTTTCAAAACTGAGTAAAAACTACTCCCATCGATAGTAGATCGTTAACTACATATGCGTGTATAATAAAATTAGTACATGTTCAATATGTACAGAATTATAGCGAAATTCACGCATTCAGCAAACCTGCAGATTGTCCGAGTTTCCATTGAGTTATACGGTGAAGTTGGTTACGTCACCACTTCTGACGTCATTTGACAGTGACACAAACATTCGTGCCGTGAAAACAAATAAAGACAACATACCTTTGATTATCTTATTGTGTACTGAGAGTACTTTTAATGTATCTTTTAAAAACAATTACGAGATAGGTGTATTTCTCTACCATCTCTATTTGGTCCTCTATAAATATGAATGAGGTTTTATATTCCTGTTTTTTTAAAGCTAAGTATCATAACGGTAGTATTTTCTGAATGTTGAGATTTCCAATGAATGCAATAATCTCAACTGAGCAATGGTGTCTCGAACCCATTTTTGTCATTAAGATAAGTAAATCATCAGAACACAATAAGCATCTGACCTTCTGATTTCCGAGTGTTGGAGAATCACACTTGTTACCAAGGATGTCATTTATATCATTTTTTTAAAAGTAAAAAGGTTAAGTGAGGACTGAAGGTGTGTGTTTTTCCCTTTTGAATTCTGGAGGAATTTGTGACACCATCTGGTTATTTGATACAGGATCTGGCATTGATGCACATATTTTCTTTTAATACTGTAAAATTTGGAACCTATCTCATACTGATCAGAGACCGACCACACTAGCGGCACACCCAGATCACACACAGCGTAGGAACAGCGTTGGGAGCATTGAAAAAATGTTATTCAACGTGCTGAGCATGTAAAAGGGCAACAATGTGGTCCGACCTGATAATAACGTTGTCCTTCTACGTGCTGAACACATTGACAATGTTACAATGTTTTTGTAACAACGTGCTTACAACGTGGTAAGCACGTAGAAGAAAATTTGTGGTGATTAAGCTGGCCACTAGGTGGCTGCAGTACTATAAAAAATGGTGACTTGTGACAACTTAGTTTAGTTAGGCAATTCAAAGTTACAGCGAATTTAATGGACAAGACATAATGTTCTGAATGTATAAAAAAATAAAATAAATGATCATGTCTTTGGTTGTGATACAAGCTTATTGTTATTATCAACTGTAATATATATCCATATAATTTCAGACAATGTCAAAATATCATAACACGTCAGTTTGATATGCTAGAAGAAGTTGCTGATGGGATAATCCCAACTGAGTAAGTTGATTTGGCCAAACATAGCCGAGGTTGTTCACAGCTGAATCTATGAATACTGCACATTTACACCTGCTTGCAACATGCTGAGCATGTGCTTACATCGTTTATCACAATACGTTCAAAACATTATCTGGTGTACATTGATCTACTTCCTTATGATGTCAGTTTAAAACGTGCTCACAACGTAGAAAAAATGTGCTCAGCATGTGCTCACAACATTGTACAACAATGTGCTCACATCACAGATCTACGTCCATACAATGTCAAGTCACAACGTGCTCAGCATCAAAACACAACATGCTCACAGTGTAGAAAAAACGTAAAATTGTTAGCTGGGTTGTTAGGAGAGCGTAGCATCTGTGCCTTTGTTAAATAAGTGGAAGACGTGAGGTGGTGGGTTTGACACACACTGCGGGCAGTTTTACTTTCACATTGGTTAAAAGGCTCAAAAGTCCACCTGATATGGCCATAGTTGCTGTAAGGGGCAAAAAAAAAAAACCAAAAACAAAACACCATTTCACAATTTCATACTGTACTGAAGTTTAAATGTAATGCCCTATGCCATACACCGTTGAAGTATTTCCTTAAGTTTCGAGAATGCCTAAAGATTTAATTTTTTTATTTTTGAATGCATATTTGTTGAGAGGCTCCTTGAGATAATTGTTTATTGAAAGTTCTGAAATCTTTATATGCTGGCTGCGTAGCTGTTGCTCTATCATGTTTTAGGATTTAATGTTTAAGCATTTGATGAAAATATTGTCTAAGCAACTGGTGATACTTCTGCTAGGGAGGTCTACACGGGATTCTGAGTTGGTGCCTTTTAACTAAATATGGGCCATGTTTACATCGTCGAAAATGTCAGAATAAAATATCCTTTTGGAATTTTAATATTAAGCCATTTTCATTTTGTCACCTTTATCAAAATCTGAGCCAATTGACAATGCAACTTCAACATCTGATAACTTCTGCAATTTTTAATATTTTCTTTTAAAATTTTCATTTTGAGGTCAAACAAATTTGAATAGAAATGTTTGCATTTACGTACGAGATAACATCAAACTTGGATTTAAATCATAAATCCCTATTTTTTACGTTTTGAAAATGACACTTCACTTAAATTGGCGGGAATCAGCTTTGGTATATTGGCGGATCCAGAAATGGGTGTTCAATTGAACAAATTTCACATTTATATCATCTGGTCTATCTTCTTATTTACAGGAATTTCTATAAGATTTGTAAACACGAATTTGTAAGAAAAATATTAAACATAAGTAGAGCAAAGAGACTGGTAAGAACCTTATTTTGACAAATGTAAAACCCTGGACCTGCCACTGATGCCTTTCACGCAATGCCCTGTGTGACATACTTTTCTTGCAATGTAAAATAGTAGCTGCGTCCTCTTATCGTAAAAAAAATACACGGATTTGCAGAAAGATATCAGCTATTCAATTAAGTATTTTAACCTATTTGTGTCTACATTTGATCCATTTCTTGTCACCTGAATTTTTTCTGTTACAAAATTGGCACATTTTCTTCTACTATGAGAGTTTATCACAATTTCTATGTACTATTATGATTAGAGCGACCTATTGTGGGTTATTTTCTGATATTACACTTATATGTTATATATATATGTATATATAAAACTTTAAAAGATTACATTGGGTTAATTATTTAATGTCCAACAATTTTCATTTTTTATACACCTTCCACATTCAAACCCCCCCCTTTTTTTTACCAAATTGAGCTTGTTAATAAATCTCAAACTTGACGGACTCTATTTTCATTTAATTTTTTTCCATCCAGTATGCTAATTTAATCTAATTTCCCTTGCCGATTGATACACAATTAATAATTGTTCTAGTGTTAATTTTGTTTTTCAAGAATGAAATACTCTATGAGCTTGTTTTGGAAATATGCAGATAATTGAATATTGGAATATAAAGTAAAATCCATGAAAATTGCAGTTTAAAAGTCATTTAAAGGTCACTTCAAGGTCACCGAAAATATTATATAGAAATAGCCTACAATGTTTCACATTTAGTCTTGTATCAGTTGTAGATATGTCCCACACAGTAAAAGCATTATAGGCCTAGCTATGTTTGTCATTTCCACTGATGCTCTTTTAGTTTCTTTGGTTACTGTCAATGGAATTTCATGTTATTGGACCTTTTGTACCTTTTCTTTTTCTTTTTTTAATATATATTTTTTTCATACAACTTATATTAAACTGACGAATATTAGCTGATATATTAATAATACATATAATATATATTATCAGGCTAGGGCCATGCCCTGCCCTCTGATCCTTTTCCTTGTTATATTGCAATCAAAATCAAGCCATGCTCTTAAAGGCGCATCACTCCTGTTGTTCACATGATTACTTTTGGAATATATGAGAACCACTCGTGGCACATACAGGATAGCAGTACGCACCGTGAAGGCTGTGTGGAAATGATGATAACATCAGCGATAGTAGCGACACTGTGTGGGAGGCGTTAGGGATAGTGTCAGTGGCGTCATCTACTGGATCTCAAAGAGTGGTAGAATCGACCGTATTTCCGGTTCCTATTTACAGAGGACAACAGGGGAGATGTATTTCGAAGCGAATTTATTTTAGTTCTCAGAACCATCAGGTGTCACAGCATCATATAGACCCAGGACAACTTTGTAAATTGCACAGTTAGATGCACCCGAACGTAGCCAGAATGAAACAGGGTCAGGACGAATTTATCTCAGTCAATAAACCACATTGTACGCCTCGGTTCACCCCACAGACATACATTCGGATTCTTGTTTGACGATGAACTGGACTCATGTTTTGATTGGTCCCTTTTGATTATCTCAGCTGGTTACCTCGAGAGCGATTGTGTCGTCTTCTTGCTGGACTTAAGATGAAGTTTGCAGAGCATTTATCGGCACATATTACTCCTGAATGGCGGAAACAATACATCCAGTATGAAGTAAGTAAAAGAACTGCCATTGCCACTTTCGCTTTAAATTTAATAATTTAAATAAAATTTATGATGGCAATGCTGGCAGGTTAAATCCTAAATTGTTGTAAACAATGTTCTGTGACCAACTACAGTGACCGGCAGACAAATCCGGACACTTTCATGTTTTTCACTCCTGATTTTCACAAAATCTTTCAAAACCGAGTAAAAACTACTCCCATCGATAGTAGATCGTTAACTACATATGCGTGTATAATAAAATTGGTACATGTTCAATATGTACAGAATTATAGCGAAATTCACGCATTCAGCAAACCTGCAGATTGTCCGAGTTTCCATTGAGTTATACGGTGAAGTTGGTTACGTCACCACTTCTGACGTCATTTGACAGTGACACAAACATTCGTGCCGTGAAAACAAATAAAGACAACATACCTTTGATTATCTTATTGTGTACTGAGAGTACTTTTAATGTATCTTTTAAAAACAATTACGAGATAGGTGTATTTCTCTACCATCTCTATTTGGTCCTCTATAAATATGAATGAGGTTTTATATTCCTGTTTTTTTAAAGCTAAGTATCATAACGGTAGTATTTTCTGAATGTTGAGATTTCCAATGAATGCAATAATCTCAACTGAGCAATGGTGTCTTGAACCCATTTTTGTCATTAAGATAAGTAAATCATCAGAACACAATAAGCATCTGACCTTCTGATTTCCGAGTATTGGAGAATCACACTTGTTACCAAGGATGTCATTTATATCATTTTTTTAAAAGTAAAAAGGTTAAGTGAGGACTGAAGGTGTGTGTTTTTCCCTTTTGAATTCTGGAGGAATTTGTGACACCATCTGGTTATTTGATACAGGATCTGGCATTGATGCACATATTTTCTTTTAATACTGTAAAATTTGGAACCTATCTCATACTGATCAGAGACCGACCACACTAGCGGCACACCCAGATCACACACAGCGTAGGAACAGCGTTGGGAGCATTGAAAAAATGTTATTCAACGTGCTGAGCATGTAAAAGGGCAACAATGTGGTCAGACCTGATAATAACGTTGTCCTTCTACGTGCTGAACACATTGACAATGTTACAATGTTTTTGTAACAACATGCTTACAACGTGGTAAGCACGTAGAAGAAAATTTGTGGTGATTAAACTGGCCACTAGGTGGCTGCAGTACTATAAAAAATGGTGACTTGTGACAACTTAGTTTAGTTAGGCAATTCAAAGTTACAGCGAATTTAATGGACAAGACATAATGTTCTGAATGTATAAAAAAATAAAATAAATGATCATGTCTTTGGTTGTGATACAAGCTTATTGTTATTATCAACTGTAATATATATCCATATAATTTCAGACAATGTCAAAATATCATAACACGTCAGTTTGATATGCTAGAAGAAGTTGCTGATGGGATAATCCCAACTGAGTAAGTTGATTTGGCCAAACATAGCCGAGGTTGTTCACAGCTGAATCTATGAATACTGCACATTTACACCTGCTTGCAACATGCTGAGCATGTGCTTACATCGTTTATCACAATACGTTCAAAACATTATCTGGTGTACATTGATCTACTTCCTTATGATGTCAGTTTAAAACGTGCTCACAACGTAGAAAAAATGTGCTCAGCATGTGCTCACAACATTGTACAACAATGTGCTCACATCACAGATCTACGTCCATACAATGTCAAGTCACAACGTGCTCAGCATCAAAACACAACATGCTCACAGTGTAGAAAAAACGTAAAATTGTTAGCTGGGTTGTTAGGAGAGCGTAGCATCTGTGCCTTTGTTAAATAAGTGGAAGACGTGAGGTGGTGGGTTTGACACACACTGCGGGCAGTTTTACTTTCACATTGGTTAAAAGGCTCAAAAGTCCACCTGATATGGCCATAGTTGCTGTAAGGGGCAAAAAAAAAAAACCAAAAACAAAACACCATTTCACAATTTCATACTGTACTGAAGTTTAAATGTAATGCCCTATGCCATACACCGTTGAAGTATTTCCTTAAGTTTCGAGAATGCCTAAAGATTTAATTTTTTTATTTTTGAATGCATATTTGTTGAGAGGCTCCTTGAGATAATTGTTTATTGAAAGTTCTGAAATCTTTATATGCTGGCTGCGTAGCTGTTGCTCTATCATGTTTTAGGATTTAATGTTTAAGCATTTGATGAAAATATTGTCTAAGCAACTGGTGATACTTCTGCTAGGGAGGTCTACACGGGATTCTGAGTTGGTGCCTTTTAACTAAATATGGGCCATGTTTACATCGTCGAAAATGTCAGAATAAAATATCCTTTTGGAATTTTAATATTAAGCCATTTTCATTTTGTCACCTTTATCAAAATCTGAGCCAATTGACAATGCAACTTCAACATCTGATAACTTCTGCAATTTTTAATATTTTCTTTTCAAATTTTCATTTTGAGGTCAAACAAATTTGAATAGAAATGTTTGCATTTACGTACGAGATAACATCAAACTTGGATTTAAATCATAAATCCCTATTTTTTTACGTTTTGAAAATGACACTTCACTTAAATTGGCGGGAATCAGCTTTGGTATATTGGCGGATCCAGAAATGGGTGTTCAATTGAACAAATTTCACATTTATATCATCTGGTCTATCTTCTTATTTACAGGAATTTCTATAAGATTTGTAAACACGAATTTGTAAGAAAAATATTAAACATAAGTAGAGCAAAGAGACTGGTAAGAACCTTATTTTGACAAATGTAAAACCCTGGACCTGCCACTGATGCCTTTCACGCAATGCCCTGTGTGACATACTTTTCTTGCAATGTAAAATAGTAGCTGCGTCCTCTTATCGTAAAAAAAATACACGGATTTGCAGAAAGATATCAGCTATTCAATTAAGTATTTTAACCTATTTGTGTCTACATTTGATCCATTTCTTGTCACCTGAATTTTTTCTGTTACAAAATTGGCACATTTTCTTCTACTATGAGAGTTTATCACAATTTCTATGTACTATTATGATTAGAGCGACCTATTGTGGGTTATTTTCTGATATTACACTTATATGTTATATATATATGTATATATAAAACTTTAAAAGATTACATTGGGTTAATTATTTAATGTCCAACAATTTTCATTTTTTATACACCTTCCACATTCAAACCCCCCCCTTTTTTTTTACCAAATTGAGCTTGTTAATAAATCTCAAACTTGACGGACTCTATTTTCATTTAATTTTTTTCCATCCAGTATGCTAATTTAATCTAATTTCCCTTGCAGATTGATACACAATTAATAATTGTTCTAGTGTTAATTTTGTTTTTCAAGAATGAAATACTCTATGAGCTTGTTTTGGAAATATGCAGATAATTGAATATTGGAATATAAAGTAAAATCCATGAAAATTGCAGTTTAAAAGTCATTTAAAGGTCACTTCAAGGTCACCGAAAATATTATATAGAAATAGCCTACAATGTTTCACATTCAGTCTTGTATCAGTTGTAGATATGTCCCACACAGTAAAAGCATTATAGGCCTAGCTATGTTTGTCATTTCCACTGATGCTCTTTTAGTTTCTTTGGTTACTGTCAATGGAATTTCATGTTATTGGACCTTTTGTACCTTTTCTTTTTCTTTTTTTAATATATATTTTTTTCATACAACTTATATTAAACTGACGAATATTAGCTGATATATTAATAATACATATAATATATATTATCAGGCTAGGGCCATGCCCTGCCCTCTGATCCTTTTCCTTGTTATATTGCAATCAAAATCAAGCCATGCTCTTAAATGCGCATCACTCCTGTTGTTCACGTGATTACTTTTGGAATATATGAGAACCACTCGTGGCACATACAGGATAGCAGTACGCACCGTGAAGGCTGTGTGGAAATTATGATAACATCAGCCATAGTAGCGACACTGTGTGGGAGGCGTTAGGGATAGTGTCAGTGGCGTCATCTACTGGATCTCAAAGAGTGGTAGAATCGACCGTATTTCCGGTTCCTATTTACAGAGGACAACAGGGGAGATGTATTTCGAAGCGAATTTATTTTAGTTCTCAGAACCATCAGGTGTCACAGCATCATATAGACCCAGGACAACTTTGTAAATTGCACAGTTAGATGCACCCGAACGTAGCCAGAATGAAACAGGGTCAGGACGAATTTATCTCAGTCAATAAACCACATTGTACGCCTCGGTTCACCCCACAGACATACATTCGGATTCTTGTTTGACGATGAACTGGACTCATGTTTTGATTGGTCCCTTTTGATTATCTCAGCTGGTTACCTCGAGAGCGATTGTGTCGTCTTCTTGCTGGACTTAAGATGAAGTTTGCAGAGCATTTATCGGCACATATTACTCCTGAATGGCGGAAACAATACATCCAGTATGAAGTAAGTAAAAGAACTGCCATTGCCACTTTCGCTTTAAATTTAATAATTTAAATAAAATTTATGATGGCAATGCTGGCAGGTTAAATCCTAAATTGTTGTAAACAATGTTCTGTGACCAACTACAGTGACCGGCAGACAAATCCAGACACTTTCATGTTTTTCACTCCTGATTTTCACAAAATCTTTCAAAACTGAGTAAAAACTACTCCCATCGATAGTAGATCGTTAACTACATATGCGTGTATAATAAAATTGGTACATGTTCAATATGTACAGAATTATAGCGAAATTCACGCATTCAGCAAACCTGCAGATTGTCCGAGTTTCCATTGAGTTATACGGTGAAGTTGGTTACGTCACCACTTCTGACGTCATTTGACAGTGACACAAACATTCGTGCCGTGAAAACAAATAAAGACAACATACCTTTGATTATCTTATTGTGTACTGAGAGTACTTTTAATGTATCTTTTAAAAACAATTACGAGATAGGTGTATTTCTCTACCATCTCTATTTGGTCCTCTATAAATATGAATGAGGTTTTATATTCCTGTTTTTTTAAAGCTAAGTATCATAACGGTAGTATTTTCTGAATGTTGAGATTTCCAATGAATGCAATAATCTCAACTGAGCAATGGTGTCTTGAACCCATTTTTGTCATTAAGATAAGTAAATCATCAGAACACAATAAGCATCTGACCTTCTGATTTCCGAGTATTGGAGAATCACACTTGTTACCAAGGATGTCATTTATATCATTTTTTTAAAAGTAAAAAGGTTAAGTGAGGACTGAAGGTGTGTGTTTTTCCCTTTTGAATTCTGGAGGAATTTGTGACACCATCTGGTTATTTGATACAGGATCTGGCATTGATGCACATATTTTCTTTTAATACTGTAAAATTTGGAACCTATCTCATACTGATCAGAGACCGACCACACTAGCGGCACACCCAGATCACACACAGCGTAGGAACAGCGTTGGGAGCATTGAAAAAATGTTATTCAACGTGCTGAGCATGTAAAAGGGCAACAATGTGGTCAGACCTGATAATAACGTTGTCCTTCTACGTGCTGAACACATTGACAATGTTACAATGTTTTTGTAACAACATGCTTACAACGTGGTAAGCACGTAGAAGAAAATTTGTGGTGATTAAACTGGCCACTAGGTGGCTGCAGTACTATAAAAAATGGTGACTTGTGACAACTTAGTTTAGTTAGGCAATTCAAAGTTACAGCGAATTTAATGGACAAGACATAATGTTCTGAATGTATAAAAAAATAAAATAGATGATCATGTCTTTGGTTGTGATACAAGCTTATTGTTATTATCAACTGTAATATATATCCATATAATTTCAGACAATGTCAAAATATCATAACACGTCAGTTTGATATGCTAGAAGAAGTTGCTGATGGGATAATCCCAACTGAGTAAGTTGATTTGGCCAAACATAGCCGAGGTTGTTCACAGCTGAATCTATGAATACTGCACATTTACACCTGCTTGCAACATGCTGAGCATGTGCTTACATCGTTTATCACAATACGTTCAAAACATTATCTGGTGTACATTGATCTACTTCCTTATGATGTCAGTTTAAAACGTGCTCACAACGTAGAAAAAATGTGCTCAGCATGTGCTCACAACATTGTACAACAATGTGCTCACATCACAGATCTACGTCCATACAATGTCAAGTCACAACGTGCTCAGCATCAAAACACAACATGCTCACAGTGTAGAAAAAACGTAAAATTGTTAGCTGGGTTGTTAGGAGAGCGTAGCATCTGTGCCTTTGTTAAATAAGTGGAAGACGTGAGGTGGTGGGTTTGACACACACTGCGGGCAGTTTTACTTTCACATTGGTTAAAAGGCTCAAAAGTCCACCTGATATGGCCATAGTTGCTGTAAGGGGCAAAAAAAAAAAACCAAAAACAAAACACCATTTCACAATTTCATACTGTACTGAAGTTTAAATGTAATGCCCTATGCCATACACCGTTGAAGTATTTCCTTAAGTTTCGAGAATGCCTAAAGATTTAATTTTTTTATTTTTGAATGCATATTTGTTGAGAGGCTCCTTGAGATAATTGTTTATTGAAAGTTCTGAAATCTTTATATGCTGGCTGCGTAGCTGTTGCTCTATCATGTTTTAGGATTTAATGTTTAAGCATTTGATGAAAATATTGTCTAAGCAACTGGTGATACTTCTGCTAGGGAGGTCTACACGGGATTCTGAGTTGGTGCCTTTTAACTAAATATGGGCCATGTTTACATCGTCGAAAATGTCAGAATAAAATATCCTTTTGGAATTTTAATATTAAGCCATTTTCATTTTGTCACCTTTATCAAAATCTGAGCCAATTGACAATGCAACTTCAACATCTGATAACTTCTGCAATTTTTAATATTTTCTTTTCAAATTTTCATTTTGAGGTCAAACAAATTTGAATAGAAATGTTTGCATTTACGTACGAGATAACATCAAACTTGGATTTAAATCATAAATCCCTATTTTTTTACGTTTTGAAAATGACACTTCACTTAAATTGGCGGGAATCAGCTTTGGTATATTGGCGGATCCAGAAATGGGTGTTCAATTGAACAAATTTCACATTTATATCATCTGGTCTATCTTCTTATTTACAGGAATTTCTATAAGATTTGTAAACACGAATTTGTAAGAAAAATATTAAACATAAGTAGAGCAAAGAGACTGGTAAGAACCTTATTTTGACAAATGTAAAACCCTGGACCTGCCACTGATGCCTTTCACGCAATGCCCTGTGTGACATACTTTTCTTGCAATGTAAAATAGTAGCTGCGTCCTCTTATCGTAAAAAAAATACACGGATTTGCAGAAAGATATCAGCTATTCAATTAAGTATTTTAACCTATTTGTGTCTACATTTGATCCATTTCTTGTCACCTGAATTTTTTCTGTTACAAAATTGGCACATTTTCTTCTACTATGAGAGTTTATCACAATTTCTATGTACTATTATGATTAGAGCGACCTATTGTGGGTTATTTTCTGATATTACACTTATATGTTATATATATATGTATATATAAAACTTTAAAAGATTACATTGGGTTAATTATTTAATGTCCAACAATTTTCATTTTTTATACACCTTCCACATTCAAACCCCCCCTTTTTTTTTACCAAATTGAGCTTGTTAATAAATCTCAAACTTGACGGACTCTATTTTCATTTAATTTTTTTCCATCCAGTATGCTAATTTAATCTAATTTCCCTTGCAGATTGATACACAATTAATAATTGTTCTAGTGTTAATTTTGTTTTTCAAGAATGAAATACTCTATGAGCTTGTTTTGGAAATATGCAGATAATTGAATATTGGAATATAAAGTAAAATCCATGAAAATTGCAGTTTAAAAGTCATTTAAAGGTCACTTCAAGGTCACCGAAAATATTATATAGAAATAGCCTACAATGTTTCACATTCAGTCTTGTATCAGTTGTAGATATGTCCCACACAGTAAAAGCATTATAGGCCTAGCTATGTTTGTCATTTCCACTGATGCTCTTTTAGTTTCTTTGGTTACTGTCAATGGAATTTCATGTTATTGGACCTTTTGTACCTTTTCTTTTTCTTTTTTTAATATATATTTTTTTCATACAACTTATATTAAACTGACGAATATTAGCTGATATATTAATAATACATATAATATATATTATCAGGCTAGGGCCATGCCCTGCCCTCTGATCCTTTTCCTTGTTATATTGCAATCAAAATCAAGCCATGCTCTTAAATGCGCATCACTCCTGTTGTTCACGTGATTACTTTTGGAATATATGAGAACCACTCGTGGCACATACAGGATAGCAGTACGCACCGTGAAGGCTGTGTGGAAATTATGATAACATCAGCCATAGTAGCGACACTGTGTGGGAGGCGTTAGGGATAGTGTCAGTGGCGTCATCTACTGGATCTCAAAGAGTGGTAGAATCGACCGTATTTCCGGTTCCTATTTACAGAGGACAACAGGGGAGATGTATTTCGAAGCGAATTTATTTTAGTTCTCAGAACCATCAGGTGTCACAGCATCATATAGACCCAGGACAACTTTGTAAATTGCACAGTTAGATGCACCCGAACGTAGCCAGAATGAAACAGGGTCAGGACGAATTTATCTCAGTCAATAAACCACATTGTACGCCTCGGTTCACCCCACAGACATACATTCGGATTCTTGTTTGACGATGAACTGGACTCATGTTTTGATTGGTCCCTTTTGATTATCTCAGCTGGTTACCTCGAGAGCGATTGTGTCGTCTTCTTGCTGGACTTAAGATGAAGTTTGCAGAGCATTTATCGGCACATATTACTCCTGAATGGCGGAAACAATACATCCAGTATGAAGTAAGTAAAAGAACTGCCATTGCCACTTTCGCTTTAAATTTAATAATTTAAATAAAATTTATGATGGCAATGCTGGCAGGTTAAATCCTAAATTGTTGTAAACAATGTTCTGTGACCAACTACAGTGACCGGCAGACAAATCCAGACACTTTCATGTTTTTCACTCCTGATTTTCACAAAATCTTTCAAAACTGAGTAAAAACTACTCCCATCGATAGTAGATCGTTAACTACATATGCGTGTATAATAAAATTGGTACATGTTCAATATGTACAGAATTATAGCGAAATTCACGCATTCAGCAAACCTGCAGATTGTCCGAGTTTCCATTGAGTTATACGGTGAAGTTGGTTACGTCACCACTTCTGACGTCATTTGACAGTGACACAAACATTCGTGCCGTGAAAACAAATAAAGACAACATACCTTTGATTATCTTATTGTGTACTGAGAGTACTTTTAATGTATCTTTTAAAAACAATTACGAGATAGGTGTATTTCTCTACCATCTCTATTTGGTCCTCTATAAATATGAATGAGGTTTTATATTCCTGTTTTTTTAAAGCTAAGTATCATAACGGTAGTATTTTCTGAATGTTGAGATTTCCAATGAATGCAATAATCTCAACTGAGCAATGGTGTCTTGAACCCATTTTTGTCATTAAGATAAGTAAATCATCAGAACACAATAAGCATCTGACCTTCTGATTTCCGAGTATTGGAGAATCACACTTGTTACCAAGGATGTCATTTATATCATTTTTTTAAAAGTAAAAAGGTTAAGTGAGGACTGAAGGTGTGTGTTTTTCCCTTTTGAATTCTGGAGGAATTTGTGACACCATCTGGTTATTTGATACAGGATCTGGCATTGATGCACATATTTTCTTTTAATACTGTAAAATTTGGAACCTATCTCATACTGATCAGAGACCGACCACACTAGCGGCACACCCAGATCACACACAGCGTAGGAACAGCGTTGGGAGCATTGAAAAAATGTTATTCAACGTGCTGAGCATGTAAAAGGGCAACAATGTGGTCAGACCTGATAATAACGTTGTCCTTCTACGTGCTGAACACATTGACAATGTTACAATGTTTTTGTAACAACATGCTTACAACGTGGTAAGCACGTAGAAGAAAATTTGTGGTGATTAAACTGGCCACTAGGTGGCTGCAGTACTATAAAAAATGGTGACTTGTGACAACTTAGTTTAGTTAGGCAATTCAAAGTTACAGCGAATTTAATGGACAAGACATAATGTTCTGAATGTATAAAAAAATAAAATAGATGATCATGTCTTTGGTTGTGATACAAGCTTATTGTTATTATCAACTGTAATATATATCCATATAATTTCAGACAATGTCAAAATATCATAACACGTCAGTTTGATATGCTAGAAGAAGTTGCTGATGGGATAATCCCAACTGAGTAAGTTGATTTGGCCAAACATAGCCGAGGTTGTTCACAGCTGAATCTATGAATACTGCACATTTACACCTGCTTGCAACATGCTGAGCATGTGCTTACATCGTTTATCACAATACGTTCAAAACATTATCTGGTGTACATTGATCTACTTCCTTATGATGTCAGTTTAAAACGTGCTCACAACGTAGAAAAAATGTGCTCAGCATGTGCTCACAACATTGTACAACAATGTGCTCACATCACAGATCTACGTCCATACAATGTCAAGTCACAACGTGCTCAGCATCAAAACACAACATGCTCACAGTGTAGAAAAAACGTAAAATTGTTAGCTGGGTTGTTAGGAGAGCGTAGCATCTGTGCCTTTGTTAAATAAGTGGAAGACGTGAGGTGGTGGGTTTGACACACACTGCGGGCAGTTTTACTTTCACATTGGTTAAAAGGCTCAAAAGTCCACCTGATATGGCCATAGTTGCTGTAAGGGGCAAAAAAAAAAAACCAAAAACAAAACACCATTTCACAATTTCATACTGTACTGAAGTTTAAATGTAATGCCCTATGCCATACACCGTTGAAGTATTTCCTTAAGTTTCGAGAATGCCTAAAGATTTAATTTTTTTATTTTTGAATGCATATTTGTTGAGAGGCTCCTTGAGATAATTGTTTATTGAAAGTTCTGAAATCTTTATATGCTGGCTGCGTAGCTGTTGCTCTATCATGTTTTAGGATTTAATGTTTAAGCATTTGATGAAAATATTGTCTAAGCAACTGGTGATACTTCTGCTAGGGAGGTCTACACGGGATTCTGAGTTGGTGCCTTTTAACTAAATATGGGCCATGTTTACATCGTCGAAAATGTCAGAATAAAATATCCTTTTGGAATTTTAATATTAAGCCATTTTCATTTTGTCACCTTTATCAAAATCTGAGCCAATTGACAATGCAACTTCAACATCTGATAACTTCTGCAATTTTTAATATTTTCTTTTAAAATTTTCATTTTGAGGTCAAACAAATTTGAATAGAAATGTTTGCATTTACGTACGAGATAACATCAAACTTGGATTTAAATCATAAATCCCTATTTTTTTACGTTTTGAAAATGACACTTCACTTAAATTGGCGGGAATCAGCTTTGGTATATTGGCGGATCCAGAAATGGGTGTTCAATTGAACAAATTTCACATTTATATCATCTGGTCTATCTTCTTATTTACAGGAATTTCTATAAGATTTGTAAACACGAATTTGTAAGAAAAATATTAAACATAAGTAGAGCAAAGAGACTGGTAAGAACCTTATTTTGACAAATGTAAAACCCTGGACCTGCCACTGATGCCTTTCACGCAATGCCCTGTGTGACATACTTTTCTTGCAATGTAAAATAGTAGCTGCGTCCTCTTATCGTAAAAAAAATACACGGATTTGCAGAAAGATATCAGCTATTCAATTAAGTATTTTAACCTATTTGTGTCTACATTTGATCCATTTCTTGTCACCTGAATTTTTTCTGTTACAAAATTGGCACATTTTCTTCTACTATGAGAGTTTATCACAATTTCTATGTACTATTATGATTAGAGCGACCTATTGTGGGTTATTTTCTGATATTACACTTATATGTTATATATATATGTATATATAAAACTTTAAAAGATTACATTGGGTTAATTATTTAATGTCCAACAATTTTCATTTTTTATACACCTTCCACATTCAAACCCCCCCCTTTTTTTTTACCAAATTGAGCTTGTTAATAAATCTCAAACTTGACGGACTCTATTTTCATTTAATTTTTTTCCATCCAGTATGCTAATTTAATCTAATTTCCCTTGCAGATTGATACACAATTAATAATTGTTCTAGTGTTAATTTTGTTTTTCAAGAATGAAATACTCTATGAGCTTGTTTTGGAAATATGCAGATAATTGAATATTGGAATATAAAGTAAAATCCATGAAAATTGCAGTTTAAAAGTCATTTAAAGGTCACTTCAAGGTCACCGAAAATATTATATAGAAATAGCCTACAATGTTTCACATTCAGTCTTGTATCAGTTGTAGATATGTCCCACACAGTAAAAGCATTATAGGCCTAGCTATGTTTGTCATTTCCACTGATGCTCTTTTAGTTTCTTTGGTTACTGTCAATGGAATTTCATGTTATTGGACCTTTTGTACCTTTTCTTTTTCTTTTTTTAATATATATTTTTTTCATACAACTTATATTAAACTGACGAATATTAGCTGATATATTAATAATACATATAATATATATTATCAGGCTAGGGCCATGCCCTGCCCTCTGATCCTTTTCCTTGTTATATTGCAATCAAAATCAAGCCATGCTCTTAAATGCGCATCACTCCTGTTGTTCACGTGATTACTTTTGGAATATATGAGAACCACTCGTGGCACATACAGGATAGCAGTACGCACCGTGAAGGCTGTGTGGAAATTATGATAACATCAGCCATAGTAGCGACACTGTGTGGGAGGCGTTAGGGATAGTGTCAGTGGCGTCATCTACTGGATCTCAAAGAGTGGTAGAATCGACCGTATTTCCGGTTCCTATTTACAGAGGACAACAGGGGAGATGTATTTCGAAGCGAATTTATTTTAGTTCTCAGAACCATCAGGTGTCACAGCATCATATAGACCCAGGACAACTTTGTAAATTGCACAGTTAGATGCACCCGAACGTAGCCAGAATGAAACAGGGTCAGGACGAATTTATCTCAGTCAATAAACCACATTGTACGCCTCGGTTCACCCCACAGACATACATTCGGATTCTTGTTTGACGATGAACTGGACTCATGTTTTGATTGGTCCCTTTTGATTATCTCAGCTGGTTACCTCGAGAGCGATTGTGTCGTCTTCTTGCTGGACTTAAGATGAAGTTTGCAGAGCATTTATCGGCACATATTACTCCTGAATGGCGGAAACAATACATCCAGTATGAAGTAAGTAAAAGAACTGCCATTGCCACTTTCGCTTTAAATTTAATAATTTAAATAAAATTTATGATGGCAATGCTGGCAGGTTAAATCCTAAATTGTTGTAAACAATGTTCTGTGACCAACTACAGTGACCGGCAGACAAATCCAGACACTTTCATGTTTTTCACTCCTGATTTTCACAAAATCTTTCAAAACTGAGTAAAAACTACTCCCATCGATAGTAGATCGTTAACTACATATGCGTGTATAATAAAATTGGTACATGTTCAATATGTACAGAATTATAGCGAAATTCACGCATTCAGCAAACCTGCAGATTGTCCGAGTTTCCATTGAGTTATACGGTGAAGTTGGTTACGTCACCACTTCTGACGTCATTTGACAGTGACACAAACATTCGTGCCGTGAAAACAAATAAAGACAACATACCTTTGATTATCTTATTGTGTACTGAGAGTACTTTTAATGTATCTTTTAAAAACAATTACGAGATAGGTGTATTTCTCTACCATCTCTATTTGGTCCTCTATAAATATGAATGAGGTTTTATATTCCTGTTTTTTTAAAGCTAAGTATCATAACGGTAGTATTTTCTGAATGTTGAGATTTCCAATGAATGCAATAATCTCAACTGAGCAATGGTGTCTTGAACCCATTTTTGTCATTAAGATAAGTAAATCATCAGAACACAATAAGCATCTGACCTTCTGATTTCCGAGTATTGGAGAATCACACTTGTTACCAAGGATGTCATTTATATCATTTTTTTAAAAGTAAAAAGGTTAAGTGAGGACTGAAGGTGTGTGTTTTTCCCTTTTGAATTCTGGAGGAATTTGTGACACCATCTGGTTATTTGATACAGGATCTGGCATTGATGCACATATTTTCTTTTAATACTGTAAAATTTGGAACCTATCTCATACTGATCAGAGACCGACCACACTAGCGGCACACCCAGATCACACACAGCGTAGGAACAGCGTTGGGAGCATTGAAAAAATGTTATTCAACGTGCTGAGCATGTAAAAGGGCAACAATGTGGTCCGACCTGATAATAACGTTGTCCTTCTACGTGCTGAACACATTGACAATGTTACAATGTTTTTGTAACAACGTGCTTACAACGTGGTAAGCACGTAGAAGAAAATTTGTGGTGATTAAGCTGGCCACTAGGTGGCTGCAGTACTATAAAAAATGGTGACTTGTGACAACTTAGTTTAGTTAGGCAATTCAAAGTTACAGCGAATTTAATGGACAAGACATAATGTTCTGAATGTATAAAAAAATAAAATAAATGATCATGTCTTTGGTTGTGATACAAGCTTATTGTTATTATCAACTGTAATATATATCCATATAATTTCAGACAATGTCAAAATATCATAACACGTCAGTTTGATATGCTAGAAGAAGTTGCTGATGGGATAATCCCAACTGAGTAAGTTGATTTGGCCAAACATAGCCGAGGTTGTTCACAGCTGAATCTATGAATACTGCACATTTACACCTGCTTGCAACATGCTGAGCATGTGCTTACATCGTTTATCACAATACGTTCAAAACATTATCTGGTGTACATTGATCTACTTCCTTATGATGTCAGTTTAAAACGTGCTCACAACGTAGAAAAAATGTGCTCAGCATGTGCTCACAACATTGTACAACAATGTGCTCACATCACAGATCTACGTCCATACAATGTCAAGTCACAACGTGCTCAGCATCAAAACACAACATGCTCACAGTGTAGAAAAAACGTAAAATTGTTAGCTGGGTTGTTAGGAGAGCGTAGCATCTGTGCCTTTGTTAAATAAGTGGAAGACGTGAGGTGGTGGGTTTGACACACACTGCGGGCAGTTTTACTTTCACATTGGTTAAAAGGCTCAAAAGTCCACCTGATATGGCCATAGTTGCTGTAAGGGGCAAAAAAAAAAAACCAAAAACAAAACACCATTTCACAATTTCATACTGTACTGAAGTTTAAATGTAATGCCCTATGCCATACACCGTTGAAGTATTTCCTTAAGTTTCGAGAATGCCTAAAGATTTAATTTTTTTATTTTTGAATGCATATTTGTTGAGAGGCTCCTTGAGATAATTGTTTATTGAAAGTTCTGAAATCTTTATATGCTGGCTGCGTAGCTGTTGCTCTATCATGTTTTAGGATTTAATGTTTAAGCATTTGATGAAAATATTGTCTAAGCAACTGGTGATACTTCTGCTAGGGAGGTCTACACGGGATTCTGAGTTGGTGCCTTTTAACTAAATATGGGCCATGTTTACATCGTCGAAAATGTCAGAATAAAATATCCTTTTGGAATTTTAATATTAAGCCATTTTCATTTTGTCACCTTTATCAAAATCTGAGCCAATTGACAATGCAACTTCAACATCTGATAACTTCTGCAATTTTTAATATTTTCTTTTAAAATTTTCATTTTGAGGTCAAACAAATTTGAATAGAAATGTTTGCATTTACGTACGAGATAACATCAAACTTGGATTTAAATCATAAATCCCTATTTTTTTACGTTTTGAAAATGACACTTCACTTAAATTGGCGGGAATCAGCTTTGGTATATTGGCGGATCCAGAAATGGGTGTTCAATTGAACAAATTTCACATTTATATCATCTGGTCTATCTTCTTATTTACAGGAATTTCTATAAGATTTGTAAACACGAATTTGTAAGAAAAATATTAAACATAAGTAGAGCAAAGAGACTGGTAAGAACCTTATTTTGACAAATGTAAAACCCTGGACCTGCCACTGATGCCTTTCACGCAATGCCCTGTGTGACATACTTTTCTTGCAATGTAAAATAGTAGCTGCGTCCTCTTATCGTAAAAAAAATACACGGATTTGCAGAAAGATATCAGCTATTCAATTAAGTATTTTAACCTATTTGTGTCTACATTTGATCCATTTCTTGTCACCTGAATTTTTTCTGTTACAAAATTGGCACATTTTCTTCTACTATGAGAGTTTATCACAATTTCTATGTACTATTATGATTAGAGCGACCTATTGTGGGTTATTTTCTGATATTACACTTATATGTTATATATATATGTATATATAAAACTTTAAAAGATTACATTGGGTTAATTATTTAATGTCCAACAATTTTCATTTTTTATACACCTTCCACATTCAAACCCCCCCCTTTTTTTTTACCAAATTGAGCTTGTTAATAAATCTCAAACTTGACGGACTCTATTTTCATTTAATTTTTTTCCATCCAGTATGCTAATTTAATCTAATTTCCCTTGCAGATTGATACACAATTAATAATTGTACTAGTGTTAATTTTGTTTTTCAAGAATGAAATACTCTATGAGCTTGTTTTGGAAATATGCAGATAATTGAATATTGGAATATAAAGTAAAATCCATGAAAATTGCAGTTTAAAAGTCATTTAAAGGTCACTTCAAGGTCACCGAAAATATTATATAGAAATAGCCTACAATGTTTCACATTCAGTCTTGTATCAGTTGTAGATATGTCCCACACAGTAAAAGCATTATAGGCCTAGCTATGTTTGTCATTTCCACTGATGCTCTTTTAGTTTCTTTGGTTACTGTCAATGGAATTTCATGTTATTGGACCTTTTGTACCTTTTCTTTTTCTTTTTTTAATATATATTTTTTTCATACAACTTATATTAAACTGACGAATATTAGCTGATATATTAATAATACATATAATATATATTATCAGGCTAGGGCCATGCCCTGCCCTCTGATCCTTTTCCTTGTTATATTGCAATCAAAATCAAGCCATGCTCTTAAATGCGCATCACTCCTGTTGTTCACGTGATTACTTTTGGAATATATGAGAACCACTCGTGGCACATACAGGATAGCAGTACGCACCGTGAAGGCTGTGTGGAAATTATGATAACATCAGCGATAGTAGCGACACTGTGTGGGAGGCGTTAGGGATAGTGTCAGTGGCGTCATCTACTGGATCTCAAAGAGTGGTAGAATCGACCGTATTTCCGGTTCCTATTTACAGAGGACAACAGGGGAGATGTATTTCGAAGCGAATTTATTTTAGTTCTCAGAACCATCAGGTGTCACAGCATCATATAGACCCAGGACAACTTTGTAAATTGCACAGTTAGATGCACCCGAACGTAGCCAGAATGAAACAGGGTCAGGACGAATTTATCTCAGTCAATAAACCACATTGTACGCCTCGGTTCACCCCACAGACATACATTCGGATTCTTGTTTGACGATGAACTGGACTCATGTTTTGATTGGTCCCTTTTGATTATCTCAGCTGGTTACCTCGAGAGCGATTGTGTCATCTTCTTGCTGGACTTAAGATGAAGTTTGCAGAGCATTTATCGGCACATATTACTCCTGAATGGCGGAAACAATACATCCAGTATGAAGTAAGTAAAAGAACTGCCATTGCCACTTTCGCTTTAAATTTAATAATTTAAATAAAATTTATGATGGCAATGCTGGCAGGTTAAATCCTAAATTGTTGTAAACAATGTTCTGTGACCAACTACAGTGACCGGCAGACAAATCCGGACACTTTCATGTTTTTCACTCCTGATTTTCACAAAATCTTTCAAAACTGAGTAAAAACTACTCCCATCGATAGTAGATCGTTAACTACATATGCGTGTATAATAAAATTAGTACATGTTCAATATGTACAGAATTATAGCGAAATTCACGCATTCAGCAAACCTGCAGATTGTCCGAGTTTCCATTGAGTTATACGGTGAAGTTGGTTACGTCACCACTTCTGACGTCATTTGACAGTGACACAAACATTCGTGCCGTGAAAACAAATAAAGACAACATACCTTTGATTATCTTATTGTGTACTGAGAGTACTTTTAATGTATCTTTTAAAAACAATTACGAGATAGGTGTATTTCTCTACCATCTCTATTTGGTCCTCTATAAATATGAATGAGGTTTTATATTCCTGTTTTTTTAAAGCTAAGTATCATAACGGTAGTATTTTCTGAATGTTGAGATTTCCAATGAATGCAATAATCTCAACTGAGCAATGGTGTCTCGAACCCATTTTTGTCATTAAGATAAGTAAATCATCAGAACACAATAAGCATCTGACCTTCTGATTTCCGAGTGTTGGAGAATCACACTTGTTACCAAGGATGTCATTTATATCATTTTTTTAAAAGTAAAAAGGTTAAGTGAGGACTGAAGGTGTGTGTTTTTCCCTTTTGAATTCTGGAGGAATTTGTGACACCATCTGGTTATTTGATACAGGATCTGGCATTGATGCACATATTTTCTTTTAATACTGTAAAATTTGGAACCTATCTCATACTGATCAGAGACCGACCACACTAGCGGCACACCCAGATCACACACAGCGTAGGAACAGCGTTGGGAGCATTGAAAAAATGTTATTCAACGTGCTGAGCATGTAAAAGGGCAACAATGTGGTCCGACCTGATAATAACGTTGTCCTTCTACGTGCTGAACACATTGACAATGTTACAATGTTTTTGTAACAACGTGCTTACAACGTGGTAAGCACGTAGAAGAAAATTTGTGGTGATTAAGCTGGCCACTAGGTGGCTGCAGTACTATAAAAAATGGTGACTTGTGACAACTTAGTTTAGTTAGGCAATTCAAAGTTACAGCGAATTTAATGGACAAGACATAATGTTCTGAATGTATAAAAAAATAAAATAAATGATCATGTCTTTGGTTGTGATACAAGCTTATTGTTATTATCAACTGTAATATATATCCATATAATTTCAGACAATGTCAAAATATCATAACACGTCAGTTTGATATGCTAGAAGAAGTTGCTGATGGGATAATCCCAACTGAGTAAGTTGATTTGGCCAAACATAGCCGAGGTTGTTCACAGCTGAATCTATGAATACTGCACATTTACACCTGCTTGCAACATGCTGAGCATGTGCTTACATCGTTTATCACAATACGTTCAAAACATTATCTGGTGTACATTGATCTACTTCCTTATGATGTCAGTTTAAAACGTGCTCACAACGTAGAAAAAATGTGCTCAGCATGTGCTCACAACATTGTACAACAATGTGCTCACATCACAGATCTACGTCCATACAATGTCAAGTCACAACGTGCTCAGCATCAAAACACAACATGCTCACAGTGTAGAAAAAACGTAAAATTGTTAGCTGGGTTGTTAGGAGAGCGTAGCATCTGTGCCTTTGTTAAATAAGTGGAAGACGTGAGGTGGTGGGTTTGACACACACTGCGGGCAGTTTTACTTTCACATTGGTTAAAAGGCTCAAAAGTCCACCTGATATGGCCATAGTTGCTGTAAGGGGCAAAAAAAAAAAACCAAAAACAAAACACCATTTCACAATTTCATACTGTACTGAAGTTTAAATGTAATGCCCTATGCCATACACCGTTGAAGTATTTCCTTAAGTTTCGAGAATGCCTAAAGATTTAATTTTTTTATTTTTGAATGCATATTTGTTGAGAGGCTCCTTGAGATAATTGTTTATTGAAAGTTCTGAAATCTTTATATGCTGGCTGCGTAGCTGTTGCTCTATCATGTTTTAGGATTTAATGTTTAAGCATTTGATGAAAATATTGTCTAAGCAACTGGTGATACTTCTGCTAGGGAGGTCTACACGGGATTCTGAGTTGGTGCCTTTTAACTAAATATGGGCCATGTTTACATCGTCGAAAATGTCAGAATAAAATATCCTTTTGGAATTTTAATATTAAGCCATTTTCATTTTGTCACCTTTATCAAAATCTGAGCCAATTGACAATGCAACTTCAACATCTGATAACTTCTGCAATTTTTAATATTTTCTTTTCAAATTTTCATTTTGAGGTCAAACAAATTTGAATAGAAATGTTTGCATTTACGTACGAGATAACATCAAACTTGGATTTAAATCATAAATCCCTATTTTTTTACGTTTTGAAAATGACACTTCACTTAAATTGGCGGGAATCAGCTTTGGTATATTGGCGGATCCAGAAATGGGTGTTCAATTGAACAAATTTCACATTTATATCATCTGGTCTATCTTCTTATTTACAGGAATTTCTATAAGATTTGTAAACACGAATTTGTAAGAAAAATATTAAACATAAGTAGAGCAAAGAGACTGGTAAGAACCTTATTTTGACAAATGTAAAACCCTGGACCTGCCACTGATGCCTTTCACGCAATGCCCTGTGTGACATACTTTTCTTGCAATGTAAAATAGTAGCTGCGTCCTCTTATCGTAAAAAAAATACACGGATTTGCAGAAAGATATCAGCTATTCAATTAAGTATTTTAACCTATTTGTGTCTACATTTGATCCATTTCTTGTCACCTGAATTTTTTCTGTTACAAAATTGGCACATTTTCTTCTACTATGAGAGTTTATCACAATTTCTATGTACTATTATGATTAGAGCGACCTATTGTGGGTTATTTTCTGATATTACACTTATATGTTATATATATATGTATATATAAAACTTTAAAAGATTACATTGGGTTAATTATTTAATGTCCAACAATTTTCATTTTTTATACACCTTCCACATTCAAACCCCCCCCTTTTTTTTTACCAAATTGAGCTTGTTAATAAATCTCAAACTTGACGGACTCTATTTTCATTTAATTTTTTTCCATCCAGTATGCTAATTTAATCTAATTTCCCTTGCAGATTGATACACAATTAATAATTGTTCTAGTGTTAATTTTGTTTTTCAAGAATGAAATACTCTATGAGCTTGTTTTGGAAATATGCAGATAATTGAATATTGGAATATAAAGTAAAATCCATGAAAATTGCAGTTTAAAAGTCATTTAAAGGTCACTTCAAGGTCACCGAAAATATTATATAGAAATAGCCTACAATGTTTCACATTCAGTCTTGTATCAGTTGTAGATATGTCCCACACAGTAAAAGCATTATAGGCCTAGCTATGTTTGTCATTTCCACTGATGCTCTTTTAGTTTCTTTGGTTACTGTCAATGGAATTTCATGTTATTGGACCTTTTGTACCTTTTCTTTTTCTTTTTTTAATATATATTTTTTTCATACAACTTATATTAAACTGACGAATATTAGCTGATATATTAATAATACATATAATATATATTATCAGGCTAGGGCCATGCCCTGCCCTCTGATCCTTTTCCTTGTTATATTGCAATCAAAATCAAGCCATGCTCTTAAATGCGCATCACTCCTGTTGTTCACGTGATTACTTTTGGAATATATGAGAACCACTCGTGGCACATACAGGATAGCAGTACGCACCGTGAAGGCTGTGTGGAAATTATGATAACATCAGCCATAGTAGCGACACTGTGTGGGAGGCGTTAGGGATAGTGTCAGTGGCGTCATCTACTGGATCTCAAAGAGTGGTAGAATCGACCGTATTTCCGGTTCCTATTTACAGAGGACAACAGGGGAGATGTATTTCGAAGCGAATTTATTTTAGTTCTCAGAACCATCAGGTGTCACAGCATCATATAGACCCAGGACAACTTTGTAAATTGCACAGTTAGATGCACCCGAACGTAGCCAGAATGAAACAGGGTCAGGACGAATTTATCTCAGTCAATAAACCACATTGTACGCCTCGGTTCACCCCACAGACATACATTCGGATTCTTGTTTGACGATGAACTGGACTCATGTTTTGATTGGTCCCTTTTGATTATCTCAGCTGGTTACCTCGAGAGCGATTGTGTCGTCTTCTTGCTGGACTTAAGATGAAGTTTGCAGAGCATTTATCGGCACATATTACTCCTGAATGGCGGAAACAATACATCCAGTATGAAGTAAGTAAAAGAACTGCCATTGCCACTTTCGCTTTAAATTTAATAATTTAAATAAAATTTATGATGGCAATGCTGGCAGGTTAAATCCTAAATTGTTGTAAACAATGTTCTGTGACCAACTACAGTGACCGGCAGACAAATCCAGACACTTTCATGTTTTTCACTCCTGATTTTCACAAAATCTTTCAAAACTGAGTAAAAACTACTCCCATCGATAGTAGATCGTTAACTACATATGCGTGTATAATAAAATTGGTACATGTTCAATATGTACAGAATTATAGCGAAATTCACGCATTCAGCAAACCTGCAGATTGTCCGAGTTTCCATTGAGTTATACGGTGAAGTTGGTTACGTCACCACTTCTGACGTCATTTGACAGTGACACAAACATTCGTGCCGTGAAAACAAATAAAGACAACATACCTTTGATTATCTTATTGTGTACTGAGAGTACTTTTAATGTATCTTTTAAAAACAATTACGAGATAGGTGTATTTCTCTACCATCTCTATTTGGTCCTCTATAAATATGAATGAGGTTTTATATTCCTGTTTTTTTAAAGCTAAGTATCATAACGGTAGTATTTTCTGAATGTTGAGATTTCCAATGAATGCAATAATCTCAACTGAGCAATGGTGTCTTGAACCCATTTTTGTCATTAAGATAAGTAAATCATCAGAACACAATAAGCATCTGACCTTCTGATTTCCGAGTATTGGAGAATCACACTTGTTACCAAGGATGTCATTTATATCATTTTTTTAAAAGTAAAAAGGTTAAGTGAGGACTGAAGGTGTGTGTTTTTCCCTTTTGAATTCTGGAGGAATTTGTGACACCATCTGGTTATTTGATACAGGATCTGGCATTGATGCACATATTTTCTTTTAATACTGTAAAATTTGGAACCTATCTCATACTGATCAGAGACCGACCACACTAGCGGCACACCCAGATCACACACAGCGTAGGAACAGCGTTGGGAGCATTGAAAAAATGTTATTCAACGTGCTGAGCATGTAAAAGGGCAACAATGTGGTCCGACCTGATAATAACGTTGTCCTTCTACGTGCTGAACACATTGACAATGTTACAATGTTTTTGTAACAACGTGCTTACAACGTGGTAAGCACGTAGAAGAAAATTTGTGGTGATTAAACTGGCCACTAGGTGGCTGCAGTACTATAAAAAATGGTGACTTGTGACAACTTAGTTTAGTTAGGCAATTCAAAGTTACAGCGAATTTAATGGACAAGACATAATGTTCTGAATGTATAAAAAAATAAAATAAATGATCATGTCTTTGGTTGTGATACAAGCTTATTGTTATTATCAACTGTAATATATATCCATATAATTTCAGACAATGTCAAAATATCATAACACGTCAGTTTGATATGCTAGAAGAAGTTGCTGATGGGATAATCCCAACTGAGTAAGTTGATTTGGCCAAACATAGCCGAGGTTGTTCACAGCTGAATCTATGAATACTGCACATTTACACCTGCTTGCAACATGCTGAGCATGTGCTTACATCGTTTATCACAATACGTTCAAAACATTATCTGGTGTACATTGATCTACTTCCTTATGATGTCAGTTTAAAACGTGCTCACAACGTAGAAAAAATGTGCTCAGCATGTGCTCACAACATTGTACAACAATGTGCTCACATCACAGATCTACGTCCATACAATGTCAAGTCACAACGTGCTCAGCATCAAAACACAACATGCTCACAGTGTAGAAAAAACGTAAAATTGTTAGCTGGGTTGTTAGGAGAGCGTAGCATCTGTGCCTTTGTTAAATAAGTGGAAGACGTGAGGTGGTGGGTTTGACACACACTGCGGGCAGTTTTACTTTCACATTGGTTAAAAGGCTCAAAAGTCCACCTGATATGGCCATAGTTGCTGTAAGGGGCAAAAAAAAAAAACCAAAAACAAAACACCATTTCACAATTTCATACTGTACTGAAGTTTAAATGTAATGCCCTATGCCATACACCGTTGAAGTATTTCCTTAAGTTTCGAGAATGCCTAAAGATTTAATTTTTTTATTTTTGAATGCATATTTGTTGAGAGGCTCCTTGAGATAATTGTTTATTGAAAGTTCTGAAATCTTTATATGCTGGCTGCGTAGCTGTTGCTCTATCATGTTTTAGGATTTAATGTTTAAGCATTTGATGAAAATATTGTCTAAGCAACTGGTGATACTTCTGCTAGGGAGGTCTACACGGGATTCTGAGTTGGTGCCTTTTAACTAAATATGGGCCATGTTTACATCGTCGAAAATGTCAGAATAAAATATCCTTTTGGAATTTTAATATTAAGCCATTTTCATTTTGTCACCTTTATCAAAATCTGAGCCAATTGACAATGCAACTTCAACATCTGATAACTTCTGCAATTTTTAATATTTTCTTTTAAATTTTTCATTTTGAGGTCAAACAAATTTGAATAGAAATGTTTGCATTTACGTACGAGATAACATCAAACTTGGATTTAAATCATAAATCCCTATTTTTTTACGTTTTGAAAATGACACTTCACTTAAATTGGCGGGAATCAGCTTTGGTATATTGGCGGATCCAGAAATGGGTGTTCAATTGAACAAATTTCACATTTATATCATCTGGTCTATCTTCTTATTTACAGGAATTTCTATAAGATTTGTAAACACGAATTTGTAAGAAAAATATTAAACATAAGTAGAGCAAAGAGACTGGTAAGAACCTTATTTTGACAAATGTAAAACCCTGGACCTGCCACTGATGCCTTTCACGCAATGCCCTGTGTGACATACTTTTCTTGCAATGTAAAGTAGTAGTTGCTTCCTCTTATCGTAAAAAAATACACGGATTTGCAGAAAGATATCAGCTATTCAATTAAGTAACCTATTTGTGTCTACATTTGATCCATTTCTTGTCACCTGATTTTTTTCTGTTGCAAAATTGGCACATTTTCTTCTACAACAGATTTTCTAGAATGAAATACTCTATGAGCTTGTTTTGGAAATATGCAGATAATTGAATATTGGAATATAAAGTTAAATCCATGAAAATTGCAGTTTAAAAGTCATTTAAAGGTCACTTAATTCAAGGTCACTGAAAATATTATATAGAAATAGCCTACAATGTTTCACATTCAGCCTTGTATCAGTTGTAGATATGTCCCATGTTATTGGACCTTTTGTACCTTTTATTTTTTTTAAATATATTTTTTTCATACAACTTATATTAAACTGACGAATATTAGCTGATATATTAATAATATATATATAGTAGATATTATCAGGGCCATACCCTGCCCTGTGATCCTTTCCTTTGTTATATTTACATACATATATAAAAAAAGCATGAACGTGATCAGAGAGGAAGGGTGACGAGATTTGAAAAAAAAAAAAAAAAGTTGCTATATGAGGTATTGGCCGCGACAAAATTCGCCACTGATAAGAGTGTGTTGATCTCGCTGTTCCGTCACCACGTTGCCTGCCCTCTGGTGGAAATGACACTAAACTAATCTCCACTTCACTTTTGTTTTGCAAGTTTATGTGAAGGGTTGCGCTTTTAGCATATTATGAATGGCACAATTATCAGTTATTTGTTGTCACAATTACATTAGAAATGAGAATTACCTCCAATATGCCTATATTTCTGTATTAGAGCTTTGTTTTCAACCATCGGTAAATTGACCTATTTATTGACCTACTTATTGAGGCCCTACAAGGTTTTGCACAAAGAGGTCTATATGGGTGATATGCAGATATTTTTATAAGAGATAGCTGCATAACTGAGAGATAGCTGCACAAATAAGAGATAGCTGCATAAATCAGAGATAGCTGCATAAATAAGATATAGCTGCATAAATAAGAGATATCTGCATAAATAAGAGATAGCTGCATGAATAAGATATAGCTGTATAAATAAGAGATAGCTGCATGAATAAGAGATAGCAAGTGATAGACTGCTACAATAGCAAGAGATAGCTGCATAAATAAGAGATAGCTGCATAAATAAGAGATAGCTGCATAACTGAGAGATAGCTGTATTGAGACATGAAAAATAGCTGCACAAATAAGAGATAGCTGCATAAATAAGAGATAGCTGCATAAATAAGAGATAACTGTATAAATAAGAGATAGCTGCATAAATAAGAGATAGCTGTATAAATAAGAGATAGCTGTGGGAGAGACAGCTGCAGATGGTGAGACAGCTGCACATGGTGAGAGATAGCTGCACATGGGGAGAGATAGCTGCACATGGGGAGAGATAGCTGCACATGGGGAGAGATAGCTGCACATGGTGAGAGATAGCTGCACATGGTAAGAGATAGCTGCACATGGTGAGAGATAGCTGCACATTGGGAGAGACAGCTGCACATAATGAGAGATAGCTGCACAGTTTGAGATATAGCTGCACATGGGGAGAGATAGCTGCACACGGTGAGAGATAGCTGCACATGGGGAGAGATAGCTGCACATAGGGAGAGATAGCTGCACACGGTGAGAGATAGCTGCACATGGGGAGAGATAGTTCCACATGAGGAGAGATAGCTGCACATGGTGAGAGATAGCTGCTCAGTTTGAGAGATAGCTGCACATGGTAAGAGACAGCTTCACATACTGAGAGATAGCTGCACAGTTTGAGAGATAGCTGCACATGGTGAGAGATAGCTGCACATTGGGAGAGATAGCTGCACATTGGGAGAGATAGCTGCACATGGTGAGAGATAGCTGCACATGGTGAGAGATAGCTGTACATGGGGAGAGATAGCTGCACACGGTGAGAGATAGCTGCGCATGGGCAGAGATAGCTCCACATGGGGAGAGATAGCTCCACATGGGGAGAGATAGCTGCTCAGATTGAGAGATAGCAGCACATGGTAAGAGATAGCTGCATATGGTGAGAGACAGCTGCACATGGGGAGAGAAAGCTGCACATGGGGAGAGACAGCTGCACACGGTGAGAGATAGCTGCACATGGGGAGAGATAGCTCCACATGGGGAGAGATAGCTGCACATGGTGAGAGATAGCTGCTCAGTTTGAGAGATAGCTGCACATGGTAAGAGATAGCTGCACATGGGGAGAGACAGCTCCACATACTGAGAGACAGCTCCACAGTTTGAGAGATAGCTGCACATGGGGAGAGATAGCTGCACATGGGGAGAGATAGCTGCACATGGTGAGAGATAGCTGCACATGGTGAGAGATAGCTGCACATGGTGAGAGATAGCTGCACATGGGGAGAGATAGGTTCACATGGGGATAGATAGCTGCACACAGTGAGAGATAGCTGCACATGGGGAGAGATAGCTCCACATGGGGAGAGATAGCTGCACATGGTGAGAGATAGCTGCTCAGATTGAGAGATAGCAGCACATGGTAATAGATAGCTGCATATGGTGAGAGGTAGCTGCACATGGGGAGAGAAAGCTGCACATGGGGAGAGACAGCTGCACACGGTGAGAGATAGCTGCACATGGGGAGAGATAGCTCCACATGGAGAGAGATAGCTGCACATGGTGAGAGATAGCTGCTTAGTTTGAGAGATAGCTGCACATGGTAAGAGATAGCTGCACATGGTGAGAGATAGCTGCACATGGGGAGAGATAGCTGCACATGGGGAGAGATAGCTGCACATGGGGAGAGACAGCTGCACACGTGGTAGCTGCACATGTGAGAGATAGCTGTATAGGTGAGGGATGGCTGTGTCATGCGCGAAGTAGGAATCTTGCGCGATGTAGGAATGATTCCTACATTGCGCAAACATAAGTAGGAATTCCTACCCAGCGCAAATAAGTAGGAATACAAATGTAATGTGGCATGAGGGAAACATGTTTTAAATGTCTCTAGAGAAACATACTAAACTGAATGCCTCTTCTTGACCTGGTTTGCTGTGTTCAGATGGGTTCACGTTGTTCAGATCGATATCAGGTAATCTCGCACCTTCTACACACCCGCACCTCAGACAACTTGTACCCGACTTTCCCGCACTGGACCCAGGGTGGACAGTGTGAGGGTTTATTTACATCAATGTACGTGAAATACTACACTGGTTAAATTGACGTAATTCGATTCACTTTTTTTAAAACACATCTGCATTTTATAAAGAATATGAATATATGCTTGTTGAAGCTGTATTTTCAACATGAGGTCAGTAAACATCGTTATTCGTATATCACGAATGTACATGACTTGATTGTCAAACCATCAATAGGCATCATTATTTACATTCATTCTTCTGATCTCACATTTGTTAGAATTAACGTATTTGAACTCACTTTTTTACACACATCTATATTTGACAAAGAATATGAGTATATGTTTATAAAAGCTTTATTTTCAAGAAAAGGTCAGTAAATCATTGTTATTCGTACATCGCGAGTGAACAGTCAAACTGTCATTATTTACACGAGCGTGAAGTTAATTGGATATTGGATATTGGTTATTTGACGTTTTTTTCAAAATGTACCAAAATTTATATTACTATGCAAACATCTAGGATCGAGATGAATTCGGCAAAAAAAGGATATATATCCTGTTTGAAAAGGATTTATCCCTTTACCCTGCCAAATTGAATACTATAAAAGAGATGTCGGTTTCAAAGTGTTGTGGCACTGTCTTAACAAATTTTGAGAGGCTAAAGGGGGGTTAGACATGCTTGCTAGACATGTCTAGAATATATATCTCCTGAGGCATCAATATGTGGGGCAAAATCTGTGGGTAGGAGATATGGCCCTTCTCCTCTGACAAAGTCGGAAATGGGTTTTTCACCAAAAACTGGGTTTCTCACTTTGCAAGAGTTGTGGCACTGTCTTAACAAATTTTGAGAGGCTAAAGGGGGGTTAGACATGCTTGCTAGACATGTCTAGAATAGCCCCTGAGGCATCAATATGTGGGGCAAAATCTGTGGGTAGGAGATATGGCCCTTCTCCTCTGAAAGCAGTAGTTTAAATAAGGGAAGAAAACATCTTGAAGTAACTTGATGACTGATATAGATTCTTCATGAACCTCACATTGAGAAATGAAAAAAAATCAATTATATGTCACTGATCATGCCGAGTTGGATAGATGTAGACCTACATGTAGATTAATACTATGAAATATTTTATCAATGTTAATATTTTAACCAAATTTTGTACTTGTATTTGCAGGTACAAGATATTGTGATCATGTTATATCTACCAGTAATAATATATTCATTTCATGTTGTCAAACATAACATAACCTTCATTCAAGTCAGTTCTGCTTTGGTAAGCCCTAGTAAGTTTAAAATGCAATACTGCCTACTGTTTGGTTTTCTTTCTGCAATGGAATATGTATCTAAATTATAGCTACTTTTGGGTTCCTGTTTCGATATATTTTTTTTGCAGATGGTGGGAGCAGATGGTCTGAAAAGGCAAGGACTATAAAATAATATTTTGAACCAGATTTCAGATACTACAAGCATGCACTTTCTTATGTTATCAGTGATCCATATGAAATAAAATATACTAATGTTTTGTTTGAATTTTTATTATTAAATGCAGACTACTAATATGTTTGCTTATGTTTTATATTGCTAAACATAAAATAATATTTTGCTCTGTTCTGCTTTGCTTGCTAGATAAGCCCAGTTTTTCCCAATTTGCTTGGAGATCTGTTCACCCACCAAGCATCTACAGTGACATAGCCAAAGGTAGTTGAAGGAAACATTTACCACTTTTGTATAATTATATTTATATTTATAAAGTAAAAAATGCAATACTGGCTACTTCACTGTGATGGTTTTTCTGGGAAACAAAAAAAAAGAAACCCAGTAAATGATGACTGGCCTTGACGTGGCTACTGGGCTTGTGCGTTACGAAGAAGTCATCAGTGTGATCATGCACAAACATGTTTACTTGTGATAGCTGTCAATGGCACAAACATGATTCAGTGTGGAAAACTTATGTTTTCTATCAAATTTTTCCAAATTAAGACAGCTATTTACAAAAGAAAAACTGTTCTGAAAGCTGCAAACAAAGACTATCATGTTGTTTCAAAGCAGATATTTACAAAGCACTATATAATTTCATAATTTGAAGCTTACATTTTGTAGCTTTAGAAAATGAATAAGAATCAATGAGAATCATACATTTTGCAGCTGATCCAAAACATATTAATTTATAGAAACAAAATACTTTGTGTAGGAATGTAGGAATAAGAAATACCAGCATGTAAGAATGGCCAAGCCGGGTCAAACATCTGTCACATGATGGATTCCTACATTGTGCAACTTGCACAATGTAGGAATGAGGTATGCCAGCATGTACATGTAAGAATGGCCAAGCTGGGGTCAAACATCTGTCACATGATGGATCCCTACATTGTGCAACTTGCACAATGTAGGGATGAGGTATGCCAGCATGTAAGAATGGCCAAGCTGGGGTCAAACATCTGTCACATGATGGATTCCTACATTGTGCAACATCTGTCACATGATGGATTCCTACATTGTGTAACATCTATCACATGATGGATTCCTACATTGTGCAACATCTGTCACATGATGGATTCCTACATTGTGCAACATCTGTCACATGATGGATTCCTACATTGTGCAAGTTGCAGGAATGAGGTATGCCAGCAGGTTTGGGTTCGAAAATCTCGTCTCATAACTATGTAACTACTGTGTGCAGTAAAATAGCTGAAATTAATAAGTACATAATTGTTGTAATCTATTTTTTATATTTTGAATGTTTAATGCAGGATATTAACTGGACAACTACAGAATCATTAATAGCGATGATGGTATCTCAGCATATCTACACAAAGACTGATGATATGATATTGAATTTGATGTGGCATTTTTTTCAGAAATCATCATTGCATTGTTTTTCACAATCTCTGCAAATTAAAAATATTTTTTAATTAAGCATAACAGAATCCCACATTGCACACACTATTGCAGACAGTGTCATCCACCCTGATTATGATATAGGGAGAGAAGACAGATGCAAGGGTGGTGGTGGGGTACTGATTGGTATCCATAAAAGGTGGCTGTCAGACCCTAAGGAGGAGAGTCTAAAAACTGACTGTGAAATTGTATGGAGAAAACTTAACATATCTGGAACAAAACCACTGTTCATAGGATGTTACTATAGGCCGACAGACAGAAATATATCTAATGTCCATGAACTAAATGCATCTCTTGGAAAGATTCCCCAGTCTGACACAAATACCCCAAATATATTACTAACAGGGGATTTCAATGTACCAGATATCACATGGGAAAATATGTCCTATAAGCCAAGCCCTGCATATGGGATTGACCTAAATACAGCAATGGTTGAAACTTTTAATGAACATTGTCTCACAAAAGTAAATCCACACCCAACCAGGGGAGGCAATAGGTTAGATCTGGTTGGTACAACAAACCCTAACCTAGTAAATAAAGTATCTGTCCATCCAGGCATGAGTGACCATGATGTGGTGATAACAGAAATCAATGCAAAAGCCACACTGGCTAAGAAAAAGCCAAGAAACGTATTGCTGTACAAAAAAAGGAGACATGAATGCAATAAAACAAGATGTGCATGTCTTTTTTGAAGATGAAGTTAAGGATTCAAGTCTCCCAGTTGAAACTCTGAACAATAAGTTCACAGCCAAGCTAATGGAGTCCATCAATAAACACATTCCTATTAAGAAAATAACTGGTAGATGGGATGTGCCATGGATGACAAAGGAAATCAAGAGACAAATTAGAAGAAAACAAAGACTATATAACAAGGCTGAAAAAACCAAAAAGGATTCTGACCGTAGTAAATTCAGAAACCTGAGGAAACACATAAAACATAAGTTGAGAGAATCCCACAATGAATAAGTCCTTGGGCTACTCGATTTACCTGACATTGAGTTCAGTAGACCATCAATGGGAAAAAGGTTCTGGAACTATATTAGAGCCAGGCGCAAAGATACTGTTGGTGTACCAACACTACCAGAAAATGGCATTGAAGTAAAAGACAGTAAAGGCAAGGCAGAAGTTCTTTCACGTCAGTACAAATCTGTTTTTTCTACTGAAAACATGGAAAACATTCCTTACAAAGGTGATCCAACTTCTCCGCAAATAGAGCCAATTACCATCACAGTTGCTGGTGTGGAAAAATTGCTCTCTAACCTAAACTGCAAAAAAGCCAATGGCCAAGATCAAATACCTACAAGAGTCTTGAAAGAATGTTCACAGGAAATAGCTCCAATGCTCCAAAAAATATTCCAAGACTCACTCGACAAAGGAGAAGTTCCAAAAGCATGGCGCACAGCAAATATAGTTGCAGTCTTTAAAAAAGGAGATAAAAGTTGTGCTGCTAACTACAGGCCAGTTTCCTTGACATCTGTCCCCTGTAAGATTTTGGAGCATATAATTGTCAGACATATGATGAATCACTGCGAACTTTACAATATCCTGGTAAATTTTCAGCATGGATTCAGGACAGGCCACTCGTGTGAAACTCAGTTAATCACAACCTTACAGGACATACTCAAGGCTAGAAATGATGAGCAAAATGTTGACATGCTCATTCTTGATTTTAGTAAAGCCTTTGACACAGTCTGCCATGAGCGGCTGAATCACAAGCTTCAGTATTACGGAATCTCAGGGCAGATCGGTTCATGGATAAAAAACTGGCTTACAAACCGTGAACAGAGGGTAGTTATTGACGGTGATGAATCTGACCCTGTACATGTTAAATCTTGAGTGCCTCAGGGTACAGTACTTGGGCCAATCCTATTTCTACTCTATATAAATGATATTGGAGAGAAACTAAAATATTCAAACATAAGGCTCTTTGCAGATGACAGCCTTCTATATAGGATAGTTGAAAATGATGAGGATGCAGTAAAACTGCAAGAGGATCTAAATATGCTGGAGGAATGGTCAAATGAGTGGCAAATTGACTTCAATGCTCAAAAATGCTACACCCTGAGCAGCAAGAAAAAAAGGCAAGCTCTTGAGTCAAGAAAATATACACTAAATGGTCACATCTTGCAACATGTTGAACATCATCCCTACCTGGGAGTCGAGCTCCAAACAGATATGAAATGGGATGAACATATTAACAACATTGTTTGCAAAGCAAATCAAGTACTGGGATTTGTAAGAAGGAATTTCAACATGTGCCCAGGAAATATCAAGGAGGCTGCCTACAATACACTTGTGCGCCCCCACTTAGAATATGCATCAAGTGTGTGGGACCCTTACCTCAAGAAAGATACCGACCGCATAGAATCAGTTCAAAGACGAGCTGCTAGATTTGTGGCTGGAAACTGGAAGAGAGAAACAGGTACTGTAACAAAAATCCTGGAAGACCTAAAATGGGATTCACTAGCAGGGAGAAGAAGGACCCAGAGGCTGGTCTTATTGTACAAGGCTATAAATGGTGAAATAGCTTTGAAACTTCCAGAACATGTCAAAATGAAATCAGCTCCTACAAGGAAAAACCATGGAAATCGCTATATCGAGATGGCGACAAGCTGTGACCCTTATAAATACAGCTATTTTCCAAGGACAGTGACTGACTGGAACAACCTTCCCCCTCATTTAACTACATTGGAAACAGGTAGCTCGGCATCCTTCAGAAACTCCCTTGCCAGAGTATAAAGGTTGGCAACAAGCAGCTGGTGTGTACCAGCTGCTCCCCTTAGTGCAATCTTGCACTCTCGGCGGGATGCCAATTGGTTTTGCCGAGTAAACTTATAGATGTAGATGTGGGGTAGCCAGTATAATATTACACGTACTTCACAAATCTCAAATATTGAATAGCAATTGGTTTCAATTAGTAATCTTAACATTTTCTTTCAAACACCTGGCTACACCACTGGTAATGCTTGGTGGGTGAACAATCACCAAGCATATTGGAAAAAACTGGGCTTATCTAGCAAGCAGAACTGAACTAAGCAGTAGATTATAGTGCATGTAACGAAATAAAACCTGCAATATATTTTTCAAATTTGAATTGCATGTGACAACATAAATCAAACAATGTATTAAATTGCATGTTACAACATAAATCAAGCAATATATTCAAAATTATATTGTATAAATCAAGCATCTATTTCATGATAGAAATTAAGTACTTCACAAAACCTAAATGATGAATTCATGGCAAGGCAAATGCTTTCAACGAAAACCATTGTATTTCTTTGGTTCATGCTTAATGGATGAACAGATCAAACATGAGACAAAAATGACCTTGTTATAATGCTAACCTCACCCACGTCCGTGAAGTTGGCAGGATATTTGATATTCTATATTGAATAATCTACAAAATTTGTGAAGTTGGTAGGATATTCTATATTTGACATTCTCCAGGAGAAGTTTGTAGGACATTTGATATTCTCCTGGAGAAAAAAAAGGGAGCTGGCATAATTGTTTCCGATATGTAGGGCATCGGCGGTATATTCAAAAATTGGGCTGAATATGGGTTTATATTTTTTTCATCGCTGGGTAGGAAAACATCCAAATATTTTATGGAGATAGATATTAGTATGATACACTTTAGAAAAAAAATCGGAGCCGGCAATAGTAACTTGCTGAATATGTAATAAAGATCTCTAATTTTATCATATATTGAATATCCTACAAACTTCACAATTTTGTTGGATATTCTCCAGGAGAATATCAAATATAGAATATCTTCACGATTTTTTTTATATTCTCCTAGAGAATATCAAATATAGAATATCTGACAAACTTCACAATTTTGTTGGATATTCTTGAGGATATCAAATATAGAATACCCTACAAACTTCACAAATTTTGTAGAATATACAATATACAATATAGAATATCCTGCCAACTTCATGGATGCCTTGTCTTGTAAGGAAAGGAAAGGAAAATTCTAACATTGGGTTAATTTGTACTTAACAATATAACAAACCAAATAAAATTAAATATAACAAGATAACATAAAAACTTTAGAAACATTTTGTAATCTTATATTATGACATACATGTACAACTGTACTGCTGTATGGAAGTAAACCAGTCTGTAATGATATGAACATAATATTATCATCACCCACCATCTGCAACAAACAATACTGAGAAACAATAAATCCCCTGATTGCCAGTTGTTTTGTTACATACCTGAACAGGGAAGTATTCCATTGGTCTATGGAGAAATGATTGACAGTTGACATCAATTGTTACAACTTTGTAATGAACAGAGAAGTCCTTCATTGGTCTATGAGGAAATGATTGACAGTGGACATCAATTGTTACAACTTGATTGGCAATTGTATCAAATATTGAAACAGTGTAGACCTATAGATTCTACAATTTTTATCGGCAAATGTATCAAATATTGAAACATTGTATAGATTCTACAATTTTTGTTAAGATTTTATCACAAAGTTGTAGAATTTCACTAACCAAAATATTAATGGATAATTTTGCGTAGTGATGGACGCTGACGATGTTTGGTTTATGAGTGTGTAAGGTTACTATGTGTTACAGCTGACAGCCATTACGATGTGAAAAATGTCTTACTTATGTGAAAAATGTCTTACTTATGTGAAAAATATCTTACTCATGTGAAAAATATCTTACTTATGTGAAAAATATTTGACTTATATAAAAAAATCTTATGCATGAGTATTTCTGTCAAAAAGGGAAGACATGACTCAAAAGCTGTGGAAACAATGACGAAATGCCCTTTGATCGCAGGTTTGACTTTACATCATAAGGATTTTGAAATCAATATTTTAAATCAATACTGTGAACGCTGATAATTGGCATCACTGAAATTTTACTATGTGACATCCTTGACTGAAATTTTGCACAGAAAACAAAGATGAAATCTTCATATTGGGCTTCTATTTAAGCGATATGCATATCAGAACATGTAAAATCGAATTGCTATTTGCACGTGTTGAATATATATAGAAAATATAATGACTTTAAAGATGAAATCTTCAGATCGGGGTTCAATTAGACTGTACTATTTCAATGGTTGATAGGTATTTGTTTTCAACGCCAATTGGGGTTGCCAGGGTGTGAAAGCCCTGTATGTGTGAAAGTGCCCGTATGACTGCCCCCTCCTATAAAAGAACCAAACTGGTAAACATCACTGGTAAGCTGTATTGGTCCTATCAGATATCTCACTGAATATTCTCAGTGGATTTAAAAACATAAAATCTCTTCAAAGACAATTCCTACTTTTTTGCGCAAAGTAGGAATTCCTACTGAGCGCACTTGCGCTATGTAGGAATTCCTACTTGGCCGTGATTCCTACCGGGCGCAAGACAGCTGCATAGGTGAGAGATAGCTACACAATTGAGAGACAGCTGCACAGGTGAGGGATAGCTACAACAGTGAGGGACAGCATCACTTCCCAGCCGGAGGCACTTGTGCAATCAAAATCAAGCCATGCTCTTAAATGCGCATCACTCCTGTTGTTCACGTGATTACTTTTGGAATGTATGAGAACCACTCGTGGCACATACAGGATAGCAGTACGCACCGTGAAGGCTGGATGGAAATTATGATAACATCAGCGATAGTAGCGACACTGTGTGGGAGGCGCTAGGGATAGTGTTAGTGGCGTCATCTACTGGATCTCAGAGTGGTAGAATCGACCATATTTCCGGTTCCTATTTACAGAGAGGACAACAGGGGAGATGTATTTCGAAGCGAATTTATTTTAGTTCTCAGAAACATCAGGTGTCACAGCATCATATAGACCCAGGACAACTTTGTAAATTGCACAGTTAGATGCACCCGAACGTAGCCAGAATGAAACAGGGTCAGGACGAATTCATCTCAGTCAATAAACCACATTGTACGTCTCGGTTCACTCCACAGACATCCATTCGGATTCTTGTTTGACGATGAACTGGACTCATGTTTTGATTGGTCCCTTTTGATTATCCCAGCTGGTTACTTCGAGAGCGATTGTGTCGTCTTCTTGCTGGACTTAAGATGAAGTTTGCAGAGCATTTATCGGCACATATTACTCCTGAATGGCGGAAACAATACATCCAGTATGAAGTAAGTAAAACTAAAAGAACTGCCATTGCCACTTTCACTTTATATTTAATAATTTAAATAAAATTTATGCTGGCAATGCTGGCAGGTTAAATCCTAAATTGTTGTAAACAGTGTTCTGTGACCAACTACTTGTTAACAAGAATGATAGCATTAATTCAATCATGGAATTTGATTTGTTTTCTTCAATTTAGTTTTACAATTTTTTAATAAATGATCATGATTGTATTTCTTTCTTCTTTTTTTTCGATCACCAGTGAAATTGGCCCCATCATGAGTAGGTGAACTTGGCCCCATGAGAAACTTGTCCAGGTCACTCTGTACCGGCTCAAAACTTATGAATTCTCCTTTGATTTGGCTATTTGGCCCTAAGGTCATTAACATACCCTAAGCTAGGGACCCTCGTTAGCTGTTAATTTTCTTCTGGTAACTTAATAATCTTGCCACCTGAATCTAGGGGTGGACTTCTTCTAGGGGCAACTTCACGCAGGGGCTTATTTACTTGTTACCCCTTTTTTGTTACATGTATGGAACTATCTGTGTTATTCTGTGATCGGTATGATCATGGGGAACATGTAGTCATTTCCCATGGGTTGTAATTCAGCTTTTTCTGTGGTCAGTATTATTCAGGCTACTGATGCCACTGTGGAGTGTTCGCCGTGTGCATGCAATGGGTTCTTATGTACGCATGTGCAAGTGTATGAATACGTTACTATAACATGTAAACGAAGAAAAAGAAGTGTGTGATGACAAGTTCAAGATGACAACATTGTCATTGCCTATCGATGCGCAAAATTATCAATTAATATTGCTTGGAAATGACTTTCAATAGATAGAGCATGAAATTCTGAGTAGGTTTAGTTCAATTTTCGTGTAAATCAGACAATTAGAACCAAAATAACAAGCAAAAGTCTGGTCAGTGATTTACGGTAGTGCCTGAGCAATATTAGAGCAACTGGATTTCTCTTACAATTTCTCTTACAATTTCTCTTGAGCTGAGGCCCGTGCCTAAAGAAATCTGTGACTGGGTGGGATGTCATGTCAAGGACTGGCAGCAATAAGGTCTCGGCATGAAAAGACTGCTCAAGATAATTTTTAAAGGTGATGTAGGAAACTATACAACTCAACTGGGATAAGTTGGAGCCAAATATGACCATTGTCTGGCTTGATGAGGTCATGCACTGCTGTTTTGTGGCGCTAGTTGGTCATGCATACCACATGCATGGCACAATATGTTCATTCATACCATATGCATGGCACAATATGTTCACTCATACCGTATGCATGGCACAATATGGTCACTCACACCGTATGCATGGCACAATATGGTCACTCACACCTTATGTGTGGCACAGTATGGTCACTCATACCGTATGCGTGGCACAATATGGTCACTCATACCGTATGCATGGCACAATATGGTCACTCATACCGTATGCATGGCACAATATGGTCACTCACACCTTATATGTGGAACAGTATGGTCACTCATACCATATGTGTGGCACATTATGGTCACTCACACCTTATATGTGGAACAGTATGGTCACTCACACCTTATGTGTGGCACATTATGGTCACTCACACCTTATGTGTGGCACAATATGGTCACTCACACCTTATATGTGGAACAGTATGGTCACTCACACCTTATGTGTGGAACAATATGGTCACTCATACTGTATGCATGGCACAGTATGGTCACTCACACCTTATGTGTGGCACAGTATGGTCACTCACACCTTATGTGTGGAACAATATGGTCACTCATACTGTATGCATGGCACAGTATGGTCACTCACACCTTATGTGTGGCACAGTATGGTCACTCACACCTTATGTGTGGAACAATATGGTCACTCATACTGTATGCATGGCACAGTATGGTCATGCCAAGGACCAACTTCAAAGGCCAACTTGACCACATTTGGTCAGATTTCATTGAATGGTCAGATTTCATTGAATGGTCAAATTTCAAAGAATGGTCAGATTTCATTGAATGGAGATAGGTTACCCAGCTTGATCACTTGAGCATGATCAAAAAGGATTGGACATCAACTCTATTTTGGGTTTCCAAGATGTTATCAGTGTAGAGAGAAGTCAAAGTCCATGCACAAACCTATTGTAGGGCTGCAGTCGTCAGTGTGTGTATATCAGTATGGCTACTTCCCCCCTTATCTACCAGTAGTTGTATTGTGTAGATGTGATATGATTGTTATCTGTGCCTCTTCATCAGTAATGAAACCAATAGAGACATTTAATTGCCTTCCTGATGTGGTGCTTTTTGTGATGTAGTGAGTTCAAAGCCAAATTAGAGGCTTTCCTGTTTCAGAATAATCCTGAATGCAGACATATTTAAAGTTTAACCTGACAAACTCGTTAGTCTTTTAAAAGCTGCATTTTGTATATAGGTATGGCAAAAAGCTGCGTTTTGTATATAGGTATGGCAAAACCCTGTCAGATAATGCTGGGAAGTTATTCTGTGATACAGCAAATGTGTCCAAATATTATAGGGAATTGTGGCAAGAAAGTTGTGGATTGTGATGATAAAAATGAATTTGTGTTTGTTGATCTTTAAATGTGACATAGTGCTCATGATGGAAACTTAAAATACAAGCTCAGTCAGTTAATGTATTTTCCATGTATATCTATAGGCCCCCTGCCAGTCTCCATCACAAATGATTAAATTTTAGAGAAGTTGTAGGGTTCTGGTTCTGGTTAAATTGTCCAGTTCCGGTGTGTACTTTTCAATGGAGGAAAAAATAACATAGAAATTGGCAATCAGCCTATAGAACATTTCATTGCTATTTAAACTATGCATATATTTTGGCCCAAAGTGCTTATGAAAACAATTTGGGGCCATGAAGGTAGGATAAGAAAACTATGATGTCCTGTCTATCTTATCAAATACATTCATTAATTAAAACAATTTGGGATGAAATGCTCATATTTACTTTGTTTACCTTCTCTATATGAGTTCTGTTTTCCCACTGAAGCTTTCATGAAATCACAGGCAATTTGATAGAGATTTGAGGTATGCAAAAATCATGTGGTCATGAAACTGTGCCTGTCAGGATTGTGTGTTTTTCTGAAAGTGACTATATGTGGTCATATGAGAACAATCATGTGACTATTGTTGTAGCTTGTCAGGGTGACAGCCCTGTACCAATGGACAAAAACCTATGGACAAACAAACTTCTGTGAGCCAAATCACTCCACTGAAGGTTCCCTATTGAGTAATACATAGATCACTGGAAATGTTCAATGGATGATTTGTATTTTAGCAAAAGACTTGTGAATCTACTTTAAAATAGCACATAATTTTAGGAAAGCATAGTATAACAACGTTTAGGGTGTAAACATTCATATAATGTGAGGAAAAGGTGCTTGAAATCCAATTTTATGAAAGCATTATTATTTAAGCAACTCTTCAAAATTCTAGCCATGATGAATGTGATATATATGACTTTTATACATATATTTCTTCAGACCAATTAGGCCAACAATAAGGTGAGTTGGCAGCACTGTCAACAAATGATATATGTGCTGAAACATGGTCAGAATTTAATAGAATCTCAAATTGATTAGGGCCAAGAAAACATTAATCTAGTTTCTGATAACATGTACTGAGGATTTATTTTGTTTTATTTTTATTTTATTTTTTTATCTTTTATTAAAAGTGATGAATTTTTTTGAGAAAGGATATTTATTCAAATGATATTGTAACTGAAACTTTCTTTTCACCGAGGAAATCATAAAAGAAATCTAAACGGCAACTGCTTTGAACTAGGGTAGGTAGGGAAATTGGAAACAAACTTCTTTTTCTTTTTAGGCCTCATGTGAAATGTTAGCTGTGGATAGCTGAGACAATTCTCAGACATTGACCACAGCTGCATTGAATGCACCCAGACATGTAATATTTACTCTCTTGCACAATCAGATATGAGCTTAATTGCAGGGAACACCACAAAAAAGTATAATTCTTATATCATAAATGACTCATTTTATGTCCATCTCAGTCGTTATATTTTCAAATCAAAATGTTTTTTTTTTTGTAAATTTCTAATTGTACAATCCATATGACAGTGACAGTAAACATATCTGTCTTTAATATTGCTATATTTGACTCTCCCCCAAGAACACATTTTTTGGCATATTTGTATATATATATAAAATCAATTGAGGCTATGTGATTCAGCAATATTTACATAATTAGCCAGTATTTTAGTACTAGGTTATACCAAAAATATCAAGGCAATACATTTTGTCAGTGGCAAAGTTCTCTCCCATCAGTGGTTCATGTGTTGGTCATGGTGTTATAAATTGTTCATTCAATGCAAAGTTAATCAGTCAGTTCCATACATCTATTAGATCACAAATTATCAATATTTAAATAGTTCTACTTTGACCACATGGTATGACTACATTTGGTCAAGCCTTTGATGTGACATAATATTTAATATGTCTAAATTGTACCTGTCTTGGTAGGGTAACTAGGGTCATGTACTATCCCAATATAACTTTATTTTGGTCACATTTATGCATGACCATATGGAAGTTTGCCACTGACTCATAGGTGTACGAAGTGAACTTACAAACAACACATGTCACAAGGATATAATTGTGTTCCACTGAGTAACTACATGTATACAGAATTTCAAATACAGGATTTTCTCTGACATCTATTTTGTTTGAAAACAATACAACAATGGTATTTGTATGCATAATGTTCATTGTTTTTGATCAACTGACACCTGTGTGTCATATGATTATCGCTTTCATGCCATTAAATCCCATGTACATGAAATGAAGTCACTGATGACAATAAAAAAAATAGGAAAGAAATAAACTGAACCTGAATGCCAAGGACACGGTGAAGTTTAGAACAGACCATTTTTTCATTACTGAGACAACTTTTGGCATTTTTCCATACAGCTAGAATCTATTCTATTCTATTATAAAGACTGTGGTACCATAATTCAGTTTATACAACCATAATTGAATTTAAACTATTTAAAATTTTATAGCATTTGCATTGATATATCATATATATTATATTGACACTGACCGGGCATACTATTTATAAGGTTTTATCAACCTTCAAGCCTCACATACATGATAAATGTGACCAAAAGAGGTAAATGCATGTGCCACAAAGAAGAAAGTACATAGTAATATACAATTATTCTATAAACAGCATTTACATGTATAAGATAAAGGAATTGAGAGTATTGAATAAAATATGGCACCAGACCCAAGGATGTTAGGCCAGTAAAATTCAATAACCATAATTTATTCTGCTGATGTTCACAGGTATATAAACCGCTGCATGGCACTGCTTTTATGACATTGACTTAAATTATAGATGTTTTTCTATAGAGAAAAAAGGCGATGCTGCACAACGATCGCAGTCCCAACCAATACCAACACCAGTTTCAATCTAGTTAGGTCTCGTCAGTTGGATGGGTACTATGGCTTTCTATAGATTTGGTTTCAGTTTGTTACTGTCTCTTTGGCACTGTGTCAACTGAGATACCTTCCAGATCGTATAACCTTTATGCTTTTCCTTTGAATGTAATATATATATATAACTGAAAATATGATCCAGATGTTTTGGAAGTTGAGTAAAAGGACTAGAAGGTAGTGGCATATGGAATATAGAATGTGTACTCAAGAGTGTTACTATTTGGCTGGTTTACAAGAGCATACTTCCCTTTTGTATCCCTTTTGTATCCCTTTTGTATCCCTTTTGTATCCATTTTGTATACCTATTTTGACCCTTTTGTGTTTTTACGGTTTGTCAGTCAGTAATGCACTGGTCAGTCACACTGGGATGGCATTCTGAAAAGGTGAAAGAAAGTTTGCATTCAGTGAGACTGCATTGAATCTGGTCTCATCATGAAATGACTGAAACAATGTAAAAGGAATAGAGTTAACAATATATATATATATATATATATATATATATATATATATATATATATATATATATATATATATATATATATATATATATATATATATATATGGCTCTGTTCTAGAACGTGAGACCCAAACTTGCATGATTTTTCGAATTTGGGAACGTGCACGAATTTCATAGGTTGTTTTATCCATAGGTGCCCCTTGGTCTCTTACATGCTTACATGGAAGGATAATGGATTTATTCCAGTGATTTCAAAAAAAAGTGGAAATAACACCAAAAGATGGATGCTTCATAAAAAAAGCAAATCTGAATTTAATTCAGATCTCAGCAAAATTAGAAATTAATATTTGATTTAATTCTCCTGGCTGGGAGTGGGGACAGGTTCAGTGTATAGAATTTACCATATAATGATACTTGGGATGAAATTGATTAGGTGTCAGAAACTGAAAACTGAAGATGAGTGCTTTTTTGACATGTCAAGAAAAGTCCAACTTTTTCAGGGGTGTAAAAATTGGAGTATTTATGCCATTGAAATATACATGACTGCCCTGGGCATGTTTAAAAATAAGGATATTTTGTAGAAATATGTTATTTGAAAAATAAGCAATATGTTCGATTCCTGGCCCAAATTATGGATGTTTTTTGACTTTAAGGGGAAAATGGTAGATTTTTATTGAATCTCATTTCATAAAGGTACCTTTCAATCAAAATCATGCCAGGAAGGTGTGCTTAACTGAAATATTCCTTGTAGCATAAAATTAAAGTATAATATTGTAATAATAAATGCCAATCATTGCAAATGTGTTCTTTTTTTTGCAAACAAAGGACACTTTTTGACATATTTTGGCCTAAAAACAATCATTAAACCTATTCTACACATTCTAGACCATTCAATTTATAGTCATGAACTTTAATGGAATATGTCCTATGATGCACATCTATAAGTTACAAAAAGCTAGTGTAGATGAGCAAAGTTGGGGTATGGACACTTTTTGACGCATCGTGAAAAAAGGGCACATAATATCCCAAATCCTCAACTGCTTGCACATATATGATAATATAGATGGGCAAATATAATTTCCTTGTTTGTATTCATATCAGCAATATTGTGCTTTTAATTTACTTTGATGATTTCCCTAGAACAATTTGGTTCAACCATATCAACTGCTGACATGATTTTTGGTCTACAAAATAAGATTGGTTCAATTCCTGACATTCAATATTGTGAATGACTGACTATTTTGAGTAGGAGTGGAAAACCTTTCCAACACCAAATACAATACTTGATATATTAAAAGATTTTTTGCATGTTTTAGTCACCCAATGATTAGGAGAATGAATTTCAAATTGGACACTTTTGGACAAGGAGTCTCAAAATATGTGCAGATTTTTTGACCCTGGTCAAAAGTATACAAAAATCCATTCACAATCTAATGACCTTCAAGGTGACATTGACCACACCATATGAAAGTCAGATCACATCCCCTCACAAAAAAAACCCAAATGTTCACTATTTGTGGTGAAATAATGCCATAACAATCCTTTCAAAATATGCACATTTCCCTGGTGGACATCTCTTTGGACTGTCCATGAAGGGGCCACCCTATTTACCATTGTCTAGTTTTCTTTTGTGCCTTCTTCTTTCTTTTTTCACTACCCACTGCTACCAATATGGCTGCTCCCACCAAAAATACTGTCTACACCAAATGTTCCCCCCTATAATTTTCTGCTTGCCTCCTCCAACACCAATGTACACTTGCTGGACGTTTATGCTTTTTTTTTGACTGAACATTGTTTCCTAAAATATGGAAAAAATTAGTTATTAATTTCAATGTTTTTGGTATTTTTTACAAGTTTTATCAGTTCTTATAAATGAAATATAAGTAGGATATCATAATTTGCCTCTGCCTACAAGTAAAATGGGCTTTTTGGAGGCAAGTGGACACTTCCAAAATGGAGGGAAAAATTTGGTTCACTGATCACTTTTTGACTGGATATAAATCTTGTAAAAAAGCAGGGTTAGCCTTGGAATTACCAAAAACTGGCTGGACAAAACTTTCATTGGACTCTTTGTGTGGATTTCATACCATCTAGACATCAGTAAGTCATTTTATTTCAAAGATTGAAGCTTTTTAAGAAGATGTGTTTTAACAGGATGTGCACAAAATGCACAAATTTTCCTTGACATTGAACTTCAATCTTCCAGTTTAGCAAGTTAATTATACTTTTTAGCACTTGAAATTATGATCCCAATGTTGCCATATTTATTAGTGACAAGATACTGAAAACCGTTTTTCGATATTGAAAAAAAAAATTTCACCGCGATTCATTCTTTACAGTAGTGTATGAAATGGTGGATGTCCCTCTGACCGGTCTCACGTTCTAGAACAGAGCCATATATATATATATACATACATATTAATTATACAAATGGGAATGATATCACTTGATGATATCACTTGATGATATCACTTGATGATATCACTTGATGGCCGGTCATGACCTAATTTGATTATGTTCATGCATGACTAAATATATTCAAATGGGGTCAGCCAGATCATGCTATATAAATTACAGACCTTTTTCATGGAAAAAAAGATCTGTAAAAGAAAATGAAACTGAAATTGCCATGTGTACACAAACTGATGTTTGTTGATTTGTCATATGCCACAACTTTAGGATTAACAGTGACAATATACATGTACATGCCTGTTATGTTCTGATCTGTGATTTATATTCTATTTTGAAAGATCTAGATGGCACAGTATGAAAAAATTCTCACATCTGTCCACAAGTGGTGTCATGAAATTTATGAATAAAAGATATTGATGAAAGTCAAATTGGATGTCAGGAAATTCTTGACCTACTGATTTTTATTTCTTGAATATATTTATAAATATCCCAGCTGTAGGTGAGACATGTTACTTTCTTCCTGCAGTGGACAAATTGTGGCTGATCTTGGATGATTATGTTTTAAAACAATTTTAAAACTGCCTCAACTAAGCCATTTTGTGCATACAGTATTATGTTTTATTAATCAAATGTTTAAGCAATGAAGATATTCCAGCCAAATCACACAAAAACAATGGCTTACCATATTGAATTTCTGACATATTTATTCTCCTGGCTTTCAGTTTGTTCTCCTCCAGGGATTATTAACCAATCAGATTTAGAAAAATATTGACCTGAGTGATTTCAATATGACAGACAATGTTCATGCACACTTGTACTATTTCCTGTCTTCTCAACCAGAAAATATTAAACACATCAGTGCAATATGTACAAAAAGATAGAGGAGACTGTTTTTTCTATATAAATTATGTACCATATTATATCCTGCACTCGGTGTTACATCACGATAGCACAACATCAAATATATCTTTTTTTAGAGTTGTCTCTACTTTATCCTCATTGCAGAGTATGGTTTAGCATGATATCTGACAAAAAATATTTTTCAAAAGTGAATAAACAGATTGTTATTGCACATCCACAACATTCTCCTGTGAGGCTTTCCCATAGCACTCTGATCCCAGGCTTTCCCATAGCACTCTGCTCCCAGGCTTTCCCATAGCACTCTGATCCCGGGCTTTCCCATAGCACTCTGATCCCAGGTTTCCCATAGCACTCTGATCCCGGGCTTTCCCATAACACTCTGATCCCAGTCTTTCCCATAGCACTCTGATCCCGGGCTTTCCCATAACACTCTGATCCCAGGCTTTCCCATAGCACTCTGATCCCGGGCTTTCCCATAGAACTCTGATCCCGGGCTTTCCCATAGCACTCTCATCTCAGGCTTTCCCATAGAACTCTGATCCCAGGCTTTCCCATAGCACTCTGATCCCGGGCTTTACCATAGCACTCTGATCCCGGGCTTTCCCATAGAACTCTGATCCCGGGCTTACCCATAGCACTCTCATCTCAGGCTTTCCCATAGAACTCTGATCCCAGACTTTCCCATAGCACTCTGATCCCGGGCTTTACCATAGCACTCTGATCCCGGGCTTTCCCATAGAACTCTGATCCCGGGCTTTCCCATAGCACTCTCATCTCAAGCTTTCCCATAGCACTCTCATCTCAGGCTTTTCCATAGAACTCTGATCCCAGGCTTTCCCATAGCACTCTCATCTCGGGCTTTCCCATAGCACTCTGATCCCGGGCTTTCCCATAGCACTCTGATCCCAGTCTTTCCCATGGCACTCTGATCCCGGGCTTTCCCATAGCACTCTCATCTCAGGCTTTCCCATAGCACTCTCATCTCAGGCTTTTCCATAGAACTCTGATCCCAGGCTTTCCCATAGCACTCTCATCTCGGGCTTTCCCATAGCACTCTGATCCCGGGCTTTCCCATAGCACTCTGATCCCAGTCTTTCCCATGGCACTCTGATCCCGGGCTTTCCCATAGCACTCTCATCTCAGGCTTTCCCATAGAACTCTGATCCCAGGCTTTCCCATAGCACTCTCATCTCAGGCTTTCCCATAGAACTCTGATCCCAGGCTTTCCCATAGCACTCTGACCCCGGGCTTTCCCATAGCACTCTGATCCCGGGCTTTCCCATAGCACTCTAATCCCAAGGCTTTCCCATAGCACTCTGATCCCGGGCTTTCCCATAGAACTCTGATCCCGGGCTTTCCCATAGAACTCTGATCCCGGGCTTTCCAATAGAACTCTGATCCCGGGCTTTCCCATCGCACTCTGATCCCAGGCTTTCCCATAGCACTCTGCAGTGTTTCCACATTTAACAGCTCTTGCTCTGTGCTGACAGTTCTTGCTCTGTGCTGACATTGCTTGCTCTGTGCTGACAGTTCTTGCTCTGTGCTGACAGTTCTTGCTTTGTGCTGACAGTTCTTGCTTTGTGCTGACAGTGCTTGCTCCATGCTGACAGCGCTTGCTTTATGCTGACAGTGCTTGCTTTATGCTGACGGCGCTTGCTCTGTGCTTGCTCTGTGCTGACAGTGCTTGGTCTGTACTGACAGTTCTTGCTCTGTGCTGACAGTTCTTGCTCTGTGCTGACAGTTCTTGCTCTGTGCTGACAGTTCTTGCTCTGTGCTGACAGTGCTTGCTCTGTGCTGACAGTTCTTGCTCTGTGCTTGTTCTGTGCTGACAGTGCTTGGTCTGTACTGAGTGCTTGTTCTGTGCTGACAGTTCTTGCTCTGTGATGACAGTACTTGCTTTGTGCTGACAGTTCTTGCTCTGTGCTGACAGTATTGGACTGTACTGAGAGTGCTTGCTCTGTGCTGACAGTTCTTGCTCTGTGCTGACAGTACTTGCTTTGTGCTGACAGTTCTTGCTCTGTGCTGACAGTTCTTGCTTTGTGCTGACAGTTCTTGCTCTGTGCTGACAGTACTTGCTCTGTGCTGACAGTTCTTGCTCTGTGCTGACAGTACTTGCTTTGTGCTGACAGATCTTGCTTTGTGCTGACAGTTCTTGCTCTGTGCTGACAGTTCTTGCTCTGTGCTGACAGTTCTTGCTCTGTGCTGACAGTTCTTGCTCTGTGCTGACAGTACTTGCTCTGTGCTGACAGTTCTTGCTCTGTGATGACAGTACTTGCTTTGTGCTGACAGATCTTGCTTTGTGCTGACAGTTCTTGCTCTGTGCTGACAGTTCTTGCTCTGTGCTGACAGTGCTCGTTCTGTGCTGACAGTTCTTGCTCTGTGCTGACAGTACTTGCTTTGTGCTGACAGTGCCTGCTTTGCCCAAGACCATCCATACTGCAACAGTATCTGAGTGCATTGGCACTGAAACTATTTTGTGCAATTTCAAAATAGATGTTGTCGTCTGCAGACCTTCAGTACCCTTGGGATTCCCCTGGAGTGCCTACTGAGTCAACCATGTATGCAAGGAGTCCTTGCTCCTAAAAAATATTTGGATGTAATTAATACCAACACAGTTTGGTCCCAGGCCTGATGTGATGTGTATTCGGTACATATGATAGCATGACAAATGGGCTTTGTTGTTATGTTGAGAACAACAACATGTGCATGTGCAAGTTTTTCAGAGACAAAATGAGAGTCACATTGACCAAGACAGGCAGAGAAAGTAATCAAGGGACAGACCATTAATCATTCAGGCAGATGTAGAAAAAGAAAATCCCAATTGTTTTCTCTTTTGCAATCTCAAATTTCAGTAGTGAGAAATCATATTTCAGTAGTGAGAATGGATGCTCATTATGAATTCTCATAATGGATTCTCAAAGGATGGAAACGAGGTCATTTGGCCAGATCTTTACAAATATTAATATTAATAAAAAGAACTGTGGTGGTTAAAGCATTAATTTGAATGGAATTCTAATCATGTCCATATTAATTGTTGCCATCTCAAATAGAATCTTGTTCTCATGTCCACATTAATTGTTACCATCTTGAATGGAAACGAATTGTCCTTGAAATAACAAAGGCATTTCAAAATAGATTTTAACATTGCCTTTTAAGAGAGTTGTTTCAGGGTTTATAATTTCAGATGAATATAAATAAATGTCTTATTTGTTTTGCTTTCAGGCCATGAAGGACATGTTGTATGAAGCCGTGGAGCAATCGCCATCGGCAGAAGGTAAGATACATTATCTCATTATCACATGCTTACTATTTCACAATGGTGGACATTATGTCCTTTATATATATATATATATATATATATATATATATATATATATATATATATATATATATATATATATATATATATATATAGCTAAAAAATACTTATGTCCAAAATCTTTTTCACTATTGAGTTTATTCAAGGTATTTTCTCCTTTGGACCTTAATTGAACTGGTGCATTTTGTGTAATGTTACAGTGACTGACCAGGATGTGATACAGAGATTCTTTGCCAGATTTGACGAGAGCTTTCTGCAATTCTGTGATAAGGAGCTTCTGAAAATCAACACGTTTTTCTCAGGTACAAGGGATCTTATTTCCAGAAAAAAAACCCATAAAAAAGTGGATTCACCGAAGTGAAACTTAACTCACTTTATCCTGATGAATTGTACAGAATTATAAATCATTTTTAGTACTCATAAAACTGTCGAGACAGGCCTGCTATGTGCCCTCTCCATTCTAGGAGCCGTTTGAGAAGCCAAGATGTGCAAATTTACAATAAGATTGTGACAAAGTAAGGGCAGATGAAACAATTTTGATATGATAGACCTTTGACTTTGTAGGATCCTGTTCAATCAAAACAAGGTCAAAGGGTCACGTAAGCTTAGATTAGATCTGTGTTAGACAAAACATTTTTGAGCATCGATCATAGAAGTTTTCAATGCAAGAGACTTAAAATATAAACATGCACATGCCAACATAAAAAGGTCTGATAGCTCAATATTATGGAAGCATTTATGTTTTAGATATGAAATAGATAATTTAAGTCACATCTCATTCATCATATAGATATTTTTTTGTTTCAAGAAAATCTCCATCATTGTGCATTTGTCTATTGTAAAAAATGTTGAAAAACTAAAATGATGTTGTTGATGAAATTTGAAAATTGGCTGGTTGTCATATATTCAGAACAAATTAGTTATTCCCTGTCTAAATCTTTTGATGATGAAGCTTTTTAGCATTTAACCAATTCATATGAAACATCAGGAAAAATATAATAGTTTTAAAATTGCATTGAATTCTTCATTTCAGAAATATTACAAAGATATTAAATTTGACTCGAGCACTATAAGCAGCTAAAACTTTGCTTGTTACATGCTTGTTATATTGATAAATCTGAATAGTATTTCAGTGATTTTTAATTATATAAATATTCAAATTGGAATACATGTATATTCATATATATGATTCAAACTTCATTGTGAAAATTTTTTTTGATACTTTTATGAAAAATCTACCAGAAGAGTGTACAAATAACATAATTTTCAACAGAGTATTGTTTCTTGGTTGCAGAGAAGCTGTCTGAAGCATCTCGTAAGAATGCGAGCCTGGTGTCGGAGCTGGAAGCGGCCCAGGAGGCTGCTAAGCTTCACCACCATAACGGCCTCAGACAGCGCAGCCGCCGCAAGTCCAACATGGGCGTGCCGCTAATCCGAGACAAGAAGACAGACCAGCCCACCGGGCTGCGCAAGATGCACGACATCAAACTAGCCTTCTCCGAGTTCTACCTGAGCCTCATTCTCCTGCAGAACTACCAGACACTTAACTTCACAGGCTTCAGGAAAATACTCAAAAAACATGACAAGGTAAATTTGCCTCAAATCTCTCCAGAGCCTAAGGATTATATTTGAAATCTTCATCTCGTTTATTGGAGCGAACTTCACTCTACTCTTTCTAAGCTGTACACCCAGCTCATGAAAATGGTCACAGGCTTTGTACAAGTAGATATTTTATTGGAGTTCTGTATTTAGCTTATAGGATTATAGGATTTTGTCTTTATTACTATGTTATCAAGCTGTTATATCTGTTGTTGTTAGTTTTGGATTTAAAGAACAGCTTTTTATGAACAGAGTCAATAATAATAATATGGGGTTTAAATGTTGTTAAGTTATTAATGATACAGGTCAAAACAATAGGTGCAGAGAGCACTGATGGACAATGTTGATAGACATAAAAAAAATGGAGGAACAAAAGTGATCACCATGTTTGGCCTGAAATAGTGATGAGAGTAAACAAGCAAATTTAAATTAGTTTTATTTAATTGCGTTTCAGTTATTAGAGACGGGTAGTGGAGCTGGTTGGAGGCAGACCCACGTGGAGACTGCCCCCTTCTATACATCCAAAGATGTCGACCACCTCATTAAGAAAACTGAGGTACGCATCACAATATTTACCATACTACATATATACTCACATCCTGATGTTGCTGCCCCGATATTTGCCCATTGAAATTGCATTCTGGGTAGGTTTTGTCAACCCGTGGACCTTGAGCTAAAATCTTATCAGGGATGTAAGTAATAAATATATGACCCAGGAAATGCCTGGATATGACGTCACACAGTATCAAAATAAGGGCACAAAAACTGCGCAGTTACAAGTGTTATTGCCCAGGTTTTAAAACAAGGCTTCCAATTCATATTGAATACACAGATTTTGGGGCAACAATGTTTTTATGTGATATTTAGTGTTATCTTCACATTATAATATAATTAACATCTTAAAAATTATAATGATCATACTCAAACTCAGTGGCGAGTGAATACTCTGTTTGGGCGAGTGGATGCTGTGCGATGGTGATCCTTTTGGGTCTTTAAAGTCCTGATTTGATTGAAAAATGTTTAATAAATGATAGTGATCTTTTTACAGTTCAAAACTTCTTGAAATGTACTAGTTCTTTATTTTTTTAAATATTGCAGACTGTGTTTACGCAGAGATTGGAAGGAGGAGATAGACAAAAAGCTATGAAAAGATTGCGGGTACCTCCATTGGGGGAAACAGTAAGAAAACTCAAATATACTTAAGATTGCCAAAAATAAGAAATAATGACATACAAGTAAATGGGAAAGATATTCATTTGCAGATGATATATAAATGCTTTTTCACTAAATACTTTTTCATGCTTTAACAAAGAAACATGAAAATAACAAATATTGGGCCATTGAAAATATGCCTTTCTTTTTCATTGAAATATCTTTGTCCACCTATATTAAAGTTTTATGATTTGTCGTTGTAGCAAAACCCATGGACAACATTCCGTGTGGGGTTCTTCTCGGGGATATTCCTGGTTCTAGTGACCACTGCTGTTTTGGCCGGTGAGTGTCATTTCTGACATTTTGAAAGTGTCAATCATTGGCAAGCACACACTGCTCCTCACGACATTGGCGTCTTGTGGAGTTTTCAGATAATCTGAAACTCTTGAGTTCCCCACGTAGCTATATAAAGAGACAGAGTGCATGCATGTCAAATATCCACAGAAATCCAGATTCTCGCGGATTATTGAGGTATGCATGAAGTTCTAGAGTAATATATTCACATGCCCCCATGGAAGATATTGGTAAATAAAGAATGCTTGAAAACATTTTATACGAATATTGCCAATGTTCATTTGTGATAACAGTTCTAGAATAAATGTTTTTGAGCAACATTCTATTTTCAGTGTGAACTTGTAAAGTTAAACAATGAACCATACAATACCTACGTATTGAATGTAATTGTATTGTTACCATTTCATGCTGCTGTTGATGATGATTAATGATGATGATGATTGATGGTGATAATGATTGATTATGTTGATGATTATGATGACGACGATGATTAATGATAATGATGATGATAATGGTAGTTTGGTGATGTGTTTTGTAGCGGTGTTTACGCGAGCAGAGCACACCATGTCGTGGCAGCCGGCTCTACGCATGTATCGCTCCGTTCTACTCATCCTGCTCTGTACCTTCCTGCTGGCCATCAACACGTACGGCTGGCGGTCGTCCGGCGTCAACCATGTACTTATATTTGAGTTGGATCCCAGGGACCACCTCACCCATACTCAACTCCTAGAGGTATACAATCACAGTCTTTAATTTTTTTATTTGTTCACTCAACATGTATTAATTTATCAACATGTAAAATGCCTCAAAGGGAAGAACCATTAGTAGTTTGAATGGCTGAATCAGAGTATTTAATTTTTTTATTTGTTCACTCAACATGTATTAATTTATCAACACGTACAATGCCTCAAAAGGGAAGAACCATTAGTAGTTTAAATGGCTGAATCGTTTAGGCTGTTAGAACCATGTCAACCAGCTCATTTGGGTGGCTTTGAAGATTTAATTGCTCCTGTGAATTTGTTGAAATGCTCATTTAACCGAAATTAGTCAAATGAAATTGGTGTGTTTGTATGATTGCAGTTGGCGGGTTTCATATCTGTGATCTGGGCACTGAGTGTGCTGGCGTATCTCTTCTCCCCAGCCCTACACATTCCTGTCTTTGCTAATCCACTGTGTTTGATCGGATTCTGCATCCTCTTCATCATTAACCCCATTAAGATCCTCTTCTACAAGGCCAGGATGTGGCTTCTACGGGTCCTGGTAGGTACACTACAGATGTTGGGTGCATGATGTTTCATATGCAAATCCTGACATTGGGGCCATTATGGGGATAAACCGCTAGTCAGATTCTAATATGCAACCTCACTTGCAAAAAAACAACAAAAAAACAAAAAAAACAGAAATAAATAATCTTAGAAATCAAATTTATGAAAAAATTTAAGCAATGATATTTACTTCACAGACTAGTATTATGGCTGATTGAGGGATCATGTTGTATTTGTTTCAGTTCCGCATTGTGACTGCTCCCTTCCATCATGTAGGATTCGCAGACTTTTGGTTGGCAGACCAGTTGAATAGTTTAGCAACAGTGCTAATGGACTTTGAGTATCTTATTTGCTTCTATGCCATGGAGGTGGACTGGCTTGGAGAAAACCGTCAGTATTCCATGCATTTTTATCAAGAAAATATATTAACTCCTTTATTGCATGACTTGGAACATTTTGGTTTGAAAATGAGAATAACATAAAGTTAAAATCATAATAATCATATGCTCAATTCACTATGTGAAATCAAAGATTTAAAATTTATAATAATAAAATAAGATTAGGTCAGAGCAATAAGAGTGGCGAATATGCAGTCCGGGCCATATTCTTTTTAGGCTACTAGACAGTCGGGCTAGTAAGTGGAGATTTACACTAGCCCGAATCAAATTTACTAGCCCGAACCATTTTTGTACAGTACTGTACTGTAATTCATATTTAGTAAGATTAATCAAATGAAAAAAGGACATTTTTACCAATACTTAAAAATTCATGATTAGTTACTGGACAGTTGGGCTAGCATCAGGGTTAGGTGTACTAACCCGACTGTGTTTCTACTAGTGGAACTACAGGCTAGTGCTAAAACCCCAGCATTTTTGTGTAATTATACTGCAGGTCCGAGTGTTTGTGGAGGTGTCTCGTACGGCGTGCGTCCCATCGTGGCCTGTCTTCCAGCGTGGTGGAGATTTGCTCAGTGCCTACGACGTTACAGAGACACGCGACTTGTCTTCCCGCACATTGTCAACGCTGGCAAATATTCCACCACTTTCTTTGTGGTTCTCTTCTCCTCGCTGAACACAGCCTATAAAGGTAGAGATAATAGTAACCAAGGATATGATATTACAATGCACCTATTCCACAATTTAAAAAAAAAGTAGATCATCAAGTGTATAGATTATAAAGTTATCAGATCTTTATACAGACATTTATTCAAGTCTTTCATCATATCTTTATCAGATCTTTATACATTGTACAGATCTTTTACCAGACCTTTGTCAGATAATTGGTTCACTTTCTTACAAAATTCTCATATAGAACACGAAAATCTCACTCAGTTTTCTTATAATTACTCTTAGTATTTTCAGATCACATCTAAATACCGCTATTTATATATTTTATGTGTGTATCTACAGCCGAGCATGGGAGCGAGGTCGTTCAGAATAACGCCTTCTTCTACATGTGGATTATTGCGGCGGTCATCAGCACTTGCTACACCTTCACCTGGGACATCAAGATGGACTGGGGCCTCCTCGATAAAAACGCCGGCGAAAACAGATTCCTCAGAGAGGAAATCGTTTACGCATACAAGGTGAAATATATGAATGTCTACTTCAATTTGTTTTTTCCACTCACTTATTATATATATGAGTTATAGATAATAATTTTCGTTTACTATTCTTCTTTCAACTTCTTTAAAGGTGGTTCAATAATATCTCTGGCCTGTAAAGACAGATATATAGTTATAAATAATAATTTCAAAGTCATTTTTGTTTACTATTCTTCTTTCAACTTCTTTAAAGGTGGTTCAATAATATCTCTGGCCTGTAAAGACAGATATATAGTTATAAATAATAATTTCAAAGTCATTTTTGTTTACTATTCTTCTTTCAACTTCTTTAAAGGTGGTTCAATAATATCTCTGGCCTGTAAAGACAGATATATAGTTATAAATAATAATTTCAAAGTCATTTTTGTTTACTATTCTTCTTTCAACTTCTTTAAAGGTGGTTCAATAATATCTCTGGCCTGTAAAGACAGATATATAGTTATAAATAATAATTTCAAAGTCATTTTTGTTTACTATTCTTCTTTCAACTTCTTTAAAGGTGGTTCAATAATATCTCTGGCCTGTAAAGACAGATATATAGTTATAAATAATAATTTCAAAGTCATTTTTGTTTACTATTCTTCTTTCAACTTCTTTAAAGGTGGTTCAATAATATCTCTGGCCTGTAAAGACAGATATATAGTTATAAATAATAATTTCAAAGTCATTTTTGTTTACTATTCTTCTTTCAACTTCTTTAAAGGTGGTTCAATAATATCTCTGGCCTGTAAAGACAGATATATAGTTATAAATAATAATTTCAAAGTCATTTTTGTTTACTATTCTTCTTTCAACTTCTTTAAAGGTGGTTCAATAATATCTCTGGCCTGTAAAGACAGATATATAGTTATAAATAATAATTTCAAAGTCATTTTTGTTTACTATTCTTCTTTTAGCCAAATTAAAGGTGGTTCAATAATATCTCTGGCCTGTAAAGACAGATATATACTTATTATGTGGCTAATATGACTTTATTATAGAGACATATAGAATGATATCTTACATGCCCTTGTTGCAGGGCTTATATAAACATTTGTTATAAATAAATGCAAAGTTTTATTGCGTATGCATGTTACAGGGCTAATACACACTTGCTATGGAAACAGATACAATAATTGTTATGTTGAGTATGCTTGTTGCAGGGCTAACACACATTGGCCATAAAGAGATGTGACAGCTATAAAATTGAGTATGCTTATTGCAGTATGTTTATTGCACACATTGGTTATAAAAAGAGATGTCATGATTGTTATATTGAGTATGCTTGTTGCAGGGCTCGTACACTTGTTGTATATAGAGATGTGACATGTAATATTGATTATGCTTGTTGCAGGGCTCATGCACACTTGTTGTATATAGAGATGTGATGATTGTTTTATTGAGTATGCTTGTTGCAGGGCTACTATTACTTTGCTATGATAGAGGACTTTGTGTTACGGTTTGCGTGGACCATCACAGTGTCTGTAGGAGAGGGAGGTCACCTGCACGCAGAGATACTCAAGTCTGTGCTCGCCTCTATGGAGGTCTTCAGGTATATAAAACCCTTTAATCAAGAAAGGTTTGTCTTGAATCACTTAAACAAGCAAAGTTTTTGATCATTATGTTTATGTTTGATAAGAATTTCCATTAATGAAAAATTCTTCTGTCATTTGGTTGATGGAAGATTTCCTTTGTGAAGTCCACACTCTCCACCAGAGGCACATGCACACTCTGTGATAAATTCACCACGTCTCCCTCTGGTGGAGTTTGCGTGAAGTCATGAATGATTAATTGACATAGGCCATGAATATTAAACCAAAGAAGTTTTTAAAATACGATATTCACCAGATTCAGTCAAATTTGACATTGAAAAACATGTAATATTTTTAAAAGTACAAAAATATTTTTTTCACTTTAGGAGGTTTATATGGAATTTCTTCCGGTTGGAGAATGAACATTTGAATAACTGTGGTCAGTTCCGAGCAGTTCGGGATATTTCTATTGCACCGATAGATGCTAATGACCAAAATTTGATGGAGCAAATGATGGATGAAGAGGACGGTGTAACCAACCGGAGAGACAAGAAGAAAGGATTCACAGCCGGCAGGTAACACCACTTCTCTCATTAAATATCTCTACAGACTGTGCTGATCATCAATGCTCTCTTTTTATACAAGCTACTAAGAGATTTTAGCTGTGCTGACTTTGTCAACAGAGCTTGTGCTATTGGGAGGGGGGGGGATTTTCTGTCGTTCTGTCTGTTTGCGAATTTTGATATTCTTTTCAGAAACTGACTCCACCTTGGTGTGGAAATATCAGACAACTGGAACATCCAGTGCCTCATTCTTGTAAACTAAATTTAGCCCCAGTCTGAGTCAGCAAAAAAAGGAATTTTGGTGGTGACTGAGTAGCTGCCATTTTGGATTTAAAGTGAAAACTAACAAGAACATAAAGAATTGCCTAATCCTGTTCACAAATATATCATCACCAAAACTATTTGTAGGTTAGATGTAGTATTTTCAGAAGATGAATCCTGTCTATTTTCCATGAGGCTCATATATTTATAATAATTATGATTTAAAAAAAAATACAATGACAAAGATTGAATTATTTCTGACATGCATAGAGACCTGGGACACCCAGTGCTTCATTCTGCTGATATAAATATAGCCTCAGTTTGTAACTTATGTGGGAAAGCGATGTGGGGGTGATAAAGTCAGCCCGCCATCTTCTGGACAAAACTGTACTTGATTTATGCTACATTGACTATTCTCGACCTGTAAGAGCTGATTCAATACTTGTGAGTATCATTTATAAAGCCAGAGTTATCTAAGCAAAGATTGGAAAGAGCAGGTCTGCCACTAGGTGTCAGCGCGGTGCACCATCCAACTCGCACATGGTCTCGCACAATCGTTTTTGTGCAAATTACAATACAGTTCTCCATCTAAATGCTATAAAACAGTGTCTTTGTAATCTACTGCATCCACTTAATGTCAACATAATGATCCAAAGATGATAACATGGTCCTTCAGCTTGTTTCCAATCGATGTTTTAAATGTCTTTGATAAAGCTATTTTCAGGCATTTCCAGCAAACGTTCACAACCAACACAAAGAAACAGTAGTCATAACAGCTCTGAGACCTGTGGTCAATGTTTAAATTGTATTTATATAAGATATTGGTCAATGAAACTAGATTGAATCAGAGAGTTTGATTGGTTTATGTATACTTATCAATATGTCTGTCAGATTTGATGAAGCATATGAACGTTAATTTGTGTCACATTTAAGGGATAAAGAGTTATTCATGTTCTACCCATCCAAAATGAAGATTTATTTACATGTATTATTCACATATATATTTATTACATTTCTAAAATTGATTGAAGTCCGTTCAATCTTCTATAACAGATATTGGCTCTCGGTCTTGGAGCCGACAGTCTGAATCCACAAGGGGACTTCAATCCAAAATCTGATATCCCAGATATTAATAATGAATATATATATATATATATATATATATTTATAGATTATGTAAATTAGTGAGTTTTTATCTTAAATATTTGTTATATTTTCTCCCTAAATATTTATTTAAATCCCAAAGATTAACTTTCTCAGTCAGAAAAGCAAGTTTCTTATTCAAAATAACTGAGGAGTACCCTGCCAGGGAAGACCAGGCAGTGTCTATTGTTCTCAGTAAAGGTGTGATAATTACGATGTCTGCTCCCCCTGCCCTTGTCTCCAACACTGGGCCCAGACTTTTTTAAGCGTTTGATTGGCTCGTAAGGTAGAGATATCATGAATATTCAATTTTTTGCAAAATATGCTTTTCAAAGTTTTCACTCTATCAGCCCCTACCATGAGGATGGGGAGTGAAGCACAATTTTATTCACCTGTTTTGCCTTAATGTAATGAATGTAAATTTCACTGGACACCCTTGAAATGTTTATAATATAATCATTATTACAAAAATTAGAGAATAGATAAAGAGATGAATTTGTATTGAGACTATATTGCTTAGAATAATATTTGCTACAAGGTGGAGACTGAAGTAGGGATGAAAACTGAGAAAGAAAGATAAATCCAAAAACTGTGTTTCCAGTGTTTCTTGTATTGTTTTTTTTAGTCCAGTACCTTGGGGCTTATTTACGGAAAACACATTGAAGGCTGTCAGTATGATCAGCTTGCCACACCTCCTGATTGACAGCCCCACCCCACCTGTCCGTCAACCACTCTTGACTCGAGGCCCCGCCTCCGTCCTGCCAGAACGCCCGCTTTCACCGGAGATCAATCTTCTTGTTCCACCCAGCTCAGGTTCCGATTTCTTCATCAGTTTTTGGATGCGCTGGTCTTTTCTTTTCTCCCCGAACACTTTCTTATCTTTTCCCTATTGTAGGCTTTAGGTATACCTTAAATAATCGCAATTTCTTTCAGGAGTATTTCACTAATCGTAGCTTTTGGATGATTTTGTGTGTTTTTTGGTTCTGTAAAGTGCTCACTTTCACACTCAATTTTTCAAACGTAGACTTTTTACACCAGTCATTTCTTTATTCCTTATTGCTTCATCAAAACCCATTAAAAGTCCAATTTTAACATTTGCCACCACAAATCATTCATACTAGTAGAGTCAGGATGACAGTAAAATCATACTAATTCCCACTGTATCTCGCTGTTTCTACTGAGCCCTGTGTTTTGTGATGATATTGACAGTCGTTTTTGACACAGTTCTTGTGGTCATGCATCTGTCAATGTGCAGCCCCAGGGTCTTCATTAACAAATCAGGGGGCTTCTGACATTTCTGATATGATTTAGACAGGGGGGCTTCTGACATTTCTGATATGATTTAGACAGGGGGCTTCTGACATTTCTGATATGATTTAGACAGGGGGGCTTCTGACATTTCTGATATGATTTAGACGGGGGGCTTCTGACATTTCTGATATGATTTAGACAGGGGGCTTCTGACATTTTTGATATGATTTAGACAGGGGGCTTCTGACATTTTGGATATGATTAAGACGGGAGTTTGATCCCCCCCCTGCTAGTGACAGTATAAGAGACAAATGGAATCTCTTTATGAATTCACCCATTTTTGTCAGAATCCCCTGGGGCTGCACATTGAAATATTCATTAATAAATGTCCTGAAATACAGTGTGTTTGCAACCTGGATTTCTCTCATCAGAAAGTACTTTACTTCAAAAATATTATGGTATGAATATGATATGAAAATATGTGAAATAATGAAAGTTGTCTCAATGTGTTCCTGTCAAATTCATTCATTTTTTCCAGTTGATTAACTGATGTTTTTTTTTACTGTTCTTCAGCTTTGCATCATTAAAGTCTCAGCTCACAGAAACCGATATACCTGTATGTTCTGTATCAATCCCAACCTGCTGACAGAGTACAGAGTACTGTCACGGCATTGATTTAATTAACAGTGTTTTTCTCCAGGTTTTGCACAGAAAAGATCCGAAAAGTGAACTCTCTCACTCAGTTTCCGTGTGTTTGATCAACGATATGATTATTTGATTTGAACAATTTCAGTAAAGTCAAATTCCTGATAATGGGACTAATGTCATGCTCTTTGCTGTTTGTTCAATGCTTTTTCGGCGGCGTGGGATTCGTGAGTAGTGATCCATCTATAGAGAAAATAAATATCGTAGTGGAACCTAGTTTCTACTTTGCATAACTCATAGCATGGAACAAATTATCAGGCAGACTGCACTTTTTTCCTGTAAGAATGTGCTCCTTACAACAATTTGCATATTTGTTGTTCATTAAGATCATTGTACTGATAAGATATTCAGAATCTGAGTATACACAGACACATATGGAAATTAAGATACGAGAAGAAATACTTGTTTAAAAATTTGGGATGTGTGATTTTCTGGAGTAAACATATGGTTCATAAAATAAAAAAAATAAAAAAATACTGGCCGAGAAAAATTTGATGCAGAATCGAGAGTTGCAAACGTTGCTATGGGTTACATGAAGATAATACAAGCTTTGTCTTCTGTGGTTCTTGTAGATGAGCTTATATAAAAAAAATAATTTCCAAAATAATAAGTTCAGGTTGTTTTGGTCACATTTGTCTGTTTTTTTAGTAATTGTTTGAGCCTTTTTTATAACATAGCATAAAACTTGAGTGTTTTTTAATTTTGATATTTGCTATTGGTTCTTCGTGTGAAATCTCAATATGCCTGTCAAGAGTGAATGCACACATATTGATATTATATTAGTCATATTAAATGAAAAATGGCAATTAAATAAACGATTTGCAGAGTTTTTACTAATCATGAGTCGAATTGAATGGTGTGTGATGTATAAAACTAATATGCATTAAGTATGATGTTTTGTCTGTCGTAACTATTACTAAAACACACCACACTTTTTCTAAGAAATAATTTTTTTGTACCACAATTAAAGAGTAATGTGAAATATGTCATTGCACACACACTTTGATAATTCACTCGTTTTGTCAACTACTATAATTGTCAGTGATAATTGTCTCACAAACTGTCAATATTGAATAATGCTTTATGTGTGACCAGTTTGTGCCAAAATATATCTTGTCAGAGCACCTTAATCAAATGATAAAGAAACTATTAAACAGAGAAACTCTCTCGATCTCTTAAAATTTCTAAATGGTGAGATAGAAGACATACTGATACAGCACGGAGGTAACTGGCAATTGTGTGAGAAAGTATTCCTCACTTAATGAAAGAATGACATGGAAGCTGCCGCTGGCTTGTTGACATCTTAACCTGCGATGAACCTTCATAGTTTTGAGTCCCTTGCGATAAATGTTTGTTTAAAATTGTGTTTATGTTGATTTGAATATATTAAAAACAATATTAAACTCCCCCTGAAATTGTCTATTTATTGTTTATTTAAATGAATACTTAAATAAATGGATGGTGATTTATATTCATTTCTTAGGAAGGATTTCACTAACATTAAAACAAAAAAGTTCAGATTTTGCCCGGAAAATGACGGATATTGAGCAATAAGACAAATATAACGAGATGTAAATACGACGTGCCTCATTGATATCTGGATACACAAAATATTTACAGCCCAAAAAAAAGTTATGATATCATAAAAACAGAGGAGAAATGGTTATGTTTTACAAATAGATGTTATTCATATTTTGCCCTCGTATGCCTTATGTGATGATAATAATTGTTCTGTTCATAAACAAAGTTTGACATTGGGAATTAATATATACACAGATGATTTAAACATTTTGAAATTTGTGAGAACAAGACAAAATTAGTTATGTTTTTGGTGAGTAAATTTTAGTTGGAATTTGTCTCGAATATGGATGACATACATAATTATGAACACTGCCAGGTGATACGCGGACGCCACGCATGTGACACTGCCTTGCAGTACGCATGCGCAGAGGCAAATGCTCATCAGTACCATATCTCAAACTATCAAATGATTTTTATGCAAAATGCCTCACCTTACCAGTGAATTTTTTATTTTGTAAATTTGTTATGTGTATTAGTTAAATTCTTAATTATTTATGCAATGTGGAGAAGAGTCAGTGTGTTGGTTTGGGCAATGAGAAGTGATATACATGTTTAGAAGTTAAATGTATCTCCAGTACAAGAGAATGATGATCATCCTGGCATTTGACCTTCACCATATTCCCTACTGACTCATTTACCTTATTCCTGACACCCTTTGCATTGTCACATGCTCCTTGGTAGCACAGGTATTATGTAGTTTACGTCTTGTACTTTGAGTTGATACATATTAAATTTAGGAAAAGGATTTTTATGCATGAAGATTTACCGTACATTGGAATGTATGAAACATACCTTTGAAGGCTTCATGACACCTCCAAACAAAGCATGCAGATTCAATTTGTCATATATAATAGAAATATATAAAAGTACTATTATCATGGTTCAGTGTTGAGTGATAATGTGCTTTTATAGCATGAATAATCATCTTTGACAATAACATACCTTTGTTATAGATTTTAGAATCATTATTTGTAATGCCTGGAATATTGTTTGTAAATATATTGTGACAGATGAGTAGCAAATATATAAGGAACCACTATATTGAATAAATTTATAAATTTTATACACTGCTAATAATATATCATAGGATAAATCGCACGAGTATCTCATATTATCATTTTTTGGTTGAATGTTAAATTAAGAAGTTTCTCTTTGTATATTTTTATGTAGGGTTCCTAACAAGAAAGACAAAGAACAGCTGATATGGATGGGAGATGATGAGGACTAAACAATGGTTGTCATGGAGATAAATATCAAATTGCCCATGACCATTAATTTGGATTAGGTCACAGTATTGTCTTGTGGAAAATCAAGAACAATGGTTACTAGGGTAACAAAATGTAACAAGTTACCATGGATATAAAGGAAGCCCTGTGAGCATGGGACGTTACCATAACAACAGGAAGAATGTACCATGTGTTACAGTGTCAACATTATCAAGGCATAATTATACAGCAGTCATTAATAGCTTCTTAATTATGTGATAGAAACAGGAAGTGATATATAGACTGATATTTATCAGGAAGTCCATCTACACAAGATGTCTCCTCATCCCAAAGTAGAGGGACTATATATTGCCAGGACAGGAAAAAAGGGATTCTATAAAGCAATGACTTGTCGCTGAAACTTCATTCCCGTTCTCCAGGTTCTTAAAGGTTAATAATGGTAATTGTTATTAAGCAGGTAGCTTATCAAAAGTCTCAGTGAGTATCAAGCAATATCTAGTGATGCGAGAAAATGTTTGTAGATTAGAGTGAAACTCCCTTTCACAGGACATATGCAAGCACGATTTAATACTGATTAACATGCTGTCATTAACTTCCCCGTGATGGTCATTATGATATTGGACACCATTACATTTAATATATGACTTTATAACCCTTTTATTGACTTGCATGCTTCAGCGGTGCGGGTCCTTAAAATAACAAAGTTGTCTGGTTGGTTGGCGGTGATGTGAGCATTTTGTGTAATTTTTATCTTAATTTTTCTTAATTTTTCAAGGTGCTTATTTAACTGGTATTATAAATCAATAAGACATAGGAACATTATATGAGCTTGCTTTGAATGTTTTAAATGTTCTTAGATGTTTATTAGAGTGTGCATGAAGTAATTTCAAAGTTGAAGTCTTATTGGAAAACATCATTTAATTTGAGATTCCTTTAATAATGGCATAAAAGCTATTCTTCATTTGATGTTACACATAGCAAATCTATCACCATCGTTTTATTATAATTTTTAAAAACAATTTTTTTTTATTGAGATTATTGTTAAAACAATACATTCTTTCAATTTGATATGTCAAAAATATTAAACTCTGCTATATTTGCTATACATACCCAGACTAAGCAGAAAGGTTTATTTTTTTTCATTGATTTAACATCAAAATATTCTAACAAACACCTCAACTAATTAGTCAGAATGGCTGACGATTTAATGACGGAAATGTATTGTTAATCTATACACCATCAACATGACAAAACTGCATAATACAGGGGACATACTGATGTAAATATTCATCAAACGTTTCTATTAAAATGAGAATACAAACCCAGGTGGACATTAGGACTATGCGATAGCTAGTTCTATATACGTCAATAAAAATAAACATTTTGGACTCGCCCTCCTGCCACCGACGGCGGCGCCACCATCGCCTGCCCAGTTTCCCGCTCAACCTCGCTTGAGAACCACTTTTAAAATTTGACGCCAACCAACAGGACGGTTGGCGATTTTTATGCGAGATATTTCTAGAATAAGCTGGTTATTTATGAAGATTAAGCTATTTTTCTTTGCAGTAGGAAGAAAGACGCTTACGTGAAGAAAGGAGAGAGCTTACGACCAAGACGTGACTGTCAATCAATCGGAAAGACGTAGTTGTTGGGTTTGTTGACAAATTGGTCCGTGTAAAGGTAAATTCTCCTTTATTTCTGCTTTATAGACGTCATAGAGCATTCCGCCATAATATTTGGCTCGTATTTATAACAAAAAAAAAAGAAAGAAAATAAATACGTTGAGGTAAAGTAGTTGTATTATCGTTCACGGAGCAGCTCGAGGTGAAATCTCGTAGCCGGCTCTCGCGGGACGAGAACAACAAAATTTCTGACGATTTTAGTTTGTAAATTCTTAAAATTGCTTCGGAGAACATCCCGCCAGGTATTTTGGCGGGTTTGGGATGTAAAAGAAAGAAATTTACTGCGTATTTGTTATGATTACTGTATTATCGCTCACAAGGTGACGAGCGATATAGTATTATAGTACGAGACTTTCTCGGAGGTTAATTCTTTGTTTTCTGCGTAGAAACGCTCACCGGAAGTAGAAATACGAGAACAATTTTATGATAAAGAATTAAAAAGAATTATGAACAAAACATGACTCGAATGCTTGTCATTTTGAATATTTTGTTAATTTGGATGGTTAGAAGTAAAATATTTAATATTTGAAAGAAATGAGGATCTTGTAGCCACAAGTTGGGCGCGTTCCAAATTTCTTTTGATCACTGAGGTTAAGCATCATTGAGCCCGGTTAATACTGGGATGGGTGACCGCTTGAGTGTTCAATGTGAGAAATTGAATTTTAATTTTTTCAGATAAATTAAATAAATTCAATAAATCTTGGATTGGAGTATGAAAAGCCTTTGATGTAGTCTATAATTGTAGAAAATCTTGGCCATCATGAGTGAACGGGAATACCGTAAGGGCCTAAGTTACGGTTATGAAGGACCAGAGGTGCCTCCTGGGTGGAACAGCTATAATCAGGAGAGAAGCAGGTCCTATAGAAGGGGTAGATCCAGTGATAGATCTCCGGAGGTTTCCCACTATAGATCCCGTGACAGCTTTCGCAGTAGATCTCGTGATAGATCCCAGGAAAGATCCGTTAGTTGGGTTCAGGATAGATCTAGGGACAGGTCCCCTGTTAGACACCATGGTAGATCCCGGGATAGATCCTATGTCAGTTATCAGGACAGATCCAGGGGTAGATCACAGTTTGGAGACCATGGTAGAGATCGGGAAAGATCACAGGGTAGATCTCAGGAAGGATACAGTGTCACCAAGTCCGATAGAACTTTTGACAGATATCATCTAGCGAATAGATCACAGGAGAGATCTGATGTTTGGTCTGAAGAGAATGAGGAGAATAGTCCTTTACAGCTGATTAGATATCCGACGTATCAGTCAGATTCTGAGTATGATGATTGGACAGAAGCTCCTCGGAAGGCTTCTGAGGATGAATCAGAAGAGATTGAATTTGGTATGACTAGGAAGAAAGTTAACTTGTTGATGAAGGCAGTAACTAAGATAGCTTCAGGGCAACAAGTGAAGGAAGGTCATCTGAAGGAGATTGCTAGACAAGCAGCCACTATACCGTTCAAAGAAAGAGCCGAACTAGCTATGGCAGGTTGTGGGTTAAAGGTTCAGAAGAATAAGGTTCCCACCAAGCTCGCTTTATCTAACCCAAAGACTAGTGTGAAGGATAAAGAACTGTGTTTTGCTGAAAGTCCTCTGTTGGTTGGGGCAATGCAGAAGTCCTGGGAAGAAATGTGTGGTTTAAAACGTGGACAGGTTTGGGATCCGAAGTCTACAGAACCACCAATAGTTGGTTTCCACAAAGTGGAGAAGAAGGTTCAAGTGGAGTCTAAGTGGTACAATATGGACAAGATCAATGCTAAAGTACCAGGTTATGGTTTCAAAGTTGATGAAGTGCTTCCAGGAGTCAAAGGGGATGTAAAGGTACCTTTGAAGAAGTTAGAAGAGTGGGAAAAGAATCTAGGACTAATGCTACGTGTCATTAATTCGGTTGATATTTTTTCGGCAAACTTGATGATTACGTGTATGCAAAGTTTTAAGGAGTTGGAGAAGCAACTGCCGGACAAATACAAGCATCTTCTGCCGGACGGTCAGGCTCTAGAACAGGATTATTTTACTAGGGCGAAAGGCATACAAGATCTGGTGAAGGCTATGGCATGGCAGAATGTTCAGTATGTGAGTTTGCATAGGGAAGCAGTGCTGAAAGAGGCTACTGAGAAAAAAGGGGAAGTCATCTCAGAGAAAGCCAAGAAGTTGTTAAGGCTACAACCAGTGGGAGGTCCCTTGCTCTTTAATGGTCAGGCGGGAAAGATCCTACAAAGAGATAGTAAAGAAGCGTCTGGGAGAGTTTGGAGAGCAGCGACAGTAGTTCCTCCTAAGTCAGGGGTTCCCTATCATAGAGCAGCTTTTTCTTCAAAGCCGAAAGAAAGAAGTGCTAGCGGCAGGCAGCCCTTTCGTGCGGGAACCTTTAGAAAGGAACTGGGAGGAAAGGCCAGAGGAAGAGGTGTGCGTGGTGTTACCAGAGGATTTGGTAATAGAAGAGGAGGTCGTGGTAAAGGAAACGACCGACAGGAAAAGAATTGACTCACAAGACAGCACCGTTTTCACTGCACCCAAGCACTCACCTCTACTAACACCACCGGAGCAGGAGTCAGTAGGAGCCAGACTGATGCATTTTTGGAAGGTTTGGGAATCTCTGGGAGTTTCCGGGAAGGTAGTCAAGATCTTGAAGGAGGGACTAAAATGGAGTTTCAAGACTCGACCTCCGTTGAGAAGGACACCATGGACAGCCCAGAACAACTTGTCTCAGAAGAAGGCAAAGGAAATGGGCAAAGTTATTCAGAATCTCTTAGACAAAGAGGCTATAGAAGTAGTTCAGAAAGTGAATTCTCCGGGGTTTTATTCGATAATCTTTTTGACCCCCAAGCAGTCGGGAGAGTGGCGTCCTATTCTGGATCTGAAGGCTCTGAATATGATGATTATAAACAAGACATTCAGAATGGAGTCGGCGAGGTCGATTCAACAAGCTACTCTCCCAAACCAGTGGGCTTGTTCAATCGACCTCACCGATGCATATTTCCATATTCCCATCCATCGGAACTACCGGAAGTTTCTGAGGTTTTGTGTGAAGGGAGTTGTATACCAATACAGAGCAATGCCGTTTGGTTTAGTGATCGCCCCGCGCATCTTCACTATGGTGATGAAAGAGGTGGCCAAGGTTCTCAGAGAACAAGGTGTGATTGTGCACATGTATCTGGACGATTGGTTGTTTCGAAGAGTGATAAAAGAAGAGCTGGGTGTAGAGATCTGGACTATCCTTCAACTGTGTCTGGACTTGGGGTTGTTGGTAAACTTGGAAAAGTCGGAGCTAGAACCCAAGCAGGTTTACGAGTTCGTAGGAGTGTTGTACGATCTGGCAGAGGGGAGAGCCTTTCCCCCACAAAAGAGACTAGTGAAAATTGGGGAGACTATTCAAGGAATAAAGGTCAGGAAGGAATCGTCAGCAAGACAATGGTTGTCTCTGATAGGAATTCTCAACTCGGTGTCAGATCAAGTTCAGTTGGGAAGGCTGCATGTTCGCATCTTCCAGCAGTTTTTGGCAGATCATTGGTCCACAGGGAGTATGAATCAGATGATCAAGATGAACGAGAGGTTGATACCTCATCTAAGTTGGTGGCTTCAACCGGAAAATGTCAATGTGGGCGTTCCCTTGGTCGACCCTCCAACAGACCTTCAGATCTTCACGGATGCCTCCAAGGCAGGGTGGGGAGCCCATGTGGTGGAATTGGAAGGACGGGAGTTGGAGGGAAGTTGGTCGAAACAAGAGTCGTTGATGCATATCAATGTTCTCGAGATGAAAGCCATCACAAAGACGCTGAATTGTCTGGCGGAAGAGATCCGCAACAAGAAACTTTTGATTGCGACAGACAACACAACAGTATTGGCCTATATAAATCACCAAGGGGGAACAAGGTCCCGAGAGCTGATGAAGGAGACTCAAGAGCTGTTCAGTGTAGTGATGAAGTACGGGTGCGGGATGAAGGCCAGGCATATCCCGGGACGACTGAATGTACTGGCAGATCGATTGTCAAGGAAAGGACAAGTACTGCCAACAGAATGGTCCTTACACCCGGAAGTATTCCAAAGTCTGTGGTCAAGGTGGGACAAGCCATTAGTGGACCTTTTCGCCACAAGACACAACACCAAACTTGTATCGTTCGTGAGCCCGGTTCCGGACAGTTACGCCTTGGCAGTAGATGCCTTGAGCATGGACTGGACCGGGATGGACGCATATGCATTTCCCCCAACGAGCTTAATTCAACAAGTCATCAACAGGATAAAGCTGTACAAGTGCAGGGTAGTCCTGATTGTTCCCAACTGGACAGAGAAGGCATGGTACCCAGAATTGTTCAGACTCGTGAGGGGGAAACCAATACAGTTGCCTCTGAGGAGAGATTTATTGAAACAACCGCTCAGACCGGTGTTCCATCAGAGGCCAGAACTGCTGAACCTTCACGCGTGGCAACTATCAGGGCCGCAGTTGTGTTGAGGGGTTTCTCTGAGGAGGTAGCAGAGACTATAACGGGGGCAGTAACGGAGGATTCCAGAAAAGTCTATGAGACAAGATGGCGAGCTTTTTCCAAGTGGTGTGTAGTGAAGGGATTTATTCCGGAAGAGGCTACAATTCCACAAGTAGCAGATTTCTTACTGGATTTGTTCAACCAAAAGAAATCAGTGTCGACCATTAAAGGACATAGATCGGCAATTGCCAGAGTATTGTTATTAAAAGCAAATGTGGACGTTTCGCATGATACTGTCTTATCTGATCTGATTGGAGCGTTTGAACATGCAAGGCCTAGAGTTCAAAACGTGTTTCCGAAGTGGAATTTGTCGTTGGTGTTAAGAATGCTATGTAAATCACCGTTTGAACCACTGGGTCTGGCGTCAGATAAGCTAGTGACCTTCAAAACTGTGTTTCTCATCACACTAGCTTCAGGGGCGAGAAGAGGAGAAATACATGCTTTGGATTGTAAGTCTCTGACTTTTTCGCAAAACTGGAAGTCCGTAAGACTGGCCCCAAACCCAAAATTTCTAGCAAAGAACTTTGACTACAGCCAAGGAACTAGGAATTTTGTGGGTTTTTCAATTGAGGCGCTGAAACACAGGTTAGGACCAGGGCTAGAAGAAGATGCCAAATTGTGTCCGGTGAGAGCCCTCAAGTTCTATCTGGATAGAACAAAAGATAAGAGAGGAGATACATCACAACTCTTTGTCAGCATCCAAAACAGAAAGCGGAAAGCTGTAGGCAAGAATACAATTTCATCTTGGCTGAAACATACAGTAAAGATGGCTTATGAAAATTGTAAGGAAGATGTGATCAAGTCTCTTCAGTTGAATGCTCATGAAGTCAGAGCTTTAGCTCATTCAACAGCCTTCTATGCTAATGTGTCAATGGACAGTGTGTTGGCAGCAGCTAGATGGGCACAACAGTCCACCTTTACTTCATATTACCTCAGAGATGTCAGTCAAGACTTGGAGAATATGAATAGGATAGGACCTGTAATGGTTGGACAAAACAGAATGTAACTGACTTTTAATGTACATAGACTAACTCACAAGTGCAATTAGAGGATAAGATTGGTGATTACTTGTAAGGACCACAGATGTAGAGGTGACGGGATGATTCGAAAACTACATGGTGGTGTTATTCTTCATTAGTATGACTGGATTGATGTCTAAAATTGGAACATATTGGGTCAGACGTGCCTTGAAGGGAACGTACAGAGAAGACTTGTGAGTATATGTACATTAGAAATAAGAGGTCAGAGTCAGTTACAAGAGTCTTAATCAGTCAGTGAAACTCCTCAAGCCAATGAGAGTAGGACTAGACTGATTAGTATGCATCATAGCACCTTGCACCCTGGTAGTGAAGTTACTAGGCAAATTGGACTTAGTAGCGCTACTAATAGAAACCAAATCTTGTAGTGCAGTAGTATCAACTCTGGGAATCCATCAACAGGTTGGCAGAGTATACTCAGAAAATGCACACATAACAAAGACCTCTGAGGGTGCTCTAGTAAAGCAAACAATACCTACCACGGGGTAGTTTTGCTATACTAGATGGTAAGTGAAAAGAATGGACTCGTTAAAGATTGGTGCTTAGTGTGAGCTAGTAGTACCTACCAGAGGAAACCTAGTTGCTACACTATAGAAATTAGCCCTCCAATGATGCATGGCTCTATAAAGTATTGTCTGGATATAAGAGAAGGGAATCTCAGCAATAGTCCTCAGTCTCTAGTATCAGACATACAAGTGGTCAGACCTAACATGGTTTTTAACTATGAAGAGGTTTTGGACTACTATTGCCACCTATCGCCCTGAGTTTCAGTTGAAATTGTTGGTTGGAGACCCTCCTCCTAACTAGTAATTCTGTCCTAATGTCCACCTGGGGTTGTATTCTCATTTTAATAGAAACCCCACAAATTTTATTAATTGGTGTGTTTCTTATTAAACATGAATACAAACCCAGGTGGACTGTGCTTTCCCACCCGACCTCCCCGCTTAGGCGTCAAATTTAATTTTGATCAAAGTGGTTCTCAAGCGAGGTTGAGCGGGAAACTGGGCAGGCGATGGTGGCGCCGCCGTCGGTGGCAGGAGGGCGAGTCCAAAATGTTTATTTTTATTGACGTATATAGAACTAGCTATCGCATAGTCCTAATGTCCACCTGGGTTTGTATTCATGTTTAATAAGAAACACACCAATTAATAAAATTTGTGGGGTTTGTTATTTTTGACCTGTAGGTCCACTGGTATAAATATTAACAGTCTCACAGCCATAACCCAGGATACAAATGGAGAAACATTAGAAGTTCCTTCGTCCACTATGAATCAAATGCAATATACTTTTGTTGGTGATTATTAACTGGCAGAATTACTTAAATATGATTAATATTCTGCTTTGTGTATCAAGTGTGTTCCAGTAGTTTTGTGTGTCATCAACTTGGCTTTTCAAAAATTAATTATGTTTTAATGACATGTGTGCTCTAGTGATTGTTGCATAATTTGATAACAAGAAAAGATAAAAAATCTGTAATTTTAAAGTATAATTATGTTTGACTATTGGACATCTTGTCTCTAAAAGTTGTTCATATTAGTAAGAATTTATTACCAGATTCATATTTGTGGAATAATTTTAAACCAATACACATAAGTAACAATTTTGGGTGGATCTGCTCTGCAATTTAGAATGTTGACAATTATGTGAGATTTATCCAATAAGGAGAGATCAAATTATTATTATTATTAGATTATTGAGCAAATATTCTTTGACTATTAAAGGGGCTGTGCCTAAAGATTACAGTCCATTTTTAATGTATATCATGCAGAGGAACATATTGATTTCAATTGCGATGATTTATATTTTTATATTAAGACTATTTTCATAAATAACATGAAAATTGTACAGAATAAAAAAATATGTATTGAAAGTAACTACTCGCAAAATATATGTAAAATAATTGTGTTGAAGTCTACTTGTTAATAAATTGTTTTAATGAAAGATATGAATATTGGCGTTTATGTGTAAATATTTTTGAATTGAGAAATTTTTTCAGCCATTCATCAGTCATATTTTAAAGAAAACATGTGACAACTTTTGATAACTTTTAAAAGAATATTTTAATAAAATGGTAGAAATAGATGAAATTATAAAATTGAAAGGCTTTGACCCATGGACAGATTATCATATTTTGATTTTAGAATACTTGTAAGAGAAGGTTTGTTCGGGAATAGGTATAGGGCACAGTGATTTCATATAAATTGTGCTGACTTAATCAGCAAAGTTAATGCAGTAAGAGTGAAATATTATCTCATTCTGTTTGTCTGGGTGGATATTTTAGTCATTCAAAGGTGAGATGTAGTATTTGTCTGAATATGAATTGCTTTTTCCATAAATAATAAAATGTGCCTCTCACTGAGTTGTCATAGAGGATGCCAATTCAAATAACAGAATTGCGGTAAATTTGATATGTAACATCATCTGGTCAAGTCTGCTCTGGGAAAGGATTTAAATAATTGTTTATGAAACAATTTGCATTGCATCTCAAGAAAAACAGCAATGATCATCATAGCTCAAAGGCCATTGAGCTATGTTTTCTAACAACTTAAATAAGATGAATACTTTTCTGTACCAGTAGGATAAAAATTAAAGTAGTTTTTCTTGAGTGCATTATCTCGTATAAGTATGATGAAATTTGGTTCAAATTTTATGATCTATGTCAGTGTGGCTCCTGCAATGATGAGGGGGGGGGGGGTTGAAACTACTGGGCGGAGTTTCAGCTATAAGTAGAAAAAATATTGTATTTTTAGGGGACCAATTTTATCTATTTGCCAATTAGCTCAGACCTATTTCCATTTTGTTATGATTTTTTTCAAAAATCTAATAGCTCTAATTGAGTTATCAAGGAAGCTGCCATTTTAAATAACATTACAGTATTCACCAATGTGAAGTGAGATAAGTTGGAGCCAAACTTGATATGTTACATGCATTGTGATTGGTGAAAATTATAATCTGCTCAAGTTTGCTTTGGAAAAGGATTTGAATGATCATTTATGAAGCATTATCCAGAAAATGTTCCCAAACATCACAAAAAAAACAGTGATCACCATAGTTTTGAGGCTATTGGCCTATGTTTGGTGTGTGCTTCAGGTTTAAAGGTAGTACAGCAGTTAGTGGACCATATAGAAGATGACCATTTAGCTCTATAGCATTTAATGATGCTTGTATGGACCCTCAGCATAAAAATGGCCCACAAGGGATAGTAACACGCAACTGATTGAATGAATGTGGCAAGATAGCTGCAAATAAGCTCAGCGATTTAAGATCTGATTCTTTTTTTTTTGCTAAATAAAAGCTTTTAATCTGCCAGCGGTGAACTGTGCATTTTGGAAGGGATATTTACAATATGGTGGTGATATTTACCAATTGCAACTCATTAGACTTGCAGCTCTTGTTCAGTCTAACATTATTCACCTTTGTCTTCGGTGTTGGTTGAAGTCACCAAGCTTTTCCATCGCACAGAAGATGGCTGGTTGACAATAGTGGATGACTGTTTGCACAACGTACTTATATTGTTGAAGCTGGCAAAAGAGGAAGAGTGGACCTGTTTTGGAGGCAAATTGTTGAGATCAAACATTTGCTCTGAAAGTGAAATATTTATATATTTTTATGGTTGCAAACTCATGAACCATAATTCTTCCTAACGTCCACTCAGACATGGATTTTTTGTTTGTTTTTTTAGCTGTACATAGCATATCTTATACAGTGAAGGGGAATATTTTTATGTCATTCTCTCTGTCCTTCAACTTTGATCTTCTCCTCTGTTAGGAATTCTTAGCTATTAGTAGGCAAGATGTATTTTCAGGGGACCAATTCTATCTATTTTTGATAAGTTGTCATGTAACATCCATTTTGATTGGCTGAAATTATCATCTGCTCAAGTATGCCACGGGAAAAGATTTTAATCATTTATATAGCAAACATTTCCAGAAAGTTTATAAACATAACCAAAAAAATGATTGGCATATAGTCCGAAGGCCACTGGCCTATATTTTTTGTTTGGGGTTTTACATCGCTTTTAACATTATTTCAGTCATTTCAAGATGAGACCTATTTGTAGCAGATATATAGCCGGGAAGCTGCGTCACTGAATTTTCATATTGTAAATTCTTGGCATAACCATGAGCTGTCTACAAATCAAATATGAGAAGATAGGTTGGATCTGGGCCATGTGTCTAAATATAGTATTACTGTATAAAGGGCATGACAATTCTTGCACCACATTTCTGAAAGTCCGGTACATATTAAAATTTAAAGGATATGCTCCATACAATGCCAAGACAACAAAACATTTGTAGAAAATGTCAACTTTACCTTATGCTTTCTTGAAATATTTCTTTCATGGAGTTGAAATTTGTGTTCCAAGAGGAATGAGAAAAAAAACGTATTCTTTGGGGCACTTGGTTTCCATAATTCCCTCAACTGGATCACAGATTTTTCTGATTTTTATAAAAGTAATCTTAGATTTGGGCAGAGATATTTATCAATGTAAGGCTGGGGTAAATTATGAAACAACGAATCTAATGATTCAATGCACAGAACATAAATATCTACACTTCAAGGTCATGAAAGTAAAATTGATAAATTTTTACATGGATTAAAAAGGTTCTCATCCAAAGTTGTGATATCAGCTGTCATCCATTTAGTTTGTATTTGATCACACGGTGTCAGCACTATCTAAGCTTCTCCGATTCCCTATGGTTGGATCATCACAGAAGAACTGGTACCAATAAACTTGCGCTCCAACCAACTGCACGCGACTCGTGGCTTCAAGATTCAAAGATTTAAGATTCAAGAATGCATTTATTTGACAACAAATCTTACATATATGAATTGTTCAAGTTTAGGTCAGCTGGTACCCATTAAGGCAATTACTTGCTGCTGTCATAGGCACCACCTATGGGATGTGCAGATATGCACTTTGTTACTAGAAAATACATAGATATATTGACATTGGCCAAACAAATAAATATCAAAATGTATGAAAGAAAGAACTGGTATGTGAAATAAGATGTGGCAGGTACATTGCTGACATATAATGTTGTAAATAAAAACATTTATATTCATAATATTCATTTTAATATATGAATACTGGAAATACAATGTGGATCTGATAAACAGTTGATACATTACTACAGGTAGCGTATAAGGTATAAGGTACTAGATGTTGCCAATAACTACTGGTTTAGATAGGTACTCCCCCTTGTTAATCTGGATTAATTGACATTCCCAGGTGTTGTATCTGAGTGACATTTTGACAGAATAGTCAAATTTGTAGTGCAGATAAATTAGTAGTCCCCCTTTAGTCATTAGAGCTACAGTGTTTAACCTTGTGGTGCAGATAAATTAGTAGTCCCCCTTTAGAGCTGCAGTGTTTTACCTTGTTGTGCAGATAAATTAGTGGTCCCCCTTTAGAGCTACAGTGTTTTACCTTGTGGTGCAGATAAATTAGTAGCCCCCCTTTAAAGCTACAGTGTTTACCTTGTGGTGCAGATAAATGAGTGGTCTCCCTTTAGAGCTGCAGTGTTTTACCTTGTGGTGCAGATATATTAGTAGTCCCCCTTTAGAGCTACAGTGTTTTACCTTGTGGTGCAGATGAATTAGTGGTCCCCCTTTAGAGCTACAGTGTTTTACCTTGTGGCGCAGATAAATTAGTAGTCCCCTTTAGAGCTGCAGTGTTTTACCTTGTGGTGCAGATAAATTAGTAGTCCCCCTTTAGAGCTGCAGTGTTTTACCTTGTGGTGCAGATAAATTATTGGTCCCCCTTTAGAGCTACAGAGTTTTACCTTGTGGTGCAGATAAATTAGTGGTCCCTCTTTAGAGCTGCAGTGTTTTACCTTGTGGTGCAGATAAATTAGTAGCCCCCCTTTAAAGCTACAGTGTTTACCTTGTGGTGCAGATAAATTAGTAGTCCCCCTTTAGAGCTGCAGTGTTTTACCTTGTGGTGCAGATAAATTAGTAGTCTCCCTTTAGAGCTAGAGTGTTTTACCTTGTGGTGCAGATAAATTAGTGATCCCCCTTTAGAGCTAGAGTGTTTTACCTTGTGGTGCAGATAAATTAGTAGTCTCCCTTTAGAGCTGCAGTGTTTTACCTTGTGGTGCAGATAAATTAGTAGTCCCCCTTTAGAGCTACAGTATTTTACCTTGTGGTGCAGATAAATAAGTGATCCCCCTTTAGAGCTAGAGTGTTTTACCTTGTGGTGCAGATAAATTAGTAGTCTCCCTTTAGAGCTGCAGTGTTTTACCTTGTGGTGCAGATAAATTAGTAGTCCCCCTTTAGAGCTACAGTATTTTACCTTGTGGTGCAGATAAATTAGTGATCCCCCTTTAGAGCTAGAGTGTTTTACCTTGTGGTGCAGATAAATTAGTAGTCTCCCTTTAGAGCTGCAGTGTTTTACCTTGTGGTGCAGATAAATTAGTGGCCCCCCTTTAGAGCTACAGTGTTTTACCTTGTGGTGCAGATAAATTAGTAGTCTCCCTTTAGAGCTGCAGTGTTTTACCTTGTGGTGCAGATAAATTAGTAGTCCCCCTTTAGAGCTACAGTATTTTACCTTGTGGTGCAGATAAATTAGTGATCCCCCTTTAGAGCTAGAGTGTTTTACCTTGTGGTGCAGATAAATTAGTAGTCTCCCTTTAGAGCTGCAGTGTTTTACCTTGTGGTGCAGATAAATTAGTAGTCCCCCTTTAGAGCTGCAGTGTTTTACCTTGTGGTGCAGATAAATTAGTGGTCCCCCTTTAGAGCTACAGTGTTTTACCTTGTGGTGCAGATAAATTAGTAGTCCCCCTTTAGAGCTACAGTGTTTTACCTTGTGTTGCAGATAAATTAGTAGTCCCCCTTTAGAGCGGCAGTGTTTTACCTTGTGGTGCAGATAGATTAGTGGTCCCCCTTTAGAGCGGCAGTGTTTTACCTTGTGGTGCAGATAAATTAGTAGTCCCCCTTTAGAGCTACAGTGTTTTACCTTGTGGTGCAGATAAATTAGTAGTCCCCCTTTAGAGCTGCAGTGTTTTACCTTGTGGTGCAGATAAATTAGTGGTCCCCCTTTAGAGCTACAGTGTTTTACCTTGTGGTGCAGATAAATTAGTGGTCCCCCTTTAGAGCTACAGTGTTTTACCTTGTGGTGCAGATAAATTAGTAGCCCCCCTTTAGAGCTGCAGTGTTTTACCTTGTGGTGCAGATAAATTAGTAGTCCCACTTTAGAGCTACAGTGTTTTACCTTGTGGTGCAGATAAATTAGTAGTCCCCATTTAGAGCTAGAGTGTTTTACCTTGTGGTGCAGATAAATTAGTGGCCCCCCTTTAGAGCGGCAGTGTTTTACCTTGTGGTGCAGATAAATTAGTGATCCCCCTTTAGAGCTAGAGTGTTTTACCTTGTGGTGCAGATAAATTAGTAGTCTCCCTTTAGAGCTGCAGTGTTTTACCTTGTGGTGCAGATAACTTAGTAGTCCCCATTTAGAGCTACAGTGTTTTACCTTGTGGTGCAGATAAATTAGTGGTCCCCCTTTAGAGCTACAGTGTTTACCTTGTGGGACAGATAAATTAGTAGCCCCCCTTTAGAGCTACAGTGTTTTACCTTGTGGTGCAGATAAATTAGTAGTCCCCCTTTAGAGCGGCAGTGTTTTACCTTGTGGTGCAGATAAATTAGTAGTCCCCCTTTAGAGCTACAGTGTTTTACCTTGTGGTGCAGATAAATTAGTAGTCTCCCTTTAGAGCTGCAGTGTTTTACCTTGTGGTGCAGATAAATTAGTGGCCCCCCTTTAGAGCTACAGTATTTTACCTTGTGGTGCAGATAAATTAGTGATCCCCCTTTAGAGCTAGATTGTTTTACCTTGTGGTGCAGATAAATTAGTAGTCTCCCTTTAGAGCTGCAGTGTTTTACCTTGTGGTGCAGATAAATTAGTGGCCCCCCTTTAGAGCTACAGTGTTTTACCTTGTGGTGCAGATAAATTAGTAGTCTCCCTTTAGAGCTGCAGTGTTTTACCTTGTGGTGCAGATAAATTAGTAGTCCCCCTTTAGAGCTACAGTATTTTACCTTGTGGTGCAGATAAATTAGTGATCCCCCTTTAGAGCTAGAGTGTTTTACCTTGTGGTGCAGATAAATTAGTAGTCTCCCTTTAGAGCTGCAGTGTTTTACCTTGTGGTGCAGATAAATTAGTAGTCCCCTTTTAGAGCTGCAGTGTTTTACCTTGTGGTGCAGATAAATTAGTGGTCCCCCTTTAGAGCTACAGTGTTTTACCTTGTGGTGCAGATAAATTAGTAGTCCCCCAATAGAGCTGCAGTGTTTTACCTTGTGGTGCAGATAAATTAGTGGTCCCCCTTTAGAGCTACAGTGTTTTACCTTGTGGTGCAGATAAATTAGTAGTCCCCCTTTAGAGCTACAGTGTTTTACCTTGTGGTGCAGATAAATTAGTAGTCCCCCTTTAGAGCTACAGTGTTTTACCTTGTGGTGCAGATAAATTAGTAGTCCCCATTTAGAGCTGCAGTGTTTTACCTTGTGGTGCAGATAAATTAGTAGTCTCCCTTTAGAGCTGCAGTGTTTTACCTTGTGGTGCAGATAAATTAGTAGTCCCCCTTTAGAGCTACAGTATTTTACCTTGTGGTGCAGATAAATTAGTGATCCCCCTTTAGAGCTAGAGTGTTTTACCTTGTGGTGCAGATAAATTAGTAGTCTCCCTTTAGAGCTGCAGTGTTTTACCTTGTGGTGCAGATAAATTAGTAGTCCCCCTTTAGAGCTGCAGTGTTTTACCTTGTGGTGCAGATAAATTAGTGGTCCCCCTTTAGAGCTACAGTGTTTTACCTTGTGGTGCAGATAAATTAGTAGTCCCCCTTTAGAGCTGCAGTGTTTTACCTTGTGGTGCAGATAAATTAGTGGTCCCCCTTTAGAGCTACAGTGTTTTACCTTGTGGTGCAGATAAATTAGTAGTCCCCCTTTAGAGCTGCAGTGTTTTACCTTGTGGTGCAGATAAATTAGTAGTCCCCCTTTAGAGCTACAGTGTTTTACCTTGTGGTGCAGATAAATTAGTAGTCCCCATTTAGAGCTGCAGTGTTTTACCTTGTGGTGCAGATAAATTAGTGGCCCCCCTTTAGAGCTAGAGTGTTTTACCTTGTGGTGCAGATAAATTAGTAGTCTCCCTTTAGAGCTGCAGTGTTTTACCTTGTGGTGCAGATAAATTAGTAGTCCCCCTTTAGAGCTACAGTGTTTTACCTTGTGGTGCAGATAAATTAGTGGCCCCCCTTTAGAGCGGCAGTGTTTTACCTTGTGGTGCAGATAAATTAGTGATCCCCCTTTAGAGCTAGAGTGTTTTACCTTGTGGTGCAGATAAATTAGTAGTCTCCCTTTAGAGCTGCAGTGTTTTACCTTGTGGTGCAGATAAATTAGTAGTCCCCCTTTAGAGCTGCAGTGTTTTACCTTGTGGTGCAGATAAATTAGTAGTCCCACTTTAGAGCTACAGTGTTTTACCTTGTGGTGCAGATAAATTAGTAGTCCCCATTTAGAGCTACAGTGTTTTACCTTGTGGTGCAGATAAATTAGTGGCCCCCCTTTAGAGCGGCAGTGTTTTACCTTGTGGTGCAGATAAATTAGTGATCCCCCTTTAGAGCTAGAGTGTTTTACCTTGTGGTGCAGATAAATTAGTAGTCTCCCTTTAGAGCTGCAGTGTTTTACCTTGTGGTGCAGTTAACTTAGTAGTCCCCATTTAGAGCTACAGTGTTTTACCTTGTGGTGCAGATAAATTAGTAGTCCCCATTTAGAGCTGCAGTGTTTTACCTTGTGGTGCAGATAAATTAGTGGCCCCCCTTTAGAGCGGCAGTGTTTTACCTTGTGGTGCAGATAAATTAGTAGTCCCCCTTTAGAGCTACAGTGTTTTACCTTGTGGTGCAGATAAATTAGTAGTCCCCCTTTAGAGCTACAGTGTTTTACCTTGTGGTGCAGATAAATTAGTAGTCTCCCTTTAGAGCTGCAGTGTTTTACCTTGTGGTGCAGATAAATTAGTAGTCCCCCTTTAGAGCTACAGTATTTTACCTTGTGGTGCAGATAAATTAGTGATCCCCCTTTAGAGCTAGAGTGTTTTACCTTGTGGTGCAGATAAATTAGTAGTCTCCCTTTAGAGCTGCAGTGTTTTACCTTGTGGTGCAGATAAATTAGTAGTCCCCTTTTAGAGCTGCAGTGTTTTACCTTGTGGTGCAGATAAATTAGTGGTCCCCCTTTAGAGCTACAGTGTTTTACCTTGTGGTGCAGATAAATTAGTAGTCCCCCAATAGAGCTGCAGTGTTTTACCTTGTGGTGCAGATAAATTAGTGGTCCCCCTTTAGAGCTACAGTGTTTTACCTTGTGGTGCAGATAAATTAGTAGTCCCCCTTTAGAGCTACAGTGTTTTACCTTGTGGTGCAGATAAATTAGTAGTCCCCCTTTAGAGCTACAGTGTTTTACCTTGTGGTGCAGATAAATTAGTAGTCCCCATTTAGAGCTGCAGTGTTTTACCTTGTGGTGCAGATAAATTAGTAGTCTCCCTTTAGAGCTGCAGTGTTTTACCTTGTGGTGCAGATAAATTAGTAGTCCCCCTTTAGAGCTACAGTATTTTACCTTGTGGTGCAGATAAATTAGTGATCCCCCTTTAGAGCTAGAGTGTTTTACCTTGTGGTGCAGATAAATTAGTAGTCTCCCTTTAGAGCTGCAGTGTTTTACCTTGTGGTGCAGATAAATTAGTAGTCCCCCTTTAGAGCTGCAGTGTTTTACCTTGTGGTGCAGATAAATTAGTGGTCCCCCTTTAGAGCTACAGTGTTTTACCTTGTGGTGCAGATAAATTAGTAGTCCCCCTTTAGAGCTGCAGTGTTTTACCTTGTGGTGCAGATAAATTAGTGGTCCCCCTTTAGAGCTACAGTGTTTTACCTTGTGGTGCAGATAAATTAGTAGTCCCCCTTTAGAGCTGCAGTGTTTTACCTTGTGGTGCAGATAAATTAGTAGTCCCCCTTTAGAGCTACAGTGTTTTACCTTGTGGTGCAGATAAATTAGTAGTCCCCATTTAGAGCTGCAGTGTTTTACCTTGTGGTGCAGATAAATTAGTGGCCCCCCTTTAGAGCTAGAGTGTTTTACCTTGTGGTGCAGATAAATTAGTAGTCTCCCTTTAGAGCTGCAGTGTTTTACCTTGTGGTGCAGATAAATTAGTAGTCCCCCTTTAGAGCTACAGTGTTTTACCTTGTGGTGCAGATAAATTAGTGGCCCCCCTTTAGAGCGGCAGTGTTTTACCTTGTGGTGCAGATAAATTAGTGATCCCCCTTTAGAGCTAGAGTGTTTTACCTTGTGGTGCAGATAAATTAGTAGTCTCCCTTTAGAGCTGCAGTGTTTTACCTTGTGGTGCAGATAAATTAGTAGTCCCCCTTTAGAGCTGCAGTGTTTTACCTTGTGGTGCAGATAAATTAGTAGTCCCACTTTAGAGCTACAGTGTTTTACCTTGTGGTGCAGATAAATTAGTAGTCCCCATTTAGAGCTACAGTGTTTTACCTTGTGGTGCAGATAAATTAGTGGCCCCCCTTTAGAGCGGCAGTGTTTTACCTTGTGGTGCAGATAAATTAGTGATCCCCCTTTAGAGCTAGAGTGTTTTACCTTGTGGTGCAGATAAATTAGTAGTCTCCCTTTAGAGCTGCAGTGTTTTACCTTGTGGTGCAGTTAACTTAGTAGTCCCCATTTAGAGCTACAGTGTTTTACCTTGTGGTGCAGATAAATTAGTAGTCCCCATTTAGAGCTGCAGTGTTTTACCTTGTGGTGCAGATAAATTAGTGGCCCCCCTTTAGAGCGGCAGTGTTTTACCTTGTGGTGCAGATAAATTAGTAGTCCCCCTTTAGAGCTACAGTGTTTTACCTTGTGGTGCAGATAAATTAGTAGTCCCCCTTTAGAGCTACAGTGTTTTACCTTGTGTTGCAGATAAATTAGTAGTCCCCCTTTAGAGCGGCAGTGTTTTACCTTGTGGTGCAGATAGATTAGTGGTCCCCCTTTAGAGCGGCAGTGTTTTACCTTGTGGTGCAGATAAATTAGTAGTCCCCCTTTAGATCTGCAGTGTTTTACCTTGTGGTGCAGATAAATTAGTGGTCCCCCTTTAGAGCTACAGTGTTTTACCTTGTGGTGCAGATAAACTAGTAGTCTCCCTTTAGAGCTGCAGTGTTTTACCTTGTGGTGCAGATAAATTAGTGGTCCCCCTTTAGAGCTACCGTGTTTTACCTTGTGGTGCAGATAAATTAGTGGCCCCCCTATAGAGCTTCAGTGTTTTACCTTGTGGTGCAGATAAATTAGTAGTCCCCCTTAAGAGCTGCAGTGTTTTACCTTGTGGTGCAGATAAATTAGTAGTCCCCCTTTAGAGCTACAGTGTTTTACCTTGTGGTGCAGATAAATTAGTAGTCCCCCTTTAGAGCTACAGTGTTTTACCTTGTGGTGCAGATAAATTAGTAGTCCCCCTTTAGAGCTGCAGTGTTTTACCTTGTGGTGCAGATAAATTAGTGGTCCCCCTTTAGAGCTACAGTGTTTTACCTTGTGGTGCAGATAAATCAGTGGTCTCCCTTTAGAGCTGCAGTGTTTTACCTTGTGGTGCAGATATCTTAGTAGTCCCCCTTTAGAGCTACAGTGTTTTACCTTGTGTTGCAGATAAATTAGTAGTCTCCCTTTAGAGCTACAGTGTTTAACCTTGTGTTGCAGATAAATTAGTAGTCTCCCTTTAGAGCTGCAGTGTTTTACCTTGTGGTGCAGATATCTTAGTAGTCCCCATTTAGAGCTACAATGTTTTATCTTGTGTTGCAGATAAATTAGTAGTCTCCCTTTAGAGCTGCAGTGTTTTACCTTGTGGTGCAGATAAATTAGTGGTCCCCTTTAGAGCTGCAATGTTTTATCTTGTGTTGCAGATAAATTAGTAGTCCCCCTTTAGAGCTGCAGTGTTTTACCTTGTGGTGCAGATAAATTAGTGGTCCCCTTTAGAGCTACAATGTTTTATCTTGTGTTGCAGATAAATTAGTAGTCCCCCTTTAGAGCTGCAGTGTTTTACCTTGTGGTGCAGATAAATTAGTGGTCCCCCTTTAGAGCTGCAGTGTTTACCTTGTGGTGCAGATAAATTAGTAGTCCCCCTTTAGAGCTGCAGTGTTTTATCTTGTGGTGCAGATAAATTAGTGGTCCCCCTTTAGAGCTACAGTGTTTTACCTTGTGGTGCAGATAAATTAGTAGTCCCCCTTTAGAGCTGCAGTGTTTTACCTTGTGGTGCAGATAAATTAGTGGTCCCCCTTTAGAGCTACAGTGTTTTACCTTGTGGTGCAGATAAATTAGTAGTCCCCCTTTAGAGCTACAGTGTTTTACCTTGTGGTGCAGATAAATTAGTAGTCCCCCTTTAGAGCTACAGTGTTTTACCTTGTGGTGCAGATAAATTAGTAGTCCCCATTTAGAGCTGCAGTGTTTTACCTTGTGGTGCAGATAAATTAGTAGTCTCCCTTTAGAGCTGCAGTGTTTTACCTTGTGGTGCAGATAAATTAGTAGTCCCCCTTTAGAGCTACAGTATTTTACCTTGTGGTGCAGATAAATTAGTGATCCCCCTTTAGAGCTAGAGTGTTTTACCTTGTGGTGCAGATAAATTAGTAGTCTCCCTTTAGAGCTGCAGTGTTTTACCTTGTGGTGCAGATAAATTAGTAGTCCCCCTTTAGAGCTGCAGTGTTTTACCTTGTGGTGCAGATAAATTAGTGGTCCCCCTTTAGAGCTACAGTGTTTTACCTTGTGGTGCAGATAAATTAGTAGTCCCCCTTTAGAGCTGCAGTGTTTTACCTTGTGGTGCAGATAAATTAGTGGTCCCCCTTTAGAGCTACAGTGTTTTACCTTGTGGTGCAGATAAATTAGTAGTCCCCCTTTAGAGCTGCAGTGTTTTACCTTGTGGTGCAGATAAATTAGTAGTCCCCCTTTAGAGCTACAGTGTTTTACCTTGTGGTGCAGATAAATTAGTAGTCCCCATTTAGAGCTGCAGTGTTTTACCTTGTGGTGCAGATAAATTAGTGGCCCCCCTTTAGAGCTAGAGTGTTTTACCTTGTGGTGCAGATAAATTAGTAGTCTCCCTTTAGAGCTGCAGTGTTTTACCTTGTGGTGCAGATAAATTAGTAGTCCCCCTTTAGAGCTACAGTGTTTTACCTTGTGGTGCAGATAAATTAGTGGCCCCCCTTTAGAGCGGCAGTGTTTTACCTTGTGGTGCAGATAAATTAGTGATCCCCCTTTAGAGCTAGAGTGTTTTACCTTGTGGTGCAGATAAATTAGTAGTCTCCCTTTAGAGCTGCAGTGTTTTACCTTGTGGTGCAGATAAATTAGTAGTCCCCCTTTAGAGCTGCAGTGTTTTACCTTGTGGTGCAGA